>OY728133.1:784664200-787164200 GCA_963277665.1 Viscum album
TCCTAGAAAAGTAGGAGTAACACCAACGAATGTCACCTTATATGGAAAAAAATTTTGAATGACCCTTCAAAAATATTTCTTGAGGGAAATTTCCGTTATTATTTTGAAATTATTTTTAAACCTAAAGCCTTTGGAAAAAAAATTCTTTGAAAATGTATTAAGGAATAATTAAAACATTTTAAAAAAAACCCCGTTCAAAATTAATTTAAGAATTTATAATGGATCTTTGAAAACCTCCCAAAAACCTTTTTCCTTGAAAACTTATAAGATAATCTTGAAAAAAATTTGAAAATATTTTCATTGAAAATAATCAAAAAAATTATATTAAAAACATCAAATGTTTTGAAAACCCTCTTCAATGAGAATTCATTGAAAACATATAAAATAATATTTTAAATCATTGAAATTATATTCTTTGAAAGTAACCTTTTTAAGACATATAAAGAAATATTTGAAAATTATTTAAAACATCTTTTAAACATAAATTTTATTTTAAAATACTATTTCAATGAAAATAACTTTAAAAATGATTAATTTCATGAACATTAGTAAAAATATCTTTCCTAAAACTTAATATTTTAAATATTCAAAGAAATATTTCATGGAAGTATGGTCATGACGGTGGAAAAATCCATACATTTCTAGCATATCTATTGTGCCCAAAAAAGATTATGAAAGTGCATCAATCAGAAAATGATAAGAATATTTCCTCTTTTAAAAAAAATTTAATGGTTTAACATGGGGAAAAAATTAATTTATATATAAAATTATAATATTATAACATTTTTTAAAACATTTTCATAAAACATGCTTTTGAGGGAACACATATTTCCAACCAAAGACGGAGATAAAGTCAGATTTTCATAAAAACACCTTATTAAATATATTAAGTAACAAATAGTGGTAAATGATACTAAAAATATAATATATAATGAAAATATATTTGTTAATAAAATTAATTAGTGTTCTTGAAAGATTTATTCTAAGGATTCATCAATGAAAGAATAATCATAAACAATATTTTTGAAAAAAACACTTACCACATTGTAACTTTGAATCATACTTACCATGTAATAAAATACCATTACATAAAGAATAAAACATAATTTAATGATTTATATTTTGGATATAAAATTTAAAATGGTAGTTTTTACATAGCAGAGAAGAATATATGTGCATAACATGGAATGTATCTCAACGATGGTGGATTGGGACGAAATTACTTCAATGATTTGGTACCTTTTGAAACATTAAACCCATGAAATAAAAAACCTAAAATCGATTCATAAATAATAATAAATTTAACTAAAATAATATTTTTATACATCCATTTTAATTATACACACCACATATAAGTGATATTGGGTGAACATGGGTTGTGTCTCACGAAAAATAAAAGTGAGAGGGGAAAACCCTTTCCTTAATTCTTGACCTTCTTAGTACACATTAATAACTCGTTTATAATAAATATAATTTTAATATATATATAACATACATAAAAATTATTATATCGAAAAATATATATTATTTCATAATGACTTCATACTACCCATTTATTAACAATTCCATGTTAATGTTGTGTTTTGGGTAATATCTGTGTTATTTTTCATATAGGTTCTGCCTTATTATTATTGATACTATTACCTAGTTAATTATTTACATATTTAAATAATGTAAAACATGATATAAGTATAATATATACTCATTATGAAAATATTTATAATAAACTAAAAAAATAGTATTATAAAATGGAACACATCATTTATGGAGACGGTGGTTCATCCATACGCATGAATGTTGTTTCTATTTTATTTTTTTATTCAACAAAAGTAAGTAAATGACATATATTTATACATATATAATATCTTTAAATTATCATTTTTATGAGATATATATCATATAATTTTACTAAACCCATCCTTAATACATTCCATGTAATGTGTGAACGAATCACATAGTTTTGAGGAGGTGGTGGACCACACTTCCACAAATGAAGTAATCATACTTATAAAAAATGGAAAACATGAAGATGTGAATTATATAATACATAAAAAAGAATAAATATATCATATATATCAAATATATAATATGAAAAAAGATTTTATGTCACAATTTACATCCATAGAGGTGGTCAAGGAAAAAATGAACATGATTGTTTTGTGAGGTGGTAGTTCACCGTACAAGAGAACAATAAGATCATTACCATTTTGATGGAAGTATGTTTTATAGTAGGAAGAAAACATAGAATAAAAAAAATCAGTATAATTAAGATACTGATATTATTATATAATAATTTAGTATAAAGAGTTTTGGGGGTGGAGAATTAAAATAAGACAAAGGATCTGGAGGAATGATTTTACCTCTTATTTTGGTAACTTCTCTTGATTTTTACAAAAGGATTACTTGGATGGATTTCTAAAAAAAGGATTATATAATTAATTTAAGGATTTCAAATATATTTTTTGAATATATTTTTTGATCAATACTGGTTTAGAGGTGTGAATAAGTGGGAGGGGTGAGTGTCTTTTTATAGTCAAAGAGGACTGCTATTCTTGTTAATATTTGAAAGAGGGAATTCATCCAATGTTTTTCTCATGTAAATTGGTTCCAATAATAGTAAATTTTTTATAAAATTAATTATATTTTCCATATGTGGTCTTATAATTTATTTTTGACATGTTTTAAGGTCATGTGGGCCTTAACATTAGGGAATAGTCCTTTATTAAGTTAATTATTCTCCTAATCACTATAATTAATTTTAATTAAATTCACTAATATTTTTAGTCAAAAACATATTAGACCTTATTATAAATTATAAATTATGATGATTTAAAACATATCATACATTTTCCAACTTCTAATTTTAAGTGGAAGAAAATAATTTAAATTCTCGCCTACAAATGGGGTAACACATAAGGTTTTTAAAGTAATAAAGGTCCAAAAGTTTTTGAAAGATTTTATATCCATTATCAGTGTGAAATTGCTTCCAATGACATAAATTAGATTAATTTATGTATATTTTATCCAATTAAACATTTAAATTATAATAAAATATAACTTAATATATATAAATATATTAGATAAAAAAGAACTTTTGAATTATAATTCAGTATTTTTCATTATTCAATCAAAAATGATGTTTCTTAGAAAAATACCAAATAATAACTCAAAGTAAATTTTTATATTTAAATTTGAAAAATAAAGTTTATTTTTTCAAATAAATTATAATAAATTCAATAATAATATTTCTAATGAGTTCTCCATTAAAAAGGCAGTAAAATTACCTTTTTAAAAAATAAGTCTTTTTATTCAAAAAAATGTATTTTTTCTTATCTTTTACCTATAAAATAAATTTCATGAGTGTGAAAATATTTATTGAATATAAAAGATTTATATTTTATTTAAAACATTAATCAAAAGTGTTCTGTTTAATTTATTGAGAAAAAATTGTTTTTGTACATAGAAAAATATTTCACTTAGAGAAGTAATTTATTTATTTTCAAATAGTTATTACATTAAGTTATACTAATTGATATCTAAATTATTTATTTTATATAAATGTTTAAAAAATATTTTCAATATTTATATAATCATATTTCTAACTTCCATTCCAAATTTTTTGAGTGAGATATAATAATATTGTAATAATCATGTAAATAGTATATTTTAGTTCGTTAAAAACATGTCCTTGAATGTTACAAATGCAATCAAAGAAATGAAAAATTACTTATAACAAAAGAGAAACACAGTGTTGTGTATTCCAAAATATAATATAATTACTACATATAGTACAATATTAACTTGTTTTTGCGTGAGATGAAATCCAAAGTTAGTTCTTTTTTATAAAAACTAAATTCAGCTTTTATGTAGTGAAAAAGATAAAAAAGAATAATTAATTTTAAAAAAATAATTCACAATATATCAGTGTGTTTTATTCCCCGCCCCCTAAATCCAAGATGATCTATGGGTCAATTTCATTAATCATAAATGAATGTAATATGATAAAAAAATGAATATCCTTTTCCCTAAAATTAAGGAATCTTTCTGATAATATATACTTACATCATTTTAGAAAAAACCTTACCCTTTGTTGTGTCTTGATTTACTTCAACTTCATCTCTCTCTCTCTCATTCCAAGAAATTAATATGAATTTGTCATTCTTGAAGAATTAAAAATTAATCAGATATATGAATACAATTAAAGATCATTCCATCTATTTTTATCATATTTAATGTCTATAAAAAGTTATGCAATATGAATAAATCTATATATAGAGAGATAATACTATAATCTATAAAACCTTATCTGAAGTTTTTTATAAACCAATATATAAATTATTAACCTTATATCCCTTACATATGATAAAAGTAAAAAAACTATAGAAAGAAGTTTTAAATAGTTCTCAAATTAATCCTAACAGTTATCCAACATATATCTTATAGTATCACTTGTCTATCACAAATAAAATATTTGATTGCCTTCATCGAGTATTCTTTTGGAACATGGTAATGAACAGAATTATCATAAATAATTATTGAAAACAAACATGTTTACTTATTCAAATGTATATTTGATATATTCCATAAATCCAAAAATTTTATAAACATCATCAATTATAGCATAAATAACTTTTCAATAAGTCTTTATTTAGTTCCAAGGTAATCAGTATCATCCAATTTACTTATTCATATCCAACATATATTTATCCAAACAAAATAATCATAACATAAAGAACAAATAAAGGGTTATATTTCTTTTAATCATGGGTTTTCCATGAATATACTATTTCCATTAAATCACTTTTCTAGTCCATCAAAACTATTCAATGTACTCTTGTAAATCCTTTGTGAAAAAATAAACTAAACAATCCCTATATATTTCACCACTCATAAAACATAATTCTAGAATTTAATTACATAAGAACATAAATTATTTGACTTCTTTTTTAATCTATAAGAGGGCTACCTCAAACTATAACGTAATGCCTCTTTCCTTTCACATTTTATCTATAGTCTCATCATCATCATAAATATAACAATTACTCATACCACCTTTCTAATTCTCTTCATGATCTTTCAATATAAGTTTTTTATTTTCAAAATGACCATTCATTCAAGAATTCAAGCATTTAACCTTTTATGATGTCTTAGGAAGGAAAATATTTCTATCTATTTATTTAACTAAACCCTTCATTTATTCTTTTGCTGTTACTTTATTTCTATCCTTCTTTTCTACAGTTAAAAAACATTTTGTTCCTATAAGAAATTCACATGGGTGATGGCTTCCCCATTTTTGACTCAATGTAAAAGGAATCTTCTTTCCTCCATGTTCTCCATTACCTAAGATCTCAGTGAAATATTTTATTCTCTTCTTTGGTTGATTTGATTGTTGGTTAAGGTATATGTTATTAATCATGATATGTGAAAACTGACTAGGCTTGATCACAACATCCTTCACTCCAGTGACCATCCCATTTCCATTCTCATCATCAAATTGACCATCAAATTCAATGTTAACCGATTTACTTCTAGTTCCGTCCATTGACTAAAACCAAAAATAATTATTTGTGACACACTTATCATAGTGTAAAACCATATAATCATGACAAATAAATTATAGTATTTCCAAATTATGTCACATTATCTTATATCTAAAACACCTTTGGCTTGTCATTATAGACAACCATATAAATATCCTTAGAAAATTCATAGGGGCATCACCAATGTTTTATCATCCTAGTTTCCAAAGGTTGACCAAACCATTCCAATGATATCAATTATAGATACATAGTATTAACATACATAGATAATGCGTCACTTTAGATTAATATTAATCACATTAGAAAAATTATCGAGGACCATAATAGTTTAGTGCCTTTAGAAAATTCAAAAAAAATCTAACACGGTGAAAGAACTTCAATATTTCACACAAATATCTTCTCCTTTATAACCACTACTTAAAACTTTTCTTCATAACCTGGGTGAAGCAAAAATAAGAAATTAGTGATCTGAAATGCTCATTAAGGGTAAAAAAATAGATACAAATGAATAACATGAGCATTAGGGTATGAGAACATGAGAAAAATATTTGAAGATAATACTACACATATCAAAGGTCATATAAATTAGTCATGTCATAAATAGTTGTAGTTTATAGTACAAGAATAATATGGTAATAAAGAGCATAATCCATGAAATCTTGACATAGGAATAAGGTAGATAATGGTTTCAAACCCATAAGAAAAAAAAATAATTTACATATATTTCACGTAATCACTTCCAACACCATCTTGGTATTATGGGTTCACACCCCATACCATCATGGTAGTCATGGTTCACTCCCATGACCATTTTGTATTGATGGTTTACTCCTATGAAAATATTAGTGGATAAGGTCATTTACTGAATCAAGTTCACTCGCCATTCATTCTATGTCTATCAAATGAGATATAAATTGTTATCTAATGAATTAGAGGTAGATATAGGTCGCAACCATATCTTAATAAAACCATACATACATATGGCACAATATCATAAACATCCATCGTTTCATAACCCATGAAATGAATTATGTATCATAAAAATATAATCATATCATAACCTATAGAAAAAGAAGAATGTTTCATAATCATTTCCTAAAATCATAACCATTAAAAGGGAGTGGGTTTAATAAGAATATAATACCTAAAATAGAAATGTGTTATATAAACATATATCCCTGAATGAAATTGGGTATTGTAAAAATTAACTCGTGAAAGTGAAACTGGTTTCATAAACACAGTACTTATGAATGAGAAATGGGTTTCATAAACATCATACCATAAAATCATATGAGTTTTATAGAAATAATATGAATTGAATCTTTCTATAATTTTACCAAAAATTAATGAGTAACACCAATGGATTTCATCTTATATGGAGAATAATATGAAAAAATATTTTAAAACATTTCTTGAAGAAAATATCATTTATTCTTTGAAAATGATTTTTAAAACATAAATCCTTCGGAAAAACATTTTCATTCAAAATATATTAAATAAAATTGAAATCATGTTCGAAACATTTTTCATTGAAAATATATTTGAAAAATTATACATGAATCTTGGAAAACCTTTTGAAAACCTTTTTCGTAGAAAATGTATAAAAGAAGCCTGGAAACATTTTTGAAAACCATTTCATTTAAAATACACTGAAAATATATATAGAAATATTGAAATCTTTTTGAAAATCTTTTTCATTGAGAATGGATTTAAAATTTATAAAAAATTCTTTAAAATCATTTAAATCCTTTTCTTTAAAATTAATCTTTATAAATATATATTATAATTTAAAAAAATTGTAAATTTTTTTTTAAACATTAATCACTTTTTTAAAAATCATTTTATTTTCAAAAAACATAAAAATAATAAATCTCTATAATATTAGATTTTTTTTATTAAAAATGAATCTTTTAAACCCTGAATGTAATATTCAGAGGAAGGATGGTCATAACGCAATATAAACCATATAATCCAAACATTCCTTTTAGAGTGAAAATGTTCTGAAATGTATCATGATAATAAAATGAAAAGAAGGTTTCCTTCTTAGAAAAAAATATTTAAAATTAAATACAAGGGTAAAATTTTATTTTAAATAATATAGTATAATATTATATTATTTTTCAAAAAAAATAGAAAATATGATTTTGAAGGAATACATATTTCTGACCGAAGAAAGAGATAAGTTTTGATTTTCTAGAAAACACTTCCTTAATTAAATTAAATTCCAAAGAGGGTAAATGGTAATAATATTTTAAAATATCCTTAACAACCATATGGGAGTAAAATTCAATATTTTTCATGAAATAAGGATTATAAGGATTCATTAATGAAGTCGTAATCATAAACAGTCCTGATAAACAATCAAATTTCTGCAATAAAATCTTCCCACTTGTTAACTTTGAATCACATATACCATGTATGAAAATGAAATTAAATAAATCATAAAATATAATTTAAATAAATATATTGATTTTATTATATGTAAAATTTCATTTTATACACCTCAAAGAAGAATATAGGTTTATAACATGGCATGTGTCTCAAAGAAAGAGAATTGTGATAAAATTAATATACTGGTTTTGTAACAATTGGAACATAATACACATAAAAGAAACATAATAAAATAGATACAAAATACCCATTATAAAATTTATAAGAATAATATAATACATACCTGGTCAATATACACACCACATATAAGAGATAGGGGGAACATGGCTTGTGTCTCATAAAAAATAAATGTGATACAAGAAAACCCTTAACTTAAGTCTTTATTTTTTTAATACATATCCAAAAATCATTTATAATAAATATATATTTTTATAAATAAATTACATAACCATATTATTATATATATAATACCATATATTATTTTATTATGACTTTATATTGTCATTTTATTAACAATTCCATGATAATGTTAGGTTTTGGGTAATATATGTGTTCTATTTCATATATGTTTTGACTTGATATTATTGATAAATCTAATTAGGTAATTGTTTAATTATTTGGAAAATTTAAAACTTGATATAATCATCACATATATTAGTCATATAAATATTTATAATAATCTATAAAAGATAGAATTATGAAATAGAATACACTATTCATGGAGATGGTAGGTTGTACGTACGTATGAACTTTGTTTTTATATTTTCATATTAATACAAAGAATTTAAATGACATATTATATATATATATATATAATATCATTATAGTATAGATATTAAAATTTAATATATGTCTTATTAGTTCACTAAATTCATTGTTAATACATTACATTTGATGGAACTGTGTGTATGTGTTGGCTCAAACCATAGAATAAAAAAAACTAAGTATATTTATAAAACAAAGTTAATTATAATAAAATTGAATAAAAAAATTTAGGAGGTGAATAAATAATAGAAAGGATCTTAAGGAATGATGTTACCTCCTCTTTGAGTAACTCCTCTTGGTTTTCACAAATGGGATTCCTTGGTTGGATTTCTGCCCAAAAAATAATTATATAATAAAGGGAGGGATGTTTGTATATTATTTGATCAGATTTTGTGCCAGTAAAAAGTATTTAGAGGTATGAATATGTGGGAGATGTAAGTGCCTTTTTATAGTGGAGGAGTTTCATTCTTGATAATTTTTGAAATATAGAATTCATCCCACGCTTTTCCCATGTAAAGTGGATCCAATAATTTTCCAAATTTTTTAAAAGGTAGGATATTCTTTATACATGGCCATTAAATATATTTGAAAACGTTTATAGGTTATTTTGTGCCGAAATTTTAGGTTTTAGTCATTTTTTAAGATAATTATTCTCTTAATCACTGTAATTTTTATTAATTACATTCACAAATATTGGTGGTCAAAAAAATAAGTTGACCTTATTAAACAATATAAATTATATTGATTCCAAATATATAATCCATTTTTCAAAATTCCAATCACGTAAGTGTTGTAAATTAATTTAAATTTAATCCCATATAGGGGATGAAAATACTGATTTTTAATGTAAAAAGGTCCAAACTTTTGGAATGTTTTTAATTCTATTATCAAAGTGAAATTAGTTCCAATTACATAAATTGGACTAAATAATTTTTTGTTTATCTAATTAGACTTTGAAACCAAAAAATATATATTTTAACCATTTAAATAAATTATACAGAGAAATAGTTTTGAATTAAAATTTGGTATTTTTCACTATTCCTATAAAATTAATGTTTCTTGGAAAAATATCAATAATTCAACCAAATTAAATTTTGATATTTTATTTTATAATATCATATTTATTTTTTCAATTAAAAATTATAAAACTTTAAAAAATCAGATTTAAAATGGGTTCTCAATTAAAAGGGGGAAAAATTACCTTTAAGAAAAATACATCTTTTTATTAATAAAATTGGATTTATTATTATATTATACCTATCTAATTGATTGGATGAGTATAAAAAATATTGGATATATAATATAAAAATTTTAGTGAAAATATTTATCAAAAGTGGTTTTTTTAATTTTTTGAGACAAAATTGTGTTTTTACATAGAAAAATTGTTTTCTTAGAGAAGATATTTATTTTTTTTAAATAGTTCTTACAATTCCTTATACTAATTGATAACAAAAAAAATTATTTTATATACATGTTTAAATCTTATTTTTATAATTTGGTTAATACTATTCATAAATTCTTTTCCAATGGCTAGGTGGTAATGATGATAATATTTTTATAATATAGTTAATAATATATTGTAGTTCAGTAAAAACTTAGACATGTGTGTTATGAAAGATATTGAAGGAACTTAGAACTATGTGTAACAAAATAAAAACATAGTGTTTCATATACTTTAATCTAATATATGTGTTTTTTGTAGTGAAATATTAACTTGTTTTTGTGTAGAACACAAGATAAACATAGTTCTTTTTTTTAAGAAAACTATATTTAGAGTGTAGGCAACTAAAAGATATAAAACATATTAAATTAAATAAAGTAATAGTAATTAACACAATATAACTGTTTATATTGTATCTTACACTATATGTCAAGATAATATAATCTATGAAATTAAATAGATAGTACCACAGTCACTATAACTTGAATACTTGTATATGTTATAACCTTATGATATTAAATATAAAAAACCATTTGTCGTAAAACATAGATACACCATTAAACATGTGAGAAAATTATTTATAACTCAATCCATCATAACCTGAATATTCATAGTGCTACATCAAAATATATATTGGGGAAGATGGAGTAGTTAGCCATCTGTTCCCACAACAAACTAGATGATGGTGAGAGCACCAGGAACTAAAAAACATTGGGTTGTTGGATGCCTACCCAAATCATATAATGAAAAGTATAAAATTATAAAAAAAATATTGAATAGTAAATCACATAACCCAACATAGGGTAACTAAAAAGTGTTGTAATTAAATTTTAGTTTTCATCCCACTTGATAATCTATTGTAATTGCAAAATTCTAGAAAGCTAGCTCTCATATAAGTACACAAGCTTAAAATTCCAAAATTAACCAAGTTAATTGGTTATTTATAAATAATATAAATATATTTATTTTATCACAAATTATAGTTTCATCACTCCATATAAACCAACACAAAGTTCTTCTATAAGTCAAATTCAAATTTTATATTTCAATCATTTTTCATATATACCCATTTCGAACCAAATCAAGGGTTTCAATTTAATATATCATTACTTTAATCAACGCCAAATACTCTAATTTCAATTATAATTTCATTTTTCATTCCTTAATATGGATTTTCTAGGAATGGACCAAAAATAACTCAAGGTAGCTAATCTTGTATTATATTTTCTAACTTTAACAAACTGTTGAAAAGCACAATAATCAATCATCAACCAAACCCAACACCAAGAAGAAAACATCCTGAAAAATAACTAATTCAATCTATCAACCTATAATAACTTACAAATCAAAATTCCCATCACATCAATACTAAAACAAGAAATACCATCTTTCAACCAGTTCCATTTATCCCAACACTATCAACATTTAACTACTTCCATAACCAAGGAATCTATCATATCGATTAACTAATATCCTAGCCATATTAGGTTCAAAAAAATACAAAAAATGGATCTACCATATAATGTTATACCCATGTATATAAAAAATATTTTCAACAGACAAATTCAATGGGAGACCAAGGATATCACATCAAACAAACTAGTTTTATAAAATAATTCATGTCTAGAAAGTAGTTCCAAAAAAATTAATTGTAGAATACAATATTATTACTTAAATTATTGGAGTAAATAATTTATTATTTGAAGGTTTAATAAATAATAAACATAATATTAAATAGCTAAAATACATAAAATTCAACCATATACATTATTCATGAATCACTTTCATGTTTTGTAGTTTCCAAGGAAGATTGGTTATTAAATTCACTTAACTCATTCATTATTAAACTCAACATGACATAGTTATGTTTATTAACCAATTTCCATAAAATAAATCATTATAAGGAACACAAATAATCATATTAATCAAATTATATACTATTTATATAATATCAATAGGTATCCACCAGACATGTCATGAATATTAAGAAGTTTTAGAACTACATTAAGATTCTCATTATTTCTTAATTTATGGATTTCCATATTCATTAAAAAGACTCAATCATTTACTAATATAATATAGTCATGATAAATCCACAATCAATATTAATATAATAAGAATTAATGAATATTTAACATTTATATGAATCCTTCTACATTCCTCAAACAAGAATAAAACAAAAACTTTGGTTATCTAATCACGTCATATGTGATGATACTATGTTTTTTATGAATATAATCCCCATAAAAATACTCCACCATTCATAAATAATATGGGAAAATATAAATAAAATAGTTTTTTGATATCATGAAAATAGATAATATGATAGAATAATAACCAATATGGAATAAAAGAACTCATCATTATCTCCCAATAATCGATATCTAATGGTCAGGGGCTAAATCCAATAAAAGGGGCTCAATAGTATCTAAAATAGATACTCTCAATATTTTTGTTTTAAATGAATATAGGTGAAGTGATATGAATTTTAGTGCTATTTTTAATTTACACAAGCTAGGAAAATATAATAGGACAATAAAACACATCTAAGTGCACCACAATGGTCATGCTTTCACCAAAACCACCATTCTAAAATAGAGGTCATGCTACAATGAATCTAAGTCAAACCCACATTCAAAAACCATGTAATAAATCCCTTGTATCAACACATTTTTAGAACTTGGTCAAACCTCGGATTTTATAAATTGTTTGTAAGGTTGAGGTGAAACCTAGGAAATATACCTAAATAGTCTCACAAACAAATATAATAATAAATACAACCCTCAATAACTATGGATAATCCAAAATCATTAAACCACACGAATCCTTAGGGGTTATAGAGATGGAACTCGTCCCTAAGAGCACCATAGTGTAGCTAATTCCCCCACCATTATTACGTCCAAATTAGATGATCCACTAAACTGTCAATGCATGGCTCCACAATGCATCCCAAAGTAGAATATTTGGTTCACTCTTCTCCAATTGGAAATTTAACACCCACAAATTTTAGAAAATATTATCTTTATATTAAATAATATTTTTAGTATCTCACTTCACATGAAATAACAATCCAAAAATAAACCAGATACATTTTACTAAGACTAAATCAGATGTATTTAATGAAACCATTGTAAAATAATCATTGAATTGATGTGTATAAATATAAGTAAATATATTATATAAATTATATATATATATATAATACAAACATAAATTTTAATACCAATATAATGATTAAATTTAATTACTATAGTTAAATAACTAATAATAACATTACATGACTAAAATTTCATATGACAAAAAATATCCTTATTTTTCAAAATATATTTTTATTTTAATAAACTAAACATATTATGGTTTAACAGAAAAATATTTTTTAAATGAATAGTATATTAACACAAAATTATTTGATAATGATTTTTTACCCAACCCATACCCTATGAATTTATTCCAATAAAACATAACTATTAATTGATGACATGAGGTGAAATTTATTTTCACCATCTGGGAATCTAGATATTAAAAAATGAAAGAAAAATAAGGAATGGGCCCAGGTCATCATGAAATGATATGATAGAAGATCCTCAAATCCAAAACTCATCAACACAGTTTAATCTCTTTAGGATGTCATCTTGTGTGTATCATCAATTATAGATATACACCATCCATTTTGTTCATCAAGAGGGGAAACAAGAATCCTTAAAATTATGAATCATAAGGTCTAAAACCATCATCTCCATCCATTCCTAGCTCTAATAAATTACTTCAACGATTTAGAAAAAAACTACCTACATAAACACCCCAAGTGCAAGAAACTAAATCCATGTAACTACTAAAACATCAAAATAATCCAAATAAACTCATGAAGCAACCATCATAGAGTCGAATGGATATTTATAAAACATTACTGTACCTCCTCCCTATAGCTTGTTTAAATTCATGTGAGCTAAAAAATAAATTCTAACTCACCTATCACATAACACCAATCTAGTTTATATGATTCATCTATTCTTATGGATATTGTAAATAAGTAAATTAGTTTTCATTGGAAAAAATGATACATCATCATTAGAATTGTATATTTTTCAATGGAATGGATGTGTAGACTTCACAAAATCTAATAACCCATCTTTATCCCTAGTGTATAAATTCAAAAATAGTATTTGTGACCCATTATCAAATCATATATAAGTTCCATAATAAAAAATATTGTGTAGAAACTTATTCCCAAGGAAGTTGGAGTTAATTAATGTTTGTATTTTGTAACATATTGATTGAGATTCCACTAAAATGGTACTCGTATCATGTTCAACACAAGGCCTCAAGTGTGCCTCTCTATACTCCAAAGACTGACGAATAGAATATTAGGCCAAGGTTGTGTCTATGGAGATTCTATTTCCTCATATAAGAGAAAAATATATAAGAAATAATTTGATATCATCCAAACAATAAAATAAAAAAGAGTGCATAAGTAGTAAATAAACCAAAATAGAATATTTTGTAACAATAAATCAAATTCTATTAAAATGTTTGAACATCCATGTAATGCATACAACAATGGTCACTCACAAGACTGACTAAATAATCAGAATTATATTGGGGAAACTGAAATAAATTTATATGGAAATATAACTAACTTCTAGGAAGACCAGATGGTTGATCTCCCCACATATATATTAGCTATTCTCCATGATCATTCCTAGGCCTTATATCTAATTACACCTACAACCACGTTTTGCTCGAGTACCCTGGTGCAATGGAGGCCTGAGAAACATGTTGGTATAAAACACAATAGAGAACCACCAACTTAGTGGAATACATAAATAGTAATATATAGTGTATGTATATGTTTAAACTACTCAGTGGGATAATAATAGTAACAAAATAATATCAAATTGCTGAAAATTAAAGGAACTAGTCCACAACTGATCCTTTGTTCCCTGATCCCAATCATCTGGATGCAATGCCACCCTATAAAAGTCTATATGTACAAGTATATTTATAAATCCCCATATATATATACATATATATACATCAACTCACATATACATTTATATAATAAAGGTGGTAAAATATAAATAACTCAAGTAACTATAGATCCTTGGATCCATGATCCGATCAATGGGATATCCAAAAAATTGGAATTTAGTTTCATTTTGTACCACTCATTACATGTATAATTAATTAAATCGTTGGTTCTATAATCCCAATATACAATATTATCTTCATATAATTCCAAAAATGTATCTAATAAATCTAAATCACCATAGTTGGATACTTGTTGTAACCATGGGTTCACCTGTACTCACATCCAATCACTTTATTAAGGATACCATTTACTGATAGATAATATGATAAATATGTCATTGAGATAGTGATATAATACTAAATCCACATGTAATCTATTATTATTTCTAATTCCCAGGTTCTGGTCCATAATAAATCATGACATTTCAACTCAGATAATCCCTAAGGGGATCACCCTTGGGTGATTTATAAGAAATGTTTCCTAGACGTAAGTACATGATCAACATTCATTCATATATATATGTCTCAATACCCCTATCCATAGGATGTACCACTAGGTGATATAGTAATGGTGAGTCCACCTGATCCTAGTGATAATCCTAGTCATTCCATGATTGGAGCATAATCATCCACTGAGTATATCTCAAAAAAGGTGTGTTGATTCACGCAAAAACATCCTAATAAATGATGAGGTAATTATTTCCAACATACAATCATGTAAATATCACTATATATATCCTGGGAATTACCTCTTGGAATGCCTGATAATGTAATAGTAAAAATGTATGCTCAAAATCGAGATCCCAAGATGCATGCCTCGGAATCCATGATAGTAATTCAATGGATCAAGAATAATGATTCTCATAAGTACCTCTATAAATTACAATATAATAAGGATAAAAATATGAATCCTATGAATTATATCAGATCATCTCAAATAATGTGAAATACACTATGTCAGACCAATTGGATGAGAACCAAGAAGCACCTCTGGTAACCATAACTACATCAATAGTAAATAGGTGAATATATAACAATATAGTGAGTGTGGTTGAATGTATAAAACTACCCCTACTATCACATCCTGTTAAGATTAAGAGTTTGGTATGGGTTATATGGTTACATACTTTACCATATCTATTTAAACCCATAACACACTATATCAGGTTTGGTTAAGTAATAGGGTATCCGCAAGGTCCCATAAGTTATTAAACTATAGAGGCATCCAACATGCGATCCTCATGGTCCATGGTAAATAAATGCATACCACATGGGGTCCTATAAATTTGTATATAATTATGGAATCCATCTTTGAGACCTAGAAATTAATATTCATATGAATCCCATAGATGATCCTCGATCAAGGTTAAAACATCTAACTATATGATGAATCTTGTGAACTAGGGTTGTTAGTGACCATCAGAAATCATCAAATACCATCCACCAGTTTAATTCATTTTAAAAGATTCAAGAAAATGAATTTATACAAGGGGTAATATTCTGTAGGTAGGATCCTATGAATCTATATAATTCCATTAACATGCATAAATACTACAGAGGTAGGTAATAAATACCACCTACCTTTAGATATCTTTAAACTAATTAATTTTCAATGGATGGAAGAAGTTTTCATGGCCTATCCAAGCCCATCTGACATGAGAAGTATCCTATCTCTAAACTAAAACATATGAAATTAATAATAAAAATTATACAATTATTAATTAATTAATATTATCATGATATACATTAAAACGAATCAATTTATAAGGGCATAACACCCAAAAACTCACCGATCAATATCATAGAGTTGGAACCATAGTCAAACACTTACTAATTTTACAAAATGAATCCTCAACGTAGAATCATTCATAATTCCTAAGAAAATACATTAAAAAACACCCAAGAATATACTCAAACACATTTTATCTTTAGAAAATAATTATGGTGGCATTACTCGATGAAACGGCATGTGTTGATGAGCAGATGGCCTCTCTAGAGGGCCTCTTCCTAGAAAGATAAAACCAATCAACAAAAAATATTGATTCCACCATGCTTCTATGGAATCTAAAAACTAAACCTAAATGAAAAAACCTAAATCAGAACTGGCTAAAGAAGAATAGTATCCTTGGAATGAAGATGAAGATCTTACCCCCCAAAACCATTGAAATTCACATTGAATAACCAAGATCCATGAAAAATGAAAAGAGGGAGAAGGTAGGTTGAGATCCCTCACGGGGCTCTCCAACATCCAAATGAAATAAATGGGGGAGGAGTCCCATGTTTCCCTTTTCAAAAATCATATCTCTCAAGTTACATAGCATGTAACTATTGTACATCATGTAATAGTTTCATGATGTGTATCAAATACCCATCATGTATTCCTTACGATATTCCCCTTATCTTGAATAATGTGAATCTATAGGGACACAACCCATAAAACCATTACATTTTTTGTATATTATATATAGTTTATAAAACAAGAAATAGTTTTTCTGAGTATCTAAGATGATCATTCTTCCTACAGTGTTCTCTTGAACCTCCGGGTCATCCTCTAAAAAACCATGTCTAAAAACTCTAAATCCGGAATTTTAAACACTCGAAAACTAATTCTAATTTTTGGTTCACAGGGTGGCCAATCAACCAATTGAAAAAAACATATAGAATTACCTCAGAAAATAAACCCTTTCCAAAACCCAATACATTACAACATCATAACATTAAGTCTCCTTATCCCCAATTTTCCATGGGTAACAACAATAAAATCACCTAACCTACAAGGGTCATGTGTTTTCTCTCAATAATCTAAATTTTATATCTGAATTCTCAATGAACCTCCATGTGATACATAGAACATGTGATTCTTATGTATATAAAACTCAAGTAAACTCTCGAACTATGAATAAAAATACAAATGGAATGCACCTAATCCCATCTAACCTAAGACATGATCTTTTCATCATCTCTTTCATTAGTGTTCGTATGACGGTTCCTATCACTTGATCAAGATTTCAACAGCCAATTTCGATTCACGATACACCCACCTTTGAAATTATCAATAAAAACATATCATTTGTGTCCTAACTATTCATCCAGTATGTTTATCAACTCTATTTATCTAAACTTGTTTATGTTATTCAATAAGGAATCCAGTGATACATGGTTCCACTCATATAGTGGCATATAAGATCCAATGATTATCATGTGATTATCGTCAACCTACTCCCCACCTTAGGAGAATTATTATCATCGTACTAGCTAAATGACATCTAAACAAGACAAGCCATGCCCTTTTCATTCCTAAACATATCAAAAAGAATTGTTAGAATCTCTCTTATTCTCAAGAATCAATGAAAAAGTTAAAAATTTCCCATTCTTGAAACATGGAAATGGTACCCCTGGGAAATAATGAATTTCAAGAACACAACAGGATCCACCACACTAAAATGGATAATGGTGTACTTCACAGCATCAAGATTAATTTTAACCTTCTCCTTGTGTTCACTTCAATGGGTTCCTCATTAATCCAGAAATGATATTTATTGAAAATGAGCTTGGTGTAGAGGTGATTTTTAATCAACATACTCAAGATGATGTCTAGATATAACATGATCATATCCAAATAGTAGAAAATGAAGATTCCATCAAATTTATTTTATATAACTCTAGATCCATTATCACATAAAACATGATTCACTTTCCTTTAATAGAGTTCGGGTACCATGGTTCCTGAAAATGTGTTTCTGATCCAAAACCTTGGTCACCTGCCCCTTCACACCTGATTTATTCCACAGGTTTGTTCAACCATGGAGGGAAATTCATACTTTAACAAATATGGGGAAATTATACCCATGAAAATCCTTTAAATCCATTAGTCCTTGGATTATACCGAACTACTTGTCAATTTATGATTTAAATGTTTCAACATGGTAGCACCATGAACCTTTAACGCCTATCTCACACTCTTATGAGTCATCCATTACAAGGCTAAGCTGATAATGCTACATGACATGTCATTTTCATTAATTTAGAATATCCCATGTAACTCCTATTCTAAATCGAGTACCTTACTCATGCAATGATTATTCCATGACTGCCTATCACTTGGCATCATTCCATTCACAATAATATACCCATGCTCTTACAATGTTATAAAAAGAAGAAACATTGGAAAACAATTCTGGGAACCCAAAAATTCCTTCCTAGTAAAGCCAGTTCTAACCCCAAAGAACCCTAGGTGCTTCAACAAGAGCCAAAGGTATCAAAATTCATATATCATAAAACTCAAGCACTGATCATGTATCATTATTGGAACATACTCTTATGCAGTTTTCCCTAAATTAAAATGAACTTTAGCATACCCCGATTTGAGTTAGAACTTAGTGCCTCTAGTTCTCTCACCTATCCCTATCGATTAAGACATAAAATTAGGTCACAAGGTATAACCACCTGTCCCAAAAGATTGAACCTCTGTAATAGAGGTAAATATCACAATGACCAACAAGGGCCAAAATAGTAAACATGGTCTATAGGGGCCTGGTCCTCTTCCAGAATTCTCATAAGGATCTACTCCATGTTGTTCATGATACAACTATAGAAGATATACTAGATTGACACTCACTAAGCATCTATATATGTTAATACCCACTTTAAGTCGAGTTCATGAGAAACAACCTGGTACATCACTGCATTGTACTTATCAATCATACTAGATAACCTCAAACAATGTGTGGGTAATTATCATTTCATTATAATCTATGAAGTAAAACACTATATATGATGTTACTGACATTTTATGTAATCAATCCTAATAAAAAAAGCATCCACATGGGGTATAATAAATGGTAGTCATGGTTATTATCGACTAACTTGGGTCCCTATACCTCCGGATCATGTGCACTGAGTCATCAACCTCACCAAAAAACATATCAACATAGATCCATGTAACATTCCATCATAAAGAACTATATAAAAGTTTTCTCAAATGAGTAACACACAACTAAAAATCAATATTGGAAAATACTAAGATATTTTTTATCACACATTAAACAATTGGAATTTTTCTTCAATAATAATCACACACTAACATGCCCATAACATGTAAATCCTACATACAAAATATGATGCATGAGATGCCTCCTTCCTTTTCCATCCAATAATCAAAATCAATATTAGGACTCTTTCGAATAGAAAAATATACAAAAATCCATAATAAATTATAACATCTATAAAAAATATTCATCACTCAAAGTAAAAAAATAAAGAACAGTAACATCACATATTAAAATTGTAAAAGATATAACTCTAATACCACATTATAAAATACTGACTAGAATGCCACTAATATTTTTCTCTGAGATGGTTCTCCATATGTCCTGAACCATGCCCCTCTATACCCAATAGGTTTCCAACTAGTAGTGAGGGCATAAGTTGTGTCTTTGTAGAGACCATTCTCTCATTTCATATTAAACATAAATGGAAATAACTATATAATAGCTAAAGCATAAAATATTGTGAGTGTGAAAGAAGTAAATAAACTAAAATGGAACATTCTGTAATAATGAATAAAATACTATAAAATCCTAAAAAGTGATTTCATATATACCACACTATTCACCCACTAGGTCGACTATACATACTAGAGTACATAATAGAAACTGAAATAAAATTATATAGATCGACTGCTAACATTGACCTAGACCACATACTTACTCTCCACGCATATATTTGAGCCATCCTACTTGATCAGTTCCATGTTTCAGTCCAACCTGTGATTGCAACCAAGTGAACATTTTCCTCAGTACCCCAGTGCAATGGTGTCCCAAGTATGGTGTGAGCAAAAAACACATTATGGAACCACCAACATGGTCTCATACATATCTATTAATATGAAGTGTAAGTATATGTGTGAACTACTCATCTGTATAATAATATTAATAAAATAATAACAAACTACTGAAAATAGAAGTAATAGTGCACCACTGATCCTTGGATCCATGATCTCAATCATTTTGATGCAGTTTCATATTATACAAGAATATATGTGAATGTATATTTATATATCTCAATAAATTATATATATATATACACATGCTATCACAAATACATTTATATAATTAAACAAGTAAAGTATAAATAACTCAAACAATAGCGGATCCAATGATCCATGATACGATAAACTAGGCATCCAGAAAAAAAGATATTTAGTTAGATGTCGTACAAATCAATCCATGTGTAATTAAGTTAATCTTTGGGTCCGTAAACCCAATCATCAATACCTACATTATCTTGTGCTGAAAATGTCTTCTTGGAAGCTATATCACCCTAGGGGGAGACATTTCATAACCATGAGTTCACCTATACTCACCTTCAACAAATATAATAAAGGATATTGTATAACTATGTATAATCCTATAAATATATGATTAATATTGTTGTCAAACTACTCAGTCCACCAATAATCCAGTCTGATGCCTAATTCCTATGTCCTAGTCCATAGGAAATCATGGCATTACAACTCAGATAATCCCTAAAGGTATCACCCAAAGGAGAACTATAAAGAATGATATCTATATCCAAGTACATTATTGGAATCCATTCATATAAATGGATCAATAGAACCATGATTTGGAAGTACCTCTTGGTTAAATATTAATGAGGTATCCACTCAATCCTAGGGTTCATCCTATGCATCGCTTGATGATGGTGTGACCCTTTATCAAGTATAACACATAAAGTGTGATGAGAATCAAGTACAACCATCCCAAAGAATGATGAGGAGCACCATTTCTAACATTCTATCATGTAAGGATGAAAATTAGAATCCCTACAAGTACCTATTGGAATCCTTGATAATGTTACAATTAAACACATAGGCTCAACAATTGTATCCCAAGAAGAATGCCATGTCATCCTCAATAATTATCTAAAAGATAAAAACCTAGAGTCTACGATGTACCTGTAGAAATCCCAATATAATAAGGCTCAAAATATGGATCCCAATATGTACACTTGATCATCCAAAATAAAGTGAAACCCATCCCATTAGGCCCACAGGTAGAGAACCAGGAAGCACCTCTTGTAACCATATCTACAACAATAGTGAAGAGGTGAATGTATAATAAGAGAATATGGGTTCTCAAACACCTAAAACACCACTAATTTTATTTCCTCTCAAACATAAAAATTCGGTATGGGTTATAAGGTTCCACCCACTACCATCTCTATCCAAACTCATAATGTACTTCCTCAGGGTCTCTTATGCAATGGGGCACCCACTGAGTCCCCTAAGTCATAACATTGAAGAGGCATCCTACATAGGATCCATGAGGTCCACAATAAATCGTGGTAACCCTCTTGAGGTCCTCTATGTCAGTAAATAATAAATGAATCCCTCTTAGGATCCTATAATGTAATGATCATAAGAATTCCATAGGTGATCCTCAATCTAGGTCATCACCTCAAGTCATGGATTTAAGCTTGTGCAATGGGGTTTTTTCCTCAAGCGTTCATCCAATACCATCTTCCCATTTCAATTAATTTGAAAAATTCATCATATTAATTTATAAAAGGGGTAATTTCCCTCCGTGATGAGACCAATCATCCATATAATATTGTAAAAATTCATTACCACTAAATGGGTATGTATGACATACAACCCACCTTTATGTAACATTAAACCAAATAATTCCCAAGGTAAGAAAGTATCATCTAAGTCCCATCCAAAGTCATATGACATGATAAAGAGCATGTATCACCACTAGAACACCATAAATTAATTATTTATAATTCACAATAATTAATTAATTAATCAAATCAATATAAATAATTAAAACAATTTAATTTATAAAGTCAAGACACTTAAAAAATTAATAGTCAATCTCATCACACGAGAAACACAATCAAATTCTTTCTGATGGAATTTGAAACATCCTAACAAAGAATAAAGCATAATACTTGAGAAATAGAATCAAAATAAACATCCAAAAATTAACTCAAAATAATTATATCTTTATAAAATTATTGTGGTGACACATCTCAATGAAACAGCTCGTGGTGAAGAGAATAAGGCCTCTCAGGATAGCCTCTTCCCAGGTAGATAAAAATCCCCAACTAAAATGGTCAATTTGACAATGATATAGTGGAATTAAATTAATAAACCTAAATGAAAAATACTGAAATTAGAAAAGATTGAATAATAATAGTGTAAAAATTATGTGTAAGAATATCTTACCCACCAACCACATTAAAACATAACCAAAAAAACTAGATCCATGAGGAACCGAAGGAGGGAGAGGGTAGGATGAGATCCCTCATTCACCTCTCATGATACCTAATGAAACAAATGGGGGAGGATCCCAATGTTTACATTTTAAAAAATCTTATCCTATAAGTTACACAGCATGTAACAATTAAACATCATGTAATAGTTTCATGACATGTAACATATACACATTTTGTATTCCTCATGGTATCCCCTCTGATCTTAAACATTGGGAACCCACCAATCCCCACCCCATTAAACCATTATCTGTTTTTACATAATAAATGATTTTTAGAACCTAAAATAGTTATTTTTAGTAGTCTAGCTTTCCATTATTCCACTGGAGTTTTCACAAACCAGGATAACCTTGTTCATTCTTGAGGCATGAAATCTTTTACATTCCATCAATTTTATGTTTAAATTCACAAATACAGCTTAATGTGAATTCCCTTTAGTGTTAGTGATCTATCAGGGGTGTTAGGGGCTTGTTTGGTGCTCGAAACCCAACATTTGGGGAGGAACATGACTGTCACACAGTTAGTATAAACTGTGCCGGGCATATTGCATGGTTACTACAAACCGTGAGAGGTATGATAGTTGTACGACGGACCCCTCATGGTTTTAAAAACTATGAGTATGTATTTTCAAGCCAGTGTAGAACCCTCTATAGTTTTTGATAGTGGTATGAGACATTATTTCGGCACTATTATTCAAACTATTCATACAAACCACGATCGGTTCTCTTTATTATAGTAGTGAGTGGATGGTTAGTGTATGGTTTAGACAGCCAGGAAACCAAACCATGAAAACCAGTAATTTGGTGAAATAAAAAAATTTCTTTTATGATTTTGTAATTTTTAACCTAATTTTTTACTTCTCATTTGTTATTTGTTGAGAGAAGTTGAGATCTCTCCTTTGATGTCTAAACTAGGAATTAAGAGATCTTCTCTGTTCAAACCCAGAATCAAGATCCTTCAAAAGAATCAATTCTTTCTCGATAAAATATTTATTAATTTTGTACAATTAATCATTCTTCTTAGTATAACCTGATCTTTTTAGGTGAAATATACTTTTCTATATTTTTAATGATCTTATCCATTATTTTTTTTCTCCTAATCTATGTGAATTCGAGAGTATATAATGGAAAAAAACTCCATTATAATCCTACGATAGCTGTTCTGGTGATTTTCCCTTAATGTTAACCTATTTATATATATATGTAGTTATTCCATGCTCCCAATTATCATGGTTACAACCTTGAAATGGATTTAAATCCTTGTTTACAATTGACTAGTATGACCTATGTAATAAATGAAATGGTTGATAGTGATTAAAGGTTAAGGACCATAGTGATTAAAGGTAAAGTACCATGAATTTAAAATCTCCCATTGGGTGTTTTCTTTAATTAATTGGAGCACCAAGGGTGTAATTTGAATTTTTATACCTTTTAGATGTTATATTTACCCTTATTCATGGGATGTTTAATAATTAATTTCAAATATTAATTGAATTGATTAAAGAAAGGGAATGGAATAACCATGAACCTATAATCTTTACATTTAATTGATTTTTAAGAATGAATTTCTTCTTATATTGATAATTATGATGAGGTATAATTAAGAATATAATCCCTCTAAACATATCCAATGCCTCGAGTATCATTCTAAGTTGAGGTTTAAATAAATTGATCATGGTGATGACCTTGATGTAATTTAATTCTTTTGAGTCAATGTTTTTATACCTTGCGTGATACATGGTTTATTATACAAATTATATGGATGAACTCATTTGAATATTTTAATATTTACACCCACAGGATACTTAGAATACCTAGTTTACTACATGGGATGAACTCAGATGCTTAATTGTAATATTCCCAAGTGACACATGGACTCCTTAAATGTACTTCCAAGGATAGACTCAGAGGGTTGATCCTATAATTTTATGCCCAGAGTGACACTTGAGATTTCTTAGTGGACTTACAAGGATAGAGTAAATATAGATAATGTTGTACCACACCTACAGTGGTACCTATTTTCTTATGAGGATTGACATGGATGATCTAGTAGGGTCTTGGGTTTACTTTATGACTGGACTGATACCTGGAGTCAATATATGGAATACCAATGACATTATCAGGTTCTTAATAAAATAATTAATGAAATGTTTTATAGGTTGTGCCTGTGAAGTCAAAGAGAAATCTTGGATTCATTATTTGACATATACCATAATGATGGACTGGTTAGGAAACTCTTGATCAAGTCCTTATGGGGGGGATACTAGGATACACACTAAGTAATGAGACTAATAAATTAAATGAACATGACTATAAATTGACATAGGACTGACTTTTTATTTAATTAAATTTCAAATCTGTTTGAATTATGTAACAGTGGATGGGTTTCCATGGGAACCCAGACCTATTTGGTAGTTTACATACAACAATTCAACAAAAATTGAATCATAAGTAATCCTGATTAAAGTGTGATTGAAACAAAATCCCTTTCCACATTGGTTACTATTGAATCATAAAATACCATGAATAAAGTAGATAAATTTTAACATAAAATATCATGATGTATAAAGGATTCGTGATATATTATTTAAAGGGTCAGTATCTACACGCTTTAAAATAAATAAGGTTTATAATATTGCATGTTTCTTAATGAAGTAAGTTTGAGATAAAACACTTAAATTGTTCATATAATTGATGTGAGAGTTAAAAAAGTGTTTATTATGTGTAAAAAATGTAGATCTTAAAAATTAAAAGATAAAATAAAATAAAAAACAACAAAAATATTTTCATATATAATATTTTCATTATATAATCAAAGAAGTAGACATATAACCTCATGAATAAAAACTGAGTTAAAAAATCCCTTACCTTGCATATTCTTTTAGTTGAGAACATTTTATGATCCTTTATAGTGGTTATAAAAATGTTAATAAATTATAAAAAAATATAATAATATTTATAATATCATATATGATAATTGTATAACATATTATTACGTATTTTCTAATAGTCTTTCATTAGCACAATTTTTTCAGGTGTTGATAGCCTTATTTTCTCAAGCATGTTTTGTCTTGAATCCTCATGATCTTGAACGTAGGATATAGTTAAATAATCTCAAAAATGATATAAATGTTATAAAAATCATTTTTCAATATATATATATTTAGAATCATTGTTTAATTTTCAACATGGGGAATGAATCACATCTCTTAGTGAATATGATAGGTCAAATGTAAGAATGAGCGACAATATCATTTGCCTAATGGGTGAAAGGGTAAGGAAATGGATTGAATATTAATTTTCTAGAATAGATATCATTTTATATATTTAACATATATTCATTAAACTTAACAATTATTAATTTCCATGTAATTGTTTAGTGAAAAATGAATCACATGACTTTCTGAGGTGGCAGTCCGCCGTATACAAGAACAGTGTTATCGTTTTTTTAATTGGTGGTAAAATAAAATATTATATGATATATTTAATTTACAAAATAATTAATATGGAATAAATATAATATATAAAAATAAAATTAATCATTATCACCTTTCATGTAAAGTGTATGTGAAAAATGAATCGCATCACATCGTATGGTGGTTGTTCGTTGTACACATGAGTGATGTTATCGTATTCCCTAAGAAATGTAAAATATGAATTTTTATTTAATATTATATTTCAATAAGTTTCATTTTATCATAAATATCATATATAAACCTGAGATACAGCATTATATCTATCAGTGAGAAGCAAAAATTGAACAAGAATCACGTCGGTTCGTGAGACCGTTGGTTGTCACACACAAAATCAATGGTTCTATTTCTCATATTGGAGAGGATGAGATAGATGTAGGTCATGAAAATAACATGAAAAAAATATCAGTATATATAATATAATGAGGTTATTATATCACCATGGCATAATAATATTTTAATGATTCTTAAGAAGAAATTAATTAAAACACTTAGTTAAGGATGTTACCTCTTCCTTGAAAAAAAAGTTTTGGTTTGCAAAAAAAATCCATCCTATGTTAGATTTTTGACCAAAATGAGGATTATAAGGTGTAGTGATAAAAAAAATTTATTTGATTTGGGAAGTTAGTTTATTAACCAATGGGATTTTTACATGTTTAATTTAGATGATAGGGGTAGCCATTTATATGTGGGGGAGAGGACACACTTGGAACTTTTTAAAAGAAAAAAATTAGGATGTGTTTTCATTTCATAAGGATCCAAAATGGACCATTTTCTAACCTTATAAGATATAAGGTGTATATATGTGTATAAAATAGAAATTATACATGTTTGGGGTAATTTTTAAAACTTATATTTTAAGTATAACCCCCATTAAAACCTTTTTTACATTAACCAATGTAAATAATATTTACTGTTTTTACTATTCATTATAGTAAAAAAATTATGTTAGAATTATTATATAGTATAAATAATAATTATTCAAAATATTTTATATAATTTTTATAAATAAAATAATATAATTTTAAAATTATAATTTAAAATTAATCTCATAGAAATGTTAAAAAAATGTTTTTTCCAAATAAAAATTATTAAATGATTTAAAAAATATTGAATAATTTGATATAAAATTGATTAAAATGAACTAAATAAGATAAATTTTAATATAATTTTATTAATTTTAATTTTAAAAAAATTACATATAACATATATTTGTAAATAATTGAATCAAATAGGAAATTATAGATAAAAATCAATATTTTTCATTATTTATCAAAAATGAATCTCTTCAAAAAATTCTCAAAACTTCACCCAATGATAATTTTAAAAGAAAGATGTAAAAATTAATTTTATTTTTTCAAATAAAATCACTAAAAGTGGTAAAAATTAATTTTAAATAATTTGTGCAAACTAAAGCTAATATGCTTTTCAAAAACATACAGTTTTTCAGAGAAAATTTACTTATCTTTTAAATAGAGCTAATTTAGTTTGGAAAAAATGAATAGGCATTAAATTAATTTTATACATTTGTTAACCATAATTTTTATAATTTTTTTACTTCCATTCACACCCACTAACTTTACAACTGGGTTATAATGATCATGTTTAACGAATAATATTTTAATATAGTATCATTTTTTCATTTAAACTTGATGTTCTATGCATCTCCGACTATTGAAGAGATTGAATTTATCTATAATGTAATTTATCATAATGTATTTGGTTGTTTCATTAGCTTATATACTTATTATAGCATGTTATATATACTATAAAACATGATTTTCCTCTTTAATAATTATTATGTGTTACATTTTACCCATTTAAATAAATTGTATCCTTTCAATTTATTCATGATCTCGTTAATCAAGTTTTTAATTTTTGTAAATTTATTTTTTGGAGAACCCTGCATCGTAAAAATTATAATTACAATTTCACTTAAAAATAGTGAAATGTAAATAAAAAATTAATTGCATAACTAGGTTTCTCCATAAGATAAAATTGGTGGCATGTTAAGATATGTACATAGAAGAAAAGAATAAATAATTATAGAGAGTAATAGTGATCATTGATCTCAATAAATCAAATGATCTAGGTAAAGATAAAGACCTCAAATCCATAAATATGTGACGATATAACATAATATTGATTCATTTTATATGAATGTAATGGGGCACATTTTTGTTTCAATATACTTTTCCTAAAGTTGAGGGATTATTTTTTTCAAGATAGAGAACATCCAAAAATATACTTACATGAAATATTGTTAGTTAATAAAAACAATTTCATCCTTTAGTTTTGATTTAATGAATTTCTATTTTACCTCTTACTCTAACGAAATGAATACCCAATATGGTTTTTTTATTCATAATGAACTAAAATTAAATTTTAATAGATCATAAGATCCATACAAGAGTAACAAGTTATTGAATATCTCTTTATTGAAACCAAAGTGGTTAGTGTAGGGTATGATAATAACCAAAATGAAAATGAATACATCAATCTCTAAAATTAAAAAATGAAACCAAATATTTAACATCGATCATTTCTTAGAGAAATAACCCTATATCTCAAATTACCTCAGTAAAGATAACATGAAATATGGTTTTAACCTCAAAGTTTATCTCATACCATTTCAAAATACATATAAGAAGTATAATTATTCTTAAATAATCTATTCTATTACACAAAATGGTTATATATACTTCCACTAAATAAACATCCCTTGAAATATCATTAGTCATCCCAAAATCAAATAACTTGATTGTATAATATGTTTCCCATGATGAACAAAATATTTAACCTTCAAAACAACTATGTAAAAACAATGTTATATTAACCAGTAAATTATGTAGTCTTGTGGTATACACTATACCCTTATCACTATATAGTTTTATATTTAATCCCCATGACCTTTTAAGATGTGATTGGTTGTCACCCGGCTTATGGGTTTTCCTTTTTCTAAAACTATAGAAAAACATTTTAGATAATCATACTCATAATTATGCATGATCCAATAACATTCTAAAGAATATTATAATCATCTTAAAAAATAAATTAGTCATCAAATAACTTTTTTAATGATGAAGGAATTAAATACATATTATTCTTTCAATAAAATCTACTAATTACCTCAATATCAAGCATATCTCCAATATAATCTTTTCTTAAATTTTGTGTTTTTCCATAAAGTATCACATTGACACTAAAAACATATCTAGGTAATTAAACATATAATTGTGTGTCTTTAATGAAAAAATTTACCAAAAATTATATATATATATATACCCACACTTCATGATTCATATGATTTTTTAATTTCATTACAAAAAAATTACGATCAACCCACATCATTCATAAACATTTAATTAGAATTCATCATCTAATTCCTTAATACCTCCACAGATTTATAATTCATTTTTATTCTCTTTATCATCAAACTAAAAACCATTACTCATATAACCATATTGATCAACTTCTTGAGAATTTTCCCTAGGACATCGATTTTCATAATTACCTTAATTTTCACATTTATAAAATTCAATCATCAATAACTCCTTAGGGATACCATTAATCTCATTATTTTAATTAAAAGAACTTTTTATTTTTTCTTGGTAATTACATGATCTGTGTCCTTTTCCACACCCAAAACATCTTCCCAATCCTCTAATACAATCACTTGGTTGTTTCATTCTACGATCTTATCATATAAGAAACTGAATCTTCCTTCATCCTTGTTCACTACCAATCGAGATCTGAGTTAAGTATATCCTTTTATTTTTTGTTGAGTCTATTAGTTGGATATAGTGCTGGTTATTAATCATACATCATAATAACTACTTAGGAATAATAAAAATATCCTTCGTTCTAGTCATCATAGCATTTAGTTTCTCATAAACACATTTTATGACACATTCAATATTAAACCATTTTCTTCTGGATCTTATCATTACATAAATTGGTAAATCATAGTGTGATAAACAATATTCATAGTGGAATGAAACATAATCATGAAAAAACTATTTATAAATTCTCTAAATCTTGAAACTATTATTTCAATCTCGGACACCTTAGGTTTTTTCAAAGGTCATTCCTGGTCATTTTCTATTCAAATCCATTAAGATATTTCATAAATAATTCGTTAAATTTTGAATCATATTCCTCAGGAGTGTCAAAAAATGTAATATTAAAGCATGTTATTGTGTACTAGGTAATGATAGAGTCAAGCATGATGCACCTTTTTTGGATTACTTTCATCTGGGTACATCTATTCTGGAACTATGGCCACTTTTAGTATTTATACTGGAATTTTCTTTTTAAGAAACCACTCATTCTATACTTCACCAATATTTTATGATATTTTTATATACATCGTATTATTCTTAGAGTTATTTCTAGGGTTATCACTAAATGTTTATCATCCAAGTTCCAAATGATAACAAAATCTTTACACTGATACCAACTATGATGACCCAATACTTTTGCACGTAATATTACATTATTATTAAACATAAATATACAATAATTACAATATAAGGATAATAAAGGCCTACTGTCATTTTAATACTATGTTACTAATACATACATCATTCCATCATTATTTTATACTCCATTGAGAGCTCTTAAAATTCATTCAACCTCCACAATCTATAGGGGATAACATATAGAACCCATAAAGAAATGAATGAACTACATAACTTAGTAATGGAATAAACATGATAGGGAATCATAACATGTTATTAAATAGTATAACATGATATCATAAAAAGGGAGACATCTATGTAATCAAATATAATCATAACATAAAGAATACGGTATGATAAGATCATGTCATTATATAAAAATGTGGAAGAAACATATTACATGAAATAAACATGAGTCGATAATAATTTCCAAGGAAATATTACATTGTATAAAAATTACTATAATGGATTAGGTTATTCTCTATATTCCTATAGCTGAAATCTCATGAGAATATAAAATTATCCAATGTATTGAAGTACTGTCTTGGGGAACCCATCAGAAAATGTTCATAATCGATGTGTTCTATATAAAGAAAATAAACTATAAGGAATAATATTACAATTACCCTTGGAAAGAAAATTGTTTGAAAAATATTTCTTCATATCAAAATCAAAGGAAAAATCATTATGATTAAATTTGAGAAAAGATCATAAGACAAGTATTACCTTGTCAAAGTAATGAAGAACAAACGAGGTAAATATATGAGAGACATATATACATAATTTATAAGAATTTAATAATGTTAAAGTTTGTAGTTATTGATTAAAATACATTTTAAATAATTCTTCAAAAATAACCTTTTAACATTGAGTAATGTTAATGGTTTTTATTTTATATTGAAAATGATTTTAAAAGATCACATCGATCCTTTAATAAGGAAAATATCTTATAAATTTTGAAAAAATGTATTTACAATTGAAAAAATAATCAAATATTAAAGAAACATTTATTAAAATAAAATTTGTTACTTAAGGATGAATATTTAAAAAATTGAGGGGTTATTATGGTGGGGGACTTTCATTAATGTTGAATGGGTAAAAAAACAACGGGTCCTTCGACATTTTTTGTAATAAAAGGAAAAAATTATCTTCATTAATAAATTATGGGAAAATAAATTTCAAAATTAATATAGAACATCTAATTGAGTGTATAACTGAATTTTAAAATAATATTTATTTATTTGTTAAAACATTTTAAGAAAACACAGATTTTGAAGAATAATAGTTTTCGACCAAAGAGAGGAATGAAACTGGATTATCCTAAAAAATTCTTTATAATTTTAAATAAAATGGTATAAATGACACTATTAATTTATTTAATCATGTATAAACATAAAATAATAAAATTAAAATGATTTATTATACAATGATCAAATAAATTCCCTCAATTTAAATTATAGTATAAGTGATCCCTGTTAAAATGAGATTGAATCATAAAATCTTACCACTTTGGTAACCTGCAAACCATAACATACCATGAGTTCATTATATTTATTTTAACATAAAATATCTTTAAGTATGAATTTTTCATGATATATTAAATAAATTTTCAGTATATCCACTATTTAAAATAAATTACTTACATAACAGAATTTGTGTTTTAAAGAAGGAATTTTTAGATGAATCCTTTACAAAGTTTGTATCATTGAGGTGAGAGTTAATAAATTGAAAAATTGTGTGTAAAATATTTATATCCACAAAAATATAAAATATAAATACAAAATAAATAAATATTTATTTATTTCATACAAAATCATTCCATAATATAGTCAATAAAGTAGACGTATAACCCAATGAATGAAAATTGATTGAAGAAAATGAGGACCTCAAGATAACCTTCAGTTGATAGAAATTTCAACAACTATATAGTGCTTTTAAAAATTTTATCAACTTACACCATAAAAATAATAATATTTATAATGTCATATATGATCTTTTTTTTAACATAACATTTTCTATAATTCAATATTTTATCATTATCATTATTATTTTATGTGTTAACTGCCTTGTTTTCTCATGCATGTTTTATCATAAAAGTTACAAATCATATACATAGGATATATTTACACCATATCCAAAATGATATTAATTATATATATATATATATATATCATTTTTCATTATATAAATCTTTATAATCATTATTTAATTTTAAAAATTCAGAATGAATCATTTCACTTCATGCAGATAAAAGGTCCTACAAACGCACGAGAAACATTATCATTTCTTTAATTGGTGAAATGTTAAGAAAGTTTATATTATACTTATTTTTTATAACTAGTATCATGTCATATATATTACATATATATATGTATATTATTTTTATTATTTATTACCTTCCATGTAAAGAGTTAGTGAAAAACGAATCACATCACTTCATGAGACAGTAGTCTTCCTTACACATGAATGAAATTGTCATTTATTAAATATATAGTTATGTAAGAAATTTAATTATATATTTCATTTAAATAATCTTTAATTTTATATTAATTTTATATATCAATATAAAATTAATCCTTATTACCTTCTATGTAAATCTTATGGGAAAAACAAATCACATCGCTTCATGAGCTGGTAGTTCTCCATACACACGAGGGACTTTATCGTATTCCCTATAGAAAGGAATGTAAGAAGGTTTATTTGATATTATAATTAAATAAGTATAATTATTTTTTAAATATCATTTAAAAAAATCATATACATCATTATATCAATCTGTGAGAAGTAGTGATGGAAATTGAATCATATCAGTGCGTGAGGCGGTAGTCCACCACACACATGACCAATAGTTTCATTTACCATTTTATGGATGATGATTTGGTTATAGATAATAAACATAACATAAAAATGTCATATTATATTGAATATAATTATTTTATTTTATCATCGTGGTTTAATAAAAATTTAATGATGTTTGGGAAGAAATTAGATGAAACTCTTGGTTAAAAACGTTACCTCTTCCTTGAAAAAAATAGTTGTTTGTTTCCACCAAAAGAATTCTAATGTTGGATTCATAACCACAAAAATACATATAGGTTGATTAAATGGAATAGTTATGTGATTTGGGAGGGCATCTGAACAAATTGGTTTTGGATGTTTTTAAAAGAGTGTAGAGGTGTTGCTTTTAATAAGTAGTGGTGGGGACACACTTAGAATTTTTGAAAAGAAAGAATTCAACCAACATTCTTCTTATCAGAAAAAGATAAAAAATAGACCAATATAGAACATTATAATATATATGGTTTTAATATGACTATAAAATATTAATTATATAATATATAAGTTATTTTTAACCTTTATACTTTGAATTTACCCACTAGTAAACATTTTTGACCTTTACCGAGGTAAATAATTTTTATTATTTTCACTATTCAATAAGATGAATTAATTTAAAAATATAAGATAACAAAATTCTTTTAATAAAATCTATGAAATCTATGTTTTTTAATTCGTTTCTAATAGTTGGAAAATTTTATTTTAAAAATAATTCTCTGGATGAGTCGAAAAAACCGTTTTTCAAAAGAAAAATGTTCAAAAGATTAAAAAGTTTTTAAATCATAATTTAATATAAAATCTATTCCAATGACATAAATTATATAAATTTTAATAAAAAATTTCGAAGTTTACATTAAACCCAATTTAAAATATAATTTACATTTTTAAATAATTTAAATCATAATTAATGTTTTCAATAAAAATAGAATTTTTCATTATTCAATAAAAAATAAATCTTTTTAGAACATTTTAAAAAATTAACCCATATATAATTTTCATGATTTGAATTACAAAGCTAAATAAATTTTTTCTAATAAAATTTATCGATGTTTTAAAAATTAAATTTAAATTATGCACTAAAAGCGCAATTAATCTTCCTTCCACAAAAATAAAATTTTTCAAAAGTCATTTATTCCTCTTTTAAATAGATCTTATATTATTTATAAACTATAGATATATATTGAATTTATTTTATAAATTTTTAATGTATAAGTTTCATAATATAGTTAATTCTTATTCGTGTCCACCAATTTAACGGTTTATTTATAATAGTCATGTTTAAATAATAACTTTTTAATATAGTATCATATTTCATTTAAACTCACTATTGTGTGCATCATATGCTATATAATTGACTTAATTTATATAAAATAAATATTTTGTAAATTATTGTGGTGTTAAATCCTCTAATAATCATGTTCTTATGTTTCATAAATTATATATGATATGATTTTACCCTTTTAAAAATTTTTGGGTAGTTACAGTAATCCAGGGAAAGATATCCAAATAAAAACAGTAGGATATTCCGTGTTTTGATCAAAATTAGGGGTCCATTTTTAAACATTCACAGTAAATCGACAAAAAACCACCCAATCTCCCCACCAAAATTATATATTCCTCATTTTCATATCATAATTGAAGAACAACTTTTAATGAATTTTAAAAACTAATATGTATTCCAAAAAAAACAAATAGTTTTAATTGATTTCCTTAAAAATAATTCATTATGGTATATGCATGATAAATTTTCCATCAAAAACAAATACAAAATCCAAGAAGACGAGATGCACCTTGTATACTAACCAAAAAATCATTGATTGAAACCTATAATAAAAAGTATTCATATCAATGTGAAGATCAACATTCATGAAACTTCCCATTCAAGAAATATCAGTAATAATATTTAAAAAAAATATTTTGTAATTGATCAGAAAAAAGGAATAAAAATATTTAACTGTTATAAAGTCATTTTCTATTTAAATTAATTTTTAGTTATATTTATTATTTCCATTTAAAATAAAAATTCAAAAATTTAGGAATTCTATTGTTAAAAAATAATCTTCACTTCTCGACTCACCATGCCTAAATTATCTTATTATGAATTCTATAAATATTAATAAAAAGGGTTAATTTTTTTCCTGAATAATGAAAAATAATTATTTTGAAAATAGTGTAACAATAATTACAATATCATAAAATCGGAATGAAATTAAATTTAAAAAAATATTTCACTATAATATATATATATATATATTAAAATGACTATTTTTTAAAAAAATTACAAAACCCATGTTTATCATTTTGGAGACTTATATGGTAATTTTCTCTAACAAAAACTTTCCATGGTATTTTTCCTTTACAGAATTATTTGAAAGGTGGAATTAGGTTTTGGATTGTTTTTAAAGCCGCATAACTCTTATTTTATTAATAATAAATTTATTAAGGTCATATAAATCAAAAATATTGATAGATTTATCTTAATCAAAAAATTTATGCATAAAAATTGTGTTTTTCTAAAAATGGTTTTTACATGCTATATATGCAAATATAAAAAATAATTTTTTTGCCCATAATAATTTGAAGAAAATTTTTTACTATTTGTAATCAGTGGATACAAATTAGTTAATATAGAAAATTTTATTTTTAATCATTAAATGTAAATTACTAATTTAATAATTAGTTACTAAGGAAAAAACAGAAAATGGTAAAAGTGAAAAGAAGAAAAACAATTAAAAAAAGATAAATTAAGGTTTTAAAACATATTGTTGAGGATTTATCAACATTGACCATTACCCTTATAAATTATTTAACATTACTTGATTCATTTTATTTTGGAATAATGACTTTAATGTTTACATTATTACAAAAATATAACTGTAACACCCCAGGTAAATAAATAATATGACATTTTCATATTTATCCATATTTGTGAGTAAAATATTAATATGACTTTAAAGGGGACGCTATGCTCGATGGTGTACCCAACACGCAACAACGAGTTTCTTGGGAATCTTACGTTGCACTCTAATAATAAAATAATATTATTTTTAAATGGTAGTTAACATGTAGCCATTGTATTGGCGGGAATGGATAGAAATAACTAAAATATGATTATATATGTTTTTACATTTATCCAATAAAATATAAAGGCTTAAAATACGGAAAGAATTCAATTTTAGGCGTATATGCCCTAGTTTTCACTAAAGGTTCACTTATCACCTTTTGATGTTGAACCATCATTAAATATAGTTTTGTTCACTCTTAAACATTCTTTTGGACCAAATAAAACTCTTATTAAGAATCGGGACATCAAAATTTACTTTGTGTAAATTTTTGGTATCTTTCCGATAAAGTTCATTTTTTTAATGAATAGTGTAAAATGTTGTTTTTTAATTCAAAACCTCTTTTTATTCTAATTTATTTATATGATTAGATTATCTTTTTAATTGGTTTTAAAGTGAAATTAGAATATATTTTTACCATTAAATCCAATAGTGGTTGTTGGAATTAATTTCACTTTGAAATCAGACTTAAACTAGTGTCAATCTTTTGATACTTATTGTTTCATAAAAACACGCTATTTGCTCTGACAGCGGGAATTAATTATTAAATTAATTAATGTGACTTACATGTTTTGAATTTTTTAAAATAGACTTCATTTTTGAATTCAGAATATCAAATATAGCTTAGGGTGATTTTTTGGGATTTTTCTGAAAAACTTCAATTTTTGATGAATAGTGAAACCACTAAGTGGTACTTATAAAAACTGATTTTTCCGTTTAAATTAAATTTTGAAATCTTTGTGTTTTGAATTTCAAAAATCGGACATACATGGTTGTCATTAAGAAGTAAAATGTGGTTCAATGGGATAAAAATAATTTTTTGGTGAATAGTAACTTATTAAGTTTTTAATCGCGATTAGTGGTAATTAGTGTAGTTTAAGGTAAAAATAATGCTTTAATAAAATGATATGAGCTTGAAACATGTCCTACACTCATTGGTTTTGTCATGGCCGACCAAGAAAAGCCATGGGTCAACTTGGGGACCCCATGGAGCCACTTTGGTTGGGAAATGACATAAATAACTTTTTATTTAATGTAAAAGTAAAAATGACACAAAGATCATATGTTTTACAAAAACAATTTTTACATGGGGTTATAAAGATCGGATTTTTGATTATAAATAGTCATTGGAAAGATAAAAATATTTCCTAAATCATAGTATTTTTTCTATAATTTTTAGACTTTAAATAAAATAAATTATTTATGACATCATGATGATGCAGCGATGACATCATTATTTAACGATTTAAATAAAATGGAAAGATAATGTAAAATCTAAGACCTAAACATGTCCAAAACCAATTGGATGAGTGTATTTAGAAGCCTTATCACCTTATCCACGAATTATATCAATGTGGGACCTTTTAAAACCGAAACACATTTTCAAATAAAGTAATATTTCTTACATTCCAAAAGTGCCCCTCCTTTCCTCTTATAAAAGGCCCCCACCTCTACCTCATTTCACACACTCCTCAAGCCTTTGGCTTGGCCAACCCCTGCCCATTTACTCTCTCCAAATCCCTCTCCTCATCCTAGAGGATTACCTTTGGTCAGAATCCTTTCAAAAGAATCCTTTAGGCTCAAATCAAAAGGAGTTAAACTTTTAAAGGTAATTCATTCTCTCATGTTCATTTGTTTTATTTTGCTTCTCCAACCCCCTAAACTCTTTTTATTTATTTATTTTGTAACAACACCAGTATCTTCAATATACTATGATGTTGGTATAAGATTTATTTGAGCTACACTCTCACAAAACTACATCAAATGGTTAAAGAACATACGGTTTCTGTGGATGGCGAAATTCTGCCCCCCGAAACGATGATTGTTCAATACTCATTTAACACCTTCAAAGGTGGCCATTATTATGTCACTATTTATATATATGATATATAATATGTTTATGTTTTCCTTATGCTTATGTTTTTATTTCATTTTGGGCATAACTTTATGGTTTCCATTATGGGTAAACGTGATATCTTCATTTAAGGAAGTGCGGACTACCGCCCCCTCAAAGTGATTTGATTCGTTAAATACCATATGTGGGATGTATAAAGGATGGAACTATGATATTATATATTATATTATACTGGAATTATAATATACCTTTATATCATTATGATTCTATTCTATAAAATATGAAATAGAAATGAAAGTAGCGTTCATGCGTACGTACGGCTTACCGTCTCCATGAACGGTGCATTTCATTTCTTACCTCTAAATTGATTATGTAATGTTATAAATGCATGCATGTACTGGATATATATGACATATATGATATCTAAATCATGAATAAAATTATGGATATAATAAACATTTGGCCACACGAACAACATGTAATTGTAAGAAGTCCACTTTCGACTTAAGAACCAAATATCGGCAAAACAAATATTATTAACTTAAATGATTACATAATGTTTATGACATGGTAATAAGTGATATAAAAGGAATAATGAACTTGAAAAAGGTTTTTAAGGAAGTAGAAATTAACTCAAGTTTATTATTCAGGAGATTAAAGAACGATCGAGTCAAGTCGGACCCGAGGTAAGGGATCATACTCCTCTCTTTCTTTTTAAGTACACACTTTTATGTCGTTCCTTTTAAAGCCCAACTTTCTTGTTATTGGTATGATATTTTATATTAAATTTACTGTAATTATTATGTTCATGTGATGAGAGACCCTATTCTCTCTCATCAATCTATTTTGGAAGTTTTAAGTGGCGCCGATAGGCTGCCGAATTTTCGTAAGAGATCTAACCTCTCTCTTTCTCTTTAAGTACTCCCCTTTATGTCACTTCTTTTAAGCTCCTATTTGTTATGATGGTGGATGTTCTTTTATATTCCTCTTTCTGTACATTTTGTTGTAATGTGATGAGATACCCTATTTGATCTCATCAATCCATTTTTGGAAGTTCTATGTGGCGCTGTTAGGATGCCGAGTTTTCGTAAGGGATTTTTCATCTCACTTTTGTTCCCGTGAGATTTATGCTACATTTGCCACAAATTCCATTGAGTGGTGTATGTACTGCCCATTATTCTACTCATTGTGTAATATACTTTCGTTTATGAGTATTTACATCAATTATCTATTGTCCTTCTTTCATGGGGTGTATGTTTTGAAAGATACCCAAGTCGGTAAGGGAACCTTTCACCCTCCTCTTTTTTAAAAGACTTCTTTTTTTGGGTCTTTTAATTTACATATTGTTATGTTGAGATATGTTCTCATATATCCTTAATTGATGTAAATTTTATGTCCAAGTGATGAGATACACTTTTTATCTCTCATCAACTCATTTTGATGTGATGCCGTTAGGCTGTCAAGGGAACTTTTTAACCCAATTTCGATTTCTTTGGGGTCAACATGTACTCATTGAAATATGTCATCCATTGAATATGTGTGAATGACATTTTATTGTTTTACACTTAATATCCACTTATATTGGGTGTACTTGTATTTTTCACACATATTTTTGAGATTGATTTGTCCTTAATTTAAGGATACCTTCTCTATAAGGGATTTCAACACATTTGACATTTCTATCGAGGGTTCATTGTTGTTATGCACCAATTCACTCTTATATGGTGTATATACAGTCCTTTGGAGTATTATATCATGAATCCATTTATTCTAATGATATTATAAAGTTCTGACTAAATTTAATTCCTCAATTATTGTATTCAAGTGTCTCTAATTTTGGTAAAACCCCTTTAACCAAAATGTCATTTTAAATGTTTTAATTATTTGTTCTTATTAATATGCATGTTTTCAAAATGGTTTTAAGGATTTATTTATATGGATATTAATGGTTTAAAATTTTAAGCTTCAAGGTGGTATGGGACACTTTGATTCAAAAATCTCTTTATTAAATGTTTTAAATGGTTTTGGAAATGGTTTCTTTTTGAATAGATTCATTATTTCAATATACTAAAATGTTATATTGTGATTGAAATATGGAAATGTTATGTTTCCTTTATGCATGTTTTATGTGATACATTTATGTTATGGTTCTTGGGAATTGTTATGAAAATGGGTGGTTCCGTGATAAACTAAGGGTGGGTGAGCCCGATATAGCTCTCCAATGCATTGGGTAACGCAAAGGAGTGAAACGTTAAGGTTTCTCCGAAGAGATTTAGGGAATATACTGTGATGGGTATTCCAAACGTAACCAAGTGGGTTACTCCCTACGTAAGAATGTTATGAATGCCTCAAGTTACCTTTATGTCTTATGTTTTCTATGATTTATTCATGGTTTGATGAGGTATGTTTAAGTACCTATGTTTTATGGGTAAAGAATGATTTCATTCTTATGTATATATGAACTCATGTTTCCTTTCCATATTTTTATAACCCTTACTGAGCTTTTTATGCTCATCCCAAGTTTTTGAAATTTTTTTCACAGGTCAAGGGAAAGGTACATGATGTGGTGATAGTGTCAAGGATGTGTCAAGAGAGAATCCATGTTTTATTTTCAATATGTTTCCGTTGATGGGAAGAATGAATATTTTCTTTTATGTAAGCACTTTGTTTGAATGTGGAATGTAATGCAAGTTTCAGGAACTAATTCTCTAAAACTCTAAACCTGAAAAGATCCTCAATGTGTAATCTTGTAATAACTCAAGATTAAGTAAGGTTTAAGGCTGGGGCCTTATAATAACTCCTCTCAGTTATAAAAGGATTCATCACCACCCAAGATCTTCTCACACCCCAAGACTCTTATATTTGACATAACTCTAACCAATTAACTACCCAAAACTCATATATACTGCCTATAGGGTATTTTTATTCTAAAAATACCACATATCAAATCATTAATTTAATTTGTAACAGTGCTCTTCTAGGAAGTAAGGTGACATTTCCAGTTACACTTTTCACATTTCCATTATTTATTAATCTACCTACTCTAAATATAATATAAATATAGTGAAATAATTAAATAATTATCATAAATACACTAAAAAAATTTATATTTGTGTTATATACATTTTTTATGCTCCTCCTGACAATTCAAAAATAAATTGTCACCTGTGTTATGTATAGACTACTACCTCTATAAGCAACGTGGTAAGTTTTTCAAAAACCACCATAAAAGGATAGTTAAGAGGATTTATTTAATGAATTAGTATTATATTCATATCATTATTAATATTATGAAATTATAAACCAATTCATCCCTTTATATTATATAGAAATGATAACGACATCTGTGTATACGTGTGGACTACTGAATCCACTAATCATTGTATTTTTTTTATATAGACATTTATTATTTATAAAAATTTCTTAAAATATGAATCAACAAACCTAAAAACATATAAATAATATAATTATAATTTTAAAATAATTATATTACCCCAAATAATTAAATTTCTAAACCATACTCACCCATTGATAATAGTATGTTCCAATTTGGGTTATTTAACCACCAATATGAACAATCCAATAAATTGTTATTGTTTATTACCATAGAAACATAAATACATGTATTATTAGAAATATATGAGAAAATAAAATTATCCTCAGTTATTTGTAAAGGTTATAGTAAGATTTAATGCATTAATTACATAACACCCTTTATTTATTAAAAATTACCAAAAGAAGCATTCCACCATTTCCAAACCCAAAAATAGTAAATAAAAGTCTCATATATAGAAACTGAAAAATAATATTTATTATAAAATACTATAAAATTACCTTAACTAATATATTAATGGTGAAAGTTTTATCAAATAATGGGTATTTACATTTACATTATAATGAATGTGAAAAAGATTTAAATTTACAAACATCTGATGATGAAAATGAACAATAAATAACTTGTAAATTTGTAATAAATAATTATAATTTAAAATTAAAAAATGTAATATGTTTGATTAAGGTTATGAAATAAGTTATTTGTGAAGTTATTTTTTAATACAAGTGGTAATAGTATATTTAACTAATAAGAAATATAAGGTAACAATGTTTCATCTCAATTTAATATCTTTAAGACATGTTTTGTTTAATGAACCAAATTATATTTAAATGGAATATATAATTCCAATTGGTTACATAATATCATTAATTATATTTTATTAATTTTTTTTTAAAAAAAAATTCATGATCTATATTTCACGAACTATCTATTAAAGTATTTTTTAATCTATTAGGTTTTTTCAACTCAAGTTTTTTTCATGATTTATAATGATTCATATTCAGATATAGTCTTGTAAGATTGTTTTATTCTATTCCATGATGATATTATAATTAAATTATTTATTATTTTCTTTTTAATTAAATTTATTTATTTCTCTATTCATAATACTTCATGACATTAATAATAATTCACATTATCAATTAAATGATCTCTTTCTCTTCTATATTCATGTTCACTCTTACCAGTAGTCTTATCCTTTATTATTTCTAAATTTAAATATGATTTATTTATATTCATATTAAAATTTTCATTTACCTATCTTAAAATAAAAAATTTATCACTATATTTGTTATTAGGGTTCAATAAAAGTATTCTCAAAATATAAAAAATGGTTTCCCATTTAATTTTATGTTTTTATTCATTCACTCCATATTTCATAAGAAAACCATTATTTTTAATGATCTGTAATTTTTTTATTACTTTTAAGTTTTTGTTTAAAAATATATATTCATGTTACCTTCTAGAAAATTAATTTTAATTATTGCATAATTTTTTAGTTTAAAAAAATGTTAAGTAATTCTTTCTAAAAAGGTATTTTTCCAAGTTTCACATCTATTTTATTATATAAAATATCTAACTCATGTAGAGTTATATTCTATCAATAACCCTATAAATTAATCTATTAAATAATGATTTTTATAGTTCAATGTTAGTATCAATCATTCTAATCATGGAATTTAGTTTATGTGATTTTATTTTGAAATGATATTAAACCATTTTTCAATAGGTTATTTATCATATTATTAATGATTAATTTCTAGTGGAATACATATGTGTTGATGATTAAAGGGTGGGGGTCAAAAAAATACAATTCATTGGATATGATTTTATTGCCAATATGATAAATATTTTGATTGTGAATATAATCTTGATTATCTACGTTCACATGATTGATATTGGAGAAATTTTGGTTTAGCCGTGTTCACAATAATATATGTGAAAATGATGTAGATTATAATCATTGACAATATTGAGTATATAAAAGATGATGATTAGCTACTTTCTCATTATTGGGAATAGGAAGAATGTAGATTAGCTACATGCACAATATTGAGCTTGAATAGAATACAGATTAGTTGTGTAAACAAGATTCATCATGGACACAATCTATATTGACTTTGATTATGAGATTGATCATGAACATTATGTGGTTATCTATGTTTAAAATCTTAATATATATTATATATATTTCTATTCTATAGTTCTTTGTTACATAGTTATGTTATTTTCCATTGATTTTCATTATTATCTTAAATTTTTTCACACATATTTCATGGTACCTATTTTTTCATTTGAGATTATATGTATTTCTATCAATACTTATGGAAAAACCTTAATATTACATATTATTTATAATAATATATTTATCCCATAATAATTTTTTCTCATGATCAAACTATTTATAAAAATATGATAAGTTTGTTCTTAGTAAGAATTTGATATCACCACTTTTATATATTTACCATTACCTAGTTATAAAGAAGAGTATATCAAATTATAAAACTAAAAGAGAGTAGAGTATGCTTTGAATATGAAAATATGTTCACAAGTTTCATAAAATAATTTGTTGTAATATTTTATCCTAAAAAAATAATGTTTTTGTTCTTGGGATTATGTGATTGTTGGGAGAAGTGATGTTTAACTTATTAAAATATGTATAAGTTTATCTTGGTAAGTCACACATGTAATTAAAATATTTTATATAAAGAATGTATTTTTACACCAGATGTAGGAGTGTGGGTATAGGGCTAGGGAAACTCAGTGGATATCAAAAAAAATTACTAATTATTTTAGATTTATTTAGTAATATTTGGGAATTATGATGAGATTAAATTAGTGAAACCCTTTAGAATTTAATTAATCGTAGGATAATATTTAAAATTTTAGTAATTTCTAGAGTATATGATTTTACTAGAACATAAATTTTTTTATTGATACTAAAAGTGGATATAATCTATAGAACAAGTGCCCCTAGTGGTATTGATCCTGAAAAGGCTAATTGAGTATTGACTAAATCCTAACCTGGTGAAAAACAAATAGGGTTAAGTACACATATAGTTTGAAACTCCTGGGGGATATTATTGGGTGATTCACATGATCTTTAGGAACAATTATAATGTATTTAAATTTAATTTTAGTATTAAATATATAACTATTTATATAGTGACATGACCATAAACATTACATAATATTGATTTTTAGTAAAGAATTATCCTTTTTAATTTTGACGATCTTTACAAGTATATAGTTTTATATAATTGGGTCATAAATCATAAATTACAAAATGACAATTTTATAAAGTGAAAACTTCTAATCATTATCCATTTCTTCCCATAATATTTTTTTAAAAAAGAAATATGTTTTCTTTTCAAGAAAAATATCTATAACTTTAAAATTTGTTTTTTGTTCTTACCCATCCGTAAACCATTTGAAAAAAATTATAATGTGGGATGAGCATTGAAATATCTATAATTTATATAAAAATAATAAATAAAGAAAATATTTAATCCATGATAAATTATAAAAAAAATTCTTTTCAAATAAATTTTTGGCTCAAGATTAATATTTATTTACCCAAGAAATCACATTCTCTTACCAAATATTTTCATAAAACATTTAATATGAAATGTAAAAGGCATGGTAAAGCTTATAAAATTTTAAATTAAATCATGAAACTTATATAAAGTTTTAAAACAATTATATATTTTACAATTAAAAGTATCATATATATTCCATTAAACATAAAATCATTATCTTAACTCATGAAATAAAATTATTTCCCTAAAAACCCATAGAAACCATTCATAAAACATATATGTAACTTGAGACATCATTTCCATGTCACTTTATAATCACACTTATAAATTAAATAACAATATATTTGAATTAAATACCCTATGAAATGAAGGTCTACCATGGACCCACCCTTCATTGGTTTATAATGGAAATACCCATCCTTGGTTAATAACATAACCACATATACTTGGTTTATAACAAAACCACATGTACTTGGTTAATAATGTAACCACCCATAATTGGTTTATAACAGAACCACCCATTCTTGGGTAATAATATAACCATAAATCCCTAGTTTATAATGGAAACACCCATCATCATAATAATTCCAAGAAACCATAATCTAATCATAATATTAAAAAAATGCATCATAAAAACTTTTTTTCCACCCATAAGAAGGCATTATTTAGTATTGATGTATTATTTTTCGTTGAAACCCATTTTTAAAAACTAAACTTTCTTAAATAAAGGGAAAGTGGTTTTTTTGTAAGAAAACTATGAATATTGTAAAAAATACAACATAAAAATAATGGTTATGGAATTTGGAAAATTATTTGTCGTTGTATATGTTCAAATAGAAAATTTCTTTTTAAATTTATAAAGAATGTCAAAAATTATGTAAAGATATTTGTTATTGAAAACATTTTAAATAAATTAAAAAACATATAATTTAATTTATAAATATTATTTTCCATATAAAAATAACTTTTAAATATGTTTTAAATATTTATATCGAAGGAAAAAAGTTGGAAAATAAATTTTTAAAAGAATCTTTTTTAATAGAAAATTTACTGTATAAAACCAAATAAAATATTCATTTTTCAAAAACATTGTAAAAATGATAATTATGGTTAAAATGTTCTTTAGAAAAAATTTAATAATAAATAATAATTATCTTGGAACATTTATAATAACATGAGCATGAAAGAGAATGATTTAGAAAATAAATCATTAAAATAATTGAAACAAGATTTTAAGTTAATTTATCTCTTACATTAACTCTGACTCATCACATACATTATTTATTTTAAAAAATAATTAAAATATATATTGTATTTACTTTATTAATAAAATTTTTCAGGTTTATTTTTCCTTTTACTATATTATAATTAGTTACTTAATACATTATGTACATATCAGACATTTTGAAAACATTCACCTCATATGTCCAAAAGGACTTCAGAAGGTTGAATATGATCAAAGTGATCATTATTCCAAAAAATAATAAATAATAATAATGAAATAATTTTAATTTTTATATATCAATTAATATTTAAATATCAATTATTAAAAAATTCTTTGAAAAAAAACTATTTTACCATCATGGAGATTGTTGTTCCTACGTACGCATAAGTAACGTTTCTATTTATTAATGATCATTTTGAAAACAAGGTAAGTATTACATTATCTTCAAAAAATTAAAAATATATCATTAATAACATATTATTTATATAAATATACTAATATATATCATCCAATAGATAGGGTGATGACAAATAAATCACATCTCTTCATGTTGGTGGTAGTCCACACAAACACACAAACAACATTATCATTTTTTAGTGAGTGAAAAGGTGAGAAATTAAATAATATATAATAATTTAATAATTATAAATATATAATTAATATCATATATATAAATTAATTTCATCATTACAACTATATTTTATAGGGGATGATAAAAATACAAATTACATCGGTTCATGAGGAAGTAGTCTGTTGTATTGATGATTGATTGTTCTCTATCCCATTTTATGAAACAGGAGAAATATTTAGGTTGTTAAATTAAAATAATGACATATAAGTATATGGTAGAAATTTTTTATATTATATATTATTGTTTTATTAATATTTAATGGATTTATGATAAGAAACAAAACAAAAACTCTTGGTTAATAATGATAACTCTTCTTTACACCACCTATTTAAAATTATACCTGAATCGTTTATAGATTAGCTTTCTGATCAAAAAATTCCCCTATAATATGAGGTGAAATGTATTTAATATAATTGAGTACGTATTTTATAAACCGTAATTAATTTAAAATGTGAATAAAATATGGGTGTCAGTTCATATTTATAGGTGTGAAATAGTTGTATTTTTTTAATTACCAAAAACAATTCAATAATGGAGAGTCACTATCAAAACAAGTTCATCCAAAATTCTAAAATAATTTATTGGATGGAATATAATTTTTAATCATTCCTCCAAAATAAAAAATAAGTAGGATATTTTAAACATATTATTCCCTAACTATGAAGGTTACTCAATTTTAGCATTTAAGTTTTCACCTACAGTAAATAGTTTTTTAAATTTATATGGATCATGATAATTACTATGAAAAGAAAATTGAAATATAACTAGACCATGGTTGATATTTTCAAACATATCCCAATCATTTGTCTAAAGATAGAAATTTCTATATTTTAAATCATTTAATAATATATTATTTACTATAAAATATAATTCAAGTCGACTTTGATACTATTCAATTAATTTTACTTTAAAAATGTGATGGATTTCAAATATATTCCATTAAATACTTCTTCAAATGTTGTAATTATCCAGAATATTTATGGAAGAGGGTAATTTATTAAATTTATAGGACTTTTACTATTTTTATAACCATTTATTATATTTTTCTATTAATTAAATAATTATTGTGTCATCAATGAATAAGCTATATTGGTAATTATATCATCACTAAAAAATAGAATTGAATTACCTTAATAAGAACATATCATTTATCTTTTACGTTACAATTTGGAAAAAATATTTATTTTATTTATCGCTATCAAAAATTACTAGAGATGTTAAAATAAATGAAGGTACCTTCATTTTCTTTTCCCTTATTTAAATTATTATATTGTTCGTAATCATGTATTATGGTAGAAGAATTGGAAATTTCCCAACATTAGATTATATAGAATTAAAATATGGCTATAAAATGAAATTTTATAGAAGTTTTTAAGTCATTTCAAACGTTATATTTTAAGGTTAACCCCGTTGTAAACTTTTTTTCAACCTAACCATGATAAAAAAAAATTTTATGTTTTCACTATTCATTATAACCAAGATTTTTTTTCAACTTATTATTTAATATAAATTATTTAAATTAATAGTTGGGAATTTATTTTATCAAAATAAATTAATATAATTTATGGAATTTAATTTAATATTAAACTCACAGACATAACAAGAAAGAGGTTTTTCAAGAATTTTTTTTTAATAAGATGATTTTTTATTAGATTTATGACTAGTACTAATAATGTAATGAATTTTATATAAAATTTATTGATATATAAATAATAAATTTCATTTAATTAATTTTTAATTAGAGTTTATTTTAATTAATTAAAATGTAGAAACATTATTAATTTAAAAAATCCAATAAAAATGAATTTTTAATCCTTAATATAAATATATTCTAAAATATAGTATAAAGATGATTAAAAAATAATTAAGTTGGATAAATATAACTAATGAATAATTATTATACAATAATAAAATAAAATGAATAGTGTGACTTTTAAACAACTTGATTAATTGAAAATAAAGGACCATATTTGAAAAATCGGTAGTTTTCAATATTCACTGAAAAATCAATATTTTCTAAAATTATAAAAAAAATTACCCAATGTTAATTAAGATTAACCTATTTAAAATATGAATTTCATTTTTTCGAATAACTTTTCTAAAATATATATGAATTAATTAAAATATTTCCCTTAAAAACAAATTAAATACATTTTTCATGGAAACATATTTTTAAAGAATAAAATTACATTTGTAAAAATTGATTAATTTTTTATTAAAAATTTGTTAATACATTTATATTTCGTTATAAATTTATATATATACATATATATCAGAAATTATTTAATACTATTCATACCCTCCAATTTAATGGCTCAGTTGTAACAGTAATATATTTTATGATTCATTTAAGCTTAGTGTTGTATGTTGATATTATAAAATAAAATGTTATTCTTCAAAAATATTTGGGTGTTAAATTCTACCACCACCTAATAAATCATGTCCTCTTAATTTGATCTTGAACTAATATTGAAATTTATTATATTTGAATGTAATTTTCTTGAAATCCCACATCATAAAAAGGGTTAACAAAACATCCTTTAGAATATAGGGAAAATAATTTATGGTGGTAACCTAGAAAAAAACATAACTATTTTTCCAAATAGTAAAATATTAGTGGGAAGTAAAAATATAGGCATAGAGAAAATTATAATTCCCAAATAATGATGCAGAGTGATTGATATCATTGATAACAAGAAATTGGATGATCATGAGAATGTTAACAATCAAAAAACCACAAACCAAAGTGGTGTGAAAAGACCAATGTCTAATTGGAAATGAAGGTACAGTGAAAAAATTTTCATTTTTGATATCCTCTTCCTAGAGTTGTAGACTATATTTCCATCTAGAATAAGAATATAAGTATAATATACTTACATGAAACGTATAATTTCATCCATTAAACAATTTCCACAATAATTTCATATTTTTAGAAAATTAATTACTTTCATAGATGAATTTTTTTATTTTTGAAGCACTAAAATGCACTTATAATGGATCTAATGATATAAAAAAAGATAAATAACTATTCCTACAGTCCATAGATATTTACCAAAACAAAAATGGTTATAATAATGTAAAATGATTCCTAAAATTAATAAACCCTCATATAATGAAATAAAACATTAATATAAAATATCTCAATAATAACACCCTATTTTTTCATAAATTATTTGATAAAAAACAATCCTCAATATTCAAAATACTCTTGATTAAGATAGAAATCAAAAAATAAAAAGGGTTTGGTTATATATTCTTCCTAGATTGATTTAATATTTATCTCTAAATAACACCAATAACTTTTAAAGTATCATAATAGAAAATTATAATCTATAATCATATAATATCTAATATATAATAATCATATCATGTAACACCCCTTTTAATTTTTTACAGATAGTTTTTAATCATTGTTTTTTGGTTTCCTTTTTAATTGGGTGTTTAACGACAAAGAGTAATTGGGAGTATACTTGTAATGGTGTACTCGTGGATTTTTTCTGGAATTTTCCACTTATATATATATATTTTACTTGTCATTACACACATAAACACCATGTAATTGATTTAAATTCCATGTAAAGGATAAATGATAGAATAATTGAAATTCATATATAACATGAGAGGTTTGCGCATTATATAATAGGTTTACATCATGTAATAGAAAAATGTAGTTTTTTAAAAAATAGATGGTATCTTTAGTGTATACAAATTATAAGGATTAAAAATAATATAATTATATTACATTTGGACTGTATCTTGAGGGTAAGTTTTAAAAATGAGGCTTAGTTTATTTTTTTTCATTTGACTTGCTGTAAAGATCTATCGATCCAAATCATAACCTAAGAAATATTTTTGTGACTCCCTCCTATCTAGGTCACTTCGTTCAGTAGTTAATCATGTTTTTATTGCATTACTTGTCTCCAGGTATGTAGTCCTTTTAGTTCTTCATTGGTTTTATTTATGGACATGTATTGGATTTAGATAAAAGATCGTATAGTTTTTTCTATCGATCATTTTTTGTTTCTTGGTGTTCCTTTTCTTTTGGAGGATTTTATCTCAATTATTTGTGATCATTATATTAAGCAGGTTGGAATATACCATATTAAGGTATGTGTGTCTATAAAATGGTTTAATTTGATTAATTCTATGCAATTCATGTTAAATTCCTTTTTCTTATTCATTTATTTGAAGTGAAAAATGTTCTAAAATGATTTATTATGGAGGAAAATGTTTTCAAAAAGGGTGTTTTATTTGAAAATGTATTTTTTCCATTTTTAAATAGGTTTTAAAACTTTTAATAGGATTAAAATGTCATTGAAAACATTTCACAAAATTGTGAGAAAGGTTTTGAATCGAATTTTGACAAATGAAAATTGGGAACCTTGTTTGAATCTTCATAGAGACACATGTAGCCTTTGTGTCTGTGGCACCACGAAGAGGTAACTTGTTGTGATATTGACTGTTTAGACTCTAAATCTATTGGATCTAATATACTTCTATTTTGGATTGTGAGTGTCTTATATTAATTATCCCAATAAATACATCCCAATATGAGGTGAATTTTTATTTTTTATTTATGGTTATTTATCAGATGATAGCTTCAATCTAGGATTGTTTCAAACATGTTTTTATTTACTATTGTATTACATTGCTTCACAATATTGGTTGTTTCATAGATATTTGTATATTTGTTTACCGATTGATTTATGGTTATGATTTCATATTTTTATCACATATACTTTACATATATCTATTTTGATAATATGAATGTATTTTTATGAAAACCAAAGGAAGAAAAATGGAAAATTATATATAAATGGATTGGATTTATGAAATTTATTTTTTAAATTATATTGTTTTCAATGAAATAATTGTTCCATTATTGATATTATAAATTTTATAGAAACCATGGTAGGTTCAGAATGGGATTTGGATCACACCTTACCTATTACTTTGGGTGTTTTTAGATGTTGTATTATAGGATTTGGGTAATGGGAAGAGAATATTTTATCATATAGGATTCTAATGTTGTTGTTGATTTTAGTTTGGGTTAGTTTAGATTTTTCTATTGGTAAAATGGAGACTTGACATACATTATAATTTAGCTTATTTTTTCTTGTACTATAGGCCTTTGTGGTATCTCATCTATTTCATATTGATACTATAGTTTTTTCTTATTTTTCTTATATTCAAGATTGGTTTTAATTTTATCATTTTTCCCATGTCTTGTGATGGGATGGTTTGGGTGGATTTTAAACTTAATGTGGGTTGGTTTATTATAATTTGGTATTATATGGATTCTCAAATTTAATTGTGTTAGCACTTATTTTTTTTGGTTTTGTGTCTTGGGTAGACTATAGTTATGACTATTAGAATGCTAAAAGTAGCTATGGAAATAGTCATGGGTATCTCACCTTTGTGACAGAAACTGGGTTACCACTAGTGGTCAAGGATTTTTACTAGGATTGAGACATGGATTTTGAGGTCATTTGAATGAACTTAATAATAATTTTATTTAAATTTAGTTTTTCTTTTTCAATTGCTGGTTTTCATGGTAGTTTTAAATTCTTAATGTTTTAAATAATTATTATCATTACTTGATGTTGGTTTTGTGATATTATAATTTTCATTTGAATGATTGTTTTTTATTCTTTGTTAGAAAATTCCTCTAAGAATAGATCTTCCAAATCCATGAGTGGAATTAGTGAGATAGGTTCATTAGTTGAATCCTTCAATGGAACCTACTTCTGTAGAAGTTTTTATCCCATTTTTTAAACTCAACATCAAGTGTGTATCAGAAACCCAAGACGTGTAATTTATCATGACCCAAAATTTAATAAGAATCATTCAAATATATTTCATAGTTTAAAAAGAACCCAATTAATTCAAGGATTGTCTTGAGTAGAAAGATAGGATCTTCAACTTATTTAAGACTCAAAGGTGGGTTTTCCACATATATATTTGAGGTATTGGGAAAGAGATGGTTGGAATTCATTCTAAATGTTAGGTTGACCAAGGATCTTACTTGGCCTTCCTTCAAGAAAATATTTAACCAACTACTAAATCCTAATACATTTCATGTGGGAAAGACCTAGGAGTTTCCAACTTTATAGTAAGGGTAGAATACCACTCTAGAATATTCTACCTATTTTTTTATGTTAGTGCATCTGGAACAAAAACGTTTTACAAAGGAGTACCTATTGGCTCATATGTTTCAATTAGTACTGAGGCATGATATTCTGTCAATGTTGATACCCATGTTCCTTCTTAACTTTGTGGAGTTATTTGAAAAGTAAATTTTAGCTATAGAAAACATAGTTGAGAATATAGGTTTGGGTGGATCTTCTATTTGTTTAGTGGTCAACTATAGTGTAACTTCTGGATAGAACAAAAGTATAAGAGTTTTCAATTTTCCTCATGGTAAATATTAAGGTTGATTACAGGGAATCAATAGTTTATCGTATATTAGTGTGGAAGGATAGTCAATATCAAGCCTAAATGTGTAGAGCCTCCTAATACTTTTCCTTTTTGTATGATTTTCCCATATAGAGTGCTTTTTTGAAAAGATATATTATGGAAGTAGGGCAGGATACACTCTCACCAAGGGTTTGCAGGTTAGTGTAGAAGCTTCCAAGAGTGGTGGGGCTAATAATCAGGCCAATAGAGATATTAATGTGGCTAGTATTGGATTAATTTATTTAGTAGAGTATGTACTATGGATTATAAAGATGGTCCAGCAACTATTATAGGTATGGTTATTATCTAATCTTCAATGGTGTTATCTTTAGTTGATACATGTGATACTCATTATTTTATATCATAAATGTTATTTAAAGTTTCTGTTTTTTGTTTGGAACATATTCCGTTATTGTTGGATATTTCCATGACTCTTAGAAACTCATATAAATAAGGTTTTATATGTCCCGTATGTCGGTTGGTGATAGAAGTGATTAAGGTTTAGACATACTTTTTAGTGTTAGAAAATAATATATTCAACATTATTATCATTATGGATTGGATGATAATTGTTAAGGGATAGATATATATTTATTATCATCAAGTTTAGTTATTATATTTTGATGGGTCACTCATGATTTCCAATGTGAGTGCGACTCAAGATCAAGAAGGGAATATATTATTGTTTAATATGTTGGGTAATCACATGTTGGTTTTCTGAGATGTTTCTTGATGTAGTCGACCCTTGTTTTCATGGTCTTCTTCCTATAGTTGTGTGTGTATTACATGAGTTCATTGTGGATGTTTTTTCTAGTTTCCTATATAAAGAGAGGTAAAAATTTCTAATGAAATCCACCTTAGTATGATGAATTTTTCCATATCATTTTACCACATGGAACTTGTGAATTTTAGGGGTACATAAGGTCAAACTTGAGAGCCTACAAGCCAAAGGATTTTTTCTTCCTAGCATGTAACTATGGGATTTTATTGTCATTTTTTCTAAGAATTCATAAGGAATCTTTGGACTTTTTATAGATTATCAAATGTTGAATCAATTGTCCATTAAGAACAAATATCATTCCCTAAGGATTTATGAACTCTTTGACCTTATTAGTGGGGCTCTTTGGTTTATTAAGATTGAACTATTAATATGATATCACTATTTAAGAGTTTTAGATGTGGATATACCTAAAATAGAATTTATAAACTTCTATGGTAATTTTAAGTTTCTTGTTACGCCATTCATTCTCACAAATTCTTATTCTGATTTTATGGAATTGACGAAATGGATATTTCATTGATTTAAGTACCCTTTTATTATTATGTTCATAGATAATATTTTTTTGTACTCAAAGTTATAGGAGGATCTTATAGAATATTTGTATATCATTCTTAAATCCTTGAAAGAATATTATCTATATGGCCAGATTTCCATGTGTGTGTTTTGGATCTGGGAAGTGAAGTTTCTAGGGAATATAATATCTAAGAGGGGTGTATTAGTAGTTTATAAAAAGGTACATATTGTATTTGATTATCGTTATCCTATAAATGTGTTTGAGATACATATACTCTTGGGTGTTTCTTGTTTCAATATATGGTCTGTTCAAGACTTCTCTAAGATCAAATCTTCGATGACAGCATTAACTCCTAATGGTGTAAAGATGGAATAGAATTAAAAGTGTCAGATATCCTTTCAGGAGCTAAAAAATGAGGATGACTTCATCACAGGTTTTGATTTTATTGGAAGATGGATCAGGTTACTATGTTTTCTGTTATGCTTCGAATATAGGTTTGGGATTTGTCTTCATGAAGGGGAAATTAGTTGTACTATAGATTTTATGCTCATTATTCCCTCATGATAATAACTAACCTACCCATGATCTGGATTTGACATCATTTATCCATCCACTCCAAAAGTTGTGTCACTATATCTTGGGTGATTAATTTATGGTATTCTGATAATAAAATCCTAAAATATGTTTTCACTCATACGGATCTGAATTTATGATAGTGATTTTGGATAGAGTATCTATAAAATATTTATATTGATATTTATTATATCCATAGGATATTATATGTGGTTTTTGATGTGTTGACCAAAAACTTTTTGATAAAATACATGAAATAATCAGTTAAAATGGGACTTTGATGAGTTTTTTTGTTGAGATGATCATATAAATTGAAGAGGTTGTTAGATAGGTGTTCTTGTCTTCGATAAAAGCTAAGTCGTATTTTTATAAGTGATTTCATCATGATCAGGTGGTATACACCAAGTTCCAATGACTTAGTAAAATCCTTTATGATGGGGAGACCTCAGGTGAAAATTCTCAGTCTCTTTATAGAGATTTTTGCTTCTATAGCAGGTTGGTTGTTCTATTTTCCTTGTGGAAGGAGTTATTGGATATTAGGAACTGGTCTTGTTAGTCTATAAAACCTATGCATACAAATATGTATCATGACTTAAGGAATTGGTATTCGTGGTAGGGGATGAGTCAGTCAAAGCATAGATTGCTTCACGGTGCCTTAATTAATAGAGAATTAAGGTAGAGAAACAGAGACTCGTAGGGTTGTTGAATCCCTTAACCATTCCCATATGGAAGTGGGATGATATTTCCATGTTTTTTTCATTTTTTTCATGGATTCCAAATGGGAAGAATACTATTTGTGTTATCATTAACCGACACATGAAATTAGTGCATTTTGTACTTATCAAGGGGATGAAAAAAGTTGAATAGTTTATGGACTTTTATTTTTGAGAGATTGTGAGACATCATGGGGTTCCATTTATAGTTGTTTCTAATAGATATATGAGGATAAAATCTAGGTTTTGGTATGGTTTTCAAGATTTTATTAGATGCTAGATTAAGATAGGCACAAATTTTCACCCACATATGGATTGATATATTGATAGGGTTATCTAGGTTCTAGAGTATATTCTCTGGGCTTGTGTTCTTGATTTCATAGGATGTTTGGAAAATAATTTCCATTTGGTTTATTTTTCCTGTAATAATAATTATAAATCATTGATAAAGATATTTCCCTTTATGGTTTTTATGGGAGACCATGTTGATATCCCTTGTGTTACATAGAGATAAGAGAGTGGACCTTGGTTGGGACATGTTTTTTTTAGGAGACAACATAGATGGTACAGTTGATCTGGAGGAATTTTTTCATTCCAAATATTCTTAAAAAAATTATAAAGACTATAAGAATCATACAATAGAGTTTTTGGTTGGTTATCTGGTCTTTCTAAAAGATTCACCTCACTTGGGAAATCACCAGTTTGGCAAGCAGAGTAATTTGGCATCGAGGCCTATAGGGCCCTTTGAGATCATTGGCCAACTGGGGAGTGTGTACTGTCGGTTTCCCATTCCTTCTGGTTTGGAATATATCCTTGAAATGCTTCATGTTTCCCAATTGATAATGTATATACAAAATCCTTACAAAGTGATTAAGTGGAAGGATAATAATATTGATCCCCATGCCACTTTGGATGGGAATCCAGTTTAAATAATGGATCACAATTATAAGGTATTGTGTGGTAAAATGATCACCCCGGACTAAGTATTGTGGATGTACGGACAGAGTAGCCACATGACTTGGTAAAAGGAGTCAATGATGTGGAATTAGTGGAATTATCTTTTTATTGATCTAGGGTCATGATAGATTTTGGGTGGGGGGAATCATTTATGATGGGGAGATTATAACGGCCCAATAACTATCTGTTAAGTATGTTTTAACCTTTGGTTTTGTTTTCCTTTTTTATTGGGTGGTTAATTCCAAAATGGAATTGGGATGATACCTATAATGTTGATGTTCTGGATTTATTGGAATTTTCCTCTCATACCTATACGTTTTTCAACTTTTTATACACTTACACATTGTATTATTGAAGTACATTTCATGTAATGTCCATAAGGAAGATGTTTTTAAATAGATACACAATGTGAGAAGTTTTCACACTATGTAATAGGTTCATGTTGTGTAATTTGAAAAGTATATTTTTTAATAAAATGGTGACTATTTTTCAGTTCATATGATATTTGAGGATTAAATGATGTATAATTCGATTATAATACATGTAAGTCTCATGATGGGAGTTTTTAAGTAGATGTATCTAGAGAATTTGTATTTCAATAGACTGGTATCCAATATATCTCAACCCAAATAATTCCCCAGGTGACTTTGCATGACTTCCTTCCATCAAGATCACTTTATTCAGTGATTGATCACCATTTTGGTTGTATTACTTCTCTCAGGGTGTATAATCCATTTTGATCTTCTTTTTTTTTTTTTTTGCAGCTAGGGTGTCTCTCGGTATTTGTGATCAGATAGTGTTTTCATTCAATCATATTTAGTTTTATGGTGAGCCATGTCTTTTTTAGGTTGTTCTCTAAATTTTTTATCACCATTGTCAAAATAAGGTAGGATTATACCATGTTGAGGTAGGTTTTTCAATATAATGGGTTAATTTTATTTAGGTTAATTTTATTATGTTAATTCTCTACATGATAAATTCTTTTGGGTTGTTCGTTGATTTGAAGGGATAAATGGTTTCAAATTATTTCTTGGAAAGGAATGTTTTTTAAAAGGGGGGGTTTTCTTTGAAGATATAACTTTTTAATATTGAAATTGGTTTTAAAACTCCAATGAAGAGTAACATGTCTTTGAAAATGTTTTGTAAAATTATGATCATGATATTTAAAAGAATTTAGTAAACTAAACATTTGAAACCTCTGGGTCATTGGGATAAATAAATTGGTCTCCTTAGTGTTCATTTCTCCACTAAAAGGTAAATTTTTGTGATATCAACTGGAAAGTATCTGTATCTATTGGATCCAATGTATTCCTATTTAAGTTTTTGAGTGTCTAAAATTTATTTTTTTAATACTATATTTCCCAATATGATTTTATTTTCCTTTTTCATTTATGATCATTTAGCACATGATTTTTCTTATCATGGACTATAGCCCATAGGTTTTTATATGAGGTTGTATCATCTAAATTTTCATGACATGGTGTTTCATGGAAATGTGTATAACTATTTACCTCTTAATATATGGTTATGCATTCAAATATTTATCACTACTACTTTTTATATATATGGTTTGATAATATGAAAGGATTTTTATGAAAACTGAAGGAAGAAAAAATGGGAAATGATCTATAAATGTTTTGAATTTATGAAAATTCTTGGAAACTCCATTTTATTTTAAAAGTTAAAATTATTGAAGTATTGATATTAAACCTTGTAAAATATTTGGTGGTATCCTATTGGGATTTTTCTCACACCCAACTTCTGTCTTTGGGATTTTTTAGATGTTGAAATGTTGGATTCTGCTATATATAAGTGCATCTTGTAGAATTTGGTCTTATTTTGTTACTTTTTATTTTGGTTCTGGTTGGTTTTTGGGGTGGCTGTTAGTCATGTGGGGACTTGAATTACTTTTTGGATTAGCCTATTTTTGGATTGGATTGTTTTTATTTGTGGTATATCATTTATTTATTCATTTTACTCTAGTTTTTTGTCATGTATTGATTATATTCATAAATAGTTTCTATTTACTTTTTTCACTCATATCATGTAATAGTCTATTTTGGGTGGATTTTCATGTTAACCTGACTAATTTCATTACATTTTCATAGATAAATTGAATCTCTAAAAAGTTATTGTAAATTCATATATCATTCCATAATATTATTCAAAATTTATACCTCAAATAAAATATGAAAATGTTTAGTCTACCTTAATCTTGTGTGGTTCCCAATATCCTGAACCTCTTCCAAAATAACATTAAAAAAATAGTCACCATATCACTTTTTAATCCCATGGTTTTCTATATGAATAAACATATGTTCTAAAAAAAGCATACATTATCCTTCACACTATTTAATTGTAAAATTATTTCATACTAACCAATATTTCACATAGCCTTGTGGTCACCATTGCACACTTATCACCCTTCGGTTGTGGGTTTATGTCTCTCGACCTTGTCTGATGTGATGGATTGTTTTCCAACCAATAGGTTTTAATTTTTCTAAAATTATATAATACATATAATATTACAAAAAATGTGATAAAAAAAATCACAAATAACTTTATTCATCAATGATTATGTGAACTCTATAGATTATCAATACCATTAAACATATAAAAAGATCATTATTTTTTCAAAATAATACATCATATTGAACCTTAGAGTTACATATAACTCAAAATCAATCAAAACTCAATAAATTTATCCCAAATTTCTCACATCATATAAAACATCAAAAGAGTACTAATTATTTTAAAGATATTACCATTATTAAATAATAATTCATTAATCATTATATGTATACTCTTCAATCATTCAATGTTATTTATAATATATTAACCATAATTTTAAATCATAAGGATTTCTATACTGAGTGAATAACTCTGGACACTCGGTATCATAATTCACTAACTAATTATAAATATAGAATCTTATTATTGGCTTCTAATTATTTTCCTTTTCATTTTCTTTCCATTCACAATCCAAATTTCCAAATTTCTAACATCAAAATCATTTCCCATATTTTATAAGACATCCCCTAGGATTATTTTTACCACACATATAATTATATGGGAACATTATTTTCTTCCATCCAGATTTATTTGATGAATGCTTCCCTATTTATTATTTTCCATGAAATGTATTCTTATTATTTTCATAGAATACATAATCATCAGAAGACTCCATTTATACCCTCTCATCACATCATGAAAGTTTCTCATAACTTTCAAATTTATCAATATATAATTCTCTTCAATGTTTTGGTTTCAATCCTAAGATAAATTGATTACTTTTATTGTCAATATCTCAGATAAAATTCAGAACAAATATTTCCAAATGGGAGAAGTTTTCTTTGTATGTAGCCACTAAATCATCCTCCTTTTGTCTGAACTCTAAAAATTTCTTCTCTATCCTATATAAAATAACCATAGGAAAATATCTCTCAAGGACAATATTTTAAAATTAATCTTACTCCAAGGATTCAATATCATCCCTAACTATGATATTCTTAACCATTGACTGAAACTAGTTATCATCACCTTCAAAATGGTAGATAGAAATAATTACATTTTTATTATCTAAATACCTAATGAAATAAAAGATTTTTTCCAGTTCTTTAATCCATCCATATGATACCATTGGTTTTGAAGAGCCACTGAATTATAGAGGATGTTTTCTCATTAAATTATCAAGTATCAACATGTTCCTCTATAGTCAATATTTTTTATCCCTAGCATAGATACTACCACCATTTATAAATTGAGTTAACTAATCCATCATAGAAAAAAATTAAACAGTTTCAATACCAACCATTCCGAGTTTCATATTAGGATGTATATTGTCTTCTTGGTGCCTTCTTTAAATAGCTTCTCTATTTCATATATATAGAACCATTCTGAATAGACATATTTTAGATTTAGAACATGGTATTCGTTAAATGTTATAACATGATGCCCATAACTGAAAGTATCTTAAGGGTATTTACTTACATTAACGTAACCTATAAAATTATATAAACCTTTCCTATGTAACTAACTATATGGACGCAACATTAAAAATTACATAATCTTGATTTTTATTTTAGGATTTAATTTTTTTAATTTTTAGGTTCTTTATATGTTTAGGGTTTTAGGAAATTAAGTCATATATCATTAAAATTACATAATTTTACAAAGTAGAAACTTCTAAATAGTATCCATTTTTACCATAATATAAAACTTCTTGAAAGAAAAATTTATTCTTTACATGAAAACCCAATTTGAATTTCAACATGACTTTTTTATTTTCTTACCCATCCTTAAACCCTATAAAAACATTTAAAGCATGGATTGAGCATAAAGAGATCTGTAAGGACCATAAATATAAATAAGAAAGAAACCATTAGTCCCTAAAAACATATAAAAAATTGGCATGTAAAATAAACATTGGGCTCAAAATAAATGTTTTATAACCCAATAATTCACATAATCTACCCAAATATGTTCCTAAAAAATTTCATAAGAAATATAAAAGATGAAATAAAACTCATAAATATTTGTTTACAATCATGAAAACTCATAATAAATTTCAAAATGTTATACTTTTCACCCTTAAAAGTATAATATACTATTTTAAAACAAAACATCATTATCTTACCCTTTGTTATCATAAGATATATGTAAAACCCCATATAAAATAATGATAAAAAATATAGGTAAATTTGGAAATTTTTTCCATATCACTATTATAATCACTCAAACAGATGGAATAACCATACAGTTGAAATTCATACCCAATTCATTGTACGAATATCACAGACCCACCAAACCTTGGTTTATAACTAAACCAACAATCCTTATTTAATAATATTACCAACCTTCCATAGTTTATAATTGAATCACCTAAACACGGTTACCAATGTAACCACATGTCTTTGGTTTATAATGGAACAACCCATCCTTGGTCAATAATGTAACTACCCATCATTGATTTTTAAAGAAAATGTTTTTTATCAGAATAATTTTCAATACCATTACATAATCATAAATTATAAAGTATATCAACATAAAAAAATATTTTTATAAATATGAATTAATTTTAATATATTAATATATCCCTTTCTTTAAAACCCATTTTTCAAAACTAACTTTTACAAAAAATAGGGAAATAAGGTTATTATATAAATAAAAAATTTAATCTTGTAAAATAAACCAAAAAGAATATAATCATTATGGTGTTGTGAAAATGTGTTGTCATTGTATATGTTAAAATATAACATTCCATTTTTCTTTTGTAAATAAAGTATAACATTCCGTAGAAAGATCCCTTTCTGAATAAAATTAAATAATGTAAAAAAGAGACATAAATTTTTCATTGTAAATAATTTATTCACATTTAAAAATATCCACAAAATAGTTTTAAAAATAAGATAATATAATAAAAAGAGTTAGAAAATAAATCATTAATAGAAAAAAATTAAAAAAAATCCCTCACATAAAACCATAAAAGGATTCCCTTTCAAAAAATATTATCAATAAATATAAATATGGTAAAAATGACGTATTTCATAAATTTAATAATAAATAAACAATTTCTTGGAGAAATTATTAGAACATGGACATAGAAGATATATAATTATAAAATAATTCATTAAAACATTTAAAGAAAAGTTTTCAGTTGAAGTGTACTTTATCTTGAGTCTGAATCATAATGAGTACTCTATATCTCCCTAGATAATAATATTTTATTAATTATTTATTCATTTAATTACTTTTTTCATGTTTATTATTATTTTTACAATATTTTAATTAATTACTAAATTAATTAACTTTATGTTTGATGTTTTGATGAGATTCATCTCATATGTCCCAAATGACTTTAGTTGGTTGAATAGGATCCAAGAGGTTATTATTAAAACATCTATAGAATAATAATCATGAAATAAGTTTCATTTTTTTACATAAATTATAATTATAAAAATAATAATGTAATATTTTTTTGAAAAATTAACTACGTTACAGTCATTGAGATGGTAATTCATTTGTATGCATGGGTACGATTTCCATTTTTCAACAGTCACTATAGAAATAAAGCATGTATTATATTATCTTTCAAGAATTATAATTACATCATAAACATAATATTATTTTTTTAAATACTATTATATATATCATTCATGCGATTTGGTGATTAAAAATTAATCTCATCAATTTTTGGAGGTGGTAGTCCACACATACACATCAACGACGTTGTCATTTTTTAATGACTTGAAATGTATGAAATTAAATGATATTATATCTTTTTATAAGGATAAATATTACTAAAATATAATATATAAACATTAAATCCATAATTATTAAAATATATTATAGGCAATTATGAAAAATTAATTACATCAGTTTGCAAGGTGATAGCCTCTTGTAAACATAATTGATGGCTTAGTTTCCCATTTGAAGGAAGTGAAAAAAATATAGGTTATGAAATTAATATAAAAATAATAATATATTGGAGATATTTTTATTATTATATTATTATGTATTAATATGATTTTAAGTAGGTGGAAGAAGAAACAAAACAAAAATTATCAGTTAAGATTGATACCTCTTATTCAAACCACCTCTTTAGATGCCTTTATAAATTTTATTTCTTATAAAAAAAGCATCTATAACAAGTTAAGATAATTAAGGAATATATTTTGGTAGTTATTGGATTTATGGAAAATATTTTTATCGGTGAATAAAATAAGAGTGGATGTTCTCTTTTATAATTGAGAATGAGTTTCATTTTTGTAAATACTGAAAACTATTCCATAATGGGGAGCCACTCTCAAACCAGGTCCCCCACAAATTGAAAACTAATTTAATGGATAAAATATATTGTCAATTCACTCCAAAAAAAACAAGTTTTAAACATGTTATTTTGTTAACCAATATGGTTACTCACTTTTACGATTTTAGTTTTCACCTACAGTAACTAGTTTTCTTACATTTTAGGGGTCTAGATAGTTACTATAACAGAAAAAATAAAACATAATTGGAAAATGGTTGATGTTTTCAACCATACTCTAATAAATAGGTTGAGTATATTATTTTTTCCAAATTTTATATCATTTAAAAAAAATTATTTATTATAAAATATCATTAATGTTAATTTTGACACTATTCATTTAATTTGACTTTAAAAACATTAAGACACTGATGAATTTTGAATATATTTTATTAATACCTATCTACAATGTTATTATTATCTAAAAGAATTGGTTAATAGATTAATTCATTAAATTTATACTACTTTTAATATTTTTAAATTCATTTATTTTATTTTTATACTATTTAAATAATTATTGTGTCAGAGTCATGGCATGTGGCTCCAAAATGGAAACGTTCTATGAAATTGATGAGATATGGTCAAAATATGGAAAATATAATATAATTCTACACAAGTTTTTGGGTTATTGTAACCATTATCATGTTAGCTTAACTCTTGGAAAACTCACTTTCACCTAAACCATGGTAATAGATTTTTTAATATTTTCACTATTCATTATGACCAAAAATTAATTTGATGTTATTATATAATATAAATTATGATTATTAAAAATATGAAATTATATTTTATAAATTTATTTCACCAATGTGGAAGAATTTAATTTCAAATTAAACACAAATATATAATGAAAAATCTATTTTTTATGAAATATTGTTTTAAACAACATGATCATCTTATATTAAGTTTATGAATAGTAATTGTAATTATATGAATTGAAATTCACATTTAATGTTATATAATTTATAAATTTTATTTTAATTATTCTCTATTATAGGTTATTTTAATTAATTTAAATGTAGAAACTTTATGCACTTTAAAACGATTTCCAGAAAAATGCTTTTTTAAGCCTAAAAACAATCATATAATAAAATATAATATATAGATTATTAGAATGTAATTAATTAGGATAAATATAAATAAATAATTATTATTATAATTTAAATCAAATTCAAATCATAATTGGACTTTTAAAATTTTCAATTTATTGAAATGAAATGATTGTATTTGAAAAATTGATAGATTTCATTATTAACTAAAAAGTAAATATTTTCAGAAAAAATCCAAAATTTCAAAGTATTTTAATTTTGATAAGATGATTTGAAAAATGAATGTAATTTTTTCAAAAATATTTTATAAAATATCTAGAAATAAATTATAATATTTTCTCACAAAAATATTTAAAAACATTCATTAAAAAATCCCTTTTGAAGAATAAAATTACATTACTAAAAATTGATTGATTATTTAAAAATAATTTGTAAATAAATTTATATTGGGTAAGAAACTTATACGTATATATATATCATAAATTAATTGATACTATTTATACCCACTATTATAACTTTTAATCTGTAATTATAATATATTTTTCAGGTCATTTATGATTGGTGTTGCCTAATGTATTTGGTGTAAGACATAATATTATTATTTAAAAAAATGAGTGTTTTAAAATTTGGTCTATAAAACCTAGTTAAAAATTTCCACGTTAAACCTAGTATAAGTTTAGAGATTTAAGTTTGATCCAATTATCTTAAAATGGAATTGATAGTATCATATGTTCAATTGGAGGTTCCATAGGATATGGTATTTTATGATTGGGTTTAAATGTTTGTATAATAATTTTATTTGACTTTATTGTATATTTTTATAAAACTTTTGGTTTGAGTATTTAATTGGAAATTGTATCATGAAAATTAATCAATGAAAGGATTTCCGTAGAAAATCATATAACCAACTTAAGAATAATATTTGATAAAAAAAATAATTAGATTAAGGAAAATATAAATGGATTCCAATTATTCAGGAAATGATTAGTATCCAAGTATCTAATATTTTTATGTTTTTATCATAGAAAATAATATATTTTGAGTTTTATGTGGATCCCCTGTATTCTTTAATTCGTAAATGATATTTAAAATCAAGAGGTAAAAATTTATTTAAGGGGAAATGTAACACTCTATGATTTTAATATACATTATCATTTGATTAGACACAATTTTTAATAACTTACATTACATGAAATATTAAAACAAAATGAACTGTGATACATTTTACTAAGGTAAAATTATAAGTATCAAAAGAGACCACTGATATATATTTATTAAAATTATATTCATAAATTTAATTAACATTATTTTGAAATATATGTATAAATAAAAATAAATGTCAATTTTAATATCAATATAGTGATAAAATTAATTTAGAATAACTAAATAACTAATTATATAATTTTACGAATAAAAAATTATTTTCTAAAAAATGAATTTTTAAGCAATTTTAATTTTATTTTCATTAGAGAAATTATATTATGGTTTAATTATGATAAAAATCTTGTTTACCTAATTAATATATTAAAGCTAATTTAATTTGTAATTGAAATGATTTAAGAATGATAATCATTAATATCTAAGAAATCATTTTCCTATTAAAAATTGTTATTCGTTATTTTTTATATTTAAATTTAAAATTTAATTTCCTAAATTTTATAATTTTAGTTAAGAAAAATAAACTTCATTTTTTGATTCCTAATTTTCAAATTTTTTAAATATTAATTTTTTAAAATTTTCATAAAAGGTTGAATTATGGTGTTAATAGTGAAAAATACTAATTTTGTGAATACTATCACTTTTATGAAAATTTCATAATAAAATAATGAATTGGACGTTTATAAAACCATTTTTATATAAAAATATATTTTCAAAAAATACATAAATATCTTTAAAATATAATTTTAATTTTATAAATTCCCATTTTTAACATTTTGGGAACATAATAAATATTTATCTATATTAAAAAATATTTTTGGTTTCTTTTTTAACTAAGAATTCACAAAGTGGAATTAGGTTTTAGCTTGATTTAAAAGAAAAATAACTCTATTTTTATTATTACTGAATCAAATAATTTTTTATAAATCAAAAATATATATAATTTTATCCTAATCATAATATTTAAGAATAAAAATAAACTTCTTTTAAAATGATTTTTACACGTTATGTGCAGTAATATTAAACTTTTTATTTACAAACTTTGTATATTTTATTGAAAAATTTTAATAAATATTATAAATACTTGTTTCTAAATTATTCAATATTATTTAATTTATTTCAGATATTAAATGTAAATTATTTTGGTTAAAATTAGTTACCATTGTAAAAATCAAAAATAGTAAATGTGAAAACTGTAAGAATAAAAGACATAAAACATGTTAAAACATTGTGGGAAAATTTAAGGTTGAATATTTATCAACCCTACACATTTTTGAATCCCTTATTTCCCATTATTGGATCCATTTAACCTTTGAATAGTAATTTTATGTATTTTATTATTACAAAAAATTCCACTCCTCTCACTTATAAATGAAACCATCACCACCTTACTTATCCTCAAACACCAGGCTACATATATTCAAAAAATAAATTCCTAAATCACTCTCTAAAACTCCTATAAACATCATTCAGGTTTGGGTCATCTCAATATACCGCCTCCAAAATCCTCTATCCAATTTGTAAAGGATCTCTTCTAAGGAGTAAGGTAACATTCTCAATTACTCATTTTTCATTCCTTTTCGTTATTTATTATTATACCTCCTCTGAATATATACTAATAATGTTGAAATAATTTAATATTTATAATATTTATACTAAAATTTTATTATTTTTTTGGGATAATAATTTTCTAACTTTCTCTCCGCAATTCAAAATACAAAAATGTTGCATGTGTTATGTGTGGACTACCGCCTCTATAAGCGACGTGATATGTTTTTCATAACCACCTTACAAGTATATATAAAAGTGGTATTTAAATAATAACTATGATATTTATAAGATCATTAATAATCTAAATATATAAACCAATTCATATCTTCTTTACATTTTATAGAAAATGAGAATGATACATTTGTCGACGTGGAGACTATTGCCTCGATGAAGAAAAATATTTATCCTTAAATCTAAAAGTTTTTTATTTATAGAAAAAATAAAATATTATTGAAAAAATTAAAACATCTATATGATATCATTATACTTCTATAATAATGATTTTATGCTAAAGGAATCACTTTTTTAACCGTACTCCCTGATCTATTATTATATGTTCTTATTTAGGTCAGTCTCATAAGAAACATGAAAAATGATAAAATTTTATATTAGTCGTGAATATAAAAACATAAATACTAGTATTATTAGACATAAATGATTATATACTATTTTTAGGGTTTGGTAAATTGGACATTAATATTTAATTCATTTGGAATATGTCAAGATTTATTCGTAAAAAATTAACAAAACAAGCATTCCACTAATTTCATATCCAAAAAACCTAATTGAGACTCTAATATAATATAATTATAAAATGATAAGTAATTATAAAAAAAATAAATTAAAATAACTTAAGTAATCTAGGAAGTAAGAACATGGTATCAAATAAAGAGGATTATTATCTTCATTAGAAAGCATGTATAAAAGAATTAAAATTACAAACAATCAGTGATGAAAATACAGTATAATTGACTAGTAAATTTGTGTCAAATAAATAGAAATTTAAGAATGTAAAATGAAAAAAATATGTATAATATTATTAAATAAGTTACTATAATAGTTATTTTTTATACATGAGGTTTTGTCACATTTTACTAAGTAAGAATACAAAGTAAGGGTGATTCATCTTATTTTACTTTATTTTATACAAGTTTTGTTTTATACATCTAATTTCATTTAAATTGTGTGTGTAATAACTATTATATATGTAATATAACAAATTATTTATTATTCATTATATTTAAAGTTCAATTTCCACATCTCACTTTCTAGTGGTTTCTATTAAAATGTGTATTAGTTTATAAAATAGTTTAAACTCAACTTATTTTCTTAAATCATAATAATTACTCTTTAAGAATGGTTTTAAAAGATGGTTTTGTTTTATTATATAATAAATTATAAGTTCATTCATCCATATTTTAGAGTGAATTAAATTTATGGATTTATTTATTCATAATATTTCATGGTGATAAAAATAATTCTCATTGTCCCCGAAAGAGTTATTTCCCTTTCTTATTCAAGTTCACTCTTCCTACTAATGTTCTCATTTCTTATTTTGAAATTGATATATGTTTTTTTAAACATTAGGTTTATATTTCAATATATTACAACGAAAGACTTATCACTAAATATTTGATGTGTGTTCCATAGGTGTAATATGAAAATATTAAAAAAATCTCTTTAAGGACTGTATTTTTATCTTCCACTCTACATTTCCAATGTTAATAAATTATATTTTTCAAGAGATGATAATTTAAATTTCTTTTAAAGTGGTTTTTTATAATAAATATTCTAAATTATTTAAAATTACTTTTTAAAGTGATATTTTTTTTCTTTTTATAATAATGATAAGGAATGTTTTCTAAAATATATATATTTAATGGTTTCACTTAAATTTTTCAATTTAAAATATATAACTCCGATATAGTTATATTTTTTAAATTATCCTATAAATGTATCTTTAAAATATTTATTTTTATTGATTCAATTTTATAATCAATCAATCTAATCCCTGAAGTTATATTATATGATTTTATTTTGAAATTATATGAATCCAATTTTCATTCCAAGTGTTCTTTATGATATAATGAATGATTATTTCATGTTATACATATATGTATAGATGATTTATGGGTGGGATCATATATCACTCTCCAATGCACTGGTTAATGTATTATGTCTCATTAGAGAACTATTTTTATCATAAAATAGTACATATTAGATTTGTTTACAATATTGAGCATTAATACGATGTGGATGAACTATATTCACAATATTGAGTGGGAACATGATGAATATTAGCTAAATTCAAAAGGATATCCATTCAAAGGATATATATTTTATATACTCACAAGAATGAAAATTTTCATGATGAAAATAAGCTATGTTAACAAAATTTCTAATTTTCAAGATATAAATTAGCTACATTTACAATATTAAGCATGAAAATAATGCAGATTAGATATATTCACAAGATTTAGCATGTACATGATGTTGATTAGATAAATTTACAATATTTATCATGAACTAGATTTAGTTAGATATATTACTTATATTAATATTTATTATTCTTATACATATACCATAATTCAATGTTTTATACTTATGTTATTATCTATGGATCGTGATTATTATCTCATGTATTATCACACTTATTTCAGGGAATATGTTTTTTTATTTGAGATAACATGTATCTCTATAGTGACTTATAGAAAATTATTATTGGACCACATTCTTTATAATAATATATTTATCACATGGTCATATTTTATCATGATCTAACCATTAATGAAATATTGACAAGCTTTCCCTTACTAAGCTTTTAAGATAATCCCTTTCTTATTTTTTTATTCCCTAGGTTATGTAGATGATCATAACTAATGATAATCTTATAAAGGAGTCTACTATAGTTCAATTATGGATCAATTTTCACAATTATGGTAAAATAAGTTACTTATATAGTTGATCCTCGAAGACATGAAACCTTATATTATTAGGATTATATAATTATTTTGATAAGTAATGATTAAATTATTAACTTTTATTTAAGTTTATATTGAGTAATCTCACTTGGTATTAAAAAATAGTATGTAAATAATTTATGTTTATCTTTAAATTTGGAATAATAGGTCTGTGGTTCCTTAGAAATTTGAACCACAACTACACTTCAACTAATTCTAACTTCCCCCCACACATCTCTAATAAATTTAAAACACAAAGTAAGGGCTCAATAAAAAATGTTACAATACATAAGATACATATCCAAAAATTTCTCATCAATGATAATATAAACCAAATACTATGAGGGAAAGGAAATGGGAAACCAAATAACCACCCTATAAGATACATATTAAGGATATCACTATAAAATGAACACAATGAACACATATGATGAACAAGGTGAATAAACACATGACATTACCCATCAATTCTTAAATGAAATGGGGTTATACATTCCATCTTGAGAAATAAAACATCAAATAACTTTTGATACTGGGTGTTTATATGAAACTTGAAAACCCAATTACTCTCCTCAAATCCCCCTTATTGTCATAAGACATAAAACATAAGAATATAATTCTCTCACAACACCCACTTTTAACAGTCCTCGATCTCCACTGGATATGAATTGGAGGCATATCATCTTCGACATCTATCTCACCCTAGTCAATGATATAGGAATCATCATGAAGATATTATAGAATTTGTGACAAATGGAATATTTTATGATTATGGCTCATATATGGGGAAGTTATAATAGATATGAAAAAACTTCAACATCCGTTAACAACATGAATGTTATAATAAAACAAGGATAAAACTTACCCTCACAACCTACCTTTCACTACCATTTATTACAATATACCTTTAAGAACAAATGGTCTCCAATGTCAAATTCTATAGTCCTTATACTAGGATAATTATTGTACTTCTAGTTATTTGCTTCTACCTTAATCTGCACATGGATCAACTACACCATATATATCATGATCCACATCAATTCTAGTTTAATAATAGTTTACTCTCTAACCCCACTACATCACAATAGATATTTTCATGGCCGACCATCTGGTTTTCATAACGAGATCCTAAGGATTATTGTGGTATAAATGTTATTATAAGAGAAATCCTTAAATATTAAGTTCCTCACACATGAACATCCAAAATATAGAACTCATGTGTGAAACATGTCTCCAAAATTATTTATATTCTTCCCTATCTTATTATTCATATATGGATGAACATTTACTCCAAGGAATAACTGAGAACAAAAAGAACATTGGAGGCATCTCCATACCCAAGAGGTGAAATGGGGATCACAATCAAAGATGATCATATTTGGAACCCCATAAAGCCTCATGAAACCTTTTAGATACTATCTTGATAAAACATCCACTAAGATAAAATAATTAATAACTAAAATTTTAACTGTTTTTAAAATTTCTTATAATTTTCCAAATTGCATCATACCCTCCCTAATCTTGATTAAAACCCAAAACAGTGGTAACTTAGATGTCCATACAATTCCACTAAGGAATTTCAATTGTTTGAAGAAACCCTGTTGGATCATGTTTCTCAAGATTCACCCTCAAGAAAACCAAACATTGAGACACAAACTCAAAAACCAATCACGTCATCCTAGACCACCAAAACTATACTAGAAAGTTGTGATACATATTTTCTACACAAAGATATACTATAAAAAGAATTTTTTGGATCCCAATGAGAATCACTTCATGATTTACCAACAAAACTAAAATACACACCTAAAACAATAGTTAAGATTATTCACCCTCATATCATCTATTGGTGGAATCACTATAAACAACTTTATCTTTCCAAACCTTATCCTACAAATATTCCAACAAGGGCTCCTCCACCTGTTTCACTAAATATGAATATATTTTCCACTTATAAATGAAAAATCTATTATAAACTAATCCTAAATCAAGGTCAAACATGGAGAGATCATGAATCACTCTCCAATCATCTCCAAACTCATGCACTGCATCTCTATGTGACATTATTCTCAAAGCATCGAAATTAATACTCCATTAACTGGTATATAGGTAATATTTAAATCATAATCTTATATTACATCTACCCAACAACACTACCATAAATTAAAATCATGCTTGGATAGGATATACCTCAAGATGTCAAGATATTTAAAGACCAAAAAACACACTACAATAAGGTAATTGCACCACTACATTAGAGAGAACACAACCATGGAATGCTCAATATCATGGGTGTCATAGTTATATTCTGGAGGTTATATTTAATAAACACATTATATATAAAAGGTCAGTACTACATTAGAACACATCATAATCCAAAATTAAAAGTTTCACAAAAAATATTAAACAGAATTCCCTCTCCTAAAATATGTAGAACCAAAGTATTGAATAGCTTCACCATCGAATACTAAAATCCATCCATGCAATAGTCAGTCCACAAGAAATATTTATCCTCTCTATTTATTTTATTCATTGGTGTCTCAATACAAGAAAATGAATGTATAATACTCTATTAATATCCCATAAGACCATGGAAATTATACAAATCCATAAAATTCTTAGGTTCTATCCCAGAAACAATCACCTCAATAATTGAACAATCCATATCTACTCCATGTTGATACATGAATCAGTATAAAAATGAACCTCAAAATTCTATAACATACACTTAAAAATATTACCAAATAGCTATTGGTGTTGTAGAACTCCCAATACTGTTTGAATATACTTTTCTTGGTCCTCCTCATATTTATAATGTATAAGGATGTCATCAATGAATACCACCATTAATTGATCCAAAAATTCCTAAAACACAAAACTCATCAGTCCAATGAACAAAGATGGAGTGTTCATGACACTGAATGGAATTGAAATGAAATCAAAATTCCTATAATAAAATAAGAAAGTATTTTTTAAAATATATACAATATTTACTCACATACGATGATATCATGCCCAAAAATTAATCTTCAAGAACCACTTGTCTCCCATAAACTGATCAAATAAAAAATTGATATGAAAAATTGGATAGTAATTATCCACTTTCAACTGATTAAAGTGATGATAATTGATTCATAAATTAATACTTTCTTCCACATTATTTTCATAAAGAATTAGACCTCTCCAAGGAGAAACATTGGGTTGATTAAAACTTCACTGTATAAAATCATCAATCTAAATCTACTTATCTCAAGAATCAAGATGTTTTATACTATATAAGGACATCAATATCAGAGCGACACCAAACAAAAAATCTATCCAGAACTCAATATCATGTCAAGTAAGTACTTTCATTAAATATTAAAGAAATAAATCCGGGTATTATACCACAACCTTAGGAAACTGCTCTGGTTAATCTTCAACTGAACTCAATATCATCTTGGTCATCAAGGATGACAAGGACTCAATATTCCTCAAACCCATCTAAGTGACTAAATAACCAATAGACATAACATTATCTCTATCATCATGATATTATATAATATGTCTCATAATTTAATTATAAATAGGCTATACTAAAAACATCCATTCCATATTGTGGATGATATCATATGGGTATATTAAAAAACATAGGAAATATCTCCAAGACAAATGCAACCCTTTAATAAAATCATAATCTTTAAATAAGTCATACAATATATATTTACCTCTATCTAGAATAATTGACACTAAGGGGATTGGAAGAATCTCTACCACTTATCTTAATCCTGGGAATACTACTGGTGAAATGATGGATTGTGTTGCTCATAAATTAAACAAATCATACACTTAAGTATAATATAAGTAAATAATACCTTACATCACTTATCAATTACTAGGAAACTATAAGGCATTAATATCACCATTTATGGATAAAATACATATCAATATATAATGGAGACCACCACCACGGCCATGCACCTCTCATTTTCCTTGAGGAAAAAAGGATATCATTCAGTTATTTACTGGGTGCCGTTTCCCCTATCTATTGATCAAAAGATGTCGCACCCCTAAAATGTATTCTACCTCAATAGATATGGTTACAATGAATAATATAAAAGAGGAAAGATAGCTCTAAAATAAATAACAAGGAATTTTAGTCGCATCTGATTACATAACAACTATAGGAAAAATAAACTACTATAGATCCACTAGAAGGGATCCAAGTACTGCCATCCCAGTGAAATAAGACAAATAAGGGTGTAACCTACTACTCATTGGGTAAGATTCCAACCTTTTTTAGAGATTCCTCGATCTTGTGTTAAGGTATACATTTTCCTTATTTTTATTATATATATTTTTCTGTTTAAACTTGGGTATATTTTCATGAAATTTGAATGTTTTTAGGAGGACTTTGGATAGTGCACAGTTGGCACACAACCTTTCAAAAATGTCTTCCATGTCCCAAAAAATCATGAAACCTTATACATAGGGGGATTTCACAATTGGAACATTTCTTTTAAAACTTAGTTCCCTCTTAGTAGTAACCACACACCCCCTAGGAGTACATTCATGGTTAGATTCATGGTAAGGGCATACAATGCATCCTGAGAAGTAAACAGTGTGATAAGAAATTTTAACCCATGAACATTCATTAAAATTTTATTGAGTCTCTATCATATATCCCTAAACACCATAACACAACCCCAATCCAAATTATATCATTTTTGGAGAATCTAGGATGAGTTCTAAGGTATTACAACACCTTTTTTGATGAATTGAATATCGGTGGATGGATCTGAACCTCACCTTGTAATAAATTACTACCCTCTATGGTTTCCTACCCCTCTCTCATATTTCCATCACCTTTTATGGGATTTTTCATTTATTGGTAATGTATCTAGATCTAGGTTTTGGTATATCTAATCCATTTGATCTTAGAGATAGGTTTCAGATCTAGATCTCATTCTTCATCATGATCTTGGTTGTTTCACTCCAAATTATTAATTTATATTAGAGATTGTTAATCTTATGTCTTGAGTTAAGTGGTCTAAATATAAAATACTATAGTTTTGATTTTATTACATGTATGTAATTATGAATTTTCAATTTCTATGATTTGGTAATTGCATCAGAAATTGAATGTATTTAATTTAATTTCCTTGTGATAATGTATTGGTTTAAAATAATGTTTAATTAGAATTGGTGGAATTAGATTAATTAATTGGTAAATTAATTAATGGAATATTGTTGTTATTTAATTTATGGTATATTGGTATTGTGAAATTGGTAAATTAGTGTGATTATGAGTTAATTAAAAATGAGAATTATGATATCGTTGACTTGACATTAATGGTTTAATGGGTTATGTGATTTTAATATTGCAAAACATTTTAATGGTGAATTTTTCATATTATTTAGTGTGATTAATTTATCCAAAAATTATTATTTGATATTTTATATGGTATCCATGATGTGAAATATGATAAGGGGTTAATGTAGATTAATCATGTTCAATGTGATATATGTGATACATGTGTGATTGTTTAAAATATGAGAGTGGGACATGGACATTTGATCCAAATAACCATATGTGATTGATTGATAAATATGGTATGAGACAAGGACTAATGATCTAAATAATCATAGTTCTCTAGATATGGAAATATGGTCTGAAAATATTATCATTAGAATTTGGTTCCAACTAGACGTTATATAAAGTTAGAATGAAATTGATAATGAAATACCATTATATAATGAATTGTGATTCCTTAAGTGATATGTTTCAAACTCCAACACAGGCTGAAGCCAGTATTAGTTTGTTGGGTGTCCTTATGAACCCGTAGGTTTATGTTTTTAAAGAAATAATAATTTAATATATTTAAAATTTTACCATATTAATTGCAATTTATTCTTCATAAAACCTCATACTATATTGTTGACTGAACATTTTTTCATATTTCATTGGTGGTGGGATACTGAGTTGTACTCACACCAAACAAGTGCTACCTCATCGATACCAGAATAGACTTCATTGTTTTAGGACAGGATTAGGGAAAGATCCCTATATTATATGGATGATTTGGGATCGATCATGATGAGGGAACTGGACTTGGTGTCGGGGTCTTCTTGGGGGAGTTTTTCTTATCTCTGATTTGGGTTTTCATTTTTACACATGACACTTATTTCGCATGACATATCAAGTTTTTTTTTGAATTTTATTTTCATGTTCTGTTTTATAGGGTAATACTAGTGTATTTAGTTATGGTGTTATTTTGGTTGTTGTTTATTGTCTACTGATTATTATTTATTTATTTATACTTTTGATACACTTTGATAAAGAGGGTATAGTCTCTCCATATTGATATATTAGACCCCCACTAATGGTAGATAGCCTATGGAATATGGGGAGATGCGCTTGAGGCCATGTAACCAACCAGCTCTGGGCACCAGTGTGTGGAACCAAAATTGAGATGTTGCACATTGTTTACGAATTAATATAACCAGGAAACCAAGATATTATCTTTTCATATTTGATCATCTTATTGTCCTAATAATTTCCATCACTTTATGTTCTGGTCCTAGTTAGAATCATATCGATAGCCACTACTTTGGATGAAACCTCATGAGATATCAGAAATGTGAATAGGGTGACCCAACACTAGATATGAAGATAAAACACCTCCTAAAAACATCTAACCCTAGACTACTCATCTTGTATAAGATCATAAGAATAATGAATGGGGCTCTTATTCCAAATACTAAACTCTCATATGCTATAATCCCCCTATTGAAGAGTAATAAACTCCTACATACATTCCACATTCACAGTCAATAAAATAATCTTTTCCTAAAATTTATTGTGATACATCTCCCAGGAAACAAATAACTCTCTGAAATTCCCAACGATTAAAAACCAATAAAATCAACTAGCAAATAAATTATACTGATATTCAATTGAACCGAGTACTCACTTAAAGAATGTATCAAACTAAAGTAACTAACAACCTCCTCCAACGACGCCTCAAAATCCTAATCTAAAATGGATACCACATACTTCTACATTATTGGGAACTAAAACACTCAAAGCATCTTCCTCCAAGAAATTTCATCATTTATTTATGCTATTTAGGGAATCTTGATAGAATTTATTTGAACTAACCTGATAAGGATGTTGATACCCTTCAATAGGAAAGTACAAAAGATAATTTTTTCCCTAGTGTTGTATAGTGGTAGATCAGGGTTGTCTCACTTGAAGAGAATTTCATTTAATCAGTCTCTAATTATAATCCACCTAATATACCTTTATTTTTATTTATTATATATAAAAACTATGAAAATATAAGGTATGCAAAACGGAATGAAAAACACAATAAAAAAATAATAATAAAATGTAGATAGAATTCAGGTTAATAAGAATGGTATTAGCCCTTATAGTTTAGATACATGGGTTCTTTCATTATTTGTTTTTGGTTTAAATTCAATTTTTTAATTCATTTTAGAAAACCTCATAAATGAATTATTTTTATTTAATTTTTCTAGTGTGTAATTTTTTATTAACTAGTAAACATCTTTAGCACACCAAATCACGCCTCTTATAATAGCCAAACAGGGTGAATAACTCGACTGAGAGTGTAATATCTCACCTATCATGGATCAACCATATTTTTTCATCCCTTTTTATATCCTCAACTCCTTTGTATGAATATTTTTTCTAACAAATTAATGATAAATAAGTTAAATTAATGGAAATAGGTATATTTGAATATCATTTCATGGTGTATGACTATCTCACCCATGAGATTCTCTTAAATAAACTATAAATTAAAATAATTCATTTTTATAATTAAAGTGAAATAATTTAGAACTATATGAAACCTCACCCAAGGATAATCCTTGAGTTAGTCACATACAATTACAAGCTATAATGGATCATAAAAGAAAATTGGGTAGATAGAAAGAAATTTAGTTAAGAGATTGGAGGAATACTAGAACACATTCATTAAAACATGAATTGGGGTTAAAAACAAAGACAATTATAAAAGGAAAAAAAGAAAATAAATACTAAAGAAATAGGAGAACCCTACTCATTAGTGAATTGGTTGATGCCTCCAATTAGTTGATTTTCCTTTTCCATTCCCCTTACATGTCTATTTATAGGGATTTAATCCACCAATAGGCACCTTAAATGACCTATATAATTAAATAAAATTATTTATTAGTAATCCCTTGGAATTTAGTGCATCGCTCATTATTTATTTAATCAAAGTGATCATTTTTTTACCATCAGACTGATTTACTGCATAAATTTTTATTTTACATCATGAATTCATTGATCCCAAACTACCAAATTTGATCCACTTTTAGGTTAGGGATAGTGGATTTATGATGTAAATAGAATCAATACAACTTTTGTAATATACTTCATTAGATGTAATTAGGATGTATATATAGATTATGATTTAATTAGAGTTCATAGAATTAATGAAATTTAAAATCTTTATATCTCATATATATTACATTATAAATTGGTGTTATGATGTGAAATAGTCTCGATACAAATTTTGAAAGTCTTCTCTATCTTCAATTACTATTCTGAATTATGGATTCAATATTTTTATTTCATTCCACAACACATTTTTTCATTTTCATTAAAACATTATATCCTGGCTTGAATCAAAAAAAATTAAAAGCATTATTATTAATCATTTTATATGTAAAAATAATGTTTTTATATTAAAATTAGCTTGAAAATATTGTTATGTCAATTCCCCAACACTTATAACTTTATTTTCTTCAAGAATATAATCACAACACAATTTAAGAGAAACATAATTTTAACAAAAATTAAATTTACGAAGCAAGATAATAAAATGTTTTTCAATGGAAAATAAAATTTCAAATATGTTATAGAATAATTCATTAAACTCTTCATTATTAAAATAAATAAATCAAATAATCATTTTTTATTTTTTTTATTTTTTTTATTTTGAAAAAGCAATGGTCTTACTTCATTAAGTTTTAATTTCTTGATTCATTATTATTGTGAATAAAACATGAAATTTACCTCATATTGAATTATATTTAATCATCTATCAAGGTAATAAATATAACTGGACTAGTTCTTAATCATCAAGTACATATTACTTATCATAGGCTTGAAATACATCTAACATCTCTACCATGTAATGAAAGGGATCAAATTTAAAAATGAGGGATTTTCATTAATGTTCAAATGTCTCTTAGGATTAAGTTTGGTGGGAAATGAAAAAAATATATCAAATAGGTTTTTTAATATTTATCACACAATATCATATCAAAATCTAAGATCAGTGGAAATAATCTGGAAATGATGTCATCTCCCAACCACTAAAGCTTTAAGTAGGTAAATTATAAAAGTAATAATAATGAATGAATCACCATCTAATGATTTTTTCAAGTTGTGCTTATATAAAATATCACATCCACTACCAAACCACATATGATCAAAATCATTAATCTGGTAATGGTTATTTTTAATCATCCCAAGGCATTGCCCACATTTTTTCGTATTTTTCTTTTTATTTTTTTAGAAAGAGAGGTGAAAAATAATGTATAGTGAATGATCACATAACCTCTCCACAAATTAAAATAAAGTCCCCTTTATAGAATCTCCTCAATGTATCATATCCCTATCAACCATGGAAAACCTTTCCCCCACATGAAGTATTTTAAATATCATGTAACATACTATAAATAATCAATAAATAGATATAATTGTCTTGTTACATGGATTATTTCCTAGTAAGTTCATCCACAAATTTTATGTGAAACCCAAGGATTTATGTAAAGGTGTTTATAATAATAAAGGTGTTAAATTATATAAATTCCTCCATCACATTAAAAATTATTTTTTTAATCATAGCTTTGATAAGATATAAAGAAAGTTTAATAGTAAAACATGTTGTGGTCTATAAATAAATATACAATATAAATAAATGGTAATTTTTTGTTCAAAATTTCTCTTAGAGATGATAACATATGTTATGAGAAAATTAATCATGAAAATGAACAAAAATAATAAACCAACTAATTTCAATTATAAGAATTAAATAACATTCCAAACCTAAGAATAATTTCATCTACAATTTTCAAATCCTTAAAACAAATCATGATTTTTCACATTTATCACCTCATACATTACCCTGATCATCTATTTTACCATTTTATATATCTAATTATGTTAAAATGTAAAATTAAAACTTATCCTAATGATTATACTAAGTAACTTATGTCTTTTAAATCGATACTAGAGTTTTAGAGTTCAATGTGTGGAATTAAATTTTCATTTAATTATTTAAAAAGATTAAAATAATGGGTGTAAAAAAATAAATCATTAAAAATCATACCACCCTTTTCAATAATTATTCTGTTTGTGTTGTGTAGGCTCTATTTGTAATAGATTTGTTCTATAATATTCAAGATGTAAATTCTAATTTTATGGAGTAAACTCTCTTTTTTCAGTGTGAAAATTGCACAAATTCTTTGTGAAACCTTTTTTCCATAATCTTTATGGTCCTATAAAATTAAAACCAATATTGTAAGTACATATACCATTTCAATGTCTGATAAAAATAGGGAATGTTGATGAATCCAAATTTATTTCTAAAATTTAAAATTTAAATTTAATGTCCTGGAATGAAAATAAAAGAAATAATATATGTATCTTTTTTTGATCCCCAAAGTAGGACATAGGTTTTTACTACCTCACGATTTGAATTACCAAGTACTATAAAAAATATGTAGGTGGGTGTAATTTCATGGATTTTAACCACCACATTTTATTCATCCAATATTTTCTTCTTCTACATTGTTTTGTATGACTCCAAGGAAAGAGTACACTAGATTCACCCCATTCACAATGATGTGAATACTTCATGGAAGGGGTAGGATGAATTATAGATCCTCCAATTAATTGGTTTAAACTTGTGCAATAACTTCCTCACAATATAGTAGTTATTCAAGGAACTCTTTAATAGAATAATAGTTGATGGAAAAGATGGAATTAAATTTTTCTTGAATGAATTTTAAATTTTTACAATTTATAGAAAAATATTCCATTTACTGTAAGGATTATGTGTCTATTTTTTTTCAATAAATGCCACATGGAACTATTAATGAGATTCCTTTAATAAATTTTCAATTTCTATATGAATACCTAAGAATGACTCAATGGGTGAATAAATTTTTTCATTATCTTCATCTATGAAAAAATATGGGTCAATCAATTCTAAAAAATTAAAATATTGGACAGTGATACATATTTCATCTTGAGAAAAAATAAATGGGAGTAGTTTTAAGAAAATACTATCTCCCTGAGTTGTTTCAACTTTTATTTACTCATATATGGAATGTGCCATAAGGATTTTATTTTTATTATGTGGAGTAGTGTATTCATGATCCTCCATTTTCTCTTTAAATCCTACCACTTTTGTGGTGTCTTATTTAATGTATTGGTTGAGGTAAAGTGTTGTTGATTCTTCTTCTTCGTAATATAATGGGATGTTATATTGATAATCATATTCGTTCATGATTTTATGCAAATGTTGTTGATATCCTATGTGAATATTATCAGAAATTTCTTCATCATCACTCTCCCTTTGGAAATGGTTAACTAAGATAGAATATATATTCAATTACCTCCACCTTTACCTCATTTGGTTATTTATATTTAAAAATCATTGTGGAACACTCTTCCACAACTAGCACAGGATATTTCCACAGTTTCTTCTCTATTTGTTCCATTACAGTTTTATCTTTCGTATCATCTCTTTAATATATTACAGTTAGCCTTTTAGTTTTTCATCATCCACTTTTTCAAAATATTTCACCTATAGAGTAACTTTAGAATAGTTGGGAGGAACCAAAGAAAACTCTACCTATGTCTCAACCATTTCATGATTAAACTCTTGGAATTATTCCTAGAGTTTTTTTAATTCTCTATAAAATCATTAAATTTTTGGGTTCTCAAGGGTCTCTTTGAGGTCCAAGATTAGGTCATGGAACTCCTCCTCTATTACACATCAACCTCACACTCTAATGATCTATCTAGAAAATAATGAAACAGAATCTTCCATAGAACAGTGTGTGTCCAGTTTATTTTTTTATTTAATTAATTTTTTAATTTAAAAAATCAAGATAATTATTTACTAAAAGGTGAAAATAAAGAAAGTTAAGGGAAAAACTTATTATCTCCCTAGAATAGATCTATTTCTGTCATAATTTTTATAGGGTGGTACATAAGCTAATTTATTTTCCTAGAATAGTATAGTGGATGAAGGGTCACCACAATTGAGGAGATTTATAGTTAATCAATAGCTAATTCTAATCCATCAAAACTAAAAAAATTTCATTTTTATTACTTATGAAAAGTATGAAAATTTGAGTGTTGGAAAAGTAAATTAAATGAAAATTTAAACAAAATTTATATTAAAAAAGGAATAGATAATGTAGGTTATGAAGTAAGTCTTGGTCCTTAGTTTTTTGTTACACATGTCCTTTCATTATTCATTTATTGTTTAAACTCTATTTTAAAATTCATTTTATGAAACCTTATAAATGAATTATATTTATTTAATTTATTGAGTGTGGAATTTTATCATGCCTAAGAAACCTCTATGGAACACCAAATCCCACCTTACCCAATAGCTAGATAAGTTTAACACCACATGAAAGAGTATAATATATTTCCCAACCCAGATCTACTATGTTCTATTTCATCAATTTAGAAATCCTAAACTCCCTTATATAAAGATTCTACCAATGATAGGGGAGGGAAAATATAAATTACAGAAAAGATGTTAATTTTAAAATAATATTTTGGTGGGAAACATTCTCAACCATGAAATTATCTCACATCCAAACAAAATAAATTAAAACATTTATAAAATTAAATTTCAGTAATTTCATAACATCATGAAACCTCCCACAATGACAAGACTCAGGTCAGTTTATTTCCATAATAAAGTGTAAGAGATAATGAAAAAAATATAGGAAGATAGAAAGAAATTAAATGAAGATATTGGAAGAATATTGGAACACTTTTATTAAATCATGAATTTGTGTTACATCAAAAATAAATTAGAAAAAAAATAAAAGGAATACTAAAGAAGTAGTGGATCCCTATTCCCCAGTGCATCAGTTTATTCCTTAAATTATCCGATTAACCATTTCCAATCCACATACTATAAATTTATAGGGATTAAGGATACCCATGTGCACCATAAATAACCTAACTAAATCTTTTAAAGTATACCTCAATCATCCCTAAGAATTTAGGGCGTTTTCCATCATTTATTTCATTGAAGCCAATCATTTTGTCTCTTTTCAGACTGATTTATGATGTAAATAGTGATTTTACATCAAGAATTCATTGAGTCCAAAATCCTAAATCTGATCTACTTTTACATAGAGAAGATTGGATTTATGATGTGAATAGTGCAGCTCCAACTATTGTAATCTGCTTCACTAGATGAACCTATAATGTAAGTGGAGTTTAAGAAGTAAGTAGAGTTCATAACCTAAATGGTTATCCCTCTCTTTCTATTTCAGAAATATTTCCTTGTAAATGGATGTTATGAAAAGCATCATTATCTATTCATATTTTTTTTCTTATCTAGAATTAATTATTTCTCCAAATTATGACCTCAATATTCTCGTGTCACACCATGTTCAGCTTCCTAAATTCATCACCTTTTGTTAATTTTCATTAAAATTTTATATCCTAAAATTATTCCCAAAAAAAATTAAATACAAAAGGAATTAATATTTTAAAGTGTAAAAAAATGTTTTATTTTAAAATAATAATGTAAATTATTATTCTCTCAAACAATGAACAAGATTAATACCTACAAAAGAGTAAATTTGTCAGGGACCCCCAAATATATAATATTAAATATTCAGGGTTAATTGTCTAAGATTAAACAAGATTTTCATTTTCTACCCAATTTAAACATAGGTATAGAAATTTATTATGTATGATCCTCACCTAAGTCTCAACCATCAATAACCATAACTTCTCTTAAAATGTTTAGTAAACATAGGGTCCTTGTGTTGGATCATAGGGGGCCCTAAAATATTTTTTCCCAACTAGTCTCCCATAGTCACATCGCATTCTATATCAAGATAATATAATTTACCAACCAACCCAATAAATTATCACCAGTTATTATCCTAGAATGTCACAACCTGCCTTCACCAATATTAGGGAAGGGATAATATATTGCCAAACCCTTCCGTCCACATGTTCAAAAAGAGATAATAACCCCCAAGACCAACCTTCAATAGACCCCGGAGTGGAGACTATCACCAAGGGTATATAATAACATGTAATTTGGAAAGAATTACCCTTTTTATTTAGTTGGATCAAGATATAAGATTTTAAATCTCAAACAACACCAAAGTTGGAAGGAAAAGTTAATCCAAAACAGTCCATTCCCATATGAATGTTCTAATAAAAAATTTCTACAAAAGTACAAGAAAAATCTAAATAAAAGTACCAATGAAAAGAAAAAAAAGAAATAGCCCCAACATTCGAGCTAGTACAACCCTGCACGATCCCAAATTCCTCATGGAAACCTGAAAAAAAATATATACATAGGGTGAGAATATTGATACACTCTGTAGGGAAAACCAGAATCTCTTGTGCGCAAGTGGGGAGGCATTCTAATTCCCTGGGAGAAAAGACATAACCAAATCCCTTAGCAAGGAAAATATACACCCAAACCTCACTAAGTAAAACTCCCCAAATAACACAAGTCATGTAAAGTAATAGTAATAACACAATGATGTCTAGGTACCCCGCACCACTTTCCCAATAGTTATTGAAGATATACTATACATCAGAACTCCCCTTCGATTCTCACCGTAGTTTAATTTTCATACCCCACCCACACACACCTAGGCTTCCATAACCACATATCCCTGTCGCAAACACCAACGACACAACAACAACATGTAACCATGCCTGCAATCACCCGGTCCACATCACAAAGACACTTGGGAAATAACCAACCCGCACACACCAAGGCCAACAACTACAAGTACCATGCCTGAAGAATCATAGGCTATAATGGACCTTTGGCCGCCACAACCTGCCTGAAAAATTTGGCGCTACTCGGGAAAGGGAGTAGAAAATGAGATAATAACCAGCCACTCATAAGAGTGTTTGAAAATATACCCTTCCCCGTGAAATGGGGGTTTTCAGCATTATGTGATCAACATGGGTGGGGATAAAATATGAAACATAAGAAATAAATTATACATATATGTAAATAGGAAATCATCCCAACCTAGTGGTTCTAAAATCATCCCAACCTAGTGGTTCCAAAAACATCCCAAACACAAACAACCTCATTATAATTCATTCATAAAAGGTGCAACAGCCCCAACCAAGACACTACTCATTCCTGGAAAACAAATCCCCTTTGAAACAATTATTGTTATCATATTCAAGTGATTCCAATTAAAAAATAAGTCTTCACTACTTGGAAACTAACAGACATAGCCACAATCCAATGAATGGAAAATAACCAAGCACCAAAATTATGCTTTCGTACCAACTCCTCTTGTAATGTCACAACCACAAAAGGGATCTATGAGATCCCTTGAAGTACTAGAACCAAACCAAAACCCATCATATAGCCCCACATGGCCATGGATCCACAAACCAACAACTTAACCACAATAGGGGATCCCATCCCCATCCACATCGCCTCACAAGCATCAAGCAGTGCCACCATACACATCATCAGAACAAAGCAAGTGAATTTTCAGATTTAAACACACCATTCCTTTAGTTCATTCTTTCTATTTGGTTAACCGGGGTGACCACACAAGGATTATTATTCATTGGGAATCCATTCAATCAAACAACTTATGTGAGTAACTAGTTTCCATGTTAGATCCATTAAATCATACAAATATATTGAAAAAATAGGTTTATCGGTGTGCAAGAAATGGCCACCAATGGCCATGATTTTCAGTGGACATAATCCCATACAATTCACAACATATAAGAAATAGAAAATGAGTACAGCAGCATCATCAAATACAACCATTAATTCTTTAAAAACCATTTATTATGTTCATTATGGTTTGGATTCATCCATCCTTAATGGAAAAATTATCATACCCACCCTGCATGATATATAGTAAAGAGAGAAAAAGGAATAAACCTACCCGAATGATAAAAGAATGAAGTTTTTTCCTCATTCCAAGAACTGGGGATGCAAGATTTATAGGGGAGGAACTTAGGGTCCTCCAAGAGTGAGTAGGAAAGGCTCCAGTATAGGTTCACCACTCGTGTTGGGATGGGGGGAATCCAAATATAGCAAGGAAAAGAAAAGAGACCAGCAAAGAAGGAGTAATCCTCATGCAATTAAAGGTGAGATCCTAGAGTTATGAGATATGAATTTTGAACATCATTAAAGGTGGATCATGATTTTACCAAGTGGTTGGACGATTACACATGATGGAATTAATTATTATTTAATAATTTTCATCAGAGGGGTGTCCAAAACAGATGTGTTTTAAAGGATTTCATTTAATGAGAGGAAAATGGGTCTGTTGGGGTTCATCCCACATTTAGGGGATTTAAAACATTATTTATGGGGATAAAATGGCTTCAAACCTCTTTAAAATGTTAAAAGGCTCAAAAGTGGCATTACGGGGAAAATGGGCTAGAAAACCCAAAATCCCCCTATGGTACAAATCGGTGCCCCATAGATCGGTGACACCATAGTGACATCCTACCACCGATACATCGCCCTTCAGATCTGGACTTACAGATGGGGTCTTGGGAATCCCAAACACTAGAAATTGAAAAAGTAATAGACGGGGAGGGTTTGGTCCATTACATAAGATACTGCTCAAACTATTCTAATATTCAAGAGTAAAATCTAAAACTAATGTAAAGAGATAGATCCAAACTACCACCTAAAAAGATACCTCTCATGAGTAAACATCCTACAAATCTAGGAACACCTATCCCTCAAGTAACCACATAAACATGTAAAGGTCATACCGTACAGTTGTATAGATTAGAGTGTCCCTTCCTCCATGTCAAGATATTATCCTCTTTGGGTGGAACTGACTCACCCGCATGGGTTTAACCACATCCACTTTAATTCGTCTTGATTAGGGATCAGGTCCCCCCTCCCCAAAGTTAGGACTCTTCATAAACATTCATAGAACAAGGAAATAAACACATTTTGTAGATAATAACGTCAAACACTACATCACAGACAAGTACAAAATAGAACAGAACAAAACTCAAAACAACTCTGGGTACTGGGTGCACATTTGAGCTTCTCGCTCCCAAGTACTCTCATAGAGGCCTCCATGCCTCCACAACACATGAACCAAGGGGATGATTCATCCAAGAAGCACTTTCTCCCTTTGATCCTCTATAATAACTAGTCACTCATCGAATGTAGCTTCGTCCCCTATATCCAACTCTCCCCAATCAATGACATGGGAATCATTGAGTAGATATCAATGAAGCTAGAAGATGTGGAGAACATTGTTGATCCTTTCCAATTGATGTGGCAATGCAAGCTGATATGCCACCTCATTGACTCACCCCAACACATCAAAAGGGCAGATGAACCTAGGATAGAGCTTTCTCCCCATGCCTATCCTTCGCTTCCCTTGTCGAGGGGAAACCTTCAAGAACACATGGTCTCCAACCTCAAAATCCAAGGGCCTCCTTCTATGATTGACCTAAAAATTATGAGGGTCTTAGGAAGCCTTCATCCTCCCATGCACAAGTCGGATATTCTCCATTGTGTTATGAATTACCTATGGGACAAGAACACCTACCTCCCCAACCTCAGTCCACCACAAAGGAGAACAACACGACCTCTCATACAAGGATTCAAACAGTTCCATGCCAATATTTGAGTGATAGCTATTATTGTAGGAAAACTATACTAAGGGAAAATTTCATTCTCATGATCCTCCTAAGTCCAATACACAAGACCATATCATATCCTCCAATGTATGGATGGTTTTCTCTATCTTCCCACCTGTCTGGGGGTTGAAAGTAGTGATAAGGCATAGCTGGCTACTAAAATCATGCTTCAATCCCCTCTAGACTCATGAGGTAAACTAGTCATCCCTATCCAAGATGTTGGACCTTTGAAATACAAGAAACTTCACCACCTCATCCATGTATACTTGTTCTAAGGCACCCACCATACACGACTCCTTGATCACCAAGAAGTGGGCTGATTTCATCTTCTGGTCTACCACTACCTTGATAGCATCATAGCCTCCTTGAAACTTGGGTAGTCCAATGATGAAATCCATCAAGATGTCATCCCACTCCCACTCAAATCCATCTAAATGCTGCAATAATCCTCCTAGGATGTGGTGTTCGGCCTTCAACTTCTGGCACACCAGGCACATTACCACAAACTCTGCCACTGCCCGTTTCACCCCAGGCTACCAAAAAGGTTTTCTTATGCCTCGGTACATCTTGGAAAATCCTTGGTGTACCACTACAAGTGTGTTATGGAACTCACAGAGAACTCCATCACACATCGTTTCTAGGAAAAACAACATTCCTTGAAAAAGAATCTGATTATGAACATCCTCCGACCACCCTTCTAGGCCATTTCCTTGGTTAACCCAATCGCGCATCACTTCTCTCTATATGTCTCCCCACTGAGACTCCTACACCTTCTAAAATAGAGAGGACTGTGCTGTCATCTAAAATAGACAACCTCTACCACCATCCACCCTTCCATCCAGGTGAAGGAAAGACAACCCCTCCATTTCCTTCCAATAATCCATGGATTCTCGAACAGCTTCCCTTCGTGACTTTCTGCCCAATGCATCAGCCACAACATTCCCATTAACTTCAGTGTAAGAGATCTCAATGTATTATTCTTGATGAAACTCCACCAAACTTAATTGTTGAAAGTTAAGGTCCCACTGGGTAAAGATATGCCTCAAACTCTTAAGATCTCTGAAGACCACAAAGTTCACCCTGATGAGGTAATTTCACCACAACATCAATGTGAGCACTACTACTATAATATCTAGGTCATTGGTAGCATAGTTACACTCATGAGGACATAACTTCAGGGACCCATAAGAGATCACTCCCCAATACTACTTCTGCACACACCCAAGACCAATCCTAGAAGAATCAAAAAACAATTCATACAACACCCATTCCTCTAGAAACCATAGCACTGGAGTGCTGACCAACCTTTCCTTCAAATAGCTGAAAGATACATGACATTACTCACTCTATACAAAGGCCTGGTCCTTTCTTGTCAAATATATCAATAGAGATGCAACTCGAGAGAATTCAAGTACAAGCCTTTGATAATAGCCTGCTAGACCCTAAAAACTACGAACTTCCATATCATTCTTGGGTGCTTCCCAAGAAATAAATGTTTCCAACTTTGATGGATCAACTATTACCCCTTTTTGAGACACCACATGTCCATGGAAATGCACTTCTCATGTCATGAACTTGCACTTGGACAATTTCCCATAGAGCTGGTGATGTAGAAGGATCTCCAAGACCATCCTGAGAAGCTTAGTATGTTTCTCCTCTGATCATGAGTAGATAAAAATGTCATCAATGAACACAATGATGAACCAGTCCAGAAACTTAAAGAAAATAGAATTCATGAGCCCCATGAACATAGCAGGTGTATTTGTAACACCGAACAACATGACTACAAACTCAAAGTGCCCATACCTTCACCTGAATGTAGTCCTTGGGATATCATTGTCCTTCACCCTTAAATAGTGATACTCAGACCACAGATCAATCTTAGAGAACTGAACTTCTCCCCTAAGCTGGTCAAAGAGATCATTTATCCTCAGGAGAGGGTAACAGTTCATGACCATTACCTGATTCAGTCTCTGGTAGTCTATATATAGCCTGAGACCATTGTTTTCTTTCTTTGTGAACAAGATTGTAGAACCCCATGGCAACAAGATGGGTCGGACAAAACCCTTCTTCATCAGATCATTAATCATAATCTACAACCATCACAACTCAGTAGGTGAAATCCAATAATCAACCATTGAAATCGGATGGGCATCAGGATATAAGCCTCTCCTGAACTCAACATCACATTGAGGGGGTAGAGTCACAACCTCCTCAAGAAAAACGTCTAGGAACTCTATGAAAATTCACAGAACAACCATTATCTCAGCATCCATTAATTCGGATGAAAGCTCGGCCAACTTAGAAAAAAAAAAGAGGCTCTACACACCGTCTCCCTTCCTGAAAACTCTATTCGCCTACAAATGCCACAAGCTGGCCATCTTTATCATAGAACACGACTCTTCTCTAGAAGCATATGATAACAGTATGAAAAAAACATTCAGTCAATTCCTAGGATGACATAATATGGCTGCATTTGAAGCTGAAAGAGATCCCCAGTAGACTGATGTTGTTCTAACATCAGTCTACATCCCCGAAAAACATTAGACAAGCTAGTCTGACATCCGACTGGTGTACTCAAAAACAGGGGTATGTGAGGTCTTTCTACATCTAGACCCAAATTATGGGCTAGACTGGGTGAAAAAAAGGAGTGTGATGCACCTGAATCAAACAAGTCATGGGCTAGAGTACTAAACATGTTGATCATACCTCGAACAACCTCTGGACCTACTGGAACTACTGCCTATACTGCATGCAACTGCCCAGGCCCAGTTCTTCATACCCTCAGCTATCATCCACCTTCATGACCATGCCCTAGTCGAGGTCCTTGAAAATCACCCTAAAGTTAGCGTCCTCTTGCGACATCTGATCTCGGAAGATCGGGATATCGTTGTCCCTGTTGTTGCTCCTGCTACTGAAAGGGCCTAGCTAGAAACTACTCTTGCTGAGATGCATGCTAAACCTACCCACCCCCACCATATTTCACTCGGTTTGGGAACTGATTCTGAAGGTTCACACAGTTTCTAATGATGAAGCACCTCGGTCTTGGGCCCACAATGAATGGGCGAGGACTGGGAGATCGAAACTCGAACTATTGGGGCCTAATCCCCACTTGTTGAAATCTAGAAGTCCCTAATTATGGAGGCCTACTGCAGAAGGCCTTCACATTTGATGAGACCGACTAGATCCTCTCTCACAGAACACCTCCTAGAGTGTGAATCCTCCCCACCACTTCATCTTTCTTTTGGACCTCCAAGTATGTCGGTAGGGTGAAGGGAGTAACGGTATACTAAAGAGAAGGTCGGAGTTCCTCCTCTAAACATCTCTCCCAAGACTCCTCATCCAAAATAAGGTCCGAAGAAAAACTTATGAGATCCTTGAACTTGATCCCCAACTCCATCACTGATATTCTCCCCTACTGAAGGGAGAGTAGCTTCTGCCTCTTTTCAGACTTCATTGTGGAAGATATGAATTCTGCCTATAATTCCCTCTATAAGTCAGTCCGTGAAACTTTAGCCTCCCTTTTCTCCCAAAGATAGGGAATCTACCACTAACATTCCACTCCCCACATCTGGATTACAGCCAATGAAACCCGGTACTCTGTCGGAGCCTGGATCAAACTGAAAGCTATCACCAGCTCTATGTCTCTTTGTCTGAGATGCTTCCCTCGTACTTCCCAAGGGTCTGCCACAGAGAGGCACGAAATTCCTTCTTCGACTAGTCATCCTCCTCCTCTCGATTATCCCTCTACTGATAAGTCAAATCATCCTTCAAGGCCTTGATCACCCACACTACTTTTGGTAATTGTAAGAGTGCCATAAATACTAGGTAAACAAAAAATGCCTAAGCTCGGGTAGTGTAGAAGATTTATTTTAAATTTTTTATAAATATTTTTTTTTAAATCCCAAAAGTACACAAGAAACACAAGAACACAAGTCATTATGATGCACACACCTTTCCTAGGTTCTCTACCCAAAAATTAGTGTAGCCTCACTCGGTTATTTGGTAGGTCCAGATTCCACGCATCAGATCATGGGGGGACCTAAAATCTTGTCTCTTATATGGTCTTCCCTAGCCTATTCCATGGGCCAAGATTTTATAACACGGCTTCCCTACCATCAGATGAAATCCTCATTATGCCTATCTCTTAACTCCATATTATCTCTCAACCACTCCTCTGATACCATTCTATCGTGTCTCACCTTCACCGAGATGAGGGAAGGTATAGCAGATTTCCAAACCCATCCTTCCTAAAGTTGAAGGAGAGATAATGACCCCCATGACCCACCTTCAATAGGCCCCAGAGTGGTGACTAGCACCGATGGTGTAGAATCACATGTAATATGGAAGGAATTACCATTTATATTTAGTAGGATTGAGAGATAATGTAGTAAATCCCAAACAACACCAATGATAGAAGTAAAATTAAATCCAAAAGAATCTATTCCCATATGCAAGTTCAAATAATAAAGTGCTACAAAAGTATAAGAAAACACTAAACAAAAGTACCAAATAAAAGAAAAACAGAAACAAAAATTGTCCTAACATCCGAGATATTATGGTCCTGCATGATCCCCAAAGTCCTTCAAGAAACCTGAAAAAAAAAATTATATATAAAGGGTGAGAATTCAGGTATACTCAGTAGGGAAAAACAAAAGATCTCATGCACAAGTGGGGAGGCATTCTAATTCCCCTAGAGAAATGAGATAACCAAAGCACATAGCACGGAAACTATCCACCCAAACCACACAAGGAACACTCCCGAAATCATGAAAGTCATGTAAGGTAATAGTAATTACACATTGATGTTTAGGTACCCCACACCACTTTCCCATTGGTTATTTAAGACATCCTATGCATCAGACCTCCCCCACCATTCTCACTGCAGTCCCACTACCATACCCCACCCGCACACACCTGGGCTACCACAACCTCATATCCTACCTGCAAACACCTGGTCCAAAACAACCACAAGTTACCACACCCACACAAACCTGTGACAGAACAACTACCCCCACTCTTGAAGACACCTAGGCCTGAAAAACTACTGTCATGCTCGAAGACACCTGGGCCTCATCCCGAAGACATTTGAGAAACAACTTTCCAATACACACCTAGGCCAACCACCATAACAACCTTTCCCGACAAATCTTTGGCTATAATGGACCTCAGTCCATCACAACCTACTCGAAGAATCTTGGGATACTTGATAAAGGGAGAAGAAAAGGAGATAATAACCAGCCACTCATAGGAGTGTTGGGAAAAACACCCTACCACGTGAAATGGCGGTGTTCAGCATGAAGTGCTCAAATTGGGTGGGGTGAGAATAAGAAACATAAGATCTAAATTTTACATATAGGTAAACGTGCACTCATCCCAACCTTGGGGTTCTAAAACCATCCCAAACACAAACACCCTCATCATTATTCATTCATAAAAGGAGAAACAGCCACAACCAAGACACAACTCATTCATGGAAAAAAAATACCCATTGAAACCCATATTGTTTTCATATTCAAGTGATTCCAATTTAAAAAAATATATTATTCACTACTGGGCAACTAACAAGAATAGCCAAAAGGAAAGGAAGGGAAAACAACCATGAACCAAAATTAAGCATTCACACCCAGTTCTCCTGTAATGTCACAACCACAAAAGGGATCCGTGAGATCCCTCGAAGTACTGGAACCAAACCAAGCCCCAACATATGGCCTCAAACAGCCTTAGAGAAAAAAACCAACAAATGCACCATAACAGGGGATCCCATACCCATCCACATTACCTCACAAGCATCAAGCTGATCCACCATACACATCCTCAGAATAGAGTAAGGGAATTTTCTAATTTAAAAAAACCATTACTTTATTTCCATCTTTTCAATTGGTTAACCGGGGTTACCACACAAGGATTATAATTCATTGGGAATCTATTTAATCAATCATGTTTACGTGATTAACCAGTTTTCTTGTTACATCCATTCAATCACAAAAATATCCAAAAAATAGTGGTTCATTAGTGAGAAAGAAATGACCACCAATGACCATGATTTTCAAGGGACATAAGCCCATACAATCCACAACATATAATCAAGGGTAAAAGAGTACAACAATATCATTAAACACAACCCTTAATTCATTAAAAAACATGTATTATCTTCATTAAGGTTTGGTTTTATCCATCCCTAAAAGAAACATTATTATACTCACCCCGCATGATACATAGTAAAGAGAGATGAAGGAATAACCCTACATGGATGAGAAATGACTGAATTTTTTCTCATTACACCAAAAACTGTGGATGTACGACATGTATGGGAGGAACTTTGGAGACTCCAAGAGTGAGTAGGAAAGGCTTCAGTATTGGCACGCCACTAGTGTTGGTAACGGGGGAATCCAAACATACCATGTAAAGGAAAATAAACCATCCAAGAATAAGGAGGAATCCCTGTGCGATAAAAGGTGAGATCTTAGAGTTACAGGATTTGAATTTTGAATGGATTTAAATGTGTATCATTGTTTCACCATATGATTGGATAGTTACACATAATGGAATTAATTTTTATTTATTAATTTTTAACGAAGGGGTGGCCATAATAGTTGTGCATTAAATTATTTCATTTAAAGAGAAAAAACACGGGTCTCTTGAGGGTCAGCCCACACTCAGGGGATTTAAAACATTGTTTATGGGGATAAAATGTCTTGAAACCACTTTAAGAATATTAAAAGGCTAAAAAGTGGCATTATGGGAAAACTGGGGAAGAAAACTCGAAAATCCCCTATAGAACCGATCGGTGAATCACTGATTAGTGTCACACTGATCGATGACACCATAGAGACATCCTACAACTGATACACATCCCTTGAGATCGAGACTTACTGATGTGGTCTACGGTGTCCCAAACACTAGATATTGGCCATGTAATTGACCAAGAGTGTTCGTCCCATTAAACAGATTATCCTTATTATCTCATAACCATTACCTCTTATACCACTCTATCATGTCCCCCCTACTAGCTACACTAGTACCCCTCACGGTACAACCTTTAAGATTGGAAAAACCTCTTATATTCCACCTCTGATGGATCATAGTTCCGAAACTAGAACTGAGAGTAAACAATACATAAATTTGATGAATTTACCTAAATAAATAAATATTGGAAAAGATATAATATATATCCAAAAAATATATCACAAAAATAATAAATATGACATAATGATATCTAGTAAATTCATAAAACTAAAAAAATACCAAAAAACAACACCAAACAATTAACCACAAACTCCAACTACTCCTGAAAAACTCCATGATAAATTAAATCCCAACTTGATCACCAACAAACTCATTTAGTGTTGAAAATATTTTATATATTTAGGATGATTATGTGGGTAAATTAGTAGGATCCACCCTGAAACCACTCATGGAAATGTGAAAGAATCATACAAAAGATTAGTAAATAAAGAGAAAAACAAACTTTTTACCTATGTGGGTCAAACTAAATCCCATCATCATCAAGATGTTCCCAGAAATTAAAAACATAGAAGTACATCATTATATAACAAAAATAATATACATTATAAAGTTACCCCACATTCACTTCCCCATTGTTTTTTCACTCTCATTCCCAAATGTCAAATGTATTATGTGATAATTAATTTCATAAGTCATCATTACCACTTTAGAAAAATTCACAACCAATCAATATTTAATCATTCACCCTATCCATAAATATCTCATCCATATATCTTTGAATCAAAAAAATAGGTAACAAGTCTTAAATACATTACAATAATTGTGTTATGAAATACACTTCAAGTCATTATATACCATTCAAATGAACCTATAGTAACTACACTCAATACATGTGAAATAAAAATATATTTTATAACCACATTACTCTATATCCCATATATACTTATATAGTAAAACTAAGAACCATCACAACCCATGTGGGAATATATATTGTATATCAATACATCATTTTCCAAATATTACAAAACATCGAGTTATATATAAAAACAAAGAAAATAAGAGGGCTTGGTAAGCTATTTTTTCCCTCATCATGTTAGATATTAGATAAAACACTTAAAACCCAAAAAATTTAGGCATCAATTGGCCACTAACATGGGGGGTGTAGTGTATAAAATCATAAAATATAATTAATAGTATATTACACAACCAAACTAGGGAAACTACCTAGCCTTATACTCAACCCAAATCTATCCTCACATATAACACTCAACATCGACCACTATGTTCTCAAAAATCTAGATCTCATTTAATCAAACATTAATTATCTTCTTGTATTAATAAATTCATTTAGTAATTTAGTAATTTAGTAATCACTTCTAATTTATTTATACCATTATAATTTCTTGTTTAATAATTCTATATAAACCAAGCCAATTTGATTTTACAATTTATAAAAAACTCAAGATTTCAATCCCTTATTTTATAACCTCCCTTCCAAACCAATCCAGGGATTCAATTTAATACACCACTACCTTCATTACCACCAAATCCCATGAATTTATTTTTATTTTAATCTTCCATTTATAATCTATATATTTTAGGATGTGATCCTAAGTGCCTTAAGGAATATTCACCTGTAACACATAATCTAACTAATGTAGGCTTTTTAAAATAAAAATAATTAGTCATCAAGAAAATATTCCACTGAGAAGAAAAGATTAGGAAAAATAGAAAATCCAAACTCTCTACTTATACCAACTAACCAATCAAAATGCCTAACATAGCCATCCGGTAATAGGAAATCTCATTTATTAACCTATTCCATTTATTCCATCACCATCCATATCAAACTACAACTACAACCAAGGAAACTTGACTTATGAAACAAGTTAAACATGAAGTAAGGATTTATTTTAAAATCTCATCCTTATTTGGGATTTTCATGTTTATGATTTTATTACAGTAACTATATGATCATTATATATTAAACCATATTTTTCGATCTTCTCTTGTAATTTCTATAAATTATAATTTTTTTCTTTCATTTTTCTCTCTCAAAGTACTCAAAATTATAAAAGAATGTTTTTAAGGAAAATCAACTTTTTTTTGTTTGTTCAATAATACTTTTCATTAATTTCTATGATTTATTTAATGTTATTTCAATATTTTTTTTAAATTATATATTAATTTATTAAATTCACTTTTTCCCCTATTTTAATTTCAATAAAAAAATAAATAGAATTGTATTTTTATTTTTAGATAATGCATATTATGGTGAAGGTGTGAATGAAATATGTGTTTTAAAAAATACCACATGAATGGTTAATTATGTATTCATGGATGTTCTTTACCTTGAATATTCCTTTAAAAGTTTCCATGGTTCTTTTAAAAGAAATTTTTTCCTTAATTTTCAAGAAACTGTTAGAATTTAAATAGTTGATTTCAAAATGAAATGGGTATTTTCCTTAATATATGTTTTATTGATCTTTTAAACTTATTTTAATCTATGTCAACATACACTGATAAATATAATAATATATTGAATATATACTCAATTGATACTATCCACCATATTACTCTTGTTGTCTTATGATCATGTTGTTCTATTTTTGGAATGGGGAAAATATTGACATTTCATATGCTTGTTTTTCAATATGATTGATTGTTTTGATTTTTTATTGAAATAATTATTCTTTTTCATCATATAACGAATTCATTGGACTTTTAATATGATGGTAGTGGGTCTTTATATCCCCTAGAATCATTATTAGGTCTCATATAAAACAAGTTTGGGTATTCGGTGTATATCATACTAATTTTCTGTATGATTTCATATCTTGAAGATTGAGAGTAAGATCATGATATCTGGTATTATGAATTATCTCATTATGGTGCTATTTTTCAATGGGATTATTTATTTTTCTATATCATATATGGATTTAGTCCACTTTTATTATATTATTTATATGGAATAATTGATAACTTGTCTCTCTAAAATATTATTCATGATTTATTTCTCTAATGATAGATTTCGTTACACACTTTCCCATATACAGCATCTGAGCACACCAAATATAATTTTTTTACTTTCATCAGCCTAATAAGAATTGATTTATGAATTCTTTAAGAGATATAATAGAATAAAGGATAAATTAATCAATATAATATTAATTTTTATTTCTTATTTTCAAATGTATTGTGAGAATTGGGTTTATATATAATCTTCCAAGATTATTAAAGTATTCAATTCATTAAGATGTGATACCTTTTATATGATCCAATGTATTAATCTAACATATTAATCCACGTTATTAGATCCATGGTATTATAGTTGGTATCAATGTAATTTTAGTATAATCCTTAGGATGTATATTTAGAGAAAAATATAATTGAGAACATAACCTTATGATATACTATAGGGATAAGTCTATGAGTAGGATAATATAATTTTTTTATTAAATATGATATTTTTGGGATTTAATATAAAATAAATCCATTAATAAGTACTAAAAAGTCGATGAGGTGGTTTCATAGATGAACCTTGGGTTAATAACTCTGAAATGGAAAGATTGGGTATTAACTTTATTGTTAACGGTGCATAATGATTAGGCCAAAAACTGCACACAGAGCTATAAACTCCAAGGGGATATGCTTCTCTTGATTTGAAGGTACATTATAAAATATTAGAAATTATTAGAAAATATATTTATTATTTATAGATATTCGAAAAGATACTATGTTTATGATTCTAGGATTATCTATGAATAAATATTAAATTTATGTTAAGTGTTACCCTAAATTTAGAATTATAATTCATAATGTCCTTATCAAATTTAGTGTATAGTATTTTTTTGAAATGTTTCCTAAAGAATGTAATGGAAATTGTATCAATAAATATAATCTATGTAGAAATTGACCTCCTAAACAAGATAATTAAGTTGGGACTAAAGCTGAAAAAATAATAATAATATTAGGGAAGATAAATTAGGTTATTACTAATAATCTTTTTCATATGGAGAATCTGCTTGATCCCCAAAATTATGTAATAATGTTGGATTATTTCATGAAACAATAAGCTACATCAATTAATTGAAATATTAATCCATTATTTTCTAAGAAATGGATCAAGTAATTGGATAAGAAATTTATTACTTTAGGGTGTAGTGATATTGATAAAGTTATCATGGTAGTTTATCATCAAAAATAATACATTGATTAATGGTGGTAATTGATATAGAAAACTAAGGAGTAAATGTAAATAAATAGTATGGAGTTGAATACTTTCAATGATATATTATTTCCAAAATTATTTTCTCGTGAGCAATGAGATGACGTGGAGAGGAAATTCCACAATCAAAGGAAAATGAATAGGATAATGTTGATTAATATGAAGAGAACTTTATAAGGTTAACAAATCATGTTTTTGATTGTGTAAGTAATACAAGGAGTAAGTTTGATTATTTATTTTATGGGTAAAAGTATGTCCTCCAGATTATTGTTGTCTCTTAGAAATTTTTAGTATATTAGATTATAGTATCAAGTACTTCCAAGATAGAGATAATATTCACCAAATATTATGTTTTCTAGGGAAAACCCAAAAATAAGTAGGTGGGTAGGCACTCAGGAAAAAGAAATATATAAAATAGAATAATGGAATGGTTTAATTTCCAACTTGTAAAAATTTTCAAAATAAAGTCTATAGATAATGATTGATATATATGGGAGTTTGATTCAAGTGTTGAGAGAAATCCTATTATTCTTTTTATGGTAAGGGAAATAAATAATACAACAATATATAATCCTTTAATTTTAATGAGATGATATACTATTCAAATGAATTTATACGTTTGAAGAGAATATCAATCAAAAAAATAAAATGGGTAAAGGCCATTCTTTTTTATCACTATATCTACATTTTAATTTCCTAAAGATGGTGTGGAAATTATATTGATCATAGACAAAATATTTTATAATGATTTATTTGATTCTATATTTTTACATACACTTATATCTTCTATGTTATCTAAGAAAATTTTTTATTTCTCTAGAACCATAAGAAGGGAGTTTTCAATCAAGACTCATAGTGTAAATATTACTTCAATAAGGATACCTTAGTCAGTCCCCATAATGACACATAGACTTACCCTATTTTGAAAACATGATTACTATACCTATGGATGGCTCTGATATAAAACATGGTTTGGATTGGAAATTTAATTATACTAAAAAGATTTATTTCTACAATAATAAAATTATTATTTTAGAAAGAGATATGGAATACCTTGTCATCCTAGGGGAGACTAAATCATCTAAATCATGTATGAATCTACCTCCACTAGCTCTCCTAAATGAAATTATTACAAAAAATATAATAAAAAACTAATGAAATGTATAATTAGAATTTTGGGTGTACTAATTATATAGGAATACATTTATATATTTTCTAAATGACTTCTCAGAGACTCAATTAATCGTGAAGTTGATTTTTCAATTGATCTCGTCATTGATGAAAATCCTATATCTAAGACTTCCTATAGGATAAAAAAGTGGAATTAGTGGAACTAATGAAATAACTACTAGAGTTTCATGGTAATTGATTTATATATGGTTTTGTTTCACTATAGGGAGCCCCTATTCATTTGGGTAAGAATAATGATTGTTCTATGATGTTGGGAATAAATTATAAAGAAATAAATGCAATTACTATGAAGATCAAGTAAATTATTCCCAATATTTATGCAATGATTAATCAACTTCATAGAGCTCAAAATTTTTAAATGGTTATACTTAATTTTGTATATCATCAACTATAAGTAAATAAGTAATATATTATAAATATATCATTTCATACAATATAAGGATATTTGAAATTTTTAGTAATTCTCTTTAGATTGACTATTTCAACCTATTTTTCATAGTTATAATGAATGGGGTATTCAATAATTATATTAATAATTCCATTTTTGTATTTATTGATGATATATTGATAAAATATAAAAGTTTCAATGATCAAATGATTCCTTTTTTAATCATTCTTAAAAATCTTAGAGAAAAATAGTTACATAGAAGATATAGAAAAATAGGAATTTTATCTTCAAAAAAGTTATTTTCCTAGTGATATTATCTCTTAGAATGGAATTTTAGTTGATTATTTTAACGATAATGGTAGTGATGGAAAGGCCAATTCCAATAAATTGAGGTATGTATTTTTCTTTGATTAATATAATATTTTCAATGATTAGTTTAAAATTTTACTTGATTATCTAGCCCACTAACAAGTTAACACATAAATGGGTTAACATTATATGGTCATATGATTATATTGAAGGTTTTAAAGAATTAAATGGGATATTTCTCAATGAACCAATATTGAATTTACCATCTAAAGCAGATAGATTTTTTATATATAGTAATGCAACAAAAAAAGGACTTGTATATATCCTTATAATGAATGCTAGAGTTATTGCCTATGCAACATGGAATTTAATGATTTATACATGGGATTATCTAACCCATGATATTGAGTGGGAAGTTATAATCTTCTCATTAGTGATATATAGACATTAAAATTATGATTAAATATGTAAAACATATTTGAATTATAAAATTTCGAACTGAATCTTCTCACAAAAAGATAATAACATGAAGCAATGGATATTGTAATGTTATTTTACGTTTTTATAGAAACTTGTTAACAATTATTTTGACCATGACTTGGTTGGGTCTTACATTGGTCTCATTTTAAGAGTTTTTAAAAATTATATGGAGCCCTTGGGGTTATGTATCGTTGGTGCACAGTTTTGGAAAACCAAGTTGGTTGGCCCAATAAACCATGTGGACATGCATGGTCTACTAGAAGCAGGTGCACGATTTATGAAAATAGTGTGGGAACACCTCCAAATCATTACCACATAGGGATAGGGGTTATGCATAGTTGTAAAATTGTTAAAGTAACCATGTGGTCCAACTTTGTACCTGAAATAGGAGCTCTTTATAGGGTTTATGTTTAAGGTGCATAACTACTTCTAACTATCCAACCTCTCCAGCAAACCATGTGTCCAGAATTTTGATGCTCTAGTTTTTTAATTAAAAACACTTGAGATCATGAATTAACCTCTAACTTTCCCCTCATCTCATATTGGATCAGCCTAATCATTCCCCAAAGCTCAATATTCATCTTCTTTTGGATTGTAGGCATATTTCATTCATTCTTAACGGATCAAATCATGGTATGTTGCATTTTTTATCCATTTTTTCCTTTTCATCTTAGATCCTCATTGGATCTATTTTTATCTCATCTTTTGGAACCCAATGGAATTTTTATAAATGATATAAGGAGTTTGACAGTAGATTAATTTTTTTCTTATATATCTAGGATCAGGAGGCCTTAGTCTATTCTTCCAAAATTTTCATTTTCAAATGTGATTAGTTTTACCAAAATTCATGAGGTAGTAGATTATATACAAAGGGATAATTCTATGAATTGATTATTATTCTTGTAAATTCCATTTTATAATCATTCTATGGATAATATTTGTGATTACCATGTATTTTTTAGAAAAAACTCTTTTTTAAGGGGTTTTTTCTTTAAAAATGGATTGTGCGCACCATGTATTTTATAAAATGATTGAATGGTGGTTTTGGTTGAAATATGGATTTTTTAAGACCATAAATGGATAGTATTTTCTTTGAAATTTTTTATAAATTGTTATGATGGATTTTTAAATGGTTTTGGAAAAGCATAGCATATTGGGTAACCTTGGTTGTGTTGAGAATTGACATGTCTCTCATAGTGTGTGTAATTCCACATGATTTTTATTTCACTTTAGTGGGTGTAATTACACTAGAGGTTATACTGGTTGGATCCACCATAGCCCTAGATTAGGTATTTATATTTATGTTTAGTACATACACCCATAGGTTAGAGCCTAAATATTGTGATTTTTAATTTATGGTTTTATTCTCACATGATATATTAGTCATGATTATTTTCTCACAAGCATTCACATGATGGATTTGTCATTGTTATATTCTCACATACTTAAACATGATGGATTCTTCATTCTTTCTAGATAATATTCTTTCACATAATGGATTGGTAATGGTTTTTTGTTTATATTTTTACATTCTGGTGTATTAAAGGATTGTATTTGTTATGCTCGTATGATTATTCACTTATACTTTTTGTAATCCCTATTTTGATAATATAAAGGTATTTATGATAAACCTATAGATAATTTAAGAATGGTTTTTATCTTTTAAAATTATTTGTAAAAATATATATATTTTTAATTCTAAAACTTCACAATTCTTGGTTTTTGACTTTGTATAGATTCTATGGTCGAATCTTACTAGGATTTTTTATCACGACATAATTTTTAGTTTTGGAGGTTATAGTCATTGTTTTATATAATTCAAATAAATATAAAGTAATTTTAAGGTATTCCAACTTCCCTATTCATTTAATCATTTATAGAGGGATGGTTTGGAGGTGGTGATTTATCACATTGATACTTTTTGATCTTGTCTGGTCTTAATTTTTGGATTTTCCGATTTGGATTTGTTTTTATAGTTTTTGGATGTATCTCTTTATTTATTTTTTTACTACGGTTGTATTTATTATTTTGTTATAAATATTAATTTTTTCATTATCCTATTGTGCCACCCACCCTGACGGGTCGTCTCAGGTGGTTTTTCTAGTTGACATGGCTTGGTTAATTACAAAATGGTATTATAGGATGCTCTGCCTGAATTATGTTATCATTTCCGGAGTTCGGTTCTATGTATTTGGTAGAAAAGAGTTAGGCCCTTCAGTATTTTCATAGTAAGTGTGGGACAGTGCCAAGCCATGTTACTTTCATATCTAAGCTCAAGTTACAATGGGTGGTAAAAAATATTTTTTACCAAGTTTGAGAATTGAATTTTGAGGTCATTCAAATGAACTGGATGGGGAGTGACACAATCATTATCAAAATGCACCAAATCATAAAAATTTATAAATCCTACTAACTAAAATGTATATTGCTTGATAGTGTTGAACATAAGGTAAGGATAAAATAAAATTTTGAGTGAACTAAATTTCAAAACAATCCCCAATGTAAACAATGGGTTAAGATAATTGTTTTCTTAATTTTTATTTTTCAAAATTTATGAAAGCACATGAGAATGAAATAGTGTGATTTATCTGCATAAAATTGAGGATAAATAAATTATGATATAGTGATATTGTTGGAAAAATTTTGAGAAAAGGAATTATCAAAAAAGATAAGATGAAAACGTAGTGATAACAGCTTCTAAAAAATACAATTAAGAAATTTGATCGTGGAATTTTAAACCTAGTGGTCTAAAAATAATAATTTATTAATCTAATTTTTTATTTTACAAACTCAGTAAATGATTGGTCTAACCTCTCACTCAAGAATATTAGAAACATAGAAGGATGAAATCTTGGAATTATCCACTATAAGAATCATCAAACTGCAAAGACAAATTAAAATGATTCAATAGAACATAATTTCCTAAAATATTTCAATGTTTTGTACTTTATGCTAAAAAAAGGTATTCAAGATCAATCTTAATAATTTATCATTATGTTAAAATTTAAATACATAGAGCATTAAATAGTATTAATGGACTCAAAATTGATCCCGCCAAACAATTTTGAATTCATAGTAAAATATAATGTGAAGAAATAAAAGAAAATAAGTTGTAGAAATTAAATTCTCCAAAATAAAGAGTTTAGAATATAATCATTTTGAAAATAATAATTGAAAAAAATTCAATTATAGTCCAATAAATTGAATGTGGAGAATTAAATCACCCTCCCAAATTTTGTGTTGTTGCCCTACTTTTTTACTTCCCATGATCTTTGGGTCTTTAGCTGGGCTTCTATTCTCTTACAGGTCTCCCAGAAATTGTTGAATGAATGAATTGTGAATGAATGAAGTCCCTATGCAATTTTCAGCCTCAATTTTTTATACATATATTGTTTCTACTTGAGTCACCACCTATAACACCGACTTAGTTTTGTGTCTTATTTTGCATCATGAATCTGTTGTTGCCTTTGGTAGTCCTTATGATTTTAATAAATCCTTTCTAACCACTACATAACACACATGCACATTTGGTTTTGAAAGAGCCTAGATGCCTTCCCATCTGGGTTCTATAGAATAAAAAATGGAAAGAAAAAAAATATTTAAAAGATTAATTTTTTAAAAAATTACTTTTATAAGTATTTATTTATTGAATTGATTATTATTAAAATTACAAAATATTAAGTAAAAACAAATTATTCTTTAAATTAATTTATTTTTTTATTTTTTTAATATTAACTTATTGATAATTATTCAAATAACTTATTATTTTAAGTAATTATTATTTAATTATTTTATTTTATTTATTTAATTTAATTATTTATATTGTATTACTTTTAATTTGTATTTATATTAATTATTATTTAAGTTGTGAATATTTTTAGAAAAAAAATTATTTATTATTAAATTTAATATTTTTATAAATTTATAAATAGATAATCAATTTAATTGTTTTTAAATATTATTAAATGTTATTATTTTATTAAATTAATACATTTAAAATTATTTATTTTATTTAAATATGATTACTATTTATCTATTTATTGAATCTGTTATTAATTTTGATTTCTTTATTTTATTTTTATTTTTATTTTTAGTTTTTTCTATTTTATTTCTTTCTTCTTATGTTTTTTCTTTTTTAAGAAGTGTTGTGGGAGGATTCTTCTCCAGAAAGACACCAACAGTTCCCCACTATTGGTTACTCAAGATTCACAGTGGTTGTGCCACCTTCAAGAAATGGCTATAGGTGGCATTGAACAATGTTCTTTCTCAGCTCTTCTTCCTAAACCTGGTGTTGAGGCTCGCTTGTTCATCTCTTGAAGGAGCAATGTTAGCTTCTCCTTCTCTAGGGAAAGGTTTTATTTTGGGCTTCAAAAGGGGAAATAAGCTTCGTTGGGGTTTGGCCAGTGGAAAAGTGGATAATAGTAGGGGCTCAGCTTCATGGAGTTGGGGATGATTTTTTTTAAATCTGTGTAAGTGGGAAATAAAAAAGCTCAGATGATAGTGATGAGGCTTTAAATGGACATCAGAAATGGATTAAATTCAAATCTAATATGGTTTTCTTGTGATTTTTTCTATGGAAGGGATGATTTGGGATGAAGGAGAGGGTTTGAGACTATAATGAGTTATGTGTCACTCGTGTCTGCATTTGTGAGTGGGTATTCTGGGGTGCCACGGTGATATGATCTGAAAGTGTGTCAAATTGCTAGCGGTGAGAAATTTATCAATGTAGTATCAGGGGTGGAGACAACGGTGAGTCAAAGAATCACTATTAGAATCAATATAGTGGTTAGTAATGGGAGAAGTTATAACTGGTTTTGAGAGGTGTCTCGTCATAGTGTAAATTTCATGGCTGTTTGTTAAGACTCATCATTGGCTGATAAAAGTTGGTAAAATGATGAAATGGGTCATCATTGGGTATCCAATGGTGATTTATCTAAAATAATAGAAAAGTAAAATGTTAGAGGTGATAAAATTTTCTGGTAGTGAGAAGGATATGCAGCTAGTGGTGGGTAAACTAAAAAGTAAATAGAAATTTAAAAAAAATTCAATAAATTAATTAATCATTAATTAAAAAAACAAAACAAATTGTAACAATTAAAATATAAATAATAATTTATTAAAATGTTATTTTAATGAATAATTTAATTAAAAAACTTAGAAAAATTAAAAACATAAGAAGATTATCATAATTTAAAAACTAAACAACAATAAACTAATAAATAGGAACAAAATATAAAATTATAAGTTCAAGAAAAATTAAAATTATTGAGTATAAAAAAAATTATTGCACAAAAATATAATTAATAAAAAACTATAATTTTAAAAGATAAAAATAAAAAATCAATTATAAATAATGATTGATTAATGAATTAAACTATGAAATTATTAATGTGCGATTAATTAACAGAAATTGAAAAATTAATTAGTTAAATGGTTAAAATCATAATAAAATGATGTGACAAATCAATTGAGTTAAAGGTTACATAAAATTCCTCCACACTTAATCCTTGACTGTACTCAATCAATACCATGTTTTTTTATTTTGAAAAACCCAAAAAAATGTTTTTTATAGAAAGATCAAAATGAAGCAATTCAAGCAGTTTAAAAGTAGAGGAACAAAAATTTTGAAATAGACTTTTCTAATGAAATATTCAAAACTGGGTATGCCTAAGTTCAAATACCCACTAGAAGAACAAGTAAGAAAATAACCATTCACTACTGAGGACTTCATACCCCATATATAAATCCTCTTATTTTCTTACTATAATTCAAGTCCAATTCCCCATTCTAAGAGTGATAACAAGTTACATAAAAGTTTAGATACAATCCTATTAAAAGATAACTTCCACTTTGGCTTTCTTTAAGGTTCATAAAATAAAATTTTAGTTATTATTTCTTTGATTCACTTTATTGATGAAAATTAAATGATTTTTATACAAGCCAATTTTTCGATTCTTCATCTGGTGTTCAAAAATTCCTATCACCTTAATGAACATCTTTTTGATAACTAGGCACTTTATTGTATTTTTTTATAAAATTTTAATGATCCATTTAACGTATTCGAAGCACTATAAAAATTCACTTATTATAAAATTATATAGGGATTATTGAAATACACACGCGCATAGTGCCTAGTATCTCAAAGGTTTTCTATGGGTTCTTATTCTCCCATTATAATCCAGATTTAGAGACTTATAAGACTACTATTTAAGTTGGCTCCCTAAGTTATTATTTTTTTAATAAAAAATTTATCCTACTAGTTTAATGTATGATATTCTACTTTTCTAAGGTTGTGATAACAATTCCACAAAAATCCATCCTATATCACTCCAATTATTAGTTAATAAAAAGAATATTCATAGAACTAGTAAGTATCTTCACTCAAAAATCAATCATCCTCAAAAAAATTAATAATTAAAGAAAACAAAAACAACTAGTATGAAATTATCCATTTGGAAATAATGAATTTAAAGTTGCATGATACCTAAATAACTAGAATTTGAGAAGAAAATTTGAAAAAATAACTGAATTTTTTTTACAAAAAATTGAAGAGGAATTTTATGGGATTATTTAAAGAACATGTAAGCATAGAAAATAAAGACCCACTACCCCACACTTAAAACACAAATCTATCCTAAAATTTTAATTCTAATATGGAGAGAAATGAATTTTACATTTAATGCTCAAAAAATATTTTCAATTCAACGGTAAACTGGTAAGTTCAAGGGTCACATTGAAGTTCAAAGTGTGAGTTTTCCATAATAAACATGTTACAAAAGATTCATAAAAAACGTGAATTATAATTAACATCGGGGAATATAAATTTTCAATTTATTTAAAAATAGTAGCATGTGAAACAATTCAGTTTATAGTGAATTTGTGTGAAAGAATGTTTGAAATATGTTCAATTAAATGTTCATCAGCATAGTGAATTTGTATGATAATAGCCATCAAGGACTTCTAAAAATAGACTCGAAGAATTTTAGTATACTCTAATCCACTAGTTTGTTCTATTTCAGTTCATACCAAATGAAAGATATTAGAATATGAAATCAACAAATAAAAATAAAATGTATTAAAAACAGAAGGTATGAGGATAGGGAATTTAGTCTAGTGAGACTACAGAATGAGAATTCTTATGACTTGAGAACAAGAGGGGCTCTAATCCTCTATTGAAACCAGCATCAACCTTCTAGAAATACACAAATAAGGAAGACCAAAAAATTATCTCTAGAAGAATCAAAGAATACAAAAAAAGAAAATTTATACATTATACAAAAAAACAAGAATGAAAGTAAAAACAAAGACAAACCCTAGGATGACTCCAATAAAGCATTGAATTTTAAGTGTTCAGTTTGACTTTTTGAGAATATTTTAATCAAAACAAGATAATTATTACTAAAATCATGTAAATGTTTTATTGAAATTAATTAAATCATGGTTTTCCTCCCATTTGCGCTAATTTTAAAGTCCCCTAACATAATCTCCTGAAAAATATCCTATGTCACTAGGTGGATATGGTTTCCTAAGTAGGAAGAACCACATGTGTTTTCCCATTTATGTTTATGTACAATTTGAGTTATATGGGAAGAAAAACATCTAAATTTTCTCTCCACTCTCTTAGTTAGTAAAAAATTTCCTAAAAAATAAAATTCAACAATATGGGATTTCTCAAAGGAGTCTTCAAGTGGAAAAGTAAGTTGATCACCCAATTTTACTTTCTTAGTAGTTTTTGGGTAATTATGATTAGGTGAAAAATAATGAACTCCATCAAAATTTTCCAAGAATATTTTAAGCTCAGACACATCAAAGGAACTCTTGGAAGTAGTGTTGTCCACTTAAAAATTATGTTCATATTTAACAATATTTAAATTTTTATAAAGGGACAGAGGTTAACTAGTTGATTCTACCAGTGTAGAATTATATTCACAACTTTATCTTTCAATTTAGACCCCAAAAAATCAAATTAAAGGGTACTTGTAGTTGATTTTTGACTGATATGTTCAAGAAGAAAAGTAGTAGTATATTGTACAGATTTAGAAACATTACTCTCAAGTGAAAATCTCCTTCTAAACAACTCGGAGTGAATATATGGTATTAATCACCTAAATAATTTGAGGAAGCATGCGAAAAATAGTAAAAAGAATTTATTTGACCATTAATTGATTTAGGATTTATAATATTAAAAATTTCTTCAAAAAATTCCTCATGAGTAATAAAATCATCATCTAATACTTCTGAAAAATTAAACTTTCTCGAATCATCTAATTATTGTTTAATCTCTCATTGATGTTCAGTATTAAAAAGTTCACTCACTAAATAAATGTATATTGACTATTCGAGTTATATTTTAGTGGGAGAAATTTTTAGATAAGATCCATTAAATTTAGATTCAATAATTTAAAATTTAAATTGTTATCTATCGGTTGGTCAACACTATTTTCTATCTCACTAGGATAACAAAATGAATAATGTTTAATAAAAGTTCAAAACGATGAAATTTCATCAATAGTTCATTCTTCAAAACATAGTCCCTCATCATTTTTATCATTTATTTTATCCAATATTATTGTGTTTAATATTTCAAAATTGGGAAGTGTGGTTTTTAATTCAATATTAATAATTTTAAAATCAATGATTTCTATTTTAATTTCCACTTCCAACATATTCCCCATTTCGAGTTCAGGTTCTTTATTAGTGTTTTTAGAATGTTTGGGAAAAGTATTTTTAACATTAAAGATCTTACTTTCTAGATTATCCTCAACACAACAAATCAAAATTTCAAATCTCTTATAATAATGAACATTTTCAAAGGTAAGAACCATATAAATAATAGGGAAGTCCTATTCAGTATCTCTTAGTACATTCGAGAAATCTTTCAATTCAATTCCCTTTAAATTCTCTGCATATTCCTCATATTTTTTTTCTTTATTCAGATAGTTAGTTTATTCCATATTTGGTTCTTCTCCAATTTTATATTCTTGAAAATAAAAAGTTTTTTTATCAATTTTTGTTGCACTCTCCTTCACAATTTTATTGTAAATTTTTCAAAAGTAATTTTCTCATCACTAAATTCACTTTTTTATATTTAATATTTTATAGTTATTCCCATGATAGATTTTTTAATTTTTTCATTATTTAACTATGATCTTGATCAAAATTTTTTAAAAAATGACATCATTTATTCTAGATTGAAATAATATTGGGGTTCATGTTCTTGATAGTTAATGTTTTATTCATTTTATTCAGGATGTTATGGAACATTATAGACACATTATCAAGCATTGATCCTATAGTATCCCTAAAAAAACACAATATACAACTTTTTTTTTACTCCACCCCCTTGATACTCAATTTTTAATAGAAACATGAAAAACAAAAATAATGCAATTTTCACTAAAAGCACAAAACACAACAATGAAAAAATTAAAATGACAATATAAATGATTTGAATGAGATCAAACACACAAATTCAAGTAAAACAACCATAATTTTTATATACATAAAATCAATAATTTTTTTATGTGTGCCTTTTTAATTATTATTTTTTTAATATTATTCTCACCTTAAGATACTTAGAGAAAGTCTTCCAAAGTAATGGAAAAACAACTTGACATGATGGTCGTCAAAATGTGGTTAAGTTTAAAAAATCATTTATCCTACTAACTATAATGTATATCAGTTAGTAGTTTTGAAGGGAAGGCTAATATAAATGATTGTATGAAAAAATATTCAAAAAACCCACTATAAATAGTAGGTCAATATAATTTAATTTAAAATTTTCATTTTATAAAATTTATAAAATAAATTGATAATGAAATAGTTTGATTTATTTGGGTCAAATTGAAGCTAAATAAATTATGACATTATGATGTAATTGAAAAAAATTTGCAAAAAATAATTATCGGGAAAGATAAGATGAAAAGGTAGTGATAATAGGTGTTGAAAAATACAATCAATAAATATTCCTGGATAATTATAACACTATTTTTCTAAAAAGTATAACTTCACAAAAATTTTATTTATTTCACAAACCCGTTATAATATTTTCTTAACTTACCTCACTCGAAGATCAAACACACAGAAGGATGAGATCTTGGAGTTTTACACTCAAAGAATAATCAAACTAAAAAGATGAATGAAAAGGATTCAATGGAATATAATCCTCCAAAATATTCCAATGTTTTGTAATTTATGCTTATGAATGACATTCAAGGTCAATCTCCCTGATTGATCTTGAAGTTTTAAGTTAAAAACATGGAACACAAAACAATACTAATGGATTCGAAATTGATGTCACCAATCAAATTTGAATTCATAATAGAATATAATGTGAAGAAATAAAAGAATACAACCACGAAATTAAATTCCCCTAACTAAATATTTCTGCCTATAATCTTTAGGAAAATAAGAATTGACAAAGAAATCAATTACAATCCAAGAAATTTGAAAGATGAGAAAGAAATCACCCTCCCATCTACAATGCTATTACTCTTCATTTATAACGCTCATGCTCTTTAGGTCTCTGGTTGTACATATGCTATCTTCTAGGTCACCCATAAAGTGTTGAATAAATGAAGTCCCTCTGATACTGTTGTCCTCAATTTTTAATACTTCTATTGTCTCTCCATTAGTCACCAACCTCTAACAATAACATAGTTTGGTGTTCTCATTTGAATTTTAAATCTGATGATGCCTCTTAAAATCCTTGTGATTTTAGTAAATCTTTTTTAACTACAACATAACACCATAATGCTTTTGATTATGAAACAACATGGATGCCTACCCGGTTGGGTTGTATAGAATAAAAATAGAGAAGAAGAAAATAATTAGAAGATTTGTTGTTTAAAATAATACTTTTATAAATATTTATTTATTTATTGGATTATTATTATAATTACTATATTAAATTAAAAAAATTAAATTTTTATCTAAATTAATTTATATTTTTTATTTTTTATTAAAATAAATTTATTAATTATTATTTTAGTTAATAATTTTTTAATTATTTATATTATTTATTTAATTTTATTATTTATATTTATATTAATTTTAATTTATTATTTATATTAACTATAATTATTATTATTATTAAATAATTTATTTATTATTAAATTTAATATTTTTATAACTTTATAAATAGATAATCAAATTAATTATTTTATTAATGTTATTAAATGTTATTATTCTATTGTATAAATAAATTTATAATTATTTATTTTATTTATATAATATTATTTATCTATTTTATTATTTAATTTTATTTAATTTTTTCATTATTTTTTTTTTATTTTTAGTTTTAATTATTGTTATTTTATTCATTTTTTTATTTTTTTTCTCTCCCAATTATAAAGCATCATAGGGGATTTCATCTCTTATATGCCACCAGTGGATCTCCTCTAGTGGTCACTCAAGCTCTACAGCGATAGCGGCTCGTTATGCAATAGGAGTAGGTCGAACAGATCAATAGACTTCCATGGTGTTTCTTTTTCAACCAAGAATCATGGCTCAGTTATTCATCTCATGAAGTATTGATATCAGATTCTCCTTTTCTAGGGATGGGGTTCATATTAGGATTAAAATGGGGACAATGTCTTCGGTGGTGGTTGACCAGCAGCATTGTGGGTGGCAGTTGGGGCTCAGCTCTATTGTCTCAAAAACCCATGTTTTCTAGATTTAAGCAAGGGGGTGACGACGAAGCTCTGATAGCAGCGATAAAGCTTCAATTAGCATCTGGTAGTGAGTGGAATTCAAATCCGATATCATTTATATGTAATTTTTTTGGTGTAATGGATAATTTTGGCTGAAGAAGAGGGTTGGAGACAATGCTGAGTCACCTGTTACTAGGGTCTACAATGATGAGTGGAGATTTTGGTGTGCAATGATGGGATGAGTCTAATGTGTGTCGAATTGATGATGATGTGAAATATATCACCATGGAAGTTAAGGGTGGATGTGATTATGATTCAATGACTCACCATAGTGAGTATATAGGTGGTGAGGAATGGGAGAAGAAAAAGATGATAGTGAGAAGTGTCTCACCATTGTCTAAATTTTCAGGCAGTGTGTTTAGACTCACTATTGGGTGATAAATGTTTGTAAAAGGATGAAATGATTCACCATTGGGTTTCAACCAGCGATTCATCTAAAAATGGTAAAGAAAATTTTGTGGTGATAAAATTGTCTACTGATGAGAAGGATGTGCAGTTAGTGGTGATTAAATAGAAAATTAAATAGAAAATTAATAAAAATTAAAAAAATAATTAAAAAATAATTAAAAAATTTGATTATAATAATTAAAATAGAAACAATAAATTATTCAAAAATAATTATAATTAATAATTTAATAATAAACCCTAAAAATAAAAGCATATTACTATAATTTTAAAACTAAATAATAATAAATTGATTATAATTAAAAAGAATATCAAATTAATAATTTGAAACTCAAAAAATAAATAGAAAAAATAAATAATTTTTAAAATAGTTAAATTAAGAATTGAAATAAAATTAAATACTTAAAATTAAACATTAATGTTAAATTATATTAACAATACCAAACTAAAAGATTAGAAATTAAATTGAGGCTTTAGTTAATTAAATGAAAATAAATTGATTAAATTATTAATTAATAAAAAGAAAAAAATATATACTTATAATGTCAATAAGATCTAAAATTTAACGAGTATAAAGAAAATTAATGCACATAAAATTATGTAAGAAAAAATTGATAATTCTAAAAGCGTAAAACACCAATTTAATTATAAATAATATTTAATAAATGAATTATAATTTGAAATTATTAAATTATGATTAACTAAAAATTAATTAATTAAATGATTAAAATAAATTATTAAAATCCTAATAAAAATATGTGACAAAATATGTAAATTAAAGGTCACTTTAGGGAGTTTATTTAAATGTACTTATTCCTTTTTAACTTGTTGAGTTTGGTTGGTAGAATTCATATTGCTTAAAATTCCTATTATTTTGTGGAATTGACATGAATTCTTGAATTTAGTCTGATGTTTGGGAATTTTTCTTTAAAACGTGATTAATTATTGTCTTGTGCTTACTAGACGATGCCTCCTATAAAGGATTTTTCGAATTTGGCTGAGGAATTTACAAGACAAGTTCTATAAGAAAAGGCTCCGGTGGACCCTTCTTTAGTAGAAGTTGTAATCCATAATATTTATACTTTGGGTAAAGTGGGTGTTGGGATCCTAGGACATGTAGTGGATAATGGCTCGTAATTCACTAAGAAGCATCCACCCATCTTGAATAGTGACAAAGAACCCCAATAATCTGAGCAGTGTCTTGAGAGGATTGAGATTAACTTGAACTGATTGAAGAATCTTGACAAATCTAAGGTGGGTTTTTTCATATGCATTGATGGGCTAGGAAGGAGGTGGTGGGACTCTATTTTTCTAGATAATTTTCCAAAGGATCTTACCTAGACATATTTCAATAAAATATTCAATTAGAATTTTGCCCCTGAATCATTACATGTAGTAAATACCCATGATTTTATGACCGTGGAGCAGGGATAGTGTTCATTTTTTGAGTATTCCACCCATTTTGATGATTTAGTTCATTTGGAACTAGATATCGTCACTAATGAGTACCTAAAGGCTAAGTGGTTTGATTTGGTATTGAGGCCTGATATTTAGTCAATATTGATTTTCATGTACCTTCCAACATTTTTGGAAGTAGTTGACAAAGTAGCTTTGGTGAAGGATAACATATCTTGAAGTATTGGTTTGGGTTGAGGTTAATTTGGTGCAGTTGTTGTCTAGAGTGTTTCCTCTAGATATAAATAGAAGCAAAAGGGTGGTCATTTTTATTCAAGACTAGTTTTAGGGGCTTCTTTAAGAAGAAATAATTTTCTCTACTACCAATATAGAATGTGTGGTCATACCAAGCATAACTCTACAGAGAATCCTAATACTTGTAATATTTTCAGACTATTATACAATATAAGACATTTTGTAAAATGATATCCCAAGGTAGTAAGGATGGTTCCACTCAATCCATGTTTTGATAGGTTTATATCAATGCTTCCATGGGTTTATGTATAATCCTAATGCCAACGGGAATGTCTGTGTGGCTAAGACTGGATGGGTTTATTTGGTGGAGTGTTTTCTAGAGGAATCTAATGTTTTTTAAACTACTATTATAGGTACGGTGTTTATTTCATCTTCTACGTGGATAGATTTGATTCAAAGAGGTGTTACTTATTCTTTTATATCATTAAAGTTAGTTAAAATTTTCTTTTTACATTTTTAACTTATGAAGTTATCATTGGATCTTTCCACACCTTTGGAAATGAGTTCCAAACAAGGTTTCAAGTGTACTGTGCATCAGGCGGTGATAGATGAATTTGAGGAGGTGTGAGACTTTTTAGTTGTTGATATTTACATATTTGATGAGATACTTGGAATTGATTCAATGATTATCATTATGTCCTAGATATACTTTTATCATATTCGGGTTCAGTTTTTATCTTCTGATGGGGTCCCTCATGTTTTTATGGGTGAGTGGGACCCTAGATCAAGAGGTTAAGGTCTAGTTGTTTCTTATTCTAGGGTAATCTCATGTTGATTTTCACAGATGTTTCTTTCTATTGTTGAACCTTGATTAGGTTATCTTCTTCTTATAGTGGTGTTTTAATACCCCAAGGTAGTTTAAGATTATTATTCTGGTTTACACCACAATGATTGATGGAGTTTACTATTAACCACATCCCTAGCTGGATTCCTATTTCTACTACATTTATATAATGGAAAATGATGAGTTAGTGGAACTTAAATTAAAGCTTGAGGACCTAGAGTCTAAGGGGTTTAATCATCCTAGTGTTTCTCTATAGGCTTTTTCTATCCTCTTTTCTAAGAAGGTATACATGAGTCTCAGAATTTGTATAGATTATATAAAGTTTAATCGGGTGACTGTTAAGAAAAAATATCCTTTTCTCATGATTGATGATATTTTTGACTATCATAGAGGGTAACATTGGTTTTAAAAGTATTTGTGGTACCACCAGTTGAGAGTCCAAGAAGAGGATATGCCTAAGAAAATTTTTAGGGTATGGAATAGGAATTTCAAGTCTCTAGTTATGTCATTTGGTCTCACTAACACACTTGTGGTATTTTTTTTCTTGATGAACCAAATAATTCTTTGGTTCTTGGAATATTTTTTTGTTGTATTTTTGGATGATATTTTGGTGTAATCTATATTACAAAAGGAGAATATAGACCAGTTGTATATCATTCTTCAAACCTTGAAGGAAAATTTAACATATGGCCTCTACAAATGATATTTTTTGGTCTAAGAATTGAAATTTATATGGAATTTCATATATGATAAGCTAATCTCATAGGATCATGAGAAATTATAGATTGGTATATCCTGAGATAACCCCATAATTTTTTATAGGGTTTGGATCTTCTTAGGTTTTTTTTACTATAGTTGGTTTGTTCATGATTTCTCTAAGCTAGCATATTTTTTGAAAGATTTAATCCATAATAGTGTAAAATTATAATGAAATTAAAAATTTAAGAGGTATTTTTAAGAGATAAAGGTGATTTTGACTTCGAGACCATATTTGATTCTTTCAAAAACTGTTTTTGGTTATGATGTTTTTTATAATGCTTATGGTATGGGTTTGGGATTTGACTTAATATAGGAGAAATAGGTGGTGTCCTATAAATATCACCAGTTACACCATCATCAGAAGAGCTTCTCTTCCCATAATACTTAGTTGGAAGAAGTTATTCATGAACTCAAAACATGGCATCGCTATCTCATTGGGGAGCGATTTATAGTGTATTCTGATCATAAGAGCCTGAATTTTTTTTACTCAGATGGATATGAACATTCATTAGAGAAACTAAGAGGAATATTTTAAGACTTTGGATGCATTTATAAGAAAACTACTGACACAATAAAATAATTAATTGGTTGAGGATTGGGTCGTGATGATTTTTTTGTTGATAAGAGATTGGGAGTTAAAGAGGTTTGAGGATGGGTGTTCTTAGTATCGATAAAAGATGAATCATATTTTTATGAGTGATTTTGACTCGTTCAGTTTCTAGATCCTATGATTCAATGTTTAGTTAAAAAATTTAATGGAGGGGATACATTGGGTTAGTGTCCTTGGTCTCCCAATGTAGAGTTATGCTTCTACAGAAGGTTGGTTTTTATGATTTATATGAGGTAGGAGTTGATGCAAAGTGGATGCCATTCATATTGTTCTATACACCCTAAGGATACCAAGATGTATCATGACTTGAGACATCAGTATTAGATTCTTGAAATGAGGTGTTCAGTTGTATATTTTTTATCACAGTGTCTAATTTGTCAAAAAATTAATGTAGGGCATTAGAAACATGTTAGTTTGTTGTAACCATTTCCCATTTTGGTATGGAAGTGGGATGATATTTCCATGGACTAAATCATTATTTTTACATAGATTCTTTGTGGGAATTATATTATTTGTGTGATCATTGATGGAATTATGAAATTAGTTCATTTATTACCAATCAAGGGGATGATGAAAGTGTAATAGCTCGGATACTTGTACATCTAAGAGATTGTGAGACTTTATCGGGTTCCCTCTGCAATTATTTTTTATATGAACTCAAGGTTTAAATCTAGGTTCTAGAATGTTTTGCAGGATTAAATGGGTTCCCATGTGAATCTTTTCATGGATTATCATCCATGTATGGATTCACCAATAGATAAAGCTATCATTGTTCTTAAGGATATGCTATCTACGTGCATGCTTGATTTTGGTAGATTGTGGGGAAAAAATCCTACTGCAACATTTCCTATATAAATATATATCATGATTCAATAAATATCAATCCCTTTGCAGATTTGTATAGGAATCCATATAGATATCCCTTATTCTTGGATGAGTTGTGAGATAAATCTTTGTTTGGGTCGAGTCTCAATCAAGAGGTGACGAAAATGGGGTAGCTGAATGGGAAGTGGTTAATCATAGTACATAATAATCAAATATCATATACAAGTCATTTCTATCTATAGCTAGATTTTGAGTTTGGAGATCAGGTATTTCTTAGGTATTCACCTCACATGGGAAATAATTCATTGGTTCAGTAAGGTAATTTGTCACTATGGTTTATGTGACCCTTTGAGACTGTGGATTGACATAAAAATGTGGTATGATGGTTGTAATTACCCTCTAATTGGACTTTGATTCATGAAATATTTCATGGTTTTCATCTAAGGAGGTATCAACCAGAACCTTCTCTGGTGATTAAATGGGAGTATGATGATCTTCTTCCTGTCACAACTGTTGTTAAGCTATCAGTTTAGATTATTGATCATCGAGATAAGGTAATACATGGTAAAATGATTCCCATAGTTCTAGTATTTTGGAAGTGAAGATGTGATATCCCTAAGATATAGGAGAGGGAACCATGTATATGGACGCACTATCCTTATATTTTTATGAGTATAGAATATTGAGCACTTTCTAGAGACCAAAATCCTTTACGGTGGGAAGATTATAATATTCATTTAACTTATACCATGTACTTCATGAAATATTTTTGTCCATGGATTGATTGGGTATTGCTTTCAGGTTGTTTATGGATTTTTTTAGAAAATTGTGGGATCCCATGGTTGTATGAACAATTGGAACATGGTGAATAAAAACATTGAGGTTTGGACCAAGAAACTGTGATACCAATAATTGTCTACTGGAAGGGGGTAACAGTTTTCCAGAACCATGTGTCCACCCTTTCAGATATTTCCCCCAAGCTAGAGGGGATATGCATGGTTATTTAATGGTTAAATTAAATGTGTATATTAACCATGAAATCTAAATAGGATCTCTGTGTAAGTCACATAGTCAAGGAACATAGTTACTCCTAACTATATGCCCTATCCAACAAACTGTTTGTGAGAGTTTTTAATGCTATGATTTTTTAATTTAAAAAATTAGGATCCCAGTTTACCCTCTATTTACCCCCTAATATCCCATAAGCTCAACCTAATCTTTCTCCAACACTCAATAGGTATATTTATATAGATTCTTGGTGGATTTATTCCATTTTAACAGATCAACTCACGGTATGTTTTTTTTAATGTGGTCTTCCATTTTCATGTTAAATCCTCATTAGATCTCTTCTCGTATTTTCTTGTGGAACCCAAAGGGGATTTTTAAGATGAATATAAGGGTTTTTATAGAGGATTTATATTTTTTATGGATCTAGGATCATGATGACCTGATCAATACTTCCACGATCAATGTTTTCAAATGTTATTAGTTTTACCTTCATTCTTGTGGTAGTTATTTTTATACAAAGTGATGATTCTTTGAATTTATTATTATTCTTATAAATTATTTTGGTTTATTCATCAAATAGATTTTATTTTTTTATTTCCATTAATTTTTTAAAATAAATATCATTTCTAAATGGGTTTTTCTTTAAAAATGGTTTTTTTACACCAAGTGTTTGATAAAATGATTGAATGGAATCTTGGTTTAAAATGGATTGTCAATAACCAAAGTTGATTGCATATTCTTTGAAAATGATTTATAAATTATAATCATGGATTTTTAAATATTATTTGTAAAACTTTTCACATTGGGTAACCTTGGGTGTTTCGGAAATATAGACAAGTCACTCATATTGGGTTTAATACATCTTGAGGTTTTCTTTAAATTTATTGGGTGAAATTCCACTAATTGTTTTACCTATTGGATCAACCAAATGCCAGGATTGGGGATTTATTTTCATTTATTGTACAGATATATATTTTGTTTGGAACATAAATAGAGTGCATTAAAATTTATGAATGGATTATCAAATAATGGTTTGGTCATGGTTATTTTCTCATAAGTTTCCACATGATAGATTGGTCATGGTTATTTGATCACATTATTTAAAGTGATGGATTAGTCATAGTTGTTTTCTTAAATTCAATCACATGATTTATTTCCTTGGTTATTTGTTTAAATATTTAATTTATAGTTTATTTAGGGATTGTATTTGGTATGATCTCTAGATTGTTAACATATAATTTTCATATTCTTTATTTAGATAATATGAAAAAAAAATTGTTAAAAACCAAGGGATGATATAAAAATGGTTTTGATCTTTGAAAATCATCTTTAAAATTGTATTTGTTTTAAAGTTATAACTACAGGATTCTTTTTTTAGACATTTTATAGATTATGTGGTGGAGTCCTATTGGGATTTTTTCTCACATACTATGTTTTTATTTGGGTTGTTGTAGACATTGTTTGTACAATTTATGTAAAGGTAAGGTCATTTTGTAGCATCTAAACTTTTACTTTTCACATATCCTTTATAACGGGAGGGTTTGGAGGGGACTATTGGTAACATGGAGACTTATTTGTCTTGTCTTGTCATAATTTTTTAATTATTAAGTTTTCCTTGGATTTTATGTACCTTTATTGTATCTCTTTATTCTACTTTGTACTCTAGTTGAATGCCTTTATTTGTTATATATGTGAAATTTCCTGTCATCTTGTTGCACCTCGCCACTGTGATGGGTTGGATCAAGTGGTCTACCCAGATGACTTGGGATGGTTCATCACATGGTGGTTGGAACTACTAAATAATTATGATTTCTCAACACACATCCACCCTGGAAAGAAAAATATGGTGTTTGATTCATTTAGAAAGAAATATCATAGGGTTTTGACTAAAATGAGTGTTGGAAAATATCATATATTCCAATATTTATTAAAATTTGATAGGATAATAATTAAATAATGTTAATCATCACATCTATTCCAAATTATTTCCATAATTTCCTTATTGGAGAAAATAAGAAGTTCTCAAATTGATTATAAGGATATTAAAAAAGAAAATTTCTCCCATGAATGAAGGGAAATTTATAGGCTTTATCTATGAAGATACTATATTGAAATTGGAAATAAGATGTCTGTTTCATCTAGGAATGACTTGAAAAAAGAATTATTAGACAAATCTCAAAGCTAAAATTTCTCTATACACCTTGATAAAACCAAAATGTATTGGTATTTGAGGGAAACGTATGGGTGGGAAAATGTGAAATGGTAAATTGTAGTATATTAATAAAGATACTTGGATTGTCAATTATTATATGATAAAACAAAACATCCTAAATAAGTCATGAAACCTATACCTATTCCTATGTGTAAATGAGATGATATTATTATGGAAATTAACATAGGATTTCCAAATACTCTAAAAAATAATGATTTCATATGGATTATTATTGATCATCTTACTAAGTCTTCTTATTTCCTCTTTATAAGGGATGATATACCTCTTAATAGCCTCATTTTGCTTGATATTAATATAGTTTTGATACTTTATGGTAAAACTCTTTTTATTTTATCCAATAATTATATATGGTTTACATAAAAAAATGGAAGTGTAATCAAAGATATTTTGAAACCATGAAACATTAGGGCACTACTTATCATCCTAAAAATGATCTATTGCTTAAAAGGAATATTTAGACATTATAAGACATGTTTAAGTCATTCTCACTTGAATTTCAATGTACATGGGATCATTATTTACATTCTTTTTTTACTTCATATATAATAATATCTTCCATTAAATATTTTTAATGGTACCATATAATACACTATGTGAAAAAATATCTCATAATATTATTTACTGGTATAATGTTGGTGGAAGAAATCTTGTAGGACCTGATCTTATTGAGGAGATAATGGTGAAAGTGAACACTATTTAAGATCATATTAATGAAAATAAAATAGATAATAAAGTTAGGATAATAATTGAAAGAAGGATTAAAATTTTCAAGTGGAAAATTATGTATTCGTAAAGGTTCCTTTATGGAAAGTTGTTATAAGGTTCAAAAATTATAAGAAACTAAGTCCTAGTTATATAAGGCCTTTTGAAATTATTGAAAGAATAAGTGTTATGGATTACTATTTCAAAATTCAGCATATCCTATCTAATGTTCATGATGTGTTCTATATATCATTTTTGATGTAGTACATTACAAACCCAACACATTTACTCACCAATGAGGATATATAATTGGAACCTGATTTATCTTACTTTGAATATTCAATTTGGATTACTAAGACTAGAGAACAAGTGTTGTAGAATCGGATGACTTGGATAGTAAGGGTACATTGGATAAATCATAACATAAAATAGGTTATGTGGAAACATGAATAATTTATGATGAACCAAAACCCAGTTATTTTCATGATTTGACATTTTATAAATTTCATGGATGAAATTTTTGGAGGGAACAATGTAACACACAAAATTCAATTATAGTAAACTATTATTTCAATAGAAACAATAACAAAAAGAATATAGATTTATTCAAGACTATGATTTGAATGTAAATTCATGAATTTTTTAGAATTAATTTTTTAAAATAAATTCATTTTAAAATTCATAAAATCAATATTATATTATGATGAATTTTAATATATTTCCAAAATATGTATTTTTTGGTGAATAGTGAAAATACTGATTTTTTTCCAAATACAATCACTTTTATAACATTAATATGTTGTAAGAATGAATTAATAAATTTTAAAAAAAATTTATAAACAGAATATTTTTATAACAATCAAAATAATGTATTCCAAAACATTTTTTTGAATTTGGTAATCAAATATTGACTTTTGTGAACATAAGTTTTATTTTATTCAAATTAAAATTATTTTTGGGTCTTTAATGTTAATGGTATGGTTGGAAGGTTCCATTTAATTTTAGATAGATAAAAATTTCCAAATAACATATTTTTAATTAAATAACTAAAAAATTATAAATACACTATTTATTTAATTTCAATGTAAAATTATTTTTACACCTAAATCTGGTATTCTAATAAAAACTATTTTTCATTAGTTTGTGTTCTTATATTATAAGTAATTTATTATTTCTATAGAATATTAGTATGATAATATAGATTCTATATTTTAAATCATCATTGTAAAATTTCTTAATAATTCCACTTTTATTTTGGCTTCATGAATATGTTATCGAGGTAAAAAGTTAAGTTATCACATTTATGGTTAAATTGGGTTTAAAAATATTTAACTAGGATATAAGGATTAAAATGTCTCAAAAACATATATACTAGTAATTGGTTAAATTTTTTCAACCTAGTAATTTCTTATTTATTAATTTTGTGTTTCTTGGTGCCTCTTTTCAAAGAATAATTCCTTTTAATATCTTAACACATTGAATAATTTCAAGAGCGCCACTCCCCTCACTTATAAAAGAGAAACACCTATCCTCTATTATTCACACTTATTGAGTCATGTAGAAAAACCAATCCCTACCCAAATACTTTCAAAATATTAAAACCCATTATACTAAGGCTTTGGGATATAAAAATAAAAACATAGGAGTCTTGAGTTATAATCCAAATGAGGTCTCTCAAGGAAGAGATAACAGTCTTTATCGGCTCTTTTAATGATAATTTCTTCCTATACTTCCTATAAATATATTTTAACAATAATAACTTAATTAATATATTTTCATCAATATATTTAAATTTTATTATGAATAAGGTACAACAATTTTTGATCACCTTTCCATCTTATAGAAAATGAAAACATCATTCGTGTATAAGTATGGCCTACCATCTCCACAAAGAGGAGTAATTCTTTATCATTTCCTATTTAAATGGATGGTTATAGAGATAAAACAAATGAAGATATATTTAATCTAAAAATTAATTATGATTTTATAAATATATTAAATCATTTACCTTTATACGCTTTACTAGTTAAAAAGGATAATATCGCTCAAGCGTAGGTCTGGAAAACCACCTCCAAGAAGCGGTGTGATTAATTTTTCATGTATACCTTTCCTGGATGAAAATAAATATGCATATAATGAATATATATAATATTTATATTATTATTAAAATTCTTAATTTTATGGAACCATGATCAATATGAATGTTCCAAAAATTATGAATTGAATCATATATGAAAAAGAAAGCAGTAAACACACGAAATAATGATGATGATAATGAAAATTTATTAATAAATGTGTAATGATGTGTTATAATAAAACCATGTGTGGTATTATAAGTTTTTATATGATTAATTTATGTAATTATATTAAATCTAAATTTATTATATAGAAGATTAAAATTACTTACAAAGAAATCATTTCCTTGTCTAAGGGTTTATTTTTAATCTCATCCCTATTTAGGATTATTTAAATTTATGTTTTAATTTGGATAATTATATAATATTTATATATTAAACACAATATATTTTATTATAATAATTTTATTTATTTAAATTAAAAACTTTCCAGTCATTTTACACTCTCTAAGAACTCAAAATTATAAAATAATGTTTTTAGGAATCCTGGATTTGTTTTTATAATTAGTCAGGAATATTTTTATTCAGCACCCATATTTTCATTAAAAAGTTTTCAAAAATGTTTTTAATATTATAATATGATTTTTTAAATTAATTTTTACTAATTTTTTATTTTAGATAAAATATTTTAAATGAAATCTTATTGTAGTTTTCTAAATGAATAACGTTTTACAGTAGATATGAACAGAATCATTGTTTTAAAGCTTACCACATGAATTTATTTTCCTGACATAGTGAATATTATTTTCCTAGAACATTAATTTACTTTTTCCACAGTTTTTTCAAAATACATTTTTTTCCTAATATTCTGAAAAAAAATGTATTATAAATAAGTGATATCAAAATAAAAATGGTACTTTTCTCAAGAAATGTTCTGGAGATCTTCTAATGGTATTTTCATATATTTTAACATCCATGTAAGAATCATATGATTTAATTAGGATAAAATATAATTGTACCATCCCCTATATAACTTCGTATGGATTATGATAATGTTGTTATATTTATTGACATTGGAAAATAGTAGCATTCATACGCTAGGTTTGGAAATATGAATGTTTATATTGATTATGTATTGAATTATTCTTCATTTATCTCATAGGATGAATGTATTGGAAAAAGTATGTGATGGGAGGAGCCTTTTATAGCCCCTTAATGAATCGGTAGGTCTCTTGAGATAAAATACTTTGGGTTTTAGCATATAATTTAGCAATTTATGTATGATTTCAAGTCACAAGGCATTGAAAATAAAATTATGATGTCTATAATTTAGAGTTATATCATTATGAATCAATTTTTTATTATATATGGGATTATTTATATTTTTATTTCATCCATATATTTAGTCCCCTTTTTATGAGAATAATTATATAGAATAATTTATTATTACTTATCTATGGAATATTATACATGCTTTATTTATCCTATGATAGCTTATGTAGCATAAATTCCCTTAATGATCATCTAAGCTCACCCTTTATTATATTTTCCTTTCCCCATGTTACAAAGAAAGAATTTTTGAATGATTATTGGGATTTAAAAGACAAAATTATAAAGTTCTCACTAGAATATTAAGTTTTATTTTATGATCTCAAATGTAATGTGTGAATCGTTTATGAATATAACCTTCTAAGACTACTAAACTATTCAATATTTTGGCATGTGATCCCTTATATATTATGAAAATCTAGTAAGATAAGCTATAGATCTAGGTTAATGGAGTCAGGGTGTTATAACAAACCTATCCCTCACCTATTATTTTGATCATTTTAGGTTACACAAAAATACACAACAAGGGCTCAACCAACTCATGGTAAACAAATGGAAGAAGAGAATATTTTTAGAACAAAAAATCAAGGGACTACCAAAGCCATAACATCAAACACGCAAGATTTATAAAACAAGTAAAAATATAAAATACCCCCTAAACATTTCATTATATCAAAAAAACCATTTTCCATACCATATTTGATTAAATAATTCATATATGAAGGTTTATTCAATAAGAATCCTAATATTATTCAGATAAAGATATCTAAAAATAAATTACATACAAGCATCAAGCATCACTTTCAAGTTTAGAATTTTGTTTAGGGAAGTAAAGTAATTAAATACACATGTATCATTAATTAATCACTTAACCATACCACCTTTATATTGTTTAACCCATTTCAAGTATATCAATCATGCTAAGGAACACCAAAAACAAAATTAATAATATTATACACTATCTATAAAATTTCAATTGGAATCCACCAAACATGGCATAAACCACAAGAAACCATAACACCTATTTTATATTTTTTATTCTATTTTAATTTATGTATGATCGTATTCGTTTATAAGATTCGGCGATTTACTTAAAGAATCTACGTCATGATACTTACAAATTGACTCATAAAATAAAGAGAAGTCTTTATTACCCTACGTTGATATAATGATTCCAATTTCCATTGAAATATATTTTAATAAAAAGTGTAAATGTCCAATCACATCCCCTATAAGGAACCCAAAATCCCTAGATATCATCCCCATCAAAACAATCCATTAATAATAAATAAACATGCACAATAACTGAAGAAAATAGATCTTATAGGTTATTGAAAAGGAGAATAATAGATAGTAAGAACCAATAGGGAGGAAGTAAATTGAACTCAAATCACCCAAAAAATCAATATCTAGATGATGGGGGCTAAATACATGTGAAGGGGGTCAAAATTCTCTAAAATAGATCCTATGTATTTTTAGGGTTCAATGTAATATGGAAGAAATAATATAAATTAATGATGTTTTATGAATTTATATAGGCTGTCAAAAACATAAGACCAGAGCACAACACTTTTAACCATGCTATAATGGTTATTTTTTCACCAAAAACCAAGGAATGGAAAGGGTTTCCATGCCATAATGGGTTGGATTCAATGCCTCCTCTTAAATCCCCAATGAAAATATATCATATCTCTCTATTTCAAAATCATGGTCAAACCACTAATATTATAAACCTGGTGAAGGGCTATAATGTAACCTAGGAACCATATCATAGCAGCCCCCAAAATAATGGAGACATGAAACCTATTCTCCACAATAAAGTCCAAATCATTAAGCCATAAGGACCATTAAAGAGGCAGAGACAAGGAACCTTACCCCCCCCCCCCCCGATCTATATAGTATAGACCAAATCCAAAACTACAATGACCTATAAATTTATAGATCCCCAAAATTATACATATAGGGTTCAATGGAACAACCCAAAGCAACACAAAACAACCACCCTCCTCCAGCTAAAATTTCATCTCTTGTTGTACTCTAACTCCTCCATCATTCACATTAACACTTCCAATCACCCAATAACATAAAGGTTTCAAGATAAACTCAACCACTATACTAATAGTCTCATAGTCTTAATGTTTATTATAATATAACTTTTTGATTCAATAGTTAAGATTGAAGATCATTATTTAAAAAGAAAAATTCTTATTTTATTAAATATATTAAATCAAAGAAAAAAATTGTGTTTAAATAGAATGGAAATAAAAATAATAATTTATCTTATGTTAACTATTTAATAAAAACCCATTTGTTTCTAATAGTTATAGATTTTAATAGAATAAATTTCATATAGAAATATTAAATTAATAGTCATGAAATAGAAGTCCTTGTAGTAGCTAACTGAACAAATTCTCCCTTTGAGACACAACTTAAAAAAACGTTGTTAGTGGAAAAAATCACTACAAAAAATGATAAGATATTAAATGAAAATAAATAGTGAATGATATAACCCAATAATAAAGATACTTATTTCCCTGTCATCTAATAATTTTTTACAAAAATAAGTTATTTAGAAACACTCCAATTTCTTCAGATAATAATTTTTTTTATATAAGTCTAAAAAAATGTCGTTTTTTTCTTAATTATATAATAAAATTATTAAGAATAACGCCTATATATGATTTTCAAATAAATATATATGTACACTACATAATATAGTATGATGTTACAAAATTTAAAAACTCATTTCCTTTAATATTCTAGAATTGATTCCCTAAAAATTACAAAATGATATTACAATTTTTCATAAAGATAAGCACATTAAGTAAAAAATCTTAGGGGAGGAAAATTATATATTTAAATGTGTGATGAATATCAAGGTTAAAATACAAAGTATTTTTATTTTTGAAAATATAAATTTTTATAATAAAAAACTGAAAATAAATACAAATAATTTAATCAGAATTAATCTATAAAAAAATATATTAGCAGTGTATATAAATTAAAAGAGTAATTAAGTTGTATTCGTAAATTTAAAATTAATGAAAATAAACATATAAAATTTATCTACCATAAATTTTATTTGATCTTCTAATTTTGAAGACATTTTAATAAAATAAATTTGAATGGGTTCTTGTAGTCATTTAATGGTAATAAAAAACAATTAAAACACACTACAAATATATCCAAATTAATTGAAATTCCCCTTAATAAATGTTTTTATAAATATAAAGTATTTTTTTAAAAAAAATATAGTATTTATAATTATTCAATGAATATTTTAATTTTTTTCAAAACTAAAAATATTTAATCAGGTACCAAATATTGAATTTCAACTTTGTATACTTATAAAAGTCACTTTATAGGTGATTATGTCCAAGTAATATAGACCATATTCGGTATGGAATTATTTTCATATATAACTTTAGGTAACCTCATTAAGATAGTCCTCTTATGTTTAAGATAAGAAATGTCCTTATACATATATACTCAATGTTTTCTAAATTATTGAACATTTTTCATTGTAATTAGATTCTTCTAGTGTCTGCCTCTTTGAAACATTGATAGCAAAGTATAATTACTTTGTGTAAAATAGTTAAATTTATAATGATAACATCTTATGGAATTATTTACTAATCTATATTTTTTTCTATTAAGAAAGTGTTTTCTGTAGATCTTCTCAAATTATTTTTTCTTTTAGTAATGTTTTTCAAAAACAAATCTAGGATTCCTAATTATAATTTCATCTAAAAAAATTCACTTATCAATTTTGAAGATACAAAATGTCAATACTCGTAAATTTCAAGGGAAATTTTTTCTAAATTTTCATTGGGATTTTACGAGAACGCGGTTTCTAATGACACCTGATTCAGAGGCCCGGTGTGCCCGAAATCAATTTCCGAAGTTTAGCTCAGGTACATTCAGTAAATGAACGAGCGGGTTTTCCTAAATTATTAACCGGTGCTCGGAATCGAATTCTGAGGGACCCATTGAAACCTAAACGCTGATATTTGCTTACGAGGACCTTTTACAGAATTGTGTTTTCTTGGGAAGAGTTGTTTAAATTTTGTGGATTAAGACTATAGAGAAATAAAATTCTACTACTAATTTTATTTCTTTTAAGTGGTTAAATCCTAATGATTGAGGTTGGGTGGAACTAACCACCCCTATGTGGTTAATAGTGAGGTGGGACCCACACGAGCCCCCACCTCTTCAAATCCCCTAAACCCCCTCTTTAATGTTAGCAATCCCCCTTAAGTTTTTGACCTTCTCTCTCTCTTTAATTGAATGCCAACACACCCATTAAATTAATTAAATCTCGTTAATTAATTAAATGAGGTTTTTGAATTTTAAAAATGTTGGAAAAGGTAATAAAATAAGGCAAAGGCCTTATTTTATTTTTGGTTGCATCATTGCATTGAGAGGGGGGAGCGTTCTTCACATTAGAAGAACATCATCTTTCCGGGAAAGAACATTTCTACCTCAACGAAGAACGTTGTCACTCCGATTTTTGAAGAATGACGACACGCCATCCTTCTTTCTTCTTCCCGTGTAAAAGGAAGGGAGACGCCGCTCTTCTTCGGGCGATAACCAAAAACATGTACGGAGCCTCTTTCCGTGATGTCGTCTTTCGCGACGCCGTCTTCCGCGACGTCCTTTCCTCACAGTGTAATTTGTTCGACAACTCCTTGAGGTAGGGGTTTGAGTTCAATCTTATGGAATAAATTCGCACTTGCTTGATGAGGATTTTTTTTGAGCCGCCTGTTATCGTTATAACAGGAGGAGGTCGGACCGCACGAACACAGCCGACCCTCCTCCCTCTTTGGTGTTGTTCTTGTTGCGGCACGAACAAAGGCAGTGCGGTGCAACGGCACCGTGTGGGAACATGAAGAATCACAACAAAGAAACGTGGCGCCTTCGCGCCGCGCCGTTGAGGCCGAACGAACCAGCAGACGGAGTCGGGGTGCAGTGGAGGGGTGTGGCGCCGTCCCGCCGCGCTGATCAGACCAAGGCTTCGGCCTCGGGCCACGGCGGAGCAGGAGACGGTGGCCAGAGCTGCTGGCCGCCGGTGCACAGGGGGTGGGACCGGCTGGTCCCGTGCAACACCCTAGTCGGCCATTATGGTCGGCTAGATCTAGAAACTGGGGGTCATAACCCCTGTATGGCAAGAAGAAGCGGTCCCCACGTGGGGGTGCCATTTCAATCAGGGGGCAGCACCCCCCTCCCCCCTTTTTCCACGACAGCTCGGCCGAGCCGAGCTGCCTGGCCACATGGGTCGCGCCCGCGCCAGGCCAACCGCCTGCCCAGGCCGAGCTGGGCCGCGCCCCCAGGGCCGGGTCGCGCCCTGTTGGGCTAGACCCGGATCTGGTTCGGTTCGACCCGGTTTGGGCTGACCCATGGGGTCTCAGGCCAGGACGGTTCGGGCCTAAAATCCCTTAAAAACGGTCATATTCGTTAGAAAGGCCATAACATGGGCTAAAAACCTCTGATTGATGCACCATCAATTGCGATGTGATCCTTGGATCGAGACGGTTGTTTTGGTATATTACACACAAGGTTTCAGAAAACATTGTGTACAGCCGGGTTGGTTCGAACACGAAACCAACCGGGCCCTCGGAGCGGAAACACTTATAACTTGAGCTCCGAACGTCCGATTGACGCGCTGTCGACTTTGTTGGATTCCTCTTAGTGACACAGCCCTTTTTTCTCACTCTGCTAGAGGTTTGGATGCAGTTTAAGTATGGTCGGGTTGGTTTTGAATAAAAAAAACCAACCGGACCCCTGGGACAAAAAAGCCAATAACTCTGAGGATCAGGCGTCCGATTGACGCGTCATCTATCATGTTGAGTTCCTATCGATGAGATAGAACTTTGGGATATATCAACTTCGGATTACGTGTCGTTTGATGTATCAACCCCCCCTTGGCTCGTGGAGCGGACCCTCCTGGAAACGAGCATGTTGTGTGCGGGAACCCTTGAGCTGGCTGCGACGGTGAAGACTTTCATACTGAAATCCTATGTGGGTTCGGCAGCGACGACGACTACACTGAAATCCTATGTGGGATCGGCAGCGATGACAACAGTACTGGAATCCTCCATGGGTTCGACAGTGAAGACTTTCATACTAGAATCCTCTGTGGGTTCGACGACGATGACAACCGTACTGGAATCCTCCGTGGGTTCGATAGTGAAGACTTTCGTACCAGAATCCTCCGTGGGTTCAACGATGATGACAACCGTACTAGAATCCTCTGTGGGTTAGAAGGTAAATAATTTCGTACTGTAATCCAATGTGGGTTAGACGACAATGACAACTATACTAGAATCTTTTGTGGGTTCGACGGTGAAGACTTTCATACTAGAATCCACCATGGGTTCAATGACGATGACAACCGTACTGGAATTCTCTGTGGTTTTGACGGTGAAGACTATCGTACTGGAATTCTCCGTGGGTTCGATGGGGAAGTATATCGTACTGGAATCCTCCGTGGGTTCGACGACGATGACAACCATACTGGAATCCTCCGTGGGTTCGGCAATGACGACTATATTACTTGTATCCTACGTGGGTGTGACAGTATTGACCTCTATTGAAGTATCTTATGTGGGTCTGACAGCTTAGCTGGTCTAGTATCCTACATGGGTCCCAACTAGATGAATCAGTAACTACATCTGATCAACTCCTTTTCTTTTACAAATGATATATAGTTGTGTGAGCTGAGTCTTGACTTTCAATCATTATCCTCGATATGATTGAATTGTTTTCATATGTGTATTTGATTATGCATTCCTGTGTGGATTGAGTCGTACTTTCCTCTGTGGATTGAGTTCTGCTTTCCTATGTGGATTGGGTTATTCATGGGCTCGTGTTCTAGAGACGGGCTGGAATTGATGACTTAGGTATATGTATGGGCTTATACCTAAGTATAGTTGGTTGATACTTTGTGATTGTATCTTTCCTTTGTGGTTTATCCTTCTTATATTTTGATAGACCTTCAGGGGTCTCGGGGTCCCTACTGAGTAGCATATACTCACCCCTGCATGGGATATTCCCACACTACATTGTGTTGGATGCAGACGACGGACAGCGATGATCATGGTTGAGACTTGTAGAGCAGGTCGGTACCTGGATGTGGACCACTGGGTGGGATGTACATGGAGCGGACGGCTGGACCCGAGGAGATGAAAAGGCTATCTGTACCCACCCTTCAAGTGGGACTTCCAGTGGATGGCTCGACATTGCTGCTTTACTTTCAGTTGTTGTAATTTCATTTTAGTTGTACTTTATATTCAGTTTGGGTTTGTATTCTGTCCCATTTACTTTCTGCACTTACTATTGTACCCAGTTTTACTTAGTGTTTACTTTTTTTGGCTTACTCTGTTGTGTTTGTTTAATTTATAAGCCAATGCCTTCACCTTTTTTTCGGGATTTACGCCTTTGGTGCTTGTCTCTAGCCCCTTGCCTATGGGAGGAAGGCTTGGGGTAGTCACGGCACGGGTCTTGAGGACGGGTCATGACAAATTGGTATCAAAGGAGTTCGGTTCTACCGCAGAACTCAAGACTCTGATCTTTCATCTATGTGAAGCAATAGTGTTAAGTGTATTGAGTGTGTTTATCAGTCCAGGGAGTCCAGTGTTGGTGTGGTGCCTGACGTATCCATACACCAGGACCCTGACTTCTAATTTTTACTCAGTGCATGAAAAAATTGATTGCCTGTGTGTTTCAAAAGTTTTCTTTGTGATTACTTTGTGTCATCTCACCAGGTATACTTTTTTTACCGTGGCACACCTATTTCTTTTCAAGATAGCCCCATGACAACAGCTAGCTAGAGTTTCGAGCTTTGTGTGAGATGACAACCCACCGAGTGACGAGGCCTCGGTGTAGGGCCCTATTACAGTGGAGGCAGCGGCGGTACCTCTACCCGCCGAGCCACCGATGCCACTAGCCCCAGCTGTTGAGAGTGCAAGTCGCCTTAGTCCACTGCATGAGTTTTAGTTTCAGTGACCGCCCAGGTTCCATGGGGAGACGGACCCTCAGGCAGCTGAGGATTGGCTGGAGGCTATTTTTTGAGTTTTCAGGTTAGTGTGGACACCAGCTGACCTCATGGTGATCCTTTCCACAAGCCTCCTGCTTGCGGCAGCAGGCAGATGGTGGAGCCTGATGCTCCAGGAGAACGATGAGGCATTACTCCTTTAGACAGACTTTGAGTGCCTCTTCTACTCAGAGTTCATCCCAGCCACCCTTTGTGCAGTGCGCATTCAAGAGTTACTACAGTTGCGGTAGGGGAGCATGACCGTGGCCCAGTACTCAGTGAGGTTTACTGATCTCTCGCGCTACTCCATAGATATGGTATGGGACCCGTTCTTCAGGGCCCGGACCTTCGATTAGGGACTGAGGCATGAGATCAGGGCTTCTATGATCTCCCTCAAAATTCCGACACAAGAAGGGGTGTTGGAGAGATCCCTTCTAGTGGAGAGTTTTCTCGCCGAGTAGTCCCCAGTGGCGGGACCCTCCACAGGACGACCCGTAGCGGAGTCCTCAACAGCTGACAGTAGACAGGTGACGTAGAGGTCCATGCGGGCCAGACCATCAGATGGGAAATCTCAAGATGCATATTCGGTTGTGCAGAGCACATGAAGGAGAGCCAGCTACACGAGGAGCAGGCAGTGCTACGCATGCGGCGGGCAGGGTCACATGGCTCGAGACTACCCGACTCGTCCTACTGATGAGCAGCAGGTAGTAGAGGGACCTCCCAGGAAGAGGTTCGATCATGGCAGCCCTTAGGGAGTAGGCAGACGAGGTAGAGGAGCTGACCGAGTAGCGGGTGGTGGGTGACACTTTGAGGCCCTACCACCACCACCACTAGGGAGACCACCCCGACCGTAGGGAACGGGTGGATAGGGGAGAGCTCTGCTTCAGGAAGTTGAGGCTTATGACCATGGAGCTCTGTGAGCAGATGGACCGGAGCAGGACTAGCTCAAGACATGGGGAATTTTGTTTATGTTGCTTCTAGCCTTGTTTATGTTTTCTGTCTTTGTACCTTGAGTTACAGAAATAAAAGACACTTGTCTTTGTGATGTTTGGTTCCCTTTTCTTTTTATATAGTTGATATTAAGAGATTCCAGTTTAAAACTGTTGACTTGACCCTCACTTTGGAGATACTAACTGGAGGAGACCCAGTGACCACACATGGATGCCGACAGTGTGACTCAACCCTTGGAGGCGAGAGTAACGGTTGGATCTCTTGGTAGTAGTGTCAAGGCCTTACGACATCATCCTTGATATGTATTAGTATCATTCATGTCGGGATTGATTGTGTTAGGAAAAGAACATGGTTCATCTAGGAGATGAGACCGGATTTCTCTTATCGGCAAAGAAGAAATCTTAGTAGCTCTTGTAGGACCAGAGAATGTTCAGGTCATCTAGGAGTGGATGAGGACAGCTCAGTGTCGACAGATGTCTTATGCCAACAGGAGGCGGAGACCACTAGAGTTCGAGGATGGTGACCACGTTTTCTTACGGGTCTCACATCGACATGGATTATAGAGTTTTGTGTGGGGCGTCAGGTTATCTCCGCACTTCATCAGACCCTTCTAGGTCATCAACAGGGTAGGTGAGGTGATTTACCGCTTGACCCATCCACCTCAGTTGCACCAGGTGCACGGGGACTTCCACGTATCTCAGCTGAGGAGATACGTTCATGACCCAACGCATATCATCGACCATGGGGAGCTAAACATTGATGATGGGGAGACTTTTGCAGAGGTCCCGATAGAGATCGAGGATCAACAGGAGCGGGTCCTATGTGGTTGGTCGATTCTTTTAGTGCGCATTATATGGAAGCACAGGGAACCTCCAAGAGAGCACTTGGAAGAGGGAGGCTCATATGCGTGCTCAGTACCCTCATTTGTTTCCCTAGTTTGTGTTGTATCATTACGGGGACGTAAAGCCCTAAGGTGGGAGTAATGTAAAGACCCATAAATTTCAAGGGAAATTTTTTCTTAATTTTATTTGGGATCTTACAAGTACGCAGTTTCTGGCGGCACCTGATTCTGAGTCCCATTGTGCCCGGAATCAATTTATGAATTTCAGCTCGGGTACCCTCAGTGAACGAACGAGCAGGTTTTCCTAACTTTTGAACTGGTTCTTGGAATCGAAATCTGAGGGCACCGTTGAAACCGCAACGCCGATATTTTCATAAGAAGACCTTTTACAGAGTTGAGTTTTCTTGAGAAGATTTGATTAAATTTTTTGGAATAAGACTACAGAGAAATAAAATTGTGCTACTAATTTTATTTTTTTTAAGGTGTTAAATACTAAGGATGGAGGTTGGGTGGAACTAACCACCCATGTGAGGTTAATAGTGAGGTGGGGCCCACATGATCCCCCACCTCTTCAAATCCCCTAAACCTCCTCTTTAATGTTAGCAACCCCCCTTAAGTTTTTGACCATATCTCTCTCTTTAATTGAATGCCAACACACCCATTCAATTAATTGAATCTTGTTAATTAATTAAATAAGGTTTTTGAATTTTAAAAATGTTGGCAAATGTAATAAAATAAGGAAAAGGCCTTATTTTATTTTTGGTTTCATCGTTGCATTGAGAGGGGGTATCGTTCTTCACATTGGAATGACTTCATCTTTCCGGCGAAGAACATTTCTACCTCGATGAAGATTGCCGTCACACCGATTTTCGAAGAACGATGACGTGCCATCCTTCGTTCTTCTTCCCGTGTCAAAGGAAGGGAGACGCTGCTCTTCTTCAGGTGTTCACCAATGACATGTACAGAGCCTCATTCCGTGACGCCGTCTTTCACGATGCCCTTTCCCCACGACGTCTTTTCTTCGACAACTCCTTCAGGTAGGGGTTTGAGTTCAATCTTATGGATTAAATTTGCGCTTGCTTGATGAGGATATTTTTCTTTTGAGCCTCCGGTTATCAATATAACGGGAGGAGTTCAGACTGCATGAACACATCCAACCCTCCTCCATCTTTGTTGTTGTTCTTGTTGCAGCATGAATAAGGGCAGCACGGTGCAACGGCACTGCGCGGGAACATGAAGAATCACGATGAAGAAGTGTGACGCCGTCGTGCCACGCCGTTGAGGCCGAACGAACTCGTGGCCGGAGTCAGGCTGCAGCGAAGGGGTGTGGCATCATCGTGACGCGCCAGAGACCCATGAGGAGAACATGGCCAGAGCGGGGCCATGGTGGAGGGGCGCGGCATCGTTGCGCTGTGCCGATTGGACCAAGTCCACGACGGAGCAGGAGAGGGTGTCCGGAGCCGTCGGCCGCCGGTGCATAGGGGGTGGGACCGGATGGTCCCACGCGACACCCTAGCCAGCCATTACGACCAGCCACATCTGGAAACCAGGGATCATAACCCCCGGTTAGCAAGAGGAAGTGGCCCCCACGTGGGGGTCACCGTTTCAATCAGGGGGCAACGCCCCCCCCCCCCCCCTTTTCTGCGACAGCTCGGCCGAGTCGAGCTGCCTGGCCACGCGGGGCGGGCCGCGCAGGCCAGGCCAGGCCATGCCTGCTGGGCCAGGCCATACCCTATTAGGCCGGACCTAGACCCGGGTCGGGTCGACCCAGTTCGGGCTGACCCAGGTGGTCTCGGGCCGGGTCGGTCCAGTCCCAAAACCCCCTAAAAACAGGCATATTTGTTCGAAAGGCCATAATATGGGCTACGGACCTTCGATTGACACACCGTCAGTTGTGACGTGATCTTTGGATCAGGAGGCTCGTTTTGGTATATTTCACTAAAGTTTTCGGAAAACAATTGGTACGTCCGAGTTGGTTCGAACACGAAACCAACCAGGCCCTCGGAGTGGAAACAATTATAACTTGAGCTCTGGACATCCGATTGACGTGTTGTCGACTTTGTTGGATTCCTCTTAGTGAGATGGACCTTTTCGCTTACTCCACTCGATGTTTGGATGTAGTTGGAGTACGGTCGGGTTGGTTTTGACTAAAAAAACCAACTGGGCCCCTGGGATGAAAAAGCAAATAACTCTCAGATCAGGCGTCCGATTGACGCGCCTTCTATCATGTTGAGTTCCTGTCGACGAGATGGAACTTTCAGATACATCAACTCCAGAAAATGTGTTAGTTGATGTATCGACCCCCCCCCCTTGTCTTGTGGAGCGGACCCTCCCAGAAATGAGCATGCAGTGTGCGGAAACCCTAAAGCTGGCTGCGACGGTGAAGACTTTCGTACTGAAATCCTCCATGGGTTTGGAAGCGACGAACACTACACTGAAATCCTCCATGGGTTCAGTAGTGATGAAAATCGTACTGGAATCCTCTGTGGGTTCTATTGTGAAGACTTTCGTACTGGAATTCTCTGTGGGTTCGACAACAATGACAACTGTACTGGAATCCTCCGTGGGTTCGATGACGATGACAACCGTACTGGAATCCTCCGTGGGTTGGACTGTGAAGAATTTCGTACTGGAATCCTCCATGGGTTCGACGATGATGAAAACCATACTGGAATCCTTCGTGGTTTCGACAGTGAAGACATTCGTACTGGAATCCTCCGTGGGTTCGACGACGATGACAACCGTATTGGAATCCTTCATGGGTTCGACGGTGAAGACTATCATACTGGAATCCTTCGTGGGTTCGATAGTGAAGACTATCGTACTGGAATCCTCAGTGGGTTCGACAATGATGACTAGAGTACTTGTATCCTATGTGGGTCTGATAGTATTGACCTCTTTTGAAGTATCCTACATGGGTCTGACAGCTTAGCTAGTATAGTATCCTACGTGGGACCCAACTAGATGAATCAATAACTGCATCTGATCATCTCCTTTTGTTTTACAAATGATGTATACCTGTGTGAGCTGAGTCTTGACTTTCCATAATTATTCTCGATATGATTGACTTGTTTTCCTGTATAGATTTTATTATGCATTCCTATGTGGATTGAGTCATACTTTCCTGTGTGTATTGAGTTCTAATTTACTATGTGGATTGGGTTGTACTTGGGCTCATGTGCTGGAGCCGAGCTAGAATTGATTACTTAGGAATATGTATGTGAATATACCTAAGTAGAGTTGGTTGATACTTTGTAATTGTATCTTTCCTTTTTGGTTTATCCTTTGTAGATTCTGAGAGACCTTCGGGGGTCTCGGGTTCCCTAATGAGTAGCGTATACTAACCCATGCACGGGCTATGCCTGCACTACATTGTGTTGGATGCAGATGATGAATAGCACTGATCGTGGTTGAGACTTGTGGAGCAGGTCGGTACTTAGAGGTGGACCACTGGGTGGGACGTACATGGAGCGGACGGCTGGACCTGAGGAGCTGAGGAGGCTATCTATACCCACCCTTCAGGTGGGACTTCCATTGGACGGCTCGACGTTGTTGATTTACTTTCATTTGTTGTACTTTCTTTCCAGTTTGACTTTACATTCAGTTTGGGTTTGTATTCTGGCCCATTTACTTTCCGCACTTACTATTGTACCCAGTTTTACTTAGTGTTTACTTTTGCTGGCTTACTATGTTATTTTTGTTTACATTATAAGGCAATGCCTTCCCCTTTTTTCAGGATTTATGCCTTTGGTGCTAGTCGCCTTCCCCTGGCCTATGGGAGGTGGGCTTGGCGTAGTTATGACACGGGTGCCGAGGATGGGTCGTGACACTAAAAATACTATCTTAATATTCAATTCAGTAGTTAATTTAAAATTTTCTCTTTTAGATTCATTCAAACCATTGATGATTTTACTTTTCTCATTATTCTCCTTATAAATTTTAACATCTATATAGTTTGTCTTAAAATAAATTCTACAAAATTCATTATTCACATCAACCAAATTAGAAGATAGATTAAAATTTTCAATATTTGAATTAACCAAACCAGAAGATAGCTTATAATTTTTCACTTTATCTCTAGGTAGTTATATTTTAAATTCTATGTGTATGATATATATCTTCATATTAAATTATTAAACTTTTTAAATATATACTTTATTAGATTTTTCACTTTTCTCATCATTAGAAGATGGTCTTTAATCATCTTTATCTTCTTTATCATTTGAAAAATCGTTCATGTTACTATATAAATAATATTGAGGAAAATAATCTTCTCTGCATATCCATCTCATAATGAATTCGAATTTTTTAGCAACATTCACATTATTATAAAATCTAATATTCTTCATATTATTATCTCTATCATCTGGTTAACTATTGGAAGAGGAATCATCACTTGAATTCCATGTATAATTCATAAAATAGAAGGATTCTTCTTAATATTTGAAAAAAATTTCAAAAGATCATTTTATTTACTACTTAATATCAGATAGGCATTCCTATTATGACTCAGCTTCATGTATTTACAATAAATGATTTCCAAATATTCCAATTTTAATCATATTTCTTTCCAATATTTTCTATTATTCTAGTAGTTACTCGGAAATTTGACACTACTGAAAAATATTCTTTATATCTGATAATATTCAATTTCAGTGATTTCTAGACAACCATCATCTGAACAAAAAAAATAGTGATTCTTCTAGAAGTACTAGGTTTAGAATTACAAGATATAATATATAGAGATCTGGATATTGAGATAAATGAAATTAATTTCTTTTATTTTTCTTTCTTATCTTATCTATTAAAGTGACATTCATATTGAATTATGTTTATAATTAAATAATAATGAATAATATTTTTGATATGCTTCCAATCCTCTATCACCATCTGTTTCGATTCTCACGCCTTCTATAAGTTATCAATAACATTTTCAACCTATTGTTTATTAAAGGTTTCATTATCTTATAGTGACTGGAGACTATTTAATATAGTCATAGTTTTTTAGGTATCTATGAAATGGTGTGACTAGATATACTATTAAAACTTTTATAATCATCCCTAATCATTATATATTTAGTTTTAAGAACTTTTGAAGTACCAAAATGTTTAATATCCTACTTTTTCAAAATATTATTAACAATATGACATAATAAAACATAAATATTACTATTTATTTGATAAGGACATAAAATATTATTTTTAGAAGGAATTTTGGTTTAAATTATTTATTTTCATCTCAAGAAAATTCAGAAACTTCTTTCTATAGTATTTTTTAATTTTTGGTAATCAATAGAAAATTTTCATCCCCAATATTGATCGCATATGTCTCTATGTGATATCTCTAATAATCATAATCTCTATAATAAAAATTGGAGTGGTTTTTTTATTTAATTTATCTCAAATTTTTAAGTGAGTAACACATACCATATATAAGGAAACAATTTCTATTTTACACATTAGTGTAAGGTTAATTTTTAATTTTTGATAAAAGAAGCAGACAATAAAAAATAATAGACTAACTCGCAAGAGATATATGCTCAGATATCAGAATATTTTCTCTAATTCAAATAATTTTAATCAAAAAATGATAGAAATAATCTTAAAAACTAAGTGGATAATAGAATGTATAAAATATTTTTGTCCTAAAAGACATTATATGGCACTATAAAAGGTGGTAAATTGTTGTCTAAAAACAAGTCTAGAAATTTTCATCCCAATTAATTTCTAGACTCATTAGATAATATACTATTAAAATTAGAGACTTATATATCATTATAAATTAATTTTATAGGTAGATTAACATAACATTAACAATATTTCGACTAATATAGAATGAAAAAAATAATCATTATGAAAATTAAACAAATAATGTAATATAAAACTATGAAAAGTTAAAATAATGCATGGAGTATTGAGTAAAAACTCAAATACCCTTTAAGGATATCAATTACCAAAAAAATAAAATAAATTAACCCTTAAAGTTTTGTCTAAAGCAATGTGGATTTTAAAATAAATTGTGGTATCCATATTCCAAGCTCAGAATCTCTTCTACTAAAACCTATTGGGTGACATCAGCATCATTTTCATTAACACTTTTTAATCCTTTCCATAGGACCACTTGCTTAACCAAGTCATAAAATCTATGTATTCAAAAAAATAAAATCTCATAATCATGAAGGCTCACATAAACCATTATCTGGCTCAAAAATAGATTAGTATCAATGATTGGATAAAGAAAAATTACAATAAAATATACTTTGACCATTTATAATGAAAACATCATGTGGATTCAATAAGAAAAAAACTTGATAGAAAAAAATCAAAATCTCTCTGAGAAACATACTATTCCATGCATAAAAATTATTAAAAGAATATTTACCTCAATTTTTATAACATTTGTCATTCCCCAAATCCTTAAATTGAATTTATAGACATCCATATAACAAACTCTAATCAATATATTTCATTTTATTTAGGATTTGTTGAAATATAATTAAATTTAGTTCACCATAATTTGTTTTATATAGGTTCATTATCAATTTTTTTATGAGACTAACATATATATACCATTATAACACACTAATTATAAGTTGAAATTAGTTTATCACATGTCATCTGGTGGACTTGTTAGTATAATGGAACATGATAGATGGAAAATACAATATTAACATAGATAAACACAATCTATTTTTATAATAATTAATCAATTAAAACATTTGTGTAATTTTATTTTCAAAATAAGGATATAAAAGTGTTCTCTGACCAAAACGATAAATAAAATATCCTTCTAATAGTCAATTTGATCGTGGTCCTGGAAAGTGGATTATGAGAATTGGATCTGTGGGGCTATAGATAAGAAACACATTAGTGATTTAGAGTCAATTTATTATTGTGCAGGATATATAGTTTAAGAGAGTTTATATGGTTGTAAGAGAACCATTATCTGACGGTTTAATCCATGTTTTGAGATAATTTTGGTAAATTTCGATGGTAAAACTCCTTGTAAGCATAGAACGGGTGGTGATGGTGTGTATTATTGTCTTTCGGGTATAAAGAGTTTAGTCATGTTGTGTCATTAGATATTATTGTGGAAGGAGATTGGGACATGGAGATTATATAATTTTATTATTTATAATTATTTTTAGAATACTTATATGGTGGGGAATAATCTAATTAGACATTATTACATGTCCCTCATGTTAGAAGGGTTGTGGGTTTGATTGAACTAGTTAGTGTAAAATCAATATTGAACTTGAATTTAAGTGTGTATGTAGATCTTATTTTTTCTAGTTCCTTACTGAATATAATATTAGTGATTTAGATATAGTGTTTAATTAATTTCTTGTGTTGATAGTTGCCTTGGGGTAGATTTTGGTTTGATCTAAGAGTAATTAAGATTTGATATACATTTCTTCTCACTAGTTTGGTATGATAGAGGATTTGGTTAGTTGAGGATCAAGCTATGAAATTATACCATGTGATAGTTTTATACATTACTGTGGGTTTCAATGGTGATTTTTTTATTACTTTAAAATCTAAGTCATCATAATCAAGTGGTATGATGGTGCACTAGAATGGGAAGTTGTGTTAATTCAAGGTAAATTCTCTAAAAGAGGGATAAATGGTGTTTTTCATGGAATTTCATCTATTGAGGTGATAACTACGTAGAGTGATTTATATAAGTTCAAACTATCATGTACTAAGGATCAAACATGGTATTTTTAGAGGTAATTTGATATATTCATTTTATTGCATGGGTGGTTGGGTTACACCCCATTCAATCTAAAATCAGGATCAGAGTATAGTATTAGATTCTAATAAATTTATTAGAAGTTGATAAACTTTCTTTGGAGATTCTCTATGATAATATTTATTATAGACAGTATTTATAATGACCCATGTTATTACATGTTGGTACTTTAAGGGGGTGAATTTTAATTTCTATGTTTAAGAGTAAGGGTGATATGAGAATTGAGTAATTGATCAGAATTTAAGGAGTTGGGACACCTCAAAGATATTATTTTATTTTATTTTTAAGTTTTTGGTGGTTATAATGGACATTATGGATGAGTTGGATTTGTAGTGGAATGAAAATTTCATTATATGTAGTGCTTCATGTAGAAACTACTAGGGGATGCACCATAAAGGACTATTGTAGGAAATTTTTATTTTTTAGTCATGGAAATGATTTGTGATGGTTTTTTATATGTTACGTGCTATGCTACAACATATTTCTTTCTTCAGGAAAGATTTCTATAGGGTTGGATCACATTGTAGCCTTAATATTGTATTGTGATATTTTTTTGATGGTGTGGGGTGTCATTCCACAACCATGGGGTTTTGTACTATGAATCACCATATTAATGTTTTGGATTTATTCTATAGGGAGATAAGTGACATGATAGATCCCTATACCACCCTAAAAAGAGTTTCAATAGGCTTTTTGTGTGATCATGGTTTGGGTTGATTTTAAGACCTTATCCAATGGTTTTAACTGTGTTTTACCTATTTTACGCTTACCGAGGTGATAAATATTTACCACGATAGGTATTCAAAAAAAAAATTAAAAAGAAAATATTTACCAAATTTTAAACCCTTGATTCAAAATATAGTATCCATTTTTAAAAATTCACTTCAAAAAAGTGGTAGAATTTAATTCAAAACTAAACCCACAAAAAGTGGTACAAAAAGATTTTATACTAAAATCCATCATAAAATAAATTAATATGAACTTAATTTGATTATTAATAATATAAATGAAATAAAATTAATTTTAAAACATTTTTTAATTAAAATGAATCATTTTAAATACATTAAATGAAAATAAATTTTTCAATAAAAAACAATAGATTTCACTATTCATTTAAGAAATCAATATTCTTAGAAAATTAAAAAAACCACTCTAAGATAATATTTATGTGTTGAATTTAAAAAGAATTTTTCTATAAAATAAATATTCAAAAAATTATATTAACTAATTATTATTATTTTCTCACAACAACCAATAAAAACCATTTCTGAGGGAATATGTATTTTTAAAGAATTTAATGACTTTACTAAAAATTATGTACTTATTTATCAAAATATTTGATTTATAAAAAAACATTAATCATAATTTTTAAAAGGTGTTTATTTTTATTCATTCCTCCAATTTAATTAATAGATTCTAACAGTATACTATATTATAGTTTATCTACAATCGAGGTTTCATGTATCTCAATCTATCAAAGAAATTAAATTTATTAAAAGAGAAATTTATCATAAAATCTTGAGGGAAACATTATAATATCCTTAAAATGAATTTCTACCTAAAACATTCATCAATGTATTATAAAGAATGAGGATATATCAGTTTCATAGTATCCTAAGGTAACTATGTAGCTTTTTCAAATTCCTAATTCCTTCAGACAACTTTAACTAGGTGAGTAATCTTGTATCATAGAAATTTATCTTTATGATAGTAGATTTATACTAGTTGTTAGTCATGGGAAAGATAACTTTACAATGGTATAACCTATAATTTTATTACATGTTATAGATCAGGTATGTACTTCCTCAGAAGATATAAATGGAACACATCTTAATCTTGAGAGGAGGTTAGAGGAAATACCAAGTGATAAGCTACCATTTGTACTCAATCAAGACCCTTGAAGGGTTTAATATACCTAGGGATTATATTTCATTTTTTATAAACTTCATAACCTTATAATATGGAGAAATTTATAGGAATAATTTCTCAATAACTTTAATTTCAATATTTGTCCAATGATTTTAAGTATATCTTTTTTATCAACTCTGTGATGTTTTATTATGCTATTGAATGGATCTGACTTTACCTACCATTTATTACCTAGATCAATTCTTAATAAATTTATTTCTCCAAATTAATCCAAGAATAATTTATTATTATACTTCTTTCCATATATGTCTTCATAAGGTGACATATGAATGGGCGAGTCGAAGATATTATTGTTAGAAAACTTGACTTGAAGAAGGTGTTGATCCCAACCACCTTTTAAATCCATAGAATATGATCTCAGTATATCCTATAGAGTTTAAATTCTTATATCATACTACCTATCTATCTTAAGATGATAAAAAGTAATGAAACACATCTATTAATCTAGATATTACTTAATACTTTACTAAACTTCTTGGTAAATCTCCTATCCTGATCAGATGCAATAGAATGTGGTACTCCATGAAAACATAGAACTCCAGAATTCATGTCTTGGAAAACTGATCAGGATAAGAATATTCTCTACTATAATTGAAGTATATTCACTTCATAATGTGATTTACAATATCCCAAATATCATTATGTATATTAGATGTTTTTGGGTTTTATATAATGAAATCCATTTAGATTTTTCCTCATTTCTATTCTAGAATGTGTAATAGTTATAACACTCACATATATTTTCCCCCCATCCTTAACTTACTAACATTCCAAGAACTAAGATGCATAATTTTTAATATATATTTTTACATTTACCCTCTAAAAATACTCTTCTAGACCTTTATACTTGTTTATACTTCCATGATGAATAGGTAATGTTGAACAATGTGCTTCATCTAATATCTTATTCATCATGTTTGGTATTGATAGGACACATACACAATTTTTGAACCTAATAATTCCATCATAATCAAGGTTTAAATCATGAACAATTCTAAACATAAATTGAAAATCTTCTTCTTCCATATATACCCCTTCAATTCTCACATGGATAGGTGGTTGAACACTCATTTGAGTAATATAAGATTTCTCTCATTAAATTAAGATTTCCACATCCATCCTATGTAGATCTAGAAATTTTGGATCTTTTTTATTCTTATCATAGATAAGATAACATTATGCTTTAAAATCATATCATCTTACACCCTATTCACTTTCTTAGGATGGTAATGTATTGAGAAATCATAAACACTAATCAAATCTAACCATATTCTCTGGAACATATTCAACTTTTTCTGAGTGAATATATACTTTAAACTTTTATAATTAGTATATATATCACACCTTTCTCAAAAAAGATAATTTAATCATATATTTAATTAAAATATTACAATAACTAACTCAAAATCATAATTTGGGTAATTTTTCTAATGAAACTTTTTATGTTTTTGAGGCATAACCAATCAATAGATCATTCTGCACGAGGGATCATCACAGTCCCTTCTTTGTTGCATACCAATAGATCACAAACCCTTATCTACTATAAGGTAGTGTAAGAACAGGTGTGCTGACTAACATTATCTTCAATTCCATGATATTTTCCTTATATTCATCTATCTAATTAATTTTGGCTTCTTTTAGCGTAAAATTATTGACTGGGTCAAACAACCATGAGAAATTATCCACAATGCATCGATAATATCTAGGTAAACCAAGAAAATCATGGATATTTGTAATATTTTTTAGTCTATTTCGGCATTAAATAACTTATTTATTTTATGGATCCACTAATATACACTCACTTGAGATTATATTACCCAAACAATTAATTTTTATATCCAAAATTCATACTTTGTAGTGTTTTCATACAGATTATCCTTTTTTAAGGTCTTTAATACAATCCTCATGTGATCTTCATGATCATATTTTCTCCTAGAATATATAATAATATCATCTATGAAGACTACAAAAAATTATCAATAAATAATATAAACACTCCATTCATTAAATCTAGAAAGATATTGGTGGAATTAGTCATACCAAATGGCATCACAATAAATTTATATTATCCATAACTATTAGAAAAAGGTTGTCTTGGTTATTTCTTCATTTTGACCATCAACTAATAGTATCCATTTTGAAGATAAAATAAGGAAAATGTTGATCTTCTCATAATTTATTTAAATAATCATCAATATTATGTATAGGATAAATTTATTGGTTGTGATCAAGTTTAGTTCCCAATAATCAATACGGAGTTTCATTGATCCATCTGTCCTCATAAAAAAGAATAGGTTCACCCCTTAGTGACACACATGGATGAATGAATTCCTTATAAATATTCTCATAGATTTTCTTCTTTAATTTTTGAAATTCAATGGTGTCAATTCTATATGGATACATTGAAATAGGTGTATCAAGATGTATTATTTCTGTTGAAAAAATAAAGTCACGATTAGTAGCAATACAAGTAAACTATTACTGAAAAACATTAACAGAATCTTGAACAATAAGAATATATTTGATTTTGATTTTCACCCTAACCTTCAGATCTAAACACCCCTTTTTAATATGATTCTAGACTCATATATTGGATGTAATATCCTTTTAAATTAACATTTATCATCACACTAATAAATAATCATTGGTATATTTGTAATGTCGAACATAACTTCCCCTCGTCATAAATATAGGTTTAATTTATGGAAAGAAGTTGAACTCATTCCTAATATAACATAAAATTCAAATAGAGTAAGAATAATGAGATTTTAGTGAATCATATTCTCACAAACTTCAATATTAAAAGAATCATCGACCTAAGAAGTGACCATAGTACCATTTGTATAATTCACCACTAATTCAACATCTAATCATTAAGAATTTGAATTAAAATTCCTTATGTATTTTCCAAATATATAGGAATTCATATAACTAAGCTCAAATTTGGTACATCATTATTTTAGTGTACTAATTACCTTCTCAACATCATCATTATGTCTTAAATATTATACTATAACAAAAATTATTTGTTTGATCATCAAACAATATTAATCAAAGTGATTAATCATATTATCATGAAATATCATTCATTTTATGTCAAAATCATGACATCTTCTTCTTGGTCCGTGGACCATTATATTTATCCTAGGTTATCCATGGTCATTAAAAGAACACTACAATATTATCCTATACATAGACTTATCACTTTGGTTTCTACCAATGCTTTCTAATCCCAATCTCTAATGATTAACTAATACCTACTATTATACCAATTATAGTTACCCATAATTTTCATACATAAATAGTATATCTTATTTTATGAATATTCATAACATCATGATCCATGGTATTCCCATAAATTTTTAGTGTCTCTGGAAACTTGGGTGTATAAAAAATGGTTCATAAAATATTTATATCATTTCCTAGTTAGTTCTTGACAACTATAACCCTTCTTAGAATTCTCATATTTAAAACGTTTCTTCATATCTGGGGAAAAAACAAATCATAAAAAAGGATGATCTTAGATTCATAATATGGGTGAATAAGGTATATATCAATGGTCATTTAAAATAAGATAAGAATAAATATTTTGAGAACATGGTATTAACCATTGAGAAGAATACCTAGTAATTCATATATTATAAACATGGATCATGTAATAAATATTCACAATTCATAAGACATTAATCATAAACCGATAAAATAATATGATCCAGGAAAACATAACATTTGCATAAGATAATTTCACATAATAGTGGAATAAAGTGTGTAATAACCATAATCATATAGATAATATGTCAAGGATACCCACCAAGACATTCATAACATGTTATACATGGGTAAAACACATGTGTACCTATTTCAGGATTGGGGTAACCTATTTTTTCCCTCTTTTTGACTAGGGATAACCTACAATTTACCCTCTTTCAGGCTTGGGAAAACCTCTTATGTACCTTATTTTGGGTATGGGATAACCTCTCATCTAACTTTTGAGCATATAGAATAATGTTATTTTCCTAATAAATTAGAGGGTTATATAATTTTGGTCCCACCCATCACAAAACTATAAATCCATTCATATATATGCCACATGATCATAAAAACATTCATCACAACTTAACACACGGAAAAGAAATAGATTTCATCAATACATTACCATCATAACCGTAAACCATCGAGAGAAATAATAAATGTGTTATTATTGTATCATATCCTTAGTAAATCGTAAATAACATCAGTGGATGTCATCATAAATTAAAATGTCTTTAAAATATAACATGGGATATTTTTTAGGAATATACCTTTTTAATTTTAAAATAACTTATTTAAATTATTAAAATTTCTCAAATATTAAGTAAAATATTTTCATTGAAAATAATAATGTAAGATTCAAATCATTGAGTAATCAGGAAAGAGGGAAATTTTTTCATGTCATGTATATTAAAACAAATATTCCTTTAACATTTATATAAAAGTACCACATTCATAAAAAAACAAGAATGTTCCATTTAAACCAATTTAAATAAATTAAAACATGGTTAAAAGAGAAATTAAAAAATAAAATGATAATAGTAAAGATATTATTGAGAATATTTTCATAAAACATAGATAAGGAAGAAAAATGATTTTCAACTAAAAAGAGAAATGAAGCCAGCTTTTCAAAAATACATTCTTTTAATCACTTGAGTACTTAAAGTGAGTAAAATAAAATTAAAACAAGTATTCTCAGAAAATAACAAAATGAGAATAAAATTAAATTGCTTTATCAAGAATGTTTTATATAAATTTCTTTAATGGAAATTCAAGCTTTAACATTCGAGATTAAAATGTGATTGAAATATAAATCTCTTACCACATTCGTAACATTCAAATCAGATCCTCATAAAAGAGTGAGCCATAGAAAGAAATATATATATATAAAATTTTAATGATAAGAATCATAAAATAAATTTATAGTAATTATATACATCACATAAAGGAAACAAGTTGTGAATATCGTATATTTATCAAATAAATAAAAGTGATACGAATATCCCTTACCTTCAGTTTTCCATGACTCAAAGGCACTATATCCTCATGTATAATAAATTTAAATTGAATATAATTCTAAAAAAGATTAATTTAAAAACTTATAATATCGTACATAATCCACTTATAAAATTTTAACACCCATTTATTCATAACACAATATTAAAAACTTAATTTTTATGTCTTACCTATTTTATATTTCTTGAGAATTTCAGTTCTATAATTCTAGTCATTGTATTTTGATAGTGGTTATATCATATAGATAATGTGAATAATGACACAAATATCATATATATTCAATATTTATATATTTATATTCATATATAAATTATTTAGATAGAAAAATGAATTGCAACATTCGTGGAGACAGTAGGTCATACATACATATGAACGTTGTTTTTACGATTTGATGGCTGGAATGAAATAAAGTTAAATAATAATTAACCATTAAATAATTATTATTATGTTATATATATAAAATATATATTCATTTAATCCATCCATATTTCCATCCATTTTAAGAAGAAAGTAAAAATTCATCACATCGCTTTGTAGAGGTGGTGGTCCACACATATGCATGAGTTATATTATTGTTTTCCAACAGATATGAAGGTAAAAAGGTCGATATGATAATATAATTACATAATATTAATTGTATCATAAATATTATAAATAAACTTTAAACTCATCATAACTATTTATTAAATATAGTGATGAAAAATATTGTATCGCTACATGGAGGCAGTAGTCCATAGGTATGACCAGTGATATTTCACATCCTGTTTAAAAGAAAAGTAAGTAGATAATGGTAGTTAAATAATCATAATAAACTTTAAGTATACATGGGAAAATAAATTTTTTTATGATGTATTATATAGATTTATAGAATATAAAAGTAGAAATAAATTAAAATAGGTCTGGTCAGAAGATTTCCTCTTCTTCGATGGGCCTGTATTAGATCATTAATTAAACACTTGGAATGGTCTTTCAATGTCAACAAAACATAAAATTAATTTCTAGAGAGTTTTATAAGATATTTGGTTATGTTTTTGTTAAGATATAAAGCTCATAGTTGTCTAAGTAAAATAGAAAATAGGTGTCCTTTTATAAGGAAGGAAAAATACACACATGGAATTATGAAAAAAATAAAATATAATTAAGTCATTCTCAATATAAATGATTCTGAATGGAAATAAATTCAAATAATAATAATATAAGGTATAAATAATATCATTAAATTAAATTTAGAAATGTTTTTTCCCATTCTAATCCTTATCTTTTGGTTTAACCCCTTCATTAACAAATTTTAACCATAACTATGGTAATGGATTTTTCCAATTTTAAAGAGTTATAATTTTACATATAAGTTGATAATTTCAATATAAATGGAAAAGTGGTGAAATTTTAGAACATTTATCATCCTAAATTTCATATTGCATGATTTCTATTATTTTAAATAATTCAATAAAATATTATTTAACATAAAATATCATTAATGTCATTTTCAACAATATTGCTTTAATTTGAAATTAAACACATGAATATAGTAATTTAATTAAAATATAAACCATAAAAATATTAATAATATGTTATATTCATCTAATAAATTCATGTGGAACTATAAATTACTCAGAAAAAGTTACTCTTAGAGTTTTTAAAAACATTAACATGATTTTTCTACTAATTTCACAACCGTTATGTCGGAGTTGTATAAACTTTTGAGGAAATTATCTCATCACTAAAAAATTGAAAATAAATTATTATGATAAAAAAATTATATTTTAAATAAACATTTATAAATTACATTTCCCCCTTTTAACCTTCTATAAATATTCTAAATAAATTAAATTCATGAGAGTGACATTTTTGGAATTTTCTTTACTTAAAAAAATATAAACATGGTTATTAAGGGAAAATAGCTCAAAAATACTAAATATTTTAATTTATTGTGTATATGTTAAAATTTATATAATATAAATAAATAAATTCTTTTTTTTTGATTTTGAGATCTTTTCGCATGGTTTCAAATCTCTTTACCCATTTTACCCATACCAATGTGATAAATATTAACCACTATCACTATTCATTTTGATTAAAAAAAGGGACCTATTTTCTAAATATAAAACTCATGATTCCAAATATTGTATCCATTAATAAATAATCTATTTACATATGTGGAAAATTTTAATTTAAAAATGATTGCATAAAACAATGGGAAAAGAAATTTTACAGAATTTTATTTTTCCTAATGTGTAAAAAGTTTCTATACTAAAATTTAACATGAAGTCAATTTAAATAAACTTAATTAGAATATTATTAACATAAATGAACTAATTATACTTTTAAACCCTTTTTAAATAATATTTTCCTTTTTAAATTCATTAAATGAAGATATTTATTTCAATAAAAATTGGTATTTTTCACAATTCTTTGAAAAATCAATCTTTTCCAAAAATTATCACAACAAATCGATCAAATAAAAGATTTAGCTATTAATTTAAAATATGAAATTCATTTTTTAAAATTCATTTTTTAAATATGGCATAAATTAATTATATTATTTTTTCAAAAATATATATATAAAAATAATTTCAAAGGAAAAATGTATTTTTAAATAAAATAATGAATTTTCAAAAAAAAATTGACTACATATTTATCAATATATTTACTTTGAATAAATATTTTAAACATAATTTTAAAATTTTTGTTATTTCTATTAATTTTTATAATTTAATGGCTATGTTATAATGATATATTATATTACGGTTCATTGTAGACTTAGGGTTGTGCGTATCGTAATCTATTAAAGAAGTTAAATGTGTTTAAAGACAAATATATCATAAAATATCAGGGTGACACATTATACGCCCTTAAAAAATTTTCCATTAGATTTAATAAAACAATTATAAAAAATTAATATATCTCTTTCATTACATCCCTAGGTTCCCATTAAGATTCTTCAAATTTATGATTCCTCCAGATAACTTTAACCAGGTTAGTAGTCTTATTCTAATGCATTTTATCTCTATGATACAAGATTTCAACTAGTTTTTCTTCATAGTAAAGATCATGATCTATAAGTATAACTATTTTGTTCATTACATGTGATGAATCAGGTATGTACTTCCCTAGGATAGATACATGTAACACATATTGAACATAATAGAGGATCAAATGAGTTTACAAGAGATAATCTATCATTCCTACTCAATCAAAATCTTAAAGGAGACAATATACCTTCGGATTACTATTCTTTTATTTCTATATCTCATAATCATCCTTCGTAGATAAATTTATATCAATACCTTCTCACCAACTTCAAATTCTATATTTTATCAACGATTGTCAGTATAACATCTCAGTTGACTCTTGGACACCTTAATGTTCTATTAAATGGAAATGATTTTCTATAACATTTTTGCATCTATCTCCAATATATATAGTTTTATTTATCCCACTTCATCCAATAAAATTGGATTTATACACTTATTTTTGTTGATGGATTCATAATAATCCATCATAAATACTCGTGTGAGAGTTATTCTAGTTTGTAAACACAACTAAAGGAAGGTTTTAATCCTAACCACCTTTGAAATGAATAAAATAAGATATCATCACATACTAAAACGTTTTAATAGTTACCTTAGACTAACCATCTTTCTACGGATGATATATAGTACTAAAACCGGTCTTTAAATCATAAATACTTCATCAAAACATTGAGGTAAACCTCAGATCCTGAACAGATATAATAAAATGTGGTACTCCAAGAAACCTCAACACTTCCTTAATGTATATCCTTAAAATATTATGAAGAGAAAAATATTCTCTATTGTTAATTAATTGTTCTGACTTCATAAGGTGGTCTATTACAACCCAAGAAGAATAATTTACTAGAGATGTTTTGGGTTGTCCGACAACGAAATACATGGTGATGTTTTCCAATTTACATTCTAGAAAGCTCTATAAAAAATTAACATTTACCCACATAAAATAACCAAAATGTAATATATCTGTTGTTAAAAATTATTATTTCCAACAAATATTAAATTATGTTGATATTAACTATTGGTACTATCAATTATTTTTACTAAACAAATATATCAATATATATTACTAGTTCAATACCAAAAAATATTTTACTAACATTTAAATTTTCTACAATATAATGATACTAACAATTGATTTACTAATAATTGAATCTGTTGTTATTAATTATTATTATTACCAAAAAATATTTTACCATTAAAACAATTAGTTAGTAATTAATTATTTAATAATATCAAAAATTTTACCAAAATTTGAATATATATATATATATATCTCATTAAAATAATATAATTTTTATGATTAAAAGTATATGATTAATTGAAATATCCAAAATTAAATAATATTTATTAATATATATAAACATAATCCTGATATAATTGAATTTTTTATATATATTCACAACCTTTTTCAATATATATATGTGAAAAAAATAAAAAAATAAAATAAAAAACTCTCCTTGTTTTCACCCTTCAAACATCACAACTCATTCCCCATGACCCCCTCCACCAACACTGCAACATCCTTGATCCCCACCAGCTTGTGGGCCTCCTCACAGGACCCCCCCCCCCCAAACTGAATCCTGACCAGCATCTCCCTTTGACATAGTCATGAAAACCCCCTCCCCTGTCCAATCCGATGTCATTAAGATAACCCCTTCCATCATCCCTGCTTGACCGTTGTTATCTACGTCACCCCCAGTCACCACGTCCCTCGTCTTGAATAGGGAACCTCACAGGAAACCCCCACCATATTCCCAGCCATCATCCTCAATCGAACATCATGTCCACATTTTTTTAGTCAAGCATCCCCATGAGACCCCTCTATCCATGGTTCCCTATTTCAACCCTAGCTACACTTGAAATTCATACCCATACCCAAGTTCATCCATTCTCTCACATTGAAGCACCCACTATTGCCCCTTAGTTTTAAGGTTCTCTACTTCTCACTACTTTTGAAGGTTTTCATGGAAACAACTCTCCCATGGGTTTTCGCATCTACTGTAGAGTTCTAGTTTCTCATTAGAGATGATTCTGATGGCTAATATTCTTATGTGACATATATATATGCATCAAAATTAGTTTCTATTTTGGTTTTTAGTTATCAGTTACCATTTAGTATGTATCTTTTTTACCAGCTTCTATGATCATTATTTTTTTCATAACACTGAGCATTATTATGTTCTATAAATTTATAATAATTTAATTTAATTTTATATCTCTGCTTTTTTCAATAGTAGGTAAATTATAAATCCCCGTGAAATATAATGAAATTTGTTTTTGAAATAAATTTTCATCCATTTGTTTGTTACTTGTCATTTATATTTGTGTTTTATGTTTATTAAATTATTAAATATTTTGAAGTTTGTGTCTCAAGGGGATGTGTATGCTAGTGATTGAACAAATGTCATTATTTTTCAAGTCCTCCCTCACCATCTATTTTCAATCCATTTTTAATTCCTAGTTTTTTTAAGAAATAATTGTTTATATTGGTCTTTGTTTTCATAGTTCATCTACAATATTGGGTTTGTGCTCTTATTCTAGTTATAGAGATGGAGAAAATGTTTTATTCATTGTTGGGTAGTTAATTATATATCTATTTTTGAATATTTTAATACATAAAAGGTTTGTTTCTTATCAATACATATGATGACTATCAATTTTATTAGTTTTTACATCATCAATCATTTTTTTACACAAATATATTAACCTTGTGTTATAAACTTCATCACTAGTTTACTTTCATAATTCCAAATTACGCTAGAATGATCCTTACTATTTTTGGTTCAAAAGAGAAAAAAAATTCATTGGTGATTTAATTGGATTATAAAATGTGAGAATACAACCATTTATGAGAAGGTTGATACACATTCTAATGTAAGAAGAAATTGATTTCAGTACAATCATATTTAATTAGGTTAAATTTTGTTTATATTTTTAGGCATCCTCTAAAATTTATATAGATAATATCCTATCCCAAACAAAAATTATAGTTTGATTTAGAATAATCCATCTCAATTTAATAAAGGATAGTCTTTGTGAAAGAAATTTTAACAGAGCTGGTATAACAAATTTATTTAGCAATTTTAATATTTTTATTATGATATAACCACTAATAAATGCTTCCATAAAAAATTATAATGATATATGATATTCAATTATATTTATTTATCATTTTGTACTTATTATATTCCTTAGTTAATAAAAATATAATTTTTGAATCGCATTATCCTGAATGACCATTGAATGGTAAAATGCTATGGTCACAAAGTAAATTGTTTTATGTTTTCTCAGTTTACTTATTAAAGGAATATCATATTAAATATCTCAAGTTTATATTAATTTAAATCTATGATTTTGAGGCCAAATGTTTTCATTATTATATAATAAAAAATTAAAAATTCGGTTCTAGACAAAGGACCCATCAACAACATGAGTTTAATATTGATTAAGTAAGTATTTTGTTTTATATTTTTTCAATGATTTAAAATGAACATTATGTCCATTTATTAATATTTTTATTTGATTCTAGGATAGTTCTAAATCTTATATTCATTTCTAAAAATACCAAAACAATCCAATGTTTGAAAATTGAATTAATTTGGATCATAAATTCATGTTGAGGCAAAATACTATCATGTTTTGTTTTAGTTTTTATTCTGCATTCCTTATTAAAATGATATTTCTTTATTATATTTCTGATTTATGAATGCTTATTAATATTATCTTTGGTTTTATATTTCATGTACATTGATATAACATATCAAGGATCCTTATGTTTTTATTCCACTTCTGCATTGAGCATACAACTTAGAGACATAAGGTATTTCTATGTATTTCTAATTATTTGTTATTTTTATATATAGTTTTATAAATAATTTTATTATTTTTAATTATTTGTGTTTATGTGATTAAATTTTTTTGATGGTTCTAAAAATAGGATTTGAAGGTGTTTATCTATCTTATGTTGGTTTTTTCTTATGGTTTGTTTGCATATACATTTTATTTATATTTTAAACAATGACCCAAGTTGAACTCTATGCTATTGTGGTTATTTTTTATGATTTTAAGAAATATTCATGTTATATATATTTTTTCAGAGACATCTATAATATGGGTTGATGTGATGAAGAAGGAAAAAATCATTTAGGGATCATTAAATCCATACATCAACAATGCACTAACAATCACATGAAACGGTTAATTGGTTATTTAATATTTTTCCACTCTAGTGGTTTGATCATTAAATACACACATCAACAATACAAAAACTATCATTGGTCTTTTCATTCCCATTTATGTAATGATGGATTCCTCTGCCCTGTATGCTTCACCTCTCCCTTCTCTATTACTTTTTTAGTTTTCTTCTATATTTTTTCTTTCTAATTCTTTTTTGATATGTTTTTTAATGGGGTTTTCCCTTCATTTTGTTTGAAATAGTTTGTTATGATAATAACTAGTAGTTGAAAGTATTAGACACCTTCTTCATCTTTCCTTGTTTCATGGACCATTGTGTTTGATCCCATATTTTTCTACATCATTACATTTAATTCTTTTTGTTTTGGACTTTTCAATTGGAAGGATTTTTAGATTCATTAATGGTTATCTATTCTATTACATGAATTTTGATCTTTCTTCTATACTAGTTGTTTTCTTTTCATTCACATTCTCTATCAATGTACCCATTCACCATCCTCGTCTATTTCTTCTAGACCTAATTTATTATACCCTATCCTTGCTCTTGTATTATTATTCTCAAGTTGGATTGGGATTTGGTTAATGGATTTCTCAGTAATAGTTTATTTAACTACAGTTTGATTTTTTGTCGTCCCCTATTTGTGGTTTGGTAGGTTTTTATTGGTCATCTAGTCTTGGAAAAGTTGAATTCCCTAGAGTTCATCAGTGGTGTTTAGGAATCTAACATTCACCCTCATTCCTCACCTCACATAGTCCTCCTGAACATTCCACCACAATCTGTGTCTAGGATAACTAATGGGTAGGGGATTTTAGTTTGTTTCCTATTATGGAAGTAAGAATTATTTATTAAGGTTAAGTATTCAAAGGTAGGTGACATGAAATGGAAGGAAAAAATGTTTTTGGGTGTATCACATCTACTTTATTTACATGATTTATTTATTCCCATTCAAGCATGGGTATAATTAGGATTTGGATATTCTATGGGATGTGATATTCTCTTGAGTTTGTGTAATTATGTTAATGGTTTATGAGTAGTAGTTTATTAATTTGAAGGATATATTAATGCTGGAATGGTTAAAATCCTTTTGGCATTGATTTCAATGCCAAGTGTCAAATTTTACTTTCAATTGATATGGATTTTTTTCGTGGGGTGGCTGTTCTGCTTGAGGTTGAAAATTTTATCTTGAGATTGGGATTTTTGGAGATGGTGTCATAATTTGATGTGTTGGCATTATTAATTATGATAGAATAGGATTTTATAGTTCATAAGTTACATGTGTTATTCTACAAGTGTTCAATGCAAGATTTATTGGGCATGGGTCTTAGAGAATTTATCCTATTCATGTTTTTTTCTTTATAAATATGTTTATTTTTTATTTCGTGGAATCTTCATTCATGGTTATTTAAGGACTTTCATCTTCTTGGGATACTTTTATTTAGTAGGTGTCTTCTTACTGATACAATATTTTAATGGTTTCAACTATAACCATATTTAGTTACTTTGAAATTTAAATCAAAATGGATTAGAGAGACATATGTATTTTGGTATTATGGTATTCTTCGGTTGTGATTGTTTGGTTTATTTTTTCTACATTGATTCGTTATTTTTTTGCTTTGTCTTCAATAATTCCATCAGTGGGTATTTAATTTTATAATTGTAAAAGTATTTCTCTGGAATAATTAATTAAACTTTGGAAATCTAGAAACGTTCTTGAGTTCATATTTCATTATACAATATTCAAAATATTATATTGTGGTAGGAAATTATAGTGTCTGATCTGGAATTAGAGAACTATGGATATTTTTTTCAAATAAATAGAATTTATAATTATATTTTTATATAAAATTTATATATTTTATGTTCTTATTTATGGTAAAAATATATTCATTGTTCATAAATAAAATGTTTCAAGGATTTGGAAAAGATAATAATTATTGATTCTAGAACCATCTGCATATTTTAATATTTATTCGGTCATATAAGAGATAAATCCATAAAATATCACAAGGATGGCCTCTTAGAATAACATGATAATGAATTATATTATATAAGTGAATATTTATTGTTATTATGGAAAAATAAATATATATTTAGTGGGAAATGATAAAAAACGTTAGTGATCTATTGAACCATATACTTGTTGATTTATGGGGATCAATGACCACACAACCTACGGGTGACTATTTTTAATTAATAACTATTACTAAATAAATTATTCGATATGGTTATGTGTTTATCAATGTACAAGTTTAAATCCTTTGAAATGTAAGATGATTCTTAAAATTGATGTTCAAAATAAACATGAAAACATATTGTGATACTACAATCAGATAGTGGAAGGGATCAATTAGATCAAGAGTATGTTGATCAACTAAAGCATTACGGAATTATTTCAAATATCACTGCTCTAGGTACAACAAAATAAAATGGAATGTTGGTGGTGGGGTAGGGTGGATGTAGAGAGTAGGGTAAGTTGGGTGGTTGTATGTCCTCCTCCTTTCTCGCTGGTTGAAGGAGTGGATGGTCAACTAGCCACCCTTTTCCCCAATAAAGGTAGCATCTTGTGGTAATGGGTAATGATGTGTGTGGTAGATGGTTATGTTGTGTTGGGTTTTTTATGTTTCAATAAATAGTGGTTCTTTCTCCTGTATATTATTGTTTTCAAATCACCGAGTTAAGGTTTTATTCTATTTACTTGTTTCTCTACTTACCGAATAGATTTATCTTGTGTTCTGTTGGGTTATTTCTATTTCAATTAATAGTGGCGTCTCTTCTTGCCTCTTGTTGTTTGGGTTAGGGTTTTTTTCTTCTAGGTTGTTTATAGTATAATAAACATTGTTGTATCCAATGTAATGTATAAAAGAAGGAATTACACATTGTTAGATGTGATTCGATCAATAAATATTTTTCTTTATCTTCCCAATGTGGTGGAAATTTAAATATGGTGTACTTACATAATTTGTCATAGAAAAATTAATAGAGAATCATTTCTTGAGGTGATTATATTGGGAATAAATATTTTCTTCTTACACATTGTCCCTATATCAGTATACATTATTTATTTTATTTTGGGCTAACTCATGCTCCATTACTTTTTTTTTGTACCTCTCAAATTGTAAAAGATAGAATGTCGTTTTGGAGATGGTATGGTTGTTCTAGAGCCCATACACACCTGACATGTATAAATGAGCATGGATTTTATTCAACTAAAAGTTTTATAAATTTTTATTCTAGTGTTAATTTTATGTGGTAAACCTTTTTAATCAATTCTATCAATAATGGTAGAAATGATATTTTAATACAATGTATCATCGAGGATCTTGTTGACATTTTTTCCTGGAGAAATGATGCCTAGATATGAGTCATTTGGACTACCAATTTTTGATATATCCATAGGTATAGTAAAAACTTATCATTTTATTCAGTTCATTTTTTTTACACTTTCATTTATTTCTATTTTCATTTCAATTAATAAAGATATTTTGCAATAATATTTGGGTATTCTCTTTAGTTGTGTGTGTAGATCTTGGAGCTAAACTGTATGAAATAACAATTATATGAGGTTCCTCACTAGTGTTGGAGCCGACATGGCTTGTTTATTCTAGTGTATTACTTGGGGAGTGATGGTAGATCCTTGGTGGGGGTAACTATTCTTATACCATGGTGGGATAGAGATTAGTCGAGAGATGACATACCCTTTTCCCGAGAAGTGTGTAGCAGCACTATATATGCATCTATGGGGACTGTAGCTATGGGAAGACATATGGTTTTTTCCTTGGGTAGGGGAGCAGTGGCCTCAGATGGATCCTTGGAGTTTTTTTATGATATTATTAGGTATCAATCAAATTTAATTATGATTGATTTATTTTGTATTAAATTACATTAATAATAAAATTAATCATTTTCATTATTTTAAAATGTGTGAAAAGTTTCTTAGATTTTTTAATAAAAATAAATGTAATATATATGATAAATTAAGAAATATAATATAAAATTTTATTTCCAATAAAAATTTATAATTTTTATTCAAATGTAATTTATAAATAGATATTATATATTGTGAATATTATTTCCAACAAAAAAATTGTCACGTGAACCAATTACCATACACTTTTAAAATATATATATATTATCTATTGGAATTATTATAATTATAACAGAAGTATTTTATATGTCTCAATAACATTTAGTGATGTAGTTTTTACTAATACTTTAGTGATATGTAAAGATATATTGGTAAAACATTTTACCAATAGAAAATGTTCCTTTACCAATATATATGTCCCTCTTAGAATTTTTTATATATTCTATAGTAAAGGGTAATGTTTTTAACATCCACTTTGACTTCTGTCACTTATTCTTAACATTATAACATAAAAAGCACCACAATACATACTCTTCAATATCTCTCTTCATATGGTCACACCAAAAAATACTATTTTAAATCATTAAACATATTCTTACTTCCATTATGAATAGTGAACATTAAACATTAAGATTCGTCCAATAGATTCTTGCTCAATTATAGTATTTATGAGACACATACATGATTCCTAAATCTTTCAATCCATCATAATCAAGGTTGAACTTAGGAATATTTATGACCATATTTTCTAGTTCTAAGTCATCATATATGGCTCTTTAATCCTCACTTGACTAGACAGTTGAACACCCATTTTTGTAATATAGGATTAATCACCTTCCATTATGATTTATAGATCAATTTTTTTAAAATATATAAATATTAGGTCATTTTATCCTCATAATAGATAATATAGAATGATCCTTTCGACAAAGAGCATCTTCCACTTTGTTCTCATTCCTATGGTGGTAAAATATTGAGAAATAATAACATTTATTCCATTATAACCATTTTATCTGGAGGATATTTCACTATGTTTTAGTGAATACATACTTTAAACTTTTATGATAAGTTATATATCACACATTTCTCTGTAAGTATAATTCCTCCATAACATTAATGTAAAAAAATTATTATAGTTAACTCTGAATCATAAGTTGGATAATTTTTCGTAAAAACATTTAATTGACATGAGGTATAAGTTATAGACATGTAATTTCACATGAGTATATATCCTAGTCCCTTATTTGATGAATCATTATAGGTCAAAACTCATTCACTATTGAAGGTATTTTATAACTAGGTTCATTGACTAAACTTCTCTTATTTTTCTTGATATTTTCCTCACATTAATTTTTCTAACGGAACTTGTCTCCCTTTAGAGTTATCATAGTTAGTGTATTAGAAAGACATGAGAAATTATCAACAATGAATCAAAAATACCTAGTAAAACCAAGAAAACTATGGATCTGGTTATTTTTTTCCAATATTCAAAAACTTTATTCTTTTATAGATCGACAAATATACCCTCACTTGAGATTATATGACCCAAAAATAAAATGTTTAGTATCCAAAATTTACACTTTGTAAATATTTCCACCATATTCTTCATCTATATGGTCTAGTACAATCCTCAGGTGACCTTAATTCTCTTAATTTATATTTTAATATATAATAATATCATATATAAAGACAGACACAAACTAGTCTTATTAATCTACAAATACTCTATTCAATAAATTAATGAAGATAGCGGGGAATTTAGTGAGAAAAAATTACATCACTATAATTTCATAGTGTCCATACCTCATATGGAAGGATGTCTTGGGTATGTATTAAATTTTTACCCTCAACTGATAGTATCCAGATTGAAGGTCAATATTTTAAAATTTTCAATATCCTTGTAATTGATAGAAAAAATCATCAATAAATGGAATACAATACTTATTCATAGTTGTGATATTTTTTAATTTCTAATAATCAATTAAAAGATTCATTGATCCATATTTCTTATTAAAAAATATTTGGTCCACCAAAAAGGGATATTCTAGGTTGAATTAATCTCTTATAATGATTCTCAATGAGTTACTTCTTATATTCCTACAACCCAATATGGTATATTTTTTATAGTCTTTTCAATAGGTGTAACACTAGGTTTGAGTTATATAAAAAGTTCAAATTTATTATTTTTAGGAACACTAGGAAAATACTCTACAAAAACACAAAAAAACACTTTCACAATATTCATATCATCTATTATAATTTTTTCCCTAACTATCTATGACAAAAATGAATTTTAAATAGTATTAAAGACCCATATACTAGTTTCAATTTCCATTCAATGTTCAAATTTATATTTTCACTGACAAAAGATCATAGGTTAGTTTGGAATATAAAACATGAATTCCCTTCCACATAAATTGATTTGATATTTAGGTAATGAAATCTAATCTATGCCTAAAATAACATCAAATTTAACTAGAGAGAGAATAATTACATTTTTAGGAAGAATATTCCCATAAACTCTAATCGAAGAAGATTCATAAACATGAGATGTGATCATCACACCATTAAGAGTTTTCACCACTAACTCAACATGCAATAATTGTGAATATAAATTATCATTCTTGGATACTTTTCCTAATATATATAAATTTATATAATTAATATAAAATAGAGTACTTAAATAGTTTAGAATACCTATTACCACCTTAAATACATCATTCTATCTTCAATCGCATGTTAAAAAAATAGTTTTTTGTGATCATAAAATATTAATAATCAGAATGATTGATCATATAATAGGTAAAAATCATAATAATATGTGTAAATCATGAAATATTCTTCTAAATCTATCAAACCTTATTTTTAACCAAAGTTATACATTGTTATTAACAAAAAATAATAATGGTGTCTTAAACTTAGACTTATTCAATGAGATTTCACCAAAGTTTTCTAATCCAAATATCCAAAGATTAAGTAAACCTTTCTATGATATCAACTATAGTGACCCATAATCTTCATATATAAATATTATATCTTATTCTATATATAATTATAACATTATTATCCAAGACAGAACTATAATGTTTTAGTGTATTTGGAAATTTACATATATTAAAAACTGCTTCATAAAAGATCTACATAGTCACCGTTTTATTTCTTCAAAAATAGCACCCTTATTAGACACATCATACTGAAAAAATTTCTCTATAACCTATGGAAAATAAAACTTAATAAATGATTCAGTTAAATTCTCAAAGATGGTGAAATTTGGAGATAGTAATAATCATTTAAACAAATGATGATCAAAAAGCATATGGGAGCAAAAGATTAAACTTTTTTATTCATAAAAAAGAATTATTATATCATAAACATGAGTCATGGAATAAATCATGGTAGTTCTTAAGACATGAATTATATTAGAATAAAAGAACATGAACATGGGAACATAACAGTGGAATAAGATAACATCATAACAGACTTTCATAAAAACTATCATAATCATAATAATAGAAATAATAGGTCAATTCTACCCACCAAGACATTCATAAAAGGCTAGGATTAGTATAAACACATTTGTAACTACTTCAGTCATGGGATATCCTATAGTTTACCATATTTTAGTATTGCGCGGACCTCTCATGTACCCACTTTTGATCATGGGATAACCTATCATTTTTCCTCTTTCAGGCTTGGTATAACCTTTCATCAACCCTTTGATCAAATATAACATTATTATTTACCTAATACATTAAAGGGATATATAACATTTATCTCACCCATCACATAATCAAAAATCCATTAATATATATGTCAAAAGACCATAAAAACATTCATCATAACATAACCCATGGAAAAATGGGTTTCATTGATACTTCATCATCATAACCACAACCCATAGTGAGAATGAATAAATATGGTATCACTATATTATATCCCTAATAAATAAAAATTAACAATAAATGATATTATCATAAATGAAAATTCATTTAAAAGACCACTATGAATATTTATTGAAGAAAATACCCTTTTCATTTTGAAATCAATTTTTTAAAATCTAAAAATTTCCAAAATATTATAGAAATAAATTTCAATGAAAATAACCATATAAAATTATAAATTATATTTGAAATCATTGAGTTGTTTGGATATTGGTAAATTTATTTCATGTCATATATGTTAAAATAAATATTCTATTCACTTTTTTTGGTAAAAGTGCCTTGTTTAGAAAATGAAAAGAAGCTTTTATTTTAACCAATTTTTAAAAATTAAAACATGGGTAAAAAATAATTTAAAAAATAGGAAGATTATATTTTAAATATACTTTAAAACATTTTTAGATAACATAGTAATGGGTGAAAAATAACTTTTTACTAGAGAGAGAAATAATATTAGTTTTTCTTAAAAACATTATTGCAGTCTCTTAAATACTTATAGTTGGAAAATTGAAAGAAAAAAGTTATTTTCTAGAAATAAATATAGGATATAAAATTAAATGGTATTATTATAAAGGATCATATAATTTAATTCAATGGATATTCAATCATAAATATTCCAAATTAAGATGATATTGAAACAAAAATCTCTTGTCACTTTTCTTACTTTCAAATAAAGTCCTCGTGAAAGATTTAACCTTATATAGACATGTAAATCCCCATAATTTTCATGGTAATAATCATAAAATACATTAATGTGAATTATATTCACCACATAAAAGAAACAAATGGTTAATATGGAATGTGTTTTATGGAAGTAAAAGTGAGATGAAAATCTATCACCTCAAGTTTGACTTTCATTAAAGGTGATCTAACCTACTATATAATAAAATTAAATTTATTAAAATTATATACCAGAATTATTGACATACTTATAATATCATATATTATCCAATTATAATATTTTATTACCCTTTTATTAATAACTCATTAATGTCTTCATTTCTGAGTGTTAACTATTTTGTTTTTAATGAGAATTTTAATACAGTAGTTCCGGTATTTATACTTTGAACATGGTTTCATCATGTACATAATTTTAATATTGATAAAAATATCATATATATATTATATATATATATATATATTTGATTCATCCAAAAGGGATAGAGATAGAAAAATGAATTATGGTGTTCCTAGATACGGTAGGTTGTATATACACATGAAAAGTTTTTTACTTATTGATGGATAGAATGAATAAAATTTAAATAATAATTCACCATTATATAATAATTATTATATCATAAAAATCATATATATTCATTAAATTTATCCTTATTAATAACCATTTAAATCATAAATGAAAAATAAAACAAGTCTCTTCATAGAGGTAGTAATCCACACGTATGCACAAGTGATATTACTGTTTTTCAACGAAACAGAAGGTAAGAAGATAGATATGATATTATAATTAAATAAGTATAATTATTTCACAAATATCATTTATAAACTTCAAAAACTTTATAATAACTATCCATGAAATCTGGTGAGGGAAAATGAATTGTATCACTACATAGAGACGGTAGTCCACACGTACACATGAGCAACACTTTCACTTCCCATTTGATGTAAAATGGGTGGATAATGGTATTTCTATATTTATAATAATAAAATATAATTATATAAATTATATTAAAGTTATTATCTTATTATTAATACCATATATTTATATAAGTTAGAATAAAAAATAAATTGAAAGAGGTCGGGTAAGAAGATTACCACTTCTTTGATAAGAATCATTTAGTTCCCTCACTAAGGATACATGGAATTGTCATTAAGGAATACAATATAATATAATTTATTAATACTTACATTTTAAATATAATTATTTAGGGTTTGGTCGATCTATAAGGCTCAATGTAGTTTAAAGAAAATAGAGAAGGCGTATCCGTTTGAAAGGGAGGGAAAGGACGCACTTGAAATTATCAAAAGGATTAAAATATAATTATGTCATTATCAAGAAAAATTATTAAAAATGTCTAGTTATTTAAATAAAAATATTAAAATGTCTAAATATATTCATAAAATTGATTTTATATAGGTTTTGATGTCATTTTAAAATATATATTTTCATTTAACCCCTTCATAAACCAATTTTAACTCAAACTGTGGTACCACATTTTTCAATCATAAAGGGTTATAATTTTAATTATAAGTTAACAATTTGAACATATATGGATATATTGTGTAATTTCAGATCATTTATTATCCTAATTGTACCATTTAAATATTTTTATGATTTTTAAATAATTTAATAAAATAATATTTGACATAAAATATCATTAATGTCATTTTAAAAAATATTAATTTTATTTGACTTTAAAGACATTATTATAGTAATTTAATTTTAATATAATCCTTTCAAACATAAAAAATATGTTATAGTAAAATATAATATTATTTTGGTACTATAAATCACAAATACAATATTACTTTTAGTGTTTTTAAAAACATTTACATGATTTTTCTATAGCATGAACAAGCATTGTGTCAAAGTTGTGTATGAATTTAATGTAATTATTTACTCACAAAAAAAGAAAAAAATTCCATGATAAAAAAAATAATTCACATTTAAAATAAATATTTATAACCTAACATATCATCTTTTTAATCTTATGATAAAATCCATTGATTTTAATGTCAAGAGAGTGACATTTTTGAATTTTCATTACTTAAAATAATATAAACATCATTATCAAGTGGAAATGACAAAAAATGAAATATATTTAAATTTTAGATTTATATGGCTTATTTTATCCTATAAAATCAAATAAATTAATTTTTTTGGTTGATTTTGAGACCTTATCACGGAGTTTAAACTCTGTTATATCCACTATACCCTTACCGATGTGATAAATATTTACCAAGGATACATTTAAAATGACCAAAAAAAGGTTCACATTGACAAAAAATTTAAATCTTAATTATAAATTTGGTATCCATTTAAAATGATTCGATTTATATATGTGGTGTAATTTAATTTAAAACTAAACCCATAAAATGCGATGAAAAGAAATATTTCATAAAAAAAATTAATTATACAAAGTTTTTATACTAAAATACAATATAAAATAAATTTAAAATTAATATAAATAAATTATTAATAATATAAATTAAATAATTTTACTTTGAAACAATTTTTAAAATCATATATAACATTTTAAATGCTTGAAACGAAGAGATAGTTTTGAGTAAAAATAATTATTTTTCACTATTCATTGAAAAAATGAGTATTTTAAAAAAAACTCAAAAATTCACTATGAGATAATTTTGACATGATGATTTCAAAAATTAGGTTTATTTTTTTGAATATATTTCTAAAAGTGTTAAAAATTAATTATGTTATTTTCTCACAAAGAGAAATAAGAAACATTTTTGATGAAGAATGTATTTTGAAAGGATATAATGACTTTACTAAAACTTGAGTACCTATTTATGAATATATTTAAATTATATAAAACCTTTAAACTTAATTTTTAATAAAACAATATTCCTATTTATTTCACCAATTTAAAAAAAAATAATGGTATACTATATTGTAGTTTATTTATACTTGTGGTTGCATGCATTACAATCTATCGAAAAATTAAGTTCATATCAAGAGAAATATATAATGAAATATTGCGGTGTTACAATATTTATTTATGAATTTTAATTTAATTTGATGAAATTTTTAGACAATTGGGTGTCGGTTGATGGGAATTATTATCTTTGTGGTGTCAAGAGTGCACCATTAACCATTCGTATGTCATTGGTTATGGTTTTAGAAAGTGGATACCACTCAAGGAGTTTTAAAATATTGTAATTCAATGGTTGAGATTATTTAACTAATTATAATTTTTCGTAATTAATTTTTTATGGTTGGTGGTATGGGATAGAGACTTGGAAAAGTATTTCGGTTTAGTAAATGATTGGATAAGGATGGAGATCATTGAAAATGGGGGTAACATCATTATGAGGTATGTAGTCCCAATACTACTTAACCAATTTTCTTTTTTATTTAATAATAATAATTCTTTCATGGGGGGTTTGATTTTAATAAATTATATATGGAACAAGAGTTTCTTATGTGGTGTAATTAGGTGTCATTGAGCCTCCTAAGCCTAGAGAATGTCCTCTCCTACAAGATAAGTGAATTGAAATGTATTGGTGACCTTGTATCTAAATGTAGAAGATTTTAATTTTTTATACAGGGGACTCAAGATAGTATTGGCCTCTATATGGGGTTTGCAAATCCAATTTTAGTTCTCCTAGTGTTCTTACAACTAGCATAGTGGCATTTGGCCTATGGTAGTAGGTGAGATGGACATTAGTTTATCGTATAGTTGTTATACCTCCACTGATGGTGGGAAGTGGTCTTTCTATCTTTAGTGAGCATGATAAGTACTTTATAAATAGTTATAGTGTTATAAGGAAGGTTTCCTCAATATGTTTTGATTATCAACACTCCTAGAGTGGTGTGCGATGGGAACCCAAGTCTAGGTTACGAGGAGGGTTCTCTAATAGTAGGGCAAGATATTTTGGTCAAATATTACTAGTATGTTTCGTAAAATTTTATAGTTATGGATCGAGGAAAATAGGATTTATATGAGTTATTATTCAAACTTCGTTTCATCCTTTAAATAATGGAAAATAATGGTTGATTGGAATGTTTTGGATGAGATGATTATGTTTTTCCCTCTAGCGGGGTGCTATGTATGAACCATACTATATCTAAGGGCCATAGTTTAAGATATGATTGTAAAAACATCCAAAAACAATTAAGACACTACATTTTATATAAAAATGAATGTTTTACATAATATAAAATTCACATGAACATCACATAGATCCTACATCGGTATATCATATATACCAAAACATAAATTAACAAACCTAAATAAATCCTAAAAATGGTTTCTAGTTTTTAGGCTTTTCCAATCTCTTGACTCCACCCAAACTATCATTCTCAAACAATCAATATAGGGAATTTACCTTACATGTATCTATGATCATGAGGTTTTTTTAGTTACCAATGTGTTAGGGATACCTGATCAGCGTGTGAGTAAAACTCAATAGACCACCACAAATAGTTCCACTAACATAACTAATAAATATATAATCTATACAATGTTATATTATTATAATAATAAATAGAATAATATAATTAAATAAAATAATAATCATTAATCATCTGGTTCTATAGGGACGATCATGATTGACAAAACATGATTTGGACAATACTAGATCTCTTCAAAAAACTCACATGACTATAAAAAGGTTTTGATAAGCTTCCACCCATAATATAATCATATATCATGTCATCATACATAATCATAAGGAATATATCCCATCCCATAATAATAATATAATCATTAACCCATTGGGGCAAGGCACCCCACACCAGAATATCAAGATCTTATTATTGAAGGGAATATCATGCATCTTGTGCATCTCCATATATCATAGGTCATTAGGGGAATATACACCTTTCTCGGTATCTATATTTATATCCTAATTGATCATGGGGATAAATTCCACCCTATATAACTATATATATATTAATTATGGTGGTTAACACTCACCTAATATATCTCCAAATATCATAATTAAGGTAAATAGTGTTTGCCTTGTATATCTCTATATATCATGATTGGGGGGAACTACACCTAGCCCATAATAACATCATATATCATAATTGAGGGGATATTTTCCTAACTCTATATCTATATATATCAAAATCAGGGGTTAATTACCCCTCCAATATATCTCTGTATATAATATTAAGGGGAAATAAGGATACATTGTAAACATATCATATCACATATATCATAATCATGGGGGTTGACTACCTGCTTGAATCCATCATATAATTTTTGGAACCATGACCATTTTATGTAGTAAATGGAGTATGGTTTGTGTTTGTTGTCAACACTCATTGGAAGTTCAGGATGTTTTCCAAGAAAGGGATTATATAGTTCAAGAAGGCAACAATATTGAAGGTGACATCATTTCCTAGTGTTTTCCAAATTTTTGGTCCCAAAATTTGGAATATGGGACAAAGTGTTATTTGGAAAGGGTAGTCGCACATAATATTGAAGGGTGTTTAGAAACATACACACAAGGATTAATTTGGGATTAGTTAATCAATATATGGAAAAGGAAAGAAGTCTGTGCAAGTCTTAAATGTTCGCGAAGATGATATTATGAGGAACAATATTACTTTCCCAATGCGATGTAAAAATGGGTTTTTCTTGCTCAGGAACAATCTTACATTCACCAAAAAAGACACATAAAAAACGTGTGCACAGTGTCATCATGACCTATAAATAGGCAGATACCCCATTAAAGACATAATAATTTTCCAATGAAAATCTAGTTTCTCTGTTATATGAAATATTTGTGCAGGAAAGAATTATAGAGATTTAATCTTATGTGCAAGGTGTTTCTTTAGTCTGAAAAGACAAAGTGAGCCCTTTGGTGTAGTTGTGTGAAATATAAGTGTTGTTTGGAATTTAGGGGTTATGCTAAAGTCATCTTTTGTGAAAATTTCTAAATCCTGCATGAATGTTAAGGTATTTCATGCAACTGTGGTGTTATTCTTCCGAAAGGCATTTGAATATCTGGTTTGTGTGATACGTGCATTCAAGTGCATCAATTATGTACTCCGATGCAAGTAGTGTCTCGTGCTAGACTTAGAGAAGTACTTCAATGAAAATACTTTCAATAGACCATCAAATTAGTAAATTGATAAAGACTTCTCTCTTGGTAGTGAGAAAGGGGATTTGACAGAATTGTTTTAAGAGACATCATGAGCTCTCACTGAAATATTGTAAATGCAGTCTTTCTAGCATAGAGAGACTATGTCTATACTCTTGTACTCTAAAACTAGTGTAGATGGGTTCATTTTGGTATGACTGACACACTGTCAACATATGATCCTTGGATGCATCCCTTCGCATTGAACCAAGTAAAATTGTTGTGTTTTATCCTTTCTTTTATTTGACTCATAGATTTAACAAGTTTCTACCAATGTGGTAATAAAATCCAAAACATTAACAAGAAAAAGTTGACACCTTGATTCACCCCTCCCCTCTCAGGGTGTTCTTGGGATCTTCAATAATTTATAGACTGGCCTCCCAAGTAAACAGATTATTTTCTTCCATGATCAAACTGGGTTATCACTATGGTATACTCTCTTTACTAATTCACTCTCTGAATAACACTAGACTCGGGAAACCTCTATAGTCCCATGGGTCACATCAATATCATAAAAATAGATGTGGGTTCCTTTATCTTTCACTCTACTAGTTAGAAACCCATCCTTCAAAGGGAATAATATCCTTTAACAATAACATGATCACACCATGGTCTAATTTGTAGCATCTCTGACCTGGTTCACTCATAGGTAACTGAACCTGATTTGCCACATGGCCTCAAGTGTGCCTCCCCATACTCTAGAGGCTATCGACTAACAGTGAGGGTATATGACAGTATAGTGGGAAAACTATATCTTCATGATCATATTTTAACATAGTGCAATATAATAATGATAAGTAGTGTAAATGGTGAAAAATAATGAGTAGTATAATAATAAATTATATCGATATAATAAACAGGTGGAACAAAATCAATATTGAAAATAAAACCATGTAAATGGCATGTGATATGAAAAAATGGAATAGAGGTATTCACATATACATCATAGTATAAAGAAAAGAAATAAACTATCTCCAATATAATCATGAACATTATCTCAATCCTCTTCTATTGTAATCCATCAAAATTAGAAAATAAAACATCTACATCAAGACGTTTTGTTATGTCCCTACCTGCATCCATAAGATCTGTTTGGGTACCAACCATTATCCTGAACATGGTGTGAGATATACTCAGTAGGCCATCACCAATAGTGTCTAGTATAATACAAATGGTGTATATAAAATCAATAGAATGAATTTATAATAATGTAAACAAAAAATATAACTGTAAACGGGTTGGTTATGGTTTCTAAAGGAAACCAGGCTGAGATTACCAACTTAGGCCTAAGTTAGGATATCTCTGAACAAGTTGTTGAATATTTATATATAAATATATGTATGTATATATATGGTATATATATATATAGTGATGTTCATAGACATATATATATATATTCTATTACAATACAAGACTTGGGACGTAACTCAAGAATCGATGGATAGTGTATTGAGTCTCATAGAATATCAAGGGACTCCATGCCACTGTATCATGAATCATATGGACCTCCAAGCCTTGTAATCACATTTAATTTAGAAATCCCTGATAGTACATCATATTCAAATTTAATTATGGATTTCATGCCCATATATCACATTTTCTTTGGGATGTCAGCCCCATATTTCACATTTCATTTGGGACACCATACCCTTTTATCACATTTATGTGGTATTCCATGCATATATATTACATGTATATGGAACTCCATGCCTATGGATCACATGTATTTGGGTCTCGATGCTTGAGTATCACAAGTATATGGGATGAACTTCCAGACTATCATAAATATATGGGACTCCATTCCTGTAAATCACATATATAAAATAAGGGCATGTCATGATTTAATATAACACAAATGATGAATTAAAAATCATTTTACACACTAATTAAATAATGGGAATAACCCTTATTCAAATTTAAGTCATTTGAAGTATTCATACCACCCAATACCATTTAATTCAATGTATTGATTTTGTAAGGCATCAAATCCAAGACCTCTTAGGAGGTAGTTTGGACATTTAAATAATTATTTGTTCAAATGAATCACATAATCATACCCTAAGTGGTTGTACATGTTGATTTGGGAGACCAATGACCATAAAAATGGTATATGTGGAATTTTAAACATGGCTAAAAATTTAGATAAATGAAAACTACAATTTTAAGGTAACATGCAAAAATTATGGCGTGCAACATAACGGTGCATGTTAAAAATGACTCATCATTAGGGGAAAAGTACCTAACCACTAACCGAAGGTTGGTAGATGAACCCTAATTAGTTAGAATATTTATATTTGAAATAAAAGAGCATAAATTATACAAATAGATGAGTATACTAAAAATTTGGCATATTAGATCACACTAAAATAGTTCCAAATATGGGGATATAATAAGAGAAAGGATAAAATTTGAATGAACCTATTACTAAAATACATCCAATTCAATTGATGGTGAATAAATTGAAACTCATATGGAGATGGAGGCTCAAAGCCTATGGAATATGGGAGGAGTAAGATCTCACATGTCTAGATGTTAGAAAAGAAGAAAAAAGAAGATTGGTTTGAGTTTTTATGGAAAAAAGGAATAAATTGTCATTATACCAAGTTTTTAAAGGGGTGTATGTTTTTTTCACAATGTTTTCCAGACCATGTTCCTAACTATATTATTATACTTGTTAAGTGTCTCTTATGGTTCATCCCAAGGTGCATAGTTTGGGGAAACCATATGGTCCCTTCCATCCAACTAGAAATCCACATATGGGCATGAAACCTGACAGTAATGGTTATAACTAATCATGTGCAACTCTACTGTTTTCTATATCACCCACATGGTTGAGTTACGTGGCTAGCACTAACCATGCATAAATTTTATGATTGAGTCTATCTTTCTGAAATTTGGAGTTTTGGGCTCTAAACAAGCCCCATGATCTCCTAAACAGATTCTTTGCCTCTTAATCACATTACTAGAATAAAATAAAAGTTTTTTTAGTAAATTAAATGTCTATATATCTTTGATAATGTACATATGTTACAACCTCACCTTCTTAAAAAAACATCCTAGAGTTTCCCTTATAATATTTGTAAAACACCATATAAGAATAGTTTTGTCAACTGAGAATATACATCAACCACTCTCTCCTATGTCTCACCTTGTACACGACCATGATTCCATAGAACCCATACAAGAGGAACTAAACTGCCATAGAGATCCCTCATTCTCTGATCAATGATACACACAATATTCTCCTCAAAGGGTGTATCTACCTATGGATCAATATCCTTAGGGTCAGATTAATGAGTTGGTTCATGATAATAACTATAACGATATGATACTTGTAATAAGTTGTTTATGTCCCGGTACCTCTAAGGTAAAGAAAAATGATAGGCTATCAGATTGAATCCCTCCAAGATTTCAAAATGCATGATGTAATGAGGTGATAGCTTACCCTATCCTTGAATCCATCTATGACCCAAATTTGGAGAACCTCACAGAAATACTCAATCTCCCTCCTCTAACTCTATAGGTTGGAAAAATTATTGGAATAATATTTTTTCCTAGACTGAGTTTCACTCATACACTTTTGAATAAGTTGCACATGTTCTGAAGTCTCTCAAAAAAGATGAGGTCCTAGTATCACTACCTAAACTACCTATAACAATTATAGGGATGAATAGTATGGGCCTCCATATAGGTCCTTATTGGGATCCATATAAATAATTACTTGAATGGTGTTATTACAGTAAAACATTGTTGAGTGGTAGGTGTTTTTTCTAAGAGGCTCTAAAATCAAGGACACGTGCCTGAAGCATGTCCCCAAACACCTGTATCGTATGATCAGATTAACCATCAGTCTCAGGGTGGTAAGTTATACTCATAATAACCATTGAAAAAATTTATTTCTACAATGCATTCCATAATTATGATGTAAACTAAGGATCTCTGTCTAATATGATATATTTAGGAATATCATGAGGGTTACAATATTCTAAATGTAAATCCTCCTTATATTATATAAGGAAAATTTCCCCTTGGTCAAAAGAAAGTGGGTGGAATTAGTAAATCTGATGATTATCACTTGTACACTAACTTTTATTTGAGGGAATCATGGAAATCCTATTATGAAATCCATGGTGATGTCTTCCCATTTCAACTCAGGAATGGACAGTGGCTCTAGATGTCCAATGGGGTGTTCGTTCTCTACCTTCACCTATTGGCAGGTAAAACACTATGTGATAAAATCTGAAATATACCTATTTATACACATCCACTAATGTTGTATACATACATCCCAGTACATCTTAGTATGCCCAGGTAACACTAACTAAATAGTGTAATGATATTCCCACATGAATTATTATCATATATCTACAGGCACCTAGACCCTCCCATCAAAGTAAAAGATCTCATCATCCTCAATAACCAAACCATGTGGTGGTTCCTTGTCCGAGAAACTCCTCCTCAGGACAAGGACCATGGGATATAAAAGTTGTCTTATACATACCAATTCCAGAAGAGCATATGTCAATAAAATAATGTTAAAACAGGTTATCCATGATATTCTTGAACCTCCAGGCGCATCTCATAAAATAGGGTCATCAACTCTTAAAAACTACTATCCTCTTAATTGCCTTATGTCTGAGATTTTTGACTCTGCTCATAAGATACTGCATTTCCCTTTCTGGGTGTATAAGCAATCTCATGGTCGAATGATTGAAGGTACCCTACCCACATGTACTGCCTAAGATTCAAGTCATGTTGTGTGGAAATGTATTTGAGGATTTTGTAGTCCATGTAAATGATGATCCAATATTTCAATAAATAATGAATTCAATAGTGTAAGGTATGAACCATATATACTGCATGAACCATAGCTTCCATCTTGAGGTTGAGTGTAGGTAAATTAATCTCATGTGGTCTCTTCTAGAGGGGTTTTTATACTATAAATCAATCTCACAACATCAAAATTATTTCCATATTGATTTCTAATGAATCATAATAAATTATATAGCCTTTTCCATGCTCTGGTAGAATCAGGACTGGCACTAAAGTAAACCTCTCTTTTAAATATTGAAAGGTTTCCTCATAATCTTCCAAATATAAGAGCTTCACACCATTGTTATTCAAGCCCAAGAGAGGTTCTTCTAGGAATGAGAAGTTATGAATGAAATTCTTGTAGTAGTCATCCATTCCTAACAAACAATGTATTTCAAATATATTCATGGATTATTCCTAGAAAACTAAAGCTTTCACTATATTTGTGTCAATATACACTCTTACCTATAAGATGATTTGACTTATGAAGTGTACATTATAAATCGAGAAGTGATATTTTGTTAAATTAGAATACATATAGTTATCTTATAATTTATTTATCATGATATCATGAGTTTTGGTATGTTTTTGTCAAGTATTAAAGTAAACCGATATATATCCCATGAATACTATCATAAATGAATATAGATATAGGTGAAAAAAACTAATTCATTAGATCCATAAAGATTTTGGGTGTATTAATGAGACCGAACGACATGGATAAATATTCATATGTTTCATATCTAGTACAAAATTCCATGAATGTTAGTTATATTAGTATTAAATGCACCTAATGGTAGGTATAACTCAAATAGATCATGGATAAAATGGTCAATCCTCATAGTTGAGAAAAGAAGTTGTCTATACATAGAAGTGGATGAAGATTCTTAATCACAAGTTGGTCTAATAGATGATAATCCATGAAAATCCAAATGGTACCTTCCACCTAATTTTAAAATAGCATAGGTGAAACCCATGGTGAATTATTGGGTTATATAAATCCCTTATACATAAAATCCTCTAGTTGTATCTTGAGTTCTTAGAAATTAATAGGTTTCATCCTATAAAGAGAAATGGATACTAGTTCTACTCCTAACACCTGATCAATGGTGAATTCCACCTCTCTTATAGGAGGTAATTTATAAAATTATTTAGGAAATAAATCCCTAAAATGATCAAAAATATGAGGTAATTAGATACATTGTATTCCATGATCACTCCTAAAGAGACTAGACATCTAGGATGTAACTCTTACCATCCCATGATGCTTGGGTCTAGCTTGACTCACCTCGACATCCCATTATTCCTTATGAATATTGGTGCCTCCCTTATGGGATGTAAAATACACCCTATACAGACAATAATAAATTTTATCATGATAGGATACTAACTATTCCATATGATATATGACATCGGAACTTGTCATCTTGAGGTTAAAGAGGTTCTATAGGAATCAGTGGCCACCTATCTCAAAGGGGAACACCTTTTACTAGAAGACACTCTCGTATCACAACCCCAATGGTTTTTTGAGAGTTATAAACCTAAAAATGTACACTCTAACTAGGAATAGACATACAATGATTTATGTATATATAAAAGAGTGTGAAGATATTAAGTCAAATAAGGATGATACTAAAGTAGAGGCCAGTATAATAGTACCTATAACTATAGAAGGGTTGAAACTCAGGTCCTCTAGAGTAGGCTTCACTGCAAATATGTGTCAAGACCCAAATCCTTAAGATACAACCTGGCTACCCTGAGTAGGTTTGTTCTACTAGAATTTAGTTTCTAGAGCCTGGCTACCTTAGACATGACCACCTCCTTAGCATGAAGGGCTGCAAGTACTCCATCTACCTTCTTAGAGAGATGATAATAATCTAGATCCTAAAGGTGAGACTAATATAGATCCTATCCCAATATGAATAGATATAAAATTATTCAACAATTTCTTAATATTCCCCAACCTAATGTATCCTCAGTGCCCTGTGGGGTATTTAGGAAACCAAGGCTTCTAATGCCCTGGCATCCCACACTAGTGGAACACTACATAAATATCTGTAGGTTTCTCATGATTACATATTACCACAAATAAAAACTCAAATCTATGCTTCTAATCACTCAAACACCACTTCCCTATATCAAAAAGAAACTACCCTTTCCCACACCATCAACATCCCCCAGGTATCACATAGTGATGTAGGCCTCCTTTATTATCTCATAACTGATTTTCAATGCAAAAACATTCACTGGAGATTATATGGAATATATAATCCCATCATAAAAAATGTATCATTATCATCAACTCATCACCATTCGTTTTTGGTGTGAAGATGTGAATTTTAGTGAAATGAGCCTAATATTCCATCACATACATTACACCCTTCACTAAACGAAAAAATCCCCAGCATTGTCGTCTCTCAGTGTCTATGGAAAGATGTAATCATAGAAGTATTTCTAGAATTCTTCCCATTAATAGTATCCATCCTGAGTAATCACATCCCACCAATTATTGGAGGAATCTTGAAGTGTATAGGTTTCAATTTTGATCCTCCTCTTCAGAGGTGTCTCTAGATGCTCAAAAATGGATAATGTGGCCTCCAGCCATGACTCAACAACCTTTGGACCATTATCCCCTAATAAAGGAGGAGGATGATTCCATGAATATTATCATGTAAACACTACCATATTAGGGGAGGGTCTTATATATCCTTGCACAAACTGCATAAAACATAGGAATATATATAAAAAATTATCATCATTTTCCATATTAGGAAGAATGGTATGTTCCTCAAGTGGAACTTCTGGACGTAATTTCAGTGGATAAAGGCCCATCACCTATGAATTGTGATTATAGCCACATTATTGGCACATGATTCAAAGATATTATGGTGGAATATTTCAAAAACATTCAAGAACACATCACATAAAAGACTTAATAATAGATAAGATCAAAAATATTAGAATAGGAAAGGTATAGAGCCTTCCTATAAATGGTTCATACCTTTTTACCATCTCCAAAGGCTAAGTATATGTGATAAAAAACATCATAAAGTATCACATGAGACATTATCTACTACCAAATACTAATATCAGGTCTCAATCAAGGTCTCACATCATATAATATAGGTTTTAGTATATAGAGTTTCAATTTCAAGGTATAGGGGAGAACACCCTTTACATTGCAATTGAAATTCGTTTTATATAGTAACTATCTTATTTAAGGATTTAAATTAATTTAATTTTATAATAATTTAGGTGTTTTTATATAGATATCATGAACTTGTTAGAAGTTTCACCATTCCCTGGTTTTAAATGAATAATCTTTGTAAGTTTTAATGGGGACATCGTTTAAGTGTCAACTAACCCATACATGGAGTATCAAGATGTAATAGGTCAAACAAAAATTATTTGATTAAATCAATCTCCATTTCCAATTTATTGAAGTACATGCTTCATTAATTACTATTATAATTTATGTAATCAAAATAATATAATGTTTTATCCCATGGAACCAGTGGTTCATGGCACAAACATATAATACATGGTTAATTAAGGTTCCACTATCAAGGTATATGGGAAAACGCCATTTAGGATGATGTAGAAACAGTAATTAATCAAATTTCTCTATCCATGTAAGATACTTTAGCACATTTTTAAATATAGTCATCAAGGAACTTACAATAATCATCGGAAATACAAGAAATTCAAGAAAAAAGATACACCTATATATCATGGTATAATGTATGAAATGTTACTTTTCTAGTGCCTATAATTATGCATGAGTTGATACCTCCTTATCATGCCAATACATGGAAAGTGGTGTTTATACTAATAATATATTTGATAATAACATCACAAAACATGTGTGTCACCCAATGGTGAAATCAGTACAACAGTAACAGACACAAACCAAAAGAGCAATATCCATACCTTGGTAATTTGGATTTACATTGTATGTGGGCAAGCTACTCCTAGTCATAACCCCATTACCAAATTACAATGGATTCCTATTAGACTTTCCAGTACCAAAATAGTAATACAATAGGAAAAAAAGGATCTAATACCACTTCATAGAATCCAAGAACTAGTTCAATCATAAGTAACTGAACCTGATTGGCCATATGGCCTTAATCGCATTACCTTATATACCAGAGGTTGCCGAATAGATGTCAGGGTCTATGGTGGTATATTGGGGAGACTATAACCTCATGATAAAAGTGTAGTGAATTGGTATATAATAATTTTACACAGTGAAAAAAGTGATAAATAACCAGCATCATAATAATAAATCATCTAGAAATAATAAAAAGGTGGAATATAATTTATATCAAACACAAATTGATGATTATGTCATGTGATATAAAATGGGGAATTGGGAAATAGAAAAATACATCATGTAATAAAAAATAAAAAAAGCTTTAAACTATCTCAACTATCATTGTGATCAAAAACTCAGTCCTATTCTCCTATACTCTATCCTAAGCAGACAATCAATCATCCACAGACAGATTCTTCCCTTTATCCCTACTTGTATCCATAAGATTTTTTTTGGTGCTAACCAGTTTCCTGAATAGGGTGTGATATATACTCACTAGGCCACCCACAATAGTTTATAGAATAATCTAACTAGTTCATATAGAATAAAAAATGTGAATTTATAACAATGTAAACAAAAATATAACTATACTGGCTCTGGTTTATAATGGACACTATGTCGAAAATACCTACTTCAACCTAAGCCAGGATATTTCTAAATTAGTTATTATATGTATATATATAAATATGTGTATGTATGTATATATTTTATATATTTAGTGATGTTTATATCCATATATATACTACTACTATCCAAGAATCAAGATAAAAATCAATCATTCACAGAGAGTAGTATGAGTCTCACAAAATGTCAAGGGACATCATGCCCTGGTGTCATTAATCATATAGGTTTCCATGCTATATTATCACATTAAATTAGGGACACCAATCCCATATATAACATTTAATTAGTTATTACATGACCTTATATCACATTTAATTTGGGACACTATTCCCATATTTCACATTTCATTGGGGTCACCCAACCTTATCATCACATTTACGTGGTATATCATGCATGTATACCACATGTATATGAGATGCATTGCCTGAGGATCACATGTATGTGGGTTGATATTCCTGATTATCACATTTATATGGGATGCCTTTCCGAACTATCACAAATATATGGGATTCCATTCCCATAAATTTCATTTATAAAATAAGGGTTTTTCAAGCTTTAATAGAAGAAAAAATATGAATTACCGTTCATTTAACATACAATTTAACTATGTTTTAAAACCATTATTCAAATATAATTCATGTGAAGTGTCCATAAGACCCACTCCTATTTAATTTAAGGTAGTATTTATATTATCCATTAGTCTAAGACTACAAGGGATGTGGTTTCCCATATAAATATTTAATTGTTCAAGGGAATTCATAAGCACACCCTAAGGGGTGGAACTTATTGAGGTGGGAGACCTATGAACATTAAAAAGGGGTATATGAGTAATTTCAATATGAATAAAAATTTATATAATTAAAATTAAAAAATTTAATGAAATTCAAGGAAATTATGGAATGTGGAATGACAATGTATGTTATAAAATGAATAATATTTATAGAAAATCACTAAAACCCCTACATCAGGTTGGTAGACGAACCCTCATCAATTATCAGCATCCGATTAGAAGTATAATGGGGGAAATGTTAAAAATATAAAAATTCCTGAAAAATAGGGAATATTATACTACACTAAAATATTACTGAAGATGGAGAGATAAACCAAGAAAGGAACGAAAAGGAATGAATGTATTAACAATATAAATCCAATGCAACTATAGGTGATGAAATTTGAACTCGGACAGAGATGGAGGTTCAATGCCCAAATAATAAGTGAGGAGGAAACTCTCACATGGCTTTCTATTGGATAAGAATAAAGAATAATGGCGGTATTTTTTCTTTAAGGAAAAAGTTAAAATGGTAGTTTTACCTAGTTTTTATAGAGGTGGAAGATTTTCCATTTGTTTTTCCAAACCATGATCCTATACATGTTAAATGACACTAATGGTGTGCCCTAGGTCCATGGTTTGGGAAAACTTGTAATCCCCTTTTAGATCTTATAAATCCTTACATGATCATGTGTCCTGAGAGGCATAGTTAGAAATAATCATGTCAACCTCTGCAGTTTACCACAACACCTACATGGTTGAGTCACATGGTTACCACTAGCTATTCACTAACTATGAATAATAGTCTATCTTTCCAAAATTTGGAGATTTGGGCATTTAAAGATATTCAGACTCTATTTAGCCACTCCTTATCCTCTTAATAACAATACAATTATTAAACTATCATATTTTTATTCAAAATTACGTATCCATAACTCTTCAAAAAAATCTAGTACATTACATAATTAACCTCACATGAAATAAAATGCTTCCATCACACTAAATAAATTAAATAAATCTCATCTCACTTATAAGTTTGTCTAGTTTATACCTCTCACTGAACCTATACATAAATCATTTGAATTATATCCTTACTCAAATGCCCACTTGTACAAGTGTAGGAGGAACACTCACCCAACATAATCATTAAGAAATATGATCTACAATATTCCAAGGTTTCATATAGCCTTCCCCTATGACTACTATTGTAAATACAACACTCTCCCTTACATGAATATGACTAAGGTAACCCATTCATAGTTCTACAATGTTTACCTTATCTTGTTTCTACCACTCTAGGTTATTTATATCTTGTAACAAATTTTATTGTTTTACATTATGCCATCAGTGGTTGATATATCAATCTAGGGTCCACTGGTCATTCAAGGATCATGGTACCTTTGTTTTAATCATGAATATTTAAAGGAAAAAATCATTTATAAATCATGGTCGATCACCCACAAGTGGAGATACAATATATCACAAGCACATAACAAAATTTATAAACTTTATGTGGACTTATAAGGACTACCTACCTTATTTAGAGTTAATAAATTTAATAAAAGCTCAACTGTTTTTTCTTATTCTCATTTAAGACTCATCTAAGATCAACCAACTCCTAAGACACAATATCAATACATATCACGAAAATAATAAATTATATAAATTTAAAATTATTTTTTAAACGTTTATTCCAAATTCGTATTGAATAACAATTTATTGAGTGGTTTTCACTCACTAAAATATTAAGGGAAAACATAACAACATCACATGGCATTTACTTGGTGATTGATTGATAAAAATCATCTTCACATGATGTAACCCTAGCGTAAATTCCATGAATTATTAGATGAAATATTATAAGAACAATTAAAAAACATAACTTAACCAAAATAGAGAATAACAGATTGAATACATCTCTTCTAGATATCCTATATCCATCGTGCATAAAATCCCCATTGTTTAGGATGATCTCTGAAATTCTTTGGTAAAATTATCAACAAAACCCTAACCAAGTACAATAAAATTTCAACTAACAAAGTGTAATAATAATAATAATAAATATTTTCAAGAAATAACCTATAATACATCAGAGAAACATTCAATAATGAACCTTGGTTATGGGGAGAATGAAGGTATGAAAGTGGATGGGAGAATTGAATAATGCCCCTGCATCCCAAAATATGTTCCCAGAATGATGATGTTCTAATTAAATATTCCATTAATATTTTTTTGTTATATTATTTTAAATAAATCATATATTAAACAAGAAGAATCATGGTTAGAGTCTCATAGCCTATGTTATGACACAATTATCAAAGGTAATTCCAAACTACCTTGACTACAATTTCTTTTCTTTATGGGATTCAATTGATCCTTCATTTTTTTATCCATATTTTTGTTCATTTGAATAAATTTGGTCCCAATGAATCCTTAATCTTATAAAAAATGATTATTCTAATTTTTTTAAGTATAAACAGTGCTATAATAAAAATATCAACATGTTGTCCAATAGTATTATAAAGTGAAAGATTTAAATTTTTAGATGAGGCCAAAAATATAATGATAATATAAGAATATATTCCAAAATATTATTGATAAATAATGATGCATATTAAATATTTATTCATTAAAATTTCAAGAAAAAACATCAAATACATCTATGAAATAAATTGTAAAAGTATGTTTTTCATTCTGAAATAATTTTCAAATAATCAATAAAAATTGTATGTATGATGAAAAAAGTTCTAATAATGAGATACAAAAACGCATAAATACTATAAATCACAAATATAATGGTGAAAATATGTAAAAGTTATTGTGATATCATATTTCTTTAATTCTTGGGAATAAGACATAGGGGACCCATACAAGAATCCTAGGAATAGATTTTTAAAATTAAATTCAAATATCTTAAGAGGACTAACAATCATTCTATGATATGGGTGATTAAATTTACAAGATATATAATTTATATTCCTCTTGTAATTCAATGAAATTTTAATATAAAATGGAATCTAAATGGATACTTTAGGAATATATAATTTTATAAATAAATTTATTTTAGATAATTTAGCTGAAATCGGGGTTTCACTCACCCAATGCTATCACATCTCAATGTTAGGGTATATCATCTCTCTAGTGATTCCATTACATCCTTCCACATTTTTTCACCTAATTATTCTAATTTTCTTCTATTATCTCTGATTCTGTTATACTAGTAACTCATTAAATATTTCTACTACATTTCATTATTTTTTTATGGTTGAATCTCTTTATGGAAATGATTTTCATTTGTTTTCTTTTTTACTCTATGGTGTTTTTTATTATTTTAGAGGATACACCTTTCAGATCCTCCATTATTTTCTAGTTGTCACTACATATTTTTCAATTTATTTTTCTTCCCTTGGGATATATTCCCTCCTTTGGTTGTTTATGGTTATTTGTTTCTTCTAATAGTGAATTATTATTCTGCCTCTATTAATAATGAATGGTTTCGTTATTGGTTCATCCTTGTTAGGCTTAGTATGTCCCATTATTTCCCTTTTTTCTAATATTTTCTTTAGGCTGTGATTTATTATCATATTTATTTTGATAAATATTTAATGGGTTTCTTTATGGGTTCACTCTCATCCCTATAGTGGTGAGCTAGACTCTAATATCCCTAGTGCCATCATTCCCATGACATCGTAATGACCTATTTACAGTCATCCCTTTAAAGGAGGATAATTTTTTTAGTCTCCCTATGGATAAAAGGCTTGGTTTTTTCTAGTGTGACCAATGATATCGTCTTGTGAATATATAGAGAGAGAGGGTCATCATGGTAGATATATTGGAGAATTCGATAGCAGTTGGTGGTCCATCTCACTAGTTATATAGAAGTGGTGGTTAGTAGTCTGCATTACTATTGTGGTTTTATTTCTCGGCCATCGATCCATTCATGTCATTACTCTTGTGGTTAGGAATTGCAGATCCCATGGGCTACTAACTTGTGGTTATAGTCTATAACTGATGTAAGGGGACTATATTATTACTATCATCACAACAACAATAGGTAAATATAAAAAAATCACCCAGAATTAAGGTAATGAAAATTAATTGTAGTTATATTCCAACCATAAATAGTATATAATAATAAAATGTTATTATATTAATAAGACCAATAATCTATAGAAACATTTACATTTGGGTTCACCTATAAATCAAACCAATTATATAATAAAAAAATTAAAAAAAAATAGGAGAAATAACCCCAAACACCAAGTCACCCCTCAAAATGGACTCCCAAAACTCCTTTAAACTACTCAATCCAAGTTCCCTGTATAATTTGTAACATAGAAGACAACATAAGGGTCCACACATGCACAATGTTTCCCATGAGGTTAAATGGAATAAAAAATAATAGGTATCCACTATAACATCCCATATATATGTAATCATATATATTCTATGTATATATAATAAAATAAACAAGAAACTTTCATGGAATCACATTAGGTCATAACATGACAAATAATCGACCATGACACTATAACCCACTTGATTTGGATAATGTTGGATAGAATATTCATCTCATACCATATATACAAACACATAACCTATCACTTTATGTAAGGTCCAAAAATAAGTCACAAATGATACCATATCACTTAGGATAGTTTCCTACTACTGAATCTCAACCAATACCCTATCACTTGTGCAATGTTTTTGAAACTGAGCCTTAACCAATACTCTATCACTCAGGATAGGTTCATGAAACTGAGACTCAACCAATAACCTATCACTTATAATAAGTTAAAATGGATAATTTACACAAAACAGTATATATGACTCACAATTTGTCTTAAGTTATAGGAACACACTCAGACCCTTCCTCTCAAAATCAAACAACTAAACTAACATAAGTGTCCAATATCAAGCCTAAAACTCAACTCAATCGATGAAAAACATAACCCATGCCCAATAAATCATCTAAAAATAAATCCATACCATTAAAATCACTAATGGATATCCCATAGAACCCTCAACATAATTTACTTGTATTTTACTCATTATAAAATCTTATATAAATGTGAATTATAGCTACAAAACACCCATATCCCTCCCAAACCCTAGGTTTACACTCAAATCACAACCTATCCCATAGATCTTATGAATAAACACTATCCCAAAAAAGTCCATTTTAGGCTATGAACTACCACGTAGGGCCTCACTAAAACATTTAAGAATATCTACCACCCTTAAAAGCATGTTATTGGAATTTAACTTTTCCCTAAAGGGCCTCACACAATTATTTAATTTCACTTCATATACCAACCCATGCTCTAGTCCTATGTGTAGATTAAACTATTACCTCACTCTTGGATACCCCTAGGTGTTACACTCCAAAACATTAAAAAAATTCAACAAGATGAACCCTTTTCTATATTAGTAAATCCTGAAAATGCTTCTTTATATCAATCCATAATCATTAGATACTCCAATAATACTTCCAATGGTATTTATTTTCCAAAGATAACATGACCCCACTTTATTATCACTAATATCTACTAGGACCATCACGGAGGGTGTTTACCCTCTCTCAAAACCCAATAACATGATTGAAATGGTGTTAATGGATATAATCATTCCACTAAAACCATTAAAACATTTTACTCCTCTCACTCAAGTATCCTTATGTTTTAAAATCTATTTTCATAGTCCTTCCTAGATAATTTCCAAGCCTCTTCATGAATAGATCCATTACTCAAGGTTCACCCACTTAGAATCCCTTTAAATAGATCACTAAGGAATAGATTATAATAAATTCAAGTCATATCATAATCCAAGACCATATATGGTTTATTAAAGTTATATTATATTTTAAACCCATTGGTATCATATTTTTTGGGTATCTCTAATCCTCAAAATCAAGAACAATATGCCCAACTAATTCTATAGAGGCTCAACCCAAGACCCTCTAGATAATCTAATACCAATTGTTCCTTTTTAGTTCTATCAAACATGAACCCCTAAAGTATTCACATTGTAAAATTTATACACTACATATATTGTTAGCCATTTAAGGGATATCGAAATTGAATATTAGGTGTTATCCCCTTCATTTTACTACATTTTCCATTTCCATCCAAGCTTATACCTAAACTTATCAAGATATTAGGAACCAATCTCCATCCAAAAGGCATAAAAAATTAATTTTATACATCTATGATTAATTTTAAAGTATATTTCAATAATTAATTATCATAAAAAACTCACCAAACTTAATTTATATTACAAAACTATAACCTAAAGAAAGTGGAAGACGCGTTCCAAACATTTGGCACTCTTGTTCAAAACATATCCATGAATCAATTAAAAAACAATCACCAATTTATAATTAATTTAATAAAATCCAATTAAATCATATTGTGTGACTTACCTTCACTGAAATTGTGAGAAATGGTTATTATTATTCTTTCTTTGACACCTTAGGGTCACCTCACCCCAAATCCCAATCATTAAAATTCTTTTCCACCATGCTCTAATGGAATAATTTTTAAATCATTAAAATAAATCCACCAGAATTCTTAATGGGAGCTGATAGACATGTTTTATAGATAAGATTTTTCACTTAAAATTTTCAATATTATAATTTATCTAAAATTCATAAAAATTAGTTAGTGTTCTCCTTTATATTATGGAAACTTACCTTTAATGTTTCATTTTGGGGAAAAATAAAAACAATTTCTTTAAAGTGAATATATTATAAATGGAAATAAATTTATTTAGTGGAAAAAAAGTGACCTTAAAAATGTATAAGGGGGAATAAACATGATTAAGAAAGAGTACACTATAGCATGGAGATTCATTCATGGGTAGTCACATAACTTGTGTCAAAGATCTAACGGGATCCCTTAGAACATGTAGGATTTGGGCAAATATATAAGGAAGTTTTGGAATTGGTTGGTAAAATGATAGGTCCTCGAGGTAAGTAAGTGTTGAATCATATATTAAGAAACACCCTTTCACCACACATTATTATATAGTGTTTTTAAAGTGTTTTCATTGTTCATCATTAACATAAATGATATCATCTTGAGCTAGAACCTACATCTTCTTCTTTGGATTGTGATTATGCCATCTTACACAGTCTTGTACTATAGAAAAACGATCACTAACATTGTATAGGGATATTAAAACAAACTACCATGGATGAGAATGTTCACAATAGGAACCACATTACACCATGGACTATTATTGAAAACAGTAGGATCCTGATCTAGTTTCACCAGAACTTGTTGTGGTGTCATGGAAGTATGTATAAGGAGATGGTTTTTCATGAGGTAACCCTTGAGAAATTGAGGTTAAATTGTGTTGTGAACATGAACATTCATGGTATTACTTGATTATTTCATAAAATATTTTTTGGCATAAGGTGGCCTTGTATGGTGTATATTAATGATTTAGCATTTGAATAGTATTGGTGGATCGAGAGTTGTGTTATACAAGAATAGTGTTGCACTATAATTTAAAGAATAATTCAATTAAAGGAGGTGGTTATGTTATAATAATGGGTATTAATGTAGTATGGGATCTTTTTGGAAATGGAATTTGTTTTTATGAGAGGATATCCTTGAATCATATCCCATATAGTATGTTTCAACCTAAAGTTAGGGGGTTCGGGTTGCACGACCAGCACTTTTTGTTTCATAATATTTATATCATCAATATATAGGGTGATTTATCTATCCTTCCCCATGAACATTGTTATATATATGGTATGGGGAGATTAAAATCAAATAACCAATTGGGACTCCTGAAAAGATTAAGAAGTTGGAGTCAAAGAGATATAAAAAATATATGGATATGTGGATAAGATATAAGAAATATAGGGGATATATTTAAATGAATTATTTACTACAAAATAAGAGGTGTTTCTCCCTTAAAGGGTAATGGAAACATATATTATCAGGTAGAAAAGGTGAATTTGACCACCATAGTATTTGTGTAGATTTTTATTTTCCTTTTTTAATTTTAGTTGTGTAATATTGGAACTCATGCATTGGTGTTCACAAGAAATACAATTATAAGTTCCATATTTACTCAAAACCTTTATCTTTACCTGTTATCCTATTCCCTACCATATTATAAGATTTTAATCAATGGTTGATGAACACTAAACCATGTTTTTCTAGTGTTATAGAAGAGGGTGAAGTTGGTGAAGAGTATTCATGTGTATTGAATTACACTTGTCTACACTTATAATTTCTACATAGTCATTATTATTTCAATGAAATTAATTCATACCATATCCCCTAGTTAACTAGTATTATTGATGGTAATTAGGGTATTATACTCTATTTCATAGAGGGGAGTAGGGAGTGATAACCTACTTAAATCAAATTTCCACTTTATATATAGAACTTAATGCACCATAGTTAGTTAGTTTTTCTTATCCAAAGTAGATGATGATATTATTTAATTGTATTTTATTCTGGATAATTAGAATAAGTCCCCCAAGAAGTTTAGAATTTATTTAATTTCTTTATTTCAGTTGTAGGATTTATTTTTCTATGAAAATGAAAAACCATCCTTGTATGTCAACATTCCCTCTCTTCATCCTTTATTAACTTCATATAATATTAGTTTCATTTTTTTTATTATAAATTTAGTGACAAGGTGGGGAAGATATAAAAATTTTAATAGGGAATATATCTTAGATTCCTTTTTCCTCAAGGAAGAAACTATGTAATTACACTTTAATATTTTTTATGATTGGTAGGAAAAAAATATAAATTAAATTTTTTCACCTTAGGGAATCAATAAAACCCAAAAGATGGTCTAATTTTTGGCATTATTGAGGGAGAGTACTGACACTAGTAATGGTAAATGAACTAATTTATTATCTCAAGTATTTATTCATCATTTTTCTATTTTTTGATTTTAGCCAATGTTTTTCTTTATTTTTTTCATTTTACACTTAAGTATTTTTTATTAGTTGTAATGGAAGGAAAAAATGCATATTAAATGAATATAACACATTCACTATTCACACAATGGACCTTTAACACCAAAATAAATTACATAAAAGTATATATAGTCTAAGAAGAAAGTGGTCCCAACCATTCTTAAGAAATTATTAATAACTATTCCACAACATAGATTTTTTATTAAAAGAGTCATTTCAAGACCTAGAGTAAATGAAAGCGGAATATAAATTTTTAAGATAAGATTACAATGAGGTAACCCAAGATGAATCAAGGGCTAAGGAGATTTCAGAGATAGCTACTGATCCTGATTTAAAATCCAAGGTAACAGTTATTTATAATGTTAAATATATTGATAGGGTACATACCTTCATCTATAATACCGTATGACGAGATGGGATTTAAAATTTATGATAAATTTTAATTATATTTTAGTTGGTGGTTCATTTTGATAACAGAAACTTTTAATGAGATCATGAGGGTTTGAACACCCTAAATAGATGTTATAGGATATGGGTTAAGGATTGGTGGATGTATTGAGGTTTTGGAGAAAGTCATAGGAATGTTTAGGGCCTGGGATACTAAAAATGGATGGTGTATCTCTTTCATTACGAGAAATGGGTATTATCATCATAAAATAGTTTTTGGGTGAAAAGATATCATGTGAGGGTTAGCTAAGTGATATGGTCCCCTTTCCCAAAAAATCATAGTGTGACCATTATGGTCGCAGCATGATATATGTTATAGTTAGTTTTTTAATACAAATAAGAGGGATCACCCCCCCCCCCACCCACCCACTAATTTATTATGATTGATGAAGTATATAGTAAGACACTAATCATCCCTATTTACATCACTTGTTATATTTTGTTGGGGTATAATTCTTTGGAATTTTCCTCGGTGGAAAAAGGTATAGTTGTTTCCTCCTTCTAATGATCTTTATTTTCAACATTACTATTAATTTTGGTGTTCTTCATTTTAAATGAATATATGGTGATTTACCCAATGGATGGTGAAAACTCAAATTTATTATGATGCTTTCACGCATCCTAGAAAGAGGTTATCCTGAGACACTAAAAAACAAGTCTATATTCATTATTTAAGGTGAGGTATATTTATATGTAAATTTATTTGTGTCTTATGGTGATTTTGAGAAAAATTTGTCATTGATTCAGGTATATAATTTAGCTATTTTTTGTTACTTGGGATCAGGGGTGTTTCAAGAGTAGAATACACCTGGATTTTCTTAATTATATCATCATTTGACTACCTGATGAGTTTACCATGGGTTATTCTATTTTGGTACATTGGTTTTAATTAATTATTTAATTAATGTAATGATGTTTTTGGTTGATATAGGTTTTTAGGTGATGGATCAGTCCTGGAGAAGCTTAGGGAGGTATTGGTAGGCCTTTCTAGTAGTTACCAACCTTTGGAAAATAAAAATTGGAAAAGAACTAATTGAGTTATGTGGTTTTGTGACTTTCAATATAGTTTTATGAATGATGTTTATATAAATTTGGGTGTGTGGCCTCGCTATTATAGTGATGGAACCTATTATTATTTAATTTTTTCATTAAATTAAAATAGTATAATTAAAATTAAATTGTTAAATTTTTTATGAGCATCTGATATTAAATGGATGGGGTGAATGGGCCGCCATGGACCTAGTTAATTAGTTTGATTACTTGTATTATAATGGTTTTGGGCTATATAAATAGGATACTTAGATTCAAAGACACCTCTAATAGGGGGTGTGATGATACTTTACATGGACTACCCTAGTAAGTTGGGTGAGGACCCTTGGGATGTGTTAGACTTAGCTGGATAGACCTTATATATATTATAAATGGTTTAGGTGAGTTGGATATTCTTGAGTGACACTAGATATAGATATTTTACTTGAGATATATCTCAAGACTATCCCCAGTATGACATGACCCTAAGGTTTGTGAGGCCATGAGATAAATTTGATGATGTCGAGGGATGGGATGTCTTTATTAAGTTGGGACTTACCCATAGGGACAAATTGAGATCAAGGATACCATTAAGGGTTCCTATACTGTAGTGATCATCTAGAGGGGCCCTGTGGGTTCTAATTTGAATAAGGACCCTGGGTGGGGGTATGTGGATATGGGTATAGTTGGTTGTGGGTATCACCCTACAATCCAAATAGATGGTTAATCCTTATATGGTTATGATGATAAGTTTGGGCATGTACATTCAACTAACCCTAGTTATAATTTATTTAATTTATTTATTAATATGTTATGTTATTTCCTAGGATGCCTAGGAATCAGTTGTTGGGCCGGGAACTTTTTTTATTGTTCGAGATTCCAAGGAATCACCTATTCAGATGGATGAGACCATGGGATTCCTAAGATGTCAGGTATCATGTCTCATGGTATTTTATGAAAAAATGTTTATATTAACTAGAATCCATTATGTTTGACGATGTATTGGATGACTAGAGGTGGTACCTTTGATGCGGAAATATAGAATATATGATGAGGTTCATATATGAATTTATAAGATGCTTGGGATTCCTGTAATCATGGGGAGGACTATTTTGAATGTCATAGAATCCTATTATTTTAATGGTGATACAATTAGTCTATTTTTAATTATTAGGACACATGGTAATTGAATGGGGGTATGACGTTTTGGGTGAGTGAAAATCCTCAAGCATGGATGTTGGACATTTCAAGGGTGAAAATTTCATCCCATTGATAGATTCATAGGTTACCCCCTAAGATCTATTGGATTCACCAGTGATAGTTTGGATAATAATCCATGAGATATTGGATACCCAAGAGATTGATTTTGTGTTGTAGGGAGGGAATTCCCTTTTATTGTTTGGGTTACCTTGGAATTAGTTACACATAGACATATAATATTTCGTTAGTCACCCACCACCTTTGAATCAGAAGTTCTCCTAACATTTAAAATGCTTAGGTACTATCAGGAGGTTCATCTTATGGTCTTCATGATGATGTATTCCTGTTGATTCATGGGGTTCTTCTACTCATTATTATAGAGGCATGATCATAGGACCCCAATAAGTGGATCGAGGTTCCCTTGGGGTGATGTTCATGATCATAGACACTCTAGCATTGGTCATGGTAGGTATGGTCAATTTAATACACAATCCTAAGAATCAATTATGGTTGTCTGGATTGTCCTATTTTTTATATATATTCACTTGGGGTGGTTGCGATATTGGTTATTATGGTCATCATGATATTCTTAGTAAAAGTATGGCATCGGTTCGAAGTAGCTATTTTTAGTCGTTGGGTTCTTTATTGGTTTCTAAAAAAAATTGATCATATCCCATGCAGATAACAATGAATTTCTAGTTATTTATGGGACCATGTTGGTGGTTCCATATAGATTAATTCACTCACACCCTTCCTAGGTCACCATTTCATTATGGTACCGAAGAAGAATCTCATTTTTTTCTAAGAATAGTTCAGGCTGAGGCCCTGTTATTATGTGATTGAGCTAAAGTAGTTTGAGTGGGGATATATCTTGGGATGAGGTTTGTCTCGATCATATAGTGGGAATTTTTTATATATTATTTCATTTTTATATTTTTTATATGTGATCATCCTAGTGGTTGATCAGACATATATGCATGTATTACCACTTTTCCTTTTGATATTGTATATTCATTTATTTTTTTCATGTCTTCATACTCTAATATGTATGAATTTTATTTATTATACTATTATTATGTACTATGTTATTGGGGGTCTAGTCACCTCACAGTACCACCTTAGACCCCCACTACTAGTCCACAACCTCTAGCACATGAAGAGATATGTTTTAGGTTAAATTGTGGTTTTCTCTTATTATTGTTCATAGTGAACCAAGTTGGAGTGTTATAAACTGATATCAAGGTATTATTCTTTTGTATTACTATTTTGGTTATGGTATCCCAGAAATATAATAATATGTTTTAGCCTATGATGGATATCAGTCCAATGTGTCATGAAAAGGTATTCTGGTATATTTTCTTGGTTTCCATGGATGGGATGGATATTTTTAGTATTTGATGTTATAGATTTATATTATTTTTACTTCATGTTATGAACATGATGTTTGAGATTTATGATTTCTTTTGGATTTATTTCTCTTGGTCAATAGCAAAAATCTAGTTATTTTCTATTTTTATCTTGTCTTGTAGAGTCAAGAGTCATCTAATGAATAACCATTTGGGTTCCTAGCCATGTTTTCATCAGGAAATTATTTTAATCATATTAAAAGTGTTTCTAAATGATTTTGGTTTTAGTTTTGTTTCATTTTACTACTAAATGTTTTTTAATCTTGTCACAATTGAGGTACCCATTTCTTAAAAGTATTGTCAAGGGTTCTCAAGATGGAATGAGATTGAAAAGCCCTATAGTATGGTCATAGGTTCAAGAATTGACACTGGGATCAATAATGTGGGACTCATAGATTCACGAGTCGGGTTTCTTGATCAATTATAGTGATAGAGACTGAGCATGGGGTTTCGATGATATCGGGGTAGCATGAACTGGACATGTATGATACTATTAAGTTTTAAATTGGTGACCATCCTTGTATAACCCAATGAAAGATAGTTTTGATTGATTTTTTTTGGAATGGTTATTCGGAAATTTTTAGGAAATTGTAAATTTCTCTTTTTGGCAGATGAGAGATCAAAACTTGATTGGGTTTAGTGGCATGGCTGATCTGACTTAATCATATTTTGGTATTGATGGGACAAGTAGTTTTTTCTAGGAGGAGTGACATGAATGCAGTTATGAAGACTATTGAGGGGGAACTAAAGGAGTAGTATAAGGTTATTTGTATGGATAGGAGTGTCTCATTGGCCATATAAGGGTGTGAACCTCGTTATTGTTAGAGTATTTTTTGTTTCCCTGGATGACGTTCTTGTTTTTTTAAAATGAGTTCAAATTGATGTTTCGTGTTCATAATAAGGTATGCTTGAGATGATCACTTCTAGTAATTGTTATTGGTAGTGGATAGAGAATGATCCGTGATAGAATGACCCCAGGTAGGTAGGGTCATGGAAATAGTAGGACTAGTAACTTTATGATCAATATGAGTAGTCAATCTAATTTTATATGGTCCAAATGTAAAATGCATATTTGAATTTCAGATAAGATGATGGTTGGAGTCACTGTGTATTCATCTGGATCAGGGTGATCTCAGAGTTACCCAAAGGTGACTTGTGGGGTGATCCATAGTTCATAACAAAGTTTAGGGGGTGTAACCCAATTTCATGAAATGGTTCACAGGGTGAATTAGTTTCTTCATGTGGTTCAAGGGGTAAAACACTTTTTTTTGACATAGTTCAGAAGGTGAACTAGTTTTGTGACATGTTTTATTGGTGAAACTATATTTTTGTCACATTTCTTATGGGGGATCTTGTTAAAAAAATGTAATTAAGGTTCTATTTTGGGTGAAATTTCTTGGAAAGAAAAGATAGTTAGTGACATGGATTAGAGAATGAGATGGGATTAAGGTATAGGATCATCATTAGAAATGTTGGGATGGAGGATAGAGTTTCCTTTGGGGATGTATTGGTGGGTGTAACAAAAAATTTGTGTATAATTAGAAAGAGGTGGTCTGACTGTTGGTTTACTTGAGTTTATACATAGTGATAGGTAAACCATATTTGTATCATTATGTGGGATGTGGTTGATGGGCTGTTGGAACATTGGAGGATGTGGTTGTAGTAGGTGATTTCAATTTTATGGATCATCATGGATCGACATTATCCATTATGAGATAAATATTATCGTAGGGAGATCTATATGCTAAGGGATGAGTTTTTTGGTGACATAGTGGTGTCCTAGGATATAATGAAATCATGGATCATCATCTATATTTTTTAATGGTGACTATGAGTTTTGGATCAATTTTGATGAATTGTTTTCCTCATATTTAAGTCAAAAACCAAAAGAACTTTTAGTATTCTAGGAATTCCAAGGATTCTTGGGATTCCACTAAGAATAACAAAGACCATTAAAAATTCATGGGGGAATACGATTCAAATTGTGATACCATTAGTCTATTATGAATGAATGGAACACTCAGGATTCGAATAGAGGTATTAGGTGTCGATTTGTAATGTATTTCTAAGAATGGATCTTTTAATTTTTAATGGAGATAGTTTCATACCATCGATCGATTCCTATGATACCCCCTAAGATTATGTTTGTATACCAGTGATGGTTAGGTTGAGGATTCATGACATATTGGATGCCCTTAAAATTTATTATGGGATAGACGGAGGTTATTCCGATCGATTTTATAGGTATACAATGAATTAATCATGCCAATATGTAAAATATTTCCAAATCCCTCCCCATCCTAGGAATTAGACATCATCCTAAAATTGATAACACCAAGGTACTACTGTGGGGTTCAACATTAGGTCTTTATGATGAGTTATGCCTTGTGATGAACAAGGTTCCACTAATCATTGTGATGCAGGAATCATAATGGGATCCCTAATGAGTGGATAGAGGTTCCTCTGAGATGATTCTCATCCTCAGATACAATCTGGTACAATTTGAGATTGGTATGGTAGATGATGGTAACATAAATGAGTATCAATGGTGGTTATTAGGATTTTATTGGTTTATATATATGTTCCCATGGGGTGGTTGGGATACTAATAGGTATAATTTTCTTTATATTCCTAAAGACATTTTAGTATTGGGATAAATCATGTATTGTTTGTTTTTTGGTTATTTATTTATTTCCTATAGTTTATTTTTTTCAACTGAGAATGTCACATGCATATATCACTGAATTATTGGTTATGTATGGGACCATGTTGTTGGTTCCCTAATGAGTTTTTTTAATCACACCCTACTTAGGTCACCATTACATTGGGGTACGCATGTAGATCTCACTTCATTGGAGGCACAAGTTCGGATTATTACCCACAATTATGTGATTGATCTATAGCATCTCAAGTGGGATTGGATATTTGGATGAGGTTTGGATAAATAATGAATTGGGGCCTTCTTTTATGTAATTTTTTTTTCATATTCTATATATGTGATTATCCAAGTGGTAGATTAGTCTTGTATACCTATATTACCATTTTCATTTTGATATACCACATTCAGTTATTTTTCATTTCTAAATACTCTAATATGTATGATTCTTGGTTATTTTACTATTATTATGCAATCTAATCTAGGGTGTATAGTGTCCTCATAGTACCACCTTTGACCCAGACAGCTAGTTGGTAGCCTTTATCATATGAGGAGGCACGCTTGAGGTCACATAGTAGTCAAGTCTGTTTACTATTCATAATGAACATGGGAGGGGTTTTACATCATCATTACATATACATAGGTAGAAAAAATAGAATAAGGAGTTGTGTGTACAGATGAAAAATTAATATAGGATATACTTGAATACACAAATATAATCTTAAATAAGAAGAAAACTATTATTAGAAGGTAATGTCTATAGAAATAAATATTTAAGAACCTGAAAATTTTTAGTCATAAAAAGGGCTGTATAATTTTTAACAAATATATATATAAATATATATCTCAAGAGTTACTTATCAATTATTAATAGTTTTCTAGATTTTTGGAACCTCTAAAATAATGTTTTAATATTTTTTTAATAAGGAGGAAGAATAATTGTACATCATATGCATCAAAAAAATTAGTCTTCAATCAATCTAGATCAAGTAACTCTATACCATACTCTTATCATGTGATCAAAAGAGGTAATTTCAAGTAAAAAATGTACAACAAAACCACTTTATGGGAGTCAACCCCAGTTTTTTTATTTAATTCTTAGTAATTTGTTTTTTGGAATTACTTTATTACATTTTTAGGTTATAGTCTCATTACCCTTAATATTTTTGAGATTAAATACACGGTCTTTGAAGTTTCATTATTTTTTTTATTTTGTAGGTCTATGTGAATGAAGCATGTTAAAGAATAGTGTAATAGAAGAGCTTCAGGATGAAAAGAGAGTATTTTTCTAATACCATATATTTTTATAAATTTTATTTTTAAAATATTTTTTCTCGTTTTGAAAGAAAATTTTCATGATAGGACTATATATTAGTTATACTTTTAATCAATGATATAATGAATTCTTAGGGATCTCATGATGTCATTTATTAGATTCTATTATTAATGAGGTCGGAAAAGTTAAATGGGGGATAGAATGATCATCTATAAGAATGGGGTATCAATTTGATGAATCAATATTTTGGGGGTTAGTTAATTCATGTAGATTAAATTATCTTACATTTTTAATGTTTTGAATTTATAAAATTCATGGTGATTAATTTATTATTTTTATAAATTACATTAGTGATTGACCAATATAATGTTTTTCCTATTCACAAGAGGCTTATAAAATAATTTATTTTATTCTTATACCCATTTCTTGAGATATTCTCAGTCCATTTGTACCTACTAAACTTGCATTGAGATCATGTCGAAGCTATGATTGTACAAAATAACATTTAAAATGATTGGGGTTTTTTTTATTAACACCCTTAACCATGATAAATACCATGAAATTTTATCTTTATTGAAGACCATATAACCAATTAATGACATTGTTATGGAAGATCTACATTACAATCCAATCATATCCTTCCCACCATTACTCTTAGTGTATTATATTACTTTCAAATATTTGAGTATTGGGGGGAGGTAATACATGGTAGAAGGGGTTTTGTTTTATTGAGAAGAAATTTTTGGGGTTGTCTTCATGATATATTATGAAAGGTTTCATGATTTTTATCATTGTGATTTATTACTACCTTCTAAAGAAAAAATTAAAACAAATTGAGAAGGAAAGAATAAACAAAATGCGAAAGTTAAGAAAAAATGGGTTATGTTTGGGTAGGATAAAAATAAACCTTATCTCAACATATGATATTGTCATAAATATAAATATTAGTGTCATGAGGAGATAAAATATTTCTTGGTTGAGGAGTGTGTGATTTTTACCAAGCACAACATTAAAAAAAATACAAAAATATAAGGAAAATGAAGAAATAGAGGGTTATCTCCCATTTTATTCGTTGTTATATGGTCATACTTTTTATTGATTCAGGGAAGTTTTGGGTGATTTCATTCTTGGAAGAAGATATTTTTCATAGATATTTACTTTTTATTAACATTCATAGGTATTAATATGAAAAACATATATTTAGATCTTATTTGTTTTTTATATAAATTACCAACCTTTTCTATGCCTAATAGTCATTTTATTTTCAATGATATTAGTTTTATTAATTGTGATATTTTTATTTATGGGTTGGAGATTTGAGACCAATTTCAAGACTATATTTAATGTAATATATCTATGGTTTGGGCATATCTCCAAAAAAATTGTTACAATGTGTAATGAGAGAAACAATAAATTAAAGTGAAGTAGATAAAAAAGTGGCATGCATAATAATGATAAATTATGATTCTTGAATAAATGTTAATATAGGAAGCTAAATTTCAATGGTTAAAATTAAAATATTTTATTGAATAGAATTTCTTAAAAGGTGAGGATTTAGAAAAATATTTCTTTGTGATTCTTGAAATTGTATTACCTCATTAATATTTGTTTAATTTTACAAGAATTATTATTTTAATAATTATATAATAATTTATATTTATAATTTAGAGGAGATTTATTCATAAATATAATCGCAGTATATGTATATATTTATCAATATTAAAATTTAACTAACTTTAATTTCCAATTAATTAGTTTATTCCTTTATTTTATGGAAATATACATTCAATTTTTTAATTTTAGAGGGGAAATACAAATAAATATTTTTATGGTGAAGATATTATAAAGGTAAATAATTGTTTTTTTAGTTGAAAAATAGTCATTATGACTAGACAAGGGATAAGAACACATGGTTAACAAAGATTACCCAAGATCGGGGAGATTCATGCTTGGTTAGTACATAGCTTGTGTATAATATACTAGAAGAGTGTCTGATGCATGTAAGTGAAGGGAAAATTAAAAGGGGAGTCATTTCATGAGTTGGTACCATGGAATATCATTGTGAAAAGTGGGGAACATAATAATATATTACTATAAATGACATCGTCTCAAACTACAACTTGAGTCATCTTGCTTCGAAACATATTTTTTCACTGTCACCTAACCTATACTACAGAACTACCATTGTTAAATCTAAGGAGGGAGCTCAATCCTAACCTCACTATAGACACTCTATTACATTGGGTACTACTATATAAATTAGTAGGATCTTAATACAGTTGCATTGTATCTTAATATTTTTTTATGAAAGTATGAATGGGGAGCAGGTTTTTCATAAGGTAACCCATATGATGTATAGATTTGGTCACGTAATGTGTTTGTGTTCATGGGTATTATCACTAATTTAATGAAGTAATTTCCAATATTATGTGGCCTTACGTGGTAGAGATTAAAACTTTTTCCATGAATTAGTTTTAGTTGCTCAAGAAGTTATATTCTTCAAGAATAGTACCACATCATAATTTAGAGAAGCACTAAAATATAGAAGTTTATTGGATCATGATGACGTGACTGTAATGCGGATGGTCTAATTTTGGAAGTCATGGTGGTTTTTTATGGGGGGAGCCTACAATGTATCCCCAGGACCACATTTCAACTTGATGATGAAGGGATCAAGTTGTGTTCCATGTCCTATTTTCACTATAATATTTATATCTTTAATAGATATAGTGGTTCATCCATCCATCCCCATAAACATTATTACATATATTATATGGTCGAGATTAAAATCCTAGTTCCACATGAGACTCATGAAAAGAGTAAGGAGTTGATGGCTAAGAGATATGATACATCTTGAAGAAATGTTTTCTATAAAAGAATATATTTGTGCAATTTATCATGGTGGAAAACCTAGAGGCTTAGAGGGTGAGAGTGACTTCAAACACAAGAGTATATATTCAGATATGGTTTGGTTTTACATTTTGATTTTGGTTTTTAAAAATATAACACAGGAATTGGTTTTCAAAATAAATTAAAGTAAGTGTTTAATCATTACTCAAAACCTTTATTTTTAGTTGTTAGTTTATTACCTCTCCTAGGATAAAATTTTAATATGTGGTTGATGAACACACAACCAATGGTGGAAAGTGTCATAAAAATTGTGGATTAGAATAAGAGGATTCACATGTATTTAATTATACTCATATATACTTGTGAGTTCTATATATTAAATATTATTTCATTAAAATTAATTAATACCATATCTCATAGTTTCTTAGTATAAGTAGTGATAATTAGTATATTAAACTACATGTCAAAGAGGGGGTGTGTAGAGAGATCCAACATAACTAAGCCTTTTAAATTTAGGGATATAACTCAATGCAACTAGGTTGGTTAGGTTTACTCTATCAAAGGGATGAATCTATTTACAAAGTTATAGTTTGTGTTGACCAAGTAGAACTACTCAACCTAAGAAGTCTTGTGGCTCTTAATTTGACTTATTTTATAAGTGGTATTTAGTTGTATTAGACAATGAAAAATCATCATTAGATTTTAATCATCCCATTAATTCTCCTTCAATAACCTAGTATATGATTAATTTAAGTTATTTATGTTTTTTTGTTTAATTCATGATTTAGTGACATGTTTTTAAAGACCTAAAAATTGGATTAGATATCATATCTTGTATTACATTCACTTAGTTGGTATGGACCTATTATTCGACTTTACTATGTTTTTAAGGTTATTGATATTTTCAATGAAAAAATAATAAATTATAAACTTTTTTTACCATATGGAACTATTAATGCACTACGAGTGGTCATGTTGGGAAGGGGGCATCTTTCCTAGTTACAATCAGTTGAGGGAGAAGAACCCAAAATGGGATTTTAAAAGGGGTAACAATGAACATTATTTCATTATTTTAAAAAACCATACCTACTTATACTAGGTTTATGGTCAGGTTATATTGGGTACTTAGTGCACTACCAAGCACCTAGTTTATCTCTACCAGCTAAACATGGAGATCAATGGGGGTATTTTCTCTTTGAAGGGTCATCAAATACCTAATGTACTCTCAATAGATACTTTTTATCAATATATTGAAAAAGTCCAACAACATGTCCACTTCAACCATTATCTACACAACAAAAAACACACAAAACACTTAATCTTTCACTATAACCACACATACACATAAAAACACCTCCTATATTTATTTTAACCTATATAATTTCAATTCAAACCTCAATTATAAAAAATCCCATACATTAGAGATTATAATTTAAATTCCTTTCAAAACACCTACCAATAATGACATGTGTCCTTAAAAAATCCTTACTATAGGGGTTATTTTCCCAAAAAAATGTCTACGATAACCTCCCAATTATTTTTTTACCACAGGAATCCCAATTCATGGATTATTACAAATTATAGACTAAGAAATAATCATTATCATAAACACTTTATCTATACCATTGATAATTCCCTTAAAAATAACGATCTAGTCATTAAAAGAATTATTTATCATCTGATTGAAAACACCAATTTTGAAACAACTTCATAAACCCTATTACACTTTAAAATTGACAGAATTCTCTTTGTGCAATGGTTTTCTAAAAATAAGATCCAACCATCCATGAAAAACAACTACTAATTCATAACATGATGCCTCATCCCAATAACACCATATAAAAACATGAGATCCACTCATACCTTCCTTAAGACATACACCGCATCAGTTATTGTATTCACTAATGGTTCTAACTATCAACGATGAATCACCATATTTTTATGGACCTAAATTCAAACATGATTCATAATATCCCTACCCTCAAGTAGAATCAAATTAATTATCTCACTAATAACACTAGATAGTTCTAAAACTCAGATATCATCTTCTACCCACCTGATATGAGGGTAACTTTTCAAAAGTTCATTATGAAACATCCCACCAAAATATTATACATATAACCATTTTGGTCAAACCATCTATCCTAAAATTTTGAATTCCATAAAAAATAATCACACATGTGCCTCACTCATTAAAAATTTCCAACTTCAGTCTCTAGGTCCTATCTCTAGATCTGAATATTCTAAAATGTACAAAACATACCTATCATGGATGGTCTAACCCTTGGTCATCACTTATAGACATGATAGGAACCAAACCCAAAGGGTATGTTAACCTTGTCCATGGAACCAATCTAGAATCATAATAGTTTCCCCCAGCTACTCTTTCAAATTTCATAAGAACACTTTCTATTATACCAATCCCCTACCCTGGAGATCCTAGATTACTAGACCAATGTCTTTACTCACAGTAGTTGAGATATTCCATTAATATACTTTAGACCAGTGAAATATTACACAGATAATTCTCACCTTCCATTTTACAAATATCCCTCAAATCCACCACCACTCTACAAAATCAATTTTTCAATCTATATATTTACCTACAATCCACTACTAACATTCCATAATTCTTTGATAATATAATAGGATTTATATGAGAACTTGATCAATACCCTATTATCTCTATATTTATAAAACCACCACCACATTTTCTAATGATTTTAAAGTTTCAAATTTAAATTTAGTTTCATAGAGGAAAAACTCATTTGAGGCATTCCGTAACCACACTTAACACTCCTGGAGAAATCGTATACCTGAAGTTGTTTAGTAATGATAATCCACTCACCTGAGGTTCATTTTTGATAACATATCCATTAGTTTCTAAAAAAATAACTCAACTCCTCTTCTCTAACTGAAATAAAAATACAAACATAAATTTACCCCATATAAGAAGCCAAAACATCTCACATAGGAATCAAATAGTGCATTCATGGAAATAAAACTAATACCTAGTCTAGAAAACCCTAAACACTAAATCCCATTCCACATAATGTCATTATAACATCTAAATAATTTATCTATTATCTTCTCAACCTAGTTCACACAATCCTATAAACCTTTTACCACACATAATAAATAGCATATTTCCCCCATAAAAATTATGAATAACAAAATCACTTTCCCCTCAGGGAACTAAGGTTTATCCCTTTCACTTACAAGTATCTTTTTACTAGCCTAATAACTAGGAAAGGTTTCAAAATATTCACTACCACTATTCTAACCTAACCCACCTGAGTCATGTCTCATCATCTGAAGGTAAAACCACTAACCAACAATACCAACTTGATAGTCTAAAACCAATCAATACTACTATATAGGTGTAACTATATATGAAGAAACCCATACTCGGAGCTCATCACAAGTCATCCCATACCCAAATCTACTTACTATTGGACTATAACCAACCATGAGAATACTATAATCACATCTCTATACAAAAAAAATTAAAAAATCCAAGTAGTTTTAATTAATTGAGGTACCCATATTATTTATTTAGTAAAACTCAAAATAACTTATTGTTTAGGATTTAATTAATTGGAAACACTTTCATAAATAATTTTATCAAAAAATTTCTTTCATGAATAACATTTTACCTTTTCAAGACCATTTTATATCTATAAGAATTCTTACACATGTTCAGAGTCCCTAAGTTTATAAAAATGATGAATGACATGTAATATTCAATTACCTTATTTCAAGTAACCCTTCAAACTTGTTTTTATCTCCTTTGAGTTGATACTTGTTTTGGGGAATTTCTAGGAGAATTTATAGAATTTTTTAATCCCAAGGGACTATGCATAGTTGGCGGATGGTTTGTCCAAACTACGTAGCCAATCCCTCCAAACTGTGAAACCTCAAACAATCAGGTTGGTTCAATTGGCACATAGTGTGAAAAATTGTGTTCCCTGATAGGAGAAACTTTTCACTCTATAATTAGGGACACGTTTTTAGGGTGCATATTTTTTCCAATAATAGACTTCATGTTTTGTGCACCAATTTTAATTCCCCTGAAAATTTTATTAAAATTTTGAAATCACTAATTTTAACCCCTAATCACCCTATTTTGAACCTAACTTGAATACTTGATATTTGAAGTATCCCAAGATGATATTTTGACTCCTTTAAACTCTCTTCATAGAGGATAAAACCTCTAGTTAGTTCATTCAGTATCTTCCAGGTAAGTGGATCTCCTTTCATGTGGTTTTTTCCGATCTCTATTTATATCCTCCTTAGAGTATGATAGATCATCATGAATCTAAACATCATTTTTTATCTTTATTGGTTGATTCAGGATTTTGGATCTAAGATCTCTTTTCACTTCTATCAAGACCCCTCTTCCAAAATCCATGGATCATCAACATAGGTGACATATCTCATATTCATTACGGTTGAATTATGGGTTTCTAATTAGGTTATTCTATGCTTTTCCTTTATTTAATAATACATTATTTCTTGAGAATTTATTGATATATTACTCCATATAAATAATTTTATATAATTTGTGACCTTTAATTTCTTTTCCAAATCCTATTTTATCCTCTTTTAAATAAACTCAATGAGTTTTTCAAGGTTAACTAGTGGAAAGTGATGTATTAGGCCCATTTTTGATTTCTAAATAGAAATGATTTCACTTGTATGAAATGGGTTGAAATATGTGATGTGTTCCATAGATTTTTCATTTATTGAATTTATGAAATGAAAAATCCATCTTTGAATGATTTTATCCTTTTTTTTTAATAGTAATTCTTGAGTTATTTGAAATCAGTTATTTATTCACATGAAAAGAGGGTGTAAACCCATGTTTTGAATTAACCACAATTATTTTTAAATTGTGAAACTTTATGGAATTACATTGGTCTATTTTGTAATAAATGATTATTTTAAAGGACCATTTGGAATTGACATGTTCTTTTGTTAAAGGAAGTAGGTACATATACCTTTTTTAACTATTGAATTTAAAGAAATTTTTTGAATTCAATTGATAATGTTTGATGACTTGGTTGGATCATTATAATGATACACTATTATAATAATCTATTTATATTACTTACTTGATTATTGTACTTCCCATTTATCATTGTTTAAAAAAGGATTATCTACTTTTTGGGATCTTGGGGGTGATATTGAGATATGATTTGAGGGCATCTTCCCATGATTCAAATGTTGAGGGCATGATCCCATGATTGATATTGACAAGAATCCCCGTTTTGATGCTAATAAATTGATTATCTCAATTGATTATTTTGACTAATTGTGGGATCCTTGGAAGTAATATGAGATGACCTAGATATTTTCCTTACTAGAAGACTCATTCACCATTTGGTGGATCTATATAGAACATGGAAGGTTTAGGCTATGAGCATGCGCCATGGAAAGTGGGTGTGCATGGAACTAGTTTCCATGAGACCAATGAGACTAGATGTAATCCCAGTGATCATTCAAGATAAATATTTATTAGCTTGAAAATGGTTTAATCACTATCAAAGATGTTTTATACCCATGAAATATATATACATGATAATCAATAAATGACAATGTTTGTTTTCACTACTTGAACGACAGTTTCATTTCTTGATTGATTAATATTATTGACTGATCTCTGTACAGGGATGTTTCACCTCGACTATATTGTATTGAATCTTATACAACTTCTGATATTAGGTGCATTTTCATAATTTTATTGATTGACCTGAATTTATCTTCTGAATTTTTTTAATATATCTTTAATAAAAAATTTAGTTTTAAAATTGAAAAATGTTTTTCAAAACTTTTCAAGAAAATGTTTAGTTTTAAAATTATTAAATGTAATATTTTACATATTTATATTGATAAATTTTTTTGAAATGATTAAAACTATATTTTAAAATTTTTATGTATAATTTATTTATTGTAAACCTATATTATAATATTTGACTTACCTTATAAAATAATTTTATAGACTCTTTGGTGGAATCCTACTGGTGTCTATATCTCACACCATGTTTCCATCATTTAGTGTTTATAGATTCTATGTTCTTATAGAAGGTTCTTATTCACTCTAATTACTTGGTGGGTTTTTTATTGGGTGATATAGGCTAGATGACTTAGGATGTGGAGGGTTTTTGTGGACCACTAGGAGATGGGTTTTGGTTTTTATGTTCCACTTTCAGTTTTTGTAGTTCCTATTTATACACTGAGTTGTCTATGTTGATTTTTTTATTTGAAATTTTTTTCCATGGTACACTTCGATTATTGTTTTCTCTTGTGGTAAAAATTATTCCCAAAGGTTAATTTTGGATGTCTAAGGGCTTTTCATCAGCCTGTGGAGATTAAGAACACTCTTCAAGTTAGTGTCAAATTCACTCAGATGTCAGTTTAGATGGAATTACATTTTTTCATTATAAATGATATCATAGGAGGTATTTACTTTAAAGTAAGTAAATCTCCACGAAATACCTTATGTTATTGGTGTTTATTCATGATAGGAAGGAGATAAATGATGTTTTGGACTCAATAGGCAGTTCATGAATGGGTTCTTGATCACCACCTCTTCCTGATGAGACTTGAGTTACTAGGGAATGTTGGGAATTGAGTCTGTATTTTTAGTTTTTGGTTTCTTGGTTATGATTTAAATTTAAATTCCCAAAGAAATTATCTATGATTTTGGGAAACTCTATTGTGTTTTGGTTTAGAAGAGATATATGGCCAGAGTTTTACTATGTTTTCACGGTCTGGTAAACTCTGATGAATCAATTAGACTATTATAGAAGCCAATATATGATCTATTGTGGGGATGGTTCATTTATTACCTTCCCATGAAACTAGGATATGCATTATTCAACTTTAACATAATCCTAGTTCCCTATAAATTATTTCCATGATGACTTAACTTGTGTGATGTAAGTTAGAATCTTCATGGATGTGATTTATTTTATATACTTGTGTGGTTTTTTTAGATTTAATAACTTTTTTTTATTTTAAATCCTTTATAAAAACCAAATTTGTGTCTTAAAATAGGTTTTTTATTTCATTGAAATATGCTTTCAATCTACCAAAATGTTTGTTCTTATGAAAAGTTTGGTTTGGAAAATATGATTTTCAATGACCCATGTGAGATGTCATAATGAATGTTATAAGATAAAATTTTGGTTTGTAATGGATTTAAAATGGGAATGGTTTTGCAAGTTGGAAAATGGGATTGATGGTTTTAAAACCTTAGAATTATTTCTAGGAGCTATTAAAGTATTGTAAAAATGTAATGGATTTATAACAATATTTTTCTTTTTTAAAGGAAAGCATAATATTTTATAAGTGGGGAAATATTATATGCTTTTAAATATATGTAGCCTTGATAAAAGTGTGTTATGACTTTCTTTAAAATATTTTTTCTTTTTTTGAGTGTTATTTGATTCCTTAGTTAATATTCCTATGTTTTTTATGTCCATAAATATCTCCCATAAAGTTCTTGAAGAAAGATAGAATGTTGGTCCAACGGTCTGGACCTTAGGGAATTTCTTCAGGTTTTTTAGAAGTAGTGTCTAACATTGATGACTCTACCTAATATACAAATTGATTAGTTGATAAAGATCCTTTATAGACATTAGAAACCACTCAGGTATTCTTGAATTAGAATCTGCCTTCTTATAAAGGTGAATGAGGTTCTCTTAAAATAGTGAAGTGGCTTGAAGAATTTGATGGGACCTTCAGTTATCTATAGACTTCTAATTCTCTAAACGTGAATTATATCAACTCTTTATTTGAGTGACTAGGACAAGAGTGGTTTGATTATTTTATTACATGTATGACATAATGAATTGGGAATTATATAATTCAATCTTTATTCAGTGGAAATTTCTTGAGAAAGTGAAGAAGGAGAAAATTATCAAGTTCTTGGGTTTCAGTCATGATGAGTGATCAGTTACAGACTATGACTAAAAATTTTCATTATTGATTTGTTTTATACTTGGTATTTATTATAATTACTTTATTGATTCTATATTTTTTAGATAATTTCTACACTCATACCTTGTAACAGCCATACCAGCAGGCCAGTTGACTTCTTATTCAATGATGCTTGGAAGTTCCTTTTCAATAGAAGAAGTTCTAGAAAACCTAACTACATGGAATAATTCATCATTCTTGGTTGAGGAAGAAATGTATTCTCTAAGAAATAAAAGGACTCTTGTGTGTTTATAGTTTGGATAACATGGTCATCCTAATAAGTTGTGTTTGAAAGCTTCAAGTGTTTGTAAACAAAGTGGTTGTTTGTGTAAACTTAATAGTTTATATAAGTTGAGAAACTAGAAAGGTATGTTTCGGTAAGGGTTTATAATCTCCTGACTATGAGGTATAATATTCTTCAAGATAATAAGGAACCATCCATAGGCCTCCAAATGAATATTTTTACATAGTAGGGAGAGATTCCAGTGGTGGTTGATGTTAATCCAACGTGTTGTTTCCAACATCGGAGTAGAAATTACTTGAGTTTTTCTTTATTATGGATTGTATTTTTTTACCCTTTTTTATAGATCTTGGTATCTTGTTTTGGGATCTTTTTTGAGGATCTCTTTTGAACTTGGTTGGTATTGGGTAAATAGTTTCATTTTCATATGATATATGTGCTTATTCCTTATGGAAGTGAACTCTTGAATTATTAAACTTTTATTTTTGAATGAATTTTTTTCCTTTGGGTTTTCTATACTCTTGGTGATGGAGTGGAACCTTATACTGAGAAACCTCAATCTTTGGGGGGTATTATTCAAAATCTCTTGTACTAATTCAATGTATATATTTCAATGGTTGGTGTAAGATATTGTTCAATTTGATTAGTTTTCTTGGTATTATATTATTTTTTTCCTTACTATTAAGAGCTCAATTTTGATATATTATATGATCTTACTTATGAGAGTGTGGTTCCCTGTTGTGAACTAACATGAATTTTTGACCACTTTTCTATTAAACATTGATAAGCCTTGGGAATGTACTCAGGTAACTAGGGTGATGGGAATTATTTGAGTACAAATCACCCTAATGTGATGTTTTTTGATTTTATGATCCCATAGAGACAAGAGTCTTAGTGTTGAATGTCATATGTTACCATTGACAACTTTCTAAAGGTAGAAATACTTTTCATTTTTCTGCCTTACATGTGAATGTTTGATCATAAATGGATATTAATAGAATTTTTTCTTATAAAAAACATGAGTATTTTGGATGTTTCATTACTTTAAGGTTTTTTAAATTTATACTAAGATATTATTCTTTTTGGGTAGTTAAAGTCTCTTTTTTGGATCATAGGGACATGCTTTTCTCATGTTACACCATTGTGATAAATCTTTAAGTGGGGGGAAGCATATTATGAGTCTCTAGTCTTTATATGGTTTGAAATAATATGATGATCATGGTGTGTTGATCTTGGATATTTATGTCAGATTATCATTTGGTTGAGTCTCTCTTCTCGACTGAAAATCATCCACCTTACAAGATGATTGGGTGAGTTATTCTTGTTTCATCATTTTCTATCTTTCATACAGGATGATTTATTAGGACATAAATTCATATGGTGGGGAGGTTTTAACATCTCATTGTCTTAATTCAGGTATCCCTTATCCATTTTTTCTCTCCTTTGAGTCGGGTCTTCATTTGGGGTCTTCCCCAAATAATTTGAACAATTTTAGAATCACAAAGGGCTATGTACGGTTGGTGCAAATTTTGTCCAAACCATGTGTCCAGACCCTCCAAACCATGAAACCTTACACAGTGTTGGTTTTGATTGTTGGTACACCATTTTAAAAACTATGCACCCTCCTAGGATAAACCCTGCACTATACAAGTTGAGATGTATGGTTAGGGTGCATGGTTTGTGTAGCTTTGTAACTATAACTAGAAAACCATCCATAAGGGTTTTAATTCCTACTAAAATTTTATTAGAATCCCAAAATAGTTTTCTTTAACCCCATAATCACCATATTTTTACCCTAAATCAAATCATTAGTCTTTAAAGTCTACCAAGAGGTGGTTTTGACTCCTCCAAACCCTTTTTTTGGCAGATTAATGATTTACTGATTGTGTTTGATCTCCTCCAAGTAATTGGATCTCCTCTTATGTGATTTCTTATAATCTCTATTTCTAGCATCCTAATATTTTGATATATATTCATGTTATTGATGGATATAAACTTCATTTTTTGGATCTTGGGTGATTGAGGTGTACTTTTAGATCTATTATCTCTTGTCACTTCTATCAAGATACATCTTCCTAGATCTGATGATCATCATAGAAGGTGACACATCTCAGATTTGTTGAGGTTGGATTCCAAATTTCTAAGTAGGAATTTCTATGAATTTACACCACTTTATATTTCATATCTTTATGAGAATTTAGAGATATGTGCCACCTTGTAACACATATTCTATAATTATTGATATTGAATTTCCTTAAAAATCTTCAGTGATCCTTCATTAAATAAATCAAACATGGCATGGATTTTTCTTGTGATTTTATAAATTTATGAATGTTATGTTTATTTTAATTCCCTTTCAAATAGTTTTTCATGATTACATTATGTAATGTGAGGGATTGGTCTTAGTAATTATTTCTAAAGGTAAATTCTTTAAATTTTATGAAATGGGTTGAAATATGTGATATGCTACAATGATTTTTTATTTCGTTAATTTATGAAAGGACCAGAATCCCTATTTTAATGATTTTATCATTATTTTGAAAAGTTAATTCTTGGGTTATTTAAATTTTTTGATTTATTCACATGGAAATAGGGTGTAAGCCCATGTTTTCAATTAAAATTAATAATTTTTGAATTTTAAAACTTCCTTTAATGCCTCTAAGATTTTTTGAAACAAATTATTATTTGAGAGGCTCAATTGGAATTACCTTTTTGGTTTTTTAATGGAATTGAGTATAGATTACCTTTAAAATCTTGAATTTAAGGAATCATTTTTCATTGATTTGATGATTTTTAATGGACTGAATGGCACTTTATGATGATCTTATCTTATAATAACCCCTTAATATAACTTTCTTGATTATTGTAAATCCCATTGATGAGTGATGAAAAGGGGATTATTTACTTTGAGAGAGATATACGGTGAGAGTGAGATGTGATTTGAGGTCAGGTTCCAATGAATGAAATGTTGAGGACCTGATCCATGATTGATATTGATTAGGATCCCCATTGTGATCCTTGTAATATAATTATCTCAGTCACCTATTTTGACTATTTATGGGAACTTTGATGGTAATATTATATGAACAGGATATTTGATTTAATAGTGTAATAAAACCTATTATTGTATATTTGTAGAGAAATTCAATGTTTTAGGCTATGGACATGCGTCCAAGAAAGAAGGTGAGCATGGAACTGGTTTTCCTAATACTCGTTAGACTAGATGTAATCCCGACAATTAGTCATAATGCATTTTCATTACCTTGACTATGGTGTATTCACTATTGTATCTAGGTTGTACCCATTAAATCTAATTACATGGTACTCAATACATTAGAGTGTTTATTTACTCTACTTTCCACTAGACTTTCCTTTCTTGATTAATTTTTTTTATAGATTGATCTCTTTACTAAGATGTTACACCTTGACTCTATTTTGTTGGCTCTTGTAAAAATTATGATATTCGGTAAATTTCCTTACGTTTAATGATTTATATAACCTTATCTTGTGAAATTAATTTCAAATATTTTTATTAAAATTTTTATTTTTTAAATTTTGAAATGTTTTTCAAATATTTTCATAAAAATGATTAATTTTTAAATTGTGAAATAGTATGTTTTACAGCTTTGGTTTGATAAATGATTTTGAAAATTTTAAAATATTATTTTCAAAAAATTATTTGTAATATATTTATTATACACCTCTCTTAGAATATTTGAATTACCTTATTGAGGAACTACATATACTTTTTGGTGCAATCCTATTGGGATCTATAGCCCACACCCTAATTATATTGTTTTGTGCTTCTAACTTCAATATTTTTATATAAGGAGTTTTTTCTCTCATATTCCATTATGGGTTCATTATTAGGTGATCGAAGGAGGTTTAATAGGGACATGGTGGGTTTTCATTGACCACTAAGAGATGGGTTTGGGTTTTTAAGTTTCACTTTCAGTATTTATAACACTTCTTTTTTACCCTGAGATGTATATATTGATTTTTTTTATCTGATGATATTTCCATAGTTTACTTGGATTATTGTTTTCTATTATGGGTGGAATTGTTCCCAATGGTTGATTATGGATGCCTATATGATTTTTATTGTCCCATATAAATCAAGAACACTCTTTATGTCAGTGGCTAATTGACATGGATATTTGTTTAGTTAGAATTCTGGGTTGGTTCATTACAAGACACATCCTTATTTCCACCATGGTCCAAGAGTAAAATAGTAAATAAATACCTCACTGAGAAAAATCATTCTTGAATAAACAATTTAATCATAATAGTGAAAATTAATTAATAACGAACTTTTATTTGGTAACTTGGAAATTCCTTATACAGGGGTAAGTTATGACCAATATTAAGGTTCATAACATGCTCTAAAAACATACAACCTCTAACTACCACGCCCATATAGTAAATAATCCAAAAAATTGATTTGATACAATTTTTTAATACCCTGAATTGAACCTACCTAAATGAATTCCATGTAAGATATGTCACTTAAATTCGAGCATGTCACCCCATACACCATAAGCTACTAACTAGCTTTAAAATCCTATAATATATTATGGGAGACTATACTCTTGGTAATATCAAAATAATAATAATTAAATAACTTTAAAATCATAAAAATAATAGGTTGTATATGGAATCATAGTTATATACCAACCATAAATAATATATAATGACAAAATCTATAATAGTAATTGCACATATTCTTCACAAACACACATACATCAAGGGACTCTCACTAGACCGACCATGTATAAAATAAATAACAACTAAAAATAGTCGATAAAATCATAAAATCTGAGACCCTCCTGAGATATATCTCCTTAAACGAAATCAATCTAATTCATCCAGAATAACTATACATGTTGCAAACTAAAAGGTACGATAAGGGTTTTCATGTGCGTCAAATTTCTTATAGAGGATTTGAGAATATATCTAATTAGGGTAAAACCATTACCTACCTCATATATATCATCATATACAATGTTTGTGTGTAGGAAAAAACAAGTAGCATGAATGAAATCATGAAAATGAATTTGTGATAACCAGGCTACCACGACACATGAACCCACTTTCTTTGGATGAAACTTGAAGAAGAAATTAGCTCATAGAAAATATACAGACCAATACCCCATCACTCAAGGTATGGTCCTAAAACTGAGACATAACATAGGCATTATAACTTAGGTAAAAGTCATATAACTAAGCCTTGACTAATACCCAATCAATTTCAGTAAGGTATAAAAACTTTGACTTTACCAATACCATATCACTCTGGATAATGCCCCAAAACTGATACTAACAAATACCTTATCACTTAGGTTAAGATTACATGTATAACTCACACCAATAATCATATCTAATACCCAATATATGTCATAGATTATCCACATACTCAGTACAAAATTTTCATTATCACACATCCCAACCAATATAAGAGTCAAATCTCAAGCCTAAAACTATCCTTTATCAAAAAAGAGAATTACCCATATTCTGGATCTTAGCTAGTAAATGATATATTCCTATCCCACCACAAAGGGATAAATTTAACCTAATAAAACTTGATCATACACACTAGATACAACCATAACAACACAAACTATACCTATACAATTCCATTTTTTCTCTACACCCCCTAGGTTATACTCAAATCATAACCCTGACACTTAATTCCAAATTAGACACAACATATAATCATTCCCTTATTAAACCATGAAATACATCTTCATTAATCAAGAAAACACATAACAATATCTACAACTCTAACTATTACATCAACATACCCATAAATACCCCAAAGATCCTCACATGGTGCAATGGGTTCCCTTCCAATACCTACGCATACACTACACCCACATGTAGACTAAGGGATTTCCTCATTCGGGTATAACTAATATATTAACACTCAAAAACTAAAAAAACAACCCATAAGCATCACAATTTTCATGCTACTATATACTTACATATATTCCCACAATAAATATATAGTCATCCCATACTTTAATATCATTCTTAAGGGAATCCAGGCTCTAGAGATTCCATGGCCCCACTTTATTATCACTAAGAACCACTATGAATCTTCAAGAAGAGTGATTAACCACTATAATAACACAATATCATGAATGACTTAGACTAATGAATTTCTATGGTCTAATATACCCATGAAAACACTTTATTCCACTAGCACAAGGATCCTCAATTTTTTCAATCTATTTCCATATATCTTCCCACAAAATTCCCAATAATTTACCTCAACCAAACAAATTCTAAATGTTTAACCACTTAGAATATCTCTAATTGGCTTGTTAAGGACTATAATATTCCAAACAAGTCTCATATCATGAGTTAAGACCACATAGGTGTCTGTAAAGATTTACTAGATTTGGCACCCCTTATTGTAATAGTTGTTGGGAATCTCTAAAGACCATATTAACAATGACACACCCAACTCATTCTTCAAATTCAATAACTAATCCCCCCTTAAGACACTCTAAACCCATTTGGCCCCTATTTACACTCTTAAACCCAATACCCTTCCATATACATGTGGTCACATGTATGCCCCTTTTATAGTTTACTATTAAGGAGACCACAAATATCAAGAATATTATTTATCCCCTTCCCTTATACACACCCTCCATATCCATCCCAGATTAGAATAGAACTCAACATAATATCAAGTATCTATCTCATACATGGAGCATAACACAATTAATTATAATAATTTATAACTAATTTTAAAATTTAATCTGATAATGTATAATTTTTTAAAACTCATTAAAAATATCTACAATACCCAATATTTAACCAATAGTATGTGGAATACCCACACAATTCCTCTAAAACTCTTATAAAAATTTACCATGAATAAATAGTAAAAAATATATAAGTTACAACCAATTTTGGAAACGACCATAGTAAATCTCATCCAACAACTTACATTCACTTAAATTGTGAGAAATAGGTGGCATTCCTCCTCCTTAGACACCCCTAATCCTACACACAATAAGACCCATCATTCAGATATGTTTACATCAATATCTAGTGTAACATTCATCATAAATATAAACAAAATACACCATAAATTATAGGGATTAAAAGAAGAATAAGAATGAGTAAAGGAGGAATAAATACATTTAGTTGTTATTTAAAAAAAAGTGAGTATTAACTTGAACTCATAAAGGGAAAAGTAGAGGAATAATAGGGGAAGGGGGAGACCATCCCAAGTTTATGGATAGTTGACTAAAAATAAACTCAAAAGTGGCTTTAAATGTTAGATATTATAATGAAAATTCTAACATCATTCAAAAAAACTACATTCTTCCCTATTAGGTAACATGTTTGGTAGTACTAAGTACCCGATCCTCTACTAAACTTCTAGTATTACACCATTTAGTGGATACTGAGTTACTAGGAGGTAATTACACCTTAAAATAATCAATTGGTAAACATTTACCCCTAACTGGGTACCTAGATTCCCCAGGATTTAACATTCCATTATCGAGGCCACCCAAACCATGCTCTGCCCAGCCATCAACACCCAAAATCTTGAACTGACACAAGAACCACCAAAACATACAAAAACACCTCATAAGGATATACCATCACTCAAGATTATAATATGATCCTAAATTCTCAAAAAACCCTATTATAAGAAATAAAATCCAAATTCCCTCTAAAAACACCAACCCTTAAAAAATGGATTCTTATAAAATCCACACCATTAATATTATCATCCCCATGAAGCATCCATGATGACTAAAGAATTATCATTTTGACCATAAAAATCTAAATCCACTAGTCATTTCTAATTTTTTAATAGGAATATATTTATACCACATTCACGTGATCTATCCCAATTTAATATTATATGAATATAACCAATCTATACTCAAAAAAACATTCATCGTCTAAATGATTCCCATAATTTCAAAACCACTTGCCTTACCCTATTATATTTTAAATTATCTAGTAAAATCCTTTTAAAATATCTTCCTAAAAATAGGTACCAACCCACCAAAATATCAACTCTTTGACCACAACATGATCTATTAACCCAATGACACTAAGAATTAACACAAGCTCTACTTAGTCCATTCCCAAAAATATACCCCTCATCAATCGTAGGACGTACAAATGGTAATAACTTACATAGAAACATAATGAAATTTAGTATTTTCTTGAAACAAAACATGATAAATAATATGTTGATCCCTAAAAACACTAAAATTATAAATCCACCAATTATTCTTGACATTTCCAAAACACAAGTACAAGACACTTCTCTCTTGAAATATGGGTAACTCATCAAAATATTAGTATGATGCTCTCCACAATAGTGTTATCCATATTTTCATCACACTAATACCATCTCACCTAAAAAATAATATTCCATAAAAACTACTACACATGATCCTCATTTATTAAATCTAATCAATATCAATCTATGAGTTCTACCCTGAGGTATAGTGGTATCAAACTGTCCTAAATTTCTTTCACTTGATTGGGCTGACCCTTGGTCATCACCTCTAATCATCAATATAATCCAATATTCATGGGTAACTCAACCACATATATGGAACAAATATAAACTCATACCAGTTTCACCATTCCATTACATCACATTTTCAAAGAACACTCAATGTTATAATACACTCCTCCCACAATGATATATGAAAACAATTTCAAGGTTCCAACTCACTTCAGTAAGATGAGGACAAATTCATGGAATACCAAAAACCCAACCACTTGAAGAACCGTATCTAAGACGACCATGATTATCTATAGTTGATTCATGATGAATTATACTTTCCTATGCAGATACAGGAAGAATATAAACAAGAACTGGAAAATTTCTGGAATGAGTATTAAGTATAATGTGATCTCCCCCATTCCTTGCAAAGTAGAAGATCCAGAACCACTCTACTTGTCTATAGACATGGAAGAAAAGGAAGCCACACAAGTGATGGGATTTGAAGAAAAAATGTAGGTGATCAAATACCTGCCTACACTTGATACCACACAACTCTAAGAGGCACTCACCACTATATAATATATTAAATCTAAACCAATTTTGGGAGTTGAAATTATCTAAAACATTATTTCATTCAATTTTATTCAATCTGAATTGAGTGTCAATTCTGATTGCTTTCAGTTTTTAGATTCAGACAATATTTTTTATTCCATAGATGAAGTTGAAGAAACGACACATACACATATTTAGGAACACATGTAGCTTCTTCATTTTTATGAACATTCATTTGAGGATAACATAAAAATCAAGATGTCACCTTCAAATTAGATGAAATTTTAATGTTTTTGAAATTTTTTCATTTAAAAAAACTAAATCAATGAAAAAAAGGAAGATATAGAGACCATAATTTTATTAAATTAACTTTACATAATTTTTAATGATCAAAAAAATATTAAACAATTAGTATCAAAAGGTTTAGCATCTTGGGAAAAATAAGACCAAACATAACTTTTACAATATAAAACATAAAAATTTATTTAATTCCTTCTTCTCTAGCTTCTTACTGGCTCTTGACTTCTCCTTCGTACAAGTAGTCACCTGAGGATATACATAAATAAGAGGTGATCTAAAATCCCAGTAGGATTTTAGTTAAGAACATGAAACAATGTAACCTAGGTTGAGCATTACATCATCATCAAAATCATGATAAGAAGAATTGGATAATTTCATGGAATGTGGAAATTCATAAATATTAGACATCATATCTTAGTAGTCAACTACCACATATAGTATTGAACAAATATAGAATCTTGTTCACACATAATTAACTTTAGTCTTGAGTTTGTTCACCTTACCCAATTCATTGGAGAACTATATAATTCTAGGCACACCCAACACATCATAACATTTTCTTTTCACTATATAATTCTTGTCACACCCATCACATCATATCATTTACATTATCATACTTTCCACATGGAATATATAACCATTGTGAACATAAAAAAACCCATGTAAAGGAATTGGTTTCACTTAATAAATAATACATTAGTAAACTTTGGGATCCCAAATGAAATAGGGAATGACATACTTGATACAAGAACCATCAATCTTGAGTGAGAAGTAAAAGGTGTGTTTTTTAAAGAAGAGTTATTTTGGAAAACATTGTGTTTGAAATAAAATCATGTGGAAAAACTTTATATCCTATAAAAGGTAATATAATGATCAATAAAATATATTTATGAAATAAACATAATGAAAATGAAGTAGAAGAGGTAAAACCTAAAGAAAGGAAGTTAGGATTGAGAATACCCCTTACCTTGTGTCTGAACACTTTATTCACTTTAATATCCTATGTAATCACATTATATTAATTAATTAACACTTAAATAACCATTTATATAAGTAATTTATTAATTATGGTTTTATTAAGTACTTTTATGGGCCTTTTATGGGTTATATAATTTAAATTCATTATTTGGGAGTGTTTTCATCCTTAGTTTTCATGAATGGTTCACTTGTACACATGAATGGAAGTTTATATAGAACATGAATAAACATCCTGGATTTATATTAAATGTTATTAATTATTTTAAAATATTATAAATGATCTTATAATGAATTTGGTTATATACCATGAGGATGAATCATTATATAAAATTTAAGGATGATTATTTTAGTTTAATTTGGGCAGTTTTTTGATCACAATGAACATGTTTTGTTTTACCATTTAATATTCTGTATAAAAGTTTTTTATAGAACATAAAAGGGGTTAAAACATACATATTAAAATATTTTTTGATCCATTTAATTTTTTTATTTATATCCTTGAATATTTTAAAGTAAAATGGAAGTGTATCACCCATGACGTAGGTAAATTAACACATCACGGGTAATGATTTCATTTTTATAAACAAAGAGAGAGAGAGGGAGGGGTATAATGAATAATATTCCATTTAAATGATGTAAAATTATTATAAAAATTATACAAGAGTTATTATGACATTTTGAGAGGGGAATATGAGGATAAGAGAAGAAATGAAATGAAATTTGAAAGGAAATTGAAAAAAGAGAGAGAAGAATTACCTCTTGAATATATCTTCCTTAAGAGCATCTTTAAGGGAGAGGTTTATATCTTTTTATTAGACCAAGTGATGATGGAAGTGGGGTAGAAGCATGGGAAGATATTTTAGTATAATATTTATTAGTCACAAAGCTTGATAAGTTTGAGGAAATGAAGTTGTGAGGGGTGGTATTTATAGTGGAGGAGAGAGCAGTTTTTTTAATATTATATTCATTAATTTATTATTTCTCCACAAGATAAGAAATATGGATGATTACATGACTAAATAATGTAATTGAGGAATATGAGTTCAAACCAATGGCCATTTATATCGTCCATGACTCAATAATGACGCATAAATTCATTTATTTAGCATATTTTGTAAATTATCGAATTTCACTATTCACCAAAACAATCAAGTATATCAGAAACATCTCCCAAATTCACCCTATCCATTTTTTGATGTGTAGAATTAAAAAATAAAATCCATTTTCTGAAAATAATTTTCTAAATATTATAATTTAATTTTTAATTAAAATCATAATTTACTTGAAAATTACAAATTTTAAAATCAAAACAACTTTTCTAACTATTTAAAAAAATTAATTAGGGGCTCATAAAATTATCTTATAATCATAAGAAAACAAAATAAAAGTTTATGAATAAATTTTATGAAAATAAATATTATTTTAAATTACTAAATTAATCATTAAAAATTCCTAAATTACAAAAATACCAACACTATAATATAATTATATCATCTTGTCAATTATAAGTTGGATTAACTTTATTTATACTACCATTGGAAAGGTTCCTATTCACATGGATGATTTAATATTCATAATGTTCATATTACCATTCATAAGGGTAACATTACAATTCATATGGGTAACATTACTATTCATAAGGGTATGTTAGTATTCACCCAAAAAATTAAGTTTTCACTATTAGACTCCAAAAAACTTACTGATCGCAACCATGTACGTAAGATTTTCGAAATTAAAATCACATAAGTAGAAAAAGTATGTTTAGAGGACATGTATAATTTAGTCGTTCATTTAATCATGATATGGAATTGTGTTTCTTGATGTGATTTTATGTGATTATAATAATGTAATTCCATTGATAAAATGTTGGGTCGTTACATTCTTCCCCACTTGTCAAATATCAACCTCAAAATTTAGTTTTACATAAATAGGTGAGGGTAATTATCCTTTATCACATCCTTCAATTCCAAAGTTCCTTATTCATACTAATTGTTCCTCCACAACCCTTTGACAAGGTCGGTTTTCTTGTTTTATATAATCTTATCTCTCTATTCCGGAATCTTTATAGGTTTCTCTTCATAATAGAGATCATATTCCAGTTGTACCACATCTAAGTTCAGTACATGTGATGGATCTGGTATGTTCTTCCTTAGGAGTGATACGTAAAACATGTCATAAACTTAAGATATATTTTTAAGAAGTTAAATTCTATAGGCCATGACTCCTATGTGGTCAAGGATCTCAAAGGGTCCAATGTACCTTAGGATTAGATTTCATTTCATTCCAAACTATATAACTCTCTTTCATGGTGATATTCGAAGGAAGACCTTATCTCCAGCTTTGAACTCTATGTCCCTTCAAAATTTGTCAGCATAGCTCTTTTACCAACTCTAAATGAGATTGATATGTTTTTGCATTACTTAAACCTTATTTGTTATCTCTTTCACAATAGTTGGTCCAAGTATCTTTCTTTATCCAACTTCATCTCAATAAGTTGGAGTTCTACATAACTTTCCATACATAGCTTCATATAGAGCCATTTGAATACTCAAGTGGAAGCTATTATTGTTTGAGAACTCAACCAATGGGATATGATGATCTCATACACCTTTCAACTCTAGTGAGAAATATCTGAGCATATCATTGAGCATCTGAATAGTCCTTTCATATTGGCTATCAGTTTGGGAGTGATAGGCCATGCTTAAATTCAATTCAGTACTCAAGGAATGTTTAAGACTCCTCCAAAATTTAAAAGTGAACCTAGGATCACGATCAGTTATATTCTAGAGTGTAACCCCAAGCAGTCTCACCACTTCCTTCACATATATCTTTTCATGTTACTCAAGTGAAAGATCATTAAGAATTGTGATAAAGTGAGAAATCTTGGTGAGTTGGTCTATCACAACCCATATCACATTATTTACATTGGATTTATTTGGGATTCCCTTGAAAAAGTCCAGAGTGAAATTCTCCCATTTTTATATGGGTATAGGCCAGGGTTGCATCATCCCATTGGACTTCTGTCACTCAGCTTTAACTTTCTGACATATCGACAACCTATGGATATATTCTGCAATCTCCTACTTCGTGTTATCTCACCAGATGTGTTCTCGGAGATCATAGTACATCTTGGTGCTACCAGGATGGATAGAGAAAGTTGAGCCATGTGCATTGTCAAACAACTCAGTCACACAGAACCCTATACTAAACTGAATTAGTCCATCAACATCGATATGGAACTCTTGAAAGTTTCCTTCCATTACTATATTCACCTTCTTTTGTAACTCTATATCATCCCTTTGTGCCTCCTTAATCTTATATTTGATAGATGGTTGGGAAATCATCTTGGAATGTTACGATGTATTCCCTACCATTATGATTTCTAAATGCATCATTTTCATAACCATGATGATAGAGTATATCTCTATCTGCAACATGGATAGATTATAAGATTCTTTTCTACTAAGATCATCAGCTACCATATTCGCCTTGCCAAGATGATAGTTAATAGAGAAACTGTAGTCTTTGATTAGGTATAACCATATCCTTTGATTCATTTTTATCTCTTTTTCTGTGAATATGTACTTTAGGCTCATGTGATCGGTATATATGTCACAATTCATACCATAGATGTAGTGCCACCATATTTTCAAAGCAAAAAATCACAACCGCTAGCTCCAGATCATGTGTCGGGTAGTTCTGCTTATGGATCTTCAACTGCTGTGAAGAATAGGCTATCAAATTATCATTTTTTAATTGTACAAAACCCAATACTTTCTTTGAAGAATCACATTATATAAAAAAAATTCTCCATTTTTAGTAATGTGAGTACTGGTATAGTGATCAGACATCCTTTTAGCTCCTTGAAGCTTTCCTCATATTCATTCTTCCAGAAAAACATTACCCATTTCCTTGTTAACATATTTAGTGGGATTGACAATCATGAGAAATTTCTCACAAAATGTAGTACCCAGCCAATCCAAGAAAACTATAGATTTCTGTGAGACTAGAGGTTCTGGGCCATTCCTCAATCGTCTTTGTTTTTAAATGGTCCACATAAATTCCCTCAATTATGATCACATTTCATGGAATTCTAATTTCTTTATCTAAAAGTCACACTTACTAAACTTGGTGTGCAACTTATCCTTTCTCAATGTCGCCAACACAATCCTTAGATGTTCTTCATGTTCCTCCTTGCTCTTGGAGTAGATTATAATATCATCGATAAATGATACCGGAATTTTTTCAAGGTAATGTAGAAAGACTCTATTCATCAAATAAATGATGATTGTAGGTGAGTTAGTAAGTATTAAGGGCATCACCAAAAACTCATAGTGCTTATACCTCCTACAGAAGGTAGTATTTTGAATATATTTCCTCTTGGCCTTTAACAAATGATAACAAGATTGAAGATCCACCTTTGAGAAGTATTGATCCCATCATAGTTGATCTAACAAGTCCTAAATTTGTTAGAGAGGATACTTGTTCATTATGGTGATATTGTTGAGTTCTTGATAATTGATACACAGCTGCATTGATCAATACTTCTTCACAAAGAGCACTAGCGCTCCCTAAGGTGATACACTAGAGCATATGAACTCTTTTTCAAAATGCTCTTGTAGTTGCTTCTTTAACTTCTTTAGTTTGATAGGATCCATCCTAGAGGGACACTTTGAGATGTTAGTAGCTTTGGGTATGAGTTCTATGGTGAATTTTACCTCCCAATATGGGGGAAGTTTCGGTAACTCTTTAAGAAATACGTCACTGTATTCCCTCATGATGGGCATTTCCGCTAGGTTGATACTTTCCTTTGACTCAACCATTTGATCGAGGTATAATTACTCATAGGGAACCAACTCCCACACCATTTATGTATTTTATAAAAGATATTCATGATCATCCTAGAATTTTTAAAGGAGAATGGGATGGTTCAGAATATGAAAAGATATTTCCTTTTCATGATAGTTTATATGTGATCTATATAATGAGATTCAATCTATTCCCATTATAGCATTGAATTCTATCAAGGTAAGTATTATGAGATTTTATAGTGTAATATTCTCATATATGCTAATAGTATAAGAGTATAACACTAGGGTTTCAATGATTTCCCCACTTAGTATTTTTTCAGATATCTCTACTTCATAGTTTTGGGGCTTTGATTCAATAGTTCTAGAAAACTTGCGAGATATAAATTAATGCATATAACTAGAATCAAATAATAATTTTTCCATAATTTATTGAATAAGAATTGTACCATGTATGAATTAATTTTATTTCTCCACTTCTGTAGTAGTGATTTCATAATCCTTCCCTTTTTCCTTTGGCTTTGGTAGCTGTTAACGCTGATTACCCTCGAGGACTCTAGGATTAGTGCACTGGATTGCATATTTCCCTTGATCCCTACAGTTGTACCATTGGACCATGGGTGGTTCTCTACTTTCCTCCACCACATTATCCTTCCTTCTCGTGTCTTTTCAACACTCTTGATCTTGGGGGCCTTCCCTCCCACACTGGATGCATTTCCCAACCCCTTTGAGGCAATTCCCATGATGCTTCTTCCCATATTTTTGACACGTGGGTTGTTGAGTGTTATTTTCACCTTTCACATTAAATCCTACTTCATGAAAATTTATCCTTATTTTCTTATCAACATATCCATGGGACCATTCTACAAACTCCATATCCACTTTAAGAGCACATCAAAAGACATCTTCATAACTCCCAAAGTCTTGAATTGCAAGAAACTTTCTATGGTGTGGTTTTAATCAATAGAAGAATCTCTAAATCAATCTATCATTGTTGGTAACAAAACCTAAATAGTTCCTTGAAATCCTTGTAAAATTCACTTCATAGACACAGAAATATTATCCATCCATTTTCATTATCTCTATTAATTCTATCTCTATATTTGTAAGAAGAGTTATAGGGAAATACTTGTTAAGAAACATTATCTTAAAGTCTCCCAAGTCCATCTCTCCAATGTTGCCTCTTGGATTGGTCTTCTTAATCAAATCCCACCATTTTTTGGCCTCTCCATTGAGATGATTAAAGACCAGTTTCACCTTCTCCATTTCATAATATAGAATCATATAAAATACCTTCTCCATTGAGTTGACCCACTGTTCTGCAACAATTCGACAGGAAGATCCACTAAACATCAGTGTTCATGGCCGTATAAAACACTCAACATCTAGTTTCTACCTCGTAGGAGAAGTAAAACATTATACGTTATTTAGGTAACTATTAATAACCTAAGACAACAAGGTAAGAATCACTGTGAATTTTTGAACTCCACCTCCCAAAGAATTGGGGATGTTATTCAGGCAATCGCTACATTGTTCTTCGCATGGGTTGTTGGCCTGGTTTCTCTTAATTCTCACCATTTTCTAAAATATAAAATGTAAGAAGAAAACATAATTCAATAAGTAATGAATAGATAATTTATTAAATTAACACTATAATAATATCTTATGGGATTCCTATGTTTAAAAAATCTTCTTGTGTGCTTTTATATACATAGCCTCATACTAGGGTTTTCACTAAGGTTCTCTAATCCTAAATCCAAAATTAACTAAATAGTTCCTCTGATTAAAAATATAGATACCATGATTTTATTACATTAATTTTATGTCATATTAATGATAAACAACATATTACACAATTAGGATCAAAAGTTTTCTTTTCATGGGAAAACTAGTACCACACGTAAATTTTTCAACATAAAACATACAATTTTATTTAATTCCTTCTTATCTATATTCTTATTTTCTCATGACTTCTCCTTAGTACAAGTAGTAACCAGAGGATATACATAAAAAAATGTGAACTAAGATCCCAATAATAAGATAGATAAGAACATGAAAAAATGTAACATGGGGTGATCATAACATCATCATCATAGTCATGAGAAGAAGCATTATATAGTAGCATGGAATGTGGCAATTCATAAAAATGAAACATCATGTCTTAGTGGTCAACTACCACAAATAGTTCTAAACAAAGATAGATAATTGATCACACATACTTCACTTTACTGAAGAGTTTCTTCACATTACCCAATGCATTGGAGTATTGTATAATTTCAGGTGCACCCATCACATCATAACATTTTCATTGCACTATGTGATTTCGGGTGCACCCGTCACATCATAACATTTACATTATCATGCATTCCACATAGAACATATATCAATCATGAACATAAAAACCCCATGGAAAGGAATTTTTTCACTTCATAAATCATACATTCATAATCTTTTGGTTCCAAAATTAAATAAGGAATAACATAATTTTTACAAGAACTATAAATCATGAGTGAGAAGTAAAAGGTGTGTTTTTGAAAGAAGAGTTCTTTTGGAAAACATTATGTTTGACATGAACTCCAATAGAAAAAACTTATAACTTAGAAAATGTAATATAATTATGAATAAATTATATTTAATTAATAACCATACTGAAAATGTAGTGAATGAGTGAAAACATGGAGAAATAAATTTGGGTTTGAGAATTCCCGTCACCTAGTCTCTGAATGCTTTCTTCACTTTAATGACTTTTATAATCACATTATATTCATTAATTAACACTTAATGAAACTTTAATAAATTTAATTTATTAATTACGGATTTATTAAGTTCTTTTATGGTTCATTGTATGGGTTATAGAGTTTAAATTCATTGTTTGAGAGTTTACTTTTTCTTAGTTTTGATGAACAGTTCACTTGTACACAAGAATGGAAGTTCGTATAGAACATGGATAAACATCTAAAATTAATATTACATGTTGTTAATTATATTAAAGGAGTTTAAATGTTCTTATAATTTATTTGGTTATAACCATGAGGATTAATCATTGGATAAAATTTAATGATGATCGTTTTAGTTTAATTTGGGTGGTTTTTTATCACAAAGAACATGTTTTGTTTTATAATTTAGTATTATGTATTAAATTTATTTCTAGAAAATAAAAAGGTTTAAAACAAAAATATTAAAATATTTTTCAACCATTTAATTCTTTTATTTATTGCCTTTTGTATTTTTAATGAAAATGGAAGTGCATCATCCACAACATAGGTAAATTAAAACATCACGGACGATGATTTCGTTTTTATAAACAATGAGAGAGAGAGAGGGAGGAGTATAAAGAATAATATTACATTAACAAGATAGAATAATATTATATCAATCATACTTGATATATCCTAGCATTTTTAAAGGATAGTTTGAGAATAAGATAAGAAATGAAATTTGAAAGGAAATTGAAAAAAACAGAGAGAGAGAGAGAGGAATTATATATTGAATATATTTTACTTGAGAGCCTCTTTAGGGGAGAGGTTTTGGTCTTTTTATAAAACCAAGGGATTTTGGAAATTGGGGAGGATATTGGGAAGAAATTTAAGTATATTATTTAGTATTCACAAATCTTGATATGTGTGAGTAAATGAGGTTGTGAGGGGTGGTATTTATAGTAGAGGGAAGAGAGGTTTTCTCAATATTATATTCATTAATTTATTATCTCTCTACTATAATTGAAATATTGATTATTACATGAATAAGTAAACTACTAAGGGAATGTGAGTTTGAAAAAATATCCATTTAAATCATCCATGACTCAAGAATGAGGTAGAAATTCTTTTATTTAGCATATTTTGTAAATTATCTAATTTCACTATTCACCAAAAATTGAAGTATTTTAGAAAAATCTCAAAAATTCACCATAACCATTTTTCAATGTGTATAATTAAAAAATTAACACCATTTTATAAAAATAATTTTCTAAATATGAGTAATTTAGTTTTTAATTAAAATTATAATTTACTTGAAAATTACAAATACTAAAATTAAAACTGTTTTTCTAATTCTTTGAAAAAAAACTAATGTCTCATAGAATTATCTTATAATTATAAGAAATTAAATTACTAGTTTATGAATACATTTTATGAAATTAAATTTTATTTTAATTTATTAAATTAATCATTAAATTTTCATGACATACAAAAATATCAGCACTACAAAATAATTATATCACATTTTCACATATGGGATAGATAAATTTTTTTATACTACCTTTGTAAAGGTTACTATTCACTTAGATGATTTACTATTCATAAGGGTCGTATTAATATTTACAAGGGTAAAATTACTATTCATATGGTTAATATTACTATTTATAAGGGTATGTTACTATTCACCAAAATTAAGTGTGTTATATTAGACTCCAAAAATCTTACTGATCGCAATCCTATGTGTAAAATTTTTGAATTTAAAATCACAGATGAGAAAAAATTATGTTTAGATGAAACATATAATTTATTTGTTAATTTATAAATGATGTTTCATTTTTTTTCTTACTGTGATTTTTTGTCATTATAAGAAGGGAATTCCATTGATAAAACATTAAGTCATTATAGAAGAAATCAATGAAATATTAAAAAAAATTGAAAAAGAAAGTGAATGAAAACTATGATAAGAGAGGAGTAATCAGGTCGGGGTCAGTTTTCAAAATGAAATATTATCTTAGTTCCAGTTTATCCAATCCTCTTCAAATAATCTGATTAAAGTGATATTTCAGGATTGCTTCCTCTCACTCCATTTTTCAAATGATAATGGAGAGAGAAAACCTTGCTTAGATATTAGTTCAGTATTCTATCCTTTTAATGTGATATGTAGTTATATAAAATATACTCAATTAACTTATTAAATACTTGATCGGGTCCTATTTATCCCAAATAAACAAGAATATTCACTACTCCTCTCAAACTTACTAACGATCATCATGTGCTTCACTACTAAGCCTTTATCTATTTCATTAGATAAACTAGAACCCATTGGAGTGATATATTTATCATTGACCAAAGAAAAATCAAAAATAGATGAAAAAATAAAATATGATCATACTGGATAATAAAATCCACGATTATTAATTGAAAGAAACTTTACAGAAAAGAGAAAGAAACTTTATTCAATAAAGTGCAATAACTTTAGATTTAAAAAAGAGAAAACCTCTCATTTTCCAATCACTCAAAATTTTACCCCCATATGTAAAAGGTAACCAAGAAGAAGGGGGTTGAATAAGGCATTACAAAACTAAGGAAAAGAAAATTGGGGAAATAAATAAATAAAAATTTCTCCTCTCAAATATATCCTCCAAAAGTGGGATCCTTTTAATCCCACCAAATGGCTTAAAATTTCTTGGGTTCCTTCATATAAGTTGTCTGAAATTTATTTTTCTATCTACCCTAAAAATTTAAAAGTCATTGGATGTCTGTATAATAATTTATGGCCTGATTAATGAATTATACTTTTTATGGCCAAAGATACCCTAAATGTTTCTCCATTTTAGAGCATAAAATAGATGAATTAATGAGAGAGAATCTCCATGAAATTTAATTTTATCATTTTTATTAAAATATTATTTCAAATACATCTATAATCACCTCATTTGTATGTATTTATCCCAAGTTATGACTCATTTACTAAGTTGGGGTCCATTCAATTGGCCCGAAATATATTTCAACTTTATGGATTTTTTTATCATATGGAACTATGAATTTTCTCTAGTTCTATAAGAATAATTTGAAATTGAGAGAGAAGAGAATACTAAAAAATTATTCACTCAAATTAGATCAATATTGAAAAATTTATTCTCCAAATACCAAAGTGATAAAAATTGTTAATATTCCAGAATTTGGAAATTTTCATATTTTATCCCAAAATACACCAAATTGGCAAGAGATTTGAAAATTAGATGTCTTTTTATGAAATTTTGAAAGTTTTTAACTTGAAAAAAAAATTATTTTCATAATTAATTTAAGCTCATTTCAAGGGATAAACTAGTTTGATCAATGAAATGGGTTTCAAAATGGTAAATATAATCAATTAGTCACATAGTTTCAAAAACACACAAAAAATTAAAAAATAAACAAACATTTTGAAGAACACATTTTCATGAACAAAAAATAGAAAAAAAAATTAAAAATATTAAACTATAAAGGTTACCTCCCCTCCCCCCACACACTTAATATATGTGGTGTTCTCAACATATTAAAATTGATTTATTTTGGAATATAGATATAAAATGAAATGATCTCATTTTATCAGGTGTAAACAAAAGAAACAAACAGGTGTGTATTCATTGCTAATCAGGTTGAATAATCTTAGCAATTTTCGTTGGTTCTTAAACATTCTTAATCTTCCACCATTTATTTTTTCAATTGAAATTTATGAGTCCAAACTAATAGTAACTCTTTATGGACATTATTACCATTGGATTCCTTTTGAATCATTTTCCCTTTCTCATCATAGGAAACCTCTTATTACAAAATTATCATGTGCACCACATTAAATTTCCACATTTATTCTTGTATATTTCTTAAAAAGGAAATTTTAAACCACCAAGAATGGGATTTATGACCATAAATATAATATCACTAGAAAAACCCTTGAAATTTTTTTCATCCATGTTGGTTTCTGATACTTCTAGATATTTTTTATTGTCTTATTATAGGTTGAAACTCACTTTTCATATTATATTATTGGGATGGCCTAGAACCTCATTGTCCATCCCTTTGCCAAAATTTGGATACTAAGGATGGCGTCTCGATGGGTGCGGCCGATCGGCGTGCGACCGATCGGCGTGCGAACGATCGGCGGGCGACTGATCAGCATGCTACCGATCAGCGTGTGACCAATCGGTGTGAGACCGATCATTATGCGACCGATCAGTGTGCGACCGATCGGTATGTGACCGATCGGTGTGTGACTGATCGGCGTTGGAACGATCGGTGTGCGGCCGATCGACGTGCGGCCAATCAGCGTGCGGCCAATCGGTGTGAGACGATCGGTGCCCCACCGACCGGTGTGACATAATCGGTGTGTCACCGATCAGTGCCTCATCAATCATTGTGACCGATCAGTGTGACTGATCGGTGTGACCGATCGATGTGACTGATCGGTGTGTGGCACGATCGGTGTGTCACTGATCGGTGCCTCACCAATCGGGGCGACGGATCGGTGCGGCCGATCGGTGTGACCGATCTGTATGTGGCACGATCGGTGCCACCCAACCTTGTCAGTTTTTCTTCTATTATTTCTCCCATAACACCACTTTTAGTCCCTTTTTAACCTTTTTGGGAGTGGTTCAAGGCCATTTTTAATCCCTTATTCAATGTTTAAATTCCTATGTGTGGGGCGACCCTCAACAGACCCAGCTATGTGTCCGCGTATCGTGCCCCTCTGTTTATATAAAATCCTATAAAATCAGAGCTGTTACCACCTTTTCTTGATGAGAGTTATTGGATAACAATTAATTCCATCATTTGTAACCACCCAACCACGTGAGGAACCACGATCCGACATTAAAGCCATTAAAATCCCCATATCCCGTAACAGTGGGATCTTATCTATATATATCACATGAGAATTTCTTCTTTTTCTTCTTCCTTTTGGCCCGCCTCCTTTTCTTCCCAGTGCGTTTGGAGTCTCCCTTTCTGAGGTAAGTGGTGCACCTATACCAAAACTTTTCTGCTCGCCCTTGGAGTCCCTGATGTTCCTCCCCAGCAAGTCGCGCATCCCCAGTTCTTGGCGCGTGGATAAGAACTTCGAACAATAATCAAACAAGTAGGGTTTTTCCTTCTTCTATCTTTACTGTGTATCATGCGAGGTGGGTATGATATTGTTTCTATGGGGATTGATGAAACCAAACTTAATGAAGATAATGAACAAACCTTTAAATAATGAAGGGGGTGTGATCGATGTTCTGTTGTACTCGTTTATGTTTGTATGTGTTGTGAACTGTATGGGCTTGTGCTCACTGAAAATCATGTCTGTTGGTGGTCTTTCCTTATGTCCTATTAAAACCTTGTCTTTGGTGATGACTAAATAATTTTAACATGGAAATTTTTTAGTTACCTAAACTCAGTTGGTTTAAATGGATGTTCAGTAAAATAAGAATCCATGTGTGACCACCCGGGTTAAAAAACATAAATAAGAACTTAATGAATGTTGTACTTGAACCTGGAAGTCCCTACTCTGTTTTGGTAGTAGGTGTGTTGTTCTTCTTGGTGCTTATGAGGTGACATGGATGGGGATGGGATCCTCTATTGTTGTACAGTTGTTAGTTCTTGTTTGGTAGTCATGTGGGGATTTATCTTGAGGCTTGCTTTGGTTCCAGTACTTCGAGGGATCTCACTTGATCTCTTTGTTGTTGTGACTTTACAAGAGAACCAGGTGTGAATGCTAAAATTGTTTTTTCTTTGTTTCTCTTTCCATGGCTTGTGGTTATGCATGTTATCTGCCCAGTAGTGTAGAATTCACCTAATGGGATCACTTGAATTTGTAAACAAGGATGGTTAAAATGGGGAATTGGTTTTAGGGAATGAGTTGTGACTTGGGCTTGAGTATTGTGTTGTTCTTTTATGAATGAATAGTAACAAGGGTGATTGTGCTTAGGTTTTGAAACCCTAGGTTGAGATGAGTTCTTATTACCTATACATATATCGGTAGTTTTTACAATTCTTATTCGCACCCCACCCAAGTTGAGCACTTAGTTCCGAACACCCCCATTTCATCAAACACTCCTATGAGTGGTTGGTTATTATCTCCTTTTCTGCTCCCTTTCCCGAATTTTGCAAGACGCTTCAGGCAGGCCGTGACAGCCTGAGGTCCATTATAGCACAAGATTCTTCAGGCAGGGTAGTTGTGGTAGTTGTCCCAGGTGTGTGCAGGCAGGTTATTTCCCAAGAATCTTCGGGATGAGGCCCATGTGTCTTCGGGTGTGGTAGTGGTTGTTATAGACCAGGTGTTTTCGAGCGTGGTTATTCATGGTGTAAGTGGCCCAGGTGGTTGCGGGTAGGACGTGTGGTGGTGGCCCAGGTGTCTGCGGGCGGGAATGATGGTTGTGGCCTAGGTGTGTGCGGGTGGGGTGTGGCAGTGGGACTGTAGTGAGAATGGCGGGATTGGTTCGATGCGTAAGATGTCTTAAAAAACTGGTGGGAAAGTGGCATGGGGTACCCCGAATATCGATGTGCGATGACTATACATTACATGACTTTCGTTATTTGGGGAGTGTTCCTTGGTGAGGCATGGGTGGATAGTTTTCCTTGCTATGTTCTTTGGTTATCTCTTTTTTCACGGGGCATTACAATGCCTCCCCACTTGTGCATGAGAGTATTTGGTTTTCCCTGTTGATTATAGTTGTATGCTCGCCCTATGTATATAAAACTGCTTTCAGGTTTCCAGGAGGATTTTAGGGATCGTGCAGGACCATACTAGCTCAGACATTGGGGCAGTTTATGTTGTCGTTTTTCTTTTCTTGGTACTTTACTTTTAGAGTTCTTGTGACTTGTATCTTTTACTTTTGAACATGCATATGGGAATGGTTTACTTTCGGCTTTACCTTTACTTTCAACTTTAGTGTTTTTGGGGTAGCTATATTATCTATCGATCCTATTAAAATAAAAAGTGTAATTCCTTCCATATTGTGTGTGATTCTATACCCTTGGTGATAGTCGTCACTCCATGACATATTGAAGGAGGGTCTCGAGGGTCATTATCTCTCCTTAAACATAAAGAAGGAAGGGTCTGGCAATCTGTTGTCCCTTCCCTCCTTTTAGTGAAGGCGGGTCATGACAGAATGGTATATGAGGAAGAGGTTGAGAGATCGAATGGAGCCTAGAGTTAGGAACAGTGAGGATTGCATGGGATGGTAGGGAAATAGTGTTGGGTGATCTTGGTGCATGAAATATGCCAAGGAAGACCGGCTAGGACATGGGATTTTAGGGCCCCCATGATCCGATGCAAGGACTCTGGACCTAACTAACGGCCAAGTGAGGCTACACTACTTGCAGGGTATAGACCCTAGGGAAGGTACATGCATCATAATTACTTGTGTTCTTGTGTTTCATGGGTATTTTTGGAATTTAAAATGAACAAATATTCTAATAAAACATGAATATTCTACACTACTCGGGCTTAGGCATTCCTTGTTTACCTTGCAGCTATCGCACCTGGGAGATGACCATGAGTGGTGCGGACGATCGAGGCCCCAGAGGTTGTTTTGTCTGATCAACAGAGGGCAGACCGAGAGGATGAGGACGATTAGTGGCAGAGGATTCTTCGTTCCTTTCAATGGCATACCCTCGGTAAGTATGAGGGTAGCGTCTCAGATATGGATTCGGAGAGCTGGCTCGAGGAGCTTTTGATAGCTTTCAGCTTGACTTGGGCTCCAACAGAGTACTAGGTTCCTCTGGCCATTAGCCAGATGCGGGGTGCAGCGTGTCAGTGGTGGATGCTTTATCTCGAGGAAAAGAATGAGGCTAAGGTTGTGTAGGCTAACTTCCAGAAGGTGTTCCAGGAAGAATTCATGTTTTCCAAGATGAAGGCTGAAAAGAGGCAGGAGCTGCTCTCCCTCCAGTAGGGGAACATGTTATTAAGAGAGTTGGGGATCAAGTTCAAGGATCTCTTCCACTTTTCTCTAGACCTCTTTCCAGATGAGGAGTCTTGGGCGAGTCATTTGGAGGAGGCACTTCAACATTCTCTTCAGTATGATGTTACTCCCATCACCTTACCGACCTACTTAGAGGTCCAAAAGAAAGCTGAAGTGGTGGAGATGATGAACATGTTGGGAGGAGTATCATGAGAGGAGATCCAGTGGGGCTCATCGAAGGGGAAGGTCGTCAGTAGTAGGCCTCCAGCATCAGGACCCTCTAGGTTTTGACCAGCAGGAAGCAGGCCTCAGCAGATCCAGTTCTGAACCCCTAGTCCCCGCCCTTTCCTTTTGGTCCCAAGACTGAGGTGCTTCATCTGTGGGAGCCTTGGGAACCTTCAGAATCAGTTCTTGGAGAGAGTGAAGTATAGTGGGTGTGGGGTAGTGCAGCACCTACCCCAGCCACAGCAATTTCTAGCCAGGCCCATTCAGCAGTAGCAGGGACAGCTAGCTCCCGCTCCTCCAAGGGAGGACATCACAGGAGGAGGCCGAACTCAGAGCGCTCCTCAGGGACCTTGACCGGGGCATGTTCAGGGAGTCAGCCGATAGCCGATAGGCAGAGGAGCTGGCTGTGGGTAGTTGAACACCGTGGAGGCAGCAGTTCCAACAGGGCCATAAGTCGTTCGAGGTACGATCAGCTTGTTTAGTACCCTTGCCTATGACTTGTTTGATACAGGGGATCCACACTCCTTTGTTACACCAAGTCTGGATCATGCCCTGGGTTTAGACGTCGAGAGACATTCAGCACCCCTAGTGTTGAGCATGCCAGTCGGAGGTCAGACCGACTTGTCTTATGTTTCTTGAGGTTGTAGACTGATGATAGGGCCACATCATTCTATCAGGGATCTTCTACTATTGCAGATACATCCATACGATGTCATCCTAGGCATTTACTGGCTATTCTATGTATGTTTCATTATTGACTGCTTCCGAGGAAGGGTCATGTTTTCAAATTTGGGCAATCAACGTGTAACTTTCATCAATGAGCGGGGTTTCCAAAAAAGTACCAGGAAAGGGGATCCCCTCCTTTCCTTCTTGGATGTACTAGCAGTAGAGTTGGTGGATGAAAAGATTGTGGAAGTCCCAGGGATCGTCAGTGAGTTCATGGACGTCTTCCCTGAAGAGGTGGTGACTCTACCCCCTTGATGTGTTGTTGAGTTCGGGATAGACTTACAACCTAGTGCACATCCAATTTCGATGGCTCCCTACCGGATGGCACCTTCTCATTTAAGAGATTTGTGGATTTAGATTGACGATCTGATGAAGAAGGGTTTTTTTCGACCAAGTGTGTTACCATGGGGTGCTCCAGTATTGTTCTCAAAGAAGGTGGATGGTGGTCTCAGGCTGTGCGTAGACTACTAAAGACTGAATTAGGTAATGGTCATGAATTGTTTCCCTCTTCTGGGGATAGACGATCTCTTTGACCAGTTGAAGGGGGTAGGATGGTTCTTTAAGAAAGACCTACGGTCCGGATATCACCAGTTGGGGGTGAAGGAAGGAGAAATATCTAAGACCGCCTTCAGGTTCAGATACGGGCACTTTGAGTTTTTAGTCAAGTCATTCGGCTTTACAAACTCTCCAGCTGTGTTCATGGGACTAGTGAACTATATATTCCGGGAATACCTAGATTAGCTCGTAGTCATGTTCATTGACAATATCCTGATCTAATAAAGATCAGAGGAGGATCATGCAGAGCACCTAAGAACTTTTTTAGAGGTCCTTCGATGGCACCAGCTCTATGGGAAATTGTCCAAGTTCAATTTATGGATGCGAGAAGTGCATTTCCTTGGGCACGTAGTGTCTGAGCAGGGGATAGCAGTGGACCCATCGAAGGTCAAGGTGGTTGTTTCTTGGGCAGCACCCAAGAGCGTGACAGAATTCCGTAGTTTCCTAGTTCTGTAAGGTTACTATCAGAGGTTCGTGCCCAAATTCTCCTGAGTTACAGCACCTTTGACAGCCTTGACCAAGAAAAACCAGGTATTCGTGTGGAATGGGTAGTGCAAAGTAGCCTTTAGCAATCTGAAGGAGAAGTTGGTGAGTGCCCCAGTGCTGAGGTTGCCAGAAGAAGGGGTAGCGTATTAGGTGTTCTGTGATTCTTCAGGACAAGGCCTCAAGTGTGTGTTGATGCAACGAAGAGGGGTGATCTCTTATGGGTCTAGAGAGTTACATCCCCATGAGAATAACTATGCCACCCATGATATGGATCTTGCGGTAGTCATGTTCGCACTAAATTTGTGGGGGAATTACCTCGTCGGGGAGTGCTTCTTGGTCTTCACCGATCACAAAATCTTGAAGTGTTTCTTCTCCCAGCGGGACCTGAACTCGCGGCAGCGTAGGTGGGTGGAGTTCCTTCAGGACTATGTCATAGAGATTTCCTACACCTCAGGAAAGGGAAATGTGGTGTCTGGTTCCTTGAGCAGGAATTCGCAGAAGGATGCGGTTCGAGAGTCAGGAGATGCTTGGAAGGCGATGGATGAGTTAGATGCCCTGCACCTGGATGTGAGGATGGATGGTGGTAGAGGTTGACTGTATCAGATGACAGTGAAGTCTTCTCTACTATGGTAGGTGGAGGAGTCTTAGTGGGGAGATGTAGAGAGTGCAGTGATGTGTGACCAGGTTAACCAAGGTGATGCTTCGGAGGGGTGGATAGAGGATGGTCATAATTGGGTGATTTTTAGAGAAAAGCTGTTTGTTCCAAAGGCGATGCATGAGAGAGTTCTTAGTGAGTTCCATAACTCACCCCTATCAGTGCACCTGGGAGTTTCCAAGATGTACCAGGGTTTGAAGGTTCAGTTTTGGTGGCCTAGGGTAAAGCGGGCGATGGCAGAGTTTATGGCCAGATGCCTAGTGTGTTGGCAGGTGAAGGCTTAACACCCTGTTCCAGGTGCTTTGCTACAGCCTTTGGATATACCTGAGTGGAAGTAGGATGAAATCTCAATGGATTTCATCACGGGACTACCCAAGGTTCAAGGAGGTTGTGAATCAATCTGGGTAGTGGTGGACCGGTTAACTAAATCGGATCACTTTCTGGCGATCAAGGTATCGAGTGCAGTGGATTCCGTAGCACGGAGGTATGTGGATGAGGTGGTGCGATTTCATGGAGTATCGAGGTCCATAGTCTTGGATAGGGATGCATGGTTTACCTCACGAGTATGTAGGGGATTTCAGCATTCTTTTGGCACCCATTTACGTCTTAGCACTACTTTTCATCCCCAGACAGATGGACAGACAGAGCACAACATCCAGACGTTGTAGGATATGATACGAGCTTGTATTCTGGATTTTGGGGGATCGTGGGTGTGACACTTGCCTCTGGTAGAGTTTGCCTACAATAATAGCTATCACTCTACCATTGGCATGGCTCCATTCGAAGACTTGTACGAAAGGCCATTTCGCTCACCCATGTGCTAGGCCGAGGATGGGGAAATCGGTGTTCTTGGCCCCAAAGTGGTGTAGAGAACGACGGAGAAGGTTCATCTTATACGGGAGAGGATGAAGGCGGATCAGGACTGGAAGAAGTCATATGCTGATAATAGGAGGAGACCCTTGGAGTTTGAGGTCAGGGATAACGTATTCTTGAAGGTCTCCCCTCGGCGTGGACAACAGAGGTTCGGAAAAGGGGATTAAGCTTTCTCCAAGGTTCATCGAACCCTTTGAAGTGTTGCGGCGGGTCGAAGAAGTGTCTTATCAGCTAGCTAAACCACCACGGCTACTGAGAATACATGACGACTTCCATGTGTCCCAACTCCGACGGTATTGACACAACGTTTTACACGTCCTCGACTGGGAGAAGTTGGATATCAAGGATGATGTGACTTTTGAGGAAATACCAGGGTGGATCGAGGATCTTGGAGAGAATGTGCTATGTGGATAGACCATTCCTCTGGTTTGTGTGTTTTGGATGCATGGAGGGCTCGAAGAAAGTACCTTGGAATGGGAGACGTAGATGCGCATCCAATAACTAGAGATGTTTGAGTTTTGTTATGTTTCATCATGTTCTTGTCGTGATGTAGTGTTAACCTTGTTAGTTTATTAGATGTTTTGTTTCCCTACCTGGGGAGTGTTGTGAAATGTCCTGACTCTGGAGAAGGTAGGACCTGATCCATAATCAATACGCATTAAGGTGGATGTGATTAAACTCATGTGGGAAAGTCAGTGCCGCCTAAAGTGGATAGTATCTTGAAATGGAGGAAGAAACTCTCTAACCCATATGACTGGACATCTTGACGCCCTTTAATGTGGCATGGTTGCTTGAGGGAGTGCTTTTTATATATGTCGATGAGGTTCATTCTCGAGAGGTATCTTTTGAGGTGTTTGTTCGGACCCCCCTCTTCACTTCTGGTTTGGTTTGATTCTCAGGGGTGAGAAAAGTTTGAGAGGTATCTAATGTGATGGCCCAGAACCTCATGGTTCATCCCTCTACCAAAATCTGGATCCTAAGGGTGGTGTCTTGGTGGGTGAGATCGATCGACGTTCAACCGATTGGTGTGTGATCGATCGGCGTGTGACCAATCGGTGTGTGACCGACCGGCATGTGACCGATCGGCGTAGGACCGATCAGTGCAAGACCGATCAGGGCGAGACCGATCGGGGCGAGACCGGTCGGCGTGTGACCGATTGGTGTCTGATCGATCGATGTGTGACCGATCAGCATGCGACCGATCAGCGTGTGAGGAGTGCGACCGATCAGAGTGCGACCGATCTGCATTCGACCGATCGGCATGCGACCAATCGGCGTGCGACTGATTGGTGCCTCACCGATCAGTGTGTGGCATGATCGGCGTGTCACCGATCGGTGTGTGGCACGATCGGTGCCACCTGGAATTGTCAGTTTTTCTTCTATAGTTTCTCCCGTAACACCACTTTTAGGACCTTTTTATCCTTTTTGGGAGTTGTTCAAGGCTGCTTTTAAGCCCTTAATCAATGATTAAATTCCAAAGGGTGGGGAGACCCTCAACGGACCCAGATTTGTGTCTGCGTATCGTGCCCCACCGTTTATATAAAATCCTTTAAAATCACAGTTGTTACAACATTTTCCTGATGAGAGTTATTAGATAACAATTAATCCCATCGTGTGTAACCACCCAACCACGTGGGGAACCATGATCCGACTTTAAAGACATTCAATTCCTCATATAACATAACAACAAGATCTTGTCTGTATATATCACCCTGGAATTTCTTCTTCTTCTTATTCATTTTGGTTGGCCTCCTTTTCTTCCCGGTGCATTTAGAGTCTTCCTTTCTGAGGCAAGTGGTGTGCCTGTACTGAAACTTTTCTACTCACCATTGGAGTCCCCGACATTCCTCCCCAGCAATTCGTGCATCCCCAGTTCATGGCGCGTGGATAAGAACATTTAACCTTGATCAACCAAGTATGGTTTTTCCTTCGTCTCTCTTTACTTTGTATCATGCAGGGTGGGTATGCTATTGTTTCTATGGGGATTGATGAAACCAAAGTTAATGAAGATAATCAATGGACCTTTAAAGAATGAAGGGGTTTGAATTATGTTCTAATGTACTCTTTTATGTTTGTATGTGTTGTGAACTGTATGGGCTTGTGCTCACTAAAAAATCATGGTCGTTGGTGGTCTTTCCTTGAGTCCTAATAAACCCTTGTCTTTCATGATGACTAATTAACTGTAACATGGAAATTGGTTAGTTACCTAAACTCAGTTGGTTTAAATGGATGTTCAGTAAAACAAGAATCCCTGTGTGACCACACGGGTTAACAAACAGAAAGAAGAACCTAATGAATGTTGTGCTTGAACCAGGAAGTCCCTAATCTGTTTTGGTAGTTGGTGTGTTGTTCTGCTTGGTGCTTACAAGGTGACATGGATGGGGATGGGATCCCCTTTTGTTGTACAGTTGTTGGTTGTGGTTTTGGATCCATGTGGGGATGTATCTCGAGGCTTTCTTTGGTTCTAGTAATTAGAGGGATCTCACTTCATCCCTTTGTTGTTTTGACTTTACAATAGAACCGAGTGTGAATGCTTAAATTATTGTTTGGCTGTTTCACTTTCCCTAGCATGTGGTTATGCCTGTTAGTATCCCAGTAGTGTAGAATTCACCTAATGGGATCACTTGAATATGTAAACGATAATGGTTAAAATGGGTAATTGGTTTTAAGGAATGAGTTGTGACTTGGACGTGAGTGTTGTGTTGTTCTTTTATGAATGAATCGTAGCAAGGGTGTTTGTGCTTAGGTTTTGGAACCCTAGGTTGGGGTGAATGCTTTTTACCTATACATATATCTATAGTTTTTACGTTTTTTATTCATTCCCCACCGAAGTTGAGCACTTAGTGTCGAACACCCCCATTTCATGGGGGAGGGTGTTTTTCCCAACACTCCTATGAGTGGATGGTTATTAACTCATTTTATTATCCCTTTCCCAAATAGCCCAAGACTCTTCGGGTAGGCTGTGATGGCCTAAGGTCCATTATAGCCCATGATTCTTCGGGAAGGGTAGCTATGGTAGTTGGCCTAGGTGTGTGCAGGCAAGTTATTTCCCAAGAATCTTCGAGATAAGGCCCAAGTGTCTTCGGGTGTGGTAGTGGTTGTTCTGGCCCAGGTTTTTTTGGGTGTGGTTACGCGTGGTGGTAGTGGCCTAGGTGTTTGTGGGAAGGATGTGTGGTAGTGGCCCGGGTTTCTATGGGCGGGAATGGTGGTTGTGGCCCAAGTGTGTACGGGCGGGGTGTGGCAGTGGGACTGTGGTGAGAATGGAGGGATTGGTTCGATGCGTAGGATTTCTTCAATAACCTATCGGAAAGTAGCCCGGGGTACCCAAATAACGATGTGTTATTACTACACATTACTTGACTTGCGTTATTTGGGGAGTGTGCCTTGGTGAGGCTTGGGTGGATAGTTTTCCTTGCTAGGTGCTTTGGTTATCTGTTTTTTCACGGGGCATTAGAATGCCTCCCCACCTGTGCACGAAATTATTTGGTTTTCCCTACTGTGTATACTTGTATGCTCACCCTACGTATATAAAACTTCCTTTAGGTTTCCAGGAGGATTTCAGGGATCGTATAGGACTGTAATAGCTCGAACATTGGGGCAGTTACTGTTGTCATTTTCCTTTTCTTGGTACTTTACTTTTGTAGTTCTTGTGACTTGTATCTTTTACTTTTGAACATGAATATGGGAATGGTTTACTTTCGGCTTTACCTCTACTTTCAACTTTGGTGTTGTTGGGGTTTCTATCTTATCCCTCGATCCTATTAAAATAAAAAGGGTAATTCCTTCTATCTTGTGTGTGATTCTATACCCTTGGTGTTATTCGCAACTCTGCGACCTATTGAATGTGGGTCTCGGGGGTCATTATCTCTCCTTCAACTTAAAGAAGGAAGGGTCTTGCAATCTATTGTCCCTTCCCTCCTTTTGGTGAATGCAGGTCATGACAATTATTTCCTTCTTGGAGAATTCTTCTATTCACTTGATGTTGAATATTTCACTTTTATTTTCTAAACCCACATGACCTTGGTTTTGGTTTTGATATCTATAGTATTAAATAAAATAATTCTATTTTGAATTTGATTTAGTATTGATTTATCTTTCTCTTTTGATCATTTCTTCTCATCAATTTGAGAAGATACTTTACATTACTCTTCAGTGATAATACGGTTTTATATGACCTTTTTCAACTCATGTTTTATAGTGAGACATTTGGATTGAGTCTCAGCCAATTCATCTTCCTTAAAATCTATTTCCATCTAGATATCTATGATAATCTTTTCATTTTCACCTAATTTAGGTGTTTACTTATCGATATCATCACTTGATCAATATTTTGATTATTCAAATTATTTTAATAAATTATCAAATAATTCAAATGTTATATCGTCTTTAAAAATGAATTAAGATTTATTATATTTTAGGTCACATGCCTATTTTTTTGGTATTCAAAATATAGAAATGATATTATATGGTTAATAATTTTTTAAGCATACCTAATTCTCCAGTCATTTATGTTTATTCGTGGTCATAGATTTTATTTAGTAAATAAGATTTTAATGGAAGATTTATGGATTCATGTGTATTAAAATTCACTTGAATATCTACAAGCTCCATTGAAATTTCTACCTCATGTATGTTGATTATGGCCTATGATATGTTCATGAATGTACTACACAATATGATGGTTGTGTGTGATGAAATCATATCTTCTTCTATGGTCAGAAAATAGAAGTTATCTAGGAATAGTATATATTTGACTTTCACAAGAAAGAATTACAAAACTCATACTAGGAAAATGGTGGATTTGTTTGCGAGTTAGACCACCACACTAGTACGATTCAGTTTTCCAATCCAAAAAATATATTAATATAGTGTGATGAAATAATTTTATCAAATCGTATAAAACACATAAGTAATCAGTGAAATTTAACTATCCAATAGTGAAAGGAATATATAATATCCTTGGATCTTGACATTTTTGTTGTACAGTGGTGTGATAAGGGTTGAGACACTTATTCCCAAGTTAATTATATCATTAAATTTAATTCTTCTCATCTTGGTTCAAATATCTTTCAAAAAAATCATACCTTAGAATTTGTTTGAGTATTTCAAGTTGGGGTATCTTAATTTCCACTTTCTAGAAGTTGTCCAGAATTTCTTTTTGAAGTGCTTCCTCCTACAATCTCTTTGATTCAATCATCATTTATGGATATGGTGGGGGTGGGTATTTATTATCCATTTTTTATTTTAAATGGTTTTTATTATTTATTACACTTTATAATTCCTTCTCATCAACCTCTTTATTTTCATCTTCTCGATGTATTTTTACATAATTTTCAAAATTCGCAACTTCATTTTCCCTTAGCATAGGTGTTATGGTTTCTGGTTTAAGGTTGGATGGTGGTGGGAGTTTTTTTTATTCTATTTCATTCATGATAAAATTATCTATTGGGTTTGGTATTTTATAGGAAGGTATTTTCCGTATATTTTTTTAGGAAATCCATGAAACTATCGAACTTGTGAGACAAATATTTTATAGTGTATTTAAGCCCCTCAAACTGAGATTTTTTCACTTGGTTTTGAATTAGAAGTTGTGAATTGGTTAATGGTACTTTATAGGGACTCTAAAAATTGGTAGTTTAGTGATAGGTGGGCATTATAATACTTATTTTTCTAAAATTTTGGTGGGTTTTGGAATTGTTGTTATAATGGGGGTTTGTTTTGGAATTGGTTTTGGTATGCGGTTTTAACTTCATTTTGTTTATTTTATAATATATGTATATATATATAGGACTTGGTTATGATCTTTATATCCTTGATTTTTTTGAAACTTCCTCGGATGAAAGGATTCTTAACATCTTTCCATTCCATATAGTTCATCACATTGGTTAGTGAAATAATCAGGTTATGATCATAAACCATATAACTTACCTGGTAATTGTTGTTCACTTACTTTTTTTAGGGTCATATGTCTCACAAAACTAGTTAACTCATAAATATTAGTTTCTAATTATTTTTATGGTTGCTAATTTCTTACCACATGAATACCTCTTGTTCCATTACCTCTTATATGAAACTATTGTGAGTTCTGAGAAATATTTTCAATCCATTCTTAGCTTCTTCTGGTGACTTTTAAATCAATGAGCCTCTAGATGATGCCCCCAAAAGTTTCTATCATTTTCTAGTAAGCCTTGATAAAATAAAATATGAAATTTATCCTCCTTAATTTACTATGTGGACATCTGGCCCATATCTTCTTAATTATCTATCAGTACTCATAATGGTTTTCTATAGATTATTTTCTGATGGCATAGATTTCCTTTCTGTTGGATGTGATTCTATGTGTGGGGAAAATAATTACATGAATCATATAGGTAAGTCATTAAAATCATGTACATCTCTTGGTTGTAGTCCATACAACCATTATTTGGACACTCCATCCAATGAAAATGGAAATTCCTTCCACTTTAACAACTCCTCAGCTACTCCTCGACATTTGAAAGTAAAGTAGACATACGTGAACCCTTTAATGTGTCTTTTTTTGTTCTTCTACTTCCAAGACATGAAATTTTTGATGTAATGGGATTATGATAGGCATCATCTAAAAAAATTTATAAAGCTAGAATGGAAATTTTATTGTTTTGATTAAGGAATTTTGGTTCACAAAGGTCTCTGAGGGTTTCATTTGAATTTCTAGCCATGATGATAGGCTCGGAGTGAAAAATTGAAGTATCACTTAAGTCTACAAGAGAAATATCCAAGAATTTAGATTGAAAATTAAGGTTTCTAATTCTAATAAATAAGGTTATTTAACTTTCAGTGTCTGTGGGGAAAAGTTCTATGTTAGTGGTTCTGGTTATGCACTCTAAAAAGTATATTTTTGGCACCACCTCTTCGGAAATGGAACCAAGTTTTTACACGAACCTCTTATTGGGTTTGGAAAAAAAATTATTTCCTAAGTTAAAATATATTAAATTAATAAACTTAGTTTATTTCTATAGAGGAGCGCACAATAATCAAGTTATCACCTTTAAATTAAAATAAAAATTAGTTGTTTATGAAGTTTTTTGATTTTCAAAAAAAGATAACAAAATGTAATAAAAGAAATAAATCAAGAAAAATATTTAAAAAACAAATTGAAAAAGAAAGTGATTTAAAACTATGATATGAGAAGGGATATAATTTTAGTGTTGGTTTTCTAAATTAAATTCTATCTGAGTTCAAATTTATCCAATCATCCTCTACAAAGCTGACTAAAATTAGATTCCATGATCACTTCCTCTCACTTCCTTGGACAAATGGTGATTTTGAGAGTAAATCTTATCAATATATCATCTTCGTCTACTATACTTATAGTGTGTGAGAGATTTATATTTAGTATCCTTAATTGACCTAGGTGAAACCCAATCATGTCTTATTTATCCCAAACAATCGAGAATATACACTACACCTCTCATTTGTACTGACAATAATCATGTACTTCACCACTAAGACCTGGTCTATTCCATAGTATATAAAAAATAAACCTAAAAGTGGAATATAATAACCATTTACTAAAACAAATCAATAGCATAATAAAAAAATATGAACATACATGATAATAAAAACTGGTATTAAAAATTTAAAACAACTTCACATAAGAGAGAAAGAAATTTTATTCAATAAAGCGCAAGAACATAATCATTATAAAAGAGAAAAACTCCCCTTCCCTAATCACTCATAATTTTACCCACCACCCCCAATTTAAAGGGTAACTAATAATAATGGGGAATAATAAGGCATTACAAACTGAAGAAAAAGAAAATAGAGAAAATGATGAACAAACAATTTCCCCTCCTAAATATATCCTTCAAGAGTTGGATCCTGTTATTACTACTCAATGCAAAAACATATCTATATTTATTCTAATTAGTTGTTCAAAATTGATTTTAATATTGACCCCAAAAATATTAAATCTGTTGTACATGTATATAAGATTTTATGACCTAATTAATGAATCACACCTTTTTTGTAAAAAAGATACCCTAAATCTTTCTCCACTTTAGAGTATTCAATAGATGTATTAATGGGATAATATCTTCATTAAATTTAATTTTATCATGAGTATTTGATTCATAATTCAAATTCAACTAGAGTCAACTCATTTGTAAGTATTTAGCCTATTTTATTCCTTATTTACTAGGATGGGGTCCATTCTATTAGCCAAAAATATATTTCAACTTAATTTATTTTTTTGGGCATGTGAAACTTTAAATTAGGTCTAGGTACACAAGAATATGTTAAAGAACACTTTCCATTTACACAACTAGATAAGGTAAAATTAATATAGAAAGGGGCAGAAACTGAAACACAAGCCATCAATCAATAAACTGGTAATTAATTACATCCATAGATATGATGATGAAAAAATATCATGGATAAAAAATAACTAAAACTAAATGAGGGAAATTATTTCTTAATGGATTCTATGTATAAGGCACATGAAATAATATACCATCAAAACCTTTCACAATATGGTTTAAAATCACAGATAGAAACCTATTTAATTTTTCCAAATTATTCATCTAATGAGAACCTGTCGATGCATCGATAAGATATATAAATTTTGAGCTCCACCATTAATTTTCAGTCCAAATGATTCCTCATAATGAATAACCCAAATAAAAATTATTCCTCATCAAATAGCCATACTGAATGAGAAATACGGATTTATAAATAATTCCCATGTTAAAAAAATAACTATCAAAGTAAACATCGTATGTAAGATGGTATATGGATTAGGAAATAATAATATCCATTTATGATAATATGTATATTCAAGTAAAATTTACAATGAAAATGATTAAAATAAATTTATTGTTTTTAGATAATGTTAAGGATCACAACAATAAGTGATATTGCAAAGATAATCATTAGGAACATTCTTGAGTAGAATAATCATTAAACATTCCTATGTGTCTCATACCACATTGAAACATTTAAATCACAAAACCTATAAAGGTATGACATTAAATAAAACTTATAATATCATGATAATTTTTATATTAATAAAATATAATTAAAATGGCATCATATACACCAAATAAAAGTTAATTGGCACATAATAACAAATAAGTCTCAACAAAATGTTTATTGAGACGAAACTCCCTTACCTTATCAGTATTTTATGTTTTGATCTATTTATCCTCATGTATAGTGGTTTAAAATATGTTACTAACTAATAAAATAACCATACACATGTTTATAAAATCATATTTTATCTTTTTATAATATCTTATTGCCTGTTTGTCAACAATCATTCATTATTTTCATTATTTTGGGTGTTAATTGTCTTGTTTTCTCAAGTATGTTTTTGAATTATCAATTATTACCCATATTAATTAGATAATTATTTAATCATCTCCATAATTTAAACCATCACTTAATTATCATATATATTTATTATATATGTATTTATAATAATCTATAAATTTTAGAGATATGATATAAAATGCACAGTTCATGGAGGTAGAAGGTCATTTTTACTCATAAACGCTACATTCATTTCATTATCATATTAAAGTAATGAAGAGTAAATGATACTTATCTATATTATAATTAAATGATAATATACATTTAATATATGTTATATATTTTTATTGAAATTATTCTTAATATGTTCCGTGTATATCAAAAACGAATCACATCGCAAGAGGGGGAACTAGTCCACACTTCCAGAAATGATGTTATCATTTTTACACAAAATGGAAAGTAAAAAATATGTGTTGTAAAGGAATTAATGATGATTAAGGAAATAATAAATGATATATATAACATATATAAATATATTTCCCATCATAATTTCCACCATGAGATGTGGTAAAGTAAAAATAAACAATCATCGTTTCAGGAGGTGGTAGTTCTCTGTACACATAAACAGTATATTCATTATTCATTAGTTGGATGTGTGTGTGAGTGTAAGCAAAACCATTAGCATGAAAAAATCCTAGAAAATTTATGTCAAAATATATTCAATATACACATGGAATAATAATATTTTATGGATTGGATAATAAAAATAAATTTCAAGATCTTTTGGAAAGACGTTACCTCTTAATAGGGTAACTCCTTTTGGTTTATACCAAAAGGATTCATTGGATTGATTTATTCATAAAGGTTTGATTCAAGGAGGAATTACGGGATTTATTGTATTGAATTTTTCTAATATTATTTGGACCTAAGTGTCTTGAGAGTTGTGAGGATGTGGAAGGAAAGGAGTCATTTTATAATTGAGGAGTGGCACTCTTGTAATATTTAAAAAGAAAGGAACATCGCCCACATTTTTTTAATTTAATGTAGATAAATAATGATCCAAAGTTTATAAAATGGAGTATAGGGTATAAATATGTCTATCCAATTGATTTTTCACATGTTTCCATGTTTTTTTAAGTTATGGTTTAGCTCTTTATTAAGAATAATTTAACCTTAATCATTATAATTAATTATAATTACTTTCACAAATATTTTTGGTCAAAAAATAACTTAACCTTATTATAAATTATAAATTAAGATTAATCAAAGTATAGAATCCATTTTATAAATTTTCAGTCACTAAAGGGGCAGAAATTAATTTAAATTTATTCTCACAGATGGGAGGACAATGCAGGTTTTTAAAGTAAAAACATCCAAAGGTTTACTATGTGTTTATAGTCAATTTAAAAGTGAAATTGACTATTATGACCTTAATTGTATTAATTGGAAAAAATATGATCTAATTAAACATTAAAATTGATTTAAAATATATTTTAACTTTATAAATAAATTATATGAAAAAGCAGTTTTGAATTAAATTTCAGTATTTTTCACTTTCCATTAAAAAATGAAACTTCACAAAAAAATACCAAAAATTCTCTCTAAGAAAATTTTTATGTTATTATTTCAAATATTAAGTTTATTTTTACATATTATATTTATAAGGGGTCAAAAAATGTATCTAAAAAGGGTTCATCATCCAAAGGCGGAAAATTACCTTTATAAACAAAATTGTATTTTATGTGTTTTATCAGGTTTTTTTATCTTATACCTATAAAATATATTAGATGGGTGTGAAAATATTTGAGTGGATATATAATATATAAATTTACCATATAAACACTCTAAAATATTTATTATTTTATTGATTGTGAAAAATGTAACTAAATATTGTTTTTTTTAATTGGGTGTTGTGTGCATTGCAATACTATCAATAAAATTAAATTTATTCTAAAAGTAAAATATGGTAAAGTATTATGGTGTTACATTATTCCCTCATACAAAAATTTCACCATCAAAATTACAAGGGTATTACCTTCCAAAATATTTGTGTATTTCTCCTTCATATAATCTTTTGGTTCCCATGTTTCTTCCTCTATTTTCTGATTTCTTCAAAGTACCTTTACTATATGAGTTGTCTAATTTATCAATACTTTATCTCTAGAATCAACAATCTATATGGGTTTTTCACAATAATAAAGCTCAAGTTCCAATTCTATTTCATCAGATGTGATAATATGTGTTTGTTTAGGCATGTACATCTTTAGCATAGATATATGGAACACATCATGTACTTTTGAGAGATTCAGAAACATATCCAAACAGTAAGAATAGCTCCAACTCTTTCAAGAATATCGAAGGTTCTAATGTACCTAGGACTTAGAATTCCCTTCTTACTGAACCCAATAATACCCTTCCATGGAGATACCTTCAGTAAAACGTGATATCTCACTTTGAATTCGAAATATTTTCTCCGATAATCGGCATAACTCTTTTTCCTACTTTGAGTGATTTTGATATGAGTCTAAATAACCTTCACCTATTTCATCATATCGTCAACAAGTTATGTCCCTATAGGTTTCCTTCCTCTAACTTCATCCCAACAAGTTGGAGTATGACACCCCTTTCTATATAATGCTTCATACAGTGCCATTTGAATACTTGAATGGAAACTATTATTATAGGAAAATTCCCCCAAAGGTAAGTATTGATCCCACATACCTTGAAAATCATGTGAGGATAACCTCAAAATGTCCTCCACTATTAGAATTTTTCTTTTATACAATCCATCAATTTGAGGATGGTAGGTTTTGCTCAAATGAATCTTGGTGTTATGATCCTTCTAAAGACTCTTCCAAAATTTTCATGCAAAGAGGGGGTCTCGATCAGAGATAATTGAAATAGGTGCACCACTAAGTCTTACAACTTCATTAATATAGATCCTTATGAGGCAATCAAGATTAAGGTCTTATTTTATAACAAGGAAATATGAATATTTGTTTAGTCGATCAATGATAATTCATATTTCATCATTCTTTCTTGGAGTCTTTGGAAGTACCATGAAATATTGAATTATAATTTCATCTTATTTCCACACAGGAATATTAAGGGATGTATAAATCATTTAGGATGCTTGATTACAACTTTCACTTATTGAAAAACCAAATATTTGGACACATAATCCACAATTTCCCACTTCTTGTTATCCTACCAAAAGTTTTCCTTCAAGTCCCTATATATATTTTTCATACAAGGGTGTATAGATAAATTTGATATAAAATAACCATCCAATAATTATATTTTTTTCTCATGTATAGATGGAACACTATTCATCTTTCCAAATTTGAGAAAACAATCATAAATTTTTTTTCTAATTTCCATTCATTCACTCTATTGATTTTCTTATGAAATTCCTCATCATCATATTGAGAAATATTTATCCTCACTAATAAAGATGTTTTTTTGAATCATTTGATGATTTTGGATTTATCCCCTTCCTTAGAAATTTCCATATCCATAATTATTAGATCCCTAAACAAATAATTTCCCTCAATCCTCATTTAGGATAAAACCCCATGATAATTCCAACTCAATGAATCTTCCATTATATTTTTTTCCTTGGGTAGAAGTGTATTGATCAATCATAATCCTTTATTATATCTTTCCATCACCTTTGTCTCATATCAATCTCTTTCAATGAGAAGATTTATTTTAGGATTTTATAATCTGTGTATATTTCACATATTTCACCATAGTGGTCATGTCTTTATATTTTCAAAGCCAAGATTACAGTTTCTAACTCAAGATCATGGTTTGGATTGTTTTTTTCATGAGTCTCCAATTTCTTTGATGCATAAGCAATAAAATTATCATTTTTCATTAAGACACAGCCATGTCCCTTCTTTGATACATCACAATATATGACAATCCCATCACTACTAGAATTTAGAGTCAAAATTGAAGCATTGGATAATCTTAAATTTTCCCCATAAAATAATTATTCACATTCTTTTTTCCAGAAAAACATAAAACCATTGGTGTAATATTGGTTAAGAGGTTAGATAATTGGGAAAAATTTTGGACAAATCATCAATAATAAACTTCCAAACCAATGAACCAATGTTCCTCAGTTATGTTTATTGGTATAGTCCATTCTATGAGTGCCTTTGTTTTATAAGATCAATTGATATTCCATCCTTGGAGACAATATGGCTGTGAAAAGAAGCCTCTTAAAGTTGTAAATCTCATTTACTAAATTACCCATATATTTATTCCCTTATAAGAGTCTTAGGCATGATCCAATAGTGATTTTCATGGTCCTCATAGATTTTAGAATAAACCAGAATATCATCAATTAATACCATAGAAAAATCATGAAGATGTTACTTTAATACTTTGTTTATTAAGTCTATGAAAATATAGGGTGAATTAGTTAGTCTAGATGAAATTACTATAAAATCGTAATGTCAATACCTTGTTGGAAAAGATATCTTTGGAATGTATTCTTTATTCACACACAATTAGTGATACCCATAATGAAGATAAATCTTTGAAAAATATTGGGCTCCATGAATTTGATCAAACAAGAAATCAATGGAAGGTAGAGGATACTTATCATTTATTAAAATGGGATTGATTTCAATATAATTAATTCACAATCTCATGGATACGTCATTATTTTTAAGAAATAGGAATGGTTCTCCCCATGGTGAAACACTAGGGTGAATAAATCCCTTATAAACCAAATCCTCTATTTGTTTCTTCAACCCCACCAATTCCGTAATTTCCTTTTATAGAGATTATTTGATATTGTCCTGGAATCAGGGATTAAATCAATGGATAATTCAACCTCGAGTTCTGGGGTATGTCTAGGTAAATCCTCAGGAAATACATCAATTTATTCATGCACAATTTCTACATCCTTAATTTATAGATTAACTTCTTTATCACTATAGGTTATTTACTCATATTCCCCTAGAATTTTATTTATTAGAGGTACTGGGGGTGGATCTAGATTATAAAGGAGAATAAAATTCTTCTTTAAATTTTATAGATTCAACATTTTCCTCACAATTTTTAATTTTCATCCACTTACAATAAATTTTTTCATCATATTTCGAGATACAGTCCATATCGAGGATAATATCAAATTCATCCATTTGTATGATTATATGGTTGGAACATAAAGCAATTTTATGTGTCATAATTGGGACTTACTGACACATATTTTTTGTAATGATACTTCTGTCAGGAGTTTTGACTGACAATTCTCTTAATAAGTCTAAAGGGAAATTTCTAATTTTCTTAGAAAATTGGGTAAATATTAAAGAGTGTGATGATCTAGAATCAAATAATGCATTTGATAAATTTTAATATATGATTAATGTACCTTCCACCACTTCATTTGGTACTTCTACCTCCACATTAGTGATTACATAAGCTTGGTCATTTCCCATTGCCTCTTCTTTAGTTGATTCCCATGACGCTTAGGAAAATCATTTTCATAATGTCTCATCCCCTTACAATTATAACATTATAAATAATTGACCAACTTCTTCCCCTTGCATTCATGATCCTAGTGACCACTATTTCCACATATATAGAAAAATCCTAGTCCCTTCAATTATTTTCTAGGTTTATTTTTTCCACAGTTTTCACAAGCTAGGAATCTCTCAAACTTATTCTTGTTCTTTGTATTCCAATTATAATGGTGCTTATATGACCTCTACTTTTCTTGGTTTCCTTGGAATATATTTTTTCGATAAAATTCCATCTCCAAATTAATGTCCCATACAACTATTTCATCCTATGATGAAAATTTTCAAGAAACTGAAACTCTTAAATGATTTGGTTTAAGACCTTCAATGAAGTGATCTATCTTATACTCTTTGTTGTGCATATAATCTTAATCATACCTAGTTAACCTAGTAAATTTAGCTTCATAATCTTCAACACTCTCTTCCCCTTTGGCTTTAAGCTAATGAAATTTCTCTTCATTTAAATTTATTGATCATGAGGGAAGTATTTATCAAATAATGTTTTTTTACAAGTTATCCATTCCATGAGTTCAATTTTTTCTTCCTCCTAAGTGTTCTGGTTGAGGGTCCATCACTGATTAGAATCACCTTGGAGAAAATATACTACAAGTGTAACTTTTTCCTTTTCACTACATCCCAAGGCCATAAATATCTTTTCTAGGAGATTAATCTACTTCTCACCCATAATTGGATTATTATTCCCACTAAATGATGGAGGATTCTGTCACATAAAGAGATCTAATATGTAAGATTTCTTTTATATAATAGGTTTCTCCATTCAGGTAAGGTTATTTTTCATAACCTAATTATGTTTTCCAAGATTCTCCATAATTTTCTATATTCCAATACTAGTCGTATTGGTTTCCGCAAGAGGTAAATCTATATAATTTCCATTGTTATTGATACTATTTTTCTTTATATATTCCATTTCTAAACAATGGAATACACTTTATTTGCTGATAATATATAATTATAAATATGTTATATCCCATAACATAAATTTATGCATCATAAATATTATAATCATATTTTTTTTACTTTTGGGGTGTTAAAAGGCACGGTCATGGGCACTCTCAAATGATGTTCAGTTTGTGGTTATTTAGGTGTTGTAGGGTGGCTAACCTAGGTTGTCTCTCAAAGAGGAATTAATTAAAAAAACATAATAAAGGTACTTTGAAAATAAAGTAAAATAATATAAAAACACTAATTTAAAGAATTTGGTGGTTTTTAATTTTTTGAAAATAAGAAGAAGAATCATTCTAGAATAATATTGTATTTTTTTGTGGTTTTGATTTTGAAATGAAATTTGATTAAAAAGACGCAACAAGAAGATGTTTTTTTAGAAAATATTTTAAAAGGATTAATCGATCTAACTCTTCCTATTCAATAAATTATTTATTATTATCATTTAAATTAAAATCCACTTAATTATGATCCCTAAACATTTTATCCCTGAACCCTAATATAATCAACTTTACCACAAAGATTAAGTGAATTTAACTCTAGGATCAATTCAGAACATGCAATTTTACCACCCAGTTTTGATTGATGTCATAACATTAGCTTTTGGTCAATGGTAAATTAAGGCACATTTTCTCTCTGTAAATTAGGATTAATTGAGTTTAATTATTATATTTTAACACTACAAAACTGATCCTGTGTAGTTTGGTATAAGTGATTAAGGTTGTGCTCTCACAATTCACACAACTCCCCACCTCGCATGTTTTGTGTTAAATGTTCAATTTCTTGATTAGTTTCATTTAAATTGAAAACTAAATTAATATATCCTATTATGTTATTACAGTATCTCATTGATTCAAATTAATTTAATTAAGTAGGTTATAGGTAGATCTATTATGAAAAATAACTAATCTTTCATGGGCGGTGTAGTCATTGTAGAAAAATTTTTCATGTAAAAATGTTTAGAAAGTGTATAACACAATTTCCTTTATACTATTGATTCCATACCAATTAATTAGATTTATATACGAATAAATTTGTACAAAATAGAATAAAATAGAATAAATAAAATAAGAACAAATAAGTTTATTACACAAATGCAAACATTATAACATGAAGAAGAAGAAGAAGAAGGATTTTATGAGGGGACCCTTGCTTCAAGATATACCCCTATTAAAATGGTTGGAGAATTTGACTTAAAAAATTCTCCTCTGCCTTCAATCTCCCAATGCACATACCAACCCTTGAAAATGAGAAAAAAACCAATTTATAGAGTGGAGGGGAGGCTAGGTTTAAAAAATTTTCAAGTGTGAATGGGGAAATTAGGCCAAATAAATTAATCCAATTTGAATCACCTATTTGACCACAAAACGTGTGAATCATCTGTCCTTACAGGATTATGATTTGTTTGAAAATTGGTCCTAGAGATACTCTCAAAATGTAGGCTTTATCCAAGAATGTATGAAAAAGTTATGGACCAAATATAGAACCAATTTTCAATCGGGTAATTCCAATCCAAATTTGAGTTCATGGCCCATTTGCACCAACCAAATGCATGATTTAACTCAAATGTATTGAATAAAAGTTTTGTAAAATTAATTCATGAACACATTTTCAAAATATTAAGTACAAATAATTCAAATAAAATTATTTATATTCAAAATACTACAGTGCATTTTTTAAGGGTGAAACAGGAATCTTCATCAAATTTCCAAATGAATGATCTAATACCAAATATTTTATAAATAAACATATTTAACACAATTTGTTGAAATTTGTTCATTTATTATCAATAAAATATTCAACAAAATTGTGTTTTATCAACTCCCCCACACTTACCCTTTTTCACTCCTAGGAAAAACCTCATATCATGTATTCGAAAATATTGTGACAAGATATGCATATTTATATTTCTCAATCCATTGTGAAAAAATAGGCAAAGTAATAATCCCATAAAGTTGAAATATCAATAAATTTTAAATTCATTTTCTCATAAATTATGTCAAAACAAAATCCAATCGGATTTATGACACTAATCATAGAGAAACAATTTATGGGTCTCCCATGCCACTAATTCTCCATTAGTGTGTGTTCCTACTATTCCAAGCTCATAAATCCACCCTTTATTCAATATATTCAAGTCAAGTAAAAAAATTATTCTTACCTGGTTTAATTCACCTAACCTATTCTACATTCCTTTGAAATCAAATTTCAAGACCCACTAACTTAATAATTCTTTAAAGTCAAAACTTAATCTCTTAACCTAGATCCCCATATGTTGTACATTTCATCACTCCCCCTGTTTATTTTTATTTTTTTAAGTTTCACTTGGAAAAAATCTGACACTCAACTCCCAAATCATGTTTGATCTCCACATGAAACGAATTTTAATAGTAATAACAAGATGAAAGGTCAATGAAGAGTGCTTTTTGACATGTCCAAGAAACAACCCATATTTTTTTTGAGGATGTACAATATTTAGATAACACGTAAAAATGCATATGTCAATTAGGTACAGTAATGAAACCGATTAGAAGAAAAATTAACATATGGATCAAACAATGAATTTTTTTACCTAACATGACTTACCTTCAATTGAGTAGGAAAAATTTCACAATTCATGGTTGAGTGAAAATTTGTGTGGATAAATAAATGACACAATTTACCGTAAAAAAATATCACAAATAATGATTTCAAAATCTAAAAGTTTTTATAATGACACAACCATTTATATAATTGACGACATCAATTTTTAAAAAAATTAACCCTTGAAGATGAAATTTTACTAATGATTATAATTCAATCAATGAATTTTGAAAACATTCATTTTCTAAATGTTTCACATGAGAATTTTACATGATATATTTGTTTTTTAAATGATTTTTTTAACCAAAAAATTAATAGAAAATACACACAAAACACACAAATGAAAATACTAAATAACTACCAAAAAATTGGGTCCCCTCCCCCACACTAAAAATATTTCATTGTACTCAATGTGAAACTATGAGATGATATATCCACATGATATGTATAATTTTAAATAAGATAAAGAATATAAAAGTGGAAGGGTTAAGAATAGCCTGATATGGTCAAGTGATGACAGGGTCATGCAGTGTGATAAAATCCAATGCAACAGTTGGAAGTCCCTCAATGTATTTCTTCAAACGTTGTTTGTTAACTGTAATTCTCCTTCCAGTTTCCTCTTGTGTGATCTCCACTATACCATAAGAAAACACATTAGATACAATATAAGGACCTTACTATCTAGAACACAACTTACTAGGCATCAACATCAGTCATGAACTGTATATAAGTACTTTCTATCCAATATAAAAATCCCTTTTTGGATCATTATATCATGATTTTTTTTTGATATTTCGTTGTAGAGCCATGAGTTCTCATATTAAGATAATAAAATCACCTCAAGCTATTGAAATTGCAACTTCCTTTGAATTCCAGCAAGGGACAAATCCATGTTGCATTTTTTATATCCCAATAATCCCGATGATCAACTTCCATAGGGAGATGACATGCATTCCCAAAAATAATCATAAATGGGGACATACCGATGGATGTCTTGTATTTTGTCCTAAAAACCCATACTACCTCATCCAAGCGCTTTCTCTAATCCTTCCTATTCAGCTACATGGTTTTATCCAAAATTTGTTTTATCTCATTATTTGAATCCTCAACTTGACCATTTGTTTAATGGTGGTAAGGTGCTGATGTTTTGTGTGTCACCCCATACTTACAAAGGATGGAATCCAAATTCGCATTGTAGAAGTGTGTCCCTTGGTCCCTGATAAAGGCCTTTGGTACACCAAACCTACAAAAAATATATGTCTTGAGAAAGTACAATACAACATGAGAATCATTAGTCCTGGTGGCCTTAGCCTCCACCCATTTACTCACATAATCAATAGTAACAAAAATATACAAAAACACAAAGTAACTGGGAAAATTAACCATAAAATCATTTCCCCATACATCAAAAATCTCACAAAATAGTATGGGTTGTTAAGGCATCTCATGTCTCATAGAAATATTCCCAGTGTGTTGGAAATGAGAGCATGACTTACAAATTACATAGGCATCATGGAATAATCTAAGACAATATAATCCAGAGACTAAGACTTTCCTAGATATCTGTTTGGGTCCAAAGTGTCCACCACAACAAATTGTATGAAAAAATGTAAAACACACTCAAACTCATGATCAGGAACACACCTCCTAATAAATTTGTCACTACACATGCACCAGTGGTATGGATCATCCCAAACATAAAATCTTGACTCACTCTTGACTTTTTGGACTTGAAGTTTCTTTAAATTTACAGGGGTTTTTGGATGCAACAAGGTAGTTCACTAAATTATCATACCAAGGATGCGTACTTGAGATAAAATAAAAATGATCGTCAGGGAAAGTATCCTGAAGTGGTACCTAGTTCAATGTGTCATCGTCTAGTGTGTTAGTAAGCCTACTCATGTGGTCCACCACAAGGTTTTCTGTTGCCTTCTTATCCTTTATCTCAATATTAAATTCATAAAGAAGGAGCATCTATCATATTAGCATGGGCTTTGCATCTATATTCTTCAATAGGTACCTCAGAGCTGTATGGTCTAGAAAAAACTACTACATTAGAGCTAAATAAATGTGAACAGAAATTATATAAATCAAATATGATGTTAATAATGTCCTTTTCTGTGGTTTTTTAGTTTTATTGGGCTGAAACAAGTGTCCTCAATGCATAGAAAATCACATTTTAACATCCCTCCACCCTCTAAGATAAGACAACCCAAACCTTGAAGTTGGAGGTGTCACACATAATATCAAAAGAAAGCTCCCACCTTAGGGGAATTACGATAAGTGGAGAGGTCAAACACTTCTTTATCTCATCAAAGGAATTCCTACAACAATCATCAAACACAAAATCAGAATCCTTTTGAAGTAATTGTGAAATAGGAAGAGAAATATTACTAAAATATTTGATGAAGAGCTGATAAAATCTTGTATTACTTAGGAATGATCTAACATCATGCACACATGAGGGATAGGGTAAGGATGAAATGATATCTACCTTAGATCTATCAACCTCTATCCCATGTTTGGACACTAAATTTTCTAAGACAATGCCATGCTCTACCACAAAATAGCACTTTTATAAGCATAAGACTAGATTCTTCTCAATACAATGATTCAAAACCTTTACCAAACTAGAGATACAATCATCAAATGAAGAGCCATACACTATAATATCTTCCTTAAATACCCCCATGCAGGTCTCAATAAAATTAGAAAAATTACTCACCATGCATCTCTAGAGGGTACCTAGGGCATTTAAATTTCCAAATGGAATCCTTCGGTTAGAAAATTTATATAATGGACAAGTGAATGTTGTCTTCTTATTTCATCCAAAGTAATAGGAACCTGAAAATATCTATAAAATATATCCAAGAAACAATAGTGTATTTTCCCAACTAGTCTCTCAAGCATTTGATCAATGAATGGGAGGGGAAATGGTCATTACCAGTGGACTTATTAAGTTTCCTATAATAAATACACACATGCCAACTGTTTTTCACCCTTGTTGGATCTAACGCATCTTTATCCTTTTTAACAATAGTAACACCACTTTTCTTAGGCACAACCTAAATAGTACTCACCCACTAAGAATATGAAATGGGATAAATTATACCTACATCGATCAATTTTTCAACCTATTTTTTAACAACTTTCAGAAGGGTTGGATTGAGTCTCCTTTGTGGCTACCTAACTTGTTTATCAATATCCTTTAAAAGAATCTAATTCATGCAAATGGGAGGACTAATACTTGATATTTCATCCAGGGTCTACCCAATTTCTCTAATGTTCTCCCTGAAAAGATTCAAAAGTTTTTCTTCATGTTAAAAGGGATGTTGTTAGAAATTATAAAAAGTAATATCTCAGCACTTAAAAAGTATGAGTATTTGAGATTAGGTGGAAATTTATTGAGTTCCAATGAAGGGGGGGAAATATGGATGGACACATTGAAGAAACCAAAATATGTGAACAATGAACATTAATACCAGAATCATCATCATCAAAATAAGAAAATAATGCATCAAAACCATCAGAATATTCAATTACAATTTCATAATCAAAGTTCACATGATCAAAATCAAAATATGAATCCATTTCAAAATTAAATATAAGAGAGTTTTGTGAATTATAAATAGGTGTATAAGTGCTCCTAGACATCAAATTAGAACCAATACTCATAATCTCACTAAGAATAAGACAATAAAATTAAATGGGGTTTTTATTTGGCGGTTATAAATGAGAGATAACAAATGAATAATGGTCCTCTAAGGGGTCCTTCATGGATTCCATAACATTAAATATCACAATTTAATCTCCAAACTCCATTGAAAGTGTACCCTTATTGAAATATATGAAAGTTTTTTCAGTTTTTAGGAAGGTTCTAACAAATATAATGGGATCATGAGAACTTACCTGATCATCCTCCATGTTATGAAAATAGAAATATACTGTAAAGATCATGTCTCTTACCCAGACAAGTACATCCTCAAGGACTCCCGTTGGATATGTTGTAGCTCTATTTTCCAACTGCACCACTAATCTCATCAGCTTCAAATCATAAACCTGTAATGAAGAAAATATAGAGTGAGTCATTAAATTTACCTAAGCTCTTAAATCATAAAGATCATCAAAAAAGTGCAACTCCCATATAGTTAATGGGATGGAGATTGTCCCTAGATCCTTTCACTTTTTGTCATTGTTAGAGTTGGTGTAATGAGTGCTGACACATTCCTTCCAAAAATTTTCCTCTCATTTCCCTGAATCCCTCTTTGATTGGTAAAACGTTCTTTTAAGAATTTATCATACCCTGGTATTTGTTTAATGGATTCATGTAAAGGTATGTTGATCTCCACACACTTGAATTTATCTAAAACATCTTTTTGCATCACCTCTTCTACCATCATTTTGGTTTAAACAACTCGATTTAGAAAAGGAATGGGTTTAGGATGAATATCGGAAATATTTTTATTACCTTTATCTTTCTCCTTAGGTTTCTCAACAGTTGGTGTGGAATGGGGATTTTCTATAGTAATGGTGAATCCCGGTATTTTGGTAGGTATATATGTATAATTCATTTTCTTCCCACTTCTCAATGTTATGGCACTAACATTCCCCTTCGAATTTGGAGTAGGTTGGGAAGGAAGATTTTTGGAGTTATCACTTACCAGTTCATGGAGGTAAGTGTCAATCTGACTCATTTGTGTCTTCAACTACCTCAGCTCTAAAGCTTGACTCTTCAGCAAATTCTGTTGATTAGTAACAATTTCATTCAAAAGATCATCAGTGTTAAAATCTACCTTCAGTAGTGTAATACCTTTTTTTTGTCTTGTTGATGCTTGGGCTTCAAATCTCTTTTGGATTTTTTGGAATCCCTGCTGGTAAGGTGGAGGGTACTTGAATTTTTTTTGAAAATGGGGCCTATGTTATTTTCCAAGGTCATACCTCATGTCTAATTGATCTTTATACCCTTGGTTGTATGTTTTTGAAAAGTAATCAAGCTTCTTTTGGGGATATGGTTATTGTTGCTGCTAATATGGTCTCCCAAGAAACTTTGTTAGACAATCTTATATTTCTTGTAGTTTGGGGAAATAATCATTTGGGGGATTATGTCAGTGAAAATTCCATAAGATCTTGAAGGAGTGGGTTGGTATTTATTTTGAAACAAAGTAATATGCCTCACCATAGTGGTCAATTCTTCCAACTTGGTAACAATTAAATGAATTTCAAGAGAGGAAGGACTTTCCTGATGTACTCCTATAAAATTTGGTGTACCTTGATCGCCAAATTATTGGGAATTTTGTACCATCTTGTTGAACAACGAACATGATGTTGTTGGTGTTTTATCAAAAAATTCAACTCTCACAACAGCATCCACAATGCTTCTCTCCATAGGTTTGATCCCTTCATGGAAGTATTGGATGAAGAGTTTCTCACTGAGTTGGAGATGCGGACAGCTTGAGCACAACTTCTTGAATTGCTCCCAGTACTCATACATTGACACCCATTGTGATTTCTTGATCCTAGAGATATCCTTATGAATGGAAATGGTCCTTGAAGATTTAACAAATATTTCAATAAAAGGAATTTCAAATCATTCCAACATGTTGCATCTTCAGGTTGTATATAATACATCCAATCCTTTGCAGCTACATCAAGTGAAAATGGGAATGATCCTAGTTTAATTTCATCTTAAGAGACATTTCTTGGTTTAAGGGTTGATAAAACCACATTAAATTATTTTAAATGTTTTTTTGTATCCTCACCAGATAATCCTTGAAATTTTGGAAGAAGGTGAATTAATCTAGATTTTAGCTCAATGTCTAATTCGATATTTGGGTATGCAATAGAATTTGGTTCGTAGTTAATATCAGGTGAATCCAATTCTCGAATGGTTTTACTGAGTTAATTTACATTATTTTCAATAATTGGTTCATTTTTTAAGCTTGATATATATGTGTTTCAAATTTTATTGTTCCTGGAATAGAGGAATTGTCCAACTGGTTTAATTTTGAAACTTCTCGTAGACTAAGAATGTCGAATTCGAGCATGAAGGCTACATTCAATCTCAGGGTAAATATTTGAAAGATTTTTTGTATTAGTTCATGTTATATATCATATTAAAATAAAAATAATTAATGTGTACTATAAATAAAATGAGATGTTTGAGTTGATGGTCCAAAAAGAAGAAGAAGATAATAAAAGAAGAAAAAAAATCAGATTGGGTAAAGAAGGAAGAGAGAATATAAGAGGAAAATAAAATGTAAAATAAAATGAATACCTCTAATTTGTTGAAATAATTACATGCCTTCCTAGAAAAGGCACTAATTCTAAAGGTGATGTTTTGGGTGTTCTCAAATGATGTCCATCCTACAGTTATTTAGGTGCAGTAGGGTGGGTGACCTAGGTCGTCTCTCAAAGAGGCTGTAATTAAAACAACTTAATAAAGGTACTTTGAAAATAAAGTAAAATAAAATAAACACACTAAATGAAAGGATGGGGGGTTTTAAATGTTTATGAAATAAGAATAATAATCATTCTTGAAGAATATTGTATTTTTTGTTGTTTTGTTTTTGAAATGATATTTGATTAAAAAGACGCAACAAGAAGATTTTTTTTAGAAAATATTTTAAAAGGAGTAATTGATCTAACTCTAACACTTCAATAAATTATTTAAAATTATCATTTAAATTAATATCCACATAATTATGATCCCCAAAATTTTTAACCCAGAACCCTACAAGAATCAACTTTACCAAAAATATTAAGTGAATTTAACTCTATGTTAACTTTATAACATAAAATCGCAGCACCCAACTTTAATTGATCTTATAAGGTTAGCTTATGGTAAATTGTAAATTGAGGCACATTTAATCTCTATAAATTAGTATTAATTTATTTTAGGTATTATATTTCAACACTACAAATTTATCTTTTGTAGTTTTGTATTACTAATTAAGGTAGCGCTCTCCCAATTCACACAATTCCTAACCTCATGTGTTTTGTGGTAATTGTTCAAATTATTTATTAGTTTCATTAAAATTAAAAAATAAATTAATATATCATATCTTTTATTTTATGTGTCTCATTTATTCAAAATAAATTAATTAATATTTTTAGAGTTAGATAGATTATTAAAAAGAACTACTCTTCTATTGGCAGTGTAGTCATCGTAGAAATGTTTTTCATGTGAAAATGTTTAGAAAGTGTATAACCCAATTTCATTTATAATATTGATTCCAAACCAATTAGTAGGATTAATAGAAGAATAAATTTGAACAAAACTTAAGAAAATAGAAGAAATAAAAGAATAACAAAGAAGTTCATTATGAAAATACAAACATTAGAACATGAAGAAGAAGAAGAAGTCTTCGATGATGGGATCCTTGCTTCAAGAGCTACCCCTAGTATGATGGTTGGATATTGTGAGTGAAACTAATTATCCTATAAATTAAATATACTAATTCACCTCCCATCCCATCAAAATGAGAAAAAAAACCAATTTTTAGAGTGGATGGGAGGCTAGGTTTAAAGAGGTTTCAAGTGTGAATGGGGAAATTCTTCCAAATAAATTAATCTAACTTTGATCGCCTGTTTAACCACCAAAATGCGTAAATCCTATGTCCTTACAGTAAGATTATTTGTGCTAAAATGATTCCTAGATCTCCTTTAAAAATTTGGGATTAACACAAGCATGGATTAATAGGTTATGGCCCAAATATAGAATTATTGTCCAATCTGGTGAGTCCTGCCCAACATTGACTTTATGGCCCATTTTCACCAATCAAATGCATGATTTAACTCAAATGTAATAAAAAGAGTTATAAAAAATTTATTCATAAACACATTTACAAAATATTAAGTTCAAATAATTCAAATAAAATTTTATATATTTGAAATACTATAGTGAATTTTTAAAGGGTAAAACTGGAATTTTCATCAAATTTTCAAATAAATGGTCTAATCCTAAATATTTTATAAAAAACATATTTAACACAATGTATGAAAATTTTTTCATTTATTATATATAAAATATTCAATAAAATTTAGTTTTATCATGTGTATTTACTTTTAAATCCTTCATAATGGTAGGAAAATAAAATAGGAATTTTCCTAAGAATATTTGCAAAGAGTGTCAAAACAGGTGTGCAGTATGGACCATTTTCATATACCAAGTAACCACAAGTTAGGCCTAAAACACCTTGTTGGGGTTATTAATCATTGTTACATCTGTGATAGAAAAATTCATCCACTTATAGTATCTATATAGGGATGCCAGGAACAACCACATAATATAAAACTTACCAAAATTCTAGGATATTATTCTATACTCACCCTCAAAGTCTATATTAGGGCTATGTTCTATAATCTATGTTTTATAAATAAAATTTTCAAGGTTTTTTATAAACTTCCTCTAAAACCAACTATAACGCCCCAACCCTAGAATTCTGTTGTTGGTGCATTAATTTATCACATTGGAATTATTTTAAGAAATAAAATCCCAAAGGACCCATTAGTTTAGCAATCTTGAAAATCTATATTATATACATGATACCAATAATACATTGGGAAAACAAAATAAAAAATGTTGTTTAATAAACTAAAATAAATTGTATCCTTGAAATCTTATTCAAAGTTCTCTTCTCCATAAACTGTGGAATGAAACATAATAAGGGTGAGTTAAAATGCTCAGTAAGGGTAAATAAAACAGAAGAAATAATGAATAAGTCTATATGGAAAGGTAAATAATGAATAAGACTTTCCATTTACACAACTATATAAGTTATAATTAATATGTCAAGGTCAAAAACTGAAACTCATTCCATAATTCAATAATTTGGGAATAAATTACATCCATAGATATGTAGATGAAAATCTCATAGATAAATAATAATTGAAACTAAAAGAGGAAAATGATTTTTTAATGAATTCTAAGCCTATGGAATATGAAAACGTATAACATCAAGACCTTTCACAAGATGCTTTAGAACCAAAGATAGAAACTTGTTTAATTTGGCCAACTTATTCATCTCATGAGAACCTATCGATGAATCGAGGAGTTATCTAAAGTTCAGGCTCCAACCATCATTTCTTGTCCAAATAATTCCTCATAATGAATCATAAAAAAAAATATACCTTATCAAATAACCATATTGAATGATAAATATTGATTTATCAATAATTATTGAGTTAAACAAATAACTATCAAAGTAAACATTATATGTAATATGGTCTACAGTTTTGCGGTTTAGGCAATAGTAATATCCATTATATGAGAATATGAATATTAAAGTAAAATTTACAATGAAAAATGATTAAAATAAAGCTATTATTTCAATATAATGTTAAAAATAAAAAAAAGTGATATTGCAAAGATAGTCACATACCATGTTGAATGTTTTAAATCATAATTCCCATAAAGGTAAGAAATTAAATTAAACATATAATACCATGAGAATAATTTGAATCAAGATATAACATAAAAAGGTAGTATATTCACCAAATAAAAGTGAATTTCTATATAATAATAAATAATTCTCAATAGAATGTAAATTGATATGAATTTCCCTTAACTTAACTTTCATTTTTGTTTTCTAGACTTTATTCTCCTTTATAGTGGTTTAAAATATTTTAATAACTAATACCAATACCATACTCATGTTTATAAAATCATATATCATTTTCTTAAAATATCTTATTACCCATTTGTTAAAACTCTTTCATTATTTTCACTATTTCGGGTGTTAATTACCGAGTTTTATCAAGTATGATTTTGACTTGTCAATTATTGTTCCAATTAATTAGATCATGATTTAATCATATAAAGAATATAAACCATTATTAATTACCATATATATTCATTATATATGTATTTATAATAATCTATAATGTTTGAATATTATAAATGAAATGCATCATTCAGGGAGGCGGTAGGTCGTACCTACGCATGAATGCTACTTTCATTTCTTTTTTCATATTAAAATAATGAATAGTAAATGATATATATTTATATTATAATTCTATAATAATATAAATTTAATATATTTTACATTGTTTTATTAAAATTATCCTTAATACATTACTTGTATAACGTGAACGAATCACATCCCTTGAGGGGGTGGTAGTCCACACTTCCACAAATGATGTTATCATTTTTACATAAAATGGAAAGTATAAAGATATGTGTTGTAAAAGTAATAAATAAGATTAAATACATAATAAATGTTATATATAGCATATATAAACATATTTTCCATCATAATTTTCACCATTAGAGGTGGTAAAGTAAAAAATGAACAATCATCATTTCATGAGGTGGTAGTTCATCTTACACTTAAATAGTAAGTTCTTTATCCATTAGATGGAGGTTTGAATAATTTCATGTCAAAAAAATAGAACTAAAACATCCTAGTATATTGAGGATACTATATTTCCATATAAAACCTAGAATAATAAGAGTTTAGAGAGTGTATAATGTAAATAAAATTAAAGAGCTTTGGGAAATGTGTTACCACTTAATCAGGTAACATCTTTTGGTTCACACCAAACTGCTTCCTTGGATTGATTTATTACCAAAATGAGGAATCAAGGAGGAAGTTAGGAATTTTGGAAAGTTAATTGGGTAGATCTTGGCTAAAATTAAATAGCTTAAGAGGTGAGAGGAAGTTGGAGGAAAGGAGGCCTTTTATAATGGAGGAGGAGTGGCACTCTTGTATTATTATAAAAAATGGAACCCCAGCAAATTTTTTATTGAAAGTAAATAAATAATGGTCCAAAGTCGATAAAAGGTTGTATAGGGTCACAATATGTCCTAAATTGACTTTTGTACAAGTTTATAGGTTATTTTTATCCTTAAGGTTATGGTTTAGTTCCTTATTAAGTATAATTTAACCTTAATCATTGTAATTAATTTTAATTACTTTCACTAATATTTTAAGTAAAAAACTTTTTAAATTATAAATAATTATTCTTCCTAATATTTAATCCATTTTTTAAAATTAAAATTTTATAATTGGTTGAAATTAATTTAAATTAAATCCCATGGACGGGGTGACAATGCGGGTTTTTAAAGTGAAAATATCAAAAAGTTTGCTATGTGTTTATAGTCAATTTTAGAGTTAAATTGATTCTTATTACCTTAATTGGATTAATTGATAAAAATATTATCAAATTACACTTAAAAATAAATTTAAATTTTATTTATACCATATAAAAAATGTCTGAAAAAGTAGTTTTGAATTAAATTTCAGATTTTTTGGCTTTTCATTAAGAAATAAAACTTCAATGAAAAATACAAAAAAAATTACCCTAAGATAATTTTTATGTTAAAATTCAAAATATTAAGTTTATTTTTACAGATTAATTTGATAAGGGTTTCTAAAATTTTATTTGAAAAGGGACTACATAGAAAGGCGGTAAAACTACCTTTATAAAAAAATAGTATTTTATGTGTTTTATTGGGTTTGTTCTTTTCTTATGCCTATAAAATATATTATATGGGTGTAAAAATATTTGAGAAGATATATAATATATATATTTACTATATAAAATCTCTAAAAGTTATAGTATTTTATTTATTGTGTAAAACGTAACTAAATAGTGTTTTTTGTAAATTGGGTGTTCTGTACATTGTAAGACTATCAACAAAATTAAATATATTATAAAAGGAAAATATTGTACAGCCTTAGGGTGATACACCAACCATAACTTTAATTCTTCCAAGAATCTAACACATCTCTCATTATGTGACAATTATTCCTTTATTTAAATACAAATAAAACTAATCCTAAAAAACTAGAACACTCAATCCCGTATGACACAAGAAACATTATAACATATAAATCATATATACATGATTATATAGGACTAGTTCACACCATACTATACACCAAGTACCACACATAATAACTTCTTCCTTTAAACCATTTAATTAAGGAACAACCAACTAACATTACCTTCAAGAAAGTGAGGTTCAACCAAACCATTTATTAATAGTCTATGACCAACAATTTAACAGAAAAAGTAAAAAACAATCCCTCTTCCACCATTATAACCCAACCCACATGATTTAAAACTTACCATATCAATTTAACATCACTAAAAAATCCAAAATACTAAATTATCTCTACCCAACCAACACCGCTATATAGGTACAACTTTATACCAAGTCACTCATACCCAGAGCATATTATTTGGAATCTCATTCCAATAAGTTCCCACCATAGTGCTTTCATCTAAAATGATCATACTATAATATTTAGACCTAAATACAAGAAAATACCATAAATTTTTCAATAAATTAATGTTTCACTAATATTTTATTTAGGAAATTCTAAATAACTAAGTTTTTATGCTTTAGTTAATTAGAAACTCTTTCCCAAAACTTTTTCTCAAAACTTTTATTTCCTAAAAACCATTTTAGAAATCATTTTCCCTTTTTAAAACCATTTTTCATTCTCTAACAGTCATTCTCATGTGGGAAATTTTCATGTGACTAAAAATAATACTTTGAACATTCATCTTTCCAACCCCGGAAAAGTGAAAAATAATAAATAAAAATATTAAACCCAATCATCATGGTTAAATAAACACATAAGTCATAAAATTGAAAATAAATGAAAAAAATCATCCCTAGTAACTTAACCTTTAATTATACAAGGGATAGATATGCCCAATAATAGGGTTCATCCAAATCCCCAACAACCTCACCTAAATAGTAAATCACCAAAAAAAATCTCTAATTCCATTTTAAAATGCAATAGTCTTGGCCAACCCAAACAGTCACCTAGTCAAATATGTAACATGAAATCAGGAGCATATTATTATATGAAAATTGTTCCAAACTATTGAAAAAAATCTATAAGTTATTTAAGGATGCAATACTCTCAATATCTTGATAAAAATAAACTGTAGATAATGGAAACATTAAACAACATCAGGGTAAGTTTAAGGAATCACAGGTTTGTGCCAAAAAATATATATGATAAAAACATGTTATAACAATAATGGGACCCATGATCTATATACACGAATATATCAGGGATGACTCGAAAGGTTGACCAAATACTGAATAGAAAAAAACTTAAGCCTATAGAGATAAAACTATAAACTCCAAGTCCCTCCTCATAATTGTCTACTGAAACATCATCCAACTAGTCCAGTCAAATTCTATGTAAAATGTGTAACCCAAAATAAAATATAATGGTTTATATATATACTATGGTTCCCACACTAGGTGTGATCATATAACATAGTAAGTTTCTATCAATGTTTCCTTTTTACATAATATCATATAGATTATATATAGGTATAGAAAAATTAATAATTAGTGTACAAGAAATCAATTTTGGTCAATGTTTACTATCTAGGACATCAAGACATCTAACCCTACCTGATTTGGACACTAATGAAATAATAAAGGCATCTTATACCATAGATATAGACCCATATCCAATCATTCATGGAATATTTTTATTGTTTATTATTTACTGATACTATATCATGTCAGGTAAGGTCCTGTAATTGAGTCCAAACTAATACCATATCACTTAGGGTTGGGTTCCATATTGAAAACTCAACCAATTCCATATCCATTTGGGTAAGGTCCCATAACTGAGTCTCAAACAATACCATAACACTTTAGGTAAGGAACGGTAGCTAACTCACAGAAAGCATCACTTCTAATACAAGAGCATTCTCAAGTACTAACCATACACTTAGACCCTAAATCATGACATCATACATCTAGAACAATAAAATATGTGATGATTAATCCCAAACCTCTCCTCTGTTAATAAAATATATATCATATTCCATAGTTCTCAACTAAAAATTGGTCCATACCATGCACACTACGAAGGGATAACCAATGGTTACCCCAATGTAATCTTCCTTGATCATCCTAATTAGATACAACTATCTCAACAAAAAATGTTACAATGAAATACCCATGTTACTCCTAGGACCCTAGATTATATCAAAATCACAAGATCAACCATTTGTTTATACCAATCCATGCCCTATCACATTGAAGTTATAAGTTATGCATTTCTCATAGGGCCTTAAAGAAACACTTTCCAATATCTACCAACCTCACTCGGACATATTTGGTACCTGGTAATACCTCTATGAACCACACATTATGCTTTGAGTTCCCTTCCAATATTTACATAAGTAAAAATCCTATGCGTAGACTAAGATATTGCCTCACTCTAATATACCCCTGGTCACTACACTCCAAAACTAAACAAACCACCCATAAGCATCACTATATCAATGTTATTCAATCCTTATAGGGATTAATGATACAAATTTGTAATCATCCCATAATCCTATCACACATTTAAGTGGATCCATGCCCCCATATTATTATCACCAAGATCCTTTAGGAACCATCAATGAGATTTATAACCCACTCTCATAACCCAATAACATAGATAAATCAATAATAATGGATTTACATGGTCCACTAAAACTATTAAATCACTATAATACTCTCACTCATGCATCCTCATGATTTTAAATCTATTTAGGTATCTTTTACCATAAAATTCCCAATCCATGAAAACAACTGGTTTATTCCTCAATGGTCAACCACTTGGAAGACCTATAACTAATTCACTAAGGCATATCATGGTCTAAACTTATCTCATATAATTATCCAATACCATAAATGTGTAACTAATGTGATAATAGGATTTACAACCATTATTATTCTAAATATAAGGAATTAGAAGAACCTTTGGACTAGCCAAAGAACACCCAACTAATTTCTAGAAGGCTCAATAAAATCACACCAGATTATTCTAGCCCAACTATACCATATCCATTATCCCAAACCCAAAACCCAATCAAAAGCATGTATACACCATATATATACTTATCTTTTAAAGGATCTACCTACCTCAATCTTAATAGTTGTCCTTTTCCTTTACCTTTACTATAGATTGACATCTGATCTCTAACCAATCCTCTCCATAGTCTTAATCTAAAATATCATTCCACAAGACTCGTGTAATTAATTATAAACATTTATAATTAATTTTTGAATTTATTTAAATAATTTATAATAATTCAAAACTTATCAAAAATCACTATAGCACCAAAAATATAACAAAAAATGTACATAAGAGCCACACTATTCCTTTTTCACTCCATCAAGAAAAAATTTCTTGAATCAATTCCTAAAAAAATAAATTTATTATAAATTTGAAAAAAAACCTATGAAATATCATTATAAAACTAATTTCCATTGAAATGGTAATAAAAGGGTTATATTCCTCCTCATTCAGCACCTTGGGTCCATTTTACCACAAAACCCCATCATTATAAGATGTTTCTACCAAAATACGGTGTTATATTATTCAGAAAAATCCCACAAAAATATGAGGAAAACAATTATGGATAAAATTGATGAAAATTTAAATAAATATATATTTTTGTTGTGGATAAACAACCCCTAATCACCTTAAACTAATTAGAGATAAAAAAAAAGGAAGGAGTGGGGTAGGGTTATCACCTTAACTATTTCTACCTAATTTAATGATAGGAACCTAAAATGGGGTTTTGAAAAGGTTGGTAGAATGACCATTATACCCTCCAAAAAAATAGTTTCACCCCTATCAAGTACCCAATTATGTTTACTAGGAACTTGATCACCTACCAACCCTCCATTCTAGCTTCAATGAATGGTTTATGGGTCTCCAAGTTGTATTGGCCACCTGTAAGGTTCATTAATTACCCTATGGTTCCTTGCAATAAAAATCTAGTAGCAAGGCCTTCCTAACCATACTTTATTCATCCACCAACACCTAAAACTACTAAACTCACATTGGATCCACCTGAACATGTGAAAACACACACTCTAGAGATGTATGAACATTTTAAATTATAATTAAAACCTAAAGTATCAAAACCTCTTACTCTTGAGCTTAAAATTGAAATCCCATATAAAATCATTAACCAATAAGGATGCGGGTCATTAAAGGTATGCTTGTTATTTTGTAACATTATTCTAGATTTCATGTTTTACCCTTATATTTTCATTTAGTCTATCCTTATCTATTGTATCTTGGTTGTGGGATAAGTGTGCTTCAAATCTTTCCTCCAACTATGGTATCTTGAAGTGATGATTCTTATGTTTATGGAGGCAGATCTATTTCATCTTGGTGTTGTAGGTTATGTTGTGTAATCACTCATTAATAAATATTGATATGATTGTGATAGGGGAGGAGTGGTTGTTCTTTTAATGAGGTTTTTTTAGTATTGGTTCTGATAGATGATTATGGAAGATGAAAGGATCCCCTACTTGGGTAAGTTGGTGGAATATCTTCTTTTTATTATTCTAGCCTTGATGGTTTTGTCTTTCGCATTAATTCCTCCTCCTATAAGCTATAGTGGAGGCATCACTCATGTTTTTTATAACTACTTAATGATAATGGATCTTATTTTGACTAATGATGACTAGTAGTGGTCCCCGGTTTGATCAATAATGTTGGAGGGTGTGTAATTATATGTTATGATGATTAGTGACCATTGTTGTTTGAGTTGTCATGTGGGGTCCTGAGATATTTATTATCATGAGATATATGATGTTTTATTTTCATCTACACAGTCTCCCTAGCCTATACAAGGCTTCTGGGGTTTTCCATGTTTTTTAGTATTTATCCCTTGTTGATTTTCCTCTTTGATTCTATTCAGTATTAGGGACATTAATTACTGGGCTTCATCCATTTTTTTGATTTTCTGGACTTCTAACCTTGGATAGATTGGGTTCCAACTAAATATGTTGAATTGTATCTTTATGAAAATAAATAGCACTTATTAGAGAGAGTTTTTCACATTAAAACTAAAAATTTATTTACAAGAAATAGTATTACAATGCATAGTTCCAATATTCAAAAAATATGAGATTATTTACATTCTAAAATGTTACTTTGAGGGGTGTTTTGTTTAAAAATATGAAATTTTAGAGTTACAGTCAATTTTAATTTTTATATGTTAAAATTTTAATGGGATTTGTTATAAATAAATTTAGTGTATTTTTATATAAGAATAAAACTTACAATATGAGAAAAGAATAATGACATATTTTTTATCTTGAAAAATTTTTCTAATTGAACTATAGATTGGGGATTTAAAAAATAATGATTTGAGAACCAAGGAATGAAAATAAGTTTTTTGGATTTATTATAATTTAATTACACGTCATTGTGAATTCTTCTCTTTGATATTGATTTAAAATTAATATGTTTATGAAATGTCCTAAATCAGTTGATTAATATGGATATCGTATGAAAATATAAGTTTAATTTAAAAAAAATTGTTATTGAAAATTGATGATTTATTATTCAGCATATTATTGGATTATTACGATGTAAATTAATTTACTGTGTAATATTTTTTTTATATTATGTATGGTATTATTATTGCACACTAATTCTAATGATAAGTTAAATAAGGTCTTGTTATCTGATCATATTATATTTTTCGTATAATTATCTCTCTTATACATTGATCAAGGGAGGTTTATTGAATTTATGCAATTATCCCTCTCTGTTACTCAGAAAGGGGGATATCAGATTCATTCTATTATATTTTAGGGATAATAAGAATTTGGATAATTAACTTTGTAATTTTTTTATAAATGATAAGGAATTGAGAATTCCTTGAAGTTAAAAAAGAATTATACAATTATTTAACTTCAAGGAATTCACAATTCCTTTTCATTTATAAAAAAAATATTTCTAAATTTCATATGTAATTCACTATAATAATTCATATATTCAATTTAATTTTAATTGCATACCTATGTTTTTAAAACCACAACATGAGTAAATTAAAGTATCAAATAAACTTAAATACACTAGAGTGGTGAATTAAAATCTCAGATAAGGCAGTGACCACTTACCTCATGATATGTTGAAAATACACACAAGTATTGGTTTTATAATTCTTCTTATAACCACAAGATATCAAGAATCCATCAAAAACGAAAATAAATCCAATAATTCAACATTAAATAAATAAAAAATTAATACCTTTGAATGAAACCATTGAGTAAATAATTTTTTCACTATCCTAGTTTTAATGTGATAAATAGATCATTATTCCACTATGAAATAAAATAGAAATCATAGAAAGAATTTTGAGAGATATTGAGGGGGAATTTGAGGAATAAAATTTGATCAACTATTCAAATGGTTCCCAAATATTTTATTTAATTATCAAATCTCGACTTAAAATGACAAAAATGATCACAATAAAAAACGGGTCAAGAAACACCACTGAATTTCTAGTGGGTTCTCTCTAGACATCCATTGGTGATCCTCGAAACTCTAAAAGTCTTCTTGGGTATGTCTCCTCTCTAAACAAGCCACTATTCCCTTGGTTGATCCCATTAGTGTTTTAGTGTCTTTTTTTATTTAATTAAAATATTCTTTAGCACTCAATATCTAAAAAATATCTCTTTTTAAACCATAAAATCAAAATTAAAATTAGAACACTAAAATAATCCCAAAAAGTCTAAAATTAAAATTTAAAATCCTCTCATAAAAATTAGATTTGTAACAATTTCCTCACTATAATGTTTATCACCCCTAAGAAGAATCTTTGAAGGTCTCCAAAAAACATCACTTTCAATGGTATCTCAATTTTGTTTCCATTCTCAAACACTGACATGAAAAGTCCCTCAAAATCATAAAAGATAATGATATGAGTCTTTCCAGCATAGGATTTCACAAAAAAAATAAATAGTAAACTTTTTTAGCATCCCACATTAAGATAAATTAATAGTGTATCCCTATGAAACCACTTTTTATCAAAAGAAAACACAACAAAAAATCAATGTGAATGTTGAATTAAAAAATAATCTCACAAAACTCAATATATAAACACACATTTCTAAGTTTTTTTATTGAAAATATCTAATATTAACAATCAAATAAACTCTCATGAAGTAAATAATATGACCAATTTTTCCCATATCACTTTAATCAAAAAGACATTCCCATAAAAACATTCAAGCATGTCCACCACACAAAATAATTATTTCACCATGATTAATTTATCTTTCAAAACAATTAATTCAAGGAATAACTTATTTCACAAAAAAATAAAATAATTCACTTTAGTAAACTTCCACATGAAAAAACTCATCTTAAACAACATTTTAATTTTAACATACTATTTAAAAAATAAATAAATATTCTGCATGGTCATTAAATAATCAATTTCATTTTATTTCCCCTTAAAATATCTTAACATATTTATTAAAATAACATTAAATTTATGTCAACAATTTCATCATAAGAATATAAAAAATTTAGAAAAATTTTAAATTAATTTTTTACTCTTTCAATTAAAAATTATCTTTATAAATTCAATCACATCATGGTACTCAAAATCTAACTAAATAATAACTCTATGAAAAAATGATTTATTAATAAATTCAAATTATACATGCTCACATGTTTTCCAAACACTAACATTATCTGATAAAATGACCATAAAATTCAATTCCTTTATATTTTTTATAAATTCAAACACTCATCCAATTATTATCATGCTCAAAATAATAATTAAATATTAATCATCCTAGTTTAACTTTTAATAAAATTTAAATATTACATTATGAAAATGTTCATACGTATTTCTATATTTTATTAAACTATTTAAAATTATATACCTAATTAAATATACTCAAACTAAACTATATAATTCATTTTTTTATGCTTTATGATTTTATTGAAATTGTAAACTTGCCAATAATAAATTTTCCCAAAAAATTAATTTATTTCTATTCAATTCCTATTTAAGAATTACTTAAATATCTAATAATCATCGAAATATAGAGACTCCTAATTAAACATGATATTAAGTATATAACACAAAATTAAATAGAATTGAATTCACTAAACCCAATATACACACATAAAATCCACATTAATTATACTCATTCATTATTATAAATCAATACAAAATATACCATTTTTCCCTCATTTTTTTCAATTTTAAATTAAATCATAGTGATATAAATGAAATAAATCAAGAAAATGTTTAAAAAACATTATCCAATTTTGATTTTTTATATTATAAATATATCAAATCCTATATTATTTATTAATAAATACAATCCATGTTCATAATTCCATCACTACCTTTCCCTTATATTTATGAAAAAAAATTACATAATAAAGATACATTAAATTTAACTCTAAAATAATTCATAAAAATTATATTCATTATGAAATACTACTATAAATTTTTCAAATCAGGAGCATAAAATTAGTTTTTAATAATAAATAATTATTAAATAAGAACTTGTAAATCTATCAACATAAATCAATCACACTGAATTATCAGGAAATAACATTTTATTTTCTTTAACAATTCATTAGTAATATTTTATTCAATAAAACACCAATTATTTCATTAAAAATGAATAATTTAAATTAAATGAAATTCCTAAATCAATTCAAAATTCAAGAATAACCATAATATCAGTCACATATATATCATATCATTAGGTAAAAAATGGTACATAAACACCACAATATTCTCCCATAATCCAAGTGAATTTAAAAAAACATGAAAAATTATTTATTTAAATATCAATAAATAATAATATATCAATGAAAAATCCAAATTACCCAGTGAAATATAATTAATTTATGTTTTTTTCAAACATGTACACATATATTATAAATTAATGCTGATATTCTAATCTAATTTATTCCATTTCCCAACAAATCTAGACCTCAAAAAAGAAATAATTACCACACAATCATGTAATGTCACACCCATATATGACTATTTTGTAAAAGTGAAATTCCGCATATCCTCATTAGCACTGTAGTAACCCAATAATTTTACTCATATTATTATATAAATATTTATTGTAAGTATCCATTAAATATAGTTGAAGGATCAAAAATCCAAGTGTCTATAGAAGACTGGGTTCACAATACATCTAAGAGAAACAAGAATAAAATGAATTTATTTTAATCTTCATAATAATCTCATAAATCCCACTGATCTAGTAAAACTATATATTATAACTATAACACCCCGACCCCTCTAGACCAGAGATGGTGCATCAATATTTAAATTGGAATGGTTAAAATGGATTAAAATACTAAAGAAACAATAAGTTTAAAAGTCTTGAAGAAACTAAATACATAGATGTAACTCAAATTACATTGGAAAAGGTTACAAATTATAATACATAACAAAAACTAAAAACTACAACCATAAGAACTCAATAATGATCTCTTATTCATCACTTATTAAAGGTAAAAAATAAAAGGGGTTATCTCAAATTCTTAGTAAGGGTTAAAAAAGTGGAATATTGAATCAATAATAATTTAATTGTAAAAAATTTTACATAATCAATATGGCATGGTGAATAAATGAAAAAATCATGCTATTAATAAACTCAGAATAAAACCGCATCCATATATTTTGTCATAGAGAAAACCTAATGGATAGTAATAACTAATAATGAATAAAAAGAATTATTATTAATTAGACATCATGTATTTGTCACATGATACCATAATACCATTAAAACAGATTATTTTTGTTGGTATAAACCCATTAGATTTTTGGAAACAAACTCGAAGGGTTTGTCGCCAAATTGATTGTCTCATAAGACCAGTCGATGCATAGAGGGGGTATAGTGGGCCCCACCCACCGCTGCATGTAAAAATAATTATTTATACATTTATTCAATACAAGATCAATATTCTTTTACATGATTCACATAGAATAGAGGATAAGGATTCATCAATACTTCCACGATTAATAACAACATGTAAAATATACATTGTATGTAAAATGGTATATGACTAAGAAAATAATCATTTCCATGAGATGAGAATATGTATATTTAAAATGAATATAATTTCAAATGAAAAGTTATCTCAAATGGGCAGTACATACACCACATTAAAATTGTTAGGTGCACAATACAAAGTGAGACATAACAAAATGGAAAATTGAGACAAATCCCATTACCACATTGTAATCAATCATTTCGTGTGACCAAGAATTAATAATTATCAAATGAATCATTGAATATCATGAAAATAAATAGAATCATGACATTATATATCAAATGAAAGATCACATAGACCACATGAAAAAAATAAGTGGCAAATAATGAAAATCTCACAGAATTAAAAGTGAGATAAGAAACCCCTTACAAACATTTCAGCATGGTAACGAGTGTTCTTAAGAGGGCTTAATAAGAGGTAAATGGGTATACCATTATTTATATATCATAAGGTTTGTATGGAGAAGGTTCATAAACATACCCCATCATTAGGAATTAAAAATAAAAGGTCACAACAAAGGGGGAATTCTTGAACAAAAGTGAGAGAGAGGATCCCTTACCTTATGCTCGAAGGTGTTCTTGATTGTTCTTAACGACCAGAATAATCAAATTTAGCTTCATTAATTAATAATTCAAGAACCTAATCACCATTTAATTGATTTTTTATAACCTTATTAGGTTCATTAATGGCCTTTCTATGGTTTTAATAGATTCAATTTTATTGTTTTGGAAGCATTTTCTTCCTTGGTTTCCATGATTCATTTACTTGTATTCATGAATGGAAGTTAATTTGAAATGTGGTTAAACATACACAATGGTTAATATATAATATTAGTGATATTAAATAGATATAAATGATCTTAAAATTATTCTGGTTATATACCATTAGGATGAATCATTTGATGAGTTAATGATAAACACTAAGATTTGGCTTGGCGGTTTTGTGTACAATGAACTTGTTTTGTATTATTATTCCATATTATGAGTGTTGAATGATTAAATAACATTAAACAAGATAAAATACATATATTATGATATGTTTCAACCATTGAAAAAGTTCTTTGACTAGTCTTCAATATAGTAATGCAAATTTAAAAACCCATCTTCCATGAGTGTGATAAATTAACACATCTCAGATGATGTTTGCATTTATAGTATAAAAGGAAGGGAGAAAGAGAGATTAGGATGAAATATTCCATTAGAATAATAAAAATCTAGTACATTTAAGGTAATAGAATTATAATGTCATTTTGATGTGGGTAATTTGAGAAGAGAAAACAAAATAATGGAACTTTGTAAAATAATTTGAATGAAAAGGAAGAGAGGTTCACCACATGAGTACCCCTCCTTGAGAAACTCTTTAAGGCATTTTTTTTGTACTTTTGGTGATACCAGTAGGTTTTCCACGTGGGGGAGAATGTTATCGAGCTATTTGATAATAATTTAGGCAAGGCATGAAGCTTGAGTGGTGTGGGAGGAAGAGGGGGTGAGGGTGGTTTATATAGTGGAGGGGGAAAGGGATTTTACATTATTTTAATTATTATTTTAATATTTTTCTCAAGACTATTAATAGTTTTGATTAATGTTATCATAAATAGTAATAATGGAATGTGAGTTCGTTATAAGTGGGATTAAATCAGCCTTAAATCAACAATGATTCAATAGATCAAGTATTTAGAATTTATCGCAATTTATTATACTTTACTATTCATCAATAATTGAAGTATTTCAGAAAAATCCAAAAAAAAATCATCCTAACCATTTTTTGACATGTAGAATCTAAAAATAAAATCGATTTTTTAAAAAAAAATTAATATGATTAATTAAATATTTTATTAAAATCATTATTTAATTGAAAAGTATAAACACTTGAATAATTCATCTTTATTTTCAAGGTTCCTAAATTTATTTAAACATTTGTGGGTGTGGATACCAGTCATAGGATTCATATTACTATTCATAATTATAAGTTACTATAAATAAGGGTAGGTTACAATTCATAAGGGTATGTTACTATTCACCAAAAATTTAGTTTATTCTATCAGACTCTAAATATCATCCTGAACACAACCGTGTATGTCAACTTTTCAAAATTCAAAACACACAAGTAGAAAATTTAGGTTCAATGGATATGCTATGACTATATCCTAAATAAATAAGTTTTTTTCAATGAAACTCAGTTCATTGTTAATATAGGCTATGACTCAAATGTATTTAAGAGAAACATTCCATAAAATGTTTGCGGTGCTACATTGTTAACTCCTTTGTAAATTTCGTCCTTGAAATTTTGTTCATTTATAAAGCCCCCCAAAATTATATGGGTGGTTCTTCTTCATAACATCCTTAGGTTCCCATGTTGTTTCTTCCATATTATGGTTTTTCCAAAGAACCTTTATTAGATGATTCATCTTATTTCTCAATACCTACTCCCTTGTCTCAATGATCTCGATAGGCTCTTGACATTATGAAAAATCGGGTTCCAGTTCTATTTCTTCATAGGTGAGTACATGCATTGGGTTAGGCATGTATTTCTTCAACAATGACACAAGGAATACATCATGAACCTTGGAGAGACTTATAATAAATGTTGAACGGTAAGCTACGACTCTGATTTTTTCCAGAATTTCAATTGGCCAGATGTACCTGGGGCTCAATTTCCCTTTCTAACCAAACCATAAGACACCCATCTATAGAGAAACTTTCAGAAAGACATGATCTCCCACTTGGAATTCCAAATCCTTTCTTTGGTTATCAGCATTACTCTTCTTCCTACTTAGGGCTTCTTTAATATAGGCTTGAATTTTCTTTACCTTTTCTGTGGTCTCTTCAATAATTTCTGGGCCTATATGTTTTCTCTCACAAACATTGTCCCAACATGTTTGAGATCGACATATTTTTCTATATAGTGCTTCACATGGATCCATTTGAATACTTTAATGGAAATTGTTATTATAGGAAAATTCCACCAAAGGCAGGTATTGATCCCACAAACATTGAATGTCAAGAGTTCATGATCTCATCATGTCTTCTAGAGTTTGAATAGCCCTTTTAGATTTTCTGTTTGATTGGGGGTGGTAAGAAGTACTCATATAAAGCTCATTATCCAAAGCCTTCTAGAGACTTTTCACTAATTTTGATGTAAATAGGGGATCTCGATCGGACACAATTGATTGATTTGCACCATGAAGTTTTAGAACTTCATTAATATAATGGCTTGTCAATCACTCAAAGTGAAAATTTTCTCTTATAAAAAGAAAATGTGTTGATTTTGTGAGATGATCAAAAATTACCCATATTACATCATTCCTTCTAGGTGTCCTTTATAGTCTCATGAAAAAATACATCGTAATTTCAATCCAATTCCACTTAGGAACATATAAATGTTTCATTACCCCTATAGGATGTTGTCTCTCTACCTTCACTAGCTGAAAAACTAGACTCCTTGACACGCATTCACCAATTTCTTGCTTCACATTATCCCACTAAAAATATTCCTTCTAATCTCTATAAATCATTGTGATACTCAAGTGTATAGATAAATTTAAGCTATTAGAGTCATTTAATAGTTCCCTTTTCAATTTATGTATTGATGGAATGCATAACCTCTTTCCAAATTTCTGATCTCTTTCCTCATACACGAACTCTTCCAATCTCCCATCCTTAACAGCATTAATTTTCTTATGAAGATTCTCATTATCAGATTTAGAGATTTTTATCTTCTCTAGTAAAGATGGTTTAAAAATCATTTGAAATAGGAAAGATGTTTCCCCTTCCATAAAAATTCATATATCCATCATTAGTAGATCCAAAAATATAGGATCTCTCTCAATCATCTATTAAGTCAGAAGTCCATGATTTTTTAAGATTAATGCATATGCCACCTTATTTTCCTTTCCAGGGAGGTAGTATATTGAATAATCATAATATTTGAGTAACTAGATCCATATCCTTTTCCCCATTTTGAGTTATTTTTGTGTGAAAATTTATTTCAAACTCTTATGGTTCATATAAATTGTAGATCTTTCTCTGTAGAAATAATTTCTCAATATTTTTAGAGAAAAGATTACGGCTGCTAACTCAAGATCATGAGTTGTAATATTTTTCTCATGATTCTTTATCTGTCTTGATGCATAAGCAATAAATTTATCGTTTTTCATAAGGATGCAACCCAGTACATTCTTTAATACATAGTTTTATATCACAAATCCCTCATTTCCAAATGCAAGGGTCAAAATTGGAGCATTGTTCAGTCTTATTTTCAATTTCTCAAAGCATTTTGTACATTATTTTGTCCATAAAAACATAACCCCTCTATGTGTGAGCTTGGTTAGCAGGTTATCCAGTCGGGAAAAATTATGAACGAAATGCCGATAGTAACCTGTTATGCCAATAAAAATGCATACCTCGGTTATGTTTTTTTGGCATGGGTCATTCTTTGATTGCCTTTGTCTTTGTAGGATCAACCAATATTCTATCTACAGAGACAATATGGCCAAGAAAAGAAACTTATTGAATCCATAATTCTCACTTTCTAAACTTTCCATATAATTCATTTCTTCTAAGAGTTTTAAGAATATTTCGCAAGTGGTTATCATGGTCTTCATAGTTTTTGAGTATACCCAGATATCATCAATGAATACCAAAATTTATCAAGATATTCTTTGAAAACTCTTCTCATTAAATCCATGATAATAGAGCAAGAATTAGTTAGTTCCAAAGGCATCACTGCAAACTTGCAATGCCCATACCTGGTTTGAAATGCTGTCATAGAAATATCTTCCATCGTCACACATATCTAATGATATCTGGATGAAATGTAAATCTTTATAAAGTATTGAGATCTATAAATATTATTAAATAAATCATCAATTCAAGGAAGAGGATACTTATTCTTTATTTTAATAACATTGATTTCCCTGTATTCAATGCATATCCTCATTGGTCCATCTTTCTTCTTGACAAAGAGGATAGGGGATCCCTATTGAGAAACAATAGGTCGAATAAATCTTTATTTACTCACTTCCTCTAGTTTTCTATTTATCTCCACCAATTCCATAGTGTATATTTTATATGGAGTCTTTGATATATGTCCTGCACTAAGAATTAAATCAATAGAAAACTCAACTTTCTACTCTGGAGGATGTCTAGGAAAATCCACTGGAAATACATCAATGTATTCTTGCACTATATGTACATATTCAATTTGAATATTTATGTCCTTGACCATAGATATTAGTTTATCTTACTCTCTAAATATTTCATTTAGTAGAGCTACTGGGGGTGGATCTATATAAGAATCAGGTGGTGAGGTCTCTTCTCTAAATATAAGAGATTCTAAACAAATTTCATAAATTGTAACTTTCTTTTTCTTGTAATAAATCATCACGTCATAGTTTGATAACCAATTAATATTGATAATTATATCAAAGTAATTAATTGGTATGTTGATAAGGTTAGAAACTAAATCATGTTTATGTGTCACCAGGGAGACTAATTGACATGGCTTGGTTACAATGATGCATCCCCTAGGAGTTTTGACTGATAACTCCTTTAGTAAATCCAATTGGACATGTCTAATTTTCTTTGCAAACTAGGAAGTTATAAATTAATTTGATGATCCGAAATCAAATAAAGTGTTGTCAATGTTTGAGGAAACAATTCAAGTACCTGCCACCACATCATTATGAACTTCAACTCCCGCGATTGTAATCGCATAAGCTCACCTTTTCTCTCTTGTCCTTTTATGAGACATGTTTCCTTGGATCTTAGGACACTCATTTTCATAGTGTCCCATCTCTCTAAAATTTTATCATTTAAGATCATAAAATTATTTATCTCCCTAGAATTCATTAGATATATAACCCTTTTCTCCACACTTATAGTAGACTCTCATTCCTTTCAAGCTTTTCCTGAGATGATTATTTCAGCATTTCTCGCATAATGATAATTGCTTCATTCACTTGTTCTTATTTGGTTCTTTACCTTTCCCTTGGTTATCAGAGTACCTGTTTCTATCTTGGTTTACCTTAAACAAATTTGATCTAGAAAATTCCATCTCTGTTTTTATGTCACTTAATACAATTTCATCATATGATGAAAATGTTTGAGAATCCAGTGCCCTTTGAAGACTTGTCTTTAAGACCTTCAAAGAAATGATCAATCCTATCTGTCGAGTCATGTACATAATCTAGAGCATACCTAGATAGCCTTGTGAAGGTAGCCTCATACTCTGCAAAACTATCTTCTTCCCTTTGTTTTAATCCAAAGAATTTTCTCTTCATTTTGGTTCATTTCTCATGAGGGAAATATTTTTGGAAGAATATTTCCTTAAAATTCTTCCATTCCATATCTTCTATTTTTTCTTCCTCTATGGTATTCTGAATCAAGGACCACCATTGATTAGCATCTCCCTTGAAACAATATACTGCCAATATTACCTTTTTATTTTCATTACATCTTAATGCCATGAATATTTTTTCAATGGACTTGATCCATTTATCAGCAACCACTGGATTATTATTCCTGCTAAAAGATGGGGGATTTTTCTACATGAAACGATCTAACACAGGTGTGTAATGGTTATTCATTACAACCAGGGTAAGTTGTCCCAATATGTTCATGATCTGAACTGCTCCAACATTGACTATGTTGACTTGCTCAGTGAAGAGATCCTAACATTTCCCTAGAGTATTGATTCCTCTTCTTCCATTAGAGGTCATTTCTAAATAATGGAACATGGTATATTAGAGTATGAATCATAATGTATAATCTGAACTTATCAAAATAATTCACATAAATTGAGATTCAACGCTTGGCTAATCCCATAATCGTAAAAATGGTTTCTTTAAGGAATAATTTACATTTCAATCCTTCATAATGGATTGTAGAAAAAATATGAATTTTTCTAAGTATTTCCCTTGGGAGTTTCATAACCAAGAGTGCAAAATGTCCCGTTTTTGTGTACCAGGATACCCTAGATCAAGCCCCAAACTCCTTGTCAGAGTTTTCACTCCTAGGTACATATGTGCCAGAGCCACCTCTACCTACTCGTATCCAAACAAGTATATTTTTTTGAAAGATTCACATAATCTATTCCTAACCAAAATACGAGGACATTCTTGTATGTTTATTCTCAAATACTACCTTCGGTATTAGTTCCCTATTATACATTTGCTACTATAGTTTCCAAGTTTTCTATTAAACTTCCTCTGATACAAACTGTAACACCCTTACCCCTCTAGACTGGAGCCGGTGTATTACTATTTAAATTGGAATGGTTATAAGGAATGAAAATCTCGAAATAATGATTAGTTTTGTAGTCCTGAGGATACTAGATACATAGATTTAACTCAAATTACATTTGAAAAGGTTACAAAATACCATACATAACAAAAACTAAAAACTGCATCCACAAGAACTCAATAAATAATCTCCTCTTCATCACCTATTGAAGTCAAACAATGAAGGGGTGGGATCAAATGCTTATTAAGGTTTACAAATAGCAGAAGCATGAATCAATAATAACATAATCATAAACAATTTGACATAATCAATATAGCATGGCGAATAAATGAATAAATCACACCATTAATAAACTAAGAATGAAATTGCATCCATAGATTTTATCATAGTGAAAACCTCCTAGATAGTAATAACTAATAATGAATAAAGATAATGATTATTAATTTGAAGTCGTGTATCTATAACATGATACCATAATACCATAAAAACGGTTTAGTTCTATGGGTATAAACCTGTCGGATTTTTGCAAACAAACTCAAAGGGTTTGTCTCCAAACTGATTATCTCATGAGACCTATCGATGCATCAAGTGGATAGATTGCAGAACACATACACCACATGAAAGAAATAAGTGGAAAGCAATGGTAATCTCATATAATTAAAAGTGAGATAAGAAACCCCTTACAAAAAATTTGGAATGGTAACGAGTGTTATTACAAGGAATTAATGAGAGGTAAAGGGGTATCCAATTATTTATATATCATAGGGAAAGTATGGAGTGAAAAAACATAACCCATCATTAGGAATTAAAAATAAAATGGCACAACATAGAGGTAGTTCTTGAACAAAAGTGAGAGAAGGGATCCCTTACCTTATGCTCGAAGGTGTTCTTGATTGTTCTTAACGACCTAAATAATCAAATTTAGCTTAATTAATTAATATGTAAATAACCTCATGAACATTTAATTCATATGTTATAACCTTATTAGGTTCATTAATTTCCTTTTTTATGGGTTTAAGATATTCAATTTAATTTTTTAGGAAGCATTTTCTTCCTTGGTTTTCATGATTCGTTTACTTGTATTCATGAATGGAAGTTCGTTTGAAATGTGGTTAAACATCTAGAACTGTTAATATATAATATTAGTGGAATTAATGGTATCTAAATGATCTTATAATGATTCTAGTTATATACCATTATGATGACTAATTTTATGAGTTAATGATAAATGCTTGGATTTGGCTTGGAGGTTTTGTGCACAATGAACTTGTTTTGTATTATTATTCCATATTATGAGTGTGTAAGGATTCCAGAACATTAAAAAAGATAAAATACATATATAATGATCTGGTTCAACCATTTCAAATGTTTCATGACTAGTATTCAAGATATTAATGCAAATTTAAAACCGATCTTCCTTAAGTGTGATAAATTAACACATCTCGGACGGTGTTTGCATTTATAGTATAAAAGGAAGAGAGAAAGAGAGATTTGGATGAAAAAATTAAATTAGCATAATGTAAATCTAGTACATGTAAGGTACTGGAATTATCATTCCATTTGGGTGGGTGGAGGTGAGAATATAAAACAAAATAATGGAACTTTGTAAAAGAAATTGAAAGATAAGGGAAGAGAGGTTCACCTCTTGAGTACCACTTCTTGAGAAACTTTTTAGGGCCTTTGTTTTTGTTCTTTTGGTATGACTAGAAGGTCTTGGACATGGGGGAGGAGGTTAGGAATCTATTTCAGAAGAAATTAGGCAAGTCATGAAGCTTTAGGGGTGTGGGACGAAGAGGGGGTGAGGGTTGTTTATATAGTAGCGAGAAAGGGATTTTACATTATTTTAATTATTATTTTAATATTTTTCTCAAGACTATGAATAGTCTTGGTTAATGTGATCCTAAATAGTAATAATGGCATGTTATATCGAAACAAGTGGTATTACATCAGCCTTCCATCACCTATGATGTAGTAAATCAAGTATGTAGCATTTATCGTAATTTATTGTATTTTACTATTCATCAAATTTTCAAGTATTTCATTAAAATCCCAAAAAATTCAACCTAACCATTTTTCAATGTGTATAATCCAAAAATGAAGTCTATTTTTCAAAAATAACTTCTTATATATGATTAATTGAATATTTAATTAAAATAATTATATAATCGAAAAATATAAACACTTAAATTATTCATCTTCATTTTTAAGGTGCCTAAATTTATTTATACATTCATGGGTGTGGATACCATTCATAAGAGTCATATTACTATTCATAAGGATAAGTTACTATTCATAAAGTTTTTTTACTATTCACAAAAAAAATAAGTTAATTCTATCGGACTCTAAATATCATCCTGAACACAACTGTGTATATCAGATTTTCAAAATTCAAAACACACAATTGGAAGAATTAAGTTCAACGGCTAGGCTACTATCTCCTAAATAACCAAGTTTTGTTTCAAAGAAACACAATGCTTTATGAATATAGGCTATGACTCGAATTTATTTAAGAGAAACATACAATAAAATGTTTGGGGTGCTATGACAACCTAGGTAATACATAAAATAAATGGGTGAGCTAAAAAACTTGTATGGGAATAAACATCATAATGAAACATAACATATGTGTCAAATAAAAAATGATATCATAAAAGGGAAGGCTCATGAATAATCACATAGAAGAGTAACATAATAAAAATGGTATCATATGATCATGGAAGCATATAAAAGTGATAGAAATATCAAACATGGTCTAAGAATAAGTCCAGGCTAACTTTCAAGACAACATCACATAGTGGATAGAGTCCCATCATGGATTAAGTTCACTCTTTAATCCCATCCATAATCTATAATGAGACAAAAACACTACCTAATTCATTGGAGTTATATCTAGGTGCACCCATTATAATATTTAAATTGTTATTTTTTCCAAGAATTGAAATTATTCATAATTCATAAACATAATAAGTGCCCATAGAAACAAATGGGTTGCATAATCTTTCCTCATAACATTATCAAAATAGATTTCTTAAATAATACATTTTAAAAATGAACATAATTCATGTATTACCCAATAAAATGAATTTATAATGATTTAGGAATATATGTTAGAGATATATATAAAATAATTATAAGTATTATATAACATTAAATATAGATAAAAGTGATTTAGAGGGAGAAAGTTCATAACCCAAAGAAAAAATGGTGGTTCGATGATATCCCTTACCTTATGTTCTAGAAACATTCTTCACCAACATTTAACAACATGTATAATCAAATTAGATTCATTAATTACTTAATTTAGAAAAAATTGCATCTATTTTATATTTACTATAATTTTATTATGTTTAATTACTACCATTTCTATGAGATATAATGTATAATTTCTCTATACTAAGAGCATTCATTTCATTGTTCCAAGGTTGAATCACTCGTAGATAATTATTGAAGTTCTTATAAAATGTGACATAAATCCAGAAGTGGAATGAAAAGGTATTAAGGACCCAATATAAATTTATATCGTCCCATGTATCTGTATGTTTTCCTACATAGGTACAAATCATTGAGTAAAACAATTTACGTTATGTGGTAAGTTCATTTAAGTGAATTTACCAATCATCTGAATCTAGATTCCATTTAATTAATATTATGAACATACATTCAGTAAACAACATTAAATAAGTTAAAATATAATTATTATAAAACTATTTTACAATAACAATAATTTTATAACAATCCTTGAAAGTGATGGAGGAAAATGAAATTCATTTTTCCTGGAGACAGTGAACCAACCATATTGTAAGCAACACTTTCATTTTAGAAACAATATATGGGAGGGATAAATATGGATATTTCATCATAAAGATAATATATAAATATATTTATGATATTTATGTTACTTTTTTCAGTTTTATGGAGATTATATTGGGTGTTAGAAGAAGAATAAAATTGAAAGATATTAGTCGAGAATCTGACCTCTTCCATTAATCACCTCCTCTTAAGCTAACCCTTAAGACTCGTGAAAATCGCCATTGGTTAAGAAAATAAGAACGATGATGTGTAGGAGAGTCTTGGGAAAACATATTTTTATAAATTTGGCAATTTATAAGGATTATAGGTTGTGAGGAGAAGGGTGGTGAGGGTGGTAATTATAAGGGGAGGAGCGGGGTGTATTTGAATATTATATACATTAGTTCATTAATTTGGATCAAGACAACCAATAGTATTGATTATTGTGAGTATAAATATTAAATGGTTCATTTTAGTTATAAATAATTTTTTCTTACATAATAATTGATACAAAAAATCATATATTTAGCTTATAATGTTGAAATATATATTTTATCATATCTCACTATTCACAAAAGAAATAAAATATTTTAGAAAATTACCAAAAATTCACCCATAAAATTTCTATATATGTAGATTAAAAAAATGAAATCCATTTTATGAAAATAATTTTATGAATTTTATGAATTTAATTTTTAAATAAAATCCTCATTTATTCGAAAAATACCGAATTTAATATTAATGTCAATTTTATGACCCGTTGAAAAATTATTTATAATCTAGTAAAATTGTATTTTCATTATCATAAGATATAATATTAATTTATAAACCCATTTTGTAAAAATAAATTTTCTTTTGAAACATTATATATATTATAAAATTTTAATGTTAACATTTTTTTACAAAAAATACAAATGCGTAATTTATTATTTTTAACACATTTATTTACTAGTATCATGGATTAAAGATATCATATTTTAATTGTATATGATACCTAGATATTGTTTTAAACTTAAATATGTGAGGTAATATTTTAATAGCCTTGTTACTATTCCTAATGATCGTATTGATATTCAAATGGTCATGTTACTATTACATAGGTCATAAAACAATTCCAAAGATCAGATTTCTAATGGTCATATAAGTTCCCTGCTTTCTATAAATACCTAATTATTAATTAATTATTCATTAAATTCTATTTTACATCATGGTTATATATATTAATATATATATATATATCAAGATGAATATTTCATTACTAATATTATATTTTATTTCTATAGTTTTGTTTATGAGTGCATTTATTCTGAGGATTGAGCATATCCAAGTCTTCATATTTTAGTTATATTATTTGGGTCCTCACATTTTTTCCCATTTAAGAAATCTGACCCTCAAAATTTAATTTTACATAATATGTTGAAAATAGGTGAGGGTACTTCTGCTTCATAGATTCCACTAGTTCTCATGTATACTCCTTATACTTATCTTTTTCTATATTACTTTGAATATATTAGTTGTCTTGTTGTGTCGAACTTTATCTTTATGGTCTAAGATCTTCACAAGTTTCTCCTCGTAAGTGAGATCATTTTCGAATTGTACCACTTTTGAATTAAGTAAATTTGATGGATCTGGTATGTACTTCTTTAAAAGGGATATCGTTAATATTTTATATACTTGGGAAAGTTATGGTGGAAGTGTTATTTGATAAGAAATGGATCTGATGTGATCAATAATATTAATGGGTTTTTTGTTCCTGGGACTCATCTTTCTCTTCTTCTCAAATCCCATTATTATCTTCCATAGAGATATAATGAGGAACACTTTATCTCCATCCCCAAATTCCAAGACTCATCTATGACGGTCAGTATAGCACTTCCAATAACTATTAGTATCCCTAATTTTCTAATCAGGGGTCTTCACCTTTTCTACCATTTTTGTAACAATTTAATGTCTAAGAAGCTTATGTACACACACTTTATCCCAGCACGTAGGTGTTCTACATCACTTCTCATAAAGGTATTCATATTGAGCCATTTAGATTCTTGATTGAAATATGTTATTGTATAAAAACTCGAACAGAGGAAGATTTTGATCATATCCTCCTTTGAAGTCCATCAATCATGCTCTCAACATTTCCTCTAGTGTATAGATATTCTTATTATATTGGAATTCAATTTGGTGGTGATGTGTCATATTGAAGTTAAACTCAGTGTTTAGATAATGTTGGAGACTTTTTATAAATTAGTGGTAAATTTTTGGATCTTGGTCAGATGAAATTAATGGCGGTGTCACATATATATTTACCACATATATGATGTATATCCTTGAAAGTTGACCAGTGGGAAGTTCTATATAATTTAAAGGAAGTGGTAAGTCATTATAAGACAGTCCATTACAACACATATAGAATTATTTCCCCTTGTGGTCTTTGTAAGACCAATGAAAAATTTCAGGATGATGTTTTCCAAATTCTAGATAGTTATGCATAATGTTTCCATCATCCCCTTGGAATTGTTTCTTTCAAAATTCACATATTAAAAATATAGTATTTTTTTTATGTATATTATGTGATCTTCTTATTCATATTTTTTAACCTAATAGTTCTCTCAAGGATCTCGACACATATTGGCACTCCCTAGGTGGATAGAGAAGGTTACTATATTCGAATAATTCAATAACTCCGTCTTTATCTTATTATTTTATGTTATATATAATCCTCATCCAAATCTTACAACTCCTTCTTCATCAATTTTAAACACTGAGGATTTCTCTTTTCTTATAGCTTTAACTTTATTTTGTATTTCCACAACATCTCATTCAGTTTTATTTATCTTATCTAGATGGTATGGATATTAACCATTTGATAATGTAATGACGGTTTTCCTTCCATTATAATCCTAATGTATATCCTTTTAAGGTATAATAATATTAGATCCTTCTCAATTATCATCATTGATAAGGTTACTAGATTGTTTCTAATTAGATTATCTACCACTTTATTTTATTTTTCAAGATGATTGTGGATTTAGAATTCAATTTTATTTATCATCTCTAGCCATATTAATTGGTGCATATTAATCTCTTTCTATGTGAATATATAATTTAGGCTCTTATGATAGGTATGAATTTTATACTTCTCCCCATAGAGATAATACCTCAAAATTTTAAGCCTGAAGATCACTAAAACTAACTCAAGATCTTGTCTTGGATATTTTTTCTCATGAACATTAAATTTACTTATAGCATAGGATATTAAATTTTCCTTCTACAATAATACACATCCCAATACCTTATTTTAATCATCGTTGTATACCATGAAAAGTTCTTCAATTTAGGGTAGTGTGAGGACTGGGGAAATGATAAACCACATTTTCAATTCCTTTAATATATATTCACATTCATCAATCCATACAAAATTTACTCACTTATGAGTTATATGGGTTATCAATTTTTATAATCATGAGAAGTTTCTCACAAATAATTAGTAATACTCATCTAGACCAACGAAAATATGGATCTCCATTCCATATGTGGTTTTGGTCTAATAATCAACTATCTTTGTCTTAGAAGAGTCTATAGATGTCCCTTTTCGGGTGACAACATTCCCCTAGAATAATACTTACTCTATCTAAAACTCACATTTACTATACTTTACATATAGATTCTCTTTTCACAAATTCTTTAGTTAAATTTTTAAATTCTCCACATGTTCCTCCATTATTTTTGTGTATATCAAAATATCATCTATAATGACTACAACAAATTTTTCTATGTGATCGCCAATGACTTTATTCATTAATCCCATAAATATTCCAAGATTTTTAGTGAGTCTAAATGGTGGCACTATGAACCCATAGTGTCCATACCTCATTCAAAATTCAATGTTGAGGATATCTTTCTTATTCATCTTTAAATGGTGATATCCTAACTGAAGGTCCACCTTAGAGAAATACTATGTCCAACATAGTTGATCGAACAAGTCATCTATACCTATAATGGGATACTTGTTATTTATCATGATTTTTATTAGTTTATGATATTAAATTTAAATTTTCATTAACTCATCCATATTCTAGAAAAAGAGGAGCAGTGCACCCCACAGTGAAGCACTCAAATGTATAAAACCCTTATCTAGATTCTCTTTTAACTTATTCTTCATTTCTTCAAACTCACTAGTTTAAATTATTTCGAGAATATTAAATATTGGTAGAGATCTAGGTATAAGTTCAATTGATAAGTCAACCTTTTGGTTAAGTGGAATAACATGAAACTCTTTGAGTAATACATTGGTATAATACTTCATAATGGGAATATATTCATCCATGGTTTTATCCTTTTTTCAGTTATTTTAGCTAGATATTATTTTTCATAAGGTAGTAATATCCACACATGGAATGAATATTCCAAAGGATATTTATCCACCTCATAACACCTCTATAGAATTGGTGGATGAATCATGGTGTGAAGATTGATCTAACTCGCCCAAAAATTAATGTTGGGATTATATAAGGTCAGCCAATCCCTTACCAATATAGCATAAAACTACACAAAATGAACTAGGACATAACTTACTAGAAGGATCAGTCTACAAACATTAACCAGGGTGAAGTTATATACTTTTGATTCAATAATTGATCGATTTTTTGTTCTCGTAGATAGATCAACCCCAATATTTTGAGGTGGTATTTGAATAGTTCTACTAAACTTGGAATATATGAAATAATGTGTATAAATATAATCAAAAAGTGTGTTTGTTATTATTTAAAAAATAACCATCAAAACTATGACCACATCTTTATCAGTATCTACTTTATAAGTAGTTATAGAATATGTACTTCCTTTATATCTATCCCGTAGAAGTTGTTATAATTTATTTTCTCCAACAAACCTTAAATTAGGTCATTGGTTAAAATAATTCTCATGTTAATTATAGTTTCAACATTGTATCATGGGATAATTATTAACGTAAACCTTCTTTTCCTCTGTCTCAATAGTGAAATTATATTTATCCCATAAGCATTGATTAGCCTGATTCCCCTATTTTTTACATTTGAATCATTTCTGGGACCCCTTGAAATAGTTTCCAGTATAATTCTTCCCACATTTTTGACATGTGAATAGTTTAGTTTCTTCTCACCATGAGATTTATCTATTGATCCACCCAAAGAAAACCTCATTTTATGATTTTGACGCTAGGCCCATGAGACCACTGAGAGTCACTCATCTATATCTATACCATAAGGGAAAAATAGAAAATATATTCCTAGCTTTCAAAGTCTCAAAATGTTAATTCTTTCCATAGACATTACTTTAACCCACAAAAGAAAATTACTACCTTAATTTCAGTGTTAATAAAAAATATGAAGGCCTATCATGAAATCCTTTTGACATTTTCATTATATGCATTAATAAACTCATCTTCCTATATCTTTAGTCTGAGTAAATCCCTACCCATTTTAATATGGAGATTTTGGAAAAAAATATTTTTTAAAAAGTATTTTATTTAATTCTTTTCATTCCATGAAATCAATTTCCACTTTGTACATTGTGTTCTTGATCAGTTTCCACCACTGATCGGCTTCCCCTTCAAGAATATAGACATAAAATATGACTTTCTATTGTTTTAATCATTGTATTACAGATAATATATTCTTAAAATAGTAGATCCATCCTTCTACAATAAGAATATTATAATATTCACTAAAGTTTTGAGGCCTTTTTCATATAAAGGACCCATCTACAGCTTTCTCTTTCTAAAAAGAAGTAGGTAATTCCACATGATCCAAGCTATTACTAATAGTAAAAGTCAATTGGGACAGTATTTCCATGATGGTCCCATCTCCTTCTCCCATAATTATAGGAATATCATTAAGTAAATCATCACATTGACTACCACATTGGTTGTTGGAACAATTTATCTTATTTCACACCATTAACTAAAATAAAGGAAAACAAGATAAGTATAATTTAACTATGAATCATATAAATAGAAAAATAGTAACTTATAAGGAATAACTTATAAATGACACATTAATCAATTCTTTTGGTATCTGGGTTTCAATATAGGTTATCCATGGTAATTAACGTATTATTGTTTACCTAAAAAACTATTTATGTCCTTCATAATGGTTCATAAACCATTTTTTAATTTTATAAAGCATATCCCTTGAGAGTTTCAAACTAGTTGTGCAGTAAGGTATCATTCATAGTTCATATGGATGATGGCCAGGATATACCAAACTAGTTACTTTTGAAGTTATTTCCCCTAGATACATTTGATCCAAAACAATGTCCACTTTTGGTATCCATACAGGGAATTATTTTCATTGAAACCAATTACTCTATAGTTTACCATAGTTTCAGGATAATTTTCCCAAACAAAGACTTATCCATAAGCTTTTCCATAAATTATTCTAGTCCTAACCCCCAAAAATAACTAAACCTTTCTTTTTATTCCATATATAGTGACCCAATCCCTTTACACATATTATTACATTGTTTTAATTAAAATAGATATTAAATACAATCAAAGGATATAAAATCATAGTTTCTTTAGAAGACTAGGTTCATAATATATCAAAGTGGGACTACAATAAAAAAATTATTTTAATCTATTTTATGAGAACCTAAATAAATTTATATCCTAAGACTATATAGAATAAACTAGGGAATATATAAAATAAACGGGTGAAATAAAAATCCTAGCAAGGGATTAAACATGATAATGATTCATAACATGTGATTCAAATGACATAAAATGATATCATAAAATAAAATGATCAAGAATAATCACATGGAATAATCACATAATAAACATGGTATAATATTATCATGGAAATATATGAATGTTGATGTGACATAAAACATGAAATAATAATATTTCAAGGTCAACTTCCAAGAAAACATCACATGGCGGATAGAGTCCCATCATGGATTAGGTTAACTCCTTAATCCCATTCATGACATCTAATGAGACAAATGGAATTAAGTAATGTATTAGAGAACTATCATTGAACATAAATTATAAAAATTACATTCTTATGTGTTCTAAAAAATTAAATCAATCATAATTCATAAACATAATAATTTATCATGCAGAGAAATGTGTTTCATAATCACACCCCATATCATAATCAAAAGAGATTTCTTAAATAAGTCATTTTATAAATGAACATAAGGAATTTATTACCCAATAAAAGAAATGGAGAATAATATAGGTATATATGTTATATAAATATACAAATAATATATACTAATTACATATCATTAAATAGAGACAAATTTAATTGGATAGAGAAAAGTTATAGCACAATAAAAATGGTGGTTTGGAGAGATCTCTTACCTTATGTTCCATAATCATTATGTGATTTCACTTAACAACATAGATAATAAAATTATATTAATTAATTAAATAATTCATAACAATTTACATATATATTTTATTTAATATAATTTTATTATGTTCATTTATAACCATTTCTAGGAGACATAATATTTAATTTCATTATTCTAACGGTGCTCATTTCATGGTTCCAAGGTCGGGTCACTCATGAATATTTGTTGAAGTTATTGAAAAATGGGAAAAAAATATTTCATTTAGATGAAATGGTATTAATTAACTTTAAATTTTTTAAATTCTCCAAATTATCCATATTTTTTCCAACAAAGGGACAAATCATTAAGTAAAACATTAATGTTATGTGGTAAGTTCATTTAGGCAGTTTTACCAACAGTCATAAAATAAATTCATTTTAATTAATATTGTGGAAATATATTCATTATAAAACATAAAATAAGTTATAAAATACTTATTATAATATTATTTAACCATAATAGTAATTTTATAACCATCCTTTAAGGTCGTGGATGAAAATAAAGTGCATTGTTCATGGAGGCGGTGAACTAACAATATTTTAAACAACCCTTTTTTTAAAATGAAAGTATGGATGGTTTAATATGGATATTGCAAAAAAATAATAAAATATCAGTGTATTTAGTAAACTTTTCTTACTATTTTTAGGTTTATGTAAATTATATGGTGTGGTATAAGAAGAATAAAAACTAAAGAGATTTGTTGAGAATCTTACATCTTCTTTTATTTAAATCCTCTCAAAATACCCCATAAGGATCCTTAAAATGGTATTTTGGGTGATTAAAATAGAGATATAATATGGGGGATATTTTTTTGAAGATATTTCAGGAAAAAATTGGCAATCTCTGATGCCATAAAGTTTTGAGAAGAAAGCGTGGTGAGGGGTTTTATTTATAATTGGAGGAAGGGGGTGTTGTGGAATATTATATTCATTAGTTTAATATTTTGACTCAAGAATACCAATATCATTTATTATAGGGACTATATATAGTAAATTATTAATTATAGTTCAAAAAAAAATTTCTTAAATCATTCATGACTCAAAAATTCATGTATTTAGCAGATAATGTAAATATCATATTTTACTATTTTTCACTATTCACAAATAACTAATTTAGAAAGTTACCAAAAAAATAAAACTAACCATTTATTAAGATGTATATTCCAAAAATGGAATCCATTTTATTGAAATAATTTTATAAATATTATATAATTAGTTTTTCAATAAAATTCTCATTTATTCAAAAAAATCAAATTTTAATATTATGATCGATTTTCTAATCCTTTGAAAAATTAATTATAGTATTATAAAATTATATTATCACTAAAATAAAACATAATATTAATTTATAAACCCATTTATTAAAATAAACTTTATTCCACATAATTAAGTTTATTATAAAAGAACGGTTAAAAAATTTATGTTTTATAAAAGATAAAAAACACTTAATTATCATTTTTGAAACATTTATTTACCTGAACCATGGTTTAAATATATCATATTTTCATTTTATATGATCAATTAATATTATTTTACACTTATATAGATTATTATACTATTTTTAAGTTCAGTTTTCTATTCTTAATAGTTAGATTACCATTCTAATGGTCTGGTTTCTCTTCCAATGGTCAGATTACTATTCTAATGATCAAATTTTTAACTGTCATATGGGTTCCATAATTTCTATAAATATCTCATGTTTTATTCATTATTAATTAACTTCTATTTTATCTCAAGGTAATACATATTTTATTTTTTAAGATTAATATTTAATTATTAATATTCTGCTTTATTTCTACAACATATTTCATGAGTGTTGTTATTCTGATGGATCAAGAAGATCAAAATTTTCATATTTTAGTTTCCTTTTTTATAACCTTTTAATATTTTCAATTATTAAGGTCATTTTTAATCTATAAATTTAATTTTTTTAATTAATATAATAAAATTTAGTTGGTTTTATCCTGTGGTTCATGTGCATTATATTGCATTACAAAATATGACACAATTATAAAAAGATAAATTCCTTTGATAAAAATATGGTTCGTTCCATGAACTCCCCAATCACTAAAGAGTACTAACTAACATTGAGGGTTTATGAGAATCACATGGGGATAAATTTACCCTCTAATAGATAAATAATATATATATTTATATATGATTAGAGTAAGAACAAATACAAGTTAAATAAATACCAATGAAAAAAATAAACTACAGAATAATTCCTGAAAATTCCTATATGTTATACAATTAAAAAACTAAAAAATAATACATAATACATAAATTATAAAATAATGTAACTGAATAAACCTAAATTAAATGATTGAATAACTCCATATCAACACCTTTGAACTCCTTTGGTACCATCATAACATTCACAAACTCCAACTCCAAGCTTCTGAGGGACCCTCATCAAGCCTACAAATAACTTGTATAATTTCATGCTCATGAGATGTTAACATATAGAGTGTGAAAACTATAATTCAGTAGGATACCACCTGATACATCAATCATCTCATTATCTATAATGTTCTCATCTATTTATTGTAAAATTCATCCTATAATTTAATCTACGAAATATGTGTATAATGACAACATCAAATTCTCACCAAACTAATTTAGATTAGAGTATATCATTTATTACCAATATTTGTAGAATATTGGGATTTATGTTAGATAATATATATCCAAACATATGGATCAATTAGTAACCATTACATAATTAAGGAATTATTTTAAAAACCATGAAATATTCAGTACTATTGTTGATATCAACATATCATAACATAAATCTTATCCCATAATATAACCAATTTCATGATTATTTCATAACCTAACTCCAGGATTTCGACAATAAATTTGTGTTAGTAAATATGATATGAAAAAACAGTATAAACATATCACATTAACATATAATTACCACTATAATTTTCAGAATAATACTCTTTGAAAAATCAAAAAAAATTAATATCAAATTAGTCTAATATGGTTATTTCACCGTCACTCAATATTATTTTAACCTATTTATGAATGAAAAAACTCAACTTACTTACACCTTCCCATTAACCCTTATTTCGAAGAATTTACAACAATAACATATTAACTATGTATATATTTATTTATTCTAAGACATATTCTAAATAATTCATAATATATCACAAACATGACATTATTACCAACACTAACTTAGGAACATTTATAAAAAATTCAGTGCACCAATTCATGTCAAACACCCCATTGTATCTGATAAACCATAAAATCTATTATAAATTTTAAAGGTTAATTATTATAAGCTTAACCACCCATTCATTTATATTAACTATAGAATTTAGTGACTGATATTATTATTACATTTAACAAAACATTCTCATTTATTAATATTTTAACCATAAAAATTATATAAAACAATACCATTAGATCACTCAATTTTCAGAATCAAAAATATGTTTAACAGTATGCATAATATGCTTTACATCATGGAATTCACAATATAATTCCTATTATCAATCATCAAATCAAAAATAAATATTTTCAAATAAAAATTAAATAATAATCATACTATTACTTCAATTTAAAATAGATCTTCTAAACCAATACATTAAATAATTCCCTACCCTAAAACTTATTCCCTATTTTATTTTAATTCAATATCAAACACACACAAAATTTAAATAATACTCTATATTTTTTCCCAACACCTAAAAAATTACCCTATGATAAATTTCTCTGAGCTCATCATTAAGGAATTTTCTTACTAGTTTCAAACCATATGCTAAGACCTTCACCTTTGTAAATTTTAATCAATTACCTTCCTATTTAAGTTCTTAGACCACCACTTGAGTTGAAAATTTTTCTTTATAACACATAGGTGATTTTAAGGATTATAAAGTTATAGGATATGCAAGAACCCAGATCTTCATTTCAGGTATTGGTTTTTATTTTATAGTGCATTTAAGGAAAATAAGAGTTTCTGGAAATTTAAGGAGTACACGTCATGTAATTATAAGTATACGCCATGTACCTAGTTGCCAAGGGTGATAGTGGACTGATCCTGTAACAGCCGAGTACTTGGCCATGTGGGGTGACCTAGAGACCGCTTAAAGTAGAGGCTGATTAAGGAAAGTGCAGATAATGTACCCTTGAAGTACATGCTCAGTACTTTTCTTTTTATTTCATTAAATGGACCGGGGTCACATCTCGTTCACAAAAATACCTTCTTCTCTATTTTTCTAGTCCTGAAGTGACCGTATGGCGTGAATATTCTCTGGGACATCAACTCTTCATCCAATTTCTGATTCTACCATCGTCGATTTTATTGGAATCACAACGATAATCTTTTCCTTCTTCTAGATCCTTGTTTCCAGTTTTCTCCTCTTTCAAGAGATATCTTCGATTGAACATTTTTAGAGTTTTTGTAGATCTATGGAATTCTAAAGAGATTCAAGGCCTGAGGTTCACGTATATCAATCATACAACACCAAGGTAGGTAGTTTGTGCCTTTCCATAGTTATTCATTGAATAACATGTGAAAAAGTCCCCAATACCCTATAACGGGGTATTGAGTGTTTAGAGATTTTAACCTTGTTAATTCCAACTATGTATTGGTTGCTTGAGTAGAGGTATTTAGATTTCAAATAAGGATAATTTTCATTATATGGAAGTTTTTACCCATACTTGTTTTTTATTAACTATTTGTTCATTCTTTTCCTATTAGGTTGTTTTGATTTTCCATGCCTATTGTTTTTAGGATGGAGTGACTTTTGTCTGATATTGTGTTCTATTCCTTGTAGATAATTATCCAAGTTGTACTTTGAGGTTTACTTTGGCTGTTGATTATTATTTGTGTATGATTTCTTTACACGGGGCTTCAGGAGCTTGATATAGTGAGACCATAGGGGAAATTGGCGTTAAGGGCTTTCCCGAAGTGTGTTATAATTATCACACTGTGAGACCATAGGGGGAATTGATGTTGAGTGCTCCCTCAGAGTCTCTAAAGATGCATTATGATACCACAAGAAGAATTTACGTTGATTTCTTCCTCATAGTGTATGTAGTTTTCCATTAAAACACTATAGGGGGAATTGATGGCGAGTCCTTCCTTAGAGAGTCTTTCATTACACAAGACTATTAGGGGAATTGACATTGAGTGCTTCCTCAGAGATTCTTTGTTTTTTCCTTATTTTAAATTGAACCAGAGGGGTGAGGGTGTCAGAACTACCCAGAGGGTTACCTGAGTTTGTTGGATGAACCAAAGGGGATAGGCTATGATGAATTTTTTAGAGGGTTGTTTGTTTTGTAATTGGTAGGTTAAATTTTTAAATGTAAGTGATTGTAATTGAAACTGTAAGACTATTTACTTTTGAGTACTTATTGGTTTATTACATCTTTTTCATATTGCCTTCCATATATATTCACTGACTATTAGTCACAGATATTTGGGTGGATTCCTACTGGGATTCGTCTCACACCCTGTTTGGGTCATGCTTTTGGGCCCAAACATATTATATTGTTGTAGGTCTAGATAAGGGAAAGTGCCCTTCTACTTTAGGTACTTGATTGTTATGGAGATAGAGAGCATGGAACCAAGATGAGGCTTGTGATGTTCTAGATCTATTTACTTGATTTTCTTTTGTACGTTGATTTAGTACTGTATTATAGCATTATGACTTGTTTGAAGCTTTACTAGACATATGTATCATGCATCATTTATATATGTGCCACAGTTGTTTATTACTTCCAGTCTTCCACTCTTTACTTATATCATGTTATTATTGTTTCTTTTATTGTTATCTGTTTACTTCTACTGATTTACTCTGTCAATGAGGGAATAGTTTCCCCATTATCACACCCAAGGAGCTCACTACTAGTAAGCAACCTCTGGCATTTGGGAAAATATGCTTATGGACATGTGACCAACCAGGTACGGGGCACCTCTGAGTGGCACCTGGAACTGAGATGTTACAAAGCGGTATCAAAGGGATTCTTTTCTTCTTGAATTATAGTTTCACGCCTACAGTTAGGGATAGGATGGAATAGGTACTTGGTAATAAGTTGTGCCTAGGAGTAGCTAACCCATGTATAGGGAAAATCTAATTTACCATGATTGTTGAAATTTTCTGGTTATGCAATTTTATAGTTGATTAGATTTCACTGTTGGGTGATTCACATGTTTTTTGTTGTTATTGTGGAGGTTATTGAGGTTCTATTTCTGTTGCAACCAAATGAGATGAGGGTATTCCATCCCATGCATCATATAGGAACATTCTATAAAACACATGTCATGCATTCTTACCATGCCATGTAGGGTGTATTACAGATTGGATATTGTTGTGATATATGTTATACTAAATATTCATGTTTTTGTGATAGATGCCTTGATAGAATACCTATTGTTTGATATGGTATTGATTTTTTGTAGGTTTTTGTTTGAATAAATGCTAAACTTCGGTTGTTGAGGTGTTATGGGACCTCATGGACCAGAATTTGGTGGATCATTACCTTGTTATTCATTATATATAACATGTATAAGTTTCTAATCATTTATTCATGGGAAGTATGGGCCCTCACAGATCAGAATTTGGAACTTTAATGTTGATTCAGTGTTTTATGGGGTTTTGGGGTAGTTATTGAGGCTTACTATATGGAAAACCCTTAATACATGGTTTTTAATGATAAATACACTCCATGTGTCCTTAGGTTTAGGAAGGAATTGTTTTTATTATGTACACGTAGTGTACTTATGTACAAGCCATGTAATCCTTAATAGTGTCACTATCTGTGTAGTCAAAGACACGGGGTGGGAAATCATTGGGGGGATACACCGTGTACCGAGTGTACACGCCGTGTTGTAGAGACCATGTGTTTGGAAGTGTGACTAATGACATAGGTGGATTATGGGTAGCTATTACATTTCATTTCTGGCACAAATACACCGTGTAGAGTCAGTCGTGTAACCAGCTGTGTGACCAACAACACAGGTCGGTGAAGTTTGTCTAGTACACGTCGTGTCTGGCACAAACACGACATGTAGTCTTATTCTTGGGGAACCATGTGGGTTAGTCATGTAGAATAACTTGGGCAGGGGAACATAATTCAAGTACACATTGTGTCTTGAAAAAACAAGATGTGTGTATGGGGTGTTACATGAATAGGGTTGGAAGGAGTAAAATCCCATGTGAATGATTAAGGGAACATGTCAGGTAAGGGTTATACACACCGTGTATCCATGTTTTGAAAAAAAAATAATGCTTTCTTTATCATGTTCCCTTCTTAAACATCTAAGTTTCATTCCTAGATAATATTTATCTAAGGTGTTCACTTGAACTTGCTGAGTCATGCCACCGAGATGTACTCCAGTTGTACAGCACTTACAGGGTAGTGATCTGACACCGGACATGGATGATCAGGGACCACCATCAGATCCTATAGTCATTATCATCTTTGTACTAGCCATTATCCGAGATATAGGTGTCAATACACTGTTTCTAGAGGGATTTATGAGGATAATGCAGAACATCCATGAAGCACCGCATCCTACCCCGTCAATGGTAGATTTTACATTTGTCTTTCAGTAGTAACATCCTACCACATTCTTAGTGGATGGAGGACCTCAGGTCACTGAGTCATGGTTAGAATACATGATATCTATCTTCGAGTATTTGGAGATCCCTCCATAGATTAGGTTCAAGATCTTGATGTATATGCTTCGAGATTTTTCCAAGAGATGGTGGGATGTTATCTCACAGGCGGTACGCTAGTACGGTATTTCTTGGGAGGATATTTAGTGTACCTTCTACAATTATTTCTACCTAAAGACTTTGAGGGATGATTGATCCGGAGAGTTCATGATTATGAAGTAGGGTGCTCTTTCAGTCATGGAGTATTCTTCTCGCTTCACAGAGTTGTAGTGATTTACACCCTTTCTAGGGGGGAGATAAATTTTTCCTAGTGAGGAAGTTTGAGGATGGTCCCAGGCAAGACATCCGATCATAGGTGAACATATTTAGGTTGACTAATATATCTTCAATTGTCAATCAGCACTGATCAAAGAACTAAATATGAGGAATTCTGAAGCTAGAAGAATGGGTGGTTCAGTATCCATATTTGGTGATTCTTCAACTGATAGTAGGAAGTGTCATAGGGAGTATACACATGGATATTAGAGTGGGTTAGATGCACCTTCTAGTAGTCAGGTGTTATTCTACTAGTATGGGAAGGTCAGGCATACGAGGCCGCATTTCCCGAGATACCCAGTAGAGTGTCGATCCTGCAGAAATATAGGTTATATTCAGCAGTTCTGTCAGTTTTTCTCACCGACAGTTAGAGATAAGGGTTGTTATATGACTCCTTGTTCTGGAGAAGAACCACCAGTTTCTCATTAGTCTGGGAACTAGAGTTATTATGACCATTAAGGATGAAGTGTAGTTCGCAGTTGTGGTAGCCAGTCTCTAGGCTTTCAGTGAAAACAGGGTGGATTAGCTTAGGGTGGATAGGTAGGGTTGCAGGGTCGTAGTACATGATAAACATTTGCAGTGGATCAGACCCTACAGGAGCAGGATTCCAAGCCCTCTATAGTCTAGTTTCCTCAATTCTAGCTTCTACTCTTTTTGATACAAGGGATTCCCATAATTTCATATCTGTTGAGGTTGTAGAGAGTCTTGGGATCTTTAAATTTTCTTCTACTGATATCTTGACGCTAGAAACAACTTTGGGGACTAGAATGGATAGTGTATATCAGAGCAAGGAGTTCCCTCTTCAAGTTGGTGGGTGTCACTTCTTTTAGGACCTTTATATCTTATATATGATAGGTTTTGATGTCATTCTTATAATGGACTGTTTAGTTCCCTTCCAGGATGTGGTTGATTGCTATCTCCGTAGGGTGACTTTGATGTCACCAAAGGGAAGATCATTTCTTTACAAAAGTGAATGGGATGTCCAAGAGAGAAGATCAGGACCCAAGCATCATGGGTTGGGAGGAGTTATATCTCAGATTGTTGGTCTATATCAAGATGACCAGGGGACTTCACAGATAGACTTACCTCCCATGATAGATCATTTCAGGGATGTCTTTCTAGAGGACTTATTAGGTTTGCCTCCAGAGCAATAGATAGTCTTTTCTATTTACCTTGTGATAGGAGTAGCACTAGTGTCCATTATTCCCTATAGTATGTATACACTAGAGTTATGGGAGCTTAAGAAGCAGTTGGAGGAGTTACAGGCTAAGGGTTTCATCCAACTGAGTACTTCTCCTTAGGGTTCACCTGTCTTGTTTGTGAAGAAGGTGGACAGTACCCTCTGACTCTGTGTGTATTATCATAATCTAAACCAATTGTTGATCAAAAACTGATATCCCTTAATGAGGATTGATTATCTCTTTGATCAGCTTCAAGGATCCTTGGTGTTCTCGAAGATTGACATGAGATCTGGTTATCATTAGTTGCACATTAGACCATATGATATACCTCTTATATCCTTTCGGAGTAGGTATGGTCTATATGAGTATGTGGTTTTCCCATTAAGTCTAAAGAATGCACCTACAGTTTTCATGGAACTGATGAAACAAGTGTTATATCCATGCTTGGATTCCTTTATGGTAGTCTTTGTGGACGATATTGTGGTGTACTCTCACACTCAACACAAACATACCTCACATCTTGAGATATTTTTTTGTACACTGATAGAGAATTATTTATATTATAAGCTATCAAAATTCCACTTTGGGATGGAGCATATTCATTTCTTTGGTCATGTTATCTCAGAGACAGGAGTACCAGTAGACCCGAATAAAGTGAGATCAGTAGTTTACAGGGATCAGCCGAAGAATATCTTTTAGGTGAGGAGTTTTCTAGGGTTGACTGGTTACTATAGACATTTCATATAGTACTTCTCATTCTTATCAGCGCCATTGACAGAACTGACTAAGATGGGTGTTAAGTACTTGTGGTCAGATTCCTATGATTCATCCTTTCAGGAGTTGAAAGTGAGGTTAAATTCTGCACTGATACTTGTTTTGACAGAGCTAGGTAAGAGCTATACTGTCTACTATGATGCATCAGGTATTAGTCTAGGAGTAGTTCTTATGCAGGGGGAAGGATTCGTCACATATGGGTCTCAGCAATTGAGGCTACCTGAGAGGAATTATCCAACACACGATCTCAAGTTGTCTGGAGTTTCTCATGCTTTACATTGTTCGAGAAATTATCTTATGGGAGAGAATTTTTTGGTGTTTACTAACCAAAAAATTCATAAGTATATCTTCACTTAGCGTTATCTAAATCTAAGATAGTGAATGTGTGTTCAGTACCTTCAGTCCTTTGACTTTGAGCTTTCCTACATGCTTGGGAAAAGAAACAATGTGGTTAATGCACTGAGTAGGAGTACTCAGATACAGGTAGTTCAGGAGGCTAGTAGTGAGTGGTAGCTTATGGCTATATTCTCTGAGATGCATTTATAGGTTCACAATAGACAGTGGCAGACGTTTCTTTCTTATGTAGTTGTTACCTCTACTCTTCTTAATCTAGTGCGAATGAGGAAGCTATCAGTTTCAAAAGGCTTAATCCTATGGGAGAGTGTGTCAGGAGAGGACCCTATTCCTAGATGGACCATAGGAGAGGATAAGATCTTGCATTTCAATAGACATGTATGGGTGTCAGTAGATATTCACGAGGATCTGATGAGGGACTTTCATTATTCTTCTTGGGAAATTCATCCTGGTGTCACCAAGATGTATCGAGATCTACACCATCAGTATTGGTGGCCAAGAATGAAGAGTGATGTTTCTAGTTTTTTCATGAGGTGTTCCACCTATCTGTAGGTGAAGGCGGAGCATCAATGACCAGAAAGGATTTTGTAGCAGTTACTCATTCCCGAGTGGAAGTGTATTGATTTCAGGATGGACTTCATGATATGATTTTTGAGGTCGCATTGAGGGAATTATGTAGTTTGGATTGTCATTGAAAGAATCAAGAAGGTTGCGCAATTCTTTTCGATCAAGGAAACCTTCAGTGTTGACGAGCTATGAAGGCTTTACATCAGAGATATTGTATATCTACATGGGGTTATGCACTCCATAGTTTCAAAAAGGGATGCCAATTTTACTTCTTAGGTCCAGCAGGGACAATAGAAGGCCTTAGGTACACAGGTAATTTTGAGTACAGCTTACTATCCCCATACAGATAGTCAGTCTGAGCATATGATTTAGGTGCTTGAGAACATTCTTCGAGCATGCATCATGGATTTTGGAGGTTCTTGGGATAAATACATACCTCATGTGGAGTTTTCCTACAATAATAGTTTTCAATAAACTATTCTGATGGCACCTTATGAGGCTTTATATGGTAGGCCATGTTGATCACTCTTATGTGGTCTGGAGGCAGGAGAGGTAGCTATGCTGGGACCTTATCTTGTCCAGGAGACCACAGAGCAGATAGATTTGATTTGGAAGAGGATTTCTACTATAATGTCATGACAGAATTCTTATGCTAATCTACGAAGATGACTTCTGGAGTTCGAGGTCAGAGAATAGGTTTTTCTTTGTGTCACACTAAGGTTGGGACATATGAGGATTAAGAGACATGGTAATCTTTCACAGAGATATGTCGGGTCATTTTAGGTGTTGGAGAGAGTCAGGCTAGTTGCCTATCAGTTGTAGTTACTTTAAAGGTACACGGCTATGCATGATTTCTTCCATGTTTCTCAGCTCGGATGTTACTTCTCAGACCCATCTCATGTTTTCCAACCCATGGAGGTTGAGTTAGAGGAGAACTCCTCATTCGAGGAGCACCCTATTGAAATTTTTGATCGAAGTGTAATGGTTCTCAATAGCCGGTCTGTTCTTCTAGTATGATTGATATGGCATCACAGGCGAGTATAGGATGAGACCTGTGAGAGGGAGGGTGATGTACAATCATAGTGTCTGGAGCTGTTCAAGGATTCTTCTTCTACACCTCCTTGCTAGGGAAATTCGGGGATGAATTTCTTTAATGGGGGAAGTTTGTAAGAACCCAAATCTTCATTTAAGGTATTAGTTTTTCTTTTATAGTTTTTTTAGGAAAAGTGGAGTTACTATAAATTTTTGGAGTGTATTTCGTGTGCTTATAATTACACATCGTGTACCCAAATTCCACAGGTGAACATGTACTGATCATGTAATGGCTGAGTATATGGTCATGTGGGGTGACCTGGAGACTGCTTAAAGTAGAGGCCAGTTAAGGCAAGTACACAGTGTGTAACTATGACATACATGATGTGTACTTTACTATTTATTTCATTAAATGGACCAGGGTCACATCTCATTCAAAAAAATACATTCTTCTCCATTCATCTCATCTAGTAGCGACCGTACGGCATGAATCTTCTCCAGTCCTCAGACTCTTCATCTGATCTCTGATTTAACCATCATCGATTGTGTTGGAATCGCCACGATAAAATATTCCTTCTTTTAGAGCCCCATTTCCAGTTTTCTCCTCTTTCCAGATATATCTTCGATTGAAATTTTTCATATTTTTGAAGATCTATAGTGTTCTAGGGTGATTCAAGGCTTGAGGATCATGTATATCATTCGTACAATATAGAGGTATGTTTTTTGTGCCTTTTCATAGTTAGCCTTTGAAGAACATGTTCAAAAGTTCCCAATACCCTAGAACAGGGTATTGTGTGTTTAGGGATTTTTACACTGTTAATGTCGTATATGTCTTGGTTTCTTGAGTAGAGGTATTTTGATTGTGAATAGGGTTAATTTCCATGATATTGAAGTGTATTCCCATGCTTTTTTATTATCAATCATTTGGTCTAGCCTTTCCTATTATGCTGTTTTGATTTTCCATTCCTAGTGTTTTTAGGATGGAGTGACTTTTTCTGATATTTTGTGCTATGCGTTATAGATAATTATCCAAGTAGTACATTGAGGTTTACTTTAGCTATTGGTTATCATTTGTGTATGATTTCTTTACACGGGGTTGCAGGAACCTGGTGTAATGAGACCATAGGGGAAATTGATGTTGAGGGCTTTCCCAGAGTGTCTGTTATAATTATCACACTGCGAGACTATATGGTGATTTACATTGAGTGCCCCCTCGGAGTGTATATAGATATTTTACGATACCATAGAAGTAATTGAAATTGTGTTCTTCCTCAGAGTGTCTATAGTTTACTGTTAAAATAATGTAGGGGGGATTGATGGTGAGTTCTTCCTCAGAGATTCATTGATTACATGAGACTATAGGTGGAATTGACATTGAGTGCTTACTCAGAGAATATTTTTTTTATCCTTCTTGTAAATTAAGCCAAAGGGGTGAGGTTGTGAGAACTACCCAGAAAGTTACTTGAGTTTTTTAGCTGAACCAGAGAGGATAGGTTGTGAGGACTTTCCCAGAGGGTTGTTTTTTTTAGTTGGTTGTTTAAACTATTAAATGTAAATGATTGTAATTGAAACTATATGACTATTTACTTTTTAGTACTTCCTTGTTTGTTACTTATTTTTCATATTGCCAACCATATATATTGAGTGACTACTAGACATAGATCTTTGGGTGGTTGCCTATTGGGATTCATCTCACACCATGTTTGGGTCATGATTTTGGGCCCAAATAGATTATATTGTTTTGGGTATAGATAAAGGAAAGCTCCCTTCTACATCAGGTACTTGATTGTTGTGGAGCTAGAGAGCCTGGGACCAAGCTGAGGCCTGCGATGTTGTGGAGCAGTTTACTTTGTTTTCTTTTTTACATTGTTTTAGTACTATATTCAAGCATTGTGACTTGTTTGGAAGCTTTCCTAGACCAATGTATCATGCATAATTTATATATGTGCCACAGTTTTTTATTACTTTCAATCTTCTGTTTTTTACATATTGCATGTTATTACTATTTCTGCTATTGTTATCTATTTACTTCTGCTACTTTACTCTGCCAATGAGGGTGTAGTTTTCCCAATATCACCCCCAAGGCCCTTAATTCTACTTGGCAGCCTTTGGCATTTGGGGAAATGCGCTTGAGGCCATGTGACCAACTGAGTACATGGCACCTCTGAGTGGAACCTGGAATCGAGATGTTGTAGGACACCACTTACTTTAACTATATAAACTAACATTATATATAATATATTGTAAAATCCACCTCCATATATCTCTTTAAACACCTTTAATAATTTAATTTCCCTCTTTTAACCTCATACTTGATTCATCTATTTAAACCATGTCAAATAAATAATCAATATATAACATCATAATTACAAGAATAATTTTTAAATTCTAAAAATAGAATATCATCAGTTATAATAACATTTAATTATCCACAAAACCATATAAGAGTGCTATGAAACAATTGCAAATAAAAAATGGATAATTATCATTACAACAAACACATTTCATGAAAAAAGTTCTTTACAACAAGTGTAATTTTAATGTATTAATTCAACAAAAAAATAATATTTTCAACTTTAAATATTATTTATTAAATTAATAAAATTTAACGTCAATAAATAATGATTAAACACTTAATAATTATATTTTCATAAATTTTTTCCATTCAATTATTTTTATTGGTTATTATCATCAACATAAAGCATTAATTAATTGTATACATCCCTATTAAATTCATAACATAAAAAATATGTTATCATTTAATCATAGATTAATAGATTTCACATGTTCTTCACATTAATAATTCAATTAAAATCATATCCTTAATTTTCCCAGGAATTATTAACCAATTACATGTCTAAAAAACATTACATTAATAAATTCAAGTATCACATCAACCAAAATAAACAAGAGTAGTGAATTAAAACCTATAAGAATGTTAGAGAAACCTACCTCGTGATATATTAACAATATGAAAAACGATTATAAGTATAATTACACTTTAAAACATTATATATCGAGAATCCATGAAAAACTAGAAAAAATGAGAATTAGAACATAGTAGAAATAAAGCTATTATGCCTTTAAATAAAACCATAGGAGAAAATATTTGGATTTTCATTTGTGTTCCAATGAAATAAATGGATCATTGATCTTTCATGAAATGAAATAGAAGTCATCAAAAGAAGTTTAGAATATTTTTAGAGACATTTTGTGGAAGAAAATTCAAACTACTTTTTAGATGGATCCCAAATACCATATTTAATTAATAAATCTTGACCTGTAAATGAAAAAACTAACCCAACTAAAAATAGGATTGTGTTACACCATTAGATTATCAGTGGGTTAAACCTAACATTCTGTTGGGTAATTATATTCTTAGTGGTGAAACACTAGCCTCTATGTGCCCTCTTAATTTCTAACCTCTCTTTCCCTTGGACACTAGACTCTATGTGGCTCCCACCAGAGTCCAAATGGCATGTTGTAGTGAATTAACATTTAATTTAGTCTTAAATCAATAAAAAATTTCTCCTTCTCCCTCAAATATTAAATTAAAATTATAATAGACTAAAAATCCAAAAAACTCTTAGATAAAAATTTAGAACCCAATCAGTGTAATAAATGTCATCACTTGTGTTCTTTGACAAAACCAATATAAACTGATGTAAGTGAGGTCATTTTACGTGGAAGAATGCCTAGTACATGCTAACATAACTATAATGTTTACAACTATTTATTAATCCAATTGTTTTTATTTCCATAAATTCCTTCACATGTAATCATTTAAAATTAACAGATATATTACGGTTTGATTAGTGACCTCTTATTGAGATTTATCCTCACACTCAATGTAGTTAACCAATTATGATATTAATTTGGAATCAATTCATTTATATTTCAAATCTATGGATGACCAGTTTGGTTATTAATTAGGAATAAATTAATTCATTAGTCAATTATATGGTTGACTGGTTATTATATCAATTAGAAATCAACTAATTTATTGGTCAAATAAATGAATAATTAATGTAACATTTGGTGTATGTATGTGTGTGTGTATATTATGGAAAGGACACAATGAGTAAATTTATATTCCATAGATAAAAATCCATAGTTTAACCATTTATTATTCTACCAATTTATAATGATAGTATTATATAAATAAATTAGTCTCCCATTAATTATCATAATGGAAAATTAAAAAAAATATTAGTTTTCAGTAATCTATAATTAAATCAAGTTATTTATTTAACTAGTTGGGTTTTTAGATTGGTTTAAAACTTCATAATCATACTATTTATATTCTTAGATACAAAGTTTGCATCCTTCTCTTATAAATATAAAACCAAACGATCCTTCTTGCAATTTCTAGTGAACTAAATAAGCTTTTAAAGGGAATTATTATTGATTAAATATATTTCGATATGATCCATATTATCTTTCATGACCCAACCCACTAGGGCATGTCATGTTGGCGATAAGATTAGTGTGACACCCTAATACCTCCTCCAATAAGCCAAGGGCTAGAAACCAACATTGAGTAAGTATATTATATACATAGGAAGCCTTATCCTAAAGTACCTACACACACACACACACATATATATATATATACATATAAATATTCAATAAAACAACACCATACTAAAAGACATAATTCATGCATAAAATCTATCACATAATAGATTATGATAGAGTACTGAAAACCATAAAGGTCCAAATACAAGCCCACCAAAATAGATAAAAGAGTTCAGCATGCTATGTAAGAGACTATTGTCAAATGCAACACCAGGTATAACCACAGTCTATCTATACCAAACTATGCTATTTCTACTCTTGGTCCTCTAATAACTCTATAAAATTTCATGTCATTTGTATAAGACATGACATATGTGGAAAGAGACCATAAATGGGTGAGTATAATAATACCTCGTAGGATACCCCAAAATCACCAAACAAAAATAATCAACAGAGTATATATCTTATCATCATAAGGATATTTAAATTAGAAAATGAATCATAAAAATAATTTTAGTAACCTAGATATACTCATGATAAACTCCACATCTCAAAGTGGTCTCATCCATACTGCCATCTGTGGGATTTAGCTTCATCAATTAAGATGGATCTCATATAGGAGATCTCACTCCATAATTCATGTTATCACTAATGGTTCTCATTTTATATTTCATGATCATCTGGCCTCACCAAAAAAGAAGATCATGCAATAACTTAGAATAAATCAATACACAGATAGGGGATTGAACATGAGGCTCATGGGGGACACCAAAAACCTGATCTAGAATAACCTTCTAAGTAGGAGATCATACATCCAGGTAAGTTCATCATGAATATTCCTCAACCCCACCTAGGGAGGGGGATACAATATAGGATCCCACCTTGGTCCTCACAAAGGGTTTCAGAAAACTTTATATGATGCTAATTCCACATAAGGGATCAAAATCCTAATATTAGGAAGTAATTCTTTATTATACCCCTTTAGGATTGAACTAAAGGAAATAAATAAATTGATATTGGTCCAATCTAAAAAGGCACAAAGCCTTAACCTGCCCTTGAAAAAGTAAACAACATGCACTAGTAGTACACAACATGTATTGCCTGCCTCGGGTCTGCCTGTGCATTATTATCTAACATGGAGTGTTCTTCTCCACATAAACAATGTGTCCTTTTGAGATAATCGGAGTGTAGAGGTTGGGTGGGAACTCACCAGGATTCCTACTTGAGTCTATATATCTTGGGTCTTACTTGTGTACTTCAGGCCAAGATAGTGTACTCTAACCATGCTAGTGTACATGGATGTGTTTGATTATTAAGTTTTACCAAATAATTTAGTCATGATCATGTGTATAGTTATGTATGTAACTGTGTACCCCTATTGTGCATTCTAATCTCCTATACATGGGTCACATGGTGTGTGACACATGTCACTTGGCATGTGATTTTTTATTTCCACTGAAACCCTAACTATTGTAACTAGGGTATTGCACTGCATTTATTCTATAGACTATATTCTAGGTAGTTTTGAATTTTAAATGAAATCTTGAAAGATTCACACATCCAACCACTATGCTACCACATTGGGTTCAACTTCCAATATCACCCAAAAACCTTAGATATGTGTTGACAAAAACATACCATCACAGGTGGCCAGATTTTAGCTTTCAAACCATTTATGAATCCTCCATCACCACTCTTAATTATTGAACCACTGGAACCCACAACTGAGAATATCCAAATTCAAATCAGATCAATCCTTTTTTTATCACACACCTTGATTTCACTATTTATCGCATATCCAAACCCATAATAAACAATCCATCATTCCAAAGATCAAATAGCCAATGATCTATTTCTATTTATTTTTTCAATCTCCAGTCAAAGAAAATACCAATAATGAACTTGTGTAGAACAAGGGAAGAAAATCATAAGATACAAATGTAAGTAATGAAACTTTTTGATTATTTAGGATAGACTCAATTTATTATTATAAAAACAACTAATGAAGAGAAATAATCAAAGTAATATCAATTACAAGGTTTTATGAAGATAAAAATATCAACCATAAGTCATATTTCAACTTGTAAATGAAACTGTAAAAATAATTGATTCACATTCAATACGGGATAATAAAAAGTAGGATAAAATAAAAAAAAACATCTCAATTTATGTTTTTATAAATCAATGACAATGATAGATTCTATGTTGCTATCTTTCGAAAAATCCACAAACATTATTTTCATTGAATATTCTTATGGTACTCCGATCATTTACCCATGATCTTGACATTATCCAATACTCCTATATGTTCACCTCTAAAATATCAAGGTTTTTGTGGCTAACCCTATGATTTGGATATAACCAAATCTAAATAAGATGATTTTAGGTCATGAAAAATTATAAATTGATAAATAATTTATTTATTTATCATTTAATATTCCACCCATAACCACACTGAAACCAACCACCCAATACCGACAAAAAATATATCATGCCTAGGGTAAAAAATCATTATGAATTCAACAGCAGTCTCAATTTTCCAATCAAAGTCACTTATTAGGATTTATTTCACTATTCTAGAAAAATTACACATGAATTATATAATAAATTTAATGTTTTTATTATATCATCATTGAATCTCATCGGGCCTCAGAATCTGACATCGTCTCAATGGTTGGCTTCGAAGATATTCTTTAATACATTCTATAGTATTATAAAGAAAAAATAAGGATGTTACATTTACCATACTAATGTATTTTCATCCCCAATATAAAAATCATACTCAAAAATATGAGTATACTATACTATCATTTGGGTCTTTAAAAACCCGGTTCTCCCCTAAAGATTCTCTTGTTGTCACCAAACACAAATAAAGAAAATCACTCACACAAAGAGGATATTCTCATGTCGATCCTCAATCTCTACTGAGTACTCTACAAAGGTAGATCCATCCTCAATCTCCAGATCACCCTATTTGATAATATGGTGTGGTTCATGCACATACCTCCTTAGCTATGAAACATGGAAGATGTCATGTACTCAATCTAACTATGGTGGTTGGGCTAAGCAGAACACCTCCTCACTAACCCTATGTAGTACCTAGAATGGGACAATGAATATCAAAGATAAATTTCTACCCCATCCAAATATCTATAATCTATATTGAGGTGAGACCTTCAAGAAGATATGGTCTCCCTTCTCAAACTCCAAATCCCTCTGTCATCGATATGCATATGACTTCTAATGGATATGGGCAGTCTTCATCTGCTCCTGGATAATCGTCCCCTTATCTTTCATCATTCTCACCAACTCTAAGACCATGAGTGTTGAATCCCTTGGTTCAGTCCAATGTAGTGGTTACCTATAGGGTCTCCCATAAAGGACTTGAATAGTTTCATTATGATGGTAGAATGGTAAATAATATTGTTCGAAACACTATCAAGGGTGGTTGATCCTCCCAACTATGCCAAAATTTTAACATGGAATCCCACAACATATCCTTTAAAAATAAAATGGTCCAATTAGTCTTATCATCAGTATGGGGGTGAAATTTCATCTTTAAATGTAATTAATTCCCAAAGTCCTCCTTCAATCCTCTCAAAAATTATGATGTAAATCAAGCATCATGGTCTGAAATAATTATTGATGAAAATCCATGAAGCCAAACTATCTCCTACACATAATGGTGTCCCAACCTCTCTATTTAACTCTAATATAAAATTAATAGGAATTGGGATAACTTTGTGAGTCATTAGATGATCACTCAATAAGTGTTGTGACCTCTCATTGGTCATGGATGCTCTAGCATGTAAACAACAAAGATACCATACCCTTTCTACTTACATATGGGTTCCTTGATCTCTACCTATAGTCATGTGACACATCAAGAGTTAAACTCAAAAAAACAGAAAATTCCTCTATTAAAATCCTAATTCCAATGGATATTGGCACGTACACACCTCTCCTGGGTGTTATACTAAGGGAAATAAAACTTCTTAACACCTAGTCTCATTGTATGATTGGTGTCATCATCTATCCTTAGATAAGGATGATGTAATCCCAACCATTAGAAGATCCATCAAGAATATGTCTAGTGGATATCAATTCATGTGATACCTTGAAATTAATATCCCTATGTTGTACCTATCAAGAACACTAAAGAATCATAGGGGTAATAATCATCAAATATAGATATGTTGTACCATATTTGACCACTAAGGAAAACTGAAATAAGGATAACTACTGAAACACCTCAGTCAAAAACTATAAACAATATCTTCTATTGAGAGAATTTTCCACCACATTCCACTTCCTTGGAGTATAGGCTATCTAAAATTCAAAATATTGGAGGAACTATAGGCATTTTTTCAATCCCATGTTAAGACATTTATGTGAGAAGATATACTTGGGACTCTTCTGGTCAGAATAGATGATAAATTTCTTACACATAAGGTAGTGTCTCCACATATTCAAAGATAATACTACCACTAAAAACTCTAGATCATTGTTCATGTAGTAATATTCAATAGGTATCAGCTATCAGGACCCATAATATTTCAACAAATTCCTCTACATTAGGTCATGTCCTAGCCTGGTCTCGAAGGCATTGTGAAACACTTCATACTCAACACCCTACTCTAGAAATATCAATATGGTAGTTCTCTTAAACCAATTCCACAACCCCTAAAAACGTTGTTAGAACCACTCATCCCAAATAAATGGATACCCCTTCTTTTTAAAGTAGTCAATTTTACTTATATCCTAGAGAAATTAAAAATGAAACTCCAATAGTATCTAGCCAACCCAAGGAATATCCACACCTTAATAACACTCTTAGCGGGCTCAAAATATAACACTACCCCAACCTTGGATGGGTCCACTGTGAAACCCTATTCTGAGATGACATGTTCCAAAAAGTGGACCTCTATAATCTAGAACTAACACTTTGAGATTTTTCCACAAATTCGGTTCTCTCAAAGTATTCTCTAGACCTTAGAATCCAGGTACACTAGAATTTCATTAATGAATAACACCACAACTTGGTCTAAGAAAGCATGAAAGTTAAAATTAATTAGTCCCATGAACACGTCTATGACATTCTTCATGATCTAAGGCATCACCATGTACTCATAAAACCATAGAGACATCATAATGTCATCTTTGGAATATCCCAGTATTATACTTAGAGTCGATGATAGCCTAATCTTAGGTCAATCTTCATGAACCATCTCTATCCTCTCAACTAGTCGAAGAGGTCATCAATCCTCAGTGGTGTATACTAATTATTTACAGTCACCTAGTTCAGGTAATTGTAATATACACATAAGCTCAAGCCCCCATCTTCCATTTTTGTGAACAAAACTTGGGCTACCCTGTGTGACACACTATGTATGATAATACCCTTTATCTGCAACTCCTCCAATATCACCTTCATCTCATGAAGTTCCATGGGTTCTATTAGATATGATAGAGTAGATTTTTGTTTTTTTTCTAGGTGAAATTATATCCATAATTTTATCTCTTATTGGGTAGGTAATCCCATTAAATCCTCATAAATACATCCTTATAATCTATTGCCATTGTTGGGAACTAAAAGTTCACAACATCCACTGCACCAGGGGTGATATTATCCATCTAGTGAGTAATTATAAGAATTACCCCTATAAATGAAGTCATCATACTCTATCTATATTTCCTTCTCTTTAATGAAAGAAATCATTTCACCATCAATGTCGATACAACACACCCTCTTTCTGAGATATCTAATGTATGCATGAACTTTGTAGAGGCAGTCCATACCGAGGATAATGTTAAAAGGAATCCTCATAGTTACAAAAAGGTCCCATGAGAATCTATCTCCTACAATATTTAGGTCACACTATCAGTATAAAAGTGTGATCATTGTATCTTCTCTAGAAGGAGTATCTAACCATAAATTTTGAGCCAACATCTCCAACTGAAACACTTGGATTTAAAAATATATATGTAGTAGGGAAAGATTATATTTCAACCATGTCTATCAATAATGTGTCTAAATTATAAATCAAACATATTGTAACTTGAATCAATCCTAGATCCTATGGGGGATAATTCTCTAGCACCCACAGCTACCCATGTTTCTAGCCACCATCTCCCTGAGCTTAGTGTGGACCACCTAGGGGTGATGGTGGTGGAAATAGACAAAAACACCAACCAAATCCTGGTGCTCTCCTAGGTCCTCTGTCATATCAGCCACCATGTAGACCTCTTTACTCCAACCATTTCCTTTTCTATGGTGGTCCATATATCATATCTCTATTTGTATCATGATGTGTTGGACAATCACATGTGATATTTTTACATCCATCATAAGGATAACAATACCTATGCCTCAGTAGACTGAGTTGTCCCTATGGTACTCATGAACGAAGTATCCTCCTATGTCATGAATTGCATCACATTCCTACTGTTAGTGGGTCCTTCTCACCCTATACCGCAAGATATAACTGACTATAAAGCTCCTGATATGTGCTTGAACCATACAGGTCATCATCTAGCATCAAAATAGCCATTCATGGCTCAGTCTAACAAAATTCATCTACTTGAACAACTGGAGGTGAGCCTATATACCGATCAATTAGTGAAGGAACCCCCTAATATCAACCTAAAATTAAAACCACCACATGAACTAAATTCTTCGTAGAGGCATCATCACCCATCGGGTCATACTCTCAATACTACTACAAAAAACTCACTGGTTTTCATCATGAAAACATCCTGCAATGAGACACTATGAACCACAATCAAAGATTATATCAAGGCAGATGACTCAAGAAAGACACAGAAACCACTACTCATTCTTATATAATTCATGTACCAATTTTTTACCTATAACTAATTCAAACATGTACCGAGAAGAAAATAATGATATCAGAGTCCTGATGAATGGATACATTGGCCACCACACCAACACCATGGTCCCTAGCCTAAGGACCAAAATTGAAACACTTTAACATGGCTGCCCTAGTTTCCACACAAAACCTCACAACTATACAATATTCATACTTCAGTCCTAATATGAAACCCAACTCTAATACAACTCTATCAGGACCCGACCAACTAGGGCCTACATGTCCAGTGATAATTTTAGTGTGACACACCAAGATTACTTCCAATAGGCCAATCACTAGATACAAATGCTGAGTAGGTAAATCACTGACATGGGAGTCCTTGGCCTAAAGTACCTATACTTACACACACATCTCTAAGACACTAACACCATGTTGAAGGATAAAAGTATAAATAATATTATAATTCATGCATAACATATATCCCATATCATATTATATCAATGTACTATAAATGATAAATTCCCAAATAAAAGCCCACTAAAATTGATAAAATAATCCAACCTGTTAAGAAGGACAGGACTGTTCTAAAATGAAAAACCTAGTAAAACCATAGTATGTCTAGACTAACCTATTTTATATTTGATTTTGGTTCACTAAGGACTCTGTAAAAAGGAATTTCATCTACATAAGACATGATATGTGTAGGAAGATCTGATTTGGGAGTGAGTATAACAATACCCGTTAAGATACACCAAAACCACCAAACATAAAGCATCAAGGGAGTAGTTATCTCATCATCATAAAAAATAAATTAAAAAATAAGTCATAAAAATAAGGAAAATATCCCAAATACACTCAAGATAGAATCAAAATATCAAAGGGGTCTCATCCGTACTACCAATACAGGATTTCACTCAAGGATTCAAGGTGATGCTCTTCTAATATGTATCACTCCATGATACATGCTATCACTAATGGCCCTTATCTAAGATTTCATTCTCATAAATCCTCACCAAATAATAATATCATGTTGTAAATTATAAGAGAACAATATAAAGATATGGCATTACACCCAAGGCTCATGGGGGAAAACAAAAACCCAATTTGGAATGACCTGTTATGTAGGGTATCATATGCCTACTTAAGTTGGTCATGATGATTCCTCAATTTCCACCTATAGAAGGAGATAAAATAGAGGATCCCACACAAAACCGCATAGAGGGGTTCATAAAATCTCTATATGAGACTAATCCCATATATGGGATCACAATCCTAATCTTAGGATGTAATGGCTCACTATATCATCATAGAGGTGGACCAAAGGAAAGAACTCAATGAGTATATGTAAAACTGAAGAGATATAGGGCCTAAAATTTACTTATAAAATGTGCATGGCATGTATGGTAGTTCACAGTGTGTCCTGTCTTCCCCAAGTGTTCATGTGTCTCATCGTATCGCATGAAATGTTCTTATCCACATATATAGTGTTTCCCTTAAGGATACATAGTTTGTAGAGGTCAAATGGGAACTCATCATTCTAACTACCCATGTCTTTAAATCTTGGACCATGCCCGTGTACATTAGTTCATTCCCATGTACTTTGGTCATTCCCATGTATCAGGGCATGTCCAAGTATCGGGTTGTTCCTATATACATCATTTGTTCCCATATGTCTAGTTGTGTTCATGCCTATATACTCCTAGGGTACAAGCTAAGCTTTCATCCATGGGTCACATGGCATGTCACATTTGTCACATGGTATGTGGTATTTTATTTATATAAAAACTGTATTCACTGCATCCAAGGTATTACGCGGTGTGTATTCTTTAGACTATACACTGTGTAGTTATATTTTCTTCAAAAAAATCTAGAAATATTCAAAAAAATATACCACATCACTACTTGTTTGGGTTCCCCTGCCAATTTCTCTTAGAAACCTTATATATGGGTTGAGCAAACCATTCCATCACTAGTGGATAGATCCCAACCATCAAACCACTCGTCAATCCTTTGCAGTCTCACCTAATCATCAAAATATGGCACCCGTGATAGTAAATATCCCAATTCAAACTTTTTTAATCCTCCATTGTCATCACACACCTATATAACACCACCAATTGAAAATCCAAACCCACAGAAATGATCCATCATTCTATCTATTTAATGTGTGATGATCAGTTTCTGGGTACTTTTCAAATCATCTTTAAAAGAAAATATTAATTATGATCGTGTGTAGAATGGGGGAAGAAAATCCCAAAACAAAAATGTGAGGAATTATCCTCATCCATTTTTTGTATTGGAATTGATTGATTTTCATATAAATTATTAATGAAGAAGAATAATCCAATAAATATTCATTTTAAACTTTTAGGAAGAAAAAGATATCAATTGTAAATCATCCATTGACCCACAAATCAAACTATTAAAATAATTGATTCACATTCAATGTGATATAATAAAATATGGTATAAAATATAATAATAAAATCATACCCCATGTCTGTATTGATCTCTGATGAATAATGGTTTTGTGTCACTATCACGATCGAGATCCACAAATGGCATTGTCATTAGAAATTCTAGTGATACTCTGATCATTAACCCATGATCTCAACGTCCACCAACACTTCTCCAGTCTCTCCTCTAAAATACCCAAGGTTATGTCACTAACCCAGCAATTTGGATATAAAAAATATTTAATAAGATGAGGCTAGGTCATGTAAAATAATAAATTAAATAATCATTTAACATTCTTTCCATGACCACGCTAAAATCAACCACCCGATGACAACAATGATGATGTCACACCTAGGGTAAAACACACATTTTGGATTCAATGGAAGTATCATTTTTCCCATATAAGAGTTAGTTCATGATTTATTTAACTATTTTATAAAAAAAATTTAATGTGATATAATATGTTTAATATTTTTATGATATCAACATCAAGGATCACCGGACCTTGAAATATCATGTCAACTTTGTGCCTGACTTCAAAAATATTCCTTAACTTATTACAAAGTATTATAAATTAAAAATATATATGTTCATTATCCTAAAAGGGGAGTTGTTGAAACTAATTTCAATGTAAGTAAATAAACATATTCTCTAATATAAATCAAGTTTAAATGATGATTCAACCAAGTATTTTATCAAATAAGTTCTCCAAGATCATATAATTTACACTTTTGATATTTCATATATTTTTTTATATTACCTAGATCATACACTATTTTATAAAATATGATTATTTAATTTATATTAATTACCACATTATCATAGTATTCAATGTATTTTTTCAACAATATTGAAGAAGATATTTTAGATTAATCAAACATGAACTATTATAATCAAAATAATTCATTTGGTTTTAGAATTATATGTGTTAATAAAGTAAATATATCTAAACTAACTAAAAAATTAGTTTTTATTGATTCAAACATTATGAATAACTGAAGATGACCTGGTTTACAATTAGGTGTCTATTTCAAGTGGTTTAGATAAAGAAACTAAACCAATTAAGGATGGTCCCAAAGTTTAAGAAATTAATATGAGGAATTTATGGAATTAGTTAGGAAAATTTATTATTCTCTCTATATTATCAAATGTTTATTTATATGTTTTTTTCAAATTTATATGATAAAAAATAATATGGGATGAATTGGATAAAAAATAATACAGATTTCACTCTTGAAAAGTTTTATGTTTTGAATTTACTAAAATTTAAAATTATTAAAGGAAAATTAATGAATCAAAAAATTCATTAACTTATGAATATAATATATAAACTATTTAAAGCATAAATAAATCTTATTGATAGTTTTAAATTTATTTTAATTGTAAAAAAAATTACCAAGTCTTGTAAGAGTTTTTTGTATCATTCCCATGAATAATAAAGAGAGATTATATCTTAAAGATGTTATGATTTCAAATTATATGTAATAACATAAAATCAATGAAAACAATGGGGTAATAGTTTAATCAATGACTAATATGATAATAACTGGTAATAATAAATTTTTTCTTAGAATATTTCATAATAAAACCCCCAATTTAAATCTAATAAGAAAGGATAAAGGAAAATCAAAAAAATTGAATGCAAGAAAATCATAATGGAATTGTGTATGCATAAGGAATTACACCCAGGATTTTCCTTGAAATAAAACTAAGTCCATGAAAGGACCTGTAGTTTATGATTGTGAAAATATAACGGTGGAATTTAGAATATCCAGCATAATTTCTATCAAGACTAGTATTCCTAAAATCATTGATGGGTATATTAAACCAAAACCTAAAGTTGTTACTATATTTGAACTCTATAGTTGGTTGGTTGACAATAAGGAAATGTGAAAGTTTTTGCTAATAAATTTCTATTTGTATCTTACCATCTTGTAGATGAAAATTATGTGAAGATGAGAAATAAAGGTGTTTTTAAGGTACCTAGAATAGGATAGGTGGAATTGAATTTTCATTTTAGGTATATTATATCATTTCATAGGGTATATTATATACCTATAATTAATATAAATATTCTAAGTTTTTCATGCTTAGTTGGAGAGGGTTTTAAATATTTTATTAAAGTGTAATAAAGTTGTTGTTTTATAAATGCATTATTTCATTAGAAAAGTTTATTTATCTATTGGTTTATTTAAACTTATGGTGAAATATGTTAGTATTTATTAAATGAATATTGTTCCAAAAAATTCTATTGTGGATTCTATTGAATGTTATGATATTTGGAACACATCACTTAGTTTCTTGAATATTGTTTTATAAAATGGATTATGAATTAGAGTTTAATACCAAATCATGACATTGATAAGAAATAAATATTTTAAGTTTCTATAAAAGATAATAACACTTGTTAATCTCATTATTTAATTAAAATAGATACACAATTACTTCATCTGATACACACAGATATTTGTAAATTTAATGGCATCTTGATTAGGGACTATAATAAATAATTTATCACTAGAAATAAATATTTTTTTAGATATTTTCATGCTTTCATAAAATGAATCGTTGATAAAATTGAGGAATTTCTCACTTATAATAATGAAGATGAACTTTAATCTAGAAATAATTTTAAATTATTAAGATTTGATGGTGGTAGAAAATATATAACCATTCCACTTGTTGAATATTGACAAAAAAATAACATCATTCATATAGAGAATCTGTTTTATTCTCCATATCATAAAGGGATGGTTGAATGAATAGATAGAATATTTAATGATATAATCAATAGTTTTCTTTTTTATATTAGGGTTTTATAAATATATATGTAATGAATATTTGAATAAATTTTTTTATATATTAAATAGAGTGGGTTAACTATGTTTGAATTCCAAGAAAATAAGAAATTCAATATTATGATATTTTTTGAGTATTGGGATGTCATTCCAATGTATTAGTCTCATATCATAAAATTAAAAAAGTGAGGGCCTAAAATAGTAGATGATATATTTTTTTGGTATATTGAAACATATTATTCTTTAATATTATTTGTGGTTAAATATGGGATTATTAATATAGATAGTAATAAAAAAAATTAATTTTTCATGAAAAAAATAGGATACTTTTCCCTTAAAAACTTGATTGCCCAAATATTTTTCTACTTTAGATTCTACCCTCATATATGGATGTATTCTTGAACATATGGAGAGTTTAAAAAATGTGCGCGTAAATCTAAATATTACTTAAAGGCTTGTTGGGTTTAATAAAGTGGATGAAAACGATGAGGAGTATAAGGGTAAATGTTATAATTTACATTAGAAGTGATTTTATTATTTACCACATCAAGATCAAACTGACCACCTTTTAAATAGCTAATGATTCAACAAAATCAATAGTTTTGAAAGGTGTAGTCAAAAGTGAAATTGAATCAAATTTTTTTAATGAAACATGGTAGTTAATTGATATTCTAATGGGGAGTAATGTTTTTGGATATAAATGGATATTTAAATGAAAATTTAATTAATATGGAACCATTAATAAGTATAAATCTAGATTATTTGTTAAGGGGTTTAGACAAAAGGATGTAACATATTGCTTTGACACTTATTCCATAGTTTCTTATGTGGATACCATTAGATTGTTAATAATAATGGATTCAATATAAAATTTGAACATCAATAAAATGAATGTGAAAATAGATTTTTTTCATGGTAAACTTAAAAATGATATTTATAAAACTAATTTAGAAGGATTTATAGCATATTTTAAGGATCATAAGGTCTTGAAAATTTGTTATGTCAAAGTACAGACTTAAGAAATCACCTAAGAAATTTCATGATAAATCTGATAGAATAATTTATCTTTTTTATCCAAAATAAATAAAAGATACAATTTTTTAAATTATAAATCAATAAGTGATTCTTGTATCATTTTGTTCTTATAAATTGATGAAATTATTTTTCTGTGGGTCCAATATTGGGATTATTAATGATAAAAAGTCATTTTTTAATAATAATTTTGAAATAAAGGATATGAGAGTTGAAAATTTAATTTTAGGCCATATCTATTTCACTCATTTGTGGGGATAACAATTTCTCGTACTCATTATGTTGAGAGAAATATAATTATGAAATATCGTTATAAAAATTGTAATGTAGTTAAAAATCTATATGAACTTTCTATAATTTTTGTAATGTGAATATAATTATCATTCCTTGGTTAAGGTATTCTAATATCATTACAATTTTTTAATAACTTGTAATTTATATGAGACTATAAATTTATTTTTTGGTATCAATGTTTTCAAAATGTTATAGTAATCTTAAAAGGGATCACTAAGATCCACTTGATAGGAAAATTTTGCATCCAAATGGAATTACTTCCCTTGGGACACATTATAGGATATTCTATGATATACTCATGGGTTAGATTGAAGCAAGCTGAATAGACAAAAAAATTGGAGTAATGGTTGTGCAGGGTATGTTTTTAACTTGGGTGTCAAGTTAGTCACCTAATAATCTTATAAACCAACCATTATAACTAGTTATACATTTAAGTATTAGTTATATACTTTACATAATACTATAGAAGAGGTTAAGTGGCTATATATATTGTTATAAATTTTGTCAATGACTAGTAACACTACTCCTGTAATCACTATACATTATAAAAATCAGACCAAAATATCATAGAATAAGAGTATAACGTTTAATCATATGACAAATAGACATGATCAAGTGAGACTCAAGGATATCTAGGTATTAGTTTTATAGTTTCATGGTTATTTATTATATTGGTACCAAAGAAAATCAAGTTAATTCATTTATTAAGGGGCTTGAAGTTGACTTGGTTAAAAATCCTAGACAGGGATGGGAACAAAACCCCATATTTGATTCATCTAAAATAGAAACCAAACATTTTGAGAATATATCCCATAGATTAGGTTCAATGTGGTGTAAAAATGATAGTTTGGATATAGAACATTTATATATATATGGATACATATGTATCAGAGTATATACCTTGGTAATTTGTATGTGTTTATCTATTAGTTGGTAATACTAGTTTACTTTTATTGGGATAAAACCTATTTTATTAGTGATAAGAACCATATTTTCACATATTTTTAATTTAATTAATTATTAAATTACCTTAGAATTAAATTATTTTATAATAATTTTTCACATTTATTATTGTTTATATTAAATAATGTGACTAATTTCAGAACTAGCCTAAATTTGGATTTTATTGACTATTTATAGTTTTTTACATTGATTACATAGGTTGAACTTTTATTTAGTGTATTTGTTGATAAATTAGTTAAAGGTTATGATATGATTCGATAGAGATGCATATATAAATGAGGTTAGTTGAAAAGTACATATATCATATATAAAAACATGGATATGTCATATACAATGACACACATTTTAAAAAGAAACTATCATATTATATTTTGTGATAATTCCATGTCACTACCCACATAACAAATTGATTCTATGATTGATGATGTCATTGGAAAGGATACATATATCTCTATACAATAGAGAAATATTTATGGTCATGATGAGGGAAATGAAGTGAGTATGGTGAGTCATATCTTACAACAACCCCCATATCAGCACAAGTGATTCCATCACACCTTATGATATTTGGATATCACGAATTAACAAAAATTCTCAATTTCAAGTTGAAATGTATTGTATAGATGAAGGTTATCATACTTTATGATAAATATACATCATCACAAATAATGTAAGGAAACCATGAATATCAAAAGTTATGCCTCCCTATTACAAATATGATGTGATGTTTATAATGAGGAAAATATATAAAAAACACCCATAATAGCTAATGGTTGTATGATATTGGTAGAAGTTGAATTTTTCATATCCAATGATTAGGATATATCATAAGATGTAATTATTTTGGTTGAACTAAAAAAGATCATATATATATATATAAACAATACCCTTTTTCTTAAAACATGTTTAATTAATCATAAAATCATTAGTTCATCACTCATCATACCAACTGATGATCTATGGAACCCCATACATATGTGAATATCATTTTAGATGAATCTTAAAGAATCAGGTAAAGGGTAAAATCAATGTACATTGATGCTAAATGAGATCCACATTTAAACCATGCATGTCACCTCATACACAAAATAAATTTCCACTCTATTTATCTATCCAAGTTGGGATATTTTCAGTGAATATATCCACATGTTATCCATTCATGAAAGAGAAAAAAACAACAATTGTAAGATTATGTGGATAATGATCTAAGGCCAAAAAATAATATTCTCAAACCATACCATGTTTGATCATCCTCATCCACATTACTTTCCACAGGGTGAACATTGAGGCTAGAAAGAAAAATTCATGTCACTTATATGGTATTTTGTATAATCACCCCTTTATCCCCACTTGATAAGATTTCAACCATACCCACTCAGTCATGTTCTAGATTGGTATAGTTTTTTCTTTGTAATATTTCGAGGTTAGTTTTATATATTATTTTCTCATTTAAATTTCTATTAATATTCTTCCTCCCCCTTACCTTATTACTTTTATGGTAAAAGGAGGCTAATCCATGGTTGGTGGACCAGAAGTGGGGAAACATGTTTCACTCTTGAGTTAAATTTTTCTTCTTCAATTTTTTTTCACTAATTAACTAAATAGAGTCAGTAGTTGAGTTACAAAATAGTAGGTTATAGTAGTATTGTTTTCTCAACATTATTATCATTATTTTATTTTTTTTCTTATACATAAATACCTCCTCTCATGAATTAGTCCAATATCTAATAAATTTGGGTATAAGTTTGTTAACATGGTATATATGTGAGATATCATGTGTGGGTTAGACTTGTTATAACTTGGTTATTTGGTTCCTATATCAGGTCTAGGTAGGATCTAAGTGATTGAGTTTTGATAAGATCATGGTATGTTCACCTAGTTGGGGAATGAAATCACCAACACAGTTGAGGAGGGATATAATTTTGTAAATTCTTAGTTCAGTAAGCACAAAATACCTAATTAATAATATAAAATTTGTGTGTATGGTTCATGGTATTGATTCCTTGTAATGGGTATGTATGAGATTAAAAATTAAATAATAATGATATAGTAAGCTTGGGTAATCCATTTTTTTATCCATTTAACATTATTTTTAATTCTTGTTTCCATTATATTGTGTGTTTTTTATTATTTATTTTCAAACAAACATATTATTTACTCACTTTTAAAATATTAAAATCTTAAAAACATAAATAAGTGATAACCCCCATGAAAAAAAATTTATCAAAGTTGAATCTACTTAAGATAAAACCACAATATTTTACTATGTTGCACATTTGGGATTAAATTTTTGCTGTCTAAGACTAGATGATATGTCATGATTCTCAATTTAGTTTCATTTTTGGGGAGATTTGATTCATTATTTATCTTTACATCACATCGATAAATATTTTCATTTTATTTTATTTTTTTTTCTTAATTATTTTTTTTGTTTTATTTTAAGTAGGGAAAGAATAAATAATAATCTATTTTTCTTTAATAGACCATAATATATATTCCAAGTTAGGGAGAGTATATGATATCACTACTAAATTTAGATACATATTATTGAACTAGCAATATGATACTGGTCACTTTCTCTTCTCATGGAGGGCCTAAGAGGAATATTAATGGATATAAAAAAGAATAATATTAAGCCACGGTAAATAGATATGGGTGGTAGGATGTATTAAAAAGTAATAAAATATATGAAAAATAATAATATTATTTTCCACTAATTCAATAAATTGGAAGAATATCCCAACCTAAGGAAATTATTGAGGCCAAATTAGAGAACAACCAGAGGGAGATGGTGGAGCTGATAAACTAGATATCTAATATGGATAATTCTCTTTAATACTTTATGAAGAAGAAGGATGTTGAGCTGCAACAAAAATATAAACATATTATCCCTCTCAACTTTGATGTGGATATTTAGGAATTATAAGTAACCATGGGGGATTTTTCCCCCTTAATGCTACTACTTTCCAATTAATGGAAATAAAAGTAAAACATGATCTAGAAGAAAAACATTTAAAGGTATTATAAAACACTTTAGACTCACTTATATTTGATTTTAATTTTTTATAAAATCCTACTCACTATCCTAAAATTCATTTTATATATTAATAACTTATCATGGATTTCTAGAGTGAATAAGAATAATAATAAGAACCCACCATCGAGGAGAATATGGTGTCATATTTTAAAATTAAATCACCATTGAGAAGGTATTAATAGTTAAATAATATGAAATTAAGGTTAATATGGTAAAGTAATTACTTCCTTAGAATTCACCATACAATTTTATAGAGGAATATATAAAATATAGGGAGGTCTATTTTCATTTATTCACACCCTTTATATAGTTTTATTTCTAAATTCTTTTAGGGTTTGGGTTGAATAAATCTATAAATGGTACTCCTTGACACCAATGTTCAAGAGTGGACACTGAAAATAAACATTTTTTCAATTCAATCAAGTAAACCACACCCCCATATGATCTAGTATGATCCATTGGTACTTTCAATCTATATGTAGTATATCTTGAGTGCTTATTGGGAGGAAACCCCAAGTTTCATTTTACATTTCTATATTTTTCTTTAGTTTTTTTTGCATGATTTTCTTTATAGGTATTATACATAATATAAGGTGATGAATTTATCCTAAAAAAAGGTTGTATCTATACTTCACTTTTTTGTGTTTACTACCTATTCTTGATTGCTTTAAAACTAATTAAGAGGTGCTTAAAAGTAATTATATGGGAGGATATTACCTATTTTCTAAGATTTCATGTTTTTTAACAATAATTTAAGCTTAACTATATTCCCTAGTTGATTTTAATCATCAGGGGATGATAATTCAAATTTTTATTATTTGACTTGTGAACCCAATAAAAAGGGGATAGTGGAGATGGTTAATACAATTTCAGGTGGAATATAGTGAGTAAAACATCATTAAAATTGAATTCTAAATCATAAAATGAACTATAAATAAAAATTTCATCTCTAAGACTTATGTTGTTCACATAATTTATCACCATACCTTACCCATGGAATAACTCATATAAAATACATCATGAATTATACAATATAACAAATATATTTTGTTTAAAAACTATAATTATAGTAATTAGATGAAAATATTTCATGGACTGAAGAAGTTAAAACATTATAAAAAATTCCCTGATAGAAGAGAGATATATATCCAAGGAGTTTGGTAAAAAATGTGCATAGTAGGAATATAAGATTAAAATAATTTTAAGGAATAGAAATGAAATAGAGAAATAATATTCTTATATAATTTATAATGAGTCTATAAATGTAATAATTTAAATATGCTTCCAATAATGAATAAGGAATTTTGGTTTGACCTTTGTATAAGTTTTTTCCCTAATGTGTAGTAATTAATCATAGGGGAGTAATAAGAACCATATTTTCAAATATTTTTTATAGAATCTTGATCATGTGTGATCACTGAGATGGGGTGGGGTGAATTAGTGACCCTTTTATGATTTCTTTATTTTTAATCAAACTCAGTGGTTGGTTAAATCCATATCCTTTATTATTTTTATCTTTTATCCATAAGTGAGAATTCAGAATGTAAAAGGAACTATACACAAGGATATAAAAGGTTTAACCATTAAATACTACTCGTATATAGGTTTAGGTAATGTTTTGAGACCTGTATTCTCTACTCTAAATAGCTTAAATACAATGTACAATCTATCTCCCAAAAAGCATGATGAGTAATATCCCAAAATACCTAATGGATAATCTCCAGAAATATTTGTTCCTTGAGTTCTTATAATAGCTACCTCCTGATTAGTTCTTTATACTAGAATCCTTCCAATTTAATATATTTTCCAAAAATATTCCTCTTACCACCTCATAGTAGGTTGTTTATACTACCCCTTAATAGTTCTTCAAGGTTCCTCATGAAACCTCCTTGAATAGCCCTTGAAATATATATTCTCGTATTGTAGATATTCATACTTGTTCTTCTACAAGTTTTTACAGCCTCCTTCATATTAGCATCACATTATATTTATCACATCAGTGGTATATATACTGCACTTGTCTTCTTCTCACCCTTTTATACACAAGATATCTTGAAAAAAATCACCTCAACACATTCTTCTTCAACACATAGGTTTTTCCTAGATGCATTGGATTATCCTTCAATAAATAGTAGATAATTACTAGGGTTTATATATGAGGGACTCTCTCACAACTTCATCTTTGATTCCCACATAAATATATACACATAATAATATTATTCATTTAATATCTCCATGATTTTATAATCTTTAAAATATCTTATAAACCCAATCTTCATTCTCATTTAAAATTTATATAATATATCTATTTAAATAGCTATAATATTTATCTAATAATCTTCACATGATCTTTTGAAAAATCATGACCGATCCTTTCTATAAATCCCATGGTAATAATGTTCATTTAAACCCTCATGCATTTCAATATTTAAAACTCCTCATTGAAACTCATTTAATTCTTGAGTTATGTTTTTTTTTTAAGGTTGGGGTTGAAGCTTCATTTATTATTAAATCAAAGAAAAGACCTCTTTAACTAGGTAGATGGAGACCCATTACATAGCCCGAAGGCCTAGTGGGCATTTATCCCATTACATGGCCCGTAGGTCCTTTTTTTTTCCCAAGACCCATTCTGTGAATAGTACTACTACAGTACCCACTCTACTACAGTACCCACCACTACTACAATACCCTGCCACTGCTACAGTAACCTGCCGCTGCTATAGTGTCTGTTATTGCTACAGTACCGCCACTTCTACAATGTGCTATAGTACTAGTGATATATTATTCATGAATTTAGGAATATGGAAAATATCAAACTTAAGAGTTTCATTTTTCATGCTTCATGTCATATAGATATTCACTGTAACCTCAAGTGTGTATTTCTTAAACAGTTCATCATTAATATTCACATAAAATAGCATGACTTTAACTCTTCAAAATTAGTCTCATGTGGTTATTTTCTATTTTCAAAAAACCTATATGTAGTATATTTTATACATTCATTAAACTTATAGAATGTATTCATGTGTGATAGTGTTTCATGGCCCCATCCCCCACAAAAGAGAACCCCTCCTAGGTTGGAAATGAGGGAAGGGGTGGTGACTACCTAAAGCCCGCCTCCAATAGGCCATATGTTGAAGACAAGCATTGAGACTATAATAAACATACAAATGGGAATAATTACCCTCTAAAATAACATGTACAAGAGGGATATAAGGTAGATACACCAATAAAATCATGTTTATAAAGATAAAAGTGATCATAAGTACATACATATAATGGTATACAATGATAAAACAACTAGAAAAGAAAACAACAAGTACCAAAAAGGGAAACCTGATAGTGACCACAAACCCCAAAAAGATCCTAAAAACCAACAAACTAGTAATATCAAGACCAATCTCCAACCTTATCCTACTGAAATGAATATATATATATATATATATATATATATATTTGGGTGATTATAATAGGTATACTCAGTAGGATCCTACCGAGAGACTCATGAAAAAGATAAAGAAAGCATGTCAAAGCTCTGTGAACAACAAGTGAAACTAAATCATCACCTAAATAGGTATACTAAGTTTCTAACTTCGTCATGGTTATCTCTCACCATGTATTACATATAAGAGATCATATTATATAATAATAAAATAGGGTTACCTCACTACCACTTCCACATTGGTTATCTACTCTACCACAACATCATATGTCTTGAGCCATATCTCTCCAAAAGAGTCCATCCTAAAGACACCTAGGATAACTATCATAATAGGAATATCATGCATCACTTTATCTTATCATCATATCTTCATCTTTATAGAGTAACTGAGTAGTTTCTAGGAGCCTCCATAGCCCACATGTCATGTTTAATAAATCTCGTAATATGTCTTAATCCATTATAAACTATACACTAAGTATGTACCTCAATCTATCACATCTCATACACATAATACCTATAATAATCCTTAGGATACAATATCCGGAAATACAAGTGTGTTAAATAACAACAGGCCATTCCATCCCTCTACACACATATATGGGGAAACTAACCACCATTCACACCATCAAATAATACTACCAAGAGAAGAGGGGCAGCTAGAGGGGGGCATTATCCATGTATCCCTCTCCAATAAGGGTATTGGAGAGACACCCTCTCGGAGTCCACTAGGTTTTATTCACCCTACCAATAAGCTTGGGGTAGCATATGAAATCACAAAACATATAGGATATAATATATCTCCCAACCACACTATGGGCACAACCAAGTACAAGTCTTAACAATAACTATCATCACTTAGACACCCGACTAAACTTATAGGGACTAGATATCCTATAATCACACAGCATTTAAGAAGACTTACATTCAATTAAATATTTCCTTTTTAATATTCTACATTTCTTTAATTAATTCATCAGCTATTAATTAACATTATTATGATTAAATTTCATTAACCATCAAATGAAGTGAATTCCATGCCCTTCAGGTATTATCCATCTATGCCCATGGTTTCTCAAGATTAGAATCTTGTTCATTCCAACCAACACCAACCCCATGGGTAAAAACATTTATTATTATTTTACCATTCCATAATTCTAGGTACTCTAGGAAAACATCATAAGATGACATCAAATAGATTCATAACCAAGAACATCTAGTTATCACAATCAGTGTGGAAAGGGATAAACATAAATAAGAAAACTATTCATCCAGACCTTAAGTAGAGAATTAACAAGAAAGAATCCCAGATTTCAACACAATAATGGGTAAGTCTATTTTCAACCTGTTATATCATCTTGTTTCAATCCCCAACACCATTATGCACATCACCAACCATCTCAATGTCATGGGAATTAACTATTTCCACAACCTCAAGCTTCCCCACCAATATCTCATTATCCATCCTAGGCTCAAATCACTTCATATAGTGTACCTAATTTCTTGATCACATAGAGTGCAGTAAGAAACAAACATAGTCAATAGGAAGACTTCGTCATAAAAACAAGGCATTTATCCTTTATATTCAAATGGGTTCACTCATCCTAAAACTAAAGTTATTCAACCTTCACAATAAAATAGTCACTCTAGGCCATAAACCATTATCTTTATCAAAAATGGATTTTATTCTCTTTGGAATTAATAGATTCATTATTTTCATGTTATGACTATGGGTAACCTAAGGCATAATTTGTAAAAAGTTATTCAATTATTTAAAAATTATCTCTAGAATTTATTCCATTTTTAAAAAAACTATGATAAGAATATTTCTAATTTAACATGACTTTAAATTATTATCTACAACAAGGAGTACAGCTTATATTCTTTAGGCTGTTTCATTAGTACATGGAAGAACATATTCAATTAAACATGAATTTAGCATTAATTTGATTACCATCAAATTATAAGAAATAATGATTTCATTAAGCAAGACTCTTTAAGTTATTAAGCCATCTAAAAATTACATAATTTATATTGGTTAACCCATTTTAACAAATTATGTTTAAAAAACATGCTAACAATTATAACATACATATCACACTATCTAATAAATCAAGAGTCAAACCATCTTTACAGAGGAAGAAACATAAGATCACTAACCATAAACCATTAATTTAATAATCTAGATTATCTTTTATTAACGTTAATTCTACCACCACCCAAAAAGAGAAATCATGGAAAAATTACAATAATTAAAAATAAAGGGTAAGTAATGAATACCCTACCTCAAAGATTTCATCATCCTTGAATAGAAATGGAACGTCAATGTATATCTACAATCGCCTCTCCTGTAAGGAACTATGATCTCCCAAGAACATTGTTCTATGAATACACTAAAAATAATAAAAGAAACTCCATTAGAAAAAAAAGTGATAAAATGAAATTATGTGGAAAGAATAAACATGAGTAAATGAGATCAAATGAAGAATAAATTTCAATAAAATATAATGAACTCACCTTAAATTTATATGGACCAATATTGGGAGGTTTGGGATTAATATTTTTTGAAAAGGGACTTCAAATCCTTTGAAAAGAACTCTTGGGAGACTATGGTTAAATAGAAAAACTTGGTATAAAGGTGGGTTTGAGAGGGGGGTAGGGTGTTTATAATCAAAATAAAAGTTATAAGACTCTGACATAGCCTCCTGGACCACATCATAGAATGGCTTGAGATGGTAAGGACTATGGGACATCATAAGGGGCCATTCCACAGCCTTATTGGTCAAACCATGTCTGGGATACATGGTGTAGATCAATTGTGATAATATAATAAACCTAAGTAGAGACTAATATGAATCCTACAGCCCATGGTTCAGCTACCCCCCCCCCCTCCCCCCCAATTTGTAAGAACCCTCTCGAAGTGTTATTCCATTGCCAATACCTCCACACCACATCCACTCAATAACCAAGGAAGGACATATGCCACAGCCTCACTCCACGGCATAGTAACCCAACCATTCTGCATCATAGCCTACATCCATAATGAAGTCATTAAAAATGGAAGTGGATCAGAATTCATCCCTTGGACCTCCTTACACCACATTTATCCTCACTACACTACAACATCCACCCATATAATGCGGTAAAAGGATCCATGGTGAAGAATGATTTGTTAGGATTATATTCAACTTAAACCCATTATTTCCCTTCCAAAAGAACCTTAAAAACTTCTCACAACACCTACAACACCCAAAAATCACAAAGAAAGGACTACCATTGTCTGAAACCTTACACAGTGCATGCCCCATTGTTGTACTGAGCTTAAGAATCCATCTGAATGTAAATATATTTATAAGTATAACGATGCTTGAGTTACTAAAAATGTGATCATGTAAGTATGTATAAATCTTAGTTTTAGTGTCATCTTTGAGATTGGTTTTATTATAGTAAGGGTAATGTGACTTTCAGGTTGATCATAACACATATAATAATATTCTGGTATCTGAAATACATATATTGATGATCTCCTTAACTCCAAGAAAGTATGTTGAGGTCTCTCACTAAAGATCTATGTATATTACTCATATAATTTCTATATAGGTTGTTCATTTATACTAGTATCTACATTTTTATTATTTTATTAGTTATAATCTCTCAACGGATTATGTCAAGGGTATGTGTTTAGTTCATTCACACTATAAATTCACCTAGAATTCATACGGTCAGATTATAGCTTGCAGTTGATCCATCCATGCCTCATGGTGGTTATATTTTTGTTTATGTGACAACTCATAATGCACGATTAATTCATCTTACTGATTTTGATACAATTCTTATTGATTTTTTCAACTATACTATAATTTTGGTCACTTGTTTTTTCCATGTGAAGATCAAGGTTCCTGTGTGGTAAATCATTCATGGTAGCTCATTATAATCGATTAAACGCATCCTTATCCTTTCCCACAACCCTTCATTCGGTAGCTCAAGTGTAATCAGGGTAGGTTGGGGGAATAATTACTCATATCATATTTTTAGGGTAGGATTAATAGATACTTAGTGGGAGGTTATAGATAATGTGGGCATGATGATTGGAAATACAAGGTCAGTTGGATTGTGTGGCTAAGATTCTATGGGTATCTTCATAAATGAGGGAATAGTGAGAAAATAAATCATAGTATAAAATTACATAAGATGCTTTCCTGGTGCATATTAATAAAATTTTATGTGGAATAGACTAGTAAAAATATATATGGAACCATGTATCAGCTCACATCCACACATTACACACTCGCCACATGGGTCGCACACCCCCCCCCCCCCACCCTCGACCCATCAGAACAGTTGTGCACCTATGAATTGGATTTTTTCTAATGCATATATTATCTATATGGACTATCTATTAAATGGACCAAATTTTTTAATAAATTCCATAAAAGGACTTGGAAAAAATACTCATTGGAAAATTTATAATACTCAGGCCTTCCTTATGGCCACCAATTGTGCTTCCTTGAAAATAATTCTTTAAATATTCTTCAAGAAAAAATATATTTTCCATCTCTTTAATCAAATTTACTTATTCATTACTATAATTAATGTGCTACCAAACAAAACTAGCACATGTATTTAGACATTATGATCAGTTCTTCAAACATGGAATATTTTTGAGTAGCAACCTTCTCGATTTATCTTTAGTATCGAACACATATTGATTGTAGAAAAAAATCATAGAAACTAAGATAATAAATATAATCAACACATTGTCTCTTCAATTTTTATTAGAATTAATTATTAAATTATCTAAATTTATTTTATTATATTGTAATTAACTATTTTTATTAGTTTTTTGGCTAAATAATGGGATTAATTCAAAAATAAAAATAAATTTTTATTTTATTGGGTGTTTTATCATTTTGAACATTTATTGCATAAGTCAAATTTAGTTTTATGTGTTTTACAACAAAAAGTTAAAGAGGTCAAACTAATCGCATAAAAAGTGTAAATCATGGAGCTATATTGAAGAATTGTACATGTCATATCTTATAAAATAGGGATATCATATACCATGACACACATGTTCTGAAGAAACTATGATATCACTAGAAGTGAAAATGTTATGTCACTTCCTGTATTAAAAATTGATTCTATTAATAAATATGTTATCAGTAGAATTAAAGATCTTCCCCTATGATAAATAAATATAAAATACTGTGAGGAATGAAATGAACAAGTAATGGTGATTATTATCATAAAATAACCCCCATGTTGGTTCAAATGATCCCATCATATCCTATGATATCATGATAACATGACCCAACTGTAATATCCCAATTTTTATAATGATAATAAAAACTATCTTCAAAATAAATTGTTAATAACTTAAGTGAGAAAAAATAATTTATTAGTTAAATAACTTAATAATGTGTTAATGTTTTTTCATAAGATAATAATATAAGTTAACACTTTGAAATATTCAATGAAATATTTTTGGAGTCATAAACTGTGTTAGTGCGAGATTCCAAGACCCACAAAGGCTTATTGAAGATAGAATAAAAATATTAAATTCAATATTTTATTCATGAAAACATTATTCAAGATAATTTAATAACTCCAAAATGATGAATCTTATATGAAATCTGAGCGCACCATTAGGTATGAAACTTGGTGTTTAGCTTAGGAGGAGTAAAACATTCAATGGAATCTGATGTTTGGATGCCTTGCTCATGAGATAAATTTTCAAATATTATTTAAAATATTATTTTATTGAAAATAATTAATATCTCACAAATGGTGTGTCATAATACAAATATGATAACCATGGTTAGGTCTAGAATGGGGGTTTTACCCTAGGTGGGGTATAAATTTTATGCATGTTGGGTGTTTGGAAACATCACAAGTGATAAATCAATTTATTTTTAATTTATTATTTAATACATTTTTAAAATAAAAAAATAATTAATATCTCTAAAAAAATGTGTCATTTGAGAATTCTAATAGCACCATTAGGTCCGTAACGGGGTGTGTACCCTAGATGAGGCAAAACTTCTATGCACAATGGGCGTTAGGTGATATTTAATTTATGTGTTAAATAACTAATTTTCTTTAATTATTCAAAAGAAATTTCACTCATCTCTAACCTTATACCACAAAATTCATTATTTCCCACCAAAGGTTTCTCAAAACCATCAATTTACACCATTTTGACCAATTTAAAATATGCAATTCCATTAATGGATGAATTTAGACACTCCACCATTGACTTTACATTGAATCGTGGATTAAACAGGCATTTTAAATTAACGTAATTTAATGAAGGATTTTATTGAAATGTAAATGGTGACAATGATTAGAGATAACTAATAAGAAATAATAATAATTTCATTATTATTAATATTATTATTAATTATGAAAGATAATATTTTAATGTTGGGTTGTTATTATTATTTTTAATAATAATAATAATGTTGTGTTGTTATTATTATTATTATTATCAAAGTTGTGTTACTATTATTATTTATAATATTAATAAATTTAGGGGTTAGTAAATTAAATGGGGATGAAAAGGAGCCTGGATATTGATTACACAAACAACAAACATGATGGGGTGCCATCACCTTCATGACTACTTGAAGGTGTAGGGATTTAATATCCCATTTATTTGATAATATCATAATAAATTAAAAGTGATAATATTAAATATATTAAACTATAAATTGGTGTAGTGAAAATGGATATCCAAGCGTGGATTTGATAGTGTTTCAAAATATATATTAATATTAATAATAAATTATTATTATTATTATTATTGTCAAAATCTCATTTTCTCTGTAACTTCTTTGTTCGGTGTTGGATTGACACACCATCAGCGGTATTGTAACCCTAAAATTAAGTCAGTGATTTCAAGACCAATGTTGAAATTTTAATTCGGTATCATGGTATAGGTCCATGAAGCACCCAATATGGAGATGGGTAGGTGCATGGAATTAATAGAAGAAAGTAATAAATAGGTGATGTAATTAATAAATGCTACTAAATTGATTGATGAGAAAGTATTATTAATTGAATATGGGGTGGTGTGCATGACATGGGTACGAATCCAATTATTTTTCATGCCACTCCCCTCTCTCTTTCTCTCTCATGTTATATTTTTAATCTTATAAATTTATCTCTTAAATATATTCTTTGATATTGATCAGATTGACGCATAGTCAGTTCCTTTGGATGCATCTCAACGTGTAGAAATTTATTCCTAAGATTGTTTTTGTAGGTAGTGAGGTATTTTTACTCAGATTTGATTAAATATTTTTTAATTATTAGAGATAGTGATAATTATTAATAATGTTGAATTGGGGATTGTTCAATTATTCATTGGTATGTTATCGTCTTCCGGTTAGGTGCAAGCATGGTTTGGGTGACTAGAACCTTTGTAAACCTCGACATCGGATTATGAAACCATGAGGTAAGAGGTTCCTTCCCATTTTTGGACCATATATATATATAAATGATGTTGTCATGATGTGATGTTTATATTGGACTAAAACATGCATGTTATGAATTGCATGTGGGTGTGTGAGTAGCTGTGGGCATACTTGTTTATGTGTGAATATCCTGAATTTGATTTTGGTTTGAATTATCATTCCTTTCTACAACACATTTTTTTGTGTGTTTCATAGCCTGTGGAATTGTGTTGCATGAACTCGGATACTCAATTGAAGCCTTGGGGTTGGGTGTACGAGGTTACCTAACCTGACACGGTCGTAACATCCTTAAATGAGGGTTTGGATACCCCTGTAGAGGGAAAATCATAGTGGATTACTGATGGGTACTAAGATACATAGGTGGGTCCTTTAGGGTGGGAGTTACGCAGTCTAGTGTCCAGTTACCCATCCAGACATAGTCCTAACATCCTTAAAGGCGAACATGGATACCCCTATAGAGGGGAAAGAAAAGTGGCCAGCTGAATGATACTAAGATACACAAGTGGAGCCTTGATGGTGGGAGTTATGTTGTCACAACCCGTCCTCAGGGCCCGTACCGTGACTACCCCAAGCCAGCCTTCCATAGGCCAGGGGCTGGCGACTAGAACAAAAGTTTTAAATCCCAATAAAAAGGGAAGGCATTGCCTTTATAAAAGTAAACAACACAACAGTGTACAAGAGGAAGAAAACACTAAGTACAAAAGCAAGTGCTGAAAAGTAAATGGGCCAGAATACAAACCCAACTTAAAAGTACAACCACAAATAAATGAAAGTACAACAGAAAATACAAACAACTGGAAGAATAGAATTAGCTCATGGGTTGTCCACCTTGAATCCTACCTGAAGGGTAGGTATATATAGCACATCTCCTGGATCATCCACCACAGATCATACTAGAAGGGTAGGTACAGATAGCCTCCTCAACGCTCTCACCTGTCAACCTCCTTTGAGTACCGTCTCATCGTGAAGTCCACCTCTGGATACAGACTCGTCATGAGGTCCACCTCCGGGTACCGTCCAGTCCTCGAACAGTCAGCCTCCCTCTGCTCTGTTCGTCGTCTTCATCCAACACAATGAGGTGCGGGCATAGCCCGTGCAGGGTTGAGTAAAATGATACTTAGTAGGGACCCTGAGACCCTCAAGGTCTCACTATAACTAACAAGGATAACCACAAGTCAAGATCTAAACAGATAACCCTAACTTAGGTATAAGCCCATAATTATACCTAAGTTATCAAGTAACCCATATCAATCAAGAGGTATCACATGGATATGAAATCAACGGATAACCACTAATTAGGTATATGCCTATACATATACCTATGTTATCAAGTAACTCATCTCAATCATGAGGAAATCACAAAGGTCAACGACTCAGATCAAACCAGGATTTTTATTCATGATGTCAAAACCATGGATGTTGGAGAACTCCTCATCTGTCAAACACAGTAGTCTTGTCACGACTCTGAGGTGCTTCTCAGAAACCTTACACTATTGAGGTACTCCTCCTGTCGAGTACCACGGGTCTGCCACCTCACAAAGTAGTGCTTCTCACCATGGTTCTGCCACCTCACACAGTAGTGCTCTCCCTCATAGCCTACAGAGGTACTCCTCTTATCGGGTATTGTGGGTCTGCCACCTCACAAATTAGTGCTCTTCCGCCATAGTTCATCCACCTCACAAAGTAGTGCTCCCTACTAGGCTATACAAGTCACTCCGAATCGAATCAGACAAGTAGTCATCAGGTCTACAACTACTAGGTCTTCGCACTTCAATGCTCATCTCTGGGAGGGTCCACTCCACGAGCTACTGCTTGATACTCCATGTATCTCTAAGTCCCAAAAATAAGTATCAAAAAGGACTGCCTCGTCGTAGGGGTCTCAACACAATAGACGACGCGTCAATCGGACGCCCGGTCTGTGAGTTATTAGCCTTTTAGTCCCGGGGACCTGGTTGGTTTCATGTACGAACCAACCCGACCGTACTCCAGCTACATCAAAACCTTGAGTGGAGTAATTCAAAATAACCTTCTCACTGCGAGGAATCCAATGAAGTCAATGGCACATCAATTGGACATTCGGAGTTCAAGTTTTAAGTGTTTCCGCTCTGAGGGCCCTGTTGGTTTCGTGTTCGAACCAACCCGGCCATATCCAAAGTTCATTGAATCCTTGAGTGTAATATACTAAAACGACCGGAACGATCCAAGGATCCCAACGCAACTGACGGTGCATCGATCGGAGGTCCATATCCCATGTTATGGGTGTTTGAATGGGTATGTCTGAAAATAGGGGGTTTCGGCCCGGTCCGACCAGGCCCAATACCCCCTGGGTCGGCCCGAACCGGGTCGACCCAACCCGGGTCCGGGTCCGGTTCATTAGGGCGCGGCCCGGCCCAGCTGGCGCAGCCCGGCCCAGCCGGCGCGGCTCGGCCCGGTACGGGGGTCTGGCCCCGCGTGGGCGGCCCGGCCCGGCGCGGGCGGCCCGGCCCGGCGCGGGCGGCCCGGCCCGGCGCTGGCGGCCCGGCCCGGCGCGGGCGGCCCGGCCCGGCGCGGGCGGCCCGGCCCGGCGCGGGCGGCCAGGCCCTACGCGGGCGGTCTGGCCCGACACGGGCGGTCCCGCCCGGGCCGGGCGGTCCGGCCCAGCGCGGGCAGCGCGTGCGGTCCCACCCAGCGCGTGTGGTCCCTCCCAGCGCGGGCAGTCCCACCCAGCGCGGGCGGCCGACCCAGCGTGGCGGACGCGGAAGGGGGGGGGGTGCCCCCCCTGATTTCTGAAATGGCGGACCCAAGTGGGGTCCACCCTAGGTGTGTTGTATGGAGGTTTTGAACCCCCGTACTTCTCGGAACGGCTGACCATGTTGGCCGGCCAATGTGGCTGTTGCGGGACCCACCGGTCCCGCCTCCTGGTGGTGTTGGCGACTGGCCAAGCCCAGCCTCCTCTATCAAACCTCTGCGGCCATAGCCGCGGCTCCTCTTCGGCCTACGCTGCACGACGGTGCCACGCCCCTCCACCACGGCCCACCCTAGCCACGGCCCCTTGATGCTCCGGTGCGGTGCGCCGGTGCTGCGCTCCTTCACCGCGGCCCACTCCTGGCCGCGGCCTCTTTTGGTCTCATCGGCGTGGCGCGACGGCGCTGCGCTCCACCGCCGTGGCACACTCTAGCTGCGATCCTCGTTTTCCTCGCGCGGTGAAACAGTACCGCATCACCTCTGCTTCAAGCCGCAATGACAGTCAACAACAAAAGGGGAGGAGGATCGGCCATGTTTGTGCAGTCTGACCTCCTCCCGTTATATTGATAACAGGCGGCCAATAATTTAACGAAGAATTGTCAAAATATTCTTGAATTGTAAAATCAACCCCTACCTCGATTCGCAATGGTTGGTCTCTTTGACGAAGAAAGGGAAAGCCCTGTTATTCCATAGACATTGCCACAGAATGACGGCGTCGCTTCGTCAAGCATCGAGAAAAAGGAATCCGAAGTTGGCACCGGCGTTCTTCGCGTTCTTCAACGATGCGGAAGGAGTTCTTTGCGGGAGGATGAAACTATTCAAAAACTATAACTCTCCCAAAAACTCAACTCAACAAGCTAAAACCAAAATAAAATAAGACACCTCTTATTTTATTACTCAAGCCATGCATTTCAAATTCCAAAATTCAAAACCTAACACACTTAATTAATTAATCTTAGTTGGCATGAAATAAAGTGGGAGGTGAGGAGGGGAGGAGTCACTTAATTAAAAATTGGTTTAGAGAAGTTAGGGTATTTGAAAAGGTGGGGGCTCGTGTGGGCACCACCTCACCTTTAATCCTCTCATGGGAAGTTAACTACTAGTGGGTCCCACTCCAACTCCCACACCTTGGATCTAACACTTAGAAAAGAGAAATAAAATTTGTAACAAAATTTTATTTCACTTAAACCACATTTTTAAACAACACTTCCTGAGAAAACGCAACTTCAGAAAATGTCTTCTTAAGAAAATACCGGCACTACGGTTTCATCGGTGCCCTCAGATTTCGATTCTGAGCACTCGTTCAAAAGTTAAAAAAACCTGCTCGTTCGTTCACTAAACGTACCCGAGCTAAACTTTGGAAATTGATTACGGGAACAACGGGACTTAGAATCTGGTGCCGTCAGAAACTGCGTACTTGTAAAATCCCAAAGAAATTAAGAAAATAAATTTCCTTGAAATTTACAGGTATTTACATTACTCCCACCTTAGGGCTTTACGTCCCCATAAAGTTACATCATAAACTAGGGAAACAAAAGGAGGTACAGAGCACGCAACTGAGCCTCCCACTCCCATGTGCCCTCCTGGAGGTTTCTGTGCTGCCAGCAAAAGTGCACAAGAGGAATCGACCATCCTCATAGGACCCACTTCTGGCGATCCTCAACCTCTATTGGAACCCCGTGAAAGTCGCACCATCATCGATGATGATGGAAAGGTTGTTCACACATCTCCTCAGTTGAGATACGTGGATCACATCATGCACCTGATGCATCTGAGGTGCAAGGGTCAGGCGGTAAGCCACCTCGCCTACCCTGTTGAGGACCTGGAATGGTCTGATGAAGCGCGAAGATAACTTTCCGCCCCAACCAAAACTCTATAATCCACATTGTGGTGATACCCATAAGAAAACTTGGTCACCATCCTCGATCTCCAGTGGTCTCTGTCTCCTATTAGCATAAGACTTTAGTCTACTCAGTACAGTCTTCATCCACTCATGGATGATCTACACCTTCTCCGTCATGATCTAAACCATCTCTGGTTCTATACCTTATGCCTTCAACACTATTCACAAATGATATCTGAAACATGTCTAGTTGTTGTCTCTCCACTCCTAACATCTGAATTCCTGATCTCCTACTAAGAGCATCAGCTACAACGTTCCCCTTCTTTTCTTATGTTCCACAAGAGCTGCTAAGATTTCTCCTTTGCCAAAAAAGTGAAATCTGGTCTCATCCCCTAGATGAACCATGTTCTTCACCTAATACAGTCAATACTGACGTGAATGATACATTCATGCCATGGATGACGTCGTAAGGCCTTGACGCTACTACCAAGAGATCCAACCGTCACTCTTGCCTCTAAGGGTTGAGTCACACTGTCGGCATCAGTGTGTGATTACTGGGTCTCCTCCAGTAGAAAACTCGAAAGTGAGGTTCTAGTCAACAGTTTTAACCAGAACCTCTCAGTATCAACCATATGAAGTGGATAGTAAAGTAATCGTCACAAGAAATGTGCCTTTTATTACTACAGCTCAAAGTACAAAGACACCTATAACTACAACAGCGACCACATGGAAACTAAAAACACCAGGAACAAGGGCCTCCATGCCTAGACCTATTCCCATCCACCTGCTTACGGAGCTCCATAGTCATATTCTTCAGCTGCCTGAAGCTGATCTCTTCCTTGTCCACATGTTCCCTGCGGTTGGGGTGGTCCTCCGGGTGGTGGTGGTGGAAACACCTCGAAGCGTCGCCCACCTCTATCTGGACGGCCAGCTTCTCTGCCTCTGCATCCTGCTCCTTGCGGTCCGCCTCGATCAAACCTCTGCCTCTTTATGGGATTTTCTTCATATATCTACTGATCGTCCGAGCGGTGGGTTGGACAGTCATGAGCCATGTGACCCTGTCCACCGCATGTGTAACATATCATGGAAGGTCTAGCACTATCTCTACCCTTGGTGCCTCGCACTACCGACCCTGAGTCGTGCGGTCAACCACCTGTAGGTTTGTCCCTCCTGGACCTCTACGTCATCTGTCTACTGCCAGCTGTAGAAGACTCCACTGCAAGTCAACTAGTGGTGGGTTCTGCTGCTGGAGTCTGCTCAGTAAGGAAACTCTCTACTAGGAGGGCTCACTCCAACACCCCTGCCTGAGTTGGGATGCTGAGAGGGATCATCGAAGCTCTGATCTCGTGCCTCAGTCCCTACTCGAAGGATTGGGCCCGGAAGAACGGGTCTCGTACCATGTATGTGGAGTAGCGCGAGAGGTCTGTGAACCTCACTGAGTACTGAGATACACTCATGTTTCCCTACTACAGATGAAGTAACTCTTGTATCAGCACTGCTCATAGGGTGGCGGGTACAAACCCTGCCCGGAACAGGCTCTTAAATTCTGCCCATAGAAGTGACATCTCATCATGCATCTAGAGCATCAGGCTCCACCATCTGCATTTTACTGCCTGAAGGAGGCTGGCAGCAAGGATCACCATGAAGTCTGCTGGTGTACCTACTAGCCTGAAGACTCTCACCACAGCCTCCAGCCAATCCTCATCCGCCTCAGGGTCTGCCTCTCCCCCGAACCTGGGTGGCCTCTGGTGCTGGAACTCACGCAGCGCGCTCAAGCGGCGTGCATCACCTACTGCTGGGGCTAGTGGCATCGGTGGCCCAACAGGTGGTAGTACCACTGGTGCCTTTACTGGTGCCTCAAATGGAAGAGGGCCCTGTACTGAGGCCTCATCACTCGGTGGGCTGTCAGTACGTACAACTCTCAGGGCTCTAGCTGGTCGTCTGCAGGGAGGAATCCTGAAAGAAACAGATGCGACACAGTCAAAAGACTATACCTGGTGAGCTAACCTAGTTTGAGCTGATTTAAGAGAAAACTTTTGAAAACACTCATGCAAAAAGTGTTTTGGTGTACTAATTTGGAAATCAAAAGTCAGGTTCCTACTGTATGGATACGTCATCCGCCCGCACCAACACTGGACTCCCTGAACTGAATACAACACTTAGTACCCTTAACACTATTGCTTCACTGAAAGAAAATATCAGAGTTTTATGTTCTGTGGTAAAACTGACTCCTCTGATACCAATTTTCCACGACCTGTCCTCGGGGCCTGTGTTGTGACTAAGCCAAGCCCACCTTCCATAGGCCAGGGGCTGGCGACTAGCACCAAAGGCATAAATTCCAATAAAAAGGGAAGGAATTTCCTTTATAAAACTAAACAACACAACAGAGTACAAGCAGAAGAAAACACTAAGTACAAATGAAAGTGCTAAAAAGTAAATGGGCCAGAATACAAACCAAACTGAAAAGAACTGCTACAACTGAATGAAAGTACAATAGAAAAGACATACAACTGGAAGAATAGAAGTAGCTCATATGTCGTCCACCTCGAATCCTACCTGAAGGGTAGGTACAGATAGCGTAGCTCCTGGATCGTCCACAACGGATCCTACAAGAAGGGTAGGTATAGATAGCCTCCTTAATGCTCTCACCCGTCAACCTCCTCCGAGTACTATCGCGTCGTGAAGTCCACCTCCGGATACTGACTCATCGTGAGGTCCACCTCTGGGTACCATCCATTCCTCGAACACTCGGCCTCCGTCTACGTTGTCTGTCATCTGCATCCAACACAGCGAGGTGCGGGCATAGTTCGTGCAGGGGTGAGTATAAAGATACTCATTAGGGACCCCAAGACCCTCAAGGTCTCACTATATCCAACAAGGATAACCACAAGGTAGGATCTAAACAGATAACCTTTACTTAGGTATAAGCCCATACTTATACCTAAGTTATCAAGTAACCCATCTCAATCAAGAGGTATCACACGGATATGAAATCAACAGATAACTACTACTTAGGTGTATGCCCATACATATACCTAATTTATCAAGTAACCCATCTCAATCATGAGGAAATCACAAAGGTAAACGACTCTGCTCAAACCAGGATTTTTATTCATGATGTCGAAACCACGGCTGCTGGAGAACTCCTCCTCTGTCGAACATAGTAGTTCTATCAGGACTCCGAGGAGCTACTCACTAACCTTATACTTCTGAGGTACTCCTCTTGTCGAGTACCGTGGGTTTTCCACCTCACAAAGTAGTGCTTCCCGCGATGGGTCTGCCACCTCACACAGTAGTGCTCCCCCTCATAGCCTACATAGGTACTCCTCCTGTTGAGTACCATGGGTCTGCCACCTCACAATGTAGTTCCTTCTGCCATGGGTCTGCCACCTCAAAAATTAGTGCTCCCCACTGGGCTATACAAGTCACTCTAAATCGAATCGGACAAGCAGTCATCAGGTCCACAACTACTAGGTCTCCGCAATCCGGACGCTCATCTCTAGGAGGGTCTGCTCCAGGAGCTACTGGTAGATACTCCAAGTATCATGAAGTCCCTTGAAGAAGTATCACAAAGTACCACCCATCACAGGGGTCTCAACGCAACAGACGGCGCGTCAATCGGACGCCCGGTCTGTGCGATATTAGCCTTTTAGTCCCGGGGGCCCGGTTGGTTTCGTGTACGAACCAACCCAGCCATACTCCAGCTGTATCCAAACCTTGAGCAGAGTAATCCAAAATAACCATCTCATTAAGAGGAATCCAATGAAGTCAATGGGACATCAATCGGACTTCTGGAGTTCAAGTTATAAGCGTTTCCGCTCCGAGGGCCCGGTTGGTTTTGTGTTTGAACCAACCCGGTCGTACCCAAAGTTCACCTAAACCTTGAGTGTAATATACCGAAACGACCCTCTCGATCCAAGGTTCCCAACGCAACTAACGGTGTGTCGATCGAAGATCTGTATCCCATGATATGGGCATTTGAACGGATCTGCCCGAAAATAGGGGGTTTGGGCCCGGTTCGACCCGGCCCAATACCCCCTGGGTCGGTTCGAACCGAGCCGACCTGACCCAGGTCCGGGGCTGGCCTGTTAGGGCATGGACCGGCCCAGCTCAGCCGGCGTGGCCTGGCCCGACATGGGGGTCCGGCCCAACGCAGGCGGCCCGGCCTGGCCCGGCACGGGTGGTCCGACCCATTACGGGCAGTCTGACCCAGCGCGGGCGGTCTGACCCAGTGCGGGCGGTCTGACCCAACGCGGTGGACGTGAAAGGAGGGGGGGCACCGCCCACCAGATTTTTGAAATGTAGAGCCCCTGTGGGGTCCACCCTAGGTGTGCTGGTCGGGGGTTTTGAACCCCCAGACTTCTCAGAACGGTCGGCCGGTGTGGCTGCCACGAGACCCACTGGTCCCGCCTCCTGGTGGTTTCGGCGGCCGGCCGAGCCCGACCGCCTCTGTTGAACCTCCGTGGCTCCTCTTCGGCTGGCGCGGAGCGACGGCGCCATGCCTCTCCACCGCGGACTGCCCCGGCCGCAACCCCTTGAAGCTTCGGCGCGGCGCGACGGCGCCCCACTCCTTCGTCGTGGCCTGCTCCTGGCCATGGTCTCTTTTGGTCTCATCGGTGCGGCGTGACGGCGCCACGCTCCACCGCCGCGGCCCACTCCAGCCGTGGTCCTTGTTGTCCCCGCATGGTGCAACGACACTGCGTCTCCTCTGCTTCAAGCCGCAATGAAGGTCAACAACAAAAGGGGAGGATGATCGGCCCCATTTGTGCGGTCTGACCTCCTCCCTTTATATTGATAACAGGCGGCCAATAATTTAACGAAGAATCGTCAAAATATTCTTGAATTATAAAATCAACCCCTACCTCGATTCACAAAGGTTGGTTGCCTTGATGAAGAAATGGAAAGCCCCATTGTTCCATAGACATTGTCACAGAATGACGGCGTCGCTACGTCAATCATCGAGAAAAAGGAAGTCGAGGTTGGCACCGGCATTCTTCGCGTTCTTCAATGATGAAGAAGTAGTTCTTCAAAGGAGGATGAAACTCTTTAAAAACTAGAACTCTCCCAAAAACTCAACACAACAAGCTAAAACCCAAATAAAACAAGACACCTCTTATTTTATTACTGAATCCATGCATTTCAAATTCCAAAATTAAAAACCTAACACACTTAATTAATTAATCTTAGTTGGCATGAATTAAAGTGGCAGGTGAGTAGGGGAGGAGTCACTTAATTAAAAAGGGTTTTAGAGAATTTAGTTTATTTGAAAAGGTGGGGGCTCATGTGGGCCCCACATCACCTTTAATCCTCTCATGGAAAGTTAACTACTAGTGGTTCCCACTCCAAATCCCACACCTAGGATCTAACACTTAGAAAAGAGAAATAAAATTTGTTACAAAATTTTATTTCACTTAAACCACATTTTTAAACAACACTTCCCGAGCGAACACAACTTTAGAAAAGGTCTTCTTAAGAAAATATCGGCACTACAGTTTCATCGATGCCCTCGGATTTCGATTTTGAGCACCGTTTCAAAAGTTATAAAAACTCACTCATTCGTTCACTAAATGTACCCAAGCTAAACTTCGGAAATTGATTTCGGGCACACAGGGCCTCAGAATCAGGTGCCGTCAGAAACTGCGTACTCATAAAATCCCAAAGAAATTACGAAAATAAATTTCCTTGAAATTTATGGGTCTTTACATATGTGGTCCAATGGTTGGTTACCCATTATAATGAAATCCTAACATCTATAAAGGTAGATGACGCTACCCCTGTAGAGGGAAAATTATAGAGGATTTTTGGCAGATGCTAGTCATGACTTCCTACAAACTTGGGTCATGGGTGATTAAAATAGTAATCAGACCAAAGATATAACGGAAATAATGTTTTTTGTTCTTCTAACAACCATAGGAAGAGTGGGGTGTGCTATGTGACCTTAATGGAGGTACATGTGTTCTTGACATTCTTACTAGACATGATCCGTAGCAGGTGGGGTTGGGGTTCATGGCAGCTTGGTCAGCGCACGATGACTCGGCACATGTATGTTTACTGAGCATTTCCTTATGTCATGATATGAATTATTATATTTATTTTGTGCAATTATGGCAATGATACATTATTGGTGTCCCATTGAGTCTTTTACTCACACCATACTAAGTCATCTAGATGTGTCTATAGATTTTATGACCAGAGATTCAGTGAAGATCAAGGGCCCAATGGAATATAGTTGAGAGGTGGAGCTTGGAGCTAGATCAGACCATGAAAAACACTGGAGTACCATGAAAATGATTGTTTATTTACTTTTATCTTTTATTTATCTACTATATTATACTATGGATAGGCTTACCACTTTGGGATCTCTTATATATATGTAATTATTTTATTTATGTGTTTACTCTGATTGTTTTTTTGGTTTATTAATTATTATCTATCCAATGGCATGATATAGAGGGTATAGTATCTTTAATTTTTCGCTTAAGACCCTTCCAGTAAGTTGGAATCCTCTTACATATGGTGAGTCATGCATGAGGTCATGAATCATTTCAACTTGGACTCAGTGGCTCGGGTTGGGATGTCACAATTTGGAATCAGATGATCAGTACCCAATAACTTTTTTTCTTCTCTTATGTTGGGTTGGTACAGGTTAGATAGGAGATATGAAATTGGGGCTTGGGATGGGGAACTATGATAGTGCTTGGACAACACTGAATAGTGGACCTCTGAGTTTCCCAAATGTGGTAAATTTATGTTCTGTTGTTACTATTGATTCACCTTGGGTGATGCACATGATGTTATATGTGATTTATGATATTTTTTGAATGTTAATGCCTCATGACTAGGAATATAGGTTTATATGCTATATATCTATACCTATTTTTGTGTTGCATATTAGTTCATTAATTAAATTCCTTGATTTATGCCATCTTTTTGGGATATTTTCTCTGTATGATATATTTTTGTATCCATTTTATGTGATATATCCTTTTTGACTTTAATAAGTTGAACATAACAAGTTATTGTGTCAGTATATAAATTATTATTGTGGCTAACATGATGGGATGAAAACAAGGGTTAGTTTTAGGAGGGGTATACCTTGGGTTAAGCGTAGACTCCTATAAAAACCTTGTTTGATCCCATATACTGTTAGGACTTTTTTTGTTCTTAATTATCCTTTTGTTATAGAGATGCTACCTCAGAGAAATTTGACAGAACCGCTAGTTTTGGAAACCTGGGATGCTTTTATTCCACAACCTATGGTGCAAGAGGATATTTCCTAACATGATCATGTATCAGCATAGGTAATCTAGGCCACAGAGCCTACTCAATCATGACATTTTCAATTGTATCTTATCTAGGGTTGAGACATTTAGAGGATTGTGACCAACAATTCTAGGTATTTCAAGCTTCAGCATCCTCCGACATTCCAGAGTATTGGTAGCCCAAAGGATGCATAGGATTTGATAGACTATATCTGAAACACCCCAAGATTTTATGAGATATATTATTTTTAATTTCTTTGATCTTCTATTATACACTACATCAAGATTATACTGTACTATACGCAACACCGCATTAGCTTTCAACACTATTCTTGGCTTGCATTACACGCAATCGCGACCTACATCAATAGCGTGTGTAGTAGTAATACCTGATCTCACTAAACAATGATATATTGTTATAATATTATTATGGACTAGCTATTATGAATAGTATTAACTACATTTTAATTTTATAACATTATTATTCATCTTACACATTTTCTAGAATATGGTATGAGAACAAAATAAATTTTTCGTGTAAAATATGTATTTTTCAAAAATTGCAGTTTTCCCACCTTTTGATGGAGCACCCACCTTAAATCTTGTTTTTTTACATGTCTATAAGTTCAATTTGACAAAATAAAATTCTTCTTTTGGAATCAGGATATAAAAATTTTCTTTGGATAAATTTTTCATATTATTCTGATAACTTTCATATTTTAATGAATAGTAAAAACATGCTCTATTTTAATTAAAAACGACTTTTTTCATCTCAATAATTTATATGGATAGATTATATTTTTAATTGGTTTTAAAGTTTAATTATAATATATTTTTACTATTTAATCCAATGTTTTTCATTGGAAATAATTTCACTTTGAAATTGGATATAAACAAGTATCAATCTTTTGATAGTTTTTGTTTCTTAAAAACACGCTATTTGTTTTGATAACATGAATTAATTTTAAAATTAATTAATGTCACTTCTATGATTTTAATTTGGAAAAATAGACATCAATTTTTAATTCAGAATTTCAGATAATTATTAGGCTGAATTTTTGGTATTTTTCTGAAAAACATCAATTTTCGATGAATAGTGAAAGCACATAGTGGTAGTTAAAAAAACTGAATTTTTCATTTAAATGAAATTTTACAACTTTATTGAATTGAATTTAGAAAATCTGAAAAAAAAATAGTTAATATCAGGGACTAAAATGTGGTTCAATGAGACGAAAATAATTTTTGGTGAATAATAACTTTTTACTTTTATTTACCACGGTTAAAAATAAATTGGGTAATTAAGGGTAAAAATGATATTAATATTACCCCAACACATGTCCTAATTATATTGGATAAGTGTAATTCTACCAAAAAAACCTTAGGAATAAAATTTCACCATTTAGGACCACTTGGATTAAATTAGGACATTTAATATTATTTTATTTAAAGAATAGTTAAAATAGTTAAAATCAAATTTTAACAACTAAAAGTTTTTTAATATAGGGTTATACATAATATAAAGTCGACTATAATTATTCATTAGAAATATAAAAATATTTCCTACATACTTTTGTTTTATTTATAATTTCTAGACATTAAATAAATTAATTTATTTATGACACAATGATGATGCAGTAATTATCTCATTAATGAAATATTGACATAATTGATGTTATAAATACTCAAATAAATGTAATTTGAGACTTTTTATAAATTCCACTAATTTTATCGGTTTATATGTCTTTTTAATATTTATTTAATTAACTTTTTTTGAACTAATCATTCTGTTATGATTTTCACAAAAATCAATTACCAAATAGTGTCAAAATTGACATAAAATAGTTTTTCAAAAAAACATTATATTATTAATTGTTATTTTATTTCTAAAAACTAAGGTTTGTCAAAATGACTTAGATAAGGTTATATATATTAATAATAAACAATTTGGGATTTTCTTGTCTTGTTATAGTATGTTTATTAACCTTATAGTGTAAGAAAACAAGAAGACATGGTAAAAGTAAAATTATTTAACTTAAAGTTAAATCTAAATGATAAGGTTAAAATAGAAACCTAAACTTGTCTAAATTCTATTTTATGAGATTATTTATACCCATACCCACCTTATATTAGAAATAAATCAATTTTGAGCTATTAAAAACTGAATGTGACTTTATAATAAAATAATATTTTAAGTTTTCATAAGGTGCCCCTCTCCTCCCTTATAAAAGGGCACCTCCTCCCTCTCTTCCACACACCACTTTTAGCCTTAAAGATCGTCCAAACCCTAACAATTTCTCTTCTCCACTTATCTAGAAACATCCTAGAGGTCCTGGTCTTCTTCAAAGACCATCTTTAGTGCTCTAAGAGGAGGTTAAGAAGAGGTGCTTCAAAGAAGAGGTAATGTCCGTTACCGATTCTTTCAACTTTATTTGTTCTTATACTTCTTCTTCTTTAGTTGTTTCATTATGAAGAAATAACATCAGTATCACTCATATACTTATATGTTATTATAAGTATGAAACAACCCTATTTCACCATCTATCCATCGTACAGAAAATGAAATCACCGCGCGTGCGTACGTATGGAATACCGTCTCCACACCATGGTGTAATATGTTTTCGACCACCACCTTACTTGGATGGGTATAATGGTGTAAATAAATAACTATATATGATTATTGAAAAGTGATATTGATTCTGAAATATTATGCATACACTTAAATACAATTCCACGATCATGGGAATGACATCATCGCTCGTGCGTACGTATGGACTACCGTCTCCACGACGCGATGAGATTCATTCTCCATGTTAACCATTCATGAATGATTATAAAGTGTATATAATAAGTAATCATGAAATATCTGAAATAATAATTATACTAGATTTATGTATATATATATGTATGTCATCTACTTAATTCCATTCAATTCAATAAGGAAACAAAAACAGCGTTCATGCGTACGTACGGCCTACCGTCTCCATGAACGGTGTATTTCATTCCATTTATCGATCTATCATATATATATGTATATGCGGAATATATATTACATATGAATCATGTTTTACATTCTATAATTAAATAAATCAGGATATAAGTAATAATATCAAGAACAACAAGTCCAAACATGTACGATAAATAAAACGATTTTACCCAAAATGCTGCTTTAACATGGAATTTACAAAATAACTCGTAATATAAAGTCATAAGTGAACCATATATGATATCATAACAATTAATATGATTCATTAATAAGTCAATTACATTATTTAAATCATTATACATGAGGTTTGGATACGTATGAAGCATATCCGACCTAAGGTAAGGGATAATTTTGCAAATCTCATTTTTATCCGAGATTGCTTATTCGTAAGTATTTACTGGGGTTATTGCTATAATCTGTGTCCATGTTTTATAAAGGTTTTTTCATGTATGTTTAAAATCCTTTTTACCCATTTTGAATTTTACTCCATGTTATGAAAGGAATCTTTCTTTTATTTACACTATAAGGTACATTTTGACTTTTCTGACAAAAGTACGAGAATAATGTTTTTTTAATGTATACGGCATGAAAGGATTTTTACGGTTTTATAAAGCCTTATTTTCATGAAGCTTACTCCAAAATATTTCATGAAAATTTTAAAAAAAATCCTTTTCTTTTAAAAATGCATGACATTTTGTGAAAAGAAAATGATTTTAAAGAAGAAAGGATATTTTCCTCAAGAATTCATTTCAAGTGTTTTATCAAAACCATTTTCCATCTAAGATGACATTATTTCATATGTGTATGTTTCAAGTATAATGTCTCTATGATTTACATGGTTTCACTTCTCTTATGATGAAATGATGTCAATTTATTTTATATGTATTATGTTATGATGGGATGATGTTTATGGAACCCATTTTATTCTTTGGGTTATGATGAATGAATTATGTTTAATTTGTGGCACAAGTAAGAATGATTTCATTATGATATGGGTGGGACATATATCTCCCTTCAATGCATTGGGTAAAGATTTATATCTCATGAGATAGACATGGCTGGAATGATAAGTTAATCTTGTTCAGTAATACAGGACTGGAACGAGGAGTGAACTCGATTCAAAAAGGGACTTTGTCCACCAAGATGATCTTGAAAACAATGACTTGGCTACTATGGAAATCATATCATGTGATTAATGTTTTTCCAGAATTTCAAGTTTTATTTACAAGCTATTTTATCATGATTGATGTTCTAATTTGATCTATGCCTTACGGACTGCCATGTTTTATGTCATTGCACAAGATTTCGATGTTTAAACATTATGTACAAGTTTTTTTGTTCAAATGCATATGGTTTGTTTTATTTTCTCCATGATTACCCTTACTGATCATTTGATCTCACCCTTTTTATGTTTTCTTTTCCCCAGGATATGAAGAAAGGTTTTAGGTAAAAAAAAGGAAGATCTTTATGAGAGATGTTGAAGATCTTTCACAATGATTAGAATATTATATTCCAAGTTTCCAAAGACACTAAACTATTACAGTCCTTGTGTGTCTGTTTTTTGTTATGTACTAAGTATTCTGCAAAAGTAATGTAATGTCCATGTACGTCAATCTTTGGGTCTCTATAGTTGGTATCAGAGGAAAGGTTTAGTTAACCTTTGGAAACTAGGATGCGAAAACTTTAGTGAAATCCCTAGAGATATTTCTAAGGTATGTCTAGGGATGTCCCTAAGGTTAAGGATACATATAGGTTAGAGTCCTAGAATTGCACTAACGATCTTATAATTAAACCTAAGATGTTAGATATTGAAGGTACTCCCCCTTTATTATGTTGTTTTCCCTAGCATGGTATTTGCCTCTCACACTATTATTTTTGGGTTTTAGACGATGGATGGAACCCGAAGGAACAGTGTTGATCAATGTAATGGACAATGCAATGATTGTCCTCCCGACCAAACCAATGTCATAGGAGATAGAGTGAACAATCTTTTTTCTATACATACACAAGCTATGAATCATTCTGGACTTCAAAATGAGCAGAGAAAGGAGAAACATTCTGTTGAATCCTTCATGAGGCAGCGTCCACCTTCATTCAGTGGGTCTTCTGATCCCTTAGTCGTTGAACAATGGATTAGTACCACTGAAAAGATATTTTCAGTTCTACAATGTTCTGAGCATGATAAAGTCATCTTAGCAGTATATCGTTTGGAAGGAGATGCTGATCAATGGTGGAATCTTATCAAAAATACGAGGCAAGGAGATGAAATTGAGTCCATGGAATGGGAAGAGTTCAAGAACTTGTTTTTCAGTAAGTACTTCCCTCGTATTCTTCAAACAAAGATGGAAAAGGAGTTTCTTAAGCTTAAACATAATGATGATGAATCTATTGGTATATAAGAAGTGAATTTTACAAGACTTTCAAGGTATGCATCTGTCTTTATCATCCAACCTGAATGTAAAGTTGATCGATTTTTCAGTGGCTTAAATCCAAGTCTTCGAAGGGCATTAGATATAGGATAATTCAGTAGCTATGAAGAAATTGTGTGTTGTGATATCAAGGTAGAACTAAAAATTGGTGTAACATATCCATCTCATGGTTTTGACAAGAAACAAAAGATGGAGTTCAGGGAGAAATCTCAGAATAATGATGAAAAGAAGATGAATGTTTTTTATGCTCAAAGTGTGGAAAGAAGCATGGTGGAGATTGCCTAAAAGGTACTAAAAAATGTTTTAAGTGTGGAAAAGAAGTTCATCGAGTAGTTAATTGTCAATGTAATGGGAAAAAGGTTTCTAATGATGTGAATAGAGAAAATACTATAGAGAACTCTCCACCAACACTTCAATGCTTCAAGTGCATGGAAATGGGGCATTATTATAATAAATTCCCTAATCCATGGGTCAATGATGATCAACGTGAGCAACCTCTTAAGGCAAAGGATAAAGGGAAGTCTCATGCGATCACTATTTGTGATGTTGAGTATGAAAATGATGATGTGTAATGATTAAGTTTTTATGTAATGGGATTTCAAAATAGTATCATGGAATCTCATTTATGGTATTGTGGAATTTTGGAATATCTATGTATTGGTTTTCCATAATAATATGGTACTGGTAACCATGAAAAAGTGATTGAAATATTTTTGGAAAGCAGATGAAATGTGCATAATGAAGGGATAAGGAGAAAATAATATGATAGTAATCATGAGCTCATGACTAAAATAAGGACAAAGTGATATCATGGTTTGAGTATATAGAAATTTTGGGATTTTGGTATGTGGAAAGAGTTAACTTTTGACAGCATTCATGTTTTCACTAAGGTTAAATAGGTATTCTTTTTTTCAAGAGAATTCAAGATTAAGGTATTCACATGATTGGAATGTGATCAACAAGATATATCGGGGATAAATGATGGTATTCACATGCTCGGTAGATGACATTTCTAGTAATTGTTTTCTTTATACTATAAGCTTGGACAAAAGTATTTTGGATAAGCCTAAAGATTTGAAATGAATTATATTGAACATAAGTTAGTTTAAGGCTAGAACTGTTTTTGATATTATAGATGGAATGTCATAATGATGTAATTTTAGAAAAAGGACAACCTGCAAGACGGGCGACAACCCATCGCGTCGGACAAGGCTGTGGGAATTGAACCCACAACTGAAGTGTGACTGGCCTTTATCACATACCACTGGCCAACAGGAAGTCTTTGGTTAGTAGAAACTAGTATTATTTTATTAAGTGGTATGATATATGATGTATAAGTTCATTTTTGGAATCGTATATGATTAACCTCACCATAGATGGACTTATGTATATTTGATAACATTTGCTAACCTTTTGTTTGAAACAGATGGAATGACCTATCAATCTATCATATAATCTGTTAACACTTCACGAATAACAAATTCAACTTCATTTCTTTAAGAGATGAAGTGGAAATTGTTCAAAGTACGAACAACAGTGAGATTGTACCAAAATCATGCAAGTATTTCTTCTAATTCAAAATTTTCAACTTATGGAAATGATATTGAAAACCAAAAATGTTTTCCTAGTGCTCTTATATCTGATGAATCAGATGGTACCTTATATCATCACAAATTTATGGCTTTGTGATTGATGGCTTTTTCATAACCATGTTCTCTACCACTCTCCATTAGAACTTGATGGTTATATTTTTCTTCCATATCCAGATTTTCACCTATGTTCTCTTATATGGAAACCCAGTGATGAGTTACTTTGGGTAATCGTTACATTTCATACGTTAGTTTTTAAAATTAATTTTTAGTATTTTTTTTATGATGTGGATTTCTATGAATAGTAAATGATTTATAACCCCGACGAATTTTGAGGACAAAATTCATTTTAAGGGGGGTAGAATGTAACACCCCGAGATTTTATGAGATATATTATTTTTAATTTATTTGATCTTCTATTATACACTAAACCAAGATTAGCTTGTACTATACGCAACCCCTCATTAGCTTACAACACTATTCTTGGCTTGCATTACACGCAATCGTGACCTCCCTCGATAGCGTGTGTAGTACGTAATACCGAGTTTCACTAAACAATGATATATTGTTATAATATTATTATAGACTAGCCATTATGAATAGTATTAACTAAAATTTGAATTTTATAACATTATTATTCATCTTACACATTTTCTAGAATATGGTATAAGAAAAAAATAAATTTTTCGTGTAAAATATGTATTTTTCAAAAATTGCAGTTTTCCTGCCTTTTGATGGCGCACCCACCCTATATCTTGTTTTTTTACATGTCTATAAATTCAATTTGACAAAATAAAATTCTTATTTGGAATCAGGATATAAAAATTTACTTTTGATAAATATTTCATATTATTCTGATAACTTTTATATTTTAATGAATAGTAAAAACACGTTGTATTTTAATTAAAAACAACTTTTTTCATCGCAATAATTTATATGGTTAGATTATCCTTTTAATTGGTTTTGAAGTGTAATTAGAATATATTTTTACTATTTAATTCAATGTTTTTCATTGGAATTAATTTCACTTTGAAATTGGATATAAACAAGTATCAATCTTTTGATAGTTTTTGTTTCTTAAAAACATGCTATTTGTTTTGATAACGAGAATTAATTTTAAAATTAATTAATTTCAATTCTATGTTTTTAATTTTTAAAAATAGACATCAATTTTGAATTCAAAATTTCAGATAATTCTTAGGCTGAATTTTTTGTATTTTTCTAAAAAACTTCAATTTTCGATGAATAGTGAAACCACTTAGTGGTAGTTAAAAAAATTGACTTTTTCATTTAAATGAAATTTTAACACTTCTGTGAATTGAATTTAGAAAATCTGAGAAACACGGTTAATATCTAGGACTAAAATTTGGTTCAATGAGATGAAAATAATTTTTGGTGAATAGTAACTTTTTACTTTTATTTACCATAGTTAAAAGTAAATAGGGTAATTAAGGGTAAAAATGATATTAATATTACCCCAACACATGTCCTAATTCTATTGGATAAGTGTAATTCTACCAAAAACAACCTTAGGAGTAAAATTTGACCATTTAGGCCCACTTGGATTAAATTACGACATTTAATATTATTTTATTTAAAGAATAGTTAAAATAGTTAAAATCAATGTTTAATAACTAAAAAATTTTTAATATAGGGTTATACATAAGATAAATTCAACTATAAATATTCATTAGAAAGATAAAAATATTTCCTAAATAATGGTATTTTATTTATAATTTTTAGACATTAAATAAATTAATTTATTTATGACACAATGATGATGCAACAATTATCTCATTAATGAAATATTGACATAATTGATGTTATAAATACTCAAATAAATGTAATTTTAGACTTTTTATGAATTCCACAAATTTTATAGGTTTATATGACTTGTTAGTACTTATTTAATTAACTTTTTTCTAACTAATCATTCTTTTATTATTTTCACAAAAATCAATTACCAAATAGTGTCAAAATTGACTTAAAAAGGTTTTTAAAACAAATATTATATTATTAATTGTTATTTTATTCCTAAAAAACTAAGGTTCGTCCAAATTACTTAGATAGGATTATATATATTAATAATAAACAACTTTGGGTTCGTTTGGCTTGTTATAGAAACTTTATTAACCTTATAGTGTAAGAAAACAAGAAGACACGGTAAATGTAAAATTATTTAACTTAAAGTTAAATCTAAATGATAAGGTTAAAATAGAAACCTAAACTTGTATAAATTCTATTAGATGATATTCTTTCGACCCATACCCATCTTATATTTGAAATAAATCAATTTGGAGCTATTAAAAACCGAATATGACTTTATAATAAAATAATATTTTAAGTTTTCCTAAGGTGCCCCTCTCCTCCCTTTTAAAAGGGCACGTCCTCCCTCTCTTCCACACACAACTTTGAGCCTTCAAGCTCGGCCAAACCCTGCCAATTCCTCTTCTCCACTTCCCTAGAAACATCCTAGTGGTCTTGGTCTTCTTCAAAGACCATCATTAGTGCCCTAAGAGGAGGTTAAGAAGAGGCACTTGAAAGAAGAGGTCATGTTCGTTACCGATTCTTTCGACTTTATTTCTTCTTCTACTTCTTCTTCTTTAGTTGTTTAATTATGAAGTAATAACATCAGTATCAGTCATATAATGATATGTTATTATAAGTATGAAACCAATCTATTTCACCATCTATCCATCCTACAGAAAACGAAATCACCGCGCGTGCCTACGTACGGAATACCGTCTCCACGCTGTGGTGTAATCTGCTTTCGACCACCACCTTACTTGGATGGGTATAATGGTGTAAATAAATAACTATATATGATTATTTAAAAGTGATATTCATTCTGAAATATTATACATACACTTAAATACAATTCCATGATCATGGGAATGATATCATCGCTCGTGCGTACATACGGACTACTGTCTCCACGACGCGATGAGATTCATTCTCCATGTTAACCATTCATGAATGATTATAAAGTATATATAATAAGTAATCATGAAATATATGACATAATAATGATAATATATTTATTTATATATATATATATATATATATTTATGTCATCTACTTAATTCCATTCAATTCAATAAGGAAAGGAAAACAGCGTTCATGCGTACATATGGCCTACCGTCTCCATGAACGGTGTATTTCATTCCATTTATCGATCTATCATATATATATGTATATTCTGAATATATATTACATATGAATCATGTTTTACATTCTATAATTAAGTAAATCAGGATATAATTAATAATATCAAGAACAAAAAGTCCAAACATGTATGATAAATAAAATGATTTTACCCAAAATGTTGCTTTAACATGGAATTTACACAAGAACTGGTAATATAAAGTCATAAGTTAACCATATATGATATCATAACAATTAATATGATTCTGTAATAAGTCAATGACATTATTTAAACCACTATATAGGAGGTTCGGATACGTACGAAGCATATCCGACCTAAGGTAAGGGATAATTTTCCAAATCTCAGTTTTATCCGAGAATGCTTTTTCGTAAGTATTTACTGGGGTTATTACTATAATAAATGTCCGTGTTTTATAAAAGTTTTTTCATGTATGTTTAAAATCCTTTTTACCCATTTTGACTTTTATGCCATGGTATGGAAGGAATCTTTCTATTATTTACCATATAAGGTACTTTTTGACTTTTCCAACAAAAGTACGAGAATAATGTTTTTTTAACGTATACCACATGAAAGTATTTTTACGGTTTTATAAAGCCTTATTTTCATGAAGATTCATCCAAAATATTTCATGACTATTTTCAAAAAAAATCCTTTTCTTTTAAAAATGCATGACATTTTGTGAAAAAAATGATTTTAAAGAAGAAAGGATATTTTCCTCAAGAATTCATTTCAAGTGTTTTATCACAACCATTTTCCCTATAAGATGACATTATTTCATATGTGTATGTTTCAAGTATATTGTCTCTATGATTTACATGGTTTCAATTCTCTTATAATGAAATGATATCCATTTATTTTATATGGATTTTTTTATAATGGGATGATGTTTATGAAACCCATTTTATTTTTTGGGTTATGATGAATGATTTATGTTTAATTTGTGGCACAAGTAAGAATGATTTCATTATGAAATGGGTGGGACCTATATCTCCCTCCAATTCATTGGGTAAGGATTTAAATCTCATGAGATAGACATAGTTGGAACGGTAAGTTAATCCGGTTTAGTAATGCAGGACTGGAACAAGGAGTGGACTCAATTTAGAAAGGGACTTTGTCCACCAAGATGGTCTTGGCAGCAATGCCTGGGCTCCTATGGAAATCATATCATGTGCTTAATGTTTTTCCACAATTACAAGTTTTATTTAAAATCTATTTTATCTTGATTGATGTTCTATTTTGATCTATTACTTACGTACTACCATGTTTTATGTCATTGCACAAGATTTCGATGTTTAAGCATTATGTACATGTTTTTATGTTCAAATGTATATGGTTTGTTTTATTTTCTCCATTATTACCCTTATTGAGAATTTGAGCTCACCCTTTTTATGTTTTCTTTTCCCTAGGATATAAAGAAAGGTTTTAGGTAAAAAAAGGGGAAGATCTTTATGGGAAATGTTGAAGATCTTTCACCATGATTAGAAGATTATATTCCGAGTTTCCAAAGACACTAAACTACTACGGTCCTTGTGTGTCTATTTTTGTTATGTACTAAGTATTCTGCAAAAGTAATGTAATTTTCATGTACGTCAAGCTTTGGGTCTCTACAATATCAGGATCCTATTAGAACTAGTACATATCCCTAATGAAGGGAGAGTAATTCTAGAAACCTTTATGTTCCAAGGACCCGTCGGGAGATGGTGGACTGGTATGAATCAAGCTAGGAGACAAGAAGGTCTTATATCGATTCCCTTCAATGAGTTATTCCTAGAATAGTACTTCCCTAACATGATGAAGGTGGACCATTCCAAGGAATCCATGGAATTACGAAAAGGTTCAATAAATGTATCTACTTACTCTGAATGTTTTATGGATTTTCTTCTCTTTGATCCTTTGTTATTAGGGAATGAAGTATAAAAATCTCATAACTTCAAGATAGGTTTATGACTGAAGCTCAGATATATAGTTAGGGGCTTTGACATGATGACATACTCTCATGTGATTCGCAAGGCCCTAACCATTTAGAAGGGGATAGAGGAGGATAAGGAAGTAGTCTTACTTACAACTCAAGGTAGTCCAATAATTGATTTTTCCCTTAGTACTATAGGATACCCTTTAGATAGTAGAAAGAGAAAGGAAGACAAGGAGGATAAGAGAGATAGACAATCGAGTCGGAATAGAACTTCTTCATATAGGTGCTATAATTGTGCGATATGATTTCTTTATAGTAGCACTTTCAAGAATCCAACAATGAAATGCCACCTGTGTTTCAAGGATTTACTTCTTTGACATTTTTACTTAAAGGTTTCCTAAAGGAGTTCTAAGAGGTCCGTACAGGCAGGGAGTGGACAAACCTAGTAGAGGATACTGACTCCCCTGATGAAGAAAACTCAAGAAAATATCTAATATGATCACAGAGATGTGGCAGACCATGTCTATGCTATGGATTTAGCACCAATATATAGTGATAAAGAACATGTTACTATACAAGTTATGTACTATATAACATCTTTGATCTTCTGACTTCTTTTAATGATACTATTTTTTTATATCTATGAGCCATGTCTGGACTTGACTTAACAAAAGTGTTATATTTCCCTAACATACCTTAAACTAATATGTCATTGATAAATGACATAAAACCCTATTATATGAAAGAGTGATATTTAGTGCTTCATTTAGTGAGATATTTAAGAGAGACTCACTCAATGGATAGGGGTAATAGCATATCATCTGGACCTCCCTTCTCACTATCGAGGTATACATTATGTGTTCCACATTTCTCAGCTTCAATGTTACATGAGTCTGACATTCGAGCTTAGTGGTATGAGTTGATTGATCAAGACCACTAGATATTCTTCTCAAGAACTAGAATTCGAAAGATGGGTATAATTATAATATCCCAATCTTTACAATGATAATAAAACCCCCTTGTCATGAATTATTAATACCTTAATAGGGAATCAATGATTTAATAGTGTAATAACTTAATAATGTGTTAAAGGTTTTGAATAAGATAAAAAACATAGTTAACACTTCTAAATATTCAATGGAATATTTTTGGAGTCTGAAACTAAGTTAGTTCAAGATTCTAAGGCCCAGAAAGCCTTAAAGAAGGCAAAATAAAAATATTAAATGTATTATTTTAAGCACGAACAATTTATTCAAAATAATTTAATGACTCCAAAATGGTGCATCTTGTGTGAAATTTGAGACCATCGTTAGGTCCAAAACATGGTTTTTACCCTAGGAGGAGTATAACATTCGAAGGTGTCGTATGTTTAAAAGTTTCACTCATGAGATAAAGTTTTTAAATAATATTTAATATATTATTTTATAGAAAATAATTAATATCTCACAAATTGTGTGTCATAAGCAAAATATGAGACCATGGTTAGGTTTCAAATGGAGGGTTTACCCTAGGCAGTGTATAAATTTTATACGCATTATGTGTTTCGCAACATCACACGTGATAAAACACTTTTTATTTTCAATTAATTATTCAATATATTTTTTAAATAATAAATAATTAATATCTCTCAAATAATGTGACCTTAGAGAAATCTGATACAACTGTTAGGTCCAAAATAGGGGGTTTACCCTAGACGGGGCATAACTTCTATGCACAATGAGTGTTAGGTGTTATTTAATTTTTGTGTTAAATAATTATTTTATTTAATTATTTAAAATTAATTTCACTCATATATAGCCTTATACTGTAAACTCAATTATTTCCCACAAAAGGTTTTTCAAACCATCAATTTACACTATTTTGACTAATTTAAAATATGCAATTTCATTAATGGATGAATTTAGACACTCCTCTATTGACATTACGTTGAATCATGGATTAAATGGCCATTTTAAATTTATGGCATTTAATGACAATTTTTGTTGAAATTTATATAGAGAAAATGATTAAAGATAGATAATAATAAAAAATAAAAATTGTTTTTGTTTTTATTATTATTAATTATAAAATATAATATTTTAATGGTCTATTATTATTATTACTAAAGCTGTGTAAGTGTTATTATTATTTATAATATTAATAAAATTAAAAGTTAATAAATTAAATGGGGATGAAGATGTTCCGGGAGATAGACTGTACATATAGAAAACATGATAGGGCATCACCTCCTTCATGATTTCCTGTAGATGTGGTTTTTTAATATCCCATTTATTTGATAATATTATAATAATTGAAATGTAAATATTTTAAATAAATTAAACTATAAATGATTGTAGTGGACATAGAGAGACCAACATGGGTTGGATAGTGTTTAAAAAATATATAATAATAATAATAATAATTTATTGTAGTTTTCAAAATCTCATTTTCGCTATAGCTTCTTTGTGTGGTGTCGGATTGACATGCTGTCAGCGGCAGCATAACCCTAAAATTGAGGCAGTCATTTCAAGATCAATACTGAATATTTAATTTTTTCCTCACGGTATAGGTCCATGAAACACCCAATGTCATGATGTTTTGGCTCATGGAATTAATAGAATAAAGTAATAAATAGGTGATGCAATTAATAAATGTTAATAAATTGATTGATGAAAATATATTAAAATTGGATTTGGGGTAGTTTACATGGCATGGGTAGGAATCCCATTATTTTTTAGGCCAATCCTTTCTATCTTTCTCTCTCCTATTATATTTTTAATCTACTAAATTTCTATCCTTAATATCTTCTTCAATGTTGATCAGATTGACACATCATTGGTTCCCTTGGATTAATCTCGATGAGTATAAATTTATTCTGAAAATTGTTTTTGAAGGTGGAGAGGTATTTTTATTCAGATTTAATTAAATATTAGTTAATTATCAAAGATAGTGATAATTCTAAATAATGTTGATGCGGGGATGGTTCACGGATTCATTGGCATGTGATCGTCTTAGGGTTACGTGTGACCGTGGTTTGGGTGACGACAACCTTTGAAAACCTCAAAATATACTTAGTAAATAGTGAGGTAGGATGTTCCTTCCCATTTTGGTCCATATATATATGATTTTTTAATGATGTGATGTTTGTGTTAGACTAACCCATGCTTATGGTGAATTTCATGTTGGTGTGTGAGTAGCCTTGGGCATACTTTTTTATGTGTGATTATCCTAACTTTGATCTTGGTGTGACATATCATTACTTTCTATGGAACATTTTGTTAGTGTTTTTCATAGCCTTTGGAATTGTGTTGCAGGTACCAAGATATTCAGGTGGAGCCTTGAGGTTGGTTGTATGAAATTTCCCAACCAGATGTGGTCCTAACATCCTTAAAGGCGGGTGTGGCTACCCCTATAAAGGGGAAAGTATAGTGGAAAGATGGATGATACTAAGATATATAGGTGAAGCCTTGAGGGTGGGTGTTACGTGGTCCAGTGGCCGATTATCCATCCTAATGCAGTCCAAACATATTTAAAGGAATATATGTCTACCCCTATTGAGGGTAAAGTATAGTGGCTAGATAGTGGATACTAAGATACATGGGTAGAGCCTTGAGGGTGGGATTTACGTAGTCCAGTGGTCAATTACCCATTCTGATGTAGTGCTAATGTCCTTAAAGTTGGACAAGGCTACCCATGTACAGGGGAAATCATAGTGTCTTGGTGGAGTATGTTGGTCATGGATTACTATAAACTTGGGTAATGGGTGATTAAAAGGATGATCAGACCAAAGATAGACCCAAAAGGATGTGCAGTGTTCCTATAACAACCACCAGAAGGGTGGGTGAGATATGTGACCTTGATGGAGGTGTGTTTGTTCTTGACTTTCTTACCCGAAATGAGATGAAGTAGGTGGGGTCAGGGTTCATGGTGTCTTGGTCATTGCACAATGACTCGACACATGTTTGTTTACTGAACATTTACTTATTTCATGATATACATTATTATATATATTTTGCGCACTTATGTTAAGGATGAATTGGTGGTGTCCTATTGAGTCTTTTACTCACACCCTACTCGAGAATTTATGTATGATTGTAGATTTTGTAACCCAAGATTCGGTGAAGATCAGGGGCCCTATGACGGATGGTTGTGCGGTGGATCTTGGAGCTGGAAAAGACAAATACAGACACCAGAGTACCCCTAAAATGATTTTTATTTATTTTCAACTTGTATTTGTCTATTGTATTATACTCTGGATAGGCTTACCACTTTGGGATCTCTTATATGTATGTCATTATTCTATTTCCACATTTACTATAACTATTTATAATTGGTTTTATTCATTATTATCGATCCTATGACATGAAAAAGTGGGTAGATTCTCCCCAAGGTTTCACTTGAGACCCTCGCATTTAGTCAGCAACCTCTTGCATACATGTAGGTGTGCATGAGGACATGTATTATTTTAGCTCGAACCCAATTTTTGAGGTCAGATGTTACATGTCATATCTTATAACCTAGAGATATCATCTACCATGACCCAAATTTTCTAAAGAAACTATGATATAACTAGAAGTTACAATGTTATGTCATTGCTTATATTAAAAATTAATTCTATTAATAAATATATTATCAATAGAGTTACAGATATATCCTTCTGATAAATAAATATCAATGCCTATGATAAATGAAATGAACTAAAAATGGTGAATATTATCTTATGATAACCCCCATGTTGGTTCACGTGATCCCATCATATCTTATGATATCATAATAACATGACCCAACTATGGCGATCTATGGTAACGTATAGTACACTTATAGGAAATTTTATTTTATGATAAGGATTTATTGATAATAAATATAGAAGGAAAATGCACATATCATAATTTACAACTCCCTATTTTCAATATAATATGAAATCCATAGTGAGGAAAATGTATTAGAAGCACCTTTCATAGTTGACGATTTGATTATATCAGTAGAAGTGGTAGGAGTTTTAGCCTATTAATGGGTTATATCATAATAGGCTATTGATTTTAATGAATTATATAATATTGTATCACCATATATGACACCTTATATCATATCAGACTTATAATTCCTTGTAAAACCTTAATATCATCATTTATCATTCCAACTAATGATCCATGGAACCCTATACACAAGTGAAAATAATTTTAAAATGATTTTTGAGAATAAGGGAATTTGGAAAACCCGTAGCCTTTGATGTTAATGGAGAACCATAATAATTCTAAGCATGGCCCCTCACGCACAAACATAATTTAATATCTCTTTGTTTTTTTAAATATTAAAATTTCTAGGGAAGTGATAATCATACCATCCATATATACAAAAGTACAATAAAGGATCATGGTATGTTTGGAGAATGATTTGAGGCTATAAAAAATATTCATAAAAACACCACATGTGGTCATATTTTTCCAAAGGACTTTCTCCAGGTGACCATCGGGACCTAGAAGAAACATTTGAGAGACTTTAATGGTAGCCTATATAGATAGCCAATTATCCCCATTTTAGTGGATTCTTAACTTTTCCTCTTATCCTTGTTTTAGATTAGTATAGATCTTTTAAATAGTTTTTTAAAATTTTAGTATAGTGGTGTTTTCATTTCATTTATTTAAATTATATTCATCCCTCATACCATATTTATTACATGTTAATTGAAGGATATTCCTATATTAATTAGACCCAAGGAGAAGGACTCTTATCTCACCCTTGATTGAAATTTTACTTATTTTTGAATTCATCACTTACCTGAGGAGAGGAGGTAGTAGAGAGAGTAAAATATAGGTAATGGTGGTCTTTTTTTAACCTAATTATATTAATCATTTCTTTTGTTCTTTTTCTTCAATGATTTAACTTGTTAATTAATCTAATAAATGTTGTATTTTGGTGAAGTATTTATGACATGGTGTATGTGTTAGGATTAAAATAACTTTTTTATTTTGGTCCTATACTCGATTGGGATAGGATTTAAGTGATTAAGATATGATAGTGTCAAGAGTTGTTCACCCAATTATGTAACGGGCTAACCAACACATATAATGAGAGACTGATTTAACAGCAATAAATAGGTTTCTAGGAATAGTGTAATTGATTCCTAAAAATGGATGGGAATGAGATTAAAAATTGAGATAACTATGATATAGTAATATTGGGTAATCCATATTAGTGTCCATTCAAAATTCTTTATAATTTTTATTTCCATTTCCTTGAATGTTTTATTTTATTTTGTTTCCAAAAATCTTTTTCTTTACTCTTTTTTAAATTAAAAAAACATAAATAAGTCATAACCTCTATGAGAAAAAATTATCAATGTTGAATCTCCACAATAGAGAACCCCGGTTTTCTACTAAGATACACCCACTATAAGAAAAAAATCATACTTCTAGGTGGTTCATTAGTAATGATTTTGAAAAACATAACCAATAATTAAAAAATTGAGTTTTCTAACCATTTATTACAATTTATTAATGGTGATTAAATATAATCACAACATAAATAAATATTATGATCATTTATTTAAACATCACCTCTAATTAAAATGTATTTTGACGACATGGATTCCCATTTTATCTCTCATTATCTTTCCTAATATTCTTTGTCTATAATTTCAAACTTTTCCACTAATCCTCAATATTCTTCTTCATCTATCTATTTTGCAATCATTGTGATAGTTTCTTCCAAGTGAAAGGTAAGTTCTTAGAATATTTAATATTCTCTTATCCATGTTATTATCTAATTTCAACAACCTCTATGGTATTTACAAGGGGATTTAAAATTAGGGATTTAGGTATTTTCCTTTCCTGCTTATAAAAATTTGGTTTTATCATTTTAAGGAATCATCTAGTAAAACTAACTTATTGGGAAAACATTTTGGACCTGAAGTCTAACACCCACCCTCCATTTACCTCTTCACCCCCAATAGTATGACTCTTGTCATTCCTGAAGTCTAACTCTTTTGATCTTTTAATGTGTTTACATTTCATTTTATTGTTAATTTTATTGATTATATAGTCTATAGTTAATTTTTAGTTGATTTTTAGGGTACATTTTTTGGGTTAGTTTTCTTTTTTAAAACTTTTTTGTTTTAATGAATTCATAAATTCTATGTTAATTTTTATTTTTATAATTACTTTATTAATACATTCTAGAGTAATAATTATTTAAATATTTCATATGTGTTTTTCATTTTCATATTTTTTTAGTGATGGTTTTTAGTTTGATTTTATATAGATAATAACTATTTTTTTATTTGATTCTTTTTTTATCAATAATATGATTACTGAAAAAAATTGAATTTTATTCAATGATTCATTATTAATTTTATCTTATGGTGCTATTAATTTAATATTTTTATTTATCACACATTATATGATTTTGTTTATTAAAAATTCAATATTCATGGATATAAACAATATTTACAATGAAATCATTTTACAGCACACATTAAAGTCCATAAGAAAAGGGAAAACTATAATAGATGTGTATATATGATTCACTTAAATAATAAGATAATATTTCAAAAAAATATATTTCATTTTGATTTATATTATGTATTATTTATATATATATATATGTTATACGTTATGCATATATTATAAAATATGGAATCATGATATCTGTTTGTTATAATTATATTGTATTTTATGTTTTTTTTCTTAATTAAATTCTACAAATGCTAATATTTTTTTCTGATATTAATGTTTTTTTATTCCATAAATCTTATGTTTTACTTTTAACATGATTCTATTTAATTGTTGTGTGTTGTATTTTTTAAACAAATATTTATAAATTGAATAAAAGTGGATAGAAGTTGGATTATTTTACCCCAGAATAAACCTCAATATGTTAATGTGTTGGAAGAGTTTTTTTAGATTTTTCAACTACAAATCGATCCACATATGGAAGAATAAAATTTTTCAGTCCCTCTTGTATTTTTACACAATGGTTTAAAATACATGAAGTTTATAACCACTTGATATTGAAACAATTTCCTACTAGACGTATGAGATGGATTTGGCATGGGGAATTGGACATTATAGAAATTTTTATGTGTGATCATCATCAAAATGAACAACCAACTAGCCAAATATTGGAAATGAAATTCGAAACTTGATTAATGATGTTTTCTACACTACAACATAGCATGATAAAGATTATAACATATCGATGGGGTCACTCTATGATTTTTTATAATTTAATATAAAAGATAAGTATATTGAGTAATCAAATGAGTTTTATAAATTAGTAGATGATGTAAATCACATGTTATATGAAGGATGTATAAAATATATTAAATTTTATTTTTATTGAAATTGTTCAATGTAAAGTTCTTATATAGAATTATAGATAAATAAATATAGATGATATTGGATTTACTATATGACGTATTTTTTGAATCTAAGATCCCTCAATCATTTTATGAGATTAAGAAAGTTTTTGATGAGATTAGTCACAATTATATATAGATAAATGCACTTCTCAGTGACTGTATATTGTATTAGAGAGAATATTTAGATATAGATGAGTGTAAAATATTTTACACTTATAAATGAAAATAGGTGAATAAAAATGAAAATCATAATAAATTTAGTATGAAAAGTAATTGAATTAAAACTACTATAAAGGTTTTATATTAAATTCCATTAAAACCGTGATTAAAAATATTTTTCAAGTATTCTAAAATATTAGATCGAATGAAGTCGCATGTTATAGAAAACAAGAATTATCGGTTTATACGACATCTAAGATATGTGAAATCATGGAAATACTTTGATTTTCTATATCCAAATTTCTCTTTAAATCCTAGGAATGTGCATTCAGTATTTTTTTATTGATGTATTTAATTAATTTTGGACTATGAGTATAAATTATAGTATATAGAAATTAATTTTAATTCCTTACAATCTACCTCTATGGATGTATTTGCAGCATAATTATTTCATTATTTTGATGATCATTCTAGGAATAAAAATGCATGGAAATGACATTAAAATATAAATTCATACTCTTATATAATAATTTCATGAATTATGGGGAAATGGTGAAGATATATATAATATATTAATATCTATAATGTTTAAAATGCATGCTTCACTAATGTAGATGATTAGTGACTTTTTAGGATTAGGTTAATTTCCTAGTTAGAACACTCATATTAGCTAGTCCTATCTAGTTTATAACTTTGACTTTGAGTCTAAGAGACTAAAATATAGAAGAAATTGGTTTTTTATGAATCATAATCAGTTATTGGATATATCTAATAGATATCAGTTTAATAAGTTTTGATTATATGGACAAAATGATTTGATTACACAATAAAAAATGTTATCTGGTTCAAAAATAATGACACAATTATCTACAATTGATGCATAATTTAGGAAATACTATTAGTTTAATGTTTCTATGAAAAGAGTTCAAATCTCGTAAAATATAATTGTTATAAAATAATATAAGAAATAAAGTATTTTTTCAAAATTATTTATTTGGAATTTCAATTGTTACATGATAATATTGACATTATGCACATTGAAAATAATTTCTGTGAAAATTTTGTTTTTAAAATATTGGATGGAAATTGAAATTAAAAATATCTTCTTAATGATTGTATGGAATTATAAGACATGAATATAAATCATGATCTATAGGGAAATGATAATAAAATTTATCTTTTGGTTGTTTTTTCATTCGTAAATAAAGAAAAAAATCCATTCAAAACATAAAAAATGAGAAAGTACATTATGGATATTCAAGAAACATTTAAAGATGTATTGACGAAAAACATGATATGTTACATGGGATTAAAATTCAAAAAAATTATATTTTTATAACTCAATTTATACCTTTGGAATACCATAAATAATTACCTAATAAAATAATAATGTTTTTAATTGATTTTCTTACATTATTCATACATCTTTGTTAGAAATTTTTAAATATCATTAAGCTTGAAAAACTTCAGAAAATAATTATAATGAATCATTTTAATTTTTTGATTATATTTTCCACCATAATTTTTAAATATGATTATTTATCAAACAATACATTTTACAGAGGAACTTAAAGTTAGAGAGTCGATAAATTATCGATGTTTGTATCCCATAGAGAGGTATTATCACTTTATTTTTTTATCATTGATATATTAAAATTTTAAAACTCATTTCATATATGGTTAATTATGTTATGTTCCTTTTTTATTAAATATCTAGTTCATTTGAATCGTTTTATGAGAAAAAAAAATCAAAAAAAGGTGCTATTGTTAAAACTTATATATTTGAAGAGTGTCTCACCTTTTGTTTGGGGTATTTGGATAATATTGAGACATTATTCAATCAAGTTTGACATTTTGATGATTAAAAAATCAATTATAGTCCTAAATTAAGTCTGTAAAATTTGAAATGTCATTTAATCAGGTTTGTAAAATATCATTATATTCATTCACCTAATAAAATTTTGTACAAGCACATAGATATATGCCACTCAATAATGAAATTATAGGTCCTTTAATTTAATAATTAAAGACACGGACAAAGATGTGTCTTTAGAGTCAAACATAAAATGATAAAGGGATAACAAAATCTATTAAAAAAGAAATTATTTATTGGTTTTCAGAAAATATAATATCATGATTAATTTATTATTCAAACTATATAGATATAATTATCTTATGTAACAAATAATACTTTATATTTATACATGTAGATTATGAATACTGATAATAAAGCTACATTTACTGGTAATTTGAAATATTTAGCTCAAGGAAATTTGAAATAGTCTCAAAAATGTTATGTTTATAAAATTAATGGCTTCATGTTTTATATATATATTAAGAAGGATGGTTTGAAAATAAAAAATAGTATCATCTTCACAAAATTCATAGACTTGGCATACTATGTAAAGTTTATTGACATTATCTAATTAAATTATCATGTTTAATTTTTTTCTATGTTATTAACATGCAAGTGGGTTTATATTTATAAGGATATAAGAAAATATTTATTACTATTTAATTATGTTAACTTGTCTTGGTTGATCTATATTCGTGAGAGTGAAGAACATGATCCAAATATTTTGGATTCATAAGAACAAATGTTATATTATATTGATGATAAAGTTGATGAAGGTTAGAGTGATGTGTTCCATGTTAATTAAATAGACTTGTATGGTATTGATGATGAAGTTGAAGAATTTTTTTGTGATATTGAACCCTGTCAATAAAAAAATATTGATTTATTTTTCCACGATGATATTGAAATGGTCAGATTTGAAAGGGAGGGTGAAGATAATGAAATCACATTAATAATGGAGGATGAAAATAACATTTTTAATGATGGATTTATTGATTATATATTTATTAATCCTTTAACTTGTCTATTAATTTTTTTATTAAGAATACTTGAATTCAATTAATTTATGTGCATAATTTTCAAAATATTTTTTTGTTTTATATCATATATCATGATTTAACTTGATTTATATTCTTTTAAGATGTAGGAATGCTAAAAATGATTTTAATATATGATTTGGTCTTCTATAACTTGTATGTTATTGGATAACCCATTTAATATGCTCTCATATACATTAGGTACATTCCCTAATTTTATTATACCCCATTTTTTCTAGCTGATATCCTCTTATATTCATTAGGTATGCTCCTTACTCCCACTACATCACCATTTTCTCCAAGGATATTGAGGGGATCAGATGGAGTTGATAAAGAATGGTCATTAAATGATTAAATGGTATCACAATCACCCACACAAAGTTATAATAGGGAGATCGTTATTGGAATTTAATTTTTAATGTGAAAAAATAATTCATTACATCTATTTAATAATTATTTAATATATTATTTTTGAAAAAATTTAGATAAAAACTAAACATAAATAAACATGAATGCATTGGATGTTTTAATGATAGGGAAATTTAAATTAGTTATGTTATTTGAAATGTATATGGTGCATAAAGAAGATTTTCAAGGCTTATACAAGTAGATATTGGGACAGTTTACAAGTTATATGAAATACCTTTTCATCACATATCATATTTTGAGGCACATTCTCAATGATTAAAAGAAAAATATTTTTCATAAACAAGTGAATGTAAGTCAAAATAAATATTTATCATTTATTTCACCTAATATTACTATCAAATATTAAATCAATTATATTTTTCATATCCATTTATAGATTATTTTTCATTTTAATGTGCATAATAATGTCGTGAATTAATGGAAATTAAATATTTTTTAGGAAAAGTGGAAATTCATTGAGCAAATTTTGTGGTGTGAGTTTAATGAAAACTCTTTAATTCTACACTAGATGAAAAAAGGGTACTCAAAGGGAAACTATGGGATTATTTTAATCCCATTGTGGATATACATCATTCTGATTCACAGGATGTATCTAATACTCTCTTAGAATATTTATATTAATTTATTATAAACAATGAAATTTTTTAAGGTTAAATTTATTTTTTTCAAGAATTTTTAAAAAAACTAATCAAGTCAAGAGAAACAATTCATTTCATACATAGCTAGTTCCAAAATATTTAGATGAAGAATATCAAACATGGTAATTTATTATTTATTATTAAATATACATCTATTTCTTTTATGTAATTAAATTTTTATAGTTTTTGATGTTTTACTTTGATTATATAGGTGAAATAATTTGTTCATGAGTTCATTAAAACCATTTTTGGGTTTTATGTGCATAAGAAATATCATGTAAATTAAATAAATGCACCCAATAAAAATTTGGGATAAAAAATCTAAATTAATATTCACATTTTTCTATTAGCATTAAAAAATTAAATAGGCATGGTATGAAAATCCATCATAGTAATCAACAGTCACCAAGAGTGATTCTATTTCCCATGTATGGGAAAGTTTAATGTTGATCATATGTGAGGGTGGGTTACTAGATGCTCCACCTCATGATTATTTTTTAGCAACTCATCTTTATTCACTATTATGCCTCCTTCTATAGATTTGAGTAATATTACTATTTTTGGTCAATTTAAATCACAAAATAAATTTTGAACCTACAAAATATAATATGGGAGCCTAAGTCATAATGGGTAACCTAGGATGGTTAGTTTATATTGATAGGGAGTGTAGTGACTACTCTATTTCTGGGAATTATAGGGAGAATTTTGGTAGACATTTTTTCCTTGATATAAAAAACTACAGTGGTACTTAATCTATTACATTTATTTTAATTTTTGTATGTTATTATAAAAATTGTTATAAATATATTTTATATAAACAATATCAAATTAAAAATAATTTATATTATAAATTTTATTTAATTCAGGAATTGGATGTACTAAAGGTTGGTAGTCAATGGGAAAATCAAGACGATGCATCATATGGTGGAAACCTAACTAACATAGAAGAGTATATTAAATGTTTGTTCCCCTTCTTAATGTTTTTTATTTTTCATCAAAACTTATATATGTTTCCGATTCATAATCTAACTTCAAAAAATATGTTTATATACTTAAAAACATGTGTTATATAATGTTTATATTTATTTTATCTTTTTTTATTTTGACTGTTTTAATACTGAAATTATTTAATTCAATACCTTATGAATAAATATGTATTTTAAATTATAGGTACTAAAATATTTTTAAACCTATTGTTTACTATTATTTTTTGTGTTTAATGGTGGTTTAAAGCACCATTATATAATAAATTCATTGTGGTTTTAAGTTTTTATAGTCTATAAAAAATATAAAATTTAAATAATTGATAAATCATTAGAAAATATTAAAACTGCCACTATATTTTAGAATAATATTAGATGTTAAACTACCATATTCATTATAGTGGTGATTTTGAAACTAATTCCAATTATATATTTGTATTGATTATATAATACCATAACCAATTAATAAATGACTCATTAAAATGTTGTGGTTTGAGAAAATTTCTAGAATCCATTATAAATAGTATAAATTATCACATATTTAAAAAACATTGTTATTATAAATTTTTTATGTAGTGACCTTTGGAATTAAAATTTAATATACTATGACCAATTAAAAATTATTAATTTTTCAAATTGGATTCATTTCTAAAAAGATTTCATTATTTATCTGTCTTCATATCACATTTATTAATAATTTTGTTTTATTTGATTTATTGTATTTTATATTTTTTCCCTTATTTTCTTTTGACTGGGAAAATGATAATGAGTGGTTCATTTTTCTATAATGGACCACAATATTTATGCTAGTTAATGAGAGAGGTTGAAATAACTACTGAAGTGAGACACACTATCCTAGTCTAACAATACGATATTGAAAATTTTCTCTTCACATGGGTTCCCCAAGAAAAATGTCAACAGACATAATAAGAACAAAAGTAGCCTAAGGTGAACACATACGAATGGTAGGATGGAGCCAACTATAATAACATGTAAAATAAACCACAAGAGTACATGAAATCATTCCATAAAGAGGAAGAGGATTCCAACACCAAGGCACTACTCATGTACTAAGTAGAGATCAACATCTGGGGGCTGGATGAGCTATAGAACAAAATATCCCATATGATTGAGTCCCTCTAACACTTTATAGAGTATATGGAGTTGGAGATAAAATTAAAAAAATAATATCTTATCCCCTAACATTTTATGAAAATATCAAAGAATTAGATGAAATATTGAAGAATCATTTCCCCCTCAAATATATTATTTTCCTCTTATTGGTATTACAAGCACTACATAGGATAGAAAAAGTATATTTCAATACAAATAACAATACTTTATATTCTCTTGTATTTGATTTTATATTTTAATAAAATCTTACTAACTATCTACACATTAATTTTATATATTCAATGAAGCAAACCAAAAATTTTATTTCAAATACTTTTAATATTTTTAATAATATTTATTAATGTGGTCTCATATATGGTTCATCTTTTGAAGCATTGTGAGTCTTTGAAATCTATTTAATATTTTGAAATATATTATTTTTATCATATGCATGTGTGAATAAGTTAAATAATTATTATCATTTAAGAAGTTACCAAAATGAAAATTCCAACACCATGGTATTGTCTAGAACATGGGTTTTAAATAGGAGAGGTATAATTATTTTTATTAGGATTAGAGCCTCAAATAGAGACTTTATAGGTTTTTAAGGTTTTACTAGTTGACCTAGTTTAACAAATACGAATTCATCACTAAAAATATTTTTAAATAAATTTTCTTTTTTTAATGATATAACTATATTTGGTTAAGATATAATAATTAAATAGTAACCATAAACACTCACAAAGAAAAAGGGGAATTTTTGATTAAGAATAAAGCATCAGAAACCCACCATTAAAGAAGGAATCAACCTTTTTCTTTTTGCATAATTATTTTTGAAAATAAAAAAAATTGTATAATTATTAATGAAGCTATATTATATTATTATTCATGATATATTTTTCAACTAAAATCTTTAGAATATCATTAGTTCTAAATTATTTTATTAGAAATTATGGTTTTTTCATGTATTGATGAAGAATAATCCACATTATATCTCCTCCTCTACCCTTTATTGCTTTAAATTTATTCCTCTTATCTTGAAATGAATGATTAATATCAACTTCTATAATGGTTAAAGGTTCAAAAACAGTAGAATGAGTTGGTTGATCAGCTAAAGAAGGGCAAGGGAAGAACCAGTTTGGGCATCGTTGGTGCAGAATAACAGATGATGGTGTTGGTCCAATATGAGATGGTAAGATGGTATAGAGGGATGTGAAAAGACCTTTTTAAAACCTTAATTATATTAAAATAAAAAATTTAAAAATTATAGAAGTATCACATGAAATATTCAATAAGTGTTGTAATAATAGTAAGATTTTTAAAACATACAGTAGAAAAAATAATGAAATTTAGATAAGAAAATAAATATTATAGGAAAATAAAAACAGGAGAAAAAGAATTTTTATTTTACTTCATATAAATATGATTTTTTGTTTAATCTTCACTACTCTCTTGTTCATGAGAAAAATGACACCCAATAAAACAAACCTAAATTTTGAAATGATGTGATAACATTTTACAGGACCCTACCTTTTGATCACCTGGAAGAAAAAGCAAGAATAAACCTTCTGTTATGCAGACCAAATCCCAACCATAAACAAATATAACATTTTTTTAGAGTCATAACTCAATTAACCAACCTTTTATATTATATGTATAACAAAAAATAAATAAACCATATTTATAAAGGGAAAAAATAAATCACAAATTAAGGATAAATAGAAATGAATAAATAATACAGCTCTAAAAAAATAAAAAGATATATAATTGAATGTTGGTGTAGATCAATAACTCTATAAATATATTTCACATTGAATCTCCATTGGGATCACATCCATAAAATAATAATTATTGTATTGGATCTTCCATCACTTTTTTATTTCTTATGTTCAGTCCCATGTATTTAATCTACTACTAGTTCCTTCAATATCTATTTATAAATGAATTCCCAATGGTCATTATATAATCTTCATGGTCTTTTTCACATGGGTTTCCATATTTTTATAAGTCTAATTATACTTTAAAAGAGTTTCAAAAACTCCCATAAATATAAATAGGAAAACTTAAAACATCTGGAAACAAATATTAACAACAAACAAAATGTATTTAAATAATATAAAAATAATTATAAGATACATTTTCATAATATAAAGAAAATTAATAAGATAGATATATCATAATATAGATATATTATAAGATATAAATCTCATAATATATAAAATAATGTAAGAATCATTTTCTATATATGGTTAAATAATATCTTCATAAATTTTATATAGACCATTGTAAGGTTTATAAAAACATTCAAAAAGTCCTTACATAAATTCATAAGGTTGATATAAACCTTCATAAAGTTCATACATAATTTAATAAGTTTAATACAAATAGTTATAAGGTAAACATCATACGATTCAAGTAGTTTTTTAAAAAATGGAAACTTAATATAGTAGAACCAAAAAACAAATATTATAAATATAAAATAATTAAAGGATAACAATATATTAATTATCAATGTTATGTAAAATTAAAATTTTCAATATTTAAAGTTTTAAATTCTATAAAATGTGAGGTGGTGTAATATTCAAAACATAAAAATAAACATTAAAAAATTAAACATCAATACTAAAAGTATCCCTAATTTCAATAAACTCAATCATAGAACTAACAATCTCCTCAAATTTGAAAGTTAAAAACTAAAATATATTATAAAACACTCTAGACCTTTTTAATAATTTATCAAAAAGTTTAATTATTGTCACTTTATTAAAAAATATCTTTTAAAAAAATGAATTTCCATTAAAAAATAAAAAATCACTTATCATGATAAATAATTAAAATAGGTTGTAAAATAGTAATACTAAAAAAGTTTAAAGGAATAATTACATTTTTGGTCCCCTGAGTAAATTAAAAAAACTCTTGAAGTAAATAGGCATACAAAAACATGAAAGCATAGTGATTAAAGTGGAAATAATCTCCAAAGTATTCAAACTGTTCTTATATATATATTTCTAAAATTGTATAAAAATGTGAGAGATAATAAATCAAGTAAACAAAAAATCAGATAATCATAAGTATAGCAGCTATACTAGCTCACATATTTTGTAAAAAAACAATAAACATCAATATATCAAAAAAAAAATAGAAAACATATTTAGTACAACATATTTAAGGACTATAATTATAGCTCATGCTAAGAACATTAAATACTTAAAAAATCAACCTTTAAATTAAACTAAGGTTATAAAAATTCTCTTCCCTTTTATAAATTACTAAAAAGATATCTCCCATAAAAATTAAACAATAACTAAGAAACATGTTTTAAAAAATAATACTACATTTGATAGGCATTTAAAAATAGATTTAATATTAAAATTAAAATATGTTTAACAATTAAAATAAATAATAAATAACTCAACCTAGATTTACACTTTTTATATTATAATTATTACATAATAAAACCCCCCTATGTTAAAAAAATTAGCATTTTTAAAACTAAAATTCTACAATATGATTAAAATTAGAAATTTAAAACTAAAACATTTTGCAAGATATATATGAATATTCAAATACTATAAATAGTTCTTGTTGGGGTATAAATCAATTAAGAATAATTCAAAATATTACTAAATTTATAACTTGACTTTAAACTTTTCAAAGATAAGGATTGGAAACTTTCACTTTTATTTTATATCATTTCTTCTTTAGAAAATATTAAAATAACAAAATCACTACTCAAAATTCAATCTAAAAAATAGTGAATATATAGTGAAGTCCTTAATCCTTTAGAATTAATTAAAACACTGAGATCCATTAAAATAAGTTAAACAATATTAAATGAATTATAAAATTATTTTTAAAGAATTTATATGAATAAAATTTAAAGCTCATTCTAGTAAACTAGATTCTAAAAAACAAGAATACATGTGTACTAGCTAAAATTATAAACTTACTTGGGCTTATAGAGTGGTTTAGGTTCCAATCATCTCTTCACAGTACTTTATGAACCCAAGAAGAGTGAATTCATGGAACATTAAAACTCATGAGAGATGAATTAATTAATGTATTATTGTTCCCAATTGGTTGTAAAAAACTTTCACAACATTAAGAAGCATAATGACCATGTAAATCACATTTAAAATAGTTGAATGGGGAGTAATAAACCTTTACCTTACTATTATACTTAAATTTCAAAAAATTAAAAATTATACCAAAATTTACTTTTGAAATATTTATATTAGATATTTTATTTCTCAAATGGAATCTTTATTCTGTATTTTTATCCAATAACTTTTTATCTTATTATTTTCCTTTAAAATGGATTTTATATCATGAAAAATCTTTTCATAAGTAGATAAATTTTTATATCTTAGTATTTTATTTTCTTCTTTAAGATTCTCACATTATTTCTAAACGTGATACATATCATCTAATAAAAAGTTAAATTTATTTTATTCCTCTTCATTATCTAAAGAAAGAAAATATGTAATCATATATTCTCTAAGTTTTTATATTTCAAAATCATTATTTTTTATCTTTTCAAATTCAAAAATAAATAAATTTCTCTCTTACACAACCTTCTTGTTTTTATTATTGAGTTTCAAGTGTATAATTGTAATTTTATTAATTTTTTAACCAATATTTATTCTAATTACTTGTTACAAAACTTATCAAGATAAGAATAATAGGAATTAGAATCTGAACGAGAACTATTAACCATAGTATATTTATCTATGAAGCACACATAACCTGAATGTTCATTAACAGTATATAATGAACCAAAATACTCATAATAATTTTTCTAGTTCATATGATTGTGTATCCTCTTTCATTTATTTGTTGGAGTCTGGCCTCAAATTTCCAGGCTTTATACATTTAGATCACACATGTTCTCTTCATTTATCATGGTTTAAAAAAACACCTGTGATGATATTCCTCTAATCTCTTTTTCTGTCCATACATCACAATCAAAGATATCCCATTAATTTTTACAACATAGATAAATAAATTAGTTCCAAAAAAATATATAACAATAAATTCAATAAATAATTTAAATAATCAATTTACTTAAATTTTAAACTCTAATATTAGTTATTTGGTATCAGGATAAAAAATAATTAATCTCTTCCCTTCAAGGGAATAGATCTTGTACCAATTGTTAGACTAGTATGAGATTTAAAGATGGACTAAAGGGTCTTGAATAGACCTTTTCAAAACTTTAAGTAGATTAAAATAGAAGTGTTCAATATTAATGTGGTACCACATGAAGTACTAAATAACTAGTGAAATAATATTAATAGTTTGAGAACATATAACAAACCAACTAATATAATTTTTCTAAGAAGATAAATATAGTATAAAAGTAAAAATATGAGAACCATAATTTTTAAAATAGTTTAGAAAAAGGTGATCATATGCCTACTCATTACTCTTATCTTCTCCACAAGATAAATAGAACCCACTAAAACAAACCTCACTTTTGAAAGGTTGTGATAACCTTTTACAAGACCATATTTTTTGTCACCTAGGGGAATAATCTAGAAAAAACATTCCTTTATATAGACTAGGGAACAACCAAAAACAAACATGACATTTGATAAGAGTCATAATTCAACAGTCCTACCATTTACAATGGAGGTATGACCAAAAATAAATGAACCAGCTTTTTAAATGGAAAATAATAATCTAACTGCTAAGCACAAATAGAAATGAATAAACAATAAAAATTTAACACAAAAATTTAAAATAAAAAGAATAAAATTTTCATGCATCTTGATCAATCTAACAATATGATTTCATGTTGAATATCATTTGGGATCATAGCAATAAAAGAGTAATCATATTGGAAAAGCATCTAGAATTTTTGTATTTCTCATGTTCATTCACACATATCACATCAAATATATTTCCATTGATATATATTTATATATGAATTCCCAATTATCATCTCATTATTTTTATGATCATATTCACAAGGGTTTCCATATTTTGAGATGTTCATTGATAATTTAAAAGAGTTTCCAAACCTCACATCAACCTATATGGGAAAAATAGAAATAGGCACAAAAAAATTATTGAAAAATAAAAAATAATCTAAATATGTTCATAAGATATATATATATATATATTAATAAAAATATATCATAATATATAAATCTTATAAGATTGAAAAATGTTTAAAAATTATATTCATCCTAAGGTTAATTCAACTCTTCATAAGGTTCATATAGACCTTCATAATATTGATACAAACCATTGAAAGGTTAATAAAAACCTTTATAAGGTTCTAAAAAACAATTTTCTGCTTTATAAAAACCATTATAAGGTTGATATAAATATTAATAAGGTTAACTTTGTAATGTTAAATTAGTTTTTCAAAATTTATAAACTTACTATAGGAGAATAAAAGAAAAATATATTATAAATATAAAATACATAAAGAATAATAATATATGATTATTAATATTTTGAGAAATTATAATTATCCAAATTAAAATTTTCTAATTTAGTAAAATTTGTTGTATTATAATATTTTAAAAATTAAAACAAATAATCAAACAAATTTAAAATTATAAAACATTAACACTAACAATCAAATATTTTTTAATAAACTCAATCATATCACTAACATATGGTGCATTAAAGATGACCCTTGGAACTAAATCTGGAAAGGGATTAATAGGTAATAATGGTGTGAAATGGAAGATATGTATAGGGTAATTATCAAACATATTCCATCCAACATCGATGGGAGTTCATGGTGGAGGAGTTCAGAGAGGTATGTAAAATGATGATGAAATAAAATATAGAGAAGAAGTTGTTATCACATGGAATATGGTCCCAAGGCACATGTCATGTTTAGTTTCAATATATAGCTAATGTTTCCATGGAGGGGTTAAATATTTCATGGAATGTGACCTCTTGTCACACATCACGTCCCATTTTTTATTGGAGGCTACATTTCTCTAGGGTGATAAATATCACACAGTGTATAGTTTTGATACAAACACCCTATATGGATTCATTACACAACCAAGGTTATAACAAGTACGCTCTAGGATTAACTCCCAATCTATAAATATCATGTGGGATTGTTAATACACCATATATTTAGGAGATATGACATTATGTCCATATGATACATGATTAAATAAACTCAAGAGTTCCAAATACCATGTTATATAAGGATAAATCCATGTATATTGACCCCAAAAAACCATAGTGATGGTGGTAAATTCCCTTATATTACCTAGGTTTTACATTTTTAGTTACTAAAGGATACATTTAATGTCATTTCTATCCTTGGATTTTGAGCTGACTTGATGTTTCATCATTTCTTTTGTTTTCAGGGAGTCCAACTGGGTTTATTTATAATCATCCATGCACAGTCATTCATACTGACATGTGTTGTGTATATACAGATGATGCATAGTATGGAGGTTTATTTTGTGGATTTGGTTATATTAGATCCAAATCCTGATGATTCCCAATGGTGATGATTATTGCGGGTGTTCATGACAAGAGCTAGTGTGTCAAGAAGTCTACCTTCTTAGTTTTTTGAGGTTTATCATTATTATGGGATATTGGGATATTATGTTTTCCCCTACATATATTTGTTTTATTAATGTTACTATTATATATTTTTAACATTTCTCACATGAATATTACATTATATTTGGTTATTATGTGTTGATTATAAAATATCATATTATGTTTTGGAGTTATGTTTCTATGTGTATGTTTATTAGGATAAGGCATCCCATGTGTGTGATAACCTTCTTAGTGTTAGTCACTATCCTTTGTCCTATTAGAGTAAGACATATGGTGGCATAATTGGATTATAATCATACTAGGTAGGATCTATTTTATTTGTGTCATGTCATTTATAACCTATACTGTCCCTAGAGAGTGATGATGAAGAAAAATAGGAAGCCATCATCAAAGAGAATATAGTGTTGTAATTTGAAGAAGAAACAACTAGGAAGGTGGTAAAGATAGATAAATAAGAATAACTTAAGGAACATGGTAAAATAATTACTTACTCCTCATTCAACTAAAAATTCTTTATAGGAATCTTTAAAATACAAGAGGCCTTATTCCTTTTATTCTCACACATATGAATTTTTTTGTTAATTTAGGGTATGGGTTGAAGCATTATATCTATGGAGTTATGTAAGTCCATTTTTTCTCATGGACACTTCAAAGAAACATATTTAGAGGTTTCAATCAAGGAAATCACACCCCACTTCAAATTGGAGATGATTAATTAATATCATCAAGTTATAGGAAGTATAACTTCCATTTTTTTAATGAAGTAATCGCGATGTATCTTGAATTTCATGTTATTTTATCAATTAAATATATATTTTCCTAATATATATTGATGATATTTAGTTTTTTTGTGGGATTTAGGTTTCCAAAGAGTAGGTTTTGGAAAACCTAATTTATCTTATGATTGAAATTATATTATAGGTGGTCGATCATGACATGACACTCATGTGCTATGTTGTGATGATTTTAATTTAGAAGATTCCCTCTTCCTGGGGACCATCATACCATTACTCTTAGGGGATAAATATTAAGTCTATTTATATGGGTATAGGACCTCTACTAGGGGTTCATCACACTATGTCCCTCAGGGTACATTTCATAACACAGATGAGTGAGGATCCATCATGTTGTGACCCCTAAGTCATGATGTGACCAAGTCACTAGGTGGAATTTTTTAAAAGGGAGAATTTTTTTAATTTTTCCTTGCACCCCTTTAATATTCTTCCATCCTCCCAACCCTTATGTGATTTTTGTGACCTTGAAGGATTCTCTTTGTCAATTTTAACTCTTTAATTCCCATCTCTTTCCTTTTTGAAGCATTATTCATTATAGAGGTTCTCTTTTGGTAATTTTAATCCCTTCATATCTCATTCTTCCAATATTTCTTATTTTTTCTTGTATAAACCCTAAATATATATATTTGGGGATATTTAAATGTTTCAAGAGATTTATGATTTAATTTAGGGGTATGGGTGGAAAATTATTCTCTCTTAAGCTTGATGTAGGAAGTCCTTACCATGTTATGGATTTTGTATAATGTTTCATGCCTTTTTGTGCATGTGGGTATGTGTGTATCCTTATGAAACCATGCGTTTGGTATCAAGTGACTTCATAGGTCTATATGGTTTTTGTTAAATCCTTAGAGTGGGGTGTCATATAGATATCATAGAAATGATAGAACATTGCATGTATTATATTTAGGGGTTGGGATATTCTTGTGGTTTTTTGGGATGAGTATAAGATATTGAGCATATTAATTATTGTTTTTTATTATTTATATTTTATATGGAATTTATTTATCATTTTTTATGACCTCATCTTAGGTGATAGGATGGTAATGAGGTTTTATGAGTGATATTATCACTAGTATTCCCTGGGTGAGAGGTAATGGTCTAAACTAGGCTATGTAGACTCCCCTAAGTAAAAAAGGGATGGTTTGGGATTAATGGGATGAAGATTATGGTCATGAACCTATACTAAGTGATAGGATTGGAATTAAATAGTGACCTACCCTAAATGATAGGGGATGGTATGGAACATGGTATGGGTTATGATTGAGTGCTTGATGTGAGTTTGTGACTTTAGTTAGAAGGAACTATAGTTTTTTTGGATTATTCTAAGGGTTCTGAATGACATTTCCTTCCAGTATAGAGTTGAAGAAGGTGGTGTTGAGATTCATGGAGCCTTGCTTATCATATGATGACCAAGTAGTTTTTTATGTTTAATTATGAATGAAATTACATACACCTTCATACATCTACATTACCTATTTTAAGGTCCTATTGGTGGCATCCTACTAGGTTTATACTCACACTATTTATGTGAATCTCAAGGAATGTGAAGACTTTATAGTAATGGATCTAACTAATTTCAATTTATCTATGATGGAATACTAAGTAGATATAAGTGGATAAGATCGAGGTGATGTCGACATATACTTCAAGATATTTTGCAGTGATTACTTGGTTATTATTTTCTATTTTGTGTAATATATATATATATATATATATATATATATATATATTGACCCATCATATTTGGGGGTCCCTTTTTACTTGAGATACAGGATATTTTATTCCATTTGATAATTTGTTGTTTTGATATTATATACTTCTTCTACTATGTTTATTATTGTTTATTATTTATTTTCATTACTTCTATTATATATGTTTACTATTATAGTGATTCAATATTAAGGAAATAGTCTCCATTAGGTATATCCCAGTTCCTCACCTATAGTTGGTAGCCTCTTATTTATGGGGAGGCATGCATGAGGTCATGTTTCCCTCCATTTCATACATGGTTATCTAGTTTGGGGAATCAAAAAATGGTATGAGATTATTTTTTCATTTTATTTTCTATTTGGAGCTTATTTGAATGAATACAGGATGGTCAACTTGAGTGGGAAGTTAAAATTGTGTCTAGATGACACATATATACATGACCATTGAGTTACCAGGGTAGTGGGAATTTATTTTAGGGGTTGTGATATAGTTTCATGTGGTTATCCAATATTACTGTGTTGTTATGATTTATAGGATTTTCTTTTGTCTAGATTTGTGAGAGTTGGTGAGTTCATGAATCATGTGTAAGTATTTAGGTTTACATGTCATGCACCTGATTACATGTGATAAATATATTTTTAAATTAATAAAATTCCAATAATAATATATATTTTTTCCCTAATACATTATTGGTGACATCTAGTTAATTTAACCTAAACATGTTTATTATTTGTTTATTATGACTATGACTAACATGTAGGTATTGAAGACCCTATATTAGGTATATTGTGAGTACATTATGATTAGGCATAATGGTTGGGGATAGACCTATAGGTTTTTCTTCCTAGGGTGTCTTCTAGTGATTACACCTATTAACTACTTAAATATTTTTGAATTTGAGCCACAAAAAAAATTATGATCTTTTGTTTTTCATTTTAGATAATACATCCTCAAAGACATATCATACTTCCACCTAATTCCTGGGAATAAAAAAATCCCAAAGTTTTAAATTTTCATATTATACCTATAGATATCTAAGAGGGCTAGTCTAGGCATCTGATTAATGTTTCCCTAGTGTTACAGGAAGCAAGGCCTCTCTAACTGGGGGTTTTCCAATTTGTATTGATGGGTGGTGAAGGAACCCATTTGGGAGAGACTATAATGGTGGATTTCTCATGATATTTCTAGCTACATCACCCTCTTTACTTTCAGGGTGTGGTTGTTCCTCTAGATTCTAAGGACCCGATTGATATCCTTGAGGTAATATTTAATCTAATAGAGATTTATAATGACCAACAGGTGAATCTGAAAATGAACATGCTATAGGTATCCACCAAAAGGTGTTGTGGTGATTTTCTAGGCATATAGGAATGATATTCTATCATGGGTATCCTATAAGGACCTATTTTTTTAGGAGCTATTTCTATATATATTAAGGTTATATTATGATCAATATTTTATTAAAAATGGGTATAAAATGATGTTTATAGATGATTATGTGACTTGTTTCAGATATTTGATCTATTTTTTCACTATTTTTGGATAATAATGAGGCCCAAACTTCCAAGAGTTTAAGATATAACTTTTATTAAAAACAAGGCACTAGGTCCAGACATTTGACCAAAAAAACTTACTCTAATATAGTCCTAAAGGTCCTAATTGTGGAGAAGGTATTGGAATAGGATGGCATAGAAAGTCACTTTCCTTATCTTAGTAGTATAAGTTTCAGCCTTATGAGTGGGTTTTTTGGTTAATCTACTAGTGGTTGGAATAGAATATCTAAGGATATACCTTAGGGTGCCAAGATGTGTTCTAATCAGGGTATTGGTTCTTCAATTTCTACCATGGGAGAATTTTCCATTTTATATTATCATTGTGGTTTTAATATGAGTTTTTTCAGTTATTTCCAAATCCACCTAGGGAGTTTCATACTTGTTCTAAGATGGGGTACCTTTAGAATTTTTGTAAGAGGGTGTCTCGGTGGAGTACAAGAAGAAGATCAAGTATACGAAGGCCTTGAGGTCTTGTATAGGTGGACCTCAAAATGAATAGCATTTTTATTCCTAAGAGATCATAACATAGATATTTCCAAGGTTCCCAAGGGTAACTGTATCAACAGATGCCTCAGGGATCAGTTTTGAAAGTGAGTTAGGGATCATGAGTGCGGTGTTGTGGATATGAGATCAGTTGAGTTTATGCTTTGGACTAAGTTTTAGAAGATGAAGAAAATGAACCTCAAAATATTATAGGTATGGTTTTCATCACCTCAATTATTTTAATTAATTTTTCTGATTCTGGTTATTCTTATTCATTATTTTCTACATTAGTTTTATCTAGGTTTGGGTTGATTGTAGAGCTTTTGATGGAGATTTTAGTACTTGACATGCCACTTAGTAAGAGGTTAGATCATGTTCATAAATCCATAGATTATCTTACAATGTTAGGAGACTAAAAAAATTTATGGGACTTTATAGTCTTGGATATGATGAGTTTTTACATCATATTTGAGATGTATTGGTGGAGTCACATCTAGGATTTCATTGACCGCTACCAGAGGAGGGTGTATTTTACCTCCTATATGGGATATGGATGTGTTCTAATGGTATGGTGGGATACAAAGGAAAGTATATCTAGACTAAATTTCTTTCAAATAGGATATATTGTAGAATAAGTGATGGGTATGATTTTTGTAGAAAAATGGGCAATATCCCTAGCCAATTTTACTTTATTGGTAGACTAGTTATTGGATTTTTTTTCTAATGTTTTTTTAGAAATTACATTTGAGAGGGATATTGATTTTGTGATTTATATCATGTTGAGTGTGGTTATCATATTAATTATCCCTTATCATATGAACTCGGGAAAGCTAAGTAAATTGAAGGAACATCTCTAAGATCTTAATGTTAAGGGTTTTATTCATATGAATACGTCCCCTTGGGGTACACCAGTTTTAGTTAACTAAAATTAGGATGGTGTGCTCAATTTATATGTCAGTTATTAAAAGATAAACTTGGTTAAATTAAAGAAAATGTATTTATTTATATGTATTGATGACTTGTTTAACTAATTGAGGGGAGCTTAATGGTTCTCCAAGATTGACCTATGATCAGATTACTATTAATTACATTTCTGGGTAGATGATGTCAAAAAATTCATTATTTAGGGGAAAGTGTGGCTTATATGATTACCTTGTGATTATATTTGGGTTGAATAATGCACCAGTGGTGTTCATGGATCTCATGAACCCGATTTTTCACCCCTATATGAACTCGTTTATCCTATTTTTTATCAACGACATCTTATTATAGTCACAAACCTATGATTCACATGTTTATCACCTTGAGATTGTATTGAGAACACTTTAGTAACATCATCTTTATTCCAAGTCCAAGATGTTTCAATTTTGGATTTAGGAAGTGTGATTTCTTATACATGTGATCTCAGAGGTAAGAATATCAATTGATCAAAATAAAGTGGAAGCGTAGATATCTTGGGCTCATCCTAGTAAAGTATTCAAGATTGGAAGTTTTCTTGGATTGAACAGGTATTATAGGCAGTTTATTCAAGAATTTTCTTTCTTGGAAGTTCCTATGACTAGGTTTTATAGGAAATAGTATATGTTTGAGTGGAATATAATGTGTTAAGAGAACTTCTTGGGGTTAAAATGGTTGCTCTGATTATAATTATTATAGATCTAAAGAACAATTATATATTCTATTGTAATGCCTTGGGAATCATTCTAATAGATATTCTGATTTAGACTGATCCAGTAGTAACTTATTGATCTCCTCATCTATGAAATCATGAGCATAACCACCCTAACCATGATCAAGAGATATAATTTTTTGTTTATGTATCGATATTTTGTATTAATTATCTCTTTGGTGATAGATTTTTTCTCTATTCATACCAAAAGAACATTCAATATATATTCTCTTAGCAATACCTAAATATATAGAAGAAACATTAGGCCAAGTACCTCCATACTTTCGACTTTGATATAGTGAATGTATTAGGAAAGGGAAACATCATTGTAAATTATTTTAGTAAAAAACCCAGTAGTGGTTAATTCAAATTTCTAACAAGGAATGGAAGCCAATAATCCTACTTTCTGACTGAAGATGAATATACCAGTGAATCAAGTGGGGGTTTCATGCACTCTTTTGGATATTACAACTTTACTAGTAGACCAAGTAAATGACATATAGGGGTTTTATTTGAATATTTTGTTCATATGGTAGTAGATCATGGATGATGATCCAATTCTAGGGTATACTTGGGATATATTTGACATGTTTTACATACATTATAAATTGGTGTTCTCTGCTTCTATAAAATAATAGAGAATGAGGGTCTCTCATTCCTCGTTTTGGGAAGTGCATGTAAGCTCGACTAATATGTATCATGATATTAGGAATTTTTATTAGTGGATAAGTATAAGGAATAACATCATGGGTGTCTTTTCTTATTTCCTTACTTATAAAATGATAAATATGGAGTATTTATGCTTGGGTGTATTACTTCAACCACTTCATGTTTCTATATGGAAGGGGAACAAGGTTCCTGTGGACATTATCATGGGACTAACCCAAACCCCAAGATGTTGTGTTTGATATGGGTGGTATTTGACTAGATGGAAAAGGTTTCATATTTTTTGAATATTCATAAGATTAATCATGTATATGAGTTACGCGTATTATATGTTAATGAGGAAGTGTGATTACATGGAGTACCTATGAGTATAATGTTAGATTAGGTTATACACTTCACATCAAGATTCTAGAAGGGTATATAAAAGGTCATGGGGTCTCAATTAAAGATAAGAACAATATATCACCCATAGATAGATTTATAGTTATAGAGGATGATCCATATAATGAATTATATTCTTAGAACATGTGTTATTGATTATAGTGGATCTTGGGATGACCATCTAGCCTTATAAAAATTCACGTCGAACAATAGTTATCAGGATTCGATCTAGTTAGCTCACTTAAAATATCTTTGTAGTAGGTCATGTATTACTTTGTTGTGTTGGTTGGAGGATGTGGAGTTAGATATTATTGAACAAATCTTGGTATTAGAGACTAATGAGTGGGTGAAATTTGTCTAGAATCAGTTGGTTACCACTCTAAGAAAAAAAACATTCATGTGTAAACTAGAGGTGGTGACCCCTGGAGTTTACTATGGGAAACTGAGTATTCTTGTGTGTATCACCACAATTGGATCATCAACGCTTGAGGAGGAAATGGAAGTTTGTTACATATTATGTCGTTTTGTTCAATATTATGGAACATATTAGAATAGTGTCTTACTTACTGGCTCTTCCTCTATAATATCAAGGTATTCATGATGTGTTTTATGTGCCACATCTTCAGAAGTACAAGTTATATCATGTGAACATGATCATTGATAATTATGATGAGTTTGGAGGAATATTATATATTTTTAAGAATGTATAATATATATTATAGACTAGATATAGAATATTTTTCTCTAGAAAATAGTTACACTTTTCCAAATATTATAGTAGCATGGATGAATCTAGGAGGAGACTTGGGAGGAGTCTGGTGTGGGGTTACAATGGTCGAATATTTTGATTCAGGTCCACTATAAATGCTTCTCAAGGATAATAATCCTACCCCTAAATTTCCAGGGTCATTATTTCTTAAATTTACATTTATTATAATGAATATTTATGACTTTTAGCTATTTTAGGGGTTGAAGGTGACTCGGGATCAGGTTTTCAAGAACCTAACTGTGAATATGACTAAAATTATTGTACATATAATCATTTATAGTGTGAGGCCTAGGATCTAAGTCAATACTATTTAAATATATAAGATTCCCTTTACTTGGAGGTTTTCACACCATGACCCTTAAGGGTCATGTAATGAATATGTTTGTAACAACTTGAGTTTTTGTAAAATATTCTTCCTAAAATAAATATTATATTTAATAGATTTCTCAGCACATAACACTGAAACCAAACAAAATATAGATCATTGTATTTTATTCGTGTAATTTTCTACTATAAATAGTGAAAAAATAATTATGAAATATAAATAAATAAAGATATATATATTTATTTAAAGAATAAAAATAAATAAAGGCCACATTAAATATTGAATGAAGTAGTGTAGCTAAGAAACTAAAAAAATATATTATTCTAGAATTTAATTTATAATATATTTTGGTATGAATAATGGATTAAAACTAGTTTAATTAGTAATTTACATGAAATAGGAAAAATAATAGTTAATATACGAAACAATATTCCTATAAACAAAAATTTTTCTCTATATTTTATGTCCTTAATTAAAAATATAAATTAATTATTTTAGGATGTGAATTATGAAAAAAAATATTTTTGGATTTATCATATAAATATAATCTTAAGATGAATTTTTTATATTTTTTATAAAAAAAATGATTTTTAGGTGAAAATTGAAATATACTCTTTAAAAATATTGTGTCTTTCATAGCATTATTTTTAGAGACCTGGTTCTTTCCTTATAATACTATGAAATATATATATATATATATATATATTTCTAAAGTTAGGCTCTAAGACAACATTAGATTTTGAGGCCTGGTGTTCCAAGAATTAATTTAATAAAAATATTAAATATATTTTATATTGTGTGTACATAATACCTCAATGAAAATGGTATAAATCTTAAACATTTGATCATATCAGAAATCAAATACCATAGTGGGGTTTATAATGTGTTGTTTACCCTATGAGTGATATAAAGTGAATTGTCATGCGATGTCCGGACCCCTCGCTCATTGTAGGTTCATTTAAGTGAATTAGTTGGTTATTTAAAACAATTAGTTCATTCATTTAACCTAAATTATATGTTTATAATATATCATTATAGAGAATTTATTGGGGTTGGAAAATAATTCTAAAAATTCTGGCATAGATATCCCTTCCTCCTTCCTTTGACATAATGAGTTTGATCGATGATGAATCCTTCAATCAATGTGAATCAAAATGAAGAATGCAACAGATCTACCTTCTATGTTGGTGAATGCATTCTTATTCAGTGATTGATCAAAAAATAGAGGTAGGACCCCTATTTTTTGTTTTTATTACTTTGGATTAAATACTTTAGTAGAATGATAAAAGTTCATCAGTTTATTCCCCCTACAGCCTTTGCATGTGCCAATATACTGGAATTATTTTATTTAATTTGTTTATCTAACCCTGGATCGTGTTCTTGATCATTGGAAAAGAACACTTGTCCAATGATCATTCAAACCATTTTTGGTGCCTTTCTCCTCAATTGGATTTGTGTTCTTCACCAATTGGATCCCTACAATCCTAACTCAACTTTTCTGTGAGGAACTGAGCTCAATCGGACCCCCAGATTTATGGAGAATTAATGAAATGACAACAGTTTGAGAAATTAAGATGAAATATAGAAATACTTTATAACAAGGATTTTCTTTATAGTGTTTTAAGGTCATGAAATATAATCTAGAAGACTCAGTGGTGTGTGGAATGAACAAAGAGACCTCGTATCTTTGTCAGAGTCAATTCCTGACAAATGGCGGCCAATATCTGTGAATCGCACTTAGATATTCTCTTTTTGGAATGATTGAAGGAAACATATAAGGATAAATTGATATATTCATGCATAAAAGTTGGATCTAGAATTTTTGGGAAAATCCTGACTACACACTATGTATAATGATAAGCACATGGTATGTTTCCCCCTCAACGGTAGTGATAGGTTTTGAGAAAATTTAAGTGTTACACAACATGTAACTCCCCCTCACATGCTGTGTAGCCTATCCAGGTTGGAAAACCTATTTGATGGACTACATGAGCGGGGGTCTGTGTAGAAGTACACGGACACAGCTTGAGTACATAGGGAACATCTCGTGTAAAGCCACACGTCATGTACCGAAGTACATGAACATGGGGTCTGGTGCATAGACATTACCAGCAGACATGACCTTGGTCCCAATTAGTCCGGATACGGTGTGTAGTAAACTTACACGGCATGCTCTAATACATGGGATAAATCCTTGTTCCATCCAGGGACCCAACCAGGATATGAAGTGGAACCACACGCCATGTGTGTCCCTTTACACATTATGTACCCCTTGAGCTCTTCTGAGTAGATTTCCTTCATCAATATCTCTTTCATTTGAACTCATATTTTGGTTTGGAAGTATTATATCCTAATATTTTTTCACGTAGAATGTGATTGTGCACTTGATTGTGTATTTTGAGATACTATGTGAGATTTTATGAGCTGAGAAGCATCTTAGGTGATTCTTGATGACATTAGTAATATTATGGTATTTCCAGAGACCTTTCCCAGTGGTACCCTCCAGTGGGCCTGGGTACTAGAGCTCCCTGATGATATTTCTAATTTACGCACCTGTAGGGATGGGCAATGGAGTTCCTTTATTTTCTAGGCAGTATCCCCCACCAAGGATAGGTAGTAGAGTTCCTTGATGATTTCATCTGGGAATTACCCTCGAGTAGGGTTGGGTAGTGGAGTTCCCCAACGATTGATTCTTATGGGTGTTACCCATTAGCAAGGCTGGGTAGTAGAGTACCCTGATGATGACTTCATTTAGGCATTACCCTCCAGTAGGGTAGGGCAGTGGAGTTCCTTGATGAAATTTTCAAGCGTTACCCTCCAACAGGGCTGGGCAGTGGTCTTCCTCATTGACTAGAAAAGTAAGACCCCCTATCATACTAGGTAATATGATATTTACCTATAATTTTGGCCCCCTCAACTATGTAGAAATGTGAGGAGATGTGGCTTGATGTAACATTGGACTCACAAGGAAGAGGGAAACTTTCCCCAACGATATGAATTTTTTTGATACAGCCTAAAACTATATGAGAGATTAAATGCCACCCAAAGTGGATAGTATCAAGGTGTGGTTATTTATTTCCATATACTTGTGTGTTCAGGGAAGATGTGTAGGATGTTGAGCATAGTTTTATGTACATTTTATAACTATTGGATGCTCTTATTCTTAGACTGAGCTATGATATGGAGATCTCTCAACTCTCTTATTTTGGATTTATTGACTGAGCATATATATATCTATCCCTTTGACTATATCCACTCCTTGGATTTGACTACTCTCCTTTCAAGTGATGCAAATACACATGAGGTATTCCATGTTCTTTTCAGGTCTAGTTTCTTATTGTTGTATTATTTTACTCTCTTACTATATGTGAGAAAAGCATAACGGGTAGTTCATCTAATCACCATGTTTATCTCATTTTTCTTGGATGATCTTACCTTCACTCTTTCTAGGTTGATCTATACCCTTTTGTTATACCTTTTGCATCTACTATCTTTATTTTATTTTTTATCTCTTAATTCTCCCTCTTCGGCTTTTGGGGAATCTTACTGGGTATGTTTATACTCACCCCTGTATGATATTTTCCCACATGACTCATGTCTTATACAGATTATGGATAGGTTGACTATGAATTCAGAGGAGCTTTTAGATACTAGGTGGTTAGACTGATTATGGTGGTCATATCTTGGGATTCAAGAGGTAGACTCTCTCATCCATTTACTTTTCCATTTTTCTATTAGGTTGGGACACATTTCTAGTTTGGTGTGTATTTTTCCCCAATAATTTTTTTTACACCACCATTATCTTGTATAGTTTAGAGGTCTATGCATGTTTGGTTTATTTATAGTAGTGGTTAGTCTTTTATTTCTTTCTCTCTATAATTTTTATTTGATTTGGCTATGTGTGTGCTTATAGGAACTAGTAAAAGGCCTCCCAGAGTTATTTATACCCCCAGTTCTTGTTTCCATCCCCTGGCCTATGGAGTTGGGCTTGGGGTAGTGGTTGGTCAAGCCCTGACTTGGGTTGGGTCATGATAGATTGGTATCAAAGGTGGTTCTATCTTTGGTACATTGTTTAGACATTCCCTAAAAAGTATTTAATTAGGTTTTAGGGAAACATTGTCAAAGTTTCTCGAGTGTGACTCTTTGTCCATGGAATCCAGTTATAGTGCGGTGGCTGATGTAGCCATTCACAAGGACATTGACTGCCTACATGTCGACTCATCATTCCAAGACATTTTTTGTATGGTTAATGGTAAATGCATCATATAGGATTGAGTCTTTGAATATATTTCTTAAGTTATCTCCCCATTATTTTTGATAAATATATATATATATATATGTGCTCATCTAACTGCAGTACTTCTTAATAACTTCCAGGATGTCTCTGTGATGATAGTCGTACAGGATACCAGATTCGGTTTGTGATGAGAATCCAATGAGCAATGAGGCCTCAGTTCAGGTTCAATCTCTTGAACTCCTTCCTCCAGGAAACTAGGTAGTAGAACCTCCATCTATTGAGCAGTAGATCATCCCAGTAAAGTAGGCTAAGGATGTGTGCAAGTTGAGCGCACTTTATGAGTTTTAGTGTTAGAGATCACTGAGGTTATATGGTAAGAAAGATCCTTAGGCAGTAGAGTATTGGCTAGAGTTAGTGTTCTTCATATTTAGGCTTATGCAGACATTGACGGATCAGGTGGTGGCACTAACAACCATCCATTTCAATAGATAAATTGGGCATTGTTAGAGATTGGTTACACAGATACACGATGAGTCTACAATCTCACGGGATGACTTCCAACAGCTATTCCATGAGGTTTACTACCCCTATTACTTTTGCTCAATCTAGATCCAAGATATTTGGGGCTAAAGTAAGAAGGTATGATGTTGGTTGAGTGTGGGGTGAGGTTCATAGACCTTATGCACTACTCCCTTAACATGATCTGGGATGACTACTTCTAAGCATGGGAGTATGATCAGGGACTCCGCGGAGAGATCTAGGTCATTGTTGTGACCTTGTGAATCCCCACCTATAATGGGGTGTTGGAGAATGAACTAGTAATATAGATATTTCTATTATATGGACACCAAAATGCTGGAGATGGAAGTGATAGTTGTAGAGCTATGTTGTATACGATAGCTAGCAGGTTTTAGTCAATGGTATCTTAAAAAAAGAGGCCCTTTCATGAGCAGTCTTAGGCACATAATTGTATGGGGCTAAGGAAGCACAGAGTATCAGAGCATCCCATAGAGGGGTGGTGCTTTTCTTATGATGGGAGAGCTCAGATGGTATGGGACTTCTTGACCAGATGTGTTGAGAAGCCCTAGAAGATAGTTAATGAGCTGTCGTGGTAGAGGCATCCCCATGATCAAGGATCTCCAAGGCGGGGATAGGGAGATCCCTAGGGAGGAAGAGTTGGCATAGAAGTATGACGAGCTATATGTGGAGGATGAAACCATATGGTCCTTCCCCCAGCACCACTTGGAGTCCCACATCAGGCTCAAGGATCTGGTAGTTGGAGCTGCAGACAGCTGCATGTTTTGGATTTATATGATTTAGCAGCACATGAAATAATATGAGGTAAGATTTTTGTGTTTTATAATATTGATTCAATGATAGTAGACATAGGATCCAGTCTCTCCATTGTCTTTATACTCCTATTGCAAGAGTTGGAACTCCTAATTGAGTCACTAGTAAAACATCATCATCTAGAGGTTCCTATATAGAGCACTTCTTCTATATTGTTCATCTTCCGATAGTGTGATTTATCACTTGGAGAATAGAGGTTTACATAAGATCTTCTTTCACCATAATGGAACCCTATGACATCATCCTAGGTACGAATTGGATTTCCATGGTCTGATCAGAGATTGATTTTCTCCATAGACAAGTCATATGCCTACACACTGATGGGATGATATTCTCATTTTCTAGATAGATATATTTCATGATAGGGAAAGTGGGTTCTACATGTAGGAGGTTTCATCCCATAACCGATTAGTTGGTGAGTGTATCCTATGGTGTAATGGGAACTTCAGGCATCTGGGTTCCTTTATTTGTGGAGGATTTTAGGGAATTCTTCCCCAATGATGTATTGGGATTACCTATGAAAAAGAAGATGGAGTTTTTTACTAACTTGAAACCAGGGACTAGCCCGATATCTTCTACAACATATTAGATCATACCTCTAGAGCTCCAAAAGATATGGTAATAGTTAGAGGACCTTTTGTGAGAAATGTTTTATCAAACCTAGTGTGTCCCCCAAGGTAGCTCTAGTCTTATTCATGAAAAAATTGTATGGGATCTTATGGATTTATGTGGATTATCATCACCTAAACCAAGCCACGATAACAAACAATTACACCTTTCTAAGGATTTATGACTTCTTTGACCATTTGTGAGGGTCAAAATGGTTATCAAAGATCGATCTAAGATCTGAATACCACCAATTGAGGGTTCAAAATGCTGATATTCAAAATTTGGAATTCCAATGTTGTTATGGAAACTATGAGTTCTAGTGATTACCTTTGGTGTGATGAATGACCCTTCCATTTTCATGGATTTTATAAAACAGGTTTTCAAGAAATAATTGGACCAATTTGTTGTGGTCTTCATTGAAAACATACTCTTCTAATCTACATCAGATGACAATAATATATACCACTTGAGGATGGTTGTAGATTTGTTTTGAGGGAACCTTTTTTATGGAAGTCTTTCTAAGTTTCAGTTCTGAATACATAAGGTTATCTTTTGGGGGAATGTCATTTTTGAAAATGGTTTATCCATGGATCTAGTAAATATTGATGAAATTATTTCTTTAGATCCACCCAAGAACATTTTCTAAGTGTGAAGATTCCTTATCTTCATGGGGTATTATATGAGGTTTGTGGAATACTTATCTGGAATCACAACCCCTTTAACTACCTTGATGTAGAAATGGAAGTCGTTTACCTAGTCTGAGCAGTTCTAGAGGGCCTCTAAGGAGTTGGGGTATAAGATAACGAGTGCTCCAATGTTGAGACTACCAGAGGAAGGTATATATTTTGTAGTTTATTTTTATTCCTCAAGATATTACCTCGGTTTCATGTTGAAGCATCATCAGGTAGTTATCGCATATGGGTCATGTCAGTTGAGACCCCATGAGAAAAACTATATGGCTCACAACCTTGATCTATTAGTGGTAGTCATTTCCCAAAGGGTGTGGAGACATTATCTTATATGAGAGCACTTTTTTTTTACTCTGACCACCAGAGTCTCAGGTACGTCTTCACTCATAGAGACCTAAATCGGATACATCGGTGCTAGTTAGAGTTCCTAAAGGACTATAAATTTGAGATAGTATATACTCTAGGGAAGGTAAATGTTGTAGTAGATACCCTTGGAAAGAAGTCATAGGATCTCTTAGTATAGGAAGCTTTAGAGTAGTTAGTTTTCCTACAGTTGACCCTAGTAAAACATGAGGGTATAAACTTTCTTCAATTGATGGTGTTGACTCCTTCACTTCTCAAGAATGTGAGAGGGTATCAGTTGGGGGACATCAAGTATGAGTTATTACGTGATCAGATATCCATGGTCCACTCACCCGATAGATATTCAGAAGGAGGTAATCATAATATCTTTTTCCGGGGGAGAATAGTGGTTCTAGTCATGTTGTAGGAGGAGTTTATGAGGTAGTTCCACAATTCACCCCTAGATATATATTCTATTGTGGGAAAGATGTAAAGAGACCTTAGGTGGTAGTTTTGGTGGTCTGGTATGAGACAGAGCATAGCTAGGTTCATCTCTCGATGCCTCTCATGTCAGCAAGTTAAATCTGAGTACCAAGTTCTGATAGGTTTTCTACAACCCCTTGAGATCCCAAAGTGGAAATATGATGGCATATCCATGGACTTTTTCACATGGCTTCTACACATATAGAAGATCCATGATGTCATCTGGGTGATAGTTGACTGACTCAAAAAGTTAGATCACTTCATTTCTATTAGGGAGTAGATTTTGGTGGAGAGTTTGGGGTAGACGTATGTATAGAATACCATTCACCTTCATGGGGTACCCTTGATGATTGTCTCTAATCATAGAGCATGGTTTATATCATTATTTTAGGGAGGCCTACAAGAGTCATTTGGTACCCAATTTTGGATGATTATATCCTTTCACCCAAAGACTGATGAGCAGACTGAGTGAAATATCTAGGTGTAGGAGAATATGTTGGGGGCTTGTGTGTTAGAATTTTTCTAGATCTAGGAGGATCACCTTCCCTTGGTAGATTTTTCATACAAAAACATCTACCACTCTACCATCTGCATGGAACATTTTGAGGCCTTGTATGGGAGACCCAGTAGGTCACCCTTATGTTGGACTGAGATCGGTGAGTAATATCTTGTGGGCCCAGAGTTAGTATAGAAGACAAAATATAAATTGCAAGTCATTCATAAGCAGATAAGGACATCCCATACTAGACAAAAATCTTGTAATGATTGCCTTCATAGGCCCTTGAAGTTCAAGTATGGAGACCACATCATCTTGAGAGTCTCCCAATGATGAGGATTGTGGAGGTTCACCTGGGGATTCAAGATATCCCTAAGGTACATCGGGCTATTTGAGATCATGTAGTAGGTTGGTGAGGTTTCTTACTACCTTGACCAACCCCCACAATTAGAATGGGTTCAGGATGTCTTACATATGACATAGATAAGGAGATTCATGCATGACCCTACACACGTCATCAAATGGGGTGAGCTGGACATCGAGGATGGAACCACCTTTTTATAGAACCAAATGGAAATAAAGGATCAGCAGGAGCGAACCCTATGACAGCACATGATCTCTTTGGTTCATGTGCTTTGGCAGCAAGGAAATGTGAAAGTGAGTTCCTAGGAGCAGGAGAGCCATGTGTGGACTCAGTATCCCGATTTGTTTTATTATATATTTCTTTTTAGGGATGAAAATCTTGAAGTATAGAATGATGTAGTGGACTAGGTTTTTCCTTGTAAGACTTTGAAATATTTTTATATATATCCAGTTCTAAGCAATGATATAGTGTGCGATTCTGAGGTCCAGTGTGTCCAGAATTAATTTTTTAAAAATTTTAAATATATTTTTTATTGTAAATGCACAATACCTTAATGAAAATGAAATAACTCTTAAATGGTTGATCATATCATAAATCTAAGATCATGGTTGGGTCTAAAACGTGGTTTTTACCCTAGGCCCAACATAAAATGAGTCGGAATGGGATGTTCAGACCCATCACTCATTGAAAGTGCATTTAACTAAAATAATCGATTATTTAAATTAATTAATTCATTCATTTAACCTAAATGATACATTTATAAATATACCATTATAGAGAATTTTTCATGTTTGGATCATAATTTTAAAAAAGTCAACATATCCTTCTCTTCCTCCTTCCTCTAACGAATCAAGATTAATAGATGATGAATCATTGCATCAACATGAATCAAAATAGGAAGAATGCAAAGGATATCCCATCTATGTTGGAGAGTTCATTTTTATTTAGTGATCGATCTAAAATTGAGGTATGACATTTTTTGGTGTTTTTACTCTTTTCGGTTAAATGTTTGAGTGGATTGATAAAATTTCTTCAATCTATGCCCCTTGCAGCCTTTGTATGTTCCAACATAATAGAATTTTTTTATTTAATTTTTTTATATAAACCTCGATAACATTCTATATCATTATACAAGAATGATTTTCCAATGATCATTTAAAACATTTTTTGGTACATCTCTCTCCAATTTGCTTCACATTATTCTTCGATTGGATTCTTGCAATCTTATGTCTACTTTTCTGGGAGGTACCAAGCTCGATCAGACCCCCATATTCATGGTGAATTGATTAAACGATAACAACATGATGAACCAAGCATAGATTTCAAAATCTTGTAGAATGAGGATGTTCGTTATGGTGGATTATGGTCATGAAATTGAATATGGAATCTGCAGCGGCATGTGGAATAAAAAAAAAGACCCCAAATATTCACTTGAGATGATTCCCAACAAACGGTGGCTAAGATCCATGAATCATGCTTAGATTTTCTCTTTTCAAACAGATTCAAGGTGAAATATAGAGTGGAATTGATAGATTCATGTGAGGAAGTCAGATTTGGGATTTCTAGAAAAATTCTGACAATACACTATGTATAATGATAAATACATATTGTGTAGCCCCATCAATGGTGATGCTAGGGTTCAGAAAAATTTACTTGTTACATGGTGTGTAACTCACCCTCGCACACCATATACCCTAACCCATTTAGAAAAACTATGTTATACACAACAAGGGAGGGTCCATATAGAAGTACTCAGACACGGATTGATTACATGGGAAGCATCTCATTTTAATCCACACACTATGTACCAAAGTTTATGGACATGGTTTCTGGTACATGGACACAGCCAGTAGACATGGACCAGGTCCTGGTTGATTAGGAAATGACATGTAGTCCCACTACACGACATGTTTTACTAAATGGGATAAATTCATGTGTCTTCTAGGTACACAAATTTTCTATGAAGTGGGACCCCACACCATGTGTGTCCCTTCACATGTCATGTACCCATTGATCTATTTCATGAAAACTTCCTTCATCCGTATCTCTTTCATTCGAACTGGGATTTTGGCCTATAAGTAGAATATCTTGAGTGTTTTTTCATGTAGAACATGATGGTTCCCTTAATTTTGGATTTTGAGATATTATTTAAGATGTTTTGATCTCAAAACCTTTTTAGGAGACACTTGACGATGGTAGTAATCAGACAGGATTAGAAGATACCTTTTTGGGTGGTACCCTCTAGTGGGGTTGGATAGTGGAATTACTTGATGGCTTTTCTGAGTTACCCTCCTACAAGGATGGGCAGTGGGGATCCTCAATGTTCCAAATGATACCCTCCAGCAAGGTTGGGTAGTGGTGTTCCATGAAGATTTCTTCTCGGTGTTATCCTCCGGTAGGGATGAGCAATGGAGTTCCCTGATGATGGCTTCTTTTGGGAGTTACAATCCAGTAGGATTATACAATGGAGTTCCCTGATGATGGCTTCTTCTGAATGTTACCCTCTAGTAGGGCTGGGCAACAGAGTTCCCTAATTATATTCTCAAGAATTACCCTCCAGCAGGGCTGGGAAGCGGAGTTCCCCGATGACATTCATGAGTAGAACCCCCTTGTCATACCAAGCCATAGGATCCTTACCAATAATGTGTATCCCCTTTACTATGAAACCCAATGACAAGATGTGGTTTCATTTAGATTTGGACTCATGAAGAAGAGGTATTCTTTCCCCATCGAGATTCATTTTTGGGGGTGACCAAAAACTTTTTGGGTGAGTCATTTTCACACAAAGTAGATAGTAACAAGGTGTGTTGATTGAGTTTCTTAGACTTGTATGTTTAGGGCAAACATATGGGATGTTGAGCATCATCGATAGACTTTTTAGATCTACTGGTTACTCTCCTTCTTAGGTTGATCTGTGAGATGGATATCCCCTTATACTCTCATTTGGGATTCTTTGATAAGGAATATATATATCACTTTGACTATATCCACTCCTTAGAATTATTTACTCTTATTCTAGGAGAGTTTAAGACATACGGGGTATGCCACGTACTTTTTATGTCTAGTTTCTCATGGTTATTTGAGTTTACTCTCCTACTATAGGTGGAAAATTCTTGAAGGGCAGTTCATATACTCACTGTGTTTATCACATTGTTCTTGGATAATCTTACCTTCACTATTACTGGGTTGAGTTGTAATCTTTCACTTTACCTTATGCATCTACTATATTTCTCTTTTTTTGTATCTATTACTGCTCCCCCTTTAGCTTTCGGTACATCCTACTATGTATGTTTATACTCACCCCTATATGGTAATTTCTTGCATGAATCATATCTTATACAAATGAAGGACATGTTGACTGTGACTTCATAGGATCTTAGAGATATTGTGTGCTTGGACCGCGTATGATGGTCATAGCCTGGGATTCAAGAGATGGGCTCTCTTAGCTGTTTACTTTTCTATTTTTATGTCAATTTGGGAGACATTTTTGGTTGGGAATTTATTTTTTCCCTTTATTTTTTATTTTACAATACAGTACTCCTGTACTATTTAGAGGTCCATGCATGTTTGGTTGATTTATAGTAGTGTTTCATCTTTTATTTCTTTACCTCTGCACTTTTTCATTAATGTGGCTATGTGTGTTCATATGGAAACTTAGGAAAAGATATCCCTGAGTAAGTTATTCCTTTGGAATTTGTCACCACCCCCTATCCTATAGAGGCAGGTGTGGTGTAGTTACGGCTCGATCCCTAGCTTGGGTCAGGTCGTAACATTATTAGTTTATAAGAATCATTTTAAAATTTATGAAACCCTTTTCTATAAAAACCATCATTTTAAGATTAATATTATAAATATAAAAATAGTGATTCTAGTTTAAAAATATTCATTTTATAAAAAAAAATTAAATATATTATATACTTATTATTTCAAAATTAATTTTAATCACATTTAAATATTGAATCAAATGAAATGTACTTAAAATTTGAAATAATTAGGTCCAAATTATATAATAAGGAACCTTTGAATTTTTAATCATAAAGGCCAAGTTACTTAGTTAAAAACTAGTTACCACATAAAAGGTTAAGATGGTAAAACTGAAAAATCAAAGACTAAATAACCCCTAACATGTTTAAAACATATGTGGTAATGTGTGGTTGAGGCCTTGGTCAACCTTTTCACTTCTCATCTCCAATATTTCTTTATTTTGGATATACTTTTATTTATAGTATATAGAGACCCAAACCTTTCACACGTATTATTATAAGATTTTTATCATAAATATCAAATAAATATAACTAAATTATTGAAAACTCTAGTTTTTTGGAATACTAGGTTAATAATACATAAAAGTGAAACAAAAAAATATTTTAATCATTATAATGAGACCATAAATCCCATTGAGATCCTAAAAATTCATTATATAACCTAGGTAATTCGTAAAAAGAATGTGGTGATCTAAAAATACTAGTAAGGGAATAAACGTGATAAATAATCAAAACATGTTAGTCAAATTACATGAAATGATATCATAAAATATAAGGGTTGTGAATAATTATAAGGTATAATAACATAAAAAACATGGTATCATATGATCATGGAAATAGAAGAAGTTGGAATCAAAATAAAACATAACAAAATCATAATTCAAGGCTAACTATCAATACAACATCACATGGTAGACAGAGTCCCATTATGGATTAGGTTCCCTCCCTAATCCCATTCATAACTTCTCATGAGACAAAAACATTACGCAATAAATTAGCACACTATCTAGGAAAACCCATTATAAAATTTACATTCTTATGTGTTCCAAAAAAGAAAATCAATCGTAAGTTATAAACATAATAATTACCCACTGAAAGAAATGGGATTCATAATCTTTCCATTTATCATAATCAAAAGAGATTTCTTTAAGAAGGCATTTGAGAAAATAAAATAAGAAATGTATTTACCCATAAAGGGATAATAATATAGGTATATATTTTAGATACATATATACATAATTTAGAAAAATTACATAACATTAAATATAAATAGAAAGTGTGTTAGAGAGAGAAAGGTCATGACCCAATGAAAAAGGGTGGTTTGGGTAGATCTCTAACTTATGTTCCATAATAGTTATAAGTTTTCACATAATTTACTAGATAATAAAATTAGATTCATTAATTAACTAATTTATAACATTTTACATCTATATTTTATTTAAAATAATTTTATTATGTTCATTTATAACTATTTCTATGAAATATAAGGTTTAATTGCACTGTTCTGTGAGCCTTCATTTCATGGTTTCAAGGTCACATCACATGTGGATAATTATTAAAGTTCTTATAAAATGGGAATATAACTCTAGTAGTGATATTAAATTTTATTAATTAACTTATATAAATTTAAATGGTCCTAGGTATCTATTTGTGTTCTAAAATAGGTACAAATCATTGAGTAAAATTGTTAATGTTGTGTGGTAAGTTCATTTAGGTGGTTTTACCAACTGGAACAAACTAGATTAATTTTAATTAATATTATAGGAATATGATCATTAAATATCATAAAATAAGATATAATATACTTATTATAAAATTATTTACCCATAAAATAATATTATGACCATCATTGAGTGTGGTGGAGGAAAATAAAGTGTGTTGTTCATGGAGGTGGTGAACCAACCATATTGTAAACAAAACTTTGATTTTAAAAATTAAATAAGGGAGGTTTTAAGATGAGAAATACACCATAATAATAATATATTAGTATATTTAGGATACTTTTGTTACTATTTTTATGTAGATGGAGAATATATGGGGTGGTATATTAAAAATAAAATTAAAATAGATTAGTCGAGAATCCTACATCTTCCTTTAGTCAACTTCTCTTAAGTAACCCATTAAGGATATATAAAATAGTCTTTGGATGAGACCAGTTTCACTAGGACGTGGGGGAGAGGTTAGGGAAAAATTTCAATAGAAATTGTTAAAGATACAAGGCTTATAAATTGTGAGGATAAGAGGTGATGCGGGATGGTATTTATAAGGGGAAGAGAGGGGTGGTTTTAAATATTATATACATTAGTTTATTATTTTGTCTCAAGACTACAAATAGTATTGATTATTATGACTATATATATTAAATGGTTCATTTTATTTTAAATTAATGGATTCTTACATCATCTATGACACAAAAATTCATTCATTTTACTTATAATGTTTAATAGCATATTTTATTGTGTTTCACTATTCACAAAAAATTCAATTATTTTAGAAAATTACCAAAAAAATCTACCAAACTATTTTTCAACGTGTAAATTACAAAAATTAAATCCATTTTATGAAAATAATTTTCTAAATATGAGAAATTTAATTTTTTTATAAAATCCTTATTTATTCAAAAAAAATATGAGTTTTAATATTATGATCGATTTTTGCACCCTTTGAAAAATTACTTATGGTATCATAAAAATATATTATCATAATAATGAAATATAATATCAATTTATAAACCTTTTTATGAAAGTAAAATTTCTTTTAAATCATTATATTCATTATAAAATTGTAATTAAAACATTTATGATTTACAAAAAATACAAACACTTAATTTATCATTTTTAAAACATTTATTTACTTGAACCATGGATTTATTATATCATATTTTCATTTTATATGATACGTAAATATTATTTTACACTTAGATAGGTTATGATTCTATTCTAATTTTTGGGTTACTATTCCTAATGGTCATATTTATATTCCAATGGTCATGTTACTATTCCAACCGTCGGATTACTATCCCAACAATGATATTGGTAAAAGTAATATGGGTTCCCAAATTTCTATAAATATCTCATGTTTCATTAATTATAAATTCAATTCTATTTTATCTCATTGTTGAATATATTTTCATTTTTATTATGAATATTTCCCTGTTAGTATTCTAATTTATTTCTACATCATTGTTCGTGAGTGTGATTATTCTATTGGATCGAGAATATCCAATTTGTCATATTTTAGTTATCTTATTTTTAGTTTTTTATACTATTGCAATATTTTCAATTATTATGGCCATTTTTATTCTCTATGTGATGTTTAAATTAATATATTAAACTTTAGTTGGTTTTATCATGTGGTGTGTGTGAATTATTATGTATTACTAAATATAACCCAACTATAAGAAGGTAAATTCCATTGATAAAATTCCATGTTGTTAAATTCTTCCGCCTCCCCCTAAGAAATTTTACCCTCAAATTTTAATTTTACCTAGTAAACTAAAAATTGTTGATGGGAATTATTCTTTATGGATTCCTTCAGTTCCCATATCACCTCCTCATTATGGTATCACCATAGTACTTTGACTAGGTGATTTTTATTTTTATGTAAAACATTATCCCTATGGTGCAAGATCTTTATTGACAGCTATTTGTAAGAGAGATAATTTTCTAGTTGTACCACTTCTGAATTTAGAACATGTGATGGATATGGTATATAATTTCTAAAAAGGAATATTTATAATATGTTGTGTTATTGAGAAAGGGTTGGTGGGAGTTCTAGTATATAATCCATTGATCTGATGATATCAAAAATTTGAAAGGGAACAATATACCTGGGACTTAGCTTTTCCTTCTTCCCAAATCTCATGAATCTATTCCATGAAGATGTGTGGAGGATTACTTTATCACCAACCTCAAACCCTATCTCTCTTAGAGGATGGTCGGTATATCTCTTATGTAGAAATTGAGTAAACTTTATGTGTTGTTGAATGGTCTTATCCCTTTTTACCATTTCCTCAACCATTTTAGGTCCCAGAAACTTGCGTTTATCAACATCATCCTAGTACATAGAAGTTCTATATATCTACCCAAAAAGGGATTCATATGAATCCATTTATAAGCTTGAGTAAAATATATTATTATACAAGATCTTAACCATAGGAATATGTTTATCTCGCCCTCATTTGAAGTATATCAATCATGCTCTCAACATGTCCTTAAGTGTTTGAATAGTCTAATCAGATTGGACATAATGTTGGGGGAAATAAGATGTACTAAATTTTAACTCATTTTTTAGATCATTCTATATACTTCTCCAAAACATATAGGTAAAAATCACATCTCATTTAGATACAATTGATAGTGGTGTCTCATGAAACCTCACCACTTCTCTGATGTATATTCTTACAAGATGATAAAATGAGAGTCTCTTCTGAATTGCAATGAAGTAATCAGTATTTTGAGAAGATTCGCCAAAACCTATATATAATTATTTCCCCTTGATGTCTTTAGAATAATGATGAAGAATTCTATGGTGATATTTTTTCCATTTCCATGTAGTTATGGGAAATGGTTACATCATCCCATTGTACTTTTTCTTTTCATCCTTCACCTATTGACATACCAAGAATTTTGCTATATATTCTATGATCTTCTTCTTCATATTGTCCTACTGATAGTGCTGTCAAAGATATAGATACATCTTTATAATCTCTAGGTGGATGGATAATTTTAGATTTTTCATAATTAAAAACTTTTTCTTTATCTCAACATTTAATGGTACACATACTCCTGATCCAACTATTAAAACTATATCATCAATTTTAAAATCCAATTATTTTTCTTTTATTAATGATTCAAACTTCTTCTATATTTTTATATAATCTCTTTGAGATTTCATTATCTTCTCTATAATGTATGGTTGAGAAATCATTTTAAAAATGAATGATGTTATTCCATCCATTATAATATTCAACTCCATACATTGAAATTCTAAGGATATTAGATCCTTATTAATTCACATCATTGACAATGTTTTAAGATCCTTTCTACATAGATCATCTGCCACTTTATTTACTTCCTCAAGATGGTAGTGGATTGAGAAGACATATTCCTTGATCTGATCTAACCATATTCATTGTTGAATATTAAGCTCTTATGTGAATATATATTAGAGGCTCTTATGATAAGTATATATTTCACACTTCTCCCCATTGAAATAATTTTTATATATTTTTAACATAATGATAATTGTATCAAAATTTATATCATTTGTTTTATAGTTATTATTAGTAACTTTAAACCATATTGATTCATAGGCTGTCACTTTATCATTCTGCATTAGTACAAAATCCAAGAATTTCTTTGAATAATCATTGTATACCAAGAAAAGTTCCCCACTTGTAGGCAGTATGAGGAATGGTGTAGTTATAAGACTTTTTTTCAATTCCTAAAAACTTTATCCATATTCATCAATCCAGAAAAACTTTACTTCATTTTGATTCATCTTGATTTGTGGGTTTGAAAAAATGATAATTTTCTCAAAAATCATCAGTAATACCTAACTAGTTCAAGGAAACTATGAGTCTCCATTATAGTTGTTGATTTGGGACTCTTTTCAATTCATTTTGTTCCAAAAGGGTCTACAGATATCCCTTTTTTGATGATAATATTCCCCAAGAATGATAATTCCTATATTCAGAACTCACATCTTTTGTACTTTTTCATTAAGGTTCTCTATTCACAAACTGCACATCATTCAGATGAACATCTTTGATTTTGTATTATAGCGGAATATCATCCTTAAAGACTACCACAAATCTATCAAGGTAATATATAAATACTCTATTAATTAAGTCCATAAATAAATCTAGGTCATTAGTGAGTCTAAAGGTAATCACTATGAATACATAGTGTCCATACCACATTCAAAAGGTAGTCTTGAGGATATCCTCCTTCTCCACCTTTAATAAGTGATATCCTAACAAATGGTCCACCTTAAAGAAATATTGGTCTCACATAGTTGATTGAACAATTTAAATTTCCATAAAATGGGATAATTATTGTTTATCATGATTTGGTTGAGTTCACGATGATCAATTCAAAGATGTAACGAACCATATTTCTTCTTGATTAACAGGACCAGCACCCCCCATGGTGAAGCACTTGAGCATATAAAACTCTTTCCCAGATCACTTATAATGATTTATTCAGTTATTAAAACTCAATGGTAGATATTATTTAGGGATTCTTGTATATAGGTATAGATCCAAATATAAGTTCAACTATGAACTCAACCTCTAAATCAAGAAAAATATTAAGAAACTCTTTGGGGAATACATCAGTATAATCCATTATAATGGGTATATCTTCAATAATGGTTTTATCCTTTTTTAAGTAATTTGAGTTGTATATGATTACTCATAATGAAATAATATCCACACTTTATATGAATATTCCAAAACATATTTATTCTTTTCTATACACTTGTATAGAATCGTTGGATGACTTGGGATGTGAAGAGTGATATAAATCTCTGGAAAATTGATGTTCTCTTATATAAGGATAGAAAATCCATGCCCAATATAGCATAAAACTCTACCAAAGTAAGTAATAAAGTATTGTATGGAAGGTTTGGTCTACAAACATTTACCATGGAGGATTTATATAATTGGGATACAATAATTTATCTATTTGTTATTCTCACAGATATCTCAACCCATATGTTTTTATGTGTTTTTTGAATAGTTATACTAAACTTACAATATATAAAAGAATGTGTCAATCTATAATAAAAAATAAATTTTATATTCTTTAATGAATAACCAACATACCTGCACCACATTGATGTCAGGATCCACCTCAGAATAAGTGATATTATATTCCCTTCCTTTCTCTCTAGGCCTTGAAGGTTGTTTTTATTGATTTCCCTCAATAAAAATTGGCTTGGGGAATTTGTTCACATAATTTCTATGTTCCATGTAGTTGAAACACTTTATTCCTAGCTGAGTGTTTATTTGAACCTTCTTTTCCTCTATCACATTTGCGGGATTATTCATGTCCCTTTGAGATTGATTAGCCTAATGCCCCTATTTTATATATTTAAATCATCTCTTGGTTCTATTGAGATAGCTTTTGAGATGATTCTTCCCACACTTTTGAAATCTGGGCAGCTTATTTTTCTTCCCTTCATGGTATTTATCCATTTATCCTCCCAAAGAGAACTCCATTTTATGTTTTTTTTGTCTCCAAGACCATGATACCATTGAGAATAATCATTCTCTATCTCAACCTTAAGGTCACAATGTACAATCTATTTATATCTCTCAATGTCTCAAATTTATAAATCATTCCATATAATTTTATTTAACTAATAAATAAATATTCTACCTTACTTTCAATGTTGATAAAAAATATGGAGGAATATCATGAAATCCTTGAGAATTTTGGCTCATACACCACGATAGACACACCTCCTTTTGCTTCAGCCTGAGGAACTCTCTCTCCATTTTAAGATAGAGAGTTTAGGTAAAATATTTATTGAAAAATATTTTCCTGAATTATTATAATTCCATGGAATCAATATCTTCTTGGGAATTCATGTTCTTGATCAGTTTCCACCTCTGATCGGTTTCCCCTTCAAGACTATATATATCCATCCTGAATTTCTATTCTTCTGAGAATTAGAGTAATGAGAATATATTATCAATGGATTTAATCCATTATTCCATGTTGTGGGGATCAGAATATCCACTAATGGTAGGATTCCTTTTTCATATAAAGGACTCAAATGAAAATATATCTTTCTTATGGGAAGGAGGATGTTCCATATGGTTCAAGTTATTATACATAGTATGAGTTAGTTGGGATAGTATATTCATGAAGTCCCCATCTCCCACTACTATAAGGTTAGTAATATCATTAGGTAAATCATCACATTGTCTACCACATTGGTTGTTAGCATGGTTCCTCTTATTTCCCACTATTAACTAAAATAAAAGAAAAACATGATGAAAATACTTTAACTAGTAAACATATAAAATATAGGCTATAAATTTAGAATGAATAACTTATAAATTACATTTAAATCCTAAATTGTGAGTATCTTTGTTTTAATCTTGGTTATCCATGGTGATTTACTTATAAATTTTTCTAACCTAACAATCTATTTATGTCCTTCATATTGGTTTGAAAAGAGTTTGTGAATTTTCAAAAACATATCCCCTTAGAGTGTCAAACTAGGAGATTAGTAATATCCCTTTCACCATGCACCAATATGATGACCAAGATATACCAAACCAACTATTTTTAGAGTTATTACTCTTAAATACCTATGAACCAAAACCACACCCACTTTTAGTATCCTAATTGGGATGTATTTACTTCGAAACCACTTACTCTATACTTTTTTCAGGATATTTTTCCTATACATAGACTTATCATCAAGGTTCTTACTAAATTATTCTATTCCTAATACCAAAAAATAACTATAACTTTCAATTATTCCAACTATGGTGACATAAGCCTTTTACACATATTATTTAATGAATTTTATCATAAATATACATTAAATACAACCAAATGATCTAAAATCCAAGTGTCTTTGGAATATTATGATTATAATACATCAAAGTTAAACTAAAATAAAACAAACTTATTTTCATATCCAAAATGAGTTCATAAATCCATTTTATCTCTTAAAACTACATAGGATAACCTAGGGAATATATAAAAGAAAGGGGTTATCTAAAAGGCCCAGTAAGGGAATAAACATGATAATAAATCATAACATTTGAGTCAAATGACATAAAATGATATCATAAGAGAGAAGGATCATGAATAATAACATGGTAGAATAAAATAGTAAAAATGGTATAATATGTTCATGGAAACATTGGAAATTGGAATAAAATCAAAACATGATATAAGCATAAGTCAAAGATAACTTCCATAACAATATTACGTGGTGGGAAGAGTCCCATTATGGATTAGGTTCACTCCGTAATCCCATTCATAATATCTAATGAGACAAAAACAATACGCAATGCATGGGAGTGCTATCTTGGTACACCCATAATAACATGTGCATTATTATGTGTTATAAAAATTTAGATGAATCATAAGCCATAAATTTAATAATTTCTCATGTAAAGAAATGGGTTTCATAATCTTTCCTCATATCATAACCAAAATATGTTTCTTAAAGAAGTCATTTGAGAAATAAAGATAAGGAATGTATTACCCTATCAAAGGATGGAATAATAATATAGGTATATATATGAGAGATATATATAAATAATTTAAAATAATTCCATAACATTAAATAGATATAAACAGTGAGTTATATAGAGAAAGTTCATAACCCAAAGAAAAAAACAGTTGTTTGAAGAGATCTCTTACCTTATGTTTCAAAATCATTATGGGCTTATACTTAACAACCTATATAATAAAATTAGATTCATTAAGTAATTAATTATGAACTGTTTATATTTATATTTTATTTACTATAATTTAATTATGTTCATTTATAAACATTTAAATAATTTATAAGGTTTAATTTTACAGTTCATAGGGTGTTTTTTTCATGGTTTTAAGGTTGGTTCACTCATGGATAATTATTGAAGGTATTGTAAAATGGGACTAAAAATATATAATTGATATGAAATGGTATTCATGACCTTATATAAATTTAAATTTTTTCATGTATCCATATGTGTTCCAATATATGGACAAATGATTGAGTAAAAACATTAATGTTACATGGTAAGTAAATTTAGGCGGTTTTACCGACCATCATGAACAAGATAATTTTTAATTAATATTATAAACATATATTAATTAAAAAATAAAATAAGTTATAATATACTTATTATAATAGTATTTAACCATAATAAAAAAATTTATTATTAGCCTTGAAGGTGGTGGAGGAAAACAAAATGCATTGTTCATAGAGGCAGTGAACCAACCATATTATAACCAACACTTTCATTTATAAATGAGAGAAGGGAGGATTTAATATAGATATTCCAAAAAAATTAGCATATAATTATATTTAGGATATTTATTTTACTATGTTTAGTTGGATGGATATTATATGGGGTGGTGAAAGAATAATAAAATTGAAAGATATTAATCAATAATCTTACCTCTTCCTTTAGTCATATCCTCTTAAGATACCCCTTAAGGATACTATAAATGGTATTTGGATTATTCCAGTAGATCTAGGACATGGGGGAGAGTTTTGGTAAGATATTTTGATAGAAATATGTCATTCTCCAAGTCATATAAGTAGTGAGGAGAAGGGGTGGTGAGGGGTGGTATTTATAATGGGGTAGATGGGTGTTTTTGAATATTATATTCATTAGTTTATTATTTTGGATCAATAATATTAATAGTATTGATTATTGTGAATATATATAGTAAATTGTGCATTTTAATTCTAAATAAGGGGTTCTTATATCATCTATGACTCAAAAAATCTTCTATTTAGATTATAATGTTAAATATCATATTTTACCAGATTTCTCTATTCACAAAAAAATCAACTATTTTAGAAAATTACCAAAAATTCAACCTAAAAATATTTAGACATCTAGATTAAAAAAATTAAATACATTATTTTAAAATAATATTATAAATATGTGTAACTTTATTTTTAAATAAAATCCTCATTTATTCATAAAATACCAATTTTAATATTATGATCAATTTTCTACCCCTTTGAAAAATTACTTGTGCTCTCAAAAAATTATATTATAGTTATAATAAAACAAAATATTAATTAATAAACCCATTTTATTAAAATAATATTTAATTTAATTTATTATATTTATTATATAAGTGTAATTAAAACATTTATATTTTATAAAAAATACAAACAATTTGTTTAGCCTTTTAAAACATTTATTTACTTATACCATGGTTTAAATATATCATATTTTTATTTTATAGTGTACCTAAATATTATCTTAAACTTAAATAGTTTATTATAGTATTATATTGATAAGGTTTTTATTTCTAATGGTTATATTACTTTTTTAATGCTCGAGTAACTATTCCAATGATCATATTATTATTCCAACAGTCAGATTTGAAATAGTCATATGGGTTCTCTATTTTCTATAAATACCTAATGTTTTCTTCATTATTAATTCAATTATATTTTATCTCAAGGTTATATATATTTTTATTTTCAATATAAATATTTCATTACTAATATTATATTTTATTTATATAGCATTATTCATGAGTCCGTTTAATCTGGTTGATCAAGCATATCCAATTTTTCATATTTTAGTTATATTATTTTCTATTTTTTATCCCCTTGTAATAATTTCAATTATTATGGACATTTATATTATCCAAATGTAATAACTAAATTAATATAAGAATATATAGTTGTTTTTATCATGTGGTTTGTGTGAATTATGTTGCATTACTAAATAGAACGCCATTATAAAAAGGAAAATTTTATTGATAAAATTTTGGGTCATTACAGAGTGAATTACAATTATTAAATAATTGTGGGTGTTTATAAAAAACGCATCTCTTTTCCCTTATAAAACTGTATCTCGTCTCCTCACTTCCCCTCACACAAAAACCTCCTAATTTCATATAAAACTCTTTTCAACCAACTCCAAAACACTTCTAGACACCATAAAGAGGTTTTGGTCTTCTTAAAATAGTATCTCTCAATGGTTTAACCCCCTTCACAAAAGAGATAATCCAAGTGGTGGGGTATAAATTTATAATTGCTTCTTTATATTTTCTATTTCATTATTTCCACTTATTCTTCCTCAAATTACATTACACCTTATTAAAATGATAACATTTATATCACTAGTATATTGATATGTTATTATAACTATGGAATGAAAATTTACTACGCTACCCTTTTCCATTAAAGAAAAATGAAAATGTTAATCATGTGTGCGTGCAGACAACCACCTCCACTAATAAACATGTTTCATTTTTCTTTACCTCCTAGATTGTATAGTATAAAAGGGTAATTTACTAAATAAGTATGATATATATTACATGTTTAAAACACTTAAATAAATAATTATATTAATACTTTCTCTTAATCCTCTAAAAATGAAATCATCACTCATGAGTATGGACTACCACCTCCATAGAAGGATGCATTATATATTTATATAACACCTTTATTAATGTTTTTAGTTTATAATTTATGAATATATATGATATAAATATATATATGATTATTATATACCATTAATATGACTCTTTATGGAGAAAAATCATTGATGATTTTCATAAGGTAATCTATTGATATGGATAAATAACCTGAAACTAGTTCATCATAATTTTTTGTTTTAAAAAAACAAAAACAAAAAGAACTATCAGTTAAGGGAAATATGTCATTATTATTCATTATAAAACATAAATTCCAGTACATTTAATGGTTTTTAATGATGAACTTTTGGAAAATAAAAATTTCCAACACCTCTATTACAAAATCAGTACAATTGATCAACACTTATTCATAAAAATAAACTAAATATATAGAATTACTAAAAAGTAATGGTATAAATGAAAATGTATATTATTAAGTTTCTTAAATAGTTAATTAAAATGTTTATCTTTATGATACAAGAGTTTTAATCACTTCCTTTGGAATCAAGAGTAAAGGTAAGGGACTTTGGAAACTCAAAACTCTTTCTTAAAGTTTTTCAGTATCTTTTGAACTTTAACCATAAATGTTTCCCATATTAAACAATAACATTTTTTATATAATTTCAACTTATATATATATATATGTATGATGGGTTCTTTATTTAAATACCCTTCCATGAATGATTTCTTTTTCCATAAAATTATAATATTTTTTGAATAATTCTCATCCTCTTAAGTATTTATTTCTCTTAAATAGATATTTCTTTCAAATCCATGTTTTAATTTACTACTAAGGCTGTCTTTATTATTTTAAAATCCAAATTTGTAGTAATTCATTTGATATTCATACTTTCCTTGTATATTTAAGATGATTTACTCTATTTTATGATTTTTATTCTATTGTTACCTTTCTCTCAAAAGGGATATATTTTCCATTATGTTATGGTTTATAAACTCTATATTTTTTTTTGAAGTTCCTATTTTAGGTGATTGAATTTTCTATCAATTGATTCGGTTTATATTTTTATTTATGTGATGACTTATGAAATGTAATGTAAAACCTATTATTTTTTTTGGGGTTTAATGATGTTATGATTGGATTTTTTTTCTTATGGTAAAAAAGAGTATGGTTTATATTTAAGTGATGTTTGGGACCAATATATCACTTTAATGCATTGGGTAAAGCTTTAAATCTCATAATATAATGTTGAAACAAGTAGTGATTCTCAATCCGATATGGAAAACTTGTTTTGATGTCTAATCTTCTATGGGAAATAGGTTGTGATGGTTGATCGGCTATAGGAGACAACTATGATGCCCAATACACTATGGGAAATAGGTGATTCCCAGTACCCAATGTTGTGTTTCTATTATTATGTTTCTACTACACTGTTTTTATATGCAATTATACTATTCTCTCTGGATCATGATTTAAGTCTCATGTTTTTCTGGTATTCATTTCATGTTATATGTTTAATTTTATAGGATTACGTGTTCGCTCATGTCATACAAATCGCTTTTATGAGTCCATATTATTTTAATCTAATATTCCTATACTTATTAAATTTTTCATATATGATTATGATCTGTGCCTAGGTAATATGTAGATATTTTTAATTCTTCCTTATTGGGCGTTTGATCTCACCCCTTTATTTTGTATCCATTTACCATGGCATAAGGATGAGTTTAACTTAGAAAATGTTTAGAAGAAGATCTAGTATGATAAAATTATAGAGATATGTTCACATTTATTTTAAAATAATTTTTTATGTATCTAGTCTCAAATGACACTAAACCTATTTATTATCAGGATTTTGAGTTTATTATATAATGTAATTATTTAATTATGGAAATTATATAGAATAAAGGAATTTTTAGCTTCTGTCACCTCCCTGTTAACAATGGTCCAGGCCCTATGCCTAGGGGATATCGCACTGCAGCCCTTAGGATACATACCACAACATAGCCAATTAAGGGTTCACCACACCATGGACCCTATGTCGCATCATAACCAAGTCACTGGATGGTTTTTTTAAAATGGGGTATTTTTAATTTTCCCTTAGATCCCCTTTAAGCATCCTCTGTCATCATCCCTAACCCTTACATGATTTGGGTGACCTTGAGGGATTATCTTCGGTGATTTTATAACCTCTATTACCATTTTTTAAAGCATCATTCATTATAAAGGTTCTCTTAGGGTGATTCTAAGCTCTTGATGTCGTCGTCTTCCTCTATTTAATGGTTAATCATGCCTAAACCCTAAATATTGATATTTTATTCTATTTTTAGGTTTTCAGATGTTTAGTATTTAATTTATCTATGTATCTAGTAAATTATTCTATATTAGGATTGAGGTAGGAAATATTTACCATGTTATCGATTTCATATGAAGTTTTATGACTTGGTTTTCATGTGGGTTCATGTGTAGACATTTAAGACCTTCATATTTCGTATCAAGTGACCAGGTAGGTTTATATGGTTTTAATTTAATCCTTAAATGGGGAGTACTTATGAAATGGATTAAAAATGATAGATTTTAACCTATATTGTAGTTAGGGTAGTGCTATCCTGGTGGTTTTTTGGGCTGAGAGTGTGAAATTTTGAAGATCAGTTATTATTTATTGTTCTTGTTTTTTCATGTGGCGTGTCTTGATTGTTGGTTTCAAACTCATCCTAATTAACAGGATGGGATGAGATTTATGGATTGAGATTATGGTTGGTCTTCCTTTAGTGATAGTAATTAGTAAAAATTAGGTTACAAAACCTCCTTTGAGTAAAAATATATGGTCTGATATTGATTGGATAATAATGATAGTCATGACCCTATCCTGAGAGAGAGGACAGAGATGATAGAGTTACCTGACTGAGTGAGAATTTATGGTAAGGAATATAATATGGGTTTTGACTAAGTTCTTTATATGGGGTCATTTCTTGATTGAGAAGGAATTATCTTTGTTTGGGATTATTTTGAGGGTTCCAACTAAAATATCTATCCTGTATAGATTCGAAGTAGTTAGGCTTGGGATTCATCATGACATGGTTAATTCATGATAAACTGGTGGGTTTTTTGGATATTTATTTATTTTTATCATTATATAAACCTTTATACATATGTTTCACATATGTTAAGTTCATATCAGTGGTTTCCTACAAGGTTTATACTCACACTATACATGAGCATCTTGATGTGTTTACTAACTTCATGGTAAAGGTTCTAACTAATGGAAATGGGCCATTGAAGAATTTTTTATTAGATGGAGCTATATGGTATTGAGGTAATGTAGGGACATGCTCTATGATCTTTTGTAATGATGGATCATATTTTTATTGATTTTTACATTATATATACATTAGTCTGCTACATGTGTGAGTCCTTTTTTACTTGAGATACTAGTTATTGTATGTTATTTGATACTATATTTTGATGGTGTTATCTATTACTTCAACTATATTTATTATTATTGATTATTTTTTATTATTTCTTATATTATGGGTGTTTACTCTGATGTTGATCTAATATTGAGGTCATAGTCTCTCCATTTTATATCCTAAGCCCTTTCTTCTAATCAGTATCCTCTTACATATAGGGTGTAATACATGAGATCATGTTTCCCTTTGGTGCGGACCTAGTGATTTAAGCCAGGTCATTATAGTAAACCTAATTTTTCTTTTACTTTTTTATATTTTCTATAGTTTTCTCACATGTTTTTATTTATTAGTATTTTTATTCATAGAGGATGATGGATTTAAGCTCACTAAAATAAATTCAGGTTGTATTTATCCTTCACTTTTCTTTATTTACTACTCATTATTGATGGTTTAAAATCTAATTGAGAGGTAGTAAAAAGTAATTTTGGGGGAAGGTTCCATCTTCTTTCTAGAATTTCTTTTTTATTTTTTTATTTTTTTTAAATTTTTAAGAAATCTTTGAGATTAAATAATTCCCTTAATTAGGATGAATCACTATGGAATTTTTTGAAAAACAATTTGATTTGATCATCTAATTATTTAAAGGATTGTAAATATGGATTTTTATACATAATTATTAATTTACATTTTTAATGAACTTTTATTAATAGTTAAACTCATTTTCACAAGTACAATATAATGTCAAACTTACTAACCTAAGAGGTTTCTACACCTTTCTTTAAATATTCTTACATTTCTTTTTTCTTGATAGTATTGAGGTATGTTGTGAAATATAAAAACATTTTATAATCATATTTTTAATCTATTAGAGATCATAAGTTGTTTCCAAATGAATGAAGTATTATTTGTAAGTATATATTATCACTTGGGACCAAATTTACATTTAACTTTATTTTAAGCCTTTAGAATTCATAAATTATATTATTGGTTAAGCTATATTCCATATATTTCCTTTCATACCTTACTCTTAGGTAATTTTCATTAGTATGATTCACTCTAATTATGGGGGAAGTTATTTTCAAGGAATCTTTTAGGAAGAATTTCACTACTGGTAAAATTGGTAATAAGTTCATTATTAGGTAAATTTTGAAGAGTGGGTACATTTGGTTCTAAGTGGATAATTTCACAAGTAAAATTTCATTATAATGATTTATTTTCCCTCATAATATCTAAAGTGAGAGGACCAGTTTGGTATATGTCTAACACTGAGAGGGGGGGTGAATCAGTGTTGGGGACTTTTTAAACCAATTCCAACTTTTATCCCTGTACCTCGTGACCTGTTAGGATCTTGATTCTCTTATTCTCTTTTCCCTATCGCATGAAATAATAGAAAGCAGTAAAAATATGAACACGATATTTTTACAAGGTTCACCACTCAATAAGAGTAGCTATGTCCTTGCCATGCATGGGTATGACCACTACATGGATTCTCCATTATAATGTGATATTATTTTACAATGGAGTGGCTAGGAAAGCAATCCTCTAGCCCGTGTGAGTCCCTACACTTTGGAGGGGGGTGGGAAACAATCCTCTTCCCTGGACTGGTGATGACCTAGCCCAACTTGCAGCATCTAGCTGGTTCTTTATACTGCCTATGGAGACAGTCTCCTTCCTTATTTAAAAGGTAGGTTCTGCTCCTGATCTTCTTTAGTGCTTTTCACTTGATTACTTGCAAAGAAGTAGTCAAGCAATTCTTCGTGTCTTCTTCTTTTCTTCTTCACTAGTGAAAAACTAACTGCACTAGGACTTCTTCTTCTTATTTAGTGCAACAACAGAATGCACTAGGACTCCTTCTTCTTTCTTAGAAAGAATCACATATACCAATGTGATTAATTAGGAAATGAAGACCATCTTACTTGGCATCATCAGAGTGAGTTCTCCTCTTGTTAATAAATGCATGTGATCATGCATATGGAATGTAGTTGAACTCTTTCCTTGTTCTTCTTTCCTCTCCAGAAGATGGCAGGAACTCTTGGAACAAAACAACTTGCATGCCCACTTCCACTTGCACACCCGATACTTGCACGCCTATAACATGCGTGCCTCTTCTTGCACGCTGCTACTTGCACGCCACTACTTGCGCGACAAGACTTTCTCAAAAGACTTGTGCGGCAACACTTGCGCGGAAGACTTGAACGACAACACTTGCATGTCGTATAAATGACACTCAGCTAGCGCGCCACTTCAGCTTGCGCGCCACTTTCTACACTTGCGCATTCAGAGCTCAAATTTTTCTCTTAAGTGTTGAGCCTTAACAAATGAGGAGGCGATTCGTCTATTTATAGGCAATTTGGTGACTTGCGAGCCCATGCACTTGCGCGCCAAGACTTGCGCGCCAATATTTGCGCGACACTCTTGACTTGCGCGACACTTTCAAACATGTGCACCACTTTATTTCCTTTGTCATATTTTGATTGGATGATCTTTGAAATAGGACTTGCGTGCCACTTACACTTGCGTGTCAACACTTGCGCGCCACCACTTGTGTGCCACCACTTGCACGCCACGACTTGCACACCACTTTCTTTCCTTTTCCATATTTCTCAAATAATGCAATTTTAAATATGACTTGCATGACACACTTGAGTGCCAATACTTGCGCGCCAAATACTTGCGTGCCATTCTTGACCTGCGCGCCACTTGTGTGCCGCCACTTGCGCGCCACTTTCTTTCCTTTGCCATATTTATGAAATAATTCTCTTTTGAAATATGACTTGCATGACACACTTGAGCACCAATACTTGTGCGCCAAATACTTGCGTGCCATTCTTGACTTGCGCACCACTCTCTTTCCTTTGCCATATTTCTGAAATTATTCTCTTTTGAAATATGTCTTGCATGACACACTTGAGCACCTATACTTGCGCGCCAAATGCTTGCGTGCCATTCTTGACTTGCGCGCCACTCTCTTTCCTTTGCCATATTTCTGAAATTATGCTCTTTTGAAATATGACTTGTGCACCTCTACATACTTGCGCGCCTACTACATACTTGCGCGCCTACTTATTTCCTTTGCCATATTTTTTGATTTGATGATATTTTTTATATGACTTTGCCAAAAACACTTCTTTGTCACTCCCCTTCCATCATAAGTCTTGCATCACAAGTTCTCCAAACTTATGATATTTGTGAAATAAAAATCAGCAAAGCATCGTCTGGTTTTTCCATTCTTTTTGGAATATGAATTCCAAAGTACATCTTTTATCCTCACTTAAAATCCTCAATTCTTATTCAACCATCCATAGATAGATTATACTTCACCATTATGCTCCAATCATCCTCAAATGGATGATACTTCTCCATTATTCATTTCTGTAAACAATGTGTCAACTTTGACACAAGTTCTTTGAACTTAGGATCAGTTCAACAATCGTCTGAATTTATCTTCTGAGAGAATTACTCAAGTATGACATCCAATGCTATGATTTCATAATAATTATCCAAGCATCCTCACTTCAGCCGATATCCATTAATTTTGGAGTCCTTCTTTATCTCCTTCTTCATTTTGACCAGCATTGACAACTGTTGACAACAAATACAATCTTCACACACAACATGGTCCTAACAATCTCCCCCTTTGTATTTTGTTGTCAATACCACAAAGTCTTCTCAAATGAATGTGTCAATGTCAAAATGAGAATCTTATCTCTCCCTTTTACTTATGTCTCTCCCCTAGACATTCATTTCATTTCTCTACCCCTTATTGACAAGAAATACAAAGTTCATCATAGAGAGGGTATCATTCTATACTTAAGCAATGTGCCATCAATCATTTCACTCTAAGTCTACTTGAGCAATGCTCGGTGTAGAAAACAATAGGATTTGATTTAGACAACAAGGTTGTCCATTGCCCACATAATATGACACCTCATGAGATGAGAACTCATACACTTTTCTTCAAGGGTTTTTCACTTTGATTCTAGGCTGAAAATATTGAGTGTGAAAGAAATAATCAACCTGAAATTACTACACTCACTTCAACAAATGGATCAAAATCATTCATGTGCAATTGGCAGGATAAGTGGCCTTGGATCGCATTCACTCTTCTTATGTCATTGATTATCTTTGTTACTCCCCCTTTATAGAATGATTTTTATTTTGAGTAACCAAGGATGAAAGATTTAGAAATAACATACCATTTCCAATGACATGATCTTCAGACAATCTTCAGAGTAGTTGAATTAAGTACCAACTGAAATTGATACTTATTGAGATAATAACTCTGGAAGCTTTTTCATGTGTATCCCTCTATAGAGAACACTTCTCATAACTAAATCTCAGGTTCTCCCCCTGAGATCTTGCATCACTTTCAATTCCCTATATTTAAATAACAAATACAATACACAAAGATTTAAGGGAATAGGGTGGATCCTCCATGCTTCTTCAATGTGAGAAGGAGGGATGAGATGATTTTCTCAACCAGGATGCTCTATTTTCTCCACTCCTCACACTTTCACATTTGATCTTTAATTTTGAATGTAGCTGTGTGGATCTCAATACTTCTTTTATCTCTTTGTGTGTGAATCTTCTTTCTTTAGGAGAATTCCAAGCACTAGTACCTCTCGGTGCGACATTCATCCTCTTCATGAATTCTTGTTGGGCGGGAATAAATTCAAAGCACTTTCTGACAGTGTGACCAGCCTTGTTGCACCTCACACACAGAACTTCTTTGTCATCATGTAGAATCTTCTTTTTGTTTTTAGCACTAGCCTTAGCTTGTGCATCTTCCATCTTTCTCATTCTTTCCAAATCTTCTGGCCAAATCACCAAAATATCATTAGGGACTGAGGCATCAAGATTGGATCTTCTACATGGATACTTCTGAGTGGATTCCTTCATAGTAGTTATTTTGGATGCACCACCCTTCACCTTCTTGGACATGGAATCCAAGGACTTCTCAGTTTTCCTCACTGTAATCTTCTTGGGATCATTTTCTTTTTCAACATACATATGATTACATCCCAAGATATATTCTTCATTCTTCTCCAGCTTTTGTGGTCTTTTGTTCTTATTAGCTTTGAATACATTCTGAGATAGGCACCCACCATTATTGTGACCACTCCCATTGCATACATCACAAATGTTGTCTAGAATTCCAAATATATTTGCAGTATACATATGTTTCTTGATCTGTGGATGTTTCGTCTTCTTCTCTGGATTTCTCCCCCTTGAGATGGGCTTTCACTGTGCTTTTACATTTAAGGGATTGTACAAACAATCCAGTTCACAATGCCCAAACCTGTTGCAGCACCAGCATTGACCAACAAACCTTAACTTCTTGTCATCTTCTCGAAAAGTTTGTTGAGTCTTCTTCTTCTTGGTATTTTGTGATTTTTGTGGGGATCTATCCTCCATACTCATTCCCCTATCCACCCTATCTATGGTGATAGGTTTCATCTCACTTTTCTTCATCCAAACTTGTTTATAATTTTTCTTCCCTCCTGCACTTTTTTTAGAATCAATTTTAGAAATATTAATATAAGTTGGTATGGATGATACCTTTAATTTCTTAGATGCTTGTGATAGATCAATGAGTGAAGCCATGATCTTCTTATCACATGTTGGAGGTCTTTTGATAGTAGAATCCTCTAGTGAGCATTGAGTACTGGCAGCAACTATTTCCTTCTTTTGTGGAGACTCAATATGTGTCTTCTCAAGATTGGTTAGTTCAGCTTCCAATTATAGACATCTCATATTGAGGATGACTTCCTGGTTTTCAATCATAGTCATCTTCTCTTCACAAGCCTTCTTTAATCTTTCAACTTCATCTTCATGCATCTTTACTTTGTTTTGTAATAAAGAGTCAAGTTCATTGATCTTCTTGGAGTTATCTTCCAAATATAACTTCTAGACTTCATTGCCCCTTTTCAGCTCATCTTCTAGTGCATGGATCTTCTCTTCTAGAGACTTGTTGACTCCCTCCTTTTCTTCAACATCTTTGAGCCACTCTGAAGAACTTTCTTCAAATCCCCTCTTTGTTGATTCAAAGGCTCAATCCTGTCTAGAGAGCTTTAAACATTCGACAATTTTTTCTTGTAACCCTTTCTCCAAAACATCAGTCTCTTCTTCCAGCTAAGTGATAGTTTCTTGCATGCATTGAAATACCCCGCAAACTAGGGCTGCACTCTCTTTAGGAATACCATGCAGAATCATTCTTAATCTATCAACTGATATTTCTTGAGATGTTGTAGATTGTTCGTCACCACTTGTGCTAGCATTTTCATCATGAGGGTAATTTCCAAATGTACTAACACATACCTCTTGATCAGTTGAGGTTGGAAGGTTTTCCATCTTCTTGGTGGGTACTTGATCCACCTTCTCATTACTTTCCAAATCTGGTGTGTCTTCAATGTCATCCAGATATGGAGAACCAGATGCTTCCTCTTCTTTAGATAAAAGAGAATTCTTCTTCAACTTTCTCTTCACTTTCTTTTTCCTGTTCATCATGGTCTTGGTAGATATAACTAAATCTTCACCAACACTGCTCTTCATTTTTTACCCAGGAACGTAACTCAAGTTTTCAAAAGAGAATAACTTAACTTTATAGAATACAACAGACGTTAAACTTCCTTTGATACCAATTGAGAGGACCAGTTTGGGATATGTCTAACACTAAGAGGGGGGGTGAATCTGTGTTGGGGAATTTTTAAACCAATTCTAACTTTTATCCCTGTACCTCGTGACCTGTTAGGATCTTGATTCTCTTATTATCTTTTCCCTGTCGCATGCAATAATAGAAAGCAGTAAAAATATGCACACGATATTTTTACAAGGTTCACCACTCAATAAGAGTAGCTACATCCTTGCCATGCATGGGTATGACCACTGCATGGGTTCTCCATTATAATGTGATATGCTTTTATAATGGAGTGGCTAGGAAAGCAATCCTCTAGCCTGTGTGAGTCCCTACACTTTAGAGGGGGTGGGAAACAATCCTCTTCCCTAGACTGGTGATGACCTATCCCAACTTGCAGCGTCTAGCTGGTTCTTTATACTGCCTATGGAGATAGTCTTCTTCCTTCTTCAAAAGGTAGGTTCTGCTCTTGATCTTCTTCAGTTATTTTCACTTGATTACTTGCGAAGCAGTAGGCAAGCAATTCTTTGTGTCTTCTTCTTTTCTTTTTCACTAGTGCAAAACCAACTTCACTAGGACTTCTTCTTCTTCTTTAGTGAAATAACAGAATGCACTAGGACTCCTTCTTCTTTCTTAGAAAGAATCACATATACCAATGTGATTAATTAGTCAATGAAGACTAGCTTACTTGGCATCATCAGAGTGAGTTCTCCTCTTGTTCATAAATGCATGTGATCATGCATATGGAATGTAGTTGAACTCTTTTCCTTATTCTTTTTCCCTCTCCAGAAGATGGCAGGAACTCTTGGAACAAAACAACTTGCACGCCCTCTTCCACTTGCGTGCCCTATACTTGCACGCCTATAACATGCGCACCTCTTCTTGCACGCTGCTACTTGAATGGAACTACTTGTGTGGCATGACTTGCCTAAAAGACTTTCCTGGAAACACTTGCGTGGAATACTTGTGCGGCAACACTTGCACGCCATATAAATAACACTCAGCTTGCGTGCTGCTTCAGCTTGCGCGCCGCTTTCTATACTTGTGCATTCAGAGCTCAAATTTTTCTCTTAAGTGTTCAGCCTTAACAAATGAGGAGACGAGTCATCTATTTATAGGCAATTTGGTGACTTGCGAGCCCATACACTTGTGCGCCAAGACTTGCGTGCCAATACTTGCGTGACTCTCTTGACTTGCGCAGCACTTTCAAACATGTGCACCACTTTATTTCCTTTTTCATATTTTGATTGGATGATCTTTAAAATAGGACTTGCGCGCCACTTACACTTGCGCGTCAACACTTGCGCGCCACCACTTGCGCGCCACCACTTGCACGCCACGACTTGCACACCACTTTCTTTCCTTTTCCATATTTCTCAAATAATGCAATTTGAAATATGACTTGCACGAAAACTTGAGCGCCAATACTTGCGCGCCAAATACTTGCATGCCATTCTTGATTTGTGCGCCACTTGCGCACCACCACTTGCGCGCCACTTTCTTTCCTTTTCCATATTTATGAAATAATGCTCTTTTTAAATATGACTTGCGTGACACACTTGAGCACCAATACTTGCGCACCAAATACTTGTGTGCCATTCTTGACTTGCGCGCCACTCTCTTTCCTTTTCCATATTTCTAAAATTATGCTCTTTTGAAATATGTCTTACGGGACACACTTGAGCACCAATACTTGCACTCCAAATACTTGCATTCCATTCTTGACTTGCTCTCCACTCTCTTTCCTTTGCCATATTTCTGAAATTATTCTCTTTTGAAATATGACTTGCGCGCCTCTACATACTTGCGCACCTACTACATACTTGCGCACCTACTTCTTTCCTTTTCCATATTTTTGATCTGATGATATTTGTGATATGACTTTGCCAAAAACACTTCTTTTTCACTCCCTTTCCTTCATAAGGCTTGCATCACAAGTTCTCCAAACTTATGATATTTGTGAAATACAAATCAGCAAATCATCGTCTAGTTTTTCCATTCTTTTTGGAATATGAATTCCAAAGTACTTCTTTCATCCTCACTTAAAATACTCAATTCTTCTTCAACCATCCTTAGATCGATGATACTTCACCATTATGCTCCAATCATCCTCAAATGGATGATACTTCTCCATTATTCATTGCTGTAAACAATGTGTCACCTTTGACACAAGTTCTTTGAACTTAGGATCAGTTCAAAAATCGTCTGAATTTATCTTCTGAGAGAATTACTCAAGTATGACATCCAATTCTATGATTTCATAATAACTCTCCAAGCATCCTCACTTCAGCCGATCTCAATTAACTTTGGAGTCCTTCTTTATCTCCTTATTTATTTTGACCATCATTGACAACTGTTGACAACAAATACAATCTTCACACACAACATGGTCCCAACATAATGAGACAATATATATATAATAATAATAAAATTGTACATAAAAAGTGAAAAAAAAATGAATAGGTGTAATGCCTCGACCCCAGTTACCCAGAGTTAGCACATTATTACATAACATTGGAATGATCACAAAATATCAAGTATCAAAAGACCGATTAGTTTTGTAGCCTTGGAAACGCTAGATACATTCAAAAAGTTTACATTATATCATAAAGTGAAAACTACAACAACGTCTTGTATCCCCACTCATATCCCCTTATGCTATCCCAACAGGTCATTCATAAAATAATTCTTCACATCTTGTGAAAAATAAAACAGAGAAAGGGGTGAGCTCAAATTCCCAGTAAGGATAACAATATAGTGGAAACTTTCATAAATAATTTTAAACATTTAAGGAAATGTATAATTAAAACAAAAGCCTTTTAAACATGAATTTCAGCATAATATGGAAAATATAAAATGAAATAATTATATTTACTTATTCAAATGGATATTCTACTAGTCGAATAATCACATTCCATATCAATAACCACTTTCATAATGATGGAATGCATAATTCCAGACTATCATAACCACATAATCAAGGCTTTGTGCCAAGACTACAAATAAGATTTTGTCAAGGCCTTGTGCCAAGACACTAGTTTGTCTCATGAGACCTACCGATGCATCGAGGAGCTATAGCGGGCTACACCCGTCACTTATTAAGTCCAATTCATTCCTCATATGAACAGGTTTAAACATAACATAAACATTCGTATTAAAACTAGCATACGAAATGTCAATAATTTCTCCATAAACCATGAATGGTATAAAAATAACACATACATAGTCAAACATATCACAAAACCTTCAATACAATATTGAAGTTTTGTTTCATAATAAATCAACTTCAAATAAGCTTAAAATCAATCAAAGTATGTTGACATAGATGAAATCAAAACTATTTGAGACAAATATCTCTTTTTTTTAATAATTTAAAAGTCACATAATTATAAAAGAAAAAATTTACTTTGAAAATAATCTTATAATCTTGTAATGTAATCTTTGACAATTTTATTACGGCGGAGAATAGATGCACCCACTGTATAAGTTAAAAAAAGACATTCTTGCCTTAATATTTGTTGAAATGGTTAAAAAGGACCTTGTTTGGAAAACGACAGAAAGATTCCTTTATAAACTTCTTATAAAAAGTAAAACAATGGTATAAATGACTTTAACCCATAGTCTATAAAATAGTAAGAATGATTTGAAACACATTTTTGAGAAACATGGATGTGGATGATAAAGAGGTCCTAGTAGATAATTACGTATAAACAACCTCGGATAATGAAGAGATTGTGAAATAGACCCTTACTTTGTACTTTTCCTTGGTTGAGGGTAGTTTAATCTCCTGTATAATGGTGAAATGATTGTTATTAAATTATAAAAGAATCATATACATTAATATGATATCATATATGATCTTTTAACATTTCTTTGTTAATAATATCTTAGTATTATCGTCGTTTCGGGTGTTAACTTACTCATTTTCTTTTATACATTTTGTCACATAAGACGTGTTTGTTATGGATAGGTTGTATCTTATTAATATCCAGAATGATATCAAGTCCTTAAACATTATTTTTAATCATCAAATTATAATTATACTTTAATTGATAGGATGGGGAATTAATCTCATCGCGTGCATAGAGATGGTAGTCTGTACGTACGCACGCGTGAAAATATCATTCTTTTGATATTAAAATAATATATAATTGGATGGAATATCATATATACAGAATAATTATCATGTAATATTTATTATCTACATTAATTACACATCATTATTATACACATCCAAATAATAATGAATTTAATAACAATTACACCACGACGTGGAGACGGTAAGTCATACGTACGCACGTATGGTGACATGTCATTCAAAGGATGGATAGAATACTGAATATGGTTTTACCATATTTATAATAACATCACAGTATATAGAAGATACTGGAGTTATTATTTTAGAATGGGAATAAAAATAAAGAAGAAGTTGAAGAAGAAAGGAACTTGAAAGAGGGTGGTGAAAACATTACCTCTTCTTCGGGTTCTTCCTTTTGATTTGATCAAAAGGGCTCCTTAGGTTGGCTTTATGATCAAAATAAGGCCTATAGGTTGAATTGAGGGAATTTTAGAGGATATTTGGGCAGGTTTTGGCTGATCAAAAAGGCTTTGAAGGTGTGAATTAGTGAGAAGGGTGAGTGCCCTTTTATAAGAGGGGTGAGGGGAACCTTAGGAAAAACTAGAAATATTATTTTATAATAAATTCATATTCAGTTTATAATGGTTAAAAAGTGTATTATTTAAATTTAAATGTAGATATTGGTCTAAATCCTTTCAACCAATAGATTTTAGACAGGTTTGGGTCACTGTATTAACCTTATCATTTATATTTAACTCTTAGTTAAATATTTTGACATTTACCATGTATCTTTGTTTTTTATATTATATAGTTAATAAACTTACTATATGCCTTCAAGAGACCCCAAAGTGGTCCATTAATGATAAAAATATCATTATATAAGTCGTTTGGCCGAACCTTATATTTTTATTAATATAATATCAATTAATAATATAATATTTTTTTTAAAAACTATTTTATGTCACTTTTAACACTATTCGGTATTTTGTTTTTGATAATTTTATAACAGCATTATTACTTCCAATAAAATTTATATAACCAATACTAAAATGTAATATTAACCTATAAATTTAGTTTAATTCATAAAAAGTTTCAAATTACATTTATTTTTATATTTATAATATCAATTATTTTAATATTTCATTAATTGGGTAATTACTACATCACCATTGTGTCATAAATAAATTAACATATTTAATATCTAAAGATTATAAATAAAATACCATTATGTAGGAAATATTTTTAGATTTCTAATTAATATTTATAATCTAATTTATCTTATGTATAACCCTATATTAAAAATGTTATCGTTATTAAACTTTGATTTTAACTCTTTTAACTCTTCTTTGAATTAAATAATAATAAATGTCCTAATCTAATCCAAGCAGACATAAATGATAATATTTTATTCCTAAGGTTGTTTTTGGTAGATATAAACTTTTCCAATAGAATTAGGACACGTTTTAGGGTAATATTAATTTCATTTTTACCCTTAATTACCCTATTTACTTTTAACAGTGGTAAATAAAATTAAAAAGTTATTATTCACCAAAAATTATTTTTAAATTATTGAACCAAATTTAATACTTGATATTAACCGTGTCTCTCAAATTTTTGAAATTCCACTCACAAAAGTGGTAAAATTCAGTTTTATGTGAATTTCCAAATTCTCCTAGGAGGTGGGTAAAAGATGGTGAAAAGTTCCATAAAATTTTTATATATATAAAATTATTCTAAACTAACTTCAATGAATTACATTGAACTTATATAGGTATTATGTATCCATTTTGACCTTAATTAAATTTAAATAAAATAAATAATTATTTAAATGAAAATTCGGTTTTAAACTATAACTCAATGTTTTTTCACTATTTGTCGAAAATTGAATGTTTTCAGAAAAATACCAAAAATTCACCCTAAGCTAATTTTGATATTACGAATCCAAAAATGATGTCCATTTTGAAAGATAAAATTTATAAAATTTCAAAAAAGTGTTTATTACTATTCATAACGGCTAGTTTGATTGGTTATGGTGTGTGTTAGAACTCGAAGTTGCGTACAACACACGCTACTATATTATTCAAAGAGAAGCCTACCGTGGAAGCTTGGGGTGTAACATTATCCCCTCCTTCAAATAATTTCATCCTCGAAATTTCTAGAATACTACCGCATGAAAAGACTCGAGTGATTCTTCATCATAAGTTCCTTGGGTTCCCACGTCGCCTCTTCCATTTTATGGTTTCTCCATAGAACTTTTAATAGATGAGTCATCCGATTTCTCTTCACTTGTTCTCTTGTATCAAGAATCCAGACAGGATCTTCGCAATAAGATAGATTAAGATCTAGTTCTAATTCCTCGTAAGTGAGTACATGCATTGGGTCAGTCATGTATTTTCTCAACAGTGATACGTGGAACACATCGTGAACTTTGGAGAGATTTGGCGGCATTGAAAAATGGTAAGCTACAGCCCCAATTCATTCTAGAATTTCAAAAGGTCCTATGTACCTATGACTCAATTTACCTTTCTTAAGAAAACTTATAACTCCCTTCCATGGAGATACCTTCAAGAAAACATGATTTCCTACTTGAAATTCCAAATCCTTCCTTTAATTGTCAGCATAGTTCTTCTTCCTACTTTGAGCTTCTTTGATGTGGTTTTATATAACCTTTACCTTTTTCATCATTTCCTCCACCAGTTCCGGGCCTATGAGTTTTCTTTCCCCAACGTCATCCCAACAGGTTGGTGTGCGACATCTATTTTCATATAACGCTTCATATGGTGCCATCTGAATACTTGAATGGAAGCTGTTATTATAGGAAAATTCCACAAGAGGTAAATATTGATCCCACATACCCTGAAAGTCAAGTGATCATGATCTCAACATGTCTTCTAAGGTTTGAATAGTCCATTCTGATTTTCCATCTGTTTGAGGGTAGTACGCAGTGCTCAAATGAAGTTCAGTATCCTAGGCTTTCTGAATACTTTTCCAGAATCTTGAAGTAAAATAGGGATCACGATCAGAAACAATTGATAGGGGTACTCTATGAAGTCTCACAACTTCATTAATATATTGTCTTGTTAGGCGTTCAAGTGGTAAATCTTCCCTTATAGCAAGAAAATGTGCTGACTTTATAAGAAAATCACCAATAACCCATATTTCATTGTTCCTTCTAGGATTCTTTGGTATCCCCATGACAAAGTCCATCGTAATATTATCCCATTTCCACTCCGGTATGGGAAGAGGTTTCATGACTCCTCCAGGTTGTTGCCTTCCAGCTTTCACTTATTGACAAACCATACATCTTGACACAAAATCAGAAATGTCCCTCTTCATGTTGTCCCACCAAAAATGTTCCTTCAAATCTCTATACATTTTGGTGCTCCCAGGGTGTATAGAGAAATTGGAACTATGAGCATCTTCTAACAATTCCCTTTTTAGATCAGGTATATTGGGAACACAAAGTCTCTTCCCAAATTTCAAAATTCCATCTTCATACACAAAGTCACTCAATCTCCCATCATTGACAGCTTTAATCCTTTTTTTAAACTCCTCATCATCGGTCTGAGAACTCTTTATCCTTTCTAGTAAAGATTGTTCGGAAACCATTTGAAAAATCATTGATGTCTCACCTTCCATGGTTATTCCCATATCTAACTTTATTAGATCCATGAAAATAGTATCCCTCTCAATTCTCATCTTGTTCAAAAATCCATGATCTTTTCTACTCAAATCATCTTCCCCCTTATTTTCCTTCCCCGGGTGGTAGTCTATCGTGCAATCATAACCCTTGAGAAGTTCAAGCCATCTCCTTTACCTCATGTTGAGTTCTTTCTATGAGAAAATGTACTTCAAACTCTTGTGATCAGTATAAATCTCCCATTTTTTCACCATAGAGATAACGTCTCCATATCTTCAAAGAAAATATTACAGTAGCTAACTCAAGATCATGAGTAGGATAGTTTTGCTCATTAATTTTTAGTTTTTGTGATGCATAGGCAATAACCCTATCATTCTACATAAGGACACAACCAAGTCCTTTCTTCGATGCATCACCATAAATAACAAACCCATCATTCCCTAACGGTAGAGTCAATATAGAATCATTGAATAATCTTCTCTTTGGTTATTCAAAAAATTCTTCACACTCTTTTTTCCAAAAAACATTTAACCCCTTTATGTGTGTGCTTCATTAATGGGTTAGCCAATCAGGCAAAATTCTAGACAAAATGTCGATAATAACCTATTAAACCAATAAAACTGCGTACCTTGGTTATACTCATTGGTGCTGGCCATTCTTGGATTGCCTTGGTCTTAGAAGGATCAATAGAGATTCCATCCTTAGAGACAATATGGCCAAGAAAAGAGATCTCCTGAAGCTAGAATTCAAACTTGCTAAACTTCCCATATAATTCATGTCTTCTAAGAGTCTTCGGGATAATGCGCAAGTGGTTTTCATGATCTTCATAGATTTTGGAGTATACCAAGATATCATCAATAAATACCACCAAAAAATCATCGAGATATTCCTTGAAAACTCTATTCATTAGATCCATGAATACAGAGGGTGAATTAGTCAGCCCAAAAGGCATTACTGTAAACTCGTAATGTCTGTACCTGGATTGAAATTCTGTCTTTGGAATGTCTTCCTTCTTCACACACAACTGATGGTATCCAGATCAAAGTTCAATCTTTGAAAATTATTGAGCTCCATGCAGTTGGTCAAATAAATCATCAATGCGAGGTAGGGGATACAAGTTCTTTATTGTTATAGCATTGATTTCCCTGTAGTCGATACATAACCTCATAAATCCATCTTTCTTCTTAACAAATATGACAGGGGCTCCCCATGGAGAAACACTAGGGCGAATAAATCCCTTTTTACTCAATTCCTCTAGTTGTTTCTTTAGTTCAACTAATTTCACAGTGTCCATTCTATAAGGGTTCTTCGATATAGGCCTTGAACCAGAAAATAAATCAATGGAAAACTCAATTTCTCTTTCTAGAGGATTTCCAGGTAAATCTTCTTGAAACACATCAACATATTCTCTAACAATTGGTACATCCTCTATTTGAACATTTATTTCCTCACCCATAGTCATTTCATTCTCTTCCTCCCCAATCATTGAATTTAGTTGAGTTGCTGGGGGTGGATCTAGATAAGAATTAGGTGCTGACGATTCTGCTCTAAAGATAAGGTGTTCCTTATCATCATCATCAAAAATCGTAACCACCTTCTTCTTACAATAAATCTTTTCATCATGGTCCAAAATCCAATCCATACTAAGGATTATATCAAATTAAATCATAGGTATAACGATGATATCAACAGATAAAGAACATTTATATGCTCTAATGGGAACGGATTCACAAAACATTGTTGCAATGATACTTCCCTTAGGAGTTTTGACTGACAACTCCCTTGTTAAATCAAATTGAAAATGTCTAATTTTCATAGAAAACTGAGAAGATATGAAACAATGTGATGATACATAATCAAATAAAGCATTGGCTAAACTTGAGGAAACCATTAAATTACCTGCCACTATGTCATTCGGAGATTCTACCTCAGCAGTAGTGATAACATAAGTTTGGCCTTGTTCCCTTGGACTTTTCTGAGGTAAGTTCCCCTGAAGCTTACGACATTCATTTGCATAATGTCCCATATCCCTGTATTTGTAGAATTGAACATTGGTAGATTCTTCTTCCCCTTACAATCACGAGCTTGGTGGCCTTTTTCACCACACTTGTAACAGACTCTCATTCCCTTCAAGCAAGTACCGGGGTGTTTCTTCCCACATTTACTACAGGATGGATATTCAAAATTTCCCTTCCTCCCCTTATTTCCATTTCCAAAGTGATCAGAAGATCTCTTCTTCTCTTGATTTTTTTAAGGTTGTAATACTTAGAGAATTCCTTTTTAGTCTTGATAGTACATGAGACAATGTCTTCGTACGACGAGAAGGATTGTGAGACTAATGCTTGACGAAGAAATGGTTTTAACCCATCAAAGAAATGATCAATCTTACTCCTCAGGTTATGTATATAATCTACTTCATGCCTTGCTAACCTTGTAAAGTTAGCTTCATACTTTGCGACATTCTCATCCTCCTTTTGTCTCAGACTCAGAAATTGTCTTTCCATATCTGCTCGATGGTCATGAGGAAAGTATTTTTCTAAGAAAATATTTTTGAACTATCTCCATTCCATATTTGATAATTCATCATCTTCTTTCGTGTTTTGAATCAATGACCACCATTGATTAGCATCTCTAGTGAGGCAGTAAACTTCCATGATAACTTTTTCTCTTTCACTACTCCCCAAGGCATGGAATATCTTCTCTAAGGAATTTATCCATTGCTCAGCTGCTAGTGGATTTTTACTCCCATTGAATTTTGGTGGTTGTTGCCTCATGAAGTGATCTAACATTTATCCTCCACACTGTGGATCTGGGTGCTCCATATGGGTAATGTTATTATTCATAACCTAAGTGAGTTGTCCCAGTATGGTGATTAGTTGATCAGAACCAGTTGCATCACCATCTCCACTATAATTATCTTGATTAGGAGGTAAATCCCTACATGGAGTGCATGCATTGATACAGTTTCTATTTCTTCCACTAGGTTCTATTTAAAAACAATGGAAAACACTAGATTAGTTTATGAATCACAATACATAACTTCAAACTTGTAAAACACTTATCATAAATTGAACAGTTTATTGATATAATCTATAATCATAAAAATGTTTTCTTTGAAGAGTTATATAATCATAAACCCTTCATAATGGTTTGTAAATAAAATGATAATTATCCTAAGCATATCCCCTGGAAGTGTCGTAACCAAGAGTGCAGCAAGGCTCGTTGTCGTGCACCAGTTCTCGTTCGAGTCTAGCTCAAAGCGGTGTTTTCGGGTTTTACCCCTAGGTACATCTATGATAGAGGCTCATCTACCTGCTCATATCTAGAAAGGGATGTATTGTTCAGAAAACTCACAAAATATCTATAATACCAAAATCATAGGAAGTTCTTCTATACTAATCCTCAAAGTAGGTCTATGTTCCCAAATCAGAGTTTATCTAAATCTAGATTCCAAGGTTTGTACTAAACTTCCTCTAATACCAACTATAACACCTCGACCCCAGTTACCCAGATTCAGTGCATTATTACATAATATTGGCATGATCACAAAAGATCAAGTCTCGAAAGACCGATTAGTTTAGTAGCCTTGGAAACACTAGATACATTCATAAAGTTTAAACTACATAATAAGGTGAAAACTACAACAACATCTTGTCTCCACACTCAGATCCCCTTATACTATCCCTGTAGGTCATTCATAAAATACTTATTCACATCCTTGGAAAAATAAAACATAAAAAGGGTGAGCTCAAATGCCCAGTAAGGATAAAAATATAGCAGAAACTTTCATAAATAAGCATAAACATTTAAGACAATGTATAACTGAAACAAAAGCCTTTTAAACTTGAATTTTAGCATAATATGGCAAAGATAAAATGAAATAATTCCATTTACTTATTCACATGGATATTCTACTAGTCGAATAATCACATTCCATATCAATAACCATTTTCATAATGATGTAATGCATAATGCCAGACTATCATAACCACATAGTCAAGGCCTTGTGCCAAGACTACAAATAATATTTTGTCAAGGCATTGTGCCAAGACACTACTTTGTCTCATGAGATCAACCGATGCATCGAGGAGCTATATCAGGCTCCACCTATCACTTATTAAGTCCTATGCATTCCTCATATGAACAGGTTTAAACATAACATAAACATTCGTATTAAAACTAGTATACGAAATGTCAATAATTTCTCCATAAACCATGAATGGTATAAAAATAACACATACATAGTCAAACATATCACAAAACCTTAAATATAATATGGAAGTTTTGTATCATAATAAATAAACTTCAAATAAGCTTAAAATCCATCAAAGGATGTTGACATAGATGAAATCAAAACTATTTGAGAGAAATATCTCTTTTTTTAAATCATTTAAAAGTCACATAATTATAAAAGAAAAAATTTAATTTGAAAATATTCTTATAAGCTTGTAAGGGAAGATTTTATTATTTTATAATGATGTAGAATATCTGCACCCACCGTATAAGTTAAAAAAAGACATTCTTACCTTAATTTTGTCGAAAAGTTTAAAAACGACCTTGTTTGGAAAATGACAGAAAGATTCCTTTATAAACTTCTTATAAAAAGCCAAATAAGGGTATAAATGACTTTAACCCATAGTCTATAAAATAGTAAGAATGACTTGAAATAAATTTTTAATAAACATGGATCTGGATGATAAAGAGGTCCTAGTAGATAATTACGTATAAACAACCTCAGATAATGAAGAGATTGTGAAATAAACCCTTACCTTGTGCTTTTCCTTAGATGAGGGTAGTTTAACCTCCTATATAACGGTGAAATAATTTTTATTAAATTATATAATAATCATATAAATTAATATGATATCATATATGATCTTTTAACATTTCTTTGTTAATAATATCTTAGTATTATTGTCGTTTCGGGTGTTAACTTACTCATTTTCTTTTATACGTTTTGTTACATAAGTCGTGTTTGTTATGGATAGGTTGTATCTTATTCATATCCAGAATGATATCAAGTCCTTAAACATTATTTTTAATCATTAAATGAGAATTATACTTGAATGGATACGATGGGGAATGAATCTCATCGCGTTCGTGGAGACGGTAGTCCGTACATATGCACGAGCGAAAATATCATTTTTTGATATTAAAATAATATATAATTGGATGTTATATCATATATACAAAATAATTATCATGTTATATTTATTATCTACATGAATTATACATCATTATTATACCCATTCAAATAATAATGTATTGAATAACAATTACACCACGACGTGGAGATGGTAAGCTGTACGTACGCATGTATGGTGACATGTCATTCAAAGGATGGATAGTATACTGAATATCATTGTACCATATTTATAATAACATCACAGTATATAGAAGATACTGGATTTATTATTTTATAATGTGAATAACAAAGAAATAAGAAGTTGAAGAATAAAGGAACTTGAAAGAGGGTGGTGAAAACATTACCTCTTCTTCGGGATCTTGATTTTGATTTGATCAAAAGGGCTCTGTAGGTTGGATTTATGATCAATATAAAGACTCTAGGTTGAAGTGAGGTAAGTTGAGAAGATATTTTGGTAGGGTTTTGCCGATCCAAAAGGCTTTGAATGTGTTAATTAGTGATAAGGGTGAGTGCCCTTTTATAAGAGGGGTGAGGGGAACCTTTGGAAAAACTAGAAATATTGTTTTATAATAAATTCATATTCAGTTTCTAATGGTTAAAAAGTAGATTATTTAAAGTTTAAGGTGGGTATGGGTTGAAATCCTTTCAAACAATAGATTTTAGATAGGTTTGGGTCACTATATTAACCTTATCATTTATATTTAACTCTTAGTTAAATAGTTTGACATTTATCATGTCTCTTTGTTTTTTAATATTATATAGTTAATAAACTTACTATATAACTCCAAGAGACCCCCAAGTGGTCCATTAATGATACACATATCATTATATAAGTCCTTTGGCCAAAACCTATCTTTTTAGGAATATAATATCAATTAATAATATAATATTTGTTTTAAAAACTCTTTTATGTCAATTTTGACACTATTGGGTATTTTGTTTTTGATAATTTCATAACAGCATTATTACTTCGAATAAAATTTATATAACCAATCCTAATATGTCATATTAACCTAGAAAATTAGTTTAATTCATAAAAATTCTCAAATTACATTTATTTTTATATTTATAATATCAATTATTTTAATATTTCATTAATTGGGTAATTACTGCATCACCATTGTGTCATAAATAAATTAAATTATTTAATGTCTAAAAATTATAAATAAAATACCATTATATATTAAATCTTCTTATATTTATAATTAATATTTATAATTAAATTTATCTAATGTATAACGCTATATTAAAAATGTTTTAGTTATTAAACTTTGATTTTAACTCTTTTAACTCTTCTTTGAATTAAATAATAATAAATGTCCTAATCTAATCCAAGTGGACCTAAATGATAATATTTTATTCCTAAGGATTTTTTTTGTCTAGATACATTTGTACAATAGAATTAGGACATGTGTTAGGGTAATATTAATATCATTTTTACCCTTAATTACCCTATTTACTTTTAACCGTGGTAAATAAAATTAAAAAGTTACTATTCACCAAAAGTTATTTTTATCTTATTAAACCACATTTTACTCCTTGATATTAACCGTTTCTCTCTGGATTTTTAAATTTCACTCACAGAAGTGGTAAAATTACGTTTTATGTGAATTTCCAAATTCTCCTAGGAGGTGGGTAAAAGACGGTGAAAAGTTCCATAAACTTTTTATATATCAAAAATTATTCTAAACTAACTCCAATGAATTACATTGAACTTATATAAGTATTATGTATCCATTTTTACCATAGTTAAATTTAAATAAAATAAATAATTATTTGAATAAAAATTCTATTTTAAACTATAACTCAGTGTTTTTTCACTATTCATCAAAAATTGAGTGTTTTCAGAAAAATACCAAAAAATAACCATAAGCTAATTTTGATATTTAGAATCCAAAAATGAAGTCCATTTTGAAAGATAAAATTTATAAAATTTCAAAAAAGTGGGTATTACTATTCATAACGGCTAATTTGATTGGTTGTGGTTTGTGTTAGAACTCGAAGTTGCGTACAACACATGCTACTGTATTTTTCAAAGAGAAGCGTGTCGTGGAATCTTGGGGTGTTATGATAGGAAAATGTGGAAAAATTCCTAGAGATAAACGGGTGATAATTTAATGTTTCTTATTGATTGGATTGTGAACTCAAGAATAAATGGGATATCATTAATGGGTGATACTATTTTAAGAGTAATGAAGTGAGTAAGTCATCACTAAACATAAATTCTAAATCATTCAATGTACTATAAATAGAAAAATCCTCTTTGAGCCTTATTTTTTCACATAATTACCTAACTATTCTTACCATCAAAACTAACCATGCCAAATCCCTCATGATTGATATAAATTAATGACTCTATTAAGTGAATAAACTAGAATAAAACAAGCCTATGGAAATAATACAAACACATAATAATAGAAAACCCTTTTACAAAATGTCTTAAGAGAAAAGAGATAAATATCCAAGGAGGTAGATACAATCCATGCAAGGGTGAACTATAATATTAAAGTAATTTTGTTTAAAATAAATAAATTTGGGAAATAAGATTCATATATTAATCATGGTTAGTTTATAGATTTGATAATTGAAATATGATTCCAATAATGACCATGAAAGTTTGGTGGAATGATAAAAAATATATTTTCACATATTTTTATGGGAATTCATTATTAAATTACCCCATAATTGTATTATTTTATGGTAATTAATCAAATATATTAGTTTTTAGGTAAAATAATGGGATTAATTGAGAAATAATCCTAAATTAATATTTTTGTTCGTTGTTTTATCATTTTAAACATTGATTGTACAGGCTAAACTTTTATTTTATATTTTTATTAATAAATTGGTCAAAGAGGCAGATCTAAGCCCTTGGAGACTAGAAATCAAAGAGTTTTTGTTGAAGAATTTTGTATATCATATATGATTATGTGTTCATTTCATATACATGACACACATTTTCTAAATAAATTAAAATATCGCAAGAGGATAAAATGTTTTGTTATTTCTTAAATCATAAATTGATGTTATAATTGAATATTTCTTCAGAGGTGATATAGATCACTCCCTATGTATAGGTATGTTGATGGTTGAAATGAAAGAAATTAATAAGTGATGGTGAGCCTTATCTTAAAACAACCCCCTTGTTAGTGTCAGCGATGTAAGTAAAACAAGCATATCACATATTACGACTCTCTATAATCAATATGATATGAGATCCATAGTATTGAATATATATGAGAATCAATTTTCATTGTAGATAATAGGGTGATATCAGTTTAAGTGGCCTGATTCATAGCATACAACTAAGCTATATGATTAGAGGCTATTTTTTTAATTGAGCTACATAAGCATATATCACTAGATAGGATACCTTGAATCATAAAATAGTAGGAATTTATAGTAAAATGATTATCTATTCATCCATCACACCAATAAATGATCCATGTCACCTCATACACATGCAAATATTATTTTATAAAACATATTAATAAACAAGGAAAGGGGAAAATCCATTCCCATTGATTCTAAATAAGATCAATGCAGATACCATGTACAATCCCTCAAACAAAAAAATCAATTTTCATTCTCCTTATCTATCCAAATTGCGAAATGTTTCGGGAAGATATATGTGTTCCATAAATCCATTAAAAAACACTTACAAGGATTGTGGGATGAATTAAAGGATGATTTCGTCAAAAAAATTCCTGAACAATATCATGTGTGATCATCCTTGGCCACATCACTTTCCACATAGTGACAACTAAGACTATGAAGAAATAGGTGATGTACTTCCATAGTGGTCTATATAAACACACCATTATCCCAAATTGAGAGTATTATGACATATTAATCTTGGCCTTATTTTGGTTTAGTTTAGGTTTTTCATTATAATAGTTTTATATGAGTTTTAATGTAGTGGAATTTTCTTTTAATTTTTGTCAATATTTTTATTCCCATGTGCCTTCTTACTTCCATGGTAATGGAATTTTAACCCTATGTTAGGTGTAATTTAGGGAGAGAGATCTTGTTTTACCCTTGATTTATGTTTCTGTTATTCTATTAGATTTCATTGAATACCTGAGGAGAGGAAGTAATGGAGTGACTACAAGGTAGATAACAATAATCATGTTTTCTACCAATTATATTCATTCCTTTATTTTGTTTGTATGCTTCAATGCCTCTCCTCATGAATTCATCCAACAAAAATTGTATTTGTGTGAAGGGTTGTTGAAATGTTGTACATTTTCGATTACCTATGTGAGTTAGGATTTGTTTTACTTTGTTATATTGGACATACACTCAGTTGAGGTTGGATTTAAGTGATTGAATTTTGGTAGGTTCAAAGGGTGTTCAACCAGTTGAGGACTGAACAGACCAACACACCCATGGAGAGATAGAGTTTGATGTAATCTTGGTTGGGTAAGTTTTAAAGACATACTTATTAATAAAAAAGGGTTGTATAGGGTGAATGGTATTAATTCCTCACACTATGTAGGAATGATATTAAAAAATAACATAACAATGATAAAATAAGCTTGGGTAATTCATTTCAGTGTCTATTTAACATTCTTAATAATTTATTATTATATTTCCTAACATTATTTATTTTCTTTTACTTTTTAAAATAAATTTGTTTATTGTCTTATAAATTATTAAAATTACAAAAACATAAACAAGTGTTGACCCCTGTAAAGTAAAATTATCAATGAAAACTCCCCTTAAGATACAATCCATGTCTGCCTATAGGTTACACCTTTGGGATTAAAATTATATTGATCATAGATCAATAATAGGTCATACTTTATCAGAAAGATATTATAAACAAGTCCATAGATATGCTCAACTAAATGGGTGCTAAAGAAGAAGAACATGAGGAACCTGTGGTAATATATCCTATATAATTTTATCAATTCAATTATATTTTTATAAATATATTAAATATAAATATAAATTATTATGTATTTACATATTAGTAATTAGATTAAAACATAAAAATTATTTTATAAGAAGGTTTGGATGAAAATCACATATTAATATTATTTACAAACACAAATATTTTTTTCAAGACATAAAAATCCCAATAGAAAACATGAATGGAAAACTATAATGTTTAATTCCCCTAAGAAAATTAAATGGAATATTCTATTAGTATATTTCATAAGACAATTTAAGAAGAAAATTCCATTAAAAAAATTGAGTGTAACTTCATTATGGTACAAATTTACATTGCAATTATTAGTTGATGGTTTAAGTTTAAAATTCTAATAGAAAATTAAAATGGTATATTTCTATGTAATTTTACATTTAAATATTCCAATGAGTAATCCAACAAAAATTTTATTTGGAAAATCCCACCACAAAGTTTCTATAGTCCATTAAAAAAATTTCATTAATGTTCCTTGAAATATTTGAATATAATTTTCTACTAAAATATTCCCATTAGAAAATTATATTGTAAAATTACATTATAATTTTCCAATATAATATTCCAATTGAAAATTTAAGTAAAAAATCAACTAGAAAATTTTAGTTGAATATTCTAGTGAAAATTTCTAGTGTAATTCTCTATCAGATAATTTTAGTATAAAATTCCATTGTAAAATTATAGTAAAATATTCCATTGCTTTCCATTCAAATTTCCAGAAGAAATTCATAATTTAATTGGTTAAAATTTTAGTAAAATATTTTTCAATGTTTTTTATTTCGGTTTTTTTGTGATTTTTTATTTTGTAATTTTCAAAGAAATGTTTTGGCTTGAATTATTCAGTGAAAGTTTCCACTGGAATGTTCAAGTAAAAATTTTCACTAGAATTTTCCACTGAAAGTTTCAACTATACTTTTCCTGTAAAATTTTCCACTAGTATTTTTTATTTAATTTTACAATGAAATTGTCCACTAGTATTTTCCACTAGAACTTTACACTAAATGTTTCTACTAATATTTTAAACTAGAATATTATGGAGTAATTTTTCACTAGAATTTTCAAGATTTCACAAAAACAATTATAGTAGATTTTTTCAATGGATGCTCAAGTGGATATTACAATGGAACACTCTATTAGATTTCTAATTAATTTTTTATTGAAATTTTCTCATTGATTTTCCCATGGGATTTTCCAATACAATTTTCCAATAGATTTTTCAAATGGAATTTTTTAGTATAATTTTCTCGGTAAATTTTACAATGTAGTTTTTTATTTAATTTATAGTGAAATTTTTTATTATATTCTCGAGTTTATTTTTTCAGTGAATTTTCCTAAAGAATTTTAAAATGTATTTTTAAGCGGATTTTTATGAATTTTTTTATATAAATTTTTCTATTGAAATTTTCTAGAATATTTTTACAAGATAATTTTCCATCAATTTTTTATTGAAAATTTACAGTGAATTTTTATTATATTTAAATAATAATATATTTTTTATATTTAAAAATATAATTTTCACCCATTTAAAAATAAAAAATTGAAATTTAATTAAAAATTGTATAAATTTTTCATGTCCTTATAAAATATTCTGTAAAAAAATTTATAGATTTAATAAATAATGTGTTTTAATTCATTTAGAAAAAAATATCTTCATTTACAAAATAATAAAATTTTAATCAAGTTATATATATAATATTTTTTAAAAATGATTTTTTTATATTCAAATAAAGTATTTGTTTATATTTTGAAAAATATTAAATTTTTACAATTTCACTTAAAAAAAATATTATGATTCATAAAAATTATAGTTTTATCATATTTTTATAAATTGGGTTAAACATTATAATTTTTAAAATATAAATACCAGTTTTTTTGTAGTGATAATGAATTTATTAATTTCATTTTTTAAATATTTTTCCTATTTTATGAGTTTTGATATATATATTTTTTGAAATATAATTTCATGATATTGTTTTTTAAATTTTAAAATGAATTAATTTTAGACATAAAAATATATTTTTTACATATAATTATTTTATTGATTTTCTAACTGATTATTATCTTATTGTTTTTAAAAATTAAAGAATTCTTTTTTATTGAAGAATATAGTTTTATTTTGTTGTTTATGTGAGGAAAAATAATCAATTTATAAAAAGGATGTTAAGATATAATTATTAAAATCCAATGATGGTAAATGTGAAGACCCGACCCCAGAACACCCGGAGCCGATGCCTTCAGATGTGATGTACAATTCATTAAAAAAACATGCAATGATAAATTACACATCATTTCCCATGTATAGGATCAATTCGGTTTAAGTTCTGGGAATCCAACTACTTCTGAAATGCTTCTTCTGATAAAATTTGATACCTGAAAATTTTTAATCAAAAATGTCGGGTGAGCATATGAATGCCCACTAAGGGATTTAAAAAAATAACTTAATAACCAATTATAACTTTTGAAAACATTCTTTAAAACTTTATGTCAAACATTTTTCTTTGGAAAAGTGGTAACACATGTAACATAACGTAACAACAGTATAAGAAATCAAAGAGTTTATTTAAAATCATGCTAATAGTATTACAAGGGAAAACATGGTTTAATTAAAGGCATGCACATTCAATGTAATAAGTAAAAACTTTCTATGTGAAAATTCTAGTACAAAACTTAAAAATTAAGAGTAAAACATGATCAAAGTTGTTCTTAAAAATAATAATTTCAATTTCATCATTTACTATTGTGAAACATACACTGGCCATTAAATCTCTGAATATTTCATAAATAATATTCCATAACTTATACTTTTTATGATTCTCATAATCATAAGCTATTTAACCAAGGATATTCTACTAGTCAAATAATCACTTGGTTGGTCACATACTAACACCTAATGAGAGAATGTATAATATCGGACTTTAATATGGGTGTTAAGGCCTCGTGCCAAGACCAAGAGGCTAATTGTAAATGGTCCCTAACCCAGAGAGGCTATGTAACCGGACTCCATCCCAGAGATCCTCTATAACCAGACTCCAACCTGGAGAGCCTTTGTAACTAGACTCCAATCCGGAGGGTCTGCTATAACCAGACCCCAACTCGGAGGGCTTACTTTTACTAGTCCCCAACTCGGAACATATCAATCCAAAACATTCCTCATATATCCAGTAAAGTTTGATATTCTAGGTGTCCCATACCACTATGAATATTTAAATTTTACTTCATATTACTCAAGGTGTCCCATACCACTTTGAGTAATTTAATATCTTATCTCATTATTATAATATACTACATGCATGCGTTATTGAGTGCAACTATAAATAAAATGGAAAATGAAACCATTTAATCCAAAAATACATAATATGACATATAACATTGAAAATATGGCAGTAACTATTTATTGAAGGCATACATGGTTTATTACAAATTCTTTTCACACGAGACAATTACTAAAACACATCAAATAATAGATGAGAAGGGTTTTTTCATATGAAATATTAAAATGATAACTCATTAATTTAAAATCATTATTCCATGAATGAAAATACATGTTATTTAATATGCTGATAAAAGTGTCAGTGATCAGGAAATTAGATTACATCATGCATTAACTAACAACAATCACCGTAGTTGATAAAACATTAAGTGAGCATAACATGATCCCATGGTTTAACACACCCTTTTATCCTTTAATATATTTTGGTCAAATAAAAAACATATTTTCTTTTTAATAATAAAACACAAAAAGTCAAATAATATAATACCTTTGAAACATGAAATTATAACATGTCTAATATCATTAAAATTTCTTTAACTAAAACAAGTTTGTCATACTTTATGGATATGACATACATATTTACATAAATACCTATTGGTTTGGCTTATACTGAGACTGATAATCATTATAGTCTTATAAGTATTAATTACATCAATACATTAATTAAATTCTAATAATCCATACATGAAATTAGTGTTTTGGAAACTATAACCATATATACAAAGTGTATATATGAGTTTTCATAATTAAACTAGGTTTAATAATTTTCCCTAAGTAATAAATACTTTAAAACATATTTAATACACCATTATCACCTGATTAAAACCAAACCATGTTAGGTTTATAACATGGGTGACCATATGTATATTTATGTATGTAAAAGTTAGGGTTTTTCATACTAAATATAAATCCAATTAAACCCAAAGCATATTTCACATCCAGACCATTATTTAAAAATTGGTATTCACCTTTTAAAAAAGGAAATTCATAAATATATTTGTAATTAATTTCCCATATATATTCGAATATACAAAAGTGTATATGTGGATTTGTTTTAGTAGAACCATTCAAAATAAAACCCTTGCATCATTTAAACCTTAAAAATAATTATAAACACAATATCCATCCTTTGAAAGTATGGATAGGTTTGGATTTGAAATACATGAAAATATATATGTATATACCTGAATATTCACATAACTATATATTAGTTTTTTCATAATAAGTACAAACCTAATTGAACCCAAATCATAACTTGCATCAAAAACATTATTTAAGGGTTGGAAATCATCTTCTAAAATTCATAAAACAGATTTTGTTTGAGTCACATAAATTTGTATGTATATATATATGAATATATACAAAGTTTATAATCGGGTTATGATAAAAACATATAAATATATATATATAAACTTATATACAGATATATATATATATATATATTTGTAATCCACTTAAACATAACAAGAAAGGATACACACATGATTTACATGTATATAAAAAAGGTATACTTTCACCATTTTGAAAATACATAAACAAAACTTGTTTTTTTTCATAATAAACACACACATATATATATATATACATACATATATACATATATACAAAAGTGTATATATGGGTTTTATATAACAAAACTAGAACAGAAAATTAACACATACTATTGCAATACATTTTTTTAAACATGATTTAAACAATAATAAAAAACACTTATAAGACTTAAAAATCAGTTCGAATGGGGACTTATATAAGTTTTGTGACTGTATATATATATAATCATATATAAAAAGTGTGTATATAGGTTTTTCACAAGGAAGACAAGGTATATTAAACCCTTACCTTGATATATTTTGATGCTTGGGTACACCATGTAAGGGCACAGAAGCAAGGTGCATAGAAATCCAGAAGGTGAAAAACTCAAAACATTAAACCAATATGCACTAAAGAAACCCAAACCCCCTATTTAATGTCTTAAAATCAATATAGAGATAAAATAAATTTTATAAAATTATTATTATCAAGCATCTATTTTATATATTATAGTTGATATTTCCATCAATGAAAGAAATTCAATTCCATTATTTTTATAAACCAAAAGGTGAGTAGAAGATGACATTTGGTCGAAAAGCAAAACATCCATATGATCATGATAGTGAAACTAATAGAGGAAGATCAATAAATAAACAAACACCGCAATAGTTCACAACCAATATAAAATATAAGTGCAATAGGAAGAAAACCACTACAACCACACAAGTGGTCAATAATGAAACCAATCAGTTCATATTCTAATAAAAAAATTATAAATCTAAAATTATGGAACACATAAATAATTTAAAATGATTGATAATTGAATCCATGGTTCGTAGTAGTGACAAAGAGGGAAAATGACGTGCAAAAAAACAGACCTAGAACAGATTTGTGCAACCACTCCAAGCTTTCATAGATCTAAAGATTAAAATCCTACCTCAATCTAGTTTGGAGAAAACCTAAAAAAGGAACCCTAACCCGAACCGGCGCCAGAACCGGACAAAACCCAACTCAGCAGCTCTGGCCTCATCAGCACCTCAACACGACTGAACCTATACAGCGCCCCATGAAACCGAGGTCGAGACTCCCTCGAGGTCCTCCCCAACAGCATGATGTGGGGACTTTGACTGAATCCTCTCCGCGAACTCCACTGGACCAACTTGCAGTCGCCCCCATGCACGACGCAACACCCTCAAATGCAGACTCCCCCAAAACCCTATTACTGAAATATCTTTTTTTATCTGATTTTATCCTCTAATATTATTATAAAATTATCTTTATTTATTTAATCAAATATCATATTATTAAAAAATCAAAAATTCCAATAAAGTTATTTAACTATAAATCTTATTTTATCAATACTTTTAAAAATTAAAAGTTTCTATTACTAAATTCTTTTAAAAATATATATACATTTATATATTTTATATTATATACTTATAATGTTATAGATTAAGTTGATAATTAGAAATTTATTATAATAATAATTATTATCATAATTTTTAATTTTGAAACTTTAGAAAAAATTTAATATTACACATATATGATTCAAGATAACAATAATGTTTCATAAAATTATTATATTAAAATAGTTTTATTATATATTCAAAATGTTAATATTGTTATGAAACTATAATCCAATTTATAATCTAATAATTTTTATATTTTTGAATATATATAAAACCCATATAATTTTTTATATAATAGTTTAAATAGCTATCTTCATAGAAAATAGTGCAATAATCATGTCATTAAAAATTTTTAAAATAAAAATTTTCAATGTCATGTATAACTGCAATATAAAATTGTTATTTTATAATAGTATTTTCCTATAATTCAAATCCAACACACACACACACACACATATATATATATATATATATCTCATTTTGGAAAACAAACAACTAATTAGTTATATTAGTATAATTTTTATTTAAAATATTCTATTAAATAATTATTCAAAAAGAATAAATTTTGTTTAATAAAAAAAATATTTATTTTATATTATTATTTGAACAAAGTGAAGTAATATTTACTTTAAAAACCATAGTGGTTAGTATGATAATTAAAATATAAATTTATTATTATTACACGTGAAAATTTTTGGGGTGTTACAGTAAAAAATTACACATGATATGTAATGAACCGTGAATTTTAGGGCCATTACTTTTCAAGGGGTTGAATTTTTTATCCTAAAGTAGGGTATGTTTCATGAATTGTTATTTGAATTGGGAATTCAAGATTTGGTACATATAAAGGATATTTTTTTGGATGAGGATCAAGGCCCAAAAGATGTTTTGGGTGCTCGGGTGGGCATTGGAGTAAGTTTAGGAGTCCTTACTGAAATTTCGTGCATGCAACAAGTTATGTTATGCCCTTAGTTAATGTCATGATGGTTTATTATTATGGTGTGTCATGGTACATCACAATGGGTGGTGTAGGGTGGTTTTCCCTATGAGGGAACATGGGGAATCATGTCGCGGAGGTGTGAGGTTTCACACCATGAAGGAGGTAGGTAGTGTCTCCTCTCCTAAGTAGAAGTGAGTCTTGATAATACCCATAGGGGTGGCACTATGATGGTGGCCAGACCTGAGGGGAGACCCTCAATCTGTGTGGCCATGTTTCATTCTCCTTAATAATGTTCTGAGCATTTGGATCATTGGGAGGTGATGTGTCATGGCCGGCATTTGGGTGGTTTTTTTATCATAGGAATACCTACATTTTTAGGGTCAACCCACTATTCTATTTTAGGTTGAACAAGTGTGTATGGAGGTCCATTTTTCAGATCCTCACTATTTCTTCCTCCATTTGTTCCCCCTTTATCTAGGGTGATTTTTATAGTGGTTTTATGGTAATTTTAGGTACAATATCTCTCTATTTTTTTTATAACCCATTTCTAGCCCTTTATTTTGGGTCTAATTAGGGTTAGGATTGGAATTGATTCCATGAGAGCATGGTAAAATCGGGCGAGGACGATAGGGATTTTCACATCGTCTTTCACTGTTTCAGTTGAGATAAGTAAGAATTATAATTTTTTAGATTTTTTTAAATTGGATGAAATTATAAATCAATTGGGTGTTTGTGGTTAGTGATTTTTCTTAGGATGGTGTTAGGGGTGTTTCATGGACCTTCTTGGTTCAGTTAGTTAAGGTTTTGGTAGTGTGATGATTCCTAATGAGTTTTCTGGTGAATATACCTCTTTGAATTAATTTGTAAAATTAATTATAAATTTTTATAATTAATTATTTTAATTTTGTAGATTGAGATAGGTGCTTGGGTGGTGGTAAAATATGGGATGAATAATGTATGGTCTTATCTGATTTTTTTTTTATCCTAGAGAGGATATTAAATCCTTTATGAAGGTATATAATCTTAATAATATAAATTCATATGCATGTTTATAATTTATTTCTTTCCTGTATACATTTTTCATGGGACTCAGTAGAGGGATTGGTGTCGAGAGTTCCCTAGAGAAATAGATATAATGGTTTTGAGACTCCTAGGATTGGGTTAAGTGCTCTTTAGCACACGGTTAATTGGGATTGTCCTGTGAAATTTTTACCAAGGTGTGGAGATTCCTTTTGAGTTGATGAGAGACCTCGAGTAGCTATCAGGATGTGAGATGGGTTGTGGGTATCCTAGGATGTTTTTCCTAATTATAGTTGGGTAGGAATGATAGGCTTAGGCCTAGTGTGATGGGTGAGATTATTAAACATCTCATATCGAGTGAGAAGTGCCCTCTTAAGTGTGGATCATTTTTTTATTAGTGTTGTGAGAAATATTTAACCTTCAGGAATAGATAGTGAATAACATAGAGGGTTTTCCTTTAATTTATGGGTTTAAGGGATATTTCAAGAGTTAAGTGGGAATTGGTGGAGGATAGTGACAAACCACATAAGTTATATGTTAGGTGTATCCTATGAGTTGTGGAAACACCCCTGTTGTGTTGGAGATGGTCTTGAGGAGTAGACTGAGGGTTGAATTTTTGACTACGTACATAAATGTGTGGGGATAGTTATGAGTGAATAGCGATTAGGTGTTGATATGGTGAGCTTGTGAGACTAGGTGTATACCCTGCTTTTATTGTATATTCTTAGGATAAGTGATGTGTCTCAGTGTGGATGATGATAGAACTTGAGTCATGTAATCACCTTAAGTGATAAGATATTATAAGATCAAGCCTTGAGTGATAAATTAGATTTTATGATATAATATTAGTCCATACCTCGATTGGAATAGTATGTTTAGGACCCTACCATGAGAGAGAAGGTAGTTGTGATGATGCGATGTTTGGATTTACCTTAAGTGATAAGTTAATGGTTGTTGAAGGGGACTTAAATTAAGTGATAAGGTATGGTCGAACACACCTAAAGTGTGATTACATGGGTTAGTATGTCTTTAATGTGAATCCCTACCTTGAGTGATAAGGTAACATTATGGATGATGGACAATAATGAATAAGAAGGCTGGTCCGGATGAGATGTAGATGATAGATCCTACCTTGAGTAATAAGGTAGATGTTGAGAATTGAATTTGAGGCCCTACATTAAGATAAAAGTTAGAGACTATGGTTTAATTTATTACCTCCCTTGAGTGATAAGGGATAGACCTGGACTTGGAAATAGGATAATATAGAGTAATAAGGTGAGTCCAGAGCCTATATGTGGGACATTACCCTACAAATTTGGGTAGTGGTTAGGATTTGGTGGATTCCCTACAGTGATTCCTTGGGTATGGGATAGGATATGACATATAAATCATGTTGTGATAAATGTATTCTAGTATGGATCAAAGTAAGTTATGATAAGGTGTCATTGTGGCCTAGTTCTCACACAATGTCCTGATGTGAATGGATCTATAGAGGCTTGGTAAGCACACGACTTCGAATAATCATGTGTGACATATTTTTTTTCCTTGTGTATACATTTATGTTATGGAATATACTAGGGAAATTTGGTGAGACCCTACTGAGGATTATTTCTCACACCTTGTACAGTCACTTTGGTGTGCGTGCATACCTTATGTCTACTTTCAGGTTGATCACAGGTCATGGGGTAGATTAGGTTGGGATAACTTGATGGGTTATTAGATACTGGGATGAGGTGAGGCTTAAGGATGTTATTAGATCCAATTTTTTTTATTTTATTATATTTATTTATTTTTATATGTGATCAAATCAATTGGAGATCAGCTGATATATGACTATATGAATTCCATAAAATACATTTTGTATAGCATTGTTATTTATATAATTCTATGTACTATGATGTTTTTTATGAATTTTGTTTGTTTATTTTCTCCACTATTTATTACTTTTATTTGATTCCATAGACTCTAAAATGTATAATTTAGGCCCTCTCCACTAGTTAGAATCCTTTAGCATATAGGGAGATGCAACTAAGGTCACATAGAACCTCATCCCATGCACTATCGAGTGGCCCACTAGATGAGGTATTACAAAATCTTATCAAGATATTATATTTCATTTTATTATTTGGGGATAATTTAGATATAGGAATGTTTTAGGGCTCGTAATAGACCTCATACTGGTGATTCTTGAACACCCTTCCAGTGGGAATTCTAGGTTACTAGGGATTATTATATTTTTTTCGTGGTTTTAATTATTATGGATAAGATGTTTATTCAAATGAGATGTGTTTACTAGAGATTTTTATTTATAGTGTTTTTTCTCTTTTCCTATTTTCAAGAGGCCTGTGAATATGCATAATATTTGTTGTGTAGGATTCACATGACATATGTGTTCTTGTGTGTGATTGATTTCACTAATGAAAGAGAGTTCAATTTTTTAATGTGTCAACAAAAACATATATGGTGTCTTACCATATAAAATTTTTATGGAATTATACTAAAATAAACCATGGTAATTTTTCTTATGATGATAGGTCTTGTGGATCCTGGTGAAGGACATTCTATATAAATGATTATACATTCCCATAATGTGTGAGACCTATAAATACCCTTAGTGAGTTGGTGTTTTAGTTTTATGCCTAATAGGTGATATGATGATGGGAATAGGTTTATTTTAGGTTGAGGGTTTGGTTAGTTTAAGTGTTGAAAACAACATATATAGTGTTTTCACATATAGCTTCTTGGTGCCACTCTACTTAACTGAACTGATCAGTTCAAGAATGGAATGTGTGATTCCATGGGCCATTGATATGTGAATTTATCGGAGTTATTTTGGTACCGTAGTTGGGTTTATAGGGAATGATTGGTTGGATGTATAGCCTTGTTGATTCAAGATGTACTTTTGGGTGGTTTGGTGGGAGTGTGGGTAGATGCTTGTTGTTTTGGAATTATTCCCTAGTAGTGGGTGATCATGTGGTTAGCCTTAGCATTAGTGAGATGTCTCGGGCTAGTGGGATGAGGTTAACTTACATGAGGATAATGGTCAATGGCCGGGGTGCATGATTCTGGGTTTAATGGGATATAACTCATTACAATATGAGTTTGGTTTCACAAACAGTTAGTACAAGAGTGATCACCCATTATGTTTAATTGATATTGAGATATGATCTAGGTAAGCACTGTGAGAGGGTTCTCAAAGAATCACTCTACATCAGGAAGGAGAGAGTGAAGTTGGTAAGAATTTTTTTTCGGGGGGGGGGGGTCTTATTTCAAGGGAGAGTGAGTGTTAGGTATGTGGGGTGCCTATTTTGTTAAGAATCAGTGAATGGTCCTATGCAGGATGATAACTAATGGGAATAGAGAGAATATTATAGGAATAGTGGACCAGATCGATGATGATTTTATGAGATGACACCTCTATGATATATGCTTACATCATGGATTCATTGTACTACTATGGTATGATCGATCTAAGTGGTCCTTAAAATAAGTGTTAGGGATTAACATGGGTTGATAGGATAGGTGAGAGTGGTCTAGGTGTTCCAACATGCATGTGGTGTTGGTACCTATTTGGGTTAGTTCTCGATGAGTGGTGTAAGGGAAAATATATGGTGGGTATCACACCATTGGTTTTTTGAGGGTCTGACCCCCACTATGTATTGTTTTTAGAAATTTTGAGAATAAATTTCCTAGTGTTTTGGGAATGGGTGGCTTGGTGTTTTACATTTTCACTTAGATATAAGGAGAATGGCTATATCCAATCATTATGTTTGATAATAGATGGATCATGGATCATGGAGATCAACATTTTGGTTTGGTGGGGAGATGATAATGGTACTCCTATGGTGGAAACCATTGTATCGGTCATGGGTATATAATCCTTGTGTTAGATGGGTAATGGGTGTAGTCAAATCTATTGGTGTATATTCATGATAAAACTATGATATTAGTGTGTGAATGAATCTGATATGATATGGTTTCTTAGTAAATACCAAAATAAGGATTCAGTTATGGTGTCATTTATAGTTGGTGTATTAGAATTGGGATTGGGTTGAATTTGAGGTATCTTGATAATGAGTTGAATAAAAGGTAAAATGGTGATTAGGATGAGATTGGGGTGGTTGAAGTATGCGGTTTGTAACACCCTTTTATGATTTTCATGTACTACCTTGTTTATTCTTTGTTTATTGTCCTTGTTTGGATGATTTTGCAAGATTCTCAAGGATGGTGAGCCTTTTGAGGGGGAATTACCTTAATTTCATGGATGTATGTTTATTTAAATTAATAGAGTTTATTTATAAACATTTTTATGGTTTTAAATGGATTTTTCCTATGTTCAGAGGATGTATTGGGAGCTTTAGTGATTTCTGCTGAAAACTGGGTTGTTTTATTTCAACAGAGTGATTAGAAACCATGTAAAGGGATTAAACTCCATGTAATGTTTTTTAGGAAGATTATATGCAATAGGTTTTTGGTGTGAAATATTTACATTCTGTGTAAAGGGTAAACATTATGTAATGTAAAAATGTTGTTTTTATAAAAAGGCAACATGTTTTTAGTGTTTTTAGCCATTTTGGAATTCACAATGTGTAATGGGATTAAATTCCATGTAAATGTCACAATATGTAGGTTTTAGGCATTGGTTTTATAATTATTTTTTGTTTGGTTGGTATCATTCCCTCTCTCAACCTAGAGCTCGCCCTAGGTGATTTTACGCGACTCCATCCCTTCCGGATCACTTCATTCGATTATCATTCATCAGGTTTAATATGGTGCAGCTCTCCCTATAAGTTTTACTTACGAATTTTATTTTATTTGGTTTTTGTTATTGTTTTGGATGTTGTTAGGTTTCATATTCATGATTGGATAGTTTTTTATATCAATCCTTTGTTGTTTCTTGTCATGCCTTGTCTTTAGAAGGTCGATCTCTTGGTTTACAGTCACCGTTATTGAAGTTGGATAGGTTTATATCATTTTGAGGTGGGTGTTTCTATACAATAGGTTAATTTAATGAATTTATTATCATTCTTGATCAATTACTTTGGGTTATTCATTTATTTTAATAGATACATGGTTTTAAGGGATTTCATGGAACAGAAAATGTTTTCAAAGGGGGGGGGGTTATTTGAAAATTGAATTTCTTTATTTGGAAATGGGTTTTCAAACATATAATAGGATTGGATTGGATTTGAAAGTTTTTTATAAGAATTTGATCATGGTTTTGAAATGTATTTTGATAAGCTTTTCAATTTGGGGACTTAGGTGCATTGGGAAATAGACATGGGTAGCCTTACTGTGTGTGGAACCACTATAAGGAAATATTTGGGATTTTGATGGACTATGAAATTACTCGATATTTGTGGGATCCAACTTTATGCATATTTAGGATCTTTAATGTATAGTATGTATTGTCCCATAAGATATAGCCTAAATGATAGTGTGATTGGTTATTTATGGATTTTTATTATATAATGGTTTTTATCAAGGATTGTGTAACACCCCAAGCTTCCACGGTACGTTTCACTTCGAATAATTAAATAGTGTGTGTTGTACGCAACCTCGAGCTCTAACACACACCACAACGAATTAAACTAGCCGTTATGAATAGTAATACCTAATTTTTGAAATTTTATAAATTTTATTTATCAAAATGGACTTCATTTTTGGATTCAGAATATCGAAATTAGCCTATGTTGAATTTTTGGTATTTTTCTGAGAACTTCTATTTTTTATGAATAGTGAAAAATACTTAAAAAAAACTTTTTTAATCAAAATAATTTATAGTGATAAATTATACTATTTAGTGGTTTTAAAGTATAATTAGAATATATTTTTACCATTTTATCCAATGGTGGTCATTAGAATTAATTTAACATTGAAATTGGACATAAACAATTGCCAATCTTTTGATATAAATTGTTTCTTAAAAACACGCTATTTGTTGTAACAGTGGGAATTAATTATAAAATTAATTAATGCAACTTATATTTTTGGAATTTTTTAAAATAGAAATCATTTTTGAATTCGGAATATCAATTATAGCTTAGGGTGAAATTTTGGCCTTATTCTGAAAAACTTCAATTTTTGATGAATAGTGAAACCACTAAGTGGTAGTTAAATAACTGATTTTTCGTTTAAATGAAATATTACCACTTCTGTGATTTGATTTTCAAAAATCCGACATACATGGTTTTCATTAAGAAGTAAAATGTGGTTCAATGAGATTAAAATAATTTTTGGTGAATAGTAACTTTTAAGTTCTTAATTGCGATTAGAGGTAATTAGTGTAGTTTAAGGTAAAAATAATGTTTTAATAATATGAGATGAGATTGACACTTGTCCTACTCCTATTGGATGAGTCGTGGCCGACCAAGACAACCCATGGGTCAACTTGGGGACCCCATGGAGCCACTTTGGTTGGAAAATGACATTAATATATATATATTTAATGTTAAAATTAAATTGACACAAACATGAGTTGTTTTACTAAAACAGTTTTTAAGTGGGGTTACACAAGTCCAAATTTTGATTATAAATATTCATTAGAAATCTAAAAATATTTCCTACATCATAGTATTTTTTTATTATTTTTAGACATTAAATAAATTAAATTAATTATGACATCATGATGATGCAGCGATGACCTCATTATTTAACGATTTAAATAAAATGGAAAGATAATGTAAAATCCAAAGCGTACACTTGTCAAAAACCTATTGGTTGAGTAGATGTCGAACCCTTATCATCTTATCCTCGAATTATATAAGTGTGGGACCTCTAAAATCCGAAACTCATTTTATAATAAAGTGACTTTTCTTTACTTTCCAAGAGTGCCCCTCCTCTCCACTTATAAAAGGCCCCCACCTCTACCACCTCATTTACACTTTCAAGCCATTTGGCTCGGCCAACCTCTGCCCAAATACTCTCCCAACTTCCCCCTCTTACTCCTAGAAGCCTCACTTTGGGCAGAACTCTTCCCAACTAAGCCTTTGGCTCAAATCAAAAAGAGTTACCCGGTTTTTAAGGTAATGTCTTCTCTAATGTTGTTTTGTTTTATTTTGCTTCTCCAACCCCTTAAACTCTTTTCATTCCTTTATTTTGTAAAAACACCAGTATCTAAAATATACTAGGATTTTTTTATGATAAGGATTTGGTTTACACTTACACACACCTTCGTCTAATGGTTAAAGAACATACTGTTTCTGTGGGTGGCGAAATACTGCCTCACGAAACGATGATTGTTCAAATTCTTTTAACACCTATAATGGTGGCCATTTTGAAGACACTATTTTCATATATGATATATATATTATGTTTATGTTTTCCTTATGCTTCTTTATTTCTCATTTATGGCATACTTTATGATTTCCATTATGGGTAAACGCAATAATTTCATTTTAGGAAGTGCGGACTACCGCCCCCTCAAAGTGATGAGAATCGTTAATGCCATATGTGGGATGTATAAAGGATGGAGTAAATGATATTATATATTATATTATACTGGAAATATATTATACCTTTATATAATTATTATTTCATTCCATTAAATACGAAATAGAAATGAAAGTAGCGTTCATGCGTACGTACGGCTTACCGTCTCCATGAACGGTGCATTTCATTTCTTACCTCTAAATGTTACGTAATATTATGAATGAATGTATATACTTGATATATATGATATATATGACATATAAATCATGAATATAATTCTGGAGATAATGTATATTCTACCACATAAACAACTTGTAATTATAAGAAGTTTATTGTTGACTCAAGTACCAAAGATCGACAAAACGACCGTTATTAACTTAAATAATTAAATAATGTTCATAACATGGTAATAAGTGATATAAATGGAATAATGAACATGAAAAAGGTTCTTAAGTAAATAGAAATTAACTCTAGTTTATTATTCAGGAGGTTAAATAACGGTCGAGTCAGGACAAGATGCAAGGTAAGGGAACTTCTTAACCCAATTTCTATTCTTTGGGTTAATATCCTACTTTCAAATTATGTCATGATATTATTATGTCCTATCTTGTATTTTTACATTATTTATGTGTAATTATAGTGAATACACATAATAGACCTGCTTTATAAAAAAAATGATCTTTTTAAGGACTTCGTATCAATCCCCTTTCATTGAGGCATATTTGGTTTTATACACAACTTTCTTTTATACGGTGTATAAACCCCTTTGAATTTTACGGTTATTCAAAAGGAATCTTTTTATACAAAGCGTTTTGCTAAACGACAAAAGGGAATGTTTTTCTTTCCATACTTATGCGGCGACAACGACTTCTCCGCCGCCGTGACCATTATTTGAGTTTCGGCTTCCTCTACAAGCCATCTTTTTTTAATGAAAAATAAATACAAAGTTTTAACTTTCTTTTATTTTGGTATTGAAAATGGTTTTGAAAGCATTTTTATTATATCAATGTGTTGTATTGATATCTTGTGATTGAAATGTGGAAATGTTATGTTTCCTTTATGCAAGTTTTATGTGATACGATTATGTTATGGTTTATGATATGTTTAAACCTATTCATATGAGGAATGTATTGGACTTAATAAGTGACGGGTGGAGCCCGCTATAGCTCCTCGATGCATCGGTAGGTCTCATGAGACAACTAGACATGGAATTGGCCGAGGCCCTTTCCCAATTTGATTTATGGTTTTGGACGAGGCCTTAATCATTTTAGACGTCTTGGTCGAGGCCTTGACAAAATGTTTCAGAATGTCTGGCATTATACATTCCCTCATTATGAAAGTGGTTATTGATATTTCATGTGATTATTAGTCTAGTAGAATATCCATGTGAGTAAGTAATGGCATTATTTTATTTTACTTTTGCCATATTATGCTGAAGTTCAAGTTCAATAAGGCTTTTGTTTTAGTTATACATTGCCTTAAATGATTATGTTTTCTTATGAAAGTTTCCGCTATATTGTTATCCTTTCTGAGCATCTGAGCTCACCCCTTTCAATGTTTTAATATTTTCCAGGATGTGAAGAATTATTTTATGAATGACCTGCAGGGATTGTCAGAAGAGGATATGAGTGTGGACTATGAAGACTTTGTTATTATTTTTTCACTTTATGATGTAATGTAACATTTATGAATGTATCTAGTGTTTCCAAGGCTACTAAACTAATCGGTCTTTCGAGACTTGATCTTTTGTGATCATGCCAATGTTATGAAGTAATGCACCAACTCTGGGTAGCTGGGGTCGGGGCGTTACAGTTGGTATCAGAGGCAGTTTAGTACTAACCTTGGAAGCTAGATTTAAATAAACTCTGATTAGAGAACATATCCCAAAGATAGACTTTGAGGATTAGTATAGAAGAACTTCCTAGAATTTTGGTATTATAGAATGTTATGAGTTTCTGAGCAATACATCCCTGTCTGGATACGAGCAGGTAGAGGCGGCTCTGGCACAGATGTACCTAGGGGTAAAACCCGAAAACACTGCTTTGAGCTAGACTCGAACGGGAACTGGTGCATGACAACGGGCCTTGCTGCACTCTTGGTTACGACACTCCCGGGGGATATGCTTAGGATAATTCTCATTTTATTTAAAAACCACTATGAAGGGTTATGAGTATATACTTCCTCAAAGAAAACATTTCTTTTTATGATTATGGATTATATCCATAAATAGTTCAATTTATGTAAAGTGTTTTACAAGTATGGAATTATGTATTTTGATTCATAAACTAATCTAGTTTATGACATTGTTTAGAAATGGAGCCTAGTGGACGGAATGGAAACCGTATCAATGCACAAACTCCGTGTAGGGATTTCCCTCCTACTCAAGATAATTATTGTGGATCTGGAGATACAACTGGTGCTGATCAACTTATTACCATACTGGGAAAACTCACTCAGGTTATGAATAATAACCTTACTCGTATGGAGCACCCTGATCCGCAACGTGGAGGATCAATGCTAGACCGTTTCATGAGGCAACAACCACCAACCTTCAATGGGAGTACAAATCCTATAGTAGCTGAGCAATGGATAAATTCCTTAGAGAAAATATTCCATGCCTTGGGGAGTAGTGAAAGGGAGAAGGTTGTCATGGCAGTTTACCGCCTCACTGGAGATGCCGATCAGTGGTGGTCGCTGATTCAAAACACAAAGGAAGATGCTGACGTATCGAATATGGAATGGAGGGAGTTCAAAGAGCTTTTCTTAGAAAAATACTTTCCTCGTGACCATCGAGCAGATATGGAAAGGCAATTTCTGAGTTTGAGGCAGAAGGAGGATGAGAATGTCGCAAAGTATGAGGCTAACTTTACAAGGTTAGTGAGGCATGCTGCCAATTATATACGTAACCCAAGGAGTAATATTGATCGTTTCTTTGATGGGTTAAAACCATTTCTCCGTCGAGCTTTAGTATCAAAATCCTTCTCATCATACAAAGATATTGTCTCGTGTGCTATCAAGACAGAAAAGGAATTCTCTAAGTCTTATGACAACAAAGTAAAGCAAGAGAAGAAGAGAATGGGGGAACAAGAGACAGATAAAGGGAAAAAGGGAAAGAAGGATTTTCCATTATGTGATAATTGTGGGAAAAATCACCCTGGTACGTGCCTAAAAGGAATGGGAGTTTGTTATAAATGTGGAGAAAAGGGTCACCAGGCTCATGATTGCAAGGGAAAGAAAGAGGCTATCAAAGTTGAATGCTACAATTGTAGAGAAATGGGGCATTATGCAAATGAATGTCCTAAGCGTCAAGGAAACTTACCTCAGAAAAGGCCAAGGGATCAAGGCTAATCTTATGCTGTGACTACAGTTGAAGCGGAATAATTAATGTATTGGTGCTTTTGGACTCAAGGATTATATTCTGGTTATAAGAATAATGTGATATATATAAAGATTGTACTGTAGTACTTTTTGATTTCAGTAAGGTTTTAATATGATTAAGGTAATCATATTTTTAGTATGTGACAATAAGAGAAACTTTTCTTTGTTTGGTGAATCTGATGTTACAATTGATTTTGGAATTTAGAGACCTTTTAGAGAAAGTCTGGACTGAGGTATTTTGGATAACTATTAAGGTTGGAGTGGATTAAGTTGATCTTTGGATAGTATTGTTTATGGTTAAAAAATTTATGAAGATTATTTTTGTAATATTATGATACTATAGTTTTAGGAAAAGGACAACCTGCAGGGTGGGGCATAACCCGTCGCGTTGGACAAAGCTGCAGGAATCGAACCCACAATCAAAGTGCGACAGGCCTTTATTTCCTACCACTAGCCTACAGGAAGTCCCTGGTTATTACAAAATAATTTTACTAATCTAAATGGTATGTGTTAACATTTGGAACCTTATACAATTAGGATAAATAGAATATTTTTGAGTTCCGTTACCATTTGGAGTAAAAGTTTGGTTTGTGGTAAAAATTTATTAACGAATGAAAGTATACATAACAAGTATGTATATTCCCTTACATTCTTAGTAAATCTCCTAAATAAATTCCTCAACATTATAAAAGGTAACTTAAAACAAAAATGTTGTCGGTTAACTTTTCCAACTGGGGATTCAATGACCGTTTAACCAATCACAAGTTTGTGATTTTCTTGTAGTTAAACTTTCTCCTAATCCTATTTTCTATAACTCTCCATCAGACCTTGATGGTTTGTTTCTCCTCCATATCCATATTTTCATAGAATCCTAGAATGGGCTATATCGGGTGACCTTTGTACTTATCTTGCTTTCTTTTAATGTTATATATTTATTAACCTTATTTCCGATGTGGGTTTTCCACAAAGGTATTTTCTATTTTCAACCTTTTATTTTCAAAGAAAATTTTCAAATTGTGAGGACGCAATTTATTGAAGGAGGGGAGAATGTAACACCCCAAGCTTCCACGGTACGTTTCACTTCGAATAATGCAATAGCGTGTGTTGTACGCAAACTCGAGCTCTAACACACACCACAACGAATTAAACTAGCCGTTGTCAATAGTAATACCTACTTTTTGAAATTTTATAAATTTTATTTATCAAAATGGACTTCATTTTTGGATTCGGAATATCGAAATTAGCCTATGTTGAATTTTTGGTATTTTTCTGAGAACTTCTATTTTTTATGAATAGTGAAAAATACTTAAAAACAACTTTTTTAATCAAAATAATTTATAGTGATAAATTATACTATTTAGTGGTTTTAAAGTATAATTATAATATATTTTTACCATTTTATCCAATGGTGTTCATTAGAATTAATTTAACATTGAAATTGGACATAAACAATTGTCAATCTTTTGATATAAATTGTTTCTTAAAAACACGCTATTTGTTGTAACAGCGGGAATTAATTATAAAATTAATTAATGCAACTTATATGTTTGGAATTTTGTAAAATAGACATCATTTTTGAATTCGGAATATCAATTATAGCTTAGGGTGAAATTTTGGCCTTATTCTGAAAAACTTCAATTTTTGATGAATAGTGAAACCACAAAGTGGTAGTTAAATAACTGATTTTTCGTTTAAATGAAATATTACCACTTCTGTGATTTGATTTTCAAAAATCCAACATACATGGTTGTCACTAAGAAGTAAAATGTGGTTCAATGAGATTAAAATAATTTTTGGTGAATAGTAACTTTTAAGTTCTTAATCGCGATTAGAGGTAATTAGTGTAGTTTAAGGTAAAAATATTGTTTTAATAATATGATATGAGCTTGACACTTGTCCTACTCCTATTGTATGAGTCCTGTCCGACCAAGAAAACCCATGGGTCAACTTGGGGACCCCATGGAGCCACTTTGGTTGGAAAATGACATTAATATATATATATTTAATGTTAAAATTAAATTGACACAAACATGAGTTGTTTTACTAAAATAGTTTTTAAGTGGGGTTAAAAATGTCCAAATTTTGATTATAAATATTCATTATAAAGATAAAAAGATTTACTACATCATAGTATTTTGTTAATAATTTTTAGACATTAAATAAATTAAATTAATTATGACATCATGATGATGCGGCGATGACCTCATTATTTAACGATTTAAATAAAATGGAAAGATAATGTAAAATCCAAAGCGTACACTTGTCAAAAACCTATTGGTTGAGTAGATTTCTAACCCTTATCATCTTATCCTCGAATTATATAAGTGTGGGACCTCTAAAATCCGAAACTCATTTTATAATAAAGTGACTTTTCATTACTTTCCAAGAGTGCCCCTCCTCTCCACTTATAAAAGGCCCCCACCTCTCCCACCTCATTTACACTTTCAAGCCATTTGGCTCAGCCAAACTCTGCCCAAATACTCTCCCAACTTCCCCCTATTACTCCTAGAAGCCTCACTTTGGGTAGAACTCTTACCAAGAAAGCCTTTGTCTCAAATCAAAAAGAGTTACCCGATTTTTAAGGTAATGTCTTCTCTAATGTTGTTTTGTTTTATTTTGCTTCTCCAACCCCTTAAACTCTTTTCATTCCTTTATTTTGTAACAACACCAGTATCTAAAATATACTAGGATGTTGTTATGATAAGGATTTGGTTTACACTTACACACACCTTCGTCTAATGGTTAAAGAACATATTGTTTCTGTGGGTGGCGAAATACTGCCTCACGAAACGATGATTGTTCAAATTATTTTAACACCTATAATGGTGGTAATTTTGAAGACACTATTTTCATATATGATATATATATTATGTTTATGTTTTCCTTATGCTTCTGTATTTCTCATTTATGGCATAATTTATGATTTCCATTATGGGTAAACGCAATAATTTCATTTTAGGAAATGCGGACTACCGCCCCCTCAAAGTGATGAGAATCGTTAAGGCCATATGTGGGATGTATAAAGGATGGAGTAAATGATATTATATATGATATTATACTGGAACTATATTATACCTTTATATAATTATTATTTCATTCCATTAAATACTAAATAGAAATGAAAGTAGCGTTCATGCGTACGTACGGCTTACCATCTCCATGAACGGTGCATTTCATTTCTTACCTCTAAATGTTACGTAATATTATGAATGAATGTATATACTGGATATATATGATATATATGACATCTAAATAATGAATATAATTCTGGATATAATGGAAATTCTACCACATAATCAAATTGTAATTATAAGAAGTTTATTGTTGACTCAAGTACCAAAGATCGACAAAACGACCGTTATTAACTTAAATAATTAAATAATGTTCATAACATGGTAATAAGTGATATAAATGGAATAATGAACATGAAAAAGGTTCTTAAGTAAATAGAAATTAACTCTAGTTTATTATTCAGGAGTTTAAAGAACGGTCGAGTCAGGACAAGACGCAAGGTAAGGGAACTTCTTAACCCAATTTCTATTCTTTGGGTTAATCTCCTACTTTCAAATTATGTCATGATATTATTATGTCCTATCTTGTATTTTTACATTATTTATGTGTAATTATAGTGAATACACATAATAGACCTGCTTTATAAAAAAATGATCTTTTTAAGGACTTCGTATCAATCCCCTTTCATTGAGGCATATTTGGTTTTATACACAACTTTCTTTTATACGGTGTATAAACCCCTTTGACTTTTACGGTTATTCAAAAGGAATATTTTTATACAAAGCATTTTGCTAAACGACAAAAGGGAATGTTTTTCTTTCCGTACTTATGCGGCGACAACGACTTCTCCACCGCCGTGACCATTATTTGAGTTTTGGCTTCCTCTACAAGCCATCTTTTTTTAATAAAAAATAAATACAAAGTTTTAACTTTCTTTTACTTTGGTATTGAAAATGGTTTTGAAAGCATTTTTATTATATCAATGTGTTGTATTGATATCTTGTGATTGAAATGTGGAAATGTTATGTTTCCTTTATGCATGTTTTATGTGATACGATTATGTTATGGTTTATGATATGTTTAAACCTATTCAGATGAGGAATGTATTGGACTTAATAAGTGACGGGTGGAGCCCGCTATAGCTCCTCGATGCATCGGTAGGTCTCATGAGACAACTAGACATGAAATTGGCCGAGGCCCTTTCCCAATTTGATTTATGGTTTTGGCCGAGGACTTAATCATTTTAGACGTCTTGGTCGAGGCCTTGACAAAATGTTTCAGAATGTCTGGCATTATACATTCCCTCATTATGAAAGTGGTTATTGATATTTCATTGATTATTCGTCTAGTAGAATATCCATGTGAGTAAGTAATGGCATTATTTTATTTTACTTTTTCCATATTATGCTGAAGTTCAAGTTTAATAAGGATTTTGTTTTAGTTATACATTGCCTTAAATGCTTATGTTTTCTTATGAAAGTTTCCGCTATATTGTTATCCTTATTGAGCATCTGAGCTCACCCCTTTCAATGTTTTAATATTTTCCAGGATGTGAAGAAGTATTTTATGAATGACCTGCAGGGATTGTCAGAAGAGGATATGAGTGTGGACTATGAAGACTTTGTTATTAGTTTTTCACTTTATGATGTAATGTAACATTTATGAATGTATCTAGTGTTTCCAAGGCTAATAAACTAATCGGTCTTTCGAGACTTGATCTTTTGTGATCATGCCAATGTTACGAAGTAATGCACCGACTCTGGGTAGCTGGGGTCGGGGCATTACAGATTGTTTCTCAAAGGTCTATATATGTGGTTTTATCACATGACATCTCATGATGGTATTTCATGGATATGTTTTTAATTTATTACCTTATGATGAATGTATATGATTTCTTATTTTATTACTTATACTTTTCATATATCTAGTTTGAAAATATGAAAGGATTTTCTATAAACCAAAGGGAAAATGATTTACAAATGGATTTTAGATTTATGAAAATGATTTGTAAAATATTATTTGTTTTAAAATCTAGAATTGTTGCATTACTGATATTAGACCTTTTATAGAATCTATGGTGGTATCTTACTGGTCTTTTTATCACATAATACTTTTTATCTTGGGTGGATATAGATTTTGTATTATAGTATATAGGTAAAAGTAAGGGTATCTTGTATATTTCATATTCTCTTTTGTCATTTCCTTTGTGGAGGGGTGGTTTAGAGGTTACTATTGTTCACATAGAAACTTATTGGTCTAGTTTTTCATACTTTAGAGTTTAGATGGTTCCTCTTGGATTGTATTAATCTTGTTTTATCTTTTTTTTCTACATAGTAATTTTGTTTTATGTCTTATTTTTTTATATTCAAGACTTATTCTATTTTATTGTTTCACCTAACCTTCTGATCGCCCACTTGGGTGTATGTTTTGGTTGAATTGGGATGGCATGTTACAAATTAGTATCATAGGGAAAGCTCAGCCTAATGTGTGTTAACACTACCTGAGATTGGTTATCTTTCATAGCTAGATAGGATTTAGGACTATTGGAATTTTAATAGTATGTTTGTAAAAGGGTCGTGGATAGCTCACTTCTTTGACTGAAACCAAGTTACCATGTGGGTCGGGAACTTTTTACCAGGTTTGAGAATTAGGTTTTTAGGTCATTTGAATGAATTATATGGTAATTTTATTTAAATTGAACTATTATTTTTTAAGTAATTACTTTAATTAGTATAATTAATAATTTCTTTAAATTATAATCATTTTAAATCATTATTTTATATTTTGAAAGTGTTCCTTATATTTTGGAATGTGTTCATGATCTAATTGGTTATTTTCCTGTGTTTATTTGATAATTTATCCAAGAAGAAATCTTCAAAATATGACAGAGGAATTCAATATATTGAATCTATAGGAAAATATTCAAGTGGGACCTTCTATGGTAAAAGTAGTAATATGCAATATTTAGACTCTAGGTCAATTGGATTTCAAGAACCTAGTACATGTGGTGGATCATGGATCTGAGTTTAATAAGTATCATCAACCTGTCTTCCATGGTGATGAGGGACTATAGGAATCTGAGGAGTTTCTTGAGAGTATTGAGATGTTCTTTAACTTCTTATAGACTTCTAAATACTCTAAGGTAGTTTTTTCCATGTATATGCTTGAGGGACCAATAAGGAGATGGTGGGACTCTATTATTCAAGATGATTTGAAAAAGGAAATTACCTAGGATTATTTTTAAGAGAATATTTAACCATCATTTTTACCCTGATACATTATTTATAGAAAATACTTAAGAGTTTCTGAACTTGGAGTAGGGGGGACATTCTGTTATAGAGTATTCTGCATGTTTTACTGAGTTAGTGCATCTAGTATAAAATCTTGTCACTAATAAGTACCTAAAGGCACTGATTTTTGAGTTAGAAATAAGGTATGATATTAGGTTGATATTGATTCTTATGTCTCTTTAGAACTTCATAGAGGTAGTTAACAAGGCAACTTTGTCTAAGGCAAACATACCTAGGAATCTAGTTTTGTGTGGAGATTCAGTTGGTGCAGTTGTTTTCCAGGGTGAATCTTTCAACTAGAAAATGAAGAAAAAAGGTATCCAGTTCTCTTAAAGATTGGTTTTGTGGGATTCATCAGAACAGAAGCATATTTTTTTCTATTAGTGTGGGTGGCCTGGTTATACCAAGGCTAATTGTGTATAAACTCCCAAGACTTGTCATTCTTATGAAATATCATTCCATTTGAAATGATTTTTTGATAGGATATCCTATAGAATCAAGGTAGGATATAATTTCACCAAGGGTTTGTAGGTTCATGAAGATGCTTCCAAGGGTGGTGGATCTTAAACTCAGGATAAGGGTGTGTTCATGTAACTAATAAATATTAGGTAGGAGATGATACTATACATATTTATGTAGTGGAGTATGTAGTAGAGGAATCTAAAAAAGGTCAAACTACAGTTATAGGTATGGTGTTTATTTCATCTTCTATGGTGATATCTTTGTTTGATACAGGTGTTACTCATTCTTTTATATCAACAAATTTGGTTGATGTGTTGGGATTTTGTTTGTATATTATTTCATACTTGTTGTATCTTTCCATGCCTTTGGGAAATAGGTTTGAATAATGTTTTAATTTTTCCACATTTCGGGTGATGATATCTAACTTTGAGGTGGAGTGGTACTTCTTAGTTCTTGATCTTGACATCATCAATTTGATTATCAGCATGAATTGGATAAACAATGTTAAGGCCTGGATAGACTATTTTCACATAGGTCAGTTATTATTTTTCTACAGGGTCACTCATGTTTTTCAAGGTGAGTGGGAATCCATATCTGGAAGGGCGGGGCCTACTATTCCTTATGATGGGGTAATCTCATATCAGTTTTCAGATATGTTTCTTGATGAATTTGAGCCTTGTTTGGGTGGTCAAATTATTATAGTGGTGTGTACATACCCTGAGGTATTTTTGGATAATTTTTATAGTTTACCGCCACTGATATAGGTTGAGTTTATTATTAACTTTCCCCCTAGTATGATTCCCATTTCTATTCAATCTTATCGAATGAAACCTATTTAGTAAGTGTAACTTAAGTTCTAACTTTAGGACCTATAGGATAAAGGATTTATTTGTCCTATTATTTCACCATGGTCTTCATCTGTCCTATTTTCTAAGAAGAAAGAAGGGAGTCTCAAAATTTTTATTGGATATCGGAATTTGAATCAGGTGACCATTAATAACAAGTATCATTTTCCAAGGATTGGTGATTTTTTAACTAGTTTAGAGGGGAATGTTGGTTTTTAAAGATTTACCTATGACCAAGTTACCACCATTTGAGGGTCCAAGAAGAGGACATGTCTAAGATAGTGTTTAGGTGATAGTATAGGCATTTTGAGTTTTTAGCTATGTCATTCAGTCTGACAAATGGTCTTTCGATGTTTATGAATTTTATGAACCGAATCATTCATTGGTTCTTAGAATCTTTTATTGTTGTGTTCATGGATGATATTTTTGTGTACTCCAATAGAAAGGTGGAGCATATGGACCATTTATATATCATTTTTCAAACCTTTAAAGAATGTCGTTTAAATATTAATCTATCTAAATGTAAGTTTTGGATCTGGGAAGTGGAATTTTTGGATAATGTGATATCTAATAGGGGCATCTTAGTGGATCCTAAAAAATATATAGGATATTTTTTATGAGGATCATCCTAAAAATATGTTTGATATATAGAGATTATTGGGTTTGTATGATTACTATAGATTTTTTTTTCTGGATTTATTCAATATCATATATTCAATGACTTATTTAACCCATAAGTGTGTAAAGTTTTAGTGTCATAATAAGTGTTAAAGATATTTTTAGAAGCTAAATGTAAGGTTGAATTTATAACTAGTTTTTATTTTTTAGAACTAGTTTTAGGTTATGATGTTTTCTTCAATGCTTCTGTTATGGGTTTCGTATATGTCTTGATGTAGGGGAAATAGGTGGTGTCTTATGTCTCATGCCAATTATGTCATCATGAGAAAAACTACCCTACCCATGATCATGAGTTGGAAGCATTTATGCATGCACTCAAAATTTGCAAGCACTGTATCATTGGGAGTAGTTTATTGTTATTCTAATCATAATATGCTATAATATATTTTTACTCAAATGAATCTAAACTTAATATGGAGATTCTAGGTGGAGTACCCTAAAACTTTTGTGGTGGGGAGACCTTGAGTGAGTGGTCTTAGTCTCATAGTTTTACTTTTTACTTACATGGTAGGATAGTTGTTCTGTTTTTTCTAAGGAGTTGATAGATAATGGACACTATTCTTGTTGGTCCATGAACCCAAGGGCTACAGAGATGTATTTTGAATTGATATGTCAATACTGGTGGATAGGGATGAGGTGTTCGATTGAAAATTTTGTATCATGGTGTAATAATTATTATATAATTAAGGCAAAACACTAGAGACCTATGGGTTTGTTACAGCCCTTAACCATTCTAGTATGGACGTGGGTTGATATTTCTATATAATTATTCATTAGTTTTCTATAAACTCCTAGTGGGAAGGATACGATATGGGTGATCAAAGATCGACTCATAAAATCAGTTAATTTCCTCCATATCAATGAGATGATAAATTTGGAACAGCTTGGGGACTTGTATATCTGAGAGATTGTGAGAGTTAATGGTGTTCTCTTTACAATTATGTCTAATAAATAATTGAGGTTCACATCTAGGTTCTGGAAAGGTTTGTAGTAGGTGATGGGTCCCTTTGTTAGATTTAACATGGATTATCATCCATGTATTAATGGAAATATGGATAAGGCTATCTAGGTTCTTAAGGATATTCTTTGGGCTTGTGTGCTTGATTTTGGTGGATCTTGAGAAAAGCATTTGCCTTTGTTTGAGTTTGCCTATAACAATAGTTATCATTCCTCAATAAATGTGGATCCCTTTAAGGAATTTTTATAGGAATCCATGTATATCTATATTTTATTGGGTATACTTGGGATAGAGGTCCCTCTTTGGGTCGAGTCTTATTCAAGAGATGATGGATATTGTGCAGTTGATCTGGAGGAGATTGATCGTGGCATTGAGTCATTAGAAATATTATGTGGACATTCAGTGGAGGCTATTGAAGTTTAAATTTGGTGATTATATTCACCTTATATTTTCACCTAACTTGGGAAATCTTCAATTGGGTAAGTAGGGTATGTTGTCACTGAGGTTTATGGGCCCCATTGAGATCATTGGAAAACTGGGAAAGGTGGCCTATTGGTTGGATTTTCCATCTAGTTTGAATTATATCCATGATATTTTTCATGTTTTCTAGTTGATGAGGTATATACCATGTTCTTCCCATGTGATTGGATGGGTGTATGTTGATCTTGACACCAACTCCACATTGGTTGATCATACAGTTCAAATTATGGTTCACTGAGAGAAGGTACTACATGGTAAAACGATTCCTCTAGTCTGAGTACTATTGAAGTGTGGATGAGATAACCACAAGATGTGGGGGGAATTGTTGATGAGGTAGAAGTGGCCTTAAATTTTTATGATTCTATTAATATAAGGAATTTATAGGGGTAAAAATATTTATGGTCAGAATATTTTAACACCCCATTACACTGTTTAGGTACTCCCTTATTTATGAATTGCTTATCGTCCTTATTTGGGTGCGTTTTTAGGGTTCTCAAGGATAGATATATTTTTCTAGGAAAAATGACCTAAATTTTAGGGAGGTATGTTTATTTGAATTAATTTAGTCTAGTAATAAACATGTTAATGGATTTTAAGGGGTTCTCCTCAATTTTGGAGGATTTCCTAAGCACTTCAGTGTTTTTCTACTGAAAATTGGGTTGTTTGTTACCTTCAGAGTGATTACATACCCTGTAAAGGGATTTCACACTATGAAATATTCTCTAGAAATATTTTGTAAAATAGGTTCAAGTAGTGAAATATTTACATGTTGTGTAAAAGGTTAATTCCATATGATGGAAAAAATGTGGTTTTTAGAAAAAGGCAATGTGTTTTTCAGTTTTTTCATCCTTCATGGAATTCAAAATGTGTAATGGGATTAAACATTGTGTAAATTTTGTGGGATGTATATTTTAGGTGTTATTAGGTGTATTTATTTTTCATTCCACATGTATCCTTCCCTATCTCAACTAAAATCTCACCCTAGGCGATTTTATGTGATTCTCTCACTTTTGGATCCCTTCATTCAGTGATTATTTATCAGGGTTTTTACAGTGAGCCTCTTTAGGTAAGTGTTCCTTCTGGTTCATCTTTATTATGGTTGTGTATATTGTGTTTATTTTAATTAGGTTTCATACTCATTATTGGATATTTCTTTATATCAATCCTTTATAGTTTCTTGACATGTATTGTCTTTTGAAGGTTGATCTCTTGGTTTCCAGTCACTTTCATCGAAGGAGGCTAGGTTTATACCGTTTTGAGGTAGGTGTTTCAATAAAATGGGTTAATTTGATGGATGTTTTATCACTATTGATAAATTCATTTATATTTTCATTTATTTGAAGTGATGGGTGATTTTAAGTGTTTTCTTGGAAAGAAAAATGTTTTTAAAAAGTGATTTTTCTTTGAAAACAGATTTGTTTAATTTGAAAATGGGTTTTCAAACACCAAAGTAGAATGTATTTTCTTTGAAAATGTTTTATAAAATTATGAACATGGTTTCGAAATTTATTTTTACAATATTATAACTTTGTGGACCTTAGGTGCAATGGGAAATAGATATTAGTATCTTTAGTGTATGTGGAACCTCTAAGAGGCAACCTTTGGTATATCAATGGACTATGGAAAGATACGATATTGGTTAGATACAATGTTAAAAAAATTAGGATAATTAATTTCTAGTATGTATTTTCCCAAATTCTAGATCCCAAAAGATATTATTCTTGTTCATTTATTGATTTTTATCTCATGATGGTTTTTATCATGGATTTTTGCTCATATATTTATATATGCGGTTGTATCGCATGACATCGCATGATGATATTTAATGGATATTTTTTTACTTTCTCACCTTATGATACATGTATATGATTTCTTTTTTATAATTTCTACTTTTTAAATATCTAGTTTTAGAATATTAAAGGCTTTAATAAAAATTAAAGGGAAACTGATTTACAAATGAATTTAAGATTTATGAAAATAATTTGTAAATATGTTTTTGTTTTAAAATATAGAACTATTACATTATTGATATTAGACCTTGTATAGACTCTATATTGGTATTATACTGGGATTTTTTCTCACACTGTGCATTTTAACTTGGGTGATTATAGATTTTTTATTATAGGATATTGGTAAAGGGAATGTAATCTTGTATCATGTTGGATTGTCTTCTGTCATTGCCTTTGTGGAGGGGTGGTTTGGAAGTGATTATTGGTTACATAGAGAGTTGTTGGTCTTGTTTTATTCATACATTCTAGTTTATCTAATTTTTAGTAGATTTTATGGATCTGGTTGTATATTTTTCTTCCACAAAGTACTTTGGTTGTATATCTTGTTTTGTTATATTCAAGACTTTTTCTATTTTCTTACTTCACTTCACCTTGTGATGGATGGATCTGGTGTACGGTTTGGTTGACGCAAGTTGGTCTATTTTATAGTTGGTGATCCAACTATGGAATTACACTAGGATTTGGGTTTGGTATTTAGTATGGGTTCATAGGATATTTTTTTGTGACTCTAAGAATTAAGGCATCGTGATCGGGTGGTGTAATGATGTAATGACGGGTGTGTCCAGGTTTATTCAATAAAGGTTTGTCAGATAAAGTCAAAATTTTATTTTTGGGTGGAATTCAATGTGATGAGGTGGAATATTTATCAATTGTGTTGATGGACCCCTAGAAGAGATTTTTCAATAGGTGATTTCTATGGTAGGGAGAACCATGGTTTTGGAATTATTCATTATGAGTGGAGTCTTATGGTGGGAAGAACCATAATCCTTAAGATGAGTTAATATAAGTAACTTCAGTGTCTTTGGAGATATAAGTGTGAGTGAGTATCTTCTTAGTGTTGTTAGTGGTGGCATGTTAGTCTCTTGGGTCATGATAGATGGCGTTCCTTAGTGCTTTCATTCACACTACGAAAGAGAATCTAGCATTCAAAAGAAAAACATGAGTAGTTGGAGGTGGTTTCATGACCTTGGTAGGTTGGGGATGATGGATGGAGAACTAACATGGATTATCAAGGGTGAAAATCATTATGGTGAGGAGTTTGTAATAGCCCAATAATTTCAAGGTTGTTAATTTCTAGTGGAAGTTTAGATTTTTAGTATTGGTGTATAGGATTTTTCATGAATTGGGATTTGAATTGGGAATAAAAATATTTTTATATATAAAACATATGTTTTGGGTGTATATTGAGGCTTGGTAGATGTTTTGAGTGATTGGGTGGGCATTGGATCAAGTCCTAGAGGCCTTTCTAAAATGCAGCACCTGAAGTAGATTGAGACACAATCCTTTGATCATTCTGTGAAAACCTACTATAGTGCTATGACACATGGTTTTGTGGTGTGTGGTGTGTGTAACCCCACCACAAGAGGGAGAATAGGGTGTCACCTCATGGAGGAGTGAAGCATTGTCGCATAAATAATGGAGGCGATTCCTTCTCCCATGCAGTGGAGTACATCATGCTTTAACACATAGGAATCATGTTGTGATAAAGTCCAGACCTAAGGGAGGTCTCTCTATCTGGGTGGTCATGTTGATACCCCCTTGATTTCTCCATAACCATTTCATACTAAGGGAGTGACTACATCATAGCCAGTGCATGGGTGGTGCTTTTAATTGGGTGTAGACCAGCCGTTTTGGGGTCATCCCCATCTTTGATTTCAGATGGACTAGGCATGAAATGAGACACATTCCGCTAGTTAATTCCCCTTTATTCTTCTATTTATTCCCTACTTATCCAAAGTTGTTTTTATAATGTTATTCTGGTCATTTAGAGTATGATATCCCTCTTTTGTCCTTTTTGGTTCTCCTTTGCTAGCCCTTGATTTTGGGTTAAATTTGGGCTAGGGTTTGGCACTAATTCCACCAGAACATGGTGGGATCGAGAAAAGATGATAGGGATTTCATGTTTCTTGGTTAGATGGTGTATTTGGAGGATAATTGAACTCTATCTTTTGCTATTCTAGTTGACATAAGCCACTACCCTAATTTATATAGGGTTTTTCATTAAATTATATGGAATTGTAAATTGACTGGGAGTCGGTGGTTAGGGTTTTTTCTTAGGATGGTGTTGGGGGTGCACCATAAATCCTCAAAGTGTAGTTAGTCAAGGTTTAGCTGGTGCGGGGATTCCTAGTGAGTTTTCCAATGAATATTCTTCGTTGATTTAATTTTTATTTTATAATTAATTATTTGAATATTGTGCCTTGATATATGAGCTCTGGTGGTTGTATGAGATTAGAAAAGGAATGGAAAGGTATATTTGAGGTGGTCTAGAGCTTTGAGAGGATGGAAAATCCTTTATGGTGGTAGGTGGTCCCTATAATATAAATTCATATGCTTGTTTATGTATGATATCTTCTATTGATCCCAGATCCTATTAGGGCACCACTGAGAGGGGGTGAATCATTGGTACCTATTTCTTTTTAAAAATTATTCTTTAATAATTAAACCCCTATGATAGGTAAATGTCTTGATTAAATTTATTTATCCTCTCCCTCACTCGTATATTATAAATATAAAGAATAAAATCATGTAAAATTTTTTACAAGGTTTGGAATTTATATGAGAACATTCTCCTTATCATGTTCAAAAAAATTTAAGTGTATAAATTATCTTATCATTATAAAATTTTACTGATTAAAAATTCCTTCATTTGGCTCATAAGGTTGGAGCAGGTATCATCCACTTATCTATACTGGTAGGAATTATCAAATTTTCAATTATTGAATGTCTGGTGTTGTTTGTATAGGAACCACTTTCTCTTCAAATTTTCTTCCTTCACTATGGAATAAATTAGATCTTTAATATGAATTTTGATACTTCTATGTCAAGTAAAAGATCTAATTATATAAGTTACTGAACTTCCAAAACAAATGTTGTAAAGTAGCAGTAGATCAGCCTTCCTCTCACTAGTTTAGAATGAAAAATTCATTATTGACTTCATACATGCATGAAATATTTTTTTTCCTCCTCAATAGTAAGAATACAATAATCAAAAGATAAAACATGTTTCCTTGTCCTCTTCAAAAATAAGAATACAGTACTATTCAATGTTATTTCTCTTATTCTTTCTTCACCATAGACAAATCTTCAACATAGCGGAGTATCAGGATCTATCACAATTTTCGAACAAGTATATTTCCCTAATTTTATTTAATTATTTTATATATATATATATTCCCACAATTAATATTAATACAATTTTCTATGCTCTGTTTTGAAAACTCCATTATTATTAGATACACCAAAAAACTCAATCAAGGTATTCCTGAAGAAATAGAATAAATCATCATGAAGAGTATTTTAAAATATTTGTATTAAAAATATAAATGATATTTAGTCCTGATCCTTATCATTAAATTCCCATTAAATCATCCTTGAAACTCATCTTGAGTCGCAATTATTGAATGAAACAATGAAATTTTTTAAAATACTCAAATAGAAAAGCTTTGTCAGATTTAGTCTATAGTTTTCTTGAAATTTTATTATGTGTTCATATTATAAAAGCACCTAAAATATTTTATACTGAGATAAATTCTCTTCTAAGAGTTAAAATATCCTAATACTGACTGAAATTTCTTATAACCTATTGAAATTTCATTTTCTATATTACTTTTTTCCTTCGACATATTTTGATGCACTCAAATTTCTTATGTGTGGATCAATTATCTTATGTGGAACACAATTATGTTCTGTGTAGATGAATTTAATTTTCCATTTTTTTTAAAAGTATTATGTTCTGACCAATTCACTCCTGAATAGATGTATTATCTTATGTGATGTTAAAATTGATTACCCGTAAGATAATTTCCTTTATAAATTTTTAGAACATAATTTCTAGAATGGTAATTCTATAATAACTTCAAATAAATTTGGAACCACATTAAATGATCTTAAGACTTATCCAACACTTCCAAAAAATCAATAAATAATTCAAAAAACTTCTTAAGTAACTCAAAAATTTCCACAAATAGGGTTGACAAAAAAGACAACTTATATAAAAATTCCAAGAGCACTTCAATATCCCTATTTATATTTGTTTTCATCCCCTGAAATTATTTATCAACATCATCTAAAAACTAAACTTCTCATTTAAGAGAAACTGAATCATAGCCTTTATCAATATAAAAACACCTTAACACCCCCAAAAAAGGTTAAAGAAGTGCTTTTAATAGATATTCATCTCTTGGTGACAAGAAAAAAAATCCAAACAATAAAGTGATATCCCCTCAAACAAAGAACTCTCCTCTTCAAAAAACTAATTTTTTCATAATAAAAAAAGACATTGAAATATATGGAAAGAAATTCACAAAAACCAAATTATAAGAAAATATTTTTTCACTTACTTCTCCCCCTTTTTCAATATAATTCAAATCTTAGTGGGGGTTACCTCACATGCTTTTAATGATTTGAGAGTGGTTGAACATCCATGACCAACCTTAAGGTATTAAATTTTTCCCTTAGTAAAACCTTGATGAAAATATCATCTAACTAGTATTTATTGGGAAAAAAATTTATCTTGATATATCCATTAGCCACCCTCTCCTTGATGAAATGAAATGTGATATAAATATGCTTAGACTTTGAGTATTGTACATGATTTTTATAAAATTATATAGAACTTTGATTGTCAAAATTAATTTTGAGAGGTTCCTTAAAATTCACCATAAAATCATCAACCTACTCCATCTAAATTATTTGAGTGAAATCACTGGTTATAGAAATATATTCATCCTATATAGTACTTTTTGTGAATGAGTTCTATTTCTTATATTCTCAACTCACATAGCTATATTCCAAGAGAAAAGTTCATGGTGATTGTTATATCCTTATAATAACCTACCCAATAAACATATATAAACCAAAACATATTTAAAAAAATCTCTTCATATAAAGTGTCCCATAACTCCTAGACCCTTTATTAAATCTTAGAACTATTTTAGCAACCATAATATGTGACTTATTTGGGTCACTCTGATATTTGGCATATATAATCATAATATATGAATTATCCAATATATAATTTGTGAGATAAAGTATATTTAAAATCATTTTTATAAATTATCTTTTATTTAAAATCTTGCCATTAGAATCTTTAGATAGTTTAATTTCCACTAGAATGGGTTTAGATACTAGCTTTAACTCCTCCATCTCACACTTATTTAAAACTTCCCTAGAATAATTTCTTGAGATGGGAAAATAAAATTTTATCCTTGAATAATTTTTAACCATAATAAATATATCATGTCACCTAACATGGAAATCTCAAAAATATTCAATGTTTATTTGGAAAAATATTTACAAGAACACTCATTTTCTTTTGAAAAAATAATTCCATCAGCATAAACAGTAATGATGATTTTACTTGTTATGTTTCCATTGATGTGAAAATTATTATACACCTTCCCTATTAATAATTTTAACTTTGCTAAACTAATATCTAGGTTATAATATCAGAATATTGGGGCCTACTTTAATACATGGAGATCCTTATTCAATTTCATACTCATGTATCATTATTACCAATCAAAAAACTATCAAGTTTCTCTATATATACTTCCTATTCATGATATATATTTAAAAAAAGGAATATTTAACATCAATTTGATAAATTTTGTGTTTCTTATATGATACCAGCTCAATTAACATTCTTATAGACTCTAATATTGAGACTAGAGAAAATTTCTCTTCAAAACAAACCCATTTAACTTGAAAGTACCCTTTTCACATAAGTCTATATTTGCTTCTAATAGTACTTCAACGATCATTTAACTTGGTTTATAATACCCAATTGGTTACAAATATATTTTTATCAGTTGTTCTTGGAAAAAGGTCCCAAGTCATATTATCCTTGATAAATTTTATCTCATCATTCATAGATTAAATTCTCTCTTTATGTTTAAGGATTCATCCTCTAAATATCGCTCAACTTGAGAGATCAAAGCTATGTGTTCTTTAACATAAACCCTTATTCTAATCTAAACTAGTGTTGAGTGATTAAAAATGTTACTTTCTACATCCACTTACTTCTTCAAAATTTTATATTTCTATTTTTCAATCTCATTAACCTCATTATCATCATCTATTTTATCAAAGTCAAAAACTTCTTGTATTGGGTTCAACTTTAAGTACTTTTTCATTAATCCATCTAAAAATATTCTTTCTATTTTATTCATCTTATTAAAAAATGATACATCCATATTATGATATATTGGTTTTTTTTCAATGATTTTCAAATCATAATATACATCAACCTTATGAAGTCTTTTATTTCAACATTTGTAGCCTTTTACATTAGATAGGAATCCAAAAAATAAACCTTACTCATTTTTCTCATAAAATTTATCCAAATTTGAGTCTTCTATTTTGATGATGTAAGGGATACCAAATACTCTCTGGTATCTCACTATAGGATTATTTTTTGTACCAAATTTAATAATAAGTATATTTTGAATTTGGCCTAAAAATAATTGGTTTTGAATGTTCACAACAATACAAACTACTCCCTACCGATGAATTTTGATCTTCCAAATTTATAAAATATTGTTCTCCCCATATCCATAATATTTTTATTAGTTTTTTTAGAAACCCCATTATTTTGAAGTGCGTAATAGTGTTATATTGATATTTAATTCCATAATTTCCAATTTAAGATTCAAAATAATTTATGGTATAGTCCTTTCCTTTATCAATTCTCAACTTATTGATGTGAATTTATATATCTATTTAAACTTCTCTTCTATATATCTTAAATATATCCACTATATATGAATTATGATTTAAAAATAACACCCTTTTCATTCTTTTGAAATAATCAACGAAATTGATAAAATAAAAGTCACATATTATATATTTATGCTTCATAGATCAACAAAAATCTAAGTAAATTAATTCAAGAGGCTTTTTATATTGTCTATTTACCCTCCTATTATTTCCTTGGACAATTTTCTATTTTTAGTAGGTTATATAAACTTGATCTCCATATCAACTCGACCAAGCTAGATCACTCACATAATTTTCTTTAGAAATCAAATTCAGTTTCTTTTTTTTCAAAATGGAAAAGTATTTTTATCCAAATATTATTTTCCTATTTAGAGCTAAGGTATAAGTAATTTTTTGGATATCTAATCTAAAAATATTCCCATTGTTTCTTTCTTCATGATCAATGAATCTTCCATATTAAATTATTTTAATGAGGTAATGTTTTTTCTTGAATATTATCTCATCACCCTCGTAATATAGTTCTAACACTCAATAGGTTATTCTTGGTTCCATCAATAAAAAATCCTTATATGAATTCTGTTTGTGGTTATTCTTGGTTCCATCAATAAAAAATCCTTATATCAATTCCCTTAATTTTCAATGAACTTTCAGTCCAAAAATTCAAATCTCTTATATCATGATCCTCAATATTTTTCAAAAGTTTTATATATCCTAAAATATGTGATTAGAAGACACTATTAATTATATGGGGGATGATCCTCTTACTAGCATTCAAAGATACCTCCACAATCAATGATTTTTCATCCTCACTTCTCAATTAAATCATATCACATGTATAATTTTATAATTATTGACTTAAAATCATGGGAAAAAATTTCTAACCATAGTGAAATTATCGATAAAACCTTCTAAAAATATCCTTAATTCCTTGAAACCTATTTTATAATGGAATAAGATAAGAATTTTTTTATTTGTATCCTTACAAGTATATATCTCTATTTATTTGAGAATTTCCCCATAAATTTTGGCCTTTTCAATTCCAAGGGAGTGAAATGTTATACCACCAGGCATAGTATTTGCATCTAACACCATATGTATCCCCTTAAGTTATATCTTCCATAAAACTACTGATTGTTTTTAAAAAAATATTGATATTTTGAAAAAAAATAAAGCTCATTTTGTCTAATTCTTGAAGAACCATGCTTCTTATGGTCACTCTCTAACACTTCAACTATAGTATGATTACTATAAGGGTTTGTTTAAAACTTGTTTTGTTTAGAATTATTCATGAAACCTACACTCTTAGGCTATATAAATTTAATAATTTTAGGTTTAACGAGTCCATAAGTTACCTAGTTATCCATATAACTTTTCATAGAATTCTGAGATGACCTATCCTTTACTTCAACATATTCTTAATAATAAATATTCATTTTTTACAAGGGTATTCTCAGCCTTAAGAAACCTAGATTCATAATTCTTAAGTTCTTCCACTTGATTGAACATCCTCTTCTCTGATTATTTTATAATTATTTCTTATTTAGCCACTTTCACCATGAGAAGTTTGATCTCCTCTATGTACTCATTTTCCATAATATGAAACTCATCTTTAAATCTCTTTAACAAGTAAATCTCTATGAAAATTTTAACTTATTTATTCATATCAGTATTCCTTTAATGATATAATTCTTGTTCTGGCCTCATCATGTGGGTCATGTAGGATTTATTTCTTTATTTTTTTCCACTAATATAGCTGACTTATTTTACTTAAAAATGTATCCTAAAGTTAGTGCATTTTCTAGCACATTCATCCCTTGACTCACCACTTGAAGAAGAGTTGCATTATTCCAATTTTATTAGAATGTGTATTTTCATCCTTCATAGTTTATTCTTTTTGTTTATATAAAAGTTTTTATATATTTTTCAAGATTTTCTCTTTGACTTCCATTATGGATTTTCTTTTTCTTCTTCATCACCTGACTCTATATATATCTTCTTCATAGAATGGTCTGAAAATTTCTAATTCATAGAAATTTAAAACATTTATGTGAAAGATTTACTTTATATTTTACTTTTCCCATTTTTAGTTTTTTAGATAAGTGATTCATGATTTTATTATGATTATAATCACTCTCATCATCTTCATCCAAGTCACTTGGAGTCTCAACCATTTCTTCCTCCTTAATATTCAAATTTTTCATATTTTTGAAATTCATTTCTTCTTTAGCCTTTTTCTTGAAAATTATATATTTTCTTATTTCATAATTCAAAAGTGTTTTATGAAACACCTATAGTGAATGATCTTCTCTATCTTTAATAGTATATATTTTAGGATCGAATATATCTAAGAATTTTGTCATTATATTTTTAACAACTGTAGAGTCCTAGATCTTATCTCAAAAACCTATAATGTGATTGACTACCTCATTGTCCCTAGTGAATTAATAATCTTAGTCTAATCATTATCTATTATAATATATTTTAATTTATATATCCATGCTTTTAATTTATCCTTCTTATACTTGAAATTTCCTTCATTCATGTTTTCTATCTTGTCTCACATATCTTTAGTTGTCGATAATACTATAATTTAGTGTACACATTGTCTATGTTACTTATATTAATATTTCTTAAACACATATGAATCTTTAGCAATGCAGAGTATCATGATATTTCAAAATTATTGAAAAACTATATTTCTATACTTTTCCTAATTCTTATATTTATATTAACATAATAAATATAAATATAATTTTTCATGATGATTTTTCGAAACTCATTCATTAATAACTACACTAAAACATTGATCTTGGTATTCCTAAAAAATATAATTAATTATTGCGAAGATTGATTTTGAATATTTGTATTTAAAATCTCCATGATATTGTATCATGGTCCTTCTCATTAAATCCTCATTCAAAATTCTTTGAAACTTGGTTTTAATCATGGTAGTTGACTAAGCCCATGATAATTTTGGAAATTCTTAAATAATAATACATAATTAGATTTAGTATTATATCCTATAAAAACTTCCTCCACAAAGATTAAATGTCTTATGTCCTTTTTAAATTTTATTCACTATATGAATTTTTCCTTTGATGGATTTTATCCCACTCAAATTACATACAGGTAGATCAATTATCTTATGTGCGTCATAATTTTATTCCATATAAATGTATTTCCTTTTAAAAAAATTCAAAAAACTTATGCATTAACCAATTCAATCCCATATAAATGAATTATCTTACATTCTATATAAAATAATTATGTGTAGGATAATTTTCTTTGTGAGTTTCCAAAACTTCATTTCCAGAACAGAAATTCTAAAATAACTTTAAATCAATTTAGAACCACTTATAATTATCTTAGGGCTTCTCCAACACTTCCAAAAACATCAATAAATAATTAAAAATCACTTTTCAAGAAACTCAGTGAGTTTCACATTTAGGGTTGACAATAAAAACAGTTTCTTTAACAATTCCAAGGCAACTTTGGTATGCATGATTGCAGGTTTTATGGAACTAGGTAGAGTAATATATTTTGGGATTTGAAGCCTTGTTTCTAATCCTTGAAGGTCTATTCACTAGGATTAAACTTATTGAAAATTGGTCAAGTGAAGTTATCTTAGCTTGGTGTATAGGAAGTGTAGGTTCAATATCTCTAGGAAAATATAGGACCATCAGATATTTGTATCTTACAGTGGAGTCATAAAGTTCAGAAAATTTTGGTAAAAAAGAAATATTATATAATCAAACAACTATAAGGGTTTAATAAAGAAATAATTCAAGGTAAACAGAGTTATTAAAGATCACCTATGACATTTAAAATGGAATCATATTCATGAATGTGGGAAGGTGGTGGAACCTAGTTGAACTGATGATGTTTCTGATAAAAGGAAGTGGAGATTGATATTTATAGTACATCATGTACACTAATGGTACATTCTAAATATGAATAGTGAATGTTTAAAAGTTAATTATAGATTAGATAATTATAGATATTTTAATTCTCTATAATAAAATACTATTGACTATTTTTTCAATTAAATGTAAAATTTTACCTCTAGGGAATAAAAATAATGTTTTAATTTTCTTCTGTGCAGATGGGACAACTCATTCAAAGTATGTTAATTATATTATGTTATTTAGTGATTTTATATAATTTCGATGTTTTTATTTTCATTTAATTTGATAATTTGTGAATTTTTATTGATTTGTGTGGGAGGTATATGTTTTATGGAGGCCAGGTTGAAAATACTTCATACTTCCAGTACACTCATTCAAGGAAATCCAACTTCTTGAAGTTTGGTCTTTTTTATGCACTCTAGTGTAAAAAAATTTGGTAGATTTAGAATCCTTTTTTCAGTGGTTTTAACATAAGTACGTGAGATTGAGTATTCATATCAAGTATTGTTAGATCATAGTAGTTTATAGTAGGGTTTTTCACTCTTTCCTTGATGTGATTTCATTCTCAGTGGGATTTTACTATTGGTAAAAGATATGGAGTTGGGGAAAGGTAACATCTAGATAGATAAATTTTATGGATCTGATTTGGGATAATAGAGAATATAGTTATAGGATCATCTAATTTTAAATTACCAAGAACTTTTAATCATAAGATAACCTCTATAGAAAAAAAATAAGGTGGAATGGGAATAGTTGGATGTAAAGACACTATCATTAATTAGAATGTAAATGGCATGGAATTTTTCCTTCAACATCTAAAAAAAGAAAACAATAATAGGAGTAATGAAGGCCTTGATATAAATGTATTAAAACTTTATAGAACTTAACAAATTTTTCATGTTTTGGTAGTTTTTCATCTTAAGGATATCCAAAATAATACTTAAGAAAGATAATGTGAATGAATTTAACTTGATATGCAGGTATCTTGAATCAGTAAAGGTAATATTTACATATGATTTATGGGTGTTATTTATATTATCTTTTCTTTTGGAAATCTAGGATTCAATAGTGAATGAGGTAATTAATTCTATCAGAAAAATAGATTTGTTATTTGATGATATTTATAACATAGTCTAGAATTAGGAGCTTGGACAAAGTGATGTTTAAGTATCATTCGGTAATGCACGCAATACCAATGGATTAGTATGGTCACCTAAAAAGAAGAAATTATATCAAAATAAATCATTAAAATATAAGTCTCATGATATAATTTGGAGGAATTGTGTTGGAATAGGTCTTACATGCTGTATTTTTAGGAAGAAATAGAATATTAAGAATAATTTCAAGAGTTTTAAGGAAATAATAGGAAGTGCAGAAACTAACAATAATTAAAATTACATTTGTTTAATGGAAGCTAGTAATAATTTCTTAATATGTGTTAATACTCTAATATAATATTATTTTATTAACTCTAGATAATCCTATATTCCAAATGGTGATCAAAGATTCATCGTAAATTATGTGTCTAGGATTTTTTTCAAAGTTCATCTTGTAAGTCATGAAGCCTTGGAATTTTTGGAAAAGGAATTGTTTTCATGTTAATGTATAATAAAGGATTAATGAAGATCATATAAGTGAAACACATCCCTAGTTTATGTAAAAATCACATTTTCATTGGACAACTTGATGAGGTTGGTTTTTTAATACTTTTTTCAATGTGGAATAGAAGGCTACTTGGGGATATATAGTGTTTGTAAGTAGACATTAAGATGGAGATTTTTATTTTTTACCTAATATTCAAATGGAATTTTAGTTTCTAGAAGTATAAATTCAAATTATTTTAAAATTTTTACATTGCAGGCTCAGTCCCCTCAATGAGAATAATATAAAAGTACTAATAGATAAGGGTATATTAAAGCTAAATCACATAGAAATTGGAAAGTGTGAAAGTTTTGTGTTGGGGAAATAAATAAGGTTGTCTTTTAACTCAGATGTATGTAATCCTAGATCTTGGAAGTTATATCTAGTTTACTCAAATTTTTTGGGACCTATTCTTGTTTAATCTCGTGGAGGTTTTCTCTACTTCGTAGTTTTCAATAATTATTCTACTAGGAAACTGTGGGTTAACTTATTGAATCATAAGTATAATGTTTTCAAGTCTTTTCAATGGAAATACTTAGCCTAAATAGAATTTTTCTAGAATTTAATGTGTTCATTTTTAATTACATTAGATATATATTCTTGAACTTATTATAGAATAAGGTGATAGGGAATGAGAAGGTGGTTCCTAGAACTCTAAAACAGAATGGATTGGTTGGAAAAATAAATAAAAGTTTAATAGATAAATCTCAATGTACGAGGTTTCACTCTATAATGCCTATGGGGATTTATGAAAATACACTAAAAAATATCATATCTCATCAATAGGATTTCATCATCAGTGGTAGGGTAGTAACTTATAGAGGATTTACGGTTTTATAAATGATAGGAATTTGGCCATCTTAATCTCTTCAAAACCCTGGAGTATATTATTTTTTATTCCAAGGATCATGATAATCTTTAATTAAAATCCAAAGTATGTTTCCTTATTATCTATGGAGAAGGAAAATTTGTATATCAATTAATAGATGATGATAAGTGAAAAATACTCTATTGGGGAGATGTTATCCTTAAGGAGAAGGCCCTTTAAAAGGGACAAAACTTAAAAAAGAAGGGAGTTGAGGTAAAAAATAAATTATCAAATTATATATTGATTAGAGTATATATATTATAGTTTCTTAACTTCTAGAGAACTCATATGAAAATATTGAAATCATCTGAAGACCAGCAGTAAGGTGATCAGAAGATATTCTAGAAACTTTAAGGGTTATTGAACCTTGAGGGGTAGAACCAAAAAATAAGTATCTAGAAGTTATAGTAGAGATGAGTAGTTTAGAGTATCCAAATAATTTAAGGAGAACAAAAATAATCATAAGATAAGTTCAGAGGTTTGGGTCTGATATAAAATTTTTTCTCTTAAAGGATGTAGAGAAACTAGAATTACCAAAAGAACAGGCAATACATAATGATGCCAAATAGTGGAATTCATCAAAAAATGAAGAGATGGATTTATTGAAAACCAATGGAACTTGGGAGTAGATATAGTTATTTAAAGGTAAAAATAAATTATATAATAATTTATTTTTCTTATTTAAAGAGAAATATTATGGTGATAATCATTACAAAGAGTTATTAGTGGAAAAATGATTTTAGAAGAAGGAAGGTGTTGATTTCTCATTAATTTTCTCAATGTTAGTAAAAAAAATCAACTATCTAGATAGTATTAAGTGTTTTTGAATTAGAATATTATTATCTTGAAATAATGGGTGTAAAAATATTTGTCCTTCATGAAAATTTTAAGGAAGACATTTACCTGAAATAGTCAGTTGGTTTCATAGAATATGAAAACTGGAACTTAATTTGTAAGTTGAATAAAATTATATGGATTTAAGAAATCACAAAATCAATGGAATAAAAATTTAAAGTCATTTATATCAAAATAATTATTTATAATTTGTAATTAAAATCATTTTTCTTACCATAATAAATGAGGTGAGGGTAATTTCATCAATCTGGTGTTGCATATCAATGATAGGTTGCTGGTTAGACCGGATGATATAAATATTTAGAAATTAAAGAGTAAGTTTTCTAAAATCTTTGAGATTAAAAATGTTAAGAAAGATAAGAAAATATTGGGGATGAATATAGAAATACATAGGAAACATGATTCCTTGGTGTTATCTCAAAAATAATACTTATAAAAGGTCATTTAAAAGTTTAGAATGACTGGATATAAACTATTGTTGGCACTTCTTATTGGACACTCCATGCTATCTAAGGAATAGGTACAGACAATAGAAGAAGAACATTGGTACATAAAGAAATTACATATTTTATCTCTTGTATAAATTTTAATGTAAATAATGATATATACTCTATCATATATAGTGTTTTTTGTGAGGATTGTAAGTCGGTTTATATAAAACCCTAAAAGGGAACATGGGGAAGTTTTCAAATAGATCCTTTAGTATTTTAAAGGAATTTAATATTTTTCTCTTTCCTTTAGGGAGGAAGATACATTAAAAATATTTATGGATGTAGACTTCACTTTATATTAAAATACACAAAATATTGAAATTAGTTTTATTTTTTCATATAGAGGAATAGAAATTGGTTAAATGTTGTAACTATAGAAGATCATTACATTAAGTGCAACAGAAGACCAATATGTTGCTACAATAGAAGTAGGTGAGTTATTAGTCATGTTGAATAAATAGTAGAAGGAACTAAAAAGAATATAAGAATGAGGAATGTTGTTCTATGAAAATTATATTGAAATTAACATGGCTTGGAATCAAATATTTCATGCAACAAAAAATCACATTAACCTAAAATACCAATTCATTGGAAACTTACTAGGGGAGAAAGTGTTAGATCTCTAAAAGATATATGGTATAAAAAATTTAGTATATATTTTCATTAATACATTAGTTAAAGAAAGTTTTAGGTGTAATAATGCCTTAATGTCGATTGGGTGAATGGAAGGATTTATCAAAACACTATATGTTATAGAGTAAATTAAAGGAATTATTTCAAAGTTTTGAAGGGTTTCTGGAGGTGTTTCCCAAAAAACAAGTCATCAAGAGGGTGTTTTTTTAGGGTGTGAGGCCTTGTTTCTAGTCATCATAAGTTAATTAACAATAATTAAACTTATCAAAAATTGGTCATCTAAAGGTGTCTGGTCGCAGTGTGTAGGCGGTGGTAGTTCAGTCACCCTAGGATAATGTAGTACCAACGAAAGTTTACATATTATGATAGATTCATTAAGGTTCATAAATTTCATAACTCAAGGAATGACTCTATAATGAATCATCTATAAGGGTTTATAGAATCAAGTGATTAAGTTCAATGGAGTTACTATAGATCACCAATTACATTCCAAATGGATTCATATCCATAAAAGTGGAAAGGTGGTGGGACTTTGATGACCATATGAAGTTTTCTATAAAAGGAAATGGGGATTGATATATATATTAAATTCTGTGCATGAATAGTATATCCTGAATCTAGATAGTGTATTTTTAAAACTACATAGTAGATTAGAGAATTAAAAATATTTTAATCCTATGTAATGAAATCTCATTAAATATTTTGTTAGTTGAATGTAATTGTGTACTACGAGTGAATAAAAAGAATGATGCAGTGTTTCTCCCATGAACATAGGAAAATTCATCTAAATCATGTTAATTATCTTATTTTATTTCTAATTTTTATATGCATATTTTTTTCAAAATCCATGAATATCTTGTGATAATTTCTTGAATTATGTGTGAGGTTGACTTTGTGTGATGGGTACGGTGCAAAGATGAATGGGCCAGAGGTCATCACAGTCATCAAATTTTCATTTATATTTTTCTACTCTTTATCATAGTGGAAAATAGGGTATAACTATGGGTAAGGAGGTCTAGATGATACTAGGGATTATTTGATCTCCAAAACTACTGAAAATTGTGACAAAAATGAGAGAAAATGGATATAAATAGAGTGCATGAATTAAAGATAAATTGTGAGTGAGTTGTTAATGGAATTGGTTCTAGACTAAGTTGGTTAGAAGGATCATATTGATGGTAATTCATAGAATTCAATTGAAAAATATTGATTAAATAATTATTTTTGTGAAAATGATGAAATCAAAAAAAAACTTGAAAATATAATAGTAATTCATAAAATGAGCACTCGCTCATCAGTGAACGCTCACTCGACTTATCCTGTAGTTCAATCTATTTTTCAATTATTATAGGTAAAATATTTATATATTCTTAAATTTACTCTTTATATCATGATAATTTCTATAAAATCAAGAACATATATGGAAGGATTAAGGTCAATAAGATTTAGTTTCATAATTGAAGAAAGAAAATGGAAACACAAACATGAATTGATTTATCAAGTCAAACCAAAAAAAATCCCTCCATAAATTAAGTATATTTAATGTTCATAGAATTTAGGAATGAAACATGAATATAAATATATGAATATTCAAATTAATATACATAAAATTGAAGTATAAATTCTTCTCTCTTAATTTGAATTATATCACACTCTACACGATCTCCAATTGTCTCCATCTTTGAAACTCCAACTCACACTTCTAAAAAAATCCTCCTACTCTCAGATCTATATATTTCATGTGTTAGTGTTAGTTGGGAACTTGGATGTGTCCTATAATGAATTTCCAATATTTTTCCTGATCCCCCTACAAAGAATTTTCCCTGAAGCTTCATTTTATTCTCTCTGAAAATCATTGGCTTAAACTACTCCTAATTTAGTGACCATCTAATGAGAGAATTAATTTCCTATTATTTTTTACCATTTTTTTAACTATATAATAATTCCTTAACATTATATAAAACTTGTAGATAATAATTAAAAACCCTAAGTAAGAACCATTTAATGCCTTGAATAAAATTTACATTATCCTGGAAAGTGTTCGGTTCTCCTATACTAAAGTTAACTTTATCAAGGACTCAAACAAAACCTATCTTCTAAAAAATATGATTGAAAGTATGTAAAAATATATTAAAAAATATAAAAAAATCTTCTTCAATTTAGCTTCTTAGGATCCCAATTCAATTCAAATTCATCCACTCTCATCGACTTCATATCTGCACAAGCATCAAACCCATTCATCCAATCTCAACAACCACGTCTCAATAACTACATCTCCTTCATCTAGTATTCAAACATTCTAGCCAATATTAAATAATAAACCTAAATTATTTCCTCCTTGTCCTCATATATAAAACATTGGTGAACTCGCTTTGGAATTTTAACAAGTACCAGGTGCATACTACTATACAAACCCTTGAGCGAAGGATTTCGAGAACATAAGGCCCTAAATGTATTCATGATTATGAAAACACAATACAAATAAAAATAGTTGAAAATAAATCTATATCAACTAAAATTAGTCATCAAAAACACAAATTTTGTTAAAATTGGATTAACTTTACTATTTGTGGCTTCCTATACATCGAACTCTCTATTATTTTCAAACCAATTTTATCATTTAACCTCATCGAACTCACCCTCAACAAAAATATCGGCCAATTTAAAACCTTTATCTTATTTAATTTGAGTTTTGGATTCACTTTAAAATCAAAATTTGGTTTATCTCCCTCTTCAATATTCCAAGTGTGAATTTTTTGGACATTCTCAATATGTGGTGACAAGGTCTTCTTCTTCAAACATAATTGGTTTATGAAACTCCATTATCAACATATACAACCTCACTAACTATAAAAAATCTCACAAAAGGTGGAATCATATTCTTCAGTTTGAATAAACTTCAACCCACTCAAAATCAAGCTACAAAGACTCATCTACCACATTGGTTTAGGTTTCTTCAGTCAGACACTCACTATAGTGAATCTAATTGGATCAACCATCTTCCTTGGGTCTTTCCAATGTTGGAGTCCCAAGATCTTCCCTCGAACACTAAATATAGAACTCAATGAATAATTGGTGAAAATATTCATATGTAACTTTATATTTTCTTCATCCTCATAGGTAGATCAAAAATATCATCTTCTTCGCCTTCATCCTTGTTTATTGAAAGATCATCAAGCCCATATCATTGGATTTGGGTATGTAGATCTTGGATTTATCAAGTTCCATTTGAGTCTATCTATATGAGTTAATAAAATTTTAATATGTGGATAATTTTAATAATTCAACTATGTGGATGGTATTTTAGAATTTCCTAGATTCATCTATGTGAAATATATTGTAAAATTGGATATATAGCATATTAAGAAATTGTCTACATAGCTGCAGTTCAAAATTAAAACATGTAGTTGGACAAAACAAAACCAAATTTGAAAACTCTTGTAGATAAAATTGAATATAAATTAAATTTCATCTATTAAAAACCATAAATTGACATTAGAATAGTTAATTAAGTAATTAATTAATTAATTAATTAAATTAAAAAAATAAATTATAAATTAAAGTTATAAATTATTAAATAATTAAAGTCATTATATTATAAATTAAATTAAAATTCAATAAATTAATTAATTAAAAACAAAAAAACAATGAAATGGTAAATTAAACTAACATAACACAAAATCAAACAAATACAGTAAAAAATTAATATTTTAAAATAAAATTAAAAATTAAATAAAAAAACTCAAATATGGAAAAAAAATATAATTAAAATATAAAAACATAAATTAAAAAAAATTAATTAATTTAATATTTTATTATAATTTACCAAAAATACAATAATTAACTAATTAAAGTAATATTTTAACATTAAAACATAATTTAAACTATAAAAGTTATGTGGAAAAAGATATAAATTAGTGGCCACATAAAATTACCCCAAACTTAAGATATTTATTTTCCTCAATAAATATTTTAGTCAAATTCAATGATAAGAAATAAATCTCAAAAATGAATAATTAAAATGAAACTAAAAATTGATTTTAAAAATAATTTTACCTCATAGATTCTTTCAAGTATAAAAGATAAATACCCTCTAGAATTAAATTTATTCAGGGGAAAGTTGGTTACCATTTTAAATATAAATATATATATATATATATATTAAAATTTAAAATAAAAAAACGAATTTAACAAATGTAAATTTGTATGAAACTGAAGGTCTAAACTTCTCTTTACGTATAAGAGAAAAAAATCCAAATAATTAAAAATATATAATAACTAGACTCAACCAAATGAATAGGTATAATTAATAAATAAAAAATAATTAATAATTATCCCATTAATCTGTCAAAAGAATAAAGAATAAAAAATGTATCCTGGATTAGGAATTTCATTTCGTAATATATTGGATGCATATATTATGAGTTAAATTAGAATTAAAAGTTTGAAATCAATGATACGTTCTCTTAATGTTTTACCTAAGTCATTTGTTTAAGATGGAAAGAAAAAATAATTTACCCAATTAGAACTATAAGGTAATAAATATTAATTAGTTAAAAGTGTCATCACAGCCTTTAAATTTGAGAAAAATTAACACCCATTGAGAAATTCTTAAGTGATGATCAAAACTCACAATTTAGAAAGCATTTAGCTGTTTTTATGGGTTCTCAATAAATTAAATTTTATCTCAAATTAGACCCCACCCCTACACATAAAACTCATCAATGTCCCAATGTTTTAAACATAATGTGAAAGAAAACAATTATACATTTTTGGTTTAAAATATATTTTTAATTCATTAGTTCGATGATATATACAAGGGTCACAAGAAAGTTAAAATATTATTTACTAAAATATTGAACATTTTTTTCAAAATAGATTTTAAAATTTACATTATTTTTCTTTGTAACATAATAAATTATTTATAAGTCAATTCAAAAAAATTCATGTCGATTAGTGATTTCACTTCAAACCAATTTTTGAGTCCAAATGTATTTTAAGCATGCCAAAAACGGTTTAAATTTATTTTTAAAATGATTTTCAACAAGAAATATTCAAGAAAGAAATACACCCAAAATTTTCAAGCAAACACAAAACACTTAAGTACAAAAAGAGACACTTAATTACTAATCAAGGGAATAATTTAAAATAAAAAATTTAGGGAAGAAAAAAATTATTTCAAAAATTCATATATTCATAGTAAATAAAAAAGTAACTCCCTTGAAAATTATTGATTTTTTTCATAAGAGTTTGGATCAATAATAAACCTCCTTAATCATTTAAAATGACACTTAGTCACTTCCAAGAAAGTATCTTCAAGGACAAAATAGAAAAAACATTAAATTCATACAATGAAATCAAAAAAATATGAGACCAAGAAAACATAAGACTATATTTAAGAAAGAACCAGGCCAAGTGAGTAGGATAAAAGTGTAAAAATTCACAAAAAAATGAGGTACTTTTATTCAAAGTAAAATGAACATAGAAAATAGAGAAATTGTTTATTGAATCATGGGTTACCTCACATGAAGTGATAATTTTATTTTCCCCATCTATACTCTCATATAAGATAACCATAGTAATTATGAGGACATGGTATTGAAGTTGGAACCACAAAATATGTTTTACCCATTTGTTTACTTAAAAATTTAATTATGTGGGTACATAAACCACTAATGGAAAACTTTACTCCCTTTACGGTTGAAAAAAATCCATCATAAACACCCTTTATCGATAAAGGATTGATCAAGGAAGTATCCTAGTAGTGCAGAAGATTTTTCACCCAAGACCACTTTGATAGTTACCACAAAACATTCAGAATCAATTTCAAAATAATGGACCCCCTCAAGCTCTTCCAAGAACCTCTTGAGCTCACTAATAGAAAATAAATCACTATAATTTCTCTTGGAAATAATTTTTTTAATTCAAATTTAAAAGATTTAGATTTTAAATATAAGGGATGGAAATGTGAAAGGTTCTCATAAAGGTGTGACATTATTTAAAAAACTCTCAATTTTATCTTCAACCCTAAAATTTTAAAGAAAAGGGTTGCAAAGGGATGAACTCAAATAAAAAGGATAAAAAATAGAAGTATCAACAGTGTTATGAGAAGTTTGAGAATCATTGGAACTCAATATAAATTCTCCTTATGATATAATCTCACCTTATAAATGAAGAATATCCCCTAATTCAGTTCATTAAGAAATTTAAAATCATTGAATAATTTTTTTTTATCAACAACTAACTTGGATTTCATAGAAGTATGGGATTATTCTAAATTTTCCTCAACTAAGAACTAAAAATCACTAATTTATGCTTATGATAAATAATCTATGTCTAATCCATCTAGTGTGTTCTCATCTATTCCTTCAATTTCATGCTTTAGAAATGCATCCACTGAGAAAAATTCTATTGAATTTTCTAGTTTAGTATCATGAGAAAAAAAATCAATTTAGATCCATGGATAATGGTTTTATGTGATTCAAGATTTTGGAAATATTTCCCAATATTGTCAACACAAATGTTCTTTTCACTTGGAAAATAATTAAAAAATTCAAAAGTAAGTGAAAATTGGGGTGATAATTCATCAATAAATTTTTATTCAAATATTACTCCCTTGTCATTTTCTTCAAACCGCTTCAAATGTTTTGGTTCTTATAGTTTTAAAGAATAGAAAATCTTAATTACCAAAAAAATAAAAAATATCAAAAATATTTATTCACTGTTTGTAGTTTTCTTCCAAAATATCTCTAATTTAAATTTCAAATTAATTGTTCAAAATTTCAAGAAGATAGGGTGAAGCGTTTTTAATATTTAAGTTCTCATTTTACAAATTCTATTCAACCAAAGAAACCATTAGATCAAATTTCTTAAACACAACAAGTTATAGTGAGGTAATTATAATGGTTTTAACCTCTTTTAGTTCCAGCTTTCTGACCTATTGGTGGTGTTAAAATATTCATTGTGTGAAGATTTCATCAGAATTGAGTACTTGTTATCAGTATGTTTCTTCTTCTTTACTTTCCTCAAAAATTATATTCTCATTATCAAACAATTCAATTTAATCACTTCTCAATTCCAGTTGTTCTTGATTCTACATACTCTTCTAAATTTCCCATGTTTTAGTTTGAAGTATTTGAATTTTATCTTCTAATTTTTTATCAATTTTTTAAGAAACTATAGATATATTTGTTTTAATTTAGATAAATCTTCAGGTTTAGTTTTATAAAATTATTGCGTGTCTTCAAAAAAATAAGTCTATTATGATTGATTGTAAACACACTACCAATAAGTGTTCCCATAATATCCATATTGAATACATTAACACTATATTTGTTGACCCAAACATTGAAATTTGTCCACTTCTTTAACTATAAAATGAAACTCAGTACAAAAAGTGCCAAAAACTTTCTCAAAAAATAGAAAGTAGAATTGGAAATGATAAAATTAATAGTTTATAAACAAAAGTTTCAAAAATATTTTATAAAATCACAAATAATGAAGCATACAAATTCTCATATCAACACACAAAAATGAAGCATATATTAAAAAACTAGCAAAAGAAGTAGTAAAATGGAAGATTATTATTTATTATTTATTTTTATATTGTTTTTTTTTTAAATCCCTAGACACTCAATTCATGTCTTCCCTGACAACATTACAAAACTTTTAACATTATAGAGGTCACTCCAACCATAAAATTTTAATTTATATTTTCCTACTCTTTTGCATATTAGTGAACCGGGTTAAACCATGGGGAAGGAGGTTGAGATGATACTAGGGATTATTTAATCTCCTAAACTACTAAAAAATTGTAGAAAAATGTTATAAAATAGATATGAATAGAGTGAAATAATGAAATATTAAGTGTGAGTGAGTAGTTAATGGAGTTATTTATAGACTAAGTTAGCAATCAGGATTATTCTGATGGTAATTGAAATACTTCAATTAATAAATCCTGATGAAATAATGATCCTCATGAAAAATTTGAAATCAAAAAAACTTACAAACTTAATAGTCATTCACAAAAATTAACTCTCTATTATCAGTGAATTATCACTTGACTAGTCTTGTAGTTAAATATATCGAACAATTATTGTAGGAAAATTATTAAAATCTTCTTAAATTTATTATTCATCTCATAATAATTTGAGTAAAATAAAGAATAAATATGGAAGGATGAAGACCCAGAATATTGAGTTTCAGAACTAAATAAAGAAAATGAAAACACAAACAGGAATTCATTTATCAAGTTAAGACAAAAAAATCCCTTCTGAAATTAAGTATAGTATATGCTCATAGAACTTAAGAACATGAAATGAATAAAAATACATAAAAAATCAAAGACTGATAGAGAAAAGTGAAATATACATTTGTCTCTCTCAATCCAAAGTCTATATCACTATACTCAATCTCTAATTGTCTCCATCATTGAAACTATGGATAACACTTCCAAAAAGATCTGCATGCTCTCAACTTTAGATCTTCTATGTATTGGTGTTAGTCAGGAGACTAGATGTGTACCATAATGAATGTACAAAAATGTGTCTGATCCCCCCCCCCTCAAAATTTTTTCTAAATATTATTTTTATTATCTTTGAAAAATCAATGACTTAAACAACTAACAAATTTGGTGACCATCCAATGTGATAATTAATTTCATATCCTTCTATAAACATTTTCTTAAATTTAATAAAATTCCCCAACATTATCTTCCACTTGTCAACACGAATTAAAAACTCTGAATTAGTAATCATTTAATAGCATAAAAAATTGTATTGACACCTCTTCAGTCCTCATATACTAAATTAAAACTCAATAGAATCCTATATTTTAAAAACTATGATCAAAATTTTACATAAAAAGATCAATAGACAAAACAATAATCTTTAATTTAGCTTCTAAGACCTCAAGTTCAATTCATCTTTATCCACTCTCATAAAATTTGTCTCTGCACAAGTAGTAAACCCATTTAGCCAATATCAAAAACCATAGCTTGATATCTTCATCTTCTTTATCTGGTCTTTAAACCAGCCAACCAATATGAAAGAAAAAAACCCTATATAAGATACTCTTTGGCCTCAAATAGACAACATCAGTGAACTCACTTTATCATTTTAATAAGAACCTTGTGTGCACTACTATACAAACTCATGAGCGAAGGATTTAGAGAACACAGGGCCCTCAACATTTTTTTATTCTGAACCTACAATATAAATAAGACCCTAATAACAATAAATCTATATCAACTAAAATTCTTCATTAAACACTCAACTTCAGTTAAACTCAAGTAAACTTCATTGTTCATGGCTTCCCATGCATCGACATCCCTATTTTTTCAAACCTATTTTATCATTCAACTACATAAAACTCACCCTTAACAAAAATATTGATCAATTTCAGACCTTATTATTGTTTAATCCAAGTGTTTTATTCTCCATGAGATCAATCTTATATTAGGATCCATTTTCTCCAGCCCTGGGTCTTCTAGGACCAACACATAATCCCTTATGGGGTTCCATCCTAAAAACCATGGGTGCTAGGTGAAATTTCCCATCCAATATTATATTTTATCCACTATCCTTTGCAAAAACCGATGTGGAATTGAGTTTTCAAAACAAAAATACCCCCACCCCCCCCCCCCCCTCAAACTAAATACCACACAACTTTGCCTTCTATTCAATGATGATCCATATGATCCAAATTATCTTTCACTTGCACTATTGAATCTCTCTCCATTGGAACATACCTTCTACCCACTATTACTAGGAACAATTTCAATACAAGGCAGCACCATAGATCAACATTCTCTAACCCAAGCCATCATTATCATTCTAAAACTAGTTTTGGAACACCCACATCACACCTAGGCTACACCATGCCTCTAATACCACTTTTCAGGATTCATTTCCTCCATCCTTAGGTCTTATAGGCCCAACACATAATCCATTATGGGATTCCATTCTAAAACCCAAGGGTGTTAAGAGGATTTTCCCATCCAATATTATATGTGATCCACCATACTTTTGGAAAACCAATGTGGTATTGGGTTTTCAGCCAACACCTTTAGTTCATAACCCTCTTCAATGCATCGAATACGACTTCGCTGGACATTTTCAACAGGTGATGACCCAATATTCCTCTTCAAACAAACCTAGATCATGAAACTCTGTTATCAGTGTCTATAGCCTCAATCACCATAGAAAATATCACAATAGGAGGCATCATGTAATAACCCAAAGTTTAATCAATGGAAATTCCCTTATTATAATTATTGCATATAGTACAATCATATTAAATCACATCACAATAAGCTACTATGTACTATGCGACCTCTAAACATAATATTTTCAATTCTGTGATTTGAATTTTGAAAATCTTACATACACGATTTCGATCAGTAAGATATTTGGAGTCCGATAAGACAAACATTGTTTTTAGTGAATAGTAATTGATTCTTATGAATAGTAATGTTACCCATATGAATAGTAATATGAACATTATGAATATTAAATCATCCAATTGAATAAGTAACCTTACCAATGAAAGTATAAATAAAATTTATCCATCTTATAAGTGACAATATGATATAATTATATCATATTGTTGGTATTTTTGTGAGTCATGTATATTTAATTTGAATTTTATGATTAATTTAATAATTTTAAATCAAATTTATTTTCATAAAATTTATTTATAAATAATTATTTTGATGAATTATTATTATATGATAATTTTAAGATAACTTACTTAATTTTTCAAAGTGTTAGAAAAAGCAGTTTTAATTTTAAAATTTGTATTTTTCAAGTAAATAAGGATTTTAATTAAAAATTAAATTTCACATATTTAGAAAATTATTTTCATAAAATGGAGTTTATTTTTTAATTCTCCATGTATAAAAATGATGGGGGTGAATTTTCGGGATTTTTTTTTGAAATACTGGAATTTTTGGTGAATAGTAAATTACGGTAATTTGGTGTATATATATATTATATGATGAATGCACTATGTATTGAGTAATAGATGATGTAACCACATTATTTTATAACTCAAATAAACATATTATTGTTTTTTGTCACAAGAATCAATATTAGTGTTTTTTTTAGTAAAATAATAAAATAATGAATAAAATATTAAGAAAATTCTCCTCTCCTCCACTATAAAAACCACCCTTCACCCACTCTTCTTCTCACACTTCTAAATCCTTGTTCTTACTACAAATTCTACTAAAATTTCTCCCTAAGACCATCTATCACATCCATCATCCCTTGGTCTCTTCAAAAGACCAAATCCTATCCCCTAAAGAGGTTATCAAAGAAGATATATTCAAGAGGTAAATTCCTCTTTTCATTTCTTTTATTTTCTTTCATGTTTGATTCTTTTCTTTTTCTTTCCCCATATTATTTAATACAGATGTTATGATAACCTAATTAAATTACATGTAATGTAATTTTGTTATGATAATGTAATAATTATCATCATCTCTCATTTCCCCTCCTTTTATTCTAGAAATGAAAACACAATCTAAGATGTGTTAATTTCTCACATTCAAGGACGACGGGTTTTCAATTTCTATTACCATCTTAAATTATGGTCATGAAACCATTTTTATGGTTTAAAAATACTATAATATATGTATTATGTATAATTTTAGTTTATTTAATATTTTTTACACATGATATTAATTTATAAAGCAAGATGTGTTTGATGTGATCAAAACCTGTAAATTAACCAAAACGGTTATCATTAAAGTTTTATATAATGATTAATCATCAAACCAAATGACCAAATTAATTTTATAACCATGTAATATATTGGATGTTAACTAATAAAATATAACTCCAATTCTGGAAAACCATTCTAATTTTACATGTTTATCCTTACATGTATATAAGTAAACCAATCATGAAAACCAATGAAACAAACAATGAAATTGAACCTCTTAACCATTAAAAAATATCATGAATGAACTTAATACGGTTATACTAAATCAATTACCTAAATAATACATTATTTACATATTAATTAATAGATTTAATTTGTTTATCCAGGATATTAAGATCAATTGAAGGACACCATCAGACTTAAGGTAAGGGATTCTACCCGAACCTCCTTTATTTCTTTGGGTTGCTCTATATTTCCTTTTACCCAAATGAGGCTACATTTTATTTTTATTTATATATTCTAAATGATGGTTATATTCTACAAAATCATGTATCACAATCTATTCATCATTATCTTTCGGGAATATACTTGTTTTTAAATGATTCCCTCTTCAATTATTCCCGATAACAAGACCGTTTTAAGGGAAATTCCTGAATTCTTACCCAATTTAAAGTGAACTATATAATCTATTTTTAAGCCACAATTATTTTTATAAAGTCACTATTTTTTTATTAAAACCTTATTTTTCACTTATTGTTTTATATAAAATACTATTCCCTTTTATGTTTTAAATGACCTTTGATGTTTTTTTCTAACCGCACTAAACTGTTTTAATTATAAAGTTTCTTAAGTACTCTTTTTATATGTTATTACTTCAAGTTACATAACTTTTCATGATATATGACTATTATTTCCTATTATTTTCCATTTATGATCAATTCCTTCCCTTCATGGAAATATTTATGATACTTTCATTTTTTATGCTTTATGACATGATTATGATACCCAATTCTTACAATGGGTAACCCTTATATTTAAGTATGATTGAGTGTGTTTGATTTTATTTATGGAAATAGTATTAATGAACATGTTATGATAGATGCACCCAGATAAAACTCCAATTCATTGGGTAAAGTTTAGTCTTGTGATATGTTATGTGCAACGGTCTTGGCGGTTATTCTTGACTCATGATACCATGTGAAACAGTATTGGTGGTTAACCTTGACTTGTGCTCTTCTATGTGCAATGAGCCTTGACTCATGTCAAAGTCATGTTTTAGGTTTCTTCCACATTAATATTAATTCATGTTTATATGATCCCATGTTTATATGTTCCATGACTTTTTATATCATTATGTCATGTCTTCTAACCCATGTGTTAATGCTTTATTCTTACGTTTATTCACATACTAGGATTTTTAGCTCATCCCATTGTTCATGTTATCCCCAAGTTATCCTTTGAATAAGTATGAACACAATGGAATTTAGGATCTATTTATGAATACTAAATAAAGAAATGTCATATTTAGTTCTATGTTTTAATTTTTATGTACCTAGTCTTCCAAGACACTAGAATTTACTATCCTTGGCTTGTAATATGATGCTTTACTATGATTAAAATCATGTAATAATATGTGTAAAAGGCTAGTGTCACAATAGTTGGTATCAAAGTATGGTGTAGTTATTTTTGGAGATTAGGAATATATCACTTTAGTAAAAACCTTAGGGATAATACTAATTTTAAGAAAACATACCTAAATTTTGGTAAGTTTAGAGTAAGTGGTTTATCAAGAAAATACTTCCCAATATGGATACGAACAAGTGGATGTGGCTCTAGAACAGATGTATCTACAGGTAAAACCCAAAAACACCACTTTTTTCTAGACTTGAATGGGAACTGCTGCACAACAATGGGCCTTGATGCACTCCAAGTTTGATACTCCTGGGGGATATTCTTTGGTAAATTCATCAGCTTAGTAAAAAACATTCTTAAGAGAATAAAAAAAGAGTTAACATAAGAATATAAGTTAAGATTTAGATCAAGTATAGCCTAGATTTAAACCAAGGGAATCACAAGTTAGGAAATACTACTCTTTTATAATTTTATCCTTTTATGTTCAAAGTTTACTTTATGCTTATTAGCTAAGTATTCAAGACCCCTAATTGTACATTCTTTTTCATATTTAATGGTGTTAAATAGAAGAACATGTTCCAAAAATCAATGTAATAGGTAATGTGAATATTTCCTTAATGAGATGTTAAATATGATTAGAATGGGAGCTCAATACTTCATGATAGTACTTGCTCAGCTGGATCAAGTTATGAACAATAACTTGAACCATGTGGAACACCCTCCTACTCTAAGGAAAGAGTAATTCATTGTTGAATCCTTCATGTGGAAAAAGGCCTCCCATGTTTAGTGGATCTTCTAATCCCCTCCTCATGGAATAGTGGATTAAATCCAATGAAAAGATATTCTCTATCCTCCAGTGCTCAGAAGAAGAGAAATTCATACTGGCAGTCTATCATTTTTATGGGGAATTTGATCAGTGGTAGACACTGATCAAGAATATGAATTCCCATGAGGAAATTGGTTCCATATATTGTGGGGAATTCAAGAAAATATTTTTCAATAAATATTTTCCCTGAACCCTCCACCTAAATATAGAAAGAGAGTTCCTTGGACTTATGTAGAAGGAAGATGATTCTATCATGGAATATGAAGAAAACTTCAGAAGTATTGCAAGATACACCTCCATCTTTTTCATGAACACTGAAATAAATGTGGATTGCTTCTTTAGCACACTAGAGCTGAGTCTAAAAAGGCATTGGTGATTTGGGACTTTGACAGTTGTGAGAAGATTTTCAATTGTTCCCTCAAGGTTGAAATGGATATCATAGACTCCTAGTGGTCTCGTGGTCCTGGTGAGAAAAAAACATAATATGGAGTCTAATATGGGTAGTTCGGAAAGTAATTACTATGATGGAAAGAATATAGAACATCCCACATGTCAAAATTGTGGGAAGAATCATCTTGGGAACTGTCTAAAGGGAACCAATAATTCCTTCAAATGTGAAAGAATGGGACATCTTGCTAAGAACTGTCAGAGGGATATAAAGAATCCCACTAATGTGGAAGAAGAAAGTAATGTTCAGATCAACACTCATCATATAATGTAGTGTTACAACTTATAGGAGCATGGGAATTATGCGAACAATTTCCATAAGTCAAGGGTTATTGGATGAAATCAACAATAACCTCCAAAAAAACAAGGAAAGGCTTATGTTATTACTATTGTTAAGGAGGAGTTATAAAATGATGCGGTGATAGGTATGCTAGTTATTCATTTGAGAATAGTGAACATGCTATTTGATTTTAGTAATATGCATTATTGTATATCTTACAAGTTTAGTAGAACTATTCAAACACCACCTCAAAATTTGGAGGTTGAGTTATCTATGAGAACAAAAAAAAGGGTCAATTACTACATAAAAAGTATATAACTCTTCCTCAATTAACATTTTTGGACTGAACCTCCCATAAAATATCATCATACTTATCTTAGTATATTTTGATGTTATTTTTGGCATGGATTGGCTATCTTTATACAAATATAACATCAATTGTTGGGAAAGTGAGATAACTCTTCACATCCCAAAGCACCCTCCAATTCTTTAGAAGTGTAAGGTGAAAGATGAATCCCATTTATAATCATTTTCTCAAGTGTGGATATCACTACCTTATGAGAAATCATGCCTAGCTCAAATTATTGAGACAAATTAGATGATACTTCTTGAAGATATTCCCATCGTGAGGGATTACATAGATGTATTCCCTAAAGAATTATCAGGTCTTCCTCCTTATTGATAGGTTGAGTTCTCAATTGAACTTATTCCTTGATCTCTTCTTATATCAATGACACCTTATAGAATGGACACTGTAGAGCTGGAGGAGCTGAAGATGAAATTATAGGAGAATTTAGAGAAGGGTTTTTTTTACTCGAGTGCTTCACTATGGGGTGTTCCAATCCTCATTATTAAGAAGAATGATGGATCAATGCGCCTCTATATTGATTATCTTGAGCTCAATAAAATCATGATAAAGAATAAGTATCCCCTACCATAAATAAATGACTTGGTCAATCAGTTATGTGGGGGATGTTATTTCTCTAAGGTGGACCTTTAGTTGGGATATAACCAATTCAAGTTAAGGAAGGAATATATTCCCAATAATGCCTTTTGAATGAGGTATGGACACTATGAGTTCATAGTGATTCCATTTGAACTCACTAATGATCCAGCAATATTCATGTATTTAATAAATAGATTCTTTATAGATTACCTCAACAAATTTTTGGTAGTCTTTATCGATGATATTCTAATATACTCCAATAGTAAGAAGGAACATGAGAAGCATTTTAATACTATGTTGATGAATTTAAAAAGGGAGAAACTTTATGAAAATTATAGTAAATGTGAGTTCTAAATGGAGGAAGTATCATTCTTGGGGCATGTTATCACTAGAAAAGGGATATCTTTGAACCCTTCTAAGATAAATGCAATTGAAGAGTGGTGCAAGCCAACATCTATAATGGATATATAAAGTTTTTTAGTATATCGGGGTATTATCAATGATTTTTGAAGAAATTATAGTGATTAAAAAACCCAATTACCAAGATTACATGGAAGGGGGTGAAGTTTTTTTGGACTCAATAATGTGAGGAAAACATTAAGAAGCTTAAAAAGAAGTTTAGCACTGTGTCAGTACTCACACTCCCAGCAAGTGGAGAACTCTTTGTGGTGTACAGTTATGCTTCAAATAAGGTCTTAGGATGTGTGTAGATACAAAATGATAAAGTGATACCTATGCTTCAAGGCAGCTAAAAATCCATGAGAAAAACTATCCCACGCATGATCTGGAATTGGAAGCTGTGATATTTGTGTTAAAAATATGGAAACATTATCTCTATGGGAGAAGTGTGAGATATATACTGGTCACAAGAGTCTCAATAATATATTCACATAAAAGGAGATTAATATGCACCAATGAAGATGGTTATATCTCATCATGGATTATGATTTATCAATCCACTAACATCCCAGTAAGGAAAATAAGGCGGCGGATGCTCTAAGTAGAAAGGATCCAGCATCTTTATCAATGATGAGAATTTAAAAGGATCCAATTTTCTTTGATTTTTAGATTATGGACATGGGAATCATTAAGGAAGGAACATCATCAATACTTTCTCAAATTATTTCTCAATTATACCTTGTGGAGAAAATAAAGGATGATCAAAGAAAAGATGTGGAAATTATGAAAAGGGTGGAAGCTATTAGAAATGGGAAATCCTTTGAGTTCAAGATTTATGAGAAAGGAGTTTTAAGATTTGGGTTATGATTATGTGTACCATTTGATCCATAGATAAAGAATGTGCTTCTAAATGATGCACATAGCTTAACCTTCTTTATTCACCCAGGGAGAAAAAAGATGCATCGAGATCTCTGAGAGAACTTTTGGTGGGACTATATGAAGAAATATATTGCTAAATATAAATCAAAGTGCCTGGTATGAAAAAAAGTGAAGACTGAAAGGAAAAAGTCTAAGGGGATGATAAACCCATTACCCATACCAACATGGAAGTGGGAGAACATCTCTATTGACTTTTTCACTGGACTTCCAAGTACATCCAGAGGAAACAATTCTATATGGGTCATTGTGAATCATCTTACAAAGATAGCTCAATTTATCAAAATTTGAGAGGACTTCTCATTAGATCAAATTGCACAGATATATATCAAATATGTTGTAAGGCTGCATGGAGTACCACTATATATTGTGTCTGCTAGATATCTAATATTTACCTTGAAGTTCTGGAAAAGTATCAAATTATCTAATCACTAAAATGAACTTTAGTATGGCCTATCATCCTCAAAATGGTAGCCAATTTGATCGAACTATTCAGACACAGGAATAAATGTTGAGAGCATGTTTTATGGACTTCAAAGGAGGGTGGGACCAACATCTTTCACTGGTTTAATTCTCTTACAACAATAGTTCCCACTAGAGAATCTGAATGGCACCATATGAAGCCCTTTGTGGGAAAAGGTGTAGAATATAAGAATGTTGGGATGACGTTGGTGAGTGTAAGGTGTTAGCACCTAAAATTGTTGAAGAAATGGTGGAGAAGGGAAAACCAATCAGTAGCATATCATGTCATCCCAAATTCAATAAAAGAGCAATGTAGACAATCATCAACGGGACCTTGAGTTCAAAGTTGGAGACATGGTATTCGTCCATATATCTCCATGGAATAAGTTCATGAGATTTGGGAATAAAGTAAAGCTAATTCCCAGGTACATCGACCCTTTTGAGATTCTTGATCGTGTTAGATATTTGGCCAATCGACCAGCACTTTCACCTACCATGTCTAAAGTACACGATGTATTCCATGTATCCCTATTAAGGAATTACATACCAAATCCTTTACATGTAATCTCTTCAGAGGTGGTATAATTGGAGAATTATTTTTCTTAAGAGGAGTATCTATCAAAGATCTTGGATTATGGAGATAAATTTCTACACAACACGACTACTCACCTGGTCAAATTTATATGGCAGAACCATAAGTATGAAGAGGCAACATGGGTACTAGAGGAAGAAATTACGAAAAAGTACCCACACTTGTTTACTATTTAGAATGTAAAACAAAATTTTGAGGGTGAGATTTCATAAGGTGGGAGAATGTAACGACCCAAAGTTTAATCAATGTAAATTCCCTTCTTATAATTATATCATATAGTATAATCACATGAAATCACAACACAATGAACTAATAAATACTATGTAACCTTTAAACATAATATTGTCACTTATGTGATTTGAATTTTGAAAATCTGACAAACACAGTTTCCATTAGTAAGATGTTTGGAGTTTGATAACATAAACATAATTTTTGGTGAATAGTAACTAACCCTTATGAATATTAATGTTACTTTTATGTATATTAATACTAACTTTATTAATAGTAATTCTTCCAAGTTAATAAGTAACATTATAAATAAAAGTATAAATAAAATTTACCCATCTTATAAATGAAATATGATATAATTATATCATAGTATTGGTATTTTTTTGAGTCATGTATATTTAAGTACAATATTATGATTAATTTAATAATTTAAAAGAAAATTTATTTTCATAAAATTTATCCATAAATAATTATTTTGATGACTTATGATTATATTATAATATTAAGAGACCTTAATTAATTTTTCAAAGTGTTAGAAAAGTAGTTTTAATTTTAAAATTTTTATTTTTCAAGTAAATTATGATTTTAATTAAAAATTAAATTTCACATATTTAGAAAATTATTTTCATAAAATGGAGTTTCTTTTTGAATTCTACACATAGAAAAATGTTTGGGGTGAATTTTTTGGATTTTTTTTGAAATACTTGAATTTTTGGTGAATAGTAAAATATGGTAATTTGTTAAATATATATATATTATATATTAAATACACTATTAATTGATTCATGGATGATGTAATTACCTTGGTTTTAAAAACATGTGCACATATTACTATTTTTTCACAATAATCAATACTATTTTTTCTTGATCAAAATAATAAAATATTGAGAAAATCCTCATCTCCTACACTATAAAAACCACCCCTCACCTCCTCTTCTCCTTACACTTCTCAATCATTTTTCCTAGTAAAAATTATAATAAAATCTATCCCTAATACCATCTCCCAAGTCTATCAGCCATTGGTCTCTTTAAAAGACCAAATCCTCTCCCCTAAAGAGGTTCTCAAGGATGATATATTCAAGAGGTAAATTCATCTTTTCATTTCTTTTATTTTCTTTCAAGTTCCATCGTTTTATTTTTCTTTCCTCACATCCTTCCATCCAAATGTTATGATAACTCTATTACCTTAAATTTATTGGAATTTTTTATTATAAAGGAATAATTCATCATCATCTCTCCTTTCCCCTCCTTTTATTCTTGAAATTAAAAAACCATCTGAGATGTGTTAATTTCTCACATTTAAGGACGATGGGTTTTCAATTTCTATTACCATCTTCAATTCTGGTCATGAAACCATTTTGATGGTTGAATCAGAATATAATATATGTATTATGTCTAATTTAAGGTTCTTGAATCTTTTTTACATGTGATATTAATTTATAAAGCAAGATGTGTTCAATGTGATCAAAAACTACCAATTAACCAAAACGGTTATCATTAAAGTTTTATATAATGATTAATATTCACTCCAAATGACAAATGAATTTTATAACCATGTAATAAAATGTATTTTCACTAATTAAATATAACTCCAATTCAGTATAACCATTCTCATCTTACATGTTTATCCTTACATGTATATAAGTTAACTGATCACGAAAACCATTGAAACAAATAATAAAATTGAACCTCTTAACCCATCAAAAAGGTCATGAATGAACTTAATAAGGTTATAATAAATCAATTACATAAATAATAGGTTCTTGAAATATTAATTAATGAATTTAATTTGGTTATCCAGCACATTAATATCAATTGAAGGACACCATCAGACTTAAGGTAAGGGATTCTACCCAAACCTCCTTTATTCCTTTGGGTTGCTCTATCTTTCTTTTTACCCAAATGAGGCTATATTTTATTTTTATGTATATATTATAAATTATTTTTATATGATCAAAACTCATGTATAAAGGTCCATTCATCATTCTATTTCAGTAATATACATGTTTTTAAGTAATTCCCACCTCAATTATTTCCGATAAGCAAGTCTGTTTTAAGTGAATTTTGCGAATTCTTACCCAATTTCAAGTGCACTATATAATCTATTTTTAAGCCACAATTATTTTTATAAAAAAAATATTTTTTTATGAAAACATTTTTGTTTCACTTATGTTTTTATATAAAATATTATTCACTTTTGTGTTTTAAATAACCTTTGATATTTTTGTTTAACCGCACTAAAATGTTTTAATTCTAAAGTTTATTAAGTACTCTTTTTACATGTTATTACTCCAAGTTACATAACTTTTCATGATATGTGACTATTATTCCCTATTATTTTCCATTTATGATTAATTCCTTCCCTTCATGGAAATATTTATGATACTTCCATTTTTTATGCTTTATGACATGATTATGATACTCAACTCTTACAATGGCTAACCCTTATATTTACGTATGATTGATTGTGTTTGATTTTATTTATGGAAATCCTATTCATTAACATGTTATGATGGATGCACCTAGATAGAACTCCAATTAATTGGGTAAATTTTAGTCTTGTGTTACATTATGTGCAACGGTCTTGGCAGTTATCCATGACTCATGCTGCCATGTGAAATAGTATTGGTGGTTAACCTTGACTTGTGCTCCTATATGTGAAACTATACTTGACTCATGATAAAGTCATGTTTTATGTTGATACCAAAATACTATGAATTCATGTCTATATAATCCCATGTTTATATATTCCATTCCTTTTTAAATCATTATTCCATTCCTTCTAACCCATGTGATAAAGCTTTATTCTTATGTGTATTCCCTTACTGGAATTTTTAGATCATCCCTTTCTTCATGTTATCCCCAGTTTTTCGTATGAATATGTATGAGCACAATCAAATTTAGGAGCTCTTTATGAATACTACATAAAGAAATTTCATATTTAGTTCCATGTATTAAGTTCTATGTTCTCAGTCTTCCAAGACACTAGACTTTATGATCCTTGGATTGTAATATGATGCTTTACTATGCTTGAAATCATGTAATGATATGTGTAAGAGGATAGGGTATCTATATGTAAACTTATTCAGTTTAAATCACCTTCACCCTTTAATTATAATCATGCTAAAAGACTCGTCTTCCACATCAGTTCGAGATGCTTCGATCGGCCACTTACTCTATAAAATTTTATCAAATCATTCATCTTCCTTAGGTCTCACTGGCATTGGAATCCCAATCTTGGACCTTGAACACTCAAGTTCAAACTTAGTGAAGCATTGGGAAAATTCTCAATCTACAACTCTAAAGTTACTTCATCCTCATAAATAGATCGAAAATTTTTCATCAAAGGATCATCAATCTTGGATCGTTGGATTTGGGAACATGGATATCGAATTTCATGGGTTCCATTTGAGTTTGGCTATATGAGTTATTAAAATTCAGTTTCATGGATATTTTTGATTTTTGGTTAAGTGGGTGGATGATTGTAATTTTTTAGATTGGGTTACATGAAACCTGTTAAATATATATATATAGGCTTTTTCACTTCAAATTTCAAATATGTGGTTGGAAAAAAACCAAATGTAAGGAATAATGGAATATAAATAAAATTTTATCCATTGAAAACCATAAATTGAAATTTAAATAATTAATTAATTAATTGAAAAATAAAATAAAAAAATTAAAAAGTTTCTAATTTTAAATTAAATTTACAAACTATTAAATAATTTAAACCAATAGATTAAAAAATCAATTAAATAATTAATTAAAAGAAAAAACAATGAAATTGTAAATTAAACTAATAGAACACAAAACTAAACAAATAAACTAAAAATAATATTTTAAAATTAACTTCAAAATTAAATAAAACAAACTAAAATATATACAAAAAAGATATAATTAAAATATTAAAAAAAATTAAACATAAAATTCATTAATTTTACAGTTTACTTAACAATTTCCCATAACAATATAACTAACTAATTAGAGGGTTATTTTAACATTAAAACATAATTTAAATTATAAAAGTGATGTGGAAAAATATTTTAATTAGTAGCTGCATTAGAAGACTTTATATAGGGACTCGAAACTAGATAGCCTGAAGCTGGTGTCTATTACTATTACATTTTCATGATTATAAGGAATCAAGTCTAAAAGGACCAAAGAGTTTAGTAGTCTTAGTAAAATAGATATATAAATGAGTCTTTTATTACAAATTAATACACTAATTACAACATAATTTTTTTCCTATAAATAAATTTGAGAATAAATTAAATCCATCTAGAAAATCCCTACATATATTTCACATTATGGTTCTTGGATTCTTGGGGAAAGAAACATAATAAGGGTGAGATAAAATTCTCATTAAGGGAAAATATAATGAAATAAATAATGAATCAATAAGAGTAAAAATAATGGCATGGTAAATAACTGAACACACATACCATGTAATCAAAAAACTAATAAGGAAGTGCATAAACAATATGGTAAGTTAATAACTGGAAAAACATTCCATTTGAAAAACTAGATAAGGAAAAATCAATATGGAAAGGTAAGAAATGAAAAAAAATTCCATTTAATTAATTAATTGAAATGAAATGCATCTATATATATGTTGACGAATAATTTCATGGATGAATAAAAACTGAAACTAAATGTGGGAAATTCTTAATTATTTTATTTCATGTCTAAGGAACATGAAAACCTATACTATCAAGACCATTCACATTATAGTTTAAAACCACAGATAGAAAATTGTTTAATTTGTGCAACTAGTTTGTCTCATGAGAACTTATCGATGCATCGAGGGGCTACCCCACCCTTTATTTCCTTTCCAAAGTATTATTTATATTGAATAATTGTAATAAATAATATATCTTATCTAATTAACATATTGAATAATGAATATGTAATAATCAATAATTACGTAGTGTATGGTAACTAACAATAAGGGTAGTTTATGTTGATGAATAGAAATACCATATAAATATCATTAAAACATTCTTGAGAAAAATAATCATTAAAAATTGAAAATAATTCCATAAAACTTTAAAACATTTGAATCATAATTTCCTATGAATTAATAATATAAAATTAAACTTTTAATATAATTAGAGTAAGAATATTCATGATATATCATGTTAAAGGGTGTTATATACACTAAATAAAAGTGAATTGGTGTATAATAACAAATAAATATCAATATAATGTAAATTGAGACAAAATCCCTTACATATGAATTTAAAGACATAGAAATAATCATCATCAAATGAATCATTTAAAAATTAACCTTTTAAACATGAAAAGGAAGGTTCTAAGAAATGATGGAGGGAAAATTTGTACATGATGTATGAGGTAAAAAGAATGTTTTTTTTTCACAGAAAAAATGTTAAAAAAATGCCTCGTTTAGAAAGAGACAATAATATTATTTTGAAAAAAATGGTAAAAAACAAAAATGGTAAAAATTTATTTACTAAATAATTTTAAAAATGTGAAAACATTTTTTAAAATATTTTAATAAATCATGTTTTTAGAAGAAAATAGATTCTCCAACTAAAGATAAAAATGAAGTCATGTTTTCTTAAAAACATTTTCTAAAACATTTTGAGTGCCAATGAGTAGGAAAATAGTACAATTACATGAAAAGGTTTATGAATAACCAAAGGAGAATAAAATTAAATGGTATATTATACAATTATCAAATAATTTTCTCTAATGGAAATTCAAGTGTAAACAATCCAGAACAAAATTATATTGTGATGTAAACCATCAAGAAGACCATAACATTGATGTGAAAATCAATCAATGAATACATTATGTATGTAAAATTAAATCCACTTTAAAAAATGGAAATAGATTCATATATAGTAAAAATTTTATTATACACTTAATCATAGAATATTAATGAAAACAAGGAAGTAATATAACCCAATGAAAAGAAATTGGGTTATGAAATATTTTTCCACTTGGTAACTTTTAATTCAAATCCCATTAGAATAAATAATTCCAATTGAAACTAAAAACACCATAAAGATAAATTAATTCATGGTTTTATATATTAAAATGGTCATTAGATACATCACACAAAAGAATTAAGTGGTGAACATGAAATTTATCACACAAATGTAAAAAGTGAGATGAAAATCCCTTATATTGAGTCTGACTTATATCATGTGTATTTATATTCCTAAATAAAAAATGGTTGGTTGGATTGAGTATCTCAAGAGGGCAGAATTGAGTACCCAATAAAATTTAGGTCTAAAATGAATTATTTTGAAATCCCCCAAATATTCAAAAACAGCCCATATTATCAAAATAAGTAGTATGATATATATCCTAATCATTCTAAATATTTCTCTAAAGATTTATTAAGTCTCAGATGAATAATATAGATAATATTATTGAATCCTTTGAAATAAATTTACTTGATTAAAATACTATATAAAAACAAATTAAGAAAAACTATCAAAGTATAAATTTTGTTTAAAGTTAAAATAGTTTACAATTTTAATGTAAAAAAAGTTAAAAATGAAAAGAAGAAAAATGAATATAAGAGGATCAATCTCAATTATAGAATTATTTATCTTCACTTTTAAATCACCTACCCCCATGCAGTTTATATAAAATAAATAGATGATCCACAACTTGGATCGTGTCTTACAACATATAACACAATCAAGGTCACACACGACCTCTTCCACAGTTATTCATGGGAGTAAAGATAAGCAGGATACATAGGGATCTCTACCACTCTTATCCATGTGAATAAATAATAAGAATAATTATTGATATGATATCATGCATCTTCTAGTTTAGTTCAAAAGATAGTGTACATACATAAAATATATTATAGAACACACTACTCAAATTTAATAAAATATAAATATAAATAAGAAATTTAATAGTTGAGATTTTAGAAATGCTCAGTCTATTGCAATTCAGATTTTGAATCTTCATTTGATTCAACAATAACACTTGAGTTGAGTTTTCCAGGAAATCTTTAAAAAAATAGAGTGTTATGAACTCTTGTTTTATGATTGGAAGAAGGAACTGATTTAAGTTTAGCTTTCTTATCAATATTTCATAGTATGTTATATCTTTTGATTTATAATAGTTAAAGCTTGTTACTTTTGGTACTTTTAGGATCCTCTACTATTGCTTTCATGTGTTCTCTCTCTTTTCTATTCATTAATAATGAATTGTAGTTAAATTATTATCAATAATAGCAGTAAGGAGAATATAAGGAGCTACTTCCTCATATTTCTAATTTTTATATACTTTCTATTGTAAATATAAGTAATAATCATTAAAATAGTAAATATCATTAACTTCAATAAATATATCCATTAAAATTATATAATTAAAAAAATAATTAAAATAATATAAAAAGTAATGGTTTATTATGTTATGAAGGTGTATCATGTTTTGGAAGTGGCTCATGTTATGGAGGTATGATATTGATGGTATATTTCTCTAGTGTTATGTTTTTCTAGAGGTGTGACACTGGTGGTGTCTTAGACTTAGAAAAATTTTCAAAAAGCGTGTGGTATAGCACTGGCTTTATCACAGCTAATGGTGTATTTTTCAATAATATATGCTTAGATGGTGTCTCAGACTTGCTTAAATTTTTAGTGTTTGTGGTATGTTTCTAATAGCGTGATATTGATGGTTTCTTATCTGGAAGTATCTAATACTTTTCCATTTTTCATTCGGACAGAATGACATCCTGGTGGTGTGTCGATCAATGGAATCTGACTCAATAGTGTATCATACTTTTTCAATTATTCATTCTCTTGGTCTGACAGTCTGATGGTGCGAAGTCCTAGAAATATCCCAAACTTCATAGAATTTTTGTACTAGTGGTGCTTCATTACCAATGATGTCTCATACTTACAAATTTATCACATGTTCTCATAATACAGATTGCTTATATGTAAACATGAAATTCATTACTAGTATTAAATATGTGATTTTGGGATCATTAAAACTAGAAGGTCAATAATATAACATTTTTTTATGATCACAAATCATGGAATGAAAAGAGTACTATAAAAGTGAAAACAAGTCATCAAAGGTAAACATGATATCCAAAAAAACTTATCATTCACGGTTTGTGGAGATTCTATCATAGATACGATAATAAAATATTATAAATATAGAAAAATATAAAGCAATTAATATAATTAATCCATAAAAATTATCCCTCTTTTGGGTTTATCAAAAAGGTAAATGAGAGCAGAATCAACACATTAAGAGGTAAATAATAGTTAAACAATCAAAATAAGAGGTAAGAAAGATATACAGAGGGATGAACAAAATGTTATTAAAATCCAGATCCCATCAAATAGATAAGATTATAATCCAACAAAATAAAAAGATAAAGGGTTAGTATTAGGGTCCAAAAGTGATTTTCCCTTAGCTTGGGATCACTCTTTTTCTGGATCCAAGTCAGGCAGATCAGCTCAAGGTAGAATAGATAAGACACGAGAAGAAATTCTAGAAACATTTTGAGAATAGCCTTCTCCAATCACAATTGGAATGTGATGTCTGATATCATTAGTAGGAGACATTGGAAAAAGGATTAATGTGAGGAGGAAATGGTGAAAAGGGATTGGTAATCATGGTAGAATAGTATTGGGGATGAGGTGAAGGGTACACCGGTCCAGTGGTGAGTCCAGCAGAGGTTGAAGGAATAGGAAAGGCATCTAGAGCTATAGTTGTAGAAGTTTGAACATGCATATAATGCTTCATAAGATTGATAAAATCCATAATAATTTGTCCTGACTTTTCCATAGCCTTATTGTTTCATATTTATTCTTCATGAAGGATTAAAGAGAATGAGTGAGTTCCTTAGGTTTCCTAACTTTCTCTTTGAATGATTGAGTCACCAGAGGCAATCACATATTCTCAACTAAGTATTTAAAATGAACATCCAAAGCATGTTTGGTATAGATTCTTGAGAGATAGAAATTGATAGACTTTGTAATAGTATCTCTATAATCATTCATATCCTTGGAATACTTTTGGATCATCATGTGGTCATGCTCAATTCCATTTTCAAATTTCCTTAGAATTTATAAAGGAATTGTAGGTTCTCTACTAGAGGTACCAATGGAGGCTGCTGCAAATTCATCACTAACAACTAAAAAATGATATCAACATCAAAAAATGGAGGAGGAACAGTAGTAATAGATTCATATGAAGAGATATCCCTAAGAATTTTAAGAAAACCATCCAAAGAATCCTGAAAATTAGATTTTATTTCCTCAATAAAAGATTTTAGAGGATTCATCTCATTTCCAATGTTTTTATTTTCAACTTCCATAGCCTAAATATGATACAACATTTTTTGTTTGATATGCATAATAACCAACTCAAATAAATACCTTCAATCTATTTCACTAATATTTTTCAAAATAGGTGTTTGATTTCATACACACTCTTAAAACTTAGCCATCACCTTTTCACAAAAAAGTTTTAAATTTGTTTGAGTGACAACTTCCAAGGGAACAATCAGAGAAGTTGAAGCTGATTCAGGAACAGGAGGTCACATAGAACTGAACTTCTAAAGTAGTCTTTCAATATAAACTTAGGTTATCAAGTATCTCTTAAGATCACCTTCCACATTGACTTTAGGTTTTTCAACCCTTAGTGGACTTCTTGAAACAACATAAAATTTTCTCCACTCCCATTTCATAGGATCAACCAATATCTCAGAAATAGAAACTATAGAAGTAGGTACCACACTAGCATAAACAATTAAAACCATCTTATTTCTCTTTTTTTTTTGAACTCTGAGCATCCATAGTGTATGTGACACTATCAGTTTCGGATTCCAACTATGTATTAATAGTGGGTATATCTTGTATCTCAACATCTATATGAGCATAAACAGTAGTGGACTCACCTTACACATTTTCTTCCAAAGGGGATTTATGAACATCAACCAACTGTTCATTCCAAAACTCTTCTTTTATCAGCTCCTTTTTCTATTTCTCGGTAACATTTTTTTCAAAAGAAGCTATAACTCTAAACTGTTCATTCAAAGTAGAATCTGAAACTTCTTAACCAGTGGAAATTGAACTAGCCTCACCAACATCACTAGATAGAGTCTTATGAAAAATATCTACTGATAGGGAATTATCTCCCTCAAAAAAATCATCTTTCACCTTAGAAGAAATTTCTACATGTTTCTTTTTGATTTGGACACTTTCATCATAGGATTCTGAGTCACTTTCATCATCTGTATCCTCCTTTTCATTACCATTTTTTTCTTTTTCTTCTTCCTCATCATCATCATTATCAGCTTTTATTTACTTTGAGCTTTTATATTGATCTTCTCTAGAGATCTTAGTATCTTCTTCATCAATATTGACCAATTTTTCTCTTTTAGGAAACCTCTAAGGTGGACTAGGAGATACATAGGTGATGGGGGAAGCTTTGGGAGACATATTAGGATCACTCCATTCATAAATATATTGTTCTCTTTATTCCTCAACAATAGCCTCTTCTTTCTCTTAATCATAGTATATCACAACCTCGTTAGGTTCCAAACTAGGATCAAATTCATTCTTAGGTCTACTAGGATGATCAACTGGATTGTAATCTGTATACAAATTTTCAGAATATTCAACCCATTATATTTTCCATGGGTTCTATCTTATCTTCATTCTATATAAAGTAGAACTTTTTAAACAAAAATCACTAAAATCAATGACTGATTCTTTATCATTATGAACTAGGCCCTTGTCCCTCAACATGGTAGGAATCATATTTAGGTAGATCAATGAATTAGATCTAAATAATTATTTGGTCACCACCCACATATGTACCATTAGATATCTATAGAGGCTAATATTATGGCCTTCTCTCATAAGAAATAGGAGATAAACATCCTGGTATCTCAAAGTATCAAAATTTCTCTTCCATGGACATAGAATAGGCTGCACAAATTTGAAAAGTTTCCTATACTCTCCATCAAGATCAGATGCAATATGTATTCTTGTTGAACCATATTTTCTTAACATAGTAAGTGATTGATCATAAATGAAAAGTTCACTAGCTTTAGGAATGATCCTTTAATGATCATAAAAAACTTCATCATGGGGTACATTAAAACACTTAAACCACTTTCTTAAAGAGAAACCAAATACTTGACCTCTTACACAACTTTTCAACCAATCTACACCATCATGATTAAATGAAAACTACACATGATGATATAACTCATGTATTATTTTTGGTTAAAAAGTTCTCTCATTTTATAAGAATCATTCCAACCATCCTTATTTTTGGAGAACCTTGAGTACTAGAGACTTACTTGAGAATAGCCACTTCAAATCTACTTCCTTTTCTATAACAAAAAATTGGTTATTAAGCTCGGGGTTAATTAGAGAAATTGGAGTAGGTGATTTTGGTTATTTATTCTATTTCTTTAAAGATATCAACTTAAACAAATAATAAAATAAATTTCACTTCATTCTTGGCATCCATATCAGCTCATTAGAATCATTCGAAGGTAAGGTGGAGGTTTAAAATGAATAAAGAAAAGAGTTGTGCTCGGCTCAAGAGAGATACGTGAATATATAATGAGGCTCAGGATTTATTAGGAAAATACTTATTCTATATTCATATAATTTGGGAAATTAGGTATTATAAAATTAAAATTATATGTTAAATTGAAATTAAAATTGAGAAATAAAAACACACATCTGGTTTCAGTAAATAAATTTAATGAGGAAATAAACAGGAAGTTCGCAATATCGAAAAACATAACGATTTGGAAAATTCATAAAATCAATTACATGAGAACTCAATGGTATGAAAACCGATGGTATGAAAACCAATGGTATGACAAGAAAAGTTATGATAACCAATGGTATGAAAACCAATGGTATTACAACTAGAGGTATGACAAAAAATGGTATAACAACCAATGGTATACTTAACTGAAATTTATCATTCATAATTCATGTTTGATATAATTCATTATCTCTAAATCAAAATTCTTGATGAATATATCAACTAGCTGATGCTCATTATAAATAAATTCAAGATTGATATCTCTTTTTTGAAAATTATCTCTCAAAAAGTGATGTCTTATATCAATATGTTTTAATTTGGAATGAGAAATAGGATTTTTAGATATGTTTATCGCACTTGTATTGTCACATTTTATAGGGACATATCGAAATTGATATCCATAGTCTAGTATAGTGTGTTTCATCCACAAAATTTGTTCACAATAGCTACATAAAACTATGTATTCAGATTCAGCAGTAGATAATGAAACATAATTTTTCTTTTAACTACACCGTGAAACTAGAGACTTTCCCAAAAAGTGACATGTTCTAAAGGTTCTTTTTCTATATAAATTTAATCCACCAAAATCAGCATCATAGTAACATAATAAATCAAAAACATGACCATGAGGGTAAAAAAATCCTAAATTAGTTGTATATTTGAGTTATTTGAAAATTATTTTAACAAGAAGTAAGTGTGACTCCTTTGTATTTTCTTGAAAATGAGAACACATACACATGATAAATATAATGTATGGTCGGATAAAAGTTAACTATAGAAGACTTCCAATCATACCTTTGTAACTAGTTTGATCAATCGGTTTTCCAGTTTCATCAAGATCCAATTTATAGGTAGTACTCATAGGAGTATCACTAATTTTAGTTCTATCCAGATTAAAACATTATAAAAGATATTTTTTATGTTTACTCTAGTTCAAAAAAAATCCATTTTTTGAAAAATCTAAAATTCAAGAAAAAACTTGATTTTACCCATTAAGCTCATTTTAAATTCATTTTTCATCATATTAGAAAAAAATTTACAAACAAAATTTTTTAAAGATCCAAAAATAAAATCATCAACATAGATTTGTACTACTAATACATCTTTTGAAATTCATTTTATGAAAATATTAGAATCACCAATTCCTTTAGAAAAACCTTTTGAAATAAAAAAAGTATTGAGTCTATAATACCAATCTCTAGGAGCTTATTTTAAACTATATATAGCTATAGTTAATTTAAAAACTTGATTAGGAAAATTAGGATTTTGAAAACCATAGGGTTGTTTTATAAAAACTTCATCAATTATAAAACTATTTATGAAGGAACTCCTGACATCCATTTAATAAAGTTTGAAATCTAGATGAGTTGCATAGGAAATCATGATTCTTATGGAATCAAGTCCAGCTATAGGTGTAAAGGTTTCCTCATACTCAATTCCTTCTTCTTAACTACAACATTGTACAAAAAGTCTAGATTTGTTTCTAACTATATTATCTGACGCATCCACTTATTCCTAAATAACCATTTAGTTCCAATAGTCAAGGTTTCCTTGCGTCTATCAATTTCGGCCGGTTCTCAACCTGAACCTCAACCAATAGACCTAAGACTATTAAAACGTGTTTCACACCTTTACTATATTCATAGTTTGTTCATGGTAGTGTTTTCTTTTGGTATAGTTTCCTAAAAATAAGTTTTTAAATGTTTTTCTATCTATACCCATGTCTATGCCAAGCCAATTGGGTTTTAGAAAATTTCACCTTCTTTAAAATGGTTATGTTAGATACTTTTGGTGGTATTTGCCTATAGAAACATTTTATGGAGCTTTTTTGTATTGTGTGTTGGGTTGGCTTTATGAAACATGGTGTTTTGATGAAATGGTTTATTGTGTTAGTGGGAGGTGTGTGTAGTTTCTTCAAAAATGGTTGGGAAAAGACCACTTGTGCTATGCCATTAGATGTGGTAACATCCATGGGTGCACGAATTACACACATGGATGGAATTTCAAATGATGATGACATTGGGATTGGTTATTTTCTCAAACCTTAGATTTCTAAAAAGAACTTTTATCCCTTATTCCTCCCTCTTTTTGATAAATGGTTCCATGGATTCCAAAATGAATTAGGGTGGTTTCAAAATTATGTGGGAAATTATAAATTTTTTGGTGTTTGATAAAAGTAAATTGTTTCTTGAAGTGGTTGAAATCCCATTTGGCGCCTTTGAGTGAATTGTTCATGTTTTCAACTCAGTTTTTTGATAAAGTGGATATAAAATAAAGAATCATTTGGAAATTGTGACGTGTTTGGGTGTGTGTCTGAAACTCAAAGGACATTTGGAAAAGGCATAGTAAAAATGGGATTTTATATAGTTGGAAATGGATTTTTAGGAGTTTATTATTTGGAAAATATACCCTGGGTGGGTAGAACCAAAGGCCTATTTGGAATTTTGAAATGTCTGTTTAGAAAAACCTTATTGGGTTAAGTCACTTTCCTAGTTAGTGATTCATGAGAAGGTAGTGTTGTTGATATGGTACCCCCATATATAATGAATATTTGATGGAAAGGGACCAACCTTAAGGTGTTCGGGGTGGATCTGGTTGGGTGACATGTATGTAACATGTATGAGACTTATTGTTTAAATTCTATGTAACCCCACCCCCCTCCCCTTATGAAACATTACATGGGAACCTATAATAAAAGAGAGGAATTATGAGAATGTTTACTGCACTAGTCTAGGTTATTATACTAGCTAGTGGCCTATAGTAGGTGGATACTTGGGTTTATTGCTATGGGATCAGGCCCCTCGACCAGGCCAGGTAAGGCGACAGTCGGGCATTAGGGCGTTAGGATGTCATATATTAGGGCATGCCTTTAGGATTAGTCACATGTATAGTATGTTTGGGTTCTCCTATTAGTTCCTATAATTTCTTGTGTTTATCCATTAAGAGTACTACTATAGTTTTTTCCCTCATTGTGTAAAATTTTATTCTCTATACCTATTTTTGTTATTTATTTGAAAAAACTGTGAATGTGTGGTTGGTTTAAAAATGATTTCTAAGTGAATGTTTTGAAAGAGAAATCCCAAATACCCTTTTTCCTTATTGTGCCTTGTTTTAAATTATGGGGGAAATGGATCATGTTCATTTGTTTTTAAATGAAATGTATGAAAGAAATTAAAAATTGTAAATTTACTTCAAACTAGTGTTAATGGAATGTTTTTGGTAAAGGAATGGAATGGATACTTTGGTGGTTTCCTACTAAGCTGTTTGCTCACACCCTACCTATACCACTCGATGTTGTTAGACCTGAGCTATTTTTCAAGTTCATCTTTGTTCAAGAATCCTATTGGACTCTCGTTGTTAGATCATGGTCGGTCTTGTGGTTGGAGGTGACCAAGAGGTCAAATAGAGATTTCATGGTGGTTGTTCAGTTTTTTCATTCTGGTTTCAATTCTTTACTTTAGTTTTCATTTTGTTGAGTTTCACCTTGTAACTGAATCTGTTTATATTATTGTTTGAGATTTAGTTTTTGGTTATCTACATGTTAATATTTTCATATTTGATCTTGGTATCCTTGGTATTAAATCATTCCCACTTGTATGTTCTGATACCTGGAAACTCGTGGGGATCAGGAATGCCTTTTGGTTTGTGCCACAAACTTGGTTGAGCATTGGGTCAGATGGAAACCTGAATTGGTTCATGACACAAATTCCCCATAAGGGAAAAATATAGAAGAATCAATAATGAATCAATGAGAGTAATAATTATGGAATTATAAATAACTTAAAATACATACCATGTAATCAAAAAACTGAGAAGGAAGTGCATAAACAATATGGCATGGTACTAACTGGAAACGCATGCCATTCAAATAACTAGATAAGGAAAAATCAATATGGCATGGTAAGACAATGAAACACATTTCATTTAATCCATTTATTGAAATTAAATTTATCCATAGATATGTTGACATAAAATCTCATGGATGGATAATAACTGAAACTAAATAAGGGAAATTCTTAATTATTGGATGTCATGTCTAAGGTACATGAAAACATATACCGTCAAGACCTTTCACAAGATGGTTTAAAACCATGGATAGAAACCCATTTAATTTGTGCAACTAGTTTGTCTCATGAGAACATATCGATGCATCAAGGGGCTATATAAAGTTTGGGACCCAACCCTCATTGCCTATCCAAATCATTCCTCATATCAAATAATCTAAATAAATAATATTCCTTATCCAATATTTGTATTGAATAAATAATACAAACTTATAAATAATTCTTCAATGAAGTATAACTAAAAAAAGGGTTGTTTATGTTGATGAATGGAAATACCACATAAAGATCATTCAAACATTATTGAGGAAAATAATCATTAAACATTCCAAATCATCCCATACCACTGTGAAATTTTTGAATTATAATTTATTATGAAGGAATAATATCAAATGAAAGTTATAATACCATGATAGTATGGATATTCATGATATAACATGTTAAATGGTGGTATTGCACCAAATAAAAGTGAATTGGTGCATAATAACAAATAAGTATCAATGGAATGTAAATTGAGATTAAATCCCTTACATATGAGTCATAAGACCCAAAAATAATAATCATAAAATGAAACATTTAAAATATAGTCTTTTAAACATGAAAATTAAGCTTCTGAGAAATTACGGCGGGTAAATTTGTACATATTGTATGAGGTAAAAATAATATTCCTTTTTTATGGTAAAAAGGTTAGAAAATGCCTCGTTAAAAAAGAAAATATAAGATTCCTTTTAAAACACTGGTAAAAGAAAAAAAAGTTAAAAAATTATTTACTAAATAATTTTTAAAAGGGTAAAAATATTTTTGAAAACATTTTAATAAAACATGGCTTTTATAAGAAAATAGGTTCTCTGACTAAAGATAGAAATGAAGTTGGGTTTTATGAAAAACATTTTCTAAAACATTTTGAGTACCAAAGAGTGGTAAAATGGTACTATTACTTGAAAAGGGTCATTAATAACCAGTGTAGAATAAAATTAAAGGGTTTATTATATAATGATCAAATAATTTTCTCTAATGAAAATTCAAGTGTAAACAATCCCGAACAAAATGATATTGTGAACTAAACCCTCAAAAAGACCATAACCTTCATGTGAAAATAATTAAATAAATAAATTATATATGTAAAATGTAAATCTATATAAAACAAGTTTAAATACAACAATATATAGTAAAAAAATTATTATACACATAATCATATAATATTAATGACAATGAGGAAGTAATATAACCCAATGAAATGGAACTGGGTTATGAAATTCTTTTACACTTATTAAAAATTAATTCAAATACCCTTAAAAGAAATAATTCCAATTGAAACTAAAAATAACATGAATATAAATTAATTTATGGTTTAATATATTAAAATTGTTATTAGATACATCACACAAAATAAGTAAGCAGTGAACAAGACATTTATCTCACAGATGTAAAAAGTGAGATGAAAATCCATTACCTTGAATATGACTTATCTCATGTGTCTTTATATTCCTAAATAACAAAATTATGTTAATTATTTAATTGATTTATAACCCTTTTTATTTTTATCATAACTATTATTTCACTTATTAATACATCATATACAAATACTTAAATAATTAATTTTACATCGAGTTTTTTGACCAAATTTGATTTATGTGTCAAAGATAACTTTGGTAAGTAAACTATGGTCAAAGGGGTCATTATATAACATATATAGAATAATAATCCTGAAATAATTATCATATTTATAAATAAATTATTCTTTTAAAACCAATAATTAAATATGGTTATGAAAACCAATGTTACAATCATAGAAACGGGAGGTCGTACGTACGCATGAGTAGCATTCCAATTTTTCAATGATCATTATAGAAAGAAGGTGAGTAAAATTATATATTTCAAGAATTACAAATATATCATAAATAATATTTTACTTAATCATATATAGTTATATGAAGAATTCTTTTGATGTAAAATGAATTGCATCGTGTCGAGGAGGCGGTAGTCCACACGTCCACGAATGACGTTATCACTTTTTAATTGTGTGAAAAAGTAATGAAGAAAATGATATATATATATATATATAATTTATAAAAAGGTAATTATTTCATTGATATAATATATATGTTTTTTGTGTTAATTATTTTAATTAAAATCATCCTTTATACATTCCATGTATGGTGTGAATGAATCGCATCGCTTTGAGTGGGTGTTAGTCCACACTTCCCCAAATGATGTTATCATTTTTATAGAAAATTAAAAGTATAAAGATATTCATTTTAAAATAATTAAATAAGATTAAATAAATAATAAATATTATATATAACATATATTAATAGAGTTTCCATCATAATTTCCACCATGATAGGCGGTAAAGGAAAAATGAACAATCATCATTTCATGAGGTGGTAGTTCATTATATATGTAAATAGTATGTTTGTTACCCATTTGATAGAAGTATGTGTAAGTGAAGGTCATTACCTTAATATAAATTAATCCTAGTATATTTATTATGCTGTTATATAATCATGTAATAAGGATAATTGAAGGAGTAGAGAAAGGAAATAAAACTAGAGAGTTTAAGGAAAGATGTTACCTCTTAATCAGGTAACTCCTTTTGGTTTGCACCGAAGGGCTTCTGTAGATTTATTTCACCAAAAAGGAGGGATTAAAGGAGTAAGTGAGGTATTTTTGGGAGTTAATTGTTTAGATATTTTCTGAATCTAAGTGGATTGAGAGGTGTGAGAATGAGGGAAGAGATGAGGCCTTTTATAGTGGAGGAGGAGTGGTGCTCTTGTAATATTTTGGAAAAATGGAACTCCAACCACATTTTTTATTGAAAGTAGATAAATGATGATAAAATATATATATAAAAAGGAGTATTGGGAATAAATAATTCCATAAAATTATTTTTGAACAAGCTTCTAGGTCATATTAGTCCTTAAGTTTAGGGTTTAGCCCCTTGTTAAGCTTAATTTCACTTTAATCATTGTAATTAATTTTAATTACTTTCACTAATATTTTTTTTCAAAAACTAGTTTGTCATTATTATAAATTATACATTTTTATTATTATAAATATGGAATCAATTTTAGAAAATTCCAATCATAGAAGTGGTAGAAATTAATTTAAATTTAATCCTGCAGGCAGGACGACAATGTGGGTTTTTAAAGTAAAAACATTCAAAAGTTTTCTTAGTTTTTATATTCAATTTAAAAGTGAAATTAATTAAAATGACATTAATTTGATTAATTAATAAAAATATGATCTAATTAAACTTTAAAATCAATCAAAAATATAATTTATCCTTATAAATAAATTAGATGAAAAAGAAGTTTTCTATTAAAATTCATTATTTTTCCTTATTTATTAAAAAATGAAACTTCATAGAAAAATACCAAAAAATCACCCTAACATATTTTTTATGTTTCAATTTCAAATATTAAGTTTATTTTGAAATATAAAATTTATAAAATATCTAAAAATTATATTTAAAAGAGGTTCTACATTAAAAGGTAGTAAAAGTGCTTTAATAAAAATATACATTTTATGTGTAATATTGGGTTTGTTATTATCTTATACATACAAAATAAATTGGATGAAAATAAAAAAATATTTTATTGAATATATAACATATATATTTCATTAATATCATTTCATTATTATAATTAATTTAATTTATTAAGAAAAAATGCCTTTGTGAGCATAAAAATAATAATATTTCCTTTATATTAAATTGGTTTATATTTTCATTTCTAATTAACTGGTAACCAATTAATTCATTATATTTTTGTGTAAACCATATATTTTCATATTTTATTTAATACTATTCATAACTTCTAATTTAACAGTAAGGTTAAGTATAATTATATTAAATAATAATATTTTAATAATATATTATTGTTCGGTAAAACTCGGTACATGTAATTCAAGCCATTGAAGAAACTCATTGTTGCATATTACATACTCTAAATCATTGTCACATTAATTTTAAGCTATAAAATACATTGAATTTTTTTTAAATAGTAAATATATTATAAATTCTTAGAATATTATATTCCCTTATGTGCTTAGTGTTGTGTGTCATACATGATATCAAATATAATGTTCATACATTAGAATTTCAGGGTGTTACACTTTCTACTTTAGGTACACTCGGTTGAGGGAAGCCAACTTCCTAAGGTTTGGCCATTCTGTTGTACTACTTCATGTGAACTTATGGGGGATCAAGAGTCTTTCTTTTAGTGGTTTTATCAAGAGTATTAGTGATCAGGTATTCCAAACAATAGGTAATGAGAGTTCCCTAGAGAAATATATAGGATGGTGTTGAGAATTTTATGCTCATGTTAAGTTCTCTTTAGCACTCAATTAATTGGGATCACCTGGTGACTTTATTCCTAAGGGTAGGAGATTCTAATTGAGTTTATTAGAGATCTTAGGTAGATTTTGACATGTTAGATGAGTTGTGGGAAGCCTTTTATGGTTTTCCTGGGTGTAGTTGGGTAGGAATGAGAGTCTTAGTCATAGTGTGATGATTAAGATAGTGGTACACCATATTTTGAGTGAGGATCACCCTCCTAAGGGGGGATTGAGTTTTTGGGATCATTGTAAGAGGGATGTTTCCTTCGGTGCTAGAAAAGGTGTGATGGATAGGTTTTTCCTCTATGTGATGGTATTAAGGGGTATTTAGAGTGTGAAATGGGAATTGGTAGAGGATATAGACTAGCCTATTGAGGTTTAGGTCAAGTGGAGCCTATAGGCTATGGGAGCACCCCTTGTGGTGTTGGAGATTCTATTAAGGAGTATTCGAAGGGAGGGATAGGTAATGAGTTATATTGAGGTATGGGTCTGGGTCCAAGCAATGAGAACTCAGTTGGAAAGCTGGTGTGATTGTAATCTGAGTTTCATGGATTGTTTTTGTAGCATGTTCTTGTGATAGGTGAAAGATCTTGGTGTGGTTGATGATAGGTCTCAAAGCCTAGAATCACCTTGAGTGATTGGGTTTTGTTAAAGCCTACCTTGATTAATAAGGTATAGGTTGTGATTTGATTTCATATTATACCTTAAGTGATAAGGTAGTGGTTTCATTTAGGAACTTACCTTAAGTTAGAAGGTACTGGTGGTGATGCAATGTCAAGTATTACATTTAGTGATAAGGTAATGGTTATAGAAGGGGCTATACCGTGAGTGAAAATGTATGGTCAACCGCACAGTGAGTGAGAGAATCTGTGTTGGTATGGATTGAACATGGTACCCCTCCTTGAGTGATAAGTTAGTAGTTGAGATGATGGAAAGTCTTGGGTGTGAATGTCATAACCTGTCCCAATGGGTCAAGTTTCATGAATCCCCAAGCCTTCATCCAATAGGCGAGGGGATGGTGACTAGTGCTGAGTAGGAATATCACTAACATGGGAGGCCTTAGCCTAAGTACCTATACACACATACACATATCCAATCCTATACAATACTGGAATGTAAAAAAATGAACAACCATGCATGCATACATCTAAAAACCCAAAACCAGGGTATAGTAGGAAGTAAAAGAAAATAAACTAGGATAAATACAAGCCCACCAAGAAGAGTCTAAAAACAAGTCCAACCTAAAAGTAAAATTGGGGACTACTCTTAAGAAATTATTGGAACACACCTTAGTCTATCCAGTCTTACTAAGCATCATCTAGTTCTGTTATATCTAATAATCTGTCAAAAGGTTTGTCATCTGAACAAGACATAACACATGTGGGAAAATCCCATATAGTGGTGAGTATAAAAATACCCAGTAGGACACTCTAAAACCCAAACTCATACAATAAAATAATATAGTCAGCTCTGCAAATTTATATGTCTACAGAACATATAACAAGAATATATAGATATAATCAAAAAATAAACATAGTCTAAAGGTAACTCACAATCGTAGTTCCATTCTAGGATTCCATATTAAAGGTTTCCACAAATCACTCATTTGGGATAACACACTCACGATTATGATATCACTGATGATGTCCATCTGAGAGGTAATGATCATTGAGTCTCGCTATAGAAATTATACATTGGAAGTCTGAAGAGATATGATATACGGATAAGGATCACTCCCAAAACCATGGGTTATACTAATAACTCAATATAGATTAACCTTCTAAGTAAATGATCAGTACCCATGTAGTGTTGGTCATGAAGATGCCAAGAACTCCACCTAGGGCATGAATATGAATAGCGGATCTCACTTTGGGTCTCATTGAAGGATTACAACAACTCTATCTAAGAAGCCCTACTAAAGGGATTGATTTCCTATGTGTAGGAGGTGATTCCATACGAAATACTAGAGAATTAATATGGGGAGTGTACCCTAATAAATCTTATCCAAGATGTAGAGGAAAAGGGCCCAAGTCCAAATTTTTAAGAGTACCCAGCATGTAGTAGGGTTACACATTGTGTCACTTTTACCTCAGTTCATGCCCGTATTCATGTCCATGTTTGTGTGAAAGTACACAGCATGTTGTTGCCCATGTACTTCACCCCATGTCCCAGTACACGGCTTAGCTCATGTATTCCTAGCATGTTCATTTCCATGTGGGGGTACAAGCATGTATATGCCAATGTACTCCATCTCAGGTCTTTGTACCCTCTAAGGCACACATCAAACCACTAGGGATAGGGACACACCATGTTATAGGGTCACACATCATGTGATCCTTAACTTTTTTCCAAAACCTTATTCACTACTACGATGAACCCGCACACATTGTAATACCATATTACATGCCATGTGGATCAAGATTTCCAGAATATTCTCATTCCTCTTTCTATATGTGTTTATTCCACTACCACCTCGGATTTCAGAACCAATTGTGTTGGAAATAAAGGATCAACCCCATCCAAACCTCACCATGACTATTCACTAGATTCTAGCCCTTCGATCCTCTTAGAAAATGGGTTTGTTCATCATTCATCATTGTACACTGAATACCATGAAATTTGGTATCCAAAACTATCTATTCCTCCACCGCTTCCATAATCTCACCACCATCATTTCATGTCAATACCAAATCTACAATATCAAATCTTTGTGCCAAGAAATGGGTGCTCAACAATCAATTCCATAGGGTATATATAACTATTGTCCAAATGAAGAACGTCCATGATGAATGAAGAATTGGGGGAGAAAATCACAAGAACAGTCATGAGGAATGGACCTCAGTAGATGTTTTTATCAACCTTAGTCATTTCTGTTATAATGATGAATGAATATATAAAATTTTAATCACAAATAAATTCTCCTAATAAAAATCCTTGTAATATATCCCATCCTACAAATGGATAATCTTTGGATCAATTTATTGGTTGATTGATCTATGTTCATCATAGAAATTAAGAATGGGAAAAGAAACCAATTCAAAAAATGTTTTTCCTCAATTTGGATCAATTGATGATTAAGAGCAGAACTATGTCATGATCATTGGAGAGATCCTTTGATTTTGTCTTGCATTAGTTTTCGATCCTCAATTTGATCATCATCCATCAACAGAATATCATTGCACACTCTCCAATGGCCTTCCAACAATTTTCAAGGTTATGTGGCAAGCCATAAAAATTTCCCATAAGTTTTTATTTAAATAAAACATTAGGTCGCTGCATAAACAGTTAAATAAAATAATTTTATTTAACTATTTTATTTATTTTATACCTATGATGAATTTTCAACAAATGTATCTCACTGATCGAGGTTAAGATATGCCTAGGTTAAAACCTATGTTATTAACTCAATGTTTCCCTTGGATTTATGATTTGTTCCCCCATTTATACATTATTCTACTTTTTCAGGAAAACTATATGCTCATGCTATTTTATATATTTAATATATTTCAAATATTTATTCCAGGAACACCGAGCCTTATAATAGCACGTCATCTCATTAATTTTTCTTGAAAATAATCCATACAATATCCAAAAATAATACATAGAAAATATGATTCATTAAATTCCCTCCAACATAGGGATAAACATCCTTAAAAATCCAAAACAAGAGGCTACTTAAAGATATGTGGGTATTGAGCACAAATATGAGCCTCCCGCTCCCATATTCTCTCCTGAAGATTCATGTGTTGTCACCAGATATGCACTAAAGGAATCGATCTCCCATTAAGGATCTTCTTTTGTCTATACTCGATCTCTACTAGCTAATTAGCAAAGGTATCTCCATCCTTGATGTCCAACTCACCCTAGTAAATAACATGCGATGGGTCATTCATGTACCTCCTCAATTGTGACATATGGAAGACATCATGTACCCAGTCTAACTATGATGGTAAAACTAAGAGGTAGCCACCTTGACAACTCTATGAACTATATGTAAAGGTTCAATGAATCTTAGATATTTCTTGTCAACCTGGGAAAATCTCTATAATCCATGTTGAGGTAAAACTTGTAGGAACACATTGTCTCTCTCCTCAAACTTCAAAGGCCTTTTTCATATACTACATAAGACTTCTGATAGATCTGTGCAGTTCTTATCTTCTCCTCGATGATCTACACCTTCTCGATAGTTTCTCGCATCAAATCTGGGCCCATGACTACCAACTCTTCTAGGCCAGTCCAGCAAAGTGGGGACCTATAGTGTCACTCATACAAAACCATGAATGGTGCCATTCCGAGGGTTTAATGATAACTATTGATGTATAAAAACTTCACTAGTGGTAGGTGATCCTCCCAACGATGGCCAAATTCCTACATGCTAGTTTATAGCATGTCCTCCAAAACCTAAATGGTCCACTCTGTCTGGTCATCATTTTGGAGGTGAAACATTGTTCTCAAGTGTAGCTGATTCCCAAATGCCTCTTGCAATCCCTTCTATAGATGGGATGTGAAGAGAGAATCATGGTTAGAAACAATAATATATGTAAGTCCATGGATTCAAACTATCTTCTACATATAGAGGCTCCCCAAGTTCTCTACTGAACTATGCTTCTGAATAGATAGGAAGTTGGTTGACTTGGTGAGATAGTCTATGTTCACTCAGATGGAATAATTTACCTTGGACATATGTGGTAATACCTCAAGAATTCCATGGATATTTAATCCCACATACAATTTGGAACCTCTAGGGGTTGATCTAAACCTTCTGGAACTTGGGGATTATCCTTTAATCGCAGACAATTAAGGTATAGAGAGACAGACTTTGCAACTCCCTTCTTAATCCATGGCTACCAAAACTGACGCCGGAAGTCCTGGTACATATTTTCTATACCTGGATGTACCTCCAAAAAAGATTTATGAAACTCTCTCATAACCTCATCCTACAACGTCATTGGTACCATCTTGCATCCTCTAAAAATAATGACATTATCCCCACCTTCAGAAAATTCATCAAAATCATGTCATGTGGATATCTGGATACATAGGGTCTAATAGTAGAGATCCCCAAGTTGTACCTCCCTAACTCATTGTAGGAATGGAGGGGTGAAAACTATCAACTATAGGTAAGCTACTCCATCTCCATCCAAAAAGGATAACTACAATGAGGCCAATGCAATGATTCCTCATTCAGAAACTGCGAACAAGATCTCCTGCTAAGATCATCTACTACTACGTTCCCCTTCCCAGAAGTATAAACAATTTCAAAGTCATAATCCTAGAGTAAATCTACCCATCACCACTATATCAAGTTAATATAATTTTTAGAGAATATATACTTGAGACTCTTGTGATCAAAATAGATGATAAACTGCTCTCTCATCAGGTAGTATCACTGGATATTTAGTGTGAAGACTATCACTACTAACTCAGGATTAGGGGTCATATATTTTTTCTCATGTGGTATCAAATTATGTGAACCATAGGCAATCACTTCTTGTCATTTCATTATAACACAACCAATAATGGTTTTTGATCCATTACAGAACACAACATACTTGAAACCCTCCACTGGAAATCTTAAGCTGGGAGCGCTCGTCAATCTTTACCTCAACTGCTGAAAGGCATGTTGGCACCTCTCCATCTATATGAAAGGATACCCCTTTTGGTTCAAAGCAGTCATGGGTGATTATATCCTAGATAAATCAATTATGAATCTATGGTAATAATCTGAAAACTTGTGGAATCTTTGTACCTTCTTCATGCTCTTGGTGGCTCAAAAGCTATCACCACCTTGACCTTGGCCAAGTCCATTGCCACTCCATCTACCAAGGTAACATGTCTCAGAAAGTGGACCACCTATATCCATAACTAACACTTTGAGAGATTTATGTAAATTTGGTGCTCTCAGAGTACATCCATAACTATCCTTAATTGTCTCACCTACTCCTCCTCAAACGCTGAGTGCACAAGGATATCATCAATGAAGACTACCATGAAATGGTCAAATAAAGGCTGAAAGTTCTAGTTAATGTTTCCCATGAACACTTATAGGTAATTCTTTATGCAAAAGAGCATCACCAAGTACTCATAATGACTGTAGTATCATCTAAATGTCATATTTTAAATATCATCATCCCATACTCACAATTGGTTATAGCCTAACCTGAGGTCAACCTTCGAAAACCATCATGCCCCTATCAAATGATCAAAGAGTTCATCGATCCTCTATAGTGGATATTTTTTACTTCATAGACACCTAGTTCAAGAATTGGTAATCCACACATAACCTCAAGATCTCGTCTGCCTTCTTGGAGAACAAAACTAAGGTTTCCCATGGTGAAACATTGGGTCTAACAAATTCCTTACTCTATAAGTCCTCTAACTACACCCTTATCTCGTGAAGCTCTGTGGGAGACATTTGATGTGCTGGTGCAAATGTAAATGTTTTCCTGGGGTTTGGATCAATGCAAAATTCTATCTATCGGTGGGGAAATAAACCTAGAATATCCTCAGGTATGATGTTCTCATAATCTTCCACCACTACATGAAACTGAAAACTCATAACACCCATAGCACCATGGGTCATGCTATCCAACTAGTGATTAATCGGTTCCACCCTCCCATGAATGAGTCCATCCTATACTGCATGGCTTTCTTTTTCACTAAAAAAGGAGAACCTAGTTTTATCACTATAGAAACTTTGCATCCTCTATCTGAAACAATCTATCTAGGAATGAATTTTGTATAACCATTTCATACCTAAGATGACATCATAAGGCCTCATCACTACTACAAAGAGATCCTAATATAAATTTTCACCTCCAAGAGTCCGGTCACACTATCAGTACAAGTTTTTGATCATTGAGTCACCACCATTGGGAGTCTCCAAGCATAATGTTAGAGACAAGGTCTCAAGAAAAATATCTATGTCTCAAAAAAGGTATGTGGATAGAAAGGAATGACTAGAACCTGTGTATATCAGTACTGTAACTAAGGTAGAAAATACATAGATCATACCTTGTATCATTCATGGAGCCTTAGGTTTATAAGCCTCAGCCACCTGAAATCTTCCCCACCCCTATCCTCTGGCTCCCTAATCCTATTATGGACCACATAAGAGTAGTGGTGGTAATAATTCAATGCATCTAACACCTCCTTTTACTCTCTCAGTTCCTCTTCTACATCTATCACCTTGTAAACCTACCTACCTGTACCACTTTCTCTACCTCAGTGGCCTATGCATGGTATCTCTTTAACACCCTAGCATAGGTAGGTATGAATATAGGGATAAAATTGGATTGGATGTCTCTATGCAGTCCTCACTTGAAGGTTTGGGCCCGAAATAATTGATCCTGAACCATATCCATTGAGTACCTAGAGAGGAAGGTAAACCTCAATGAATACTCAACTTTTGTCATGTTACCCTACTAGATATATAGAAGCTTCTGGATATATAAATCCCTCATCATAGCTGGAGATAAATCCTATTTTAAAAGGTGTTTAAACTCTAACCATGTTAGAGTTACCTCATCATAAGACTGGGTCACAAAACCCCCACCATATTCCTACTGATCCATGAAGAATGATTTACTCTAGTACTACCATCTGATCTTATAGTGTCCTGACCAGATGGAAAATTAGGTCACCACATCAAGATGCTCCTCATCCATCTTTGGGTTGGTCTTTCCTCAAAACCTAAGAGATATCTATCACTGAAACTCATAAATTTCACTCAAACTGCACACCTCATCTGCTAGTACTGTAGGTACCATCTTCTTCTCAATGGGTGGTAGTATAGCTGGTGCACCACTTGGATATGGCACCTCTGAAACTAGTCATTTTATCAACACCTCATCAAAGAAGGGATCATCCTTGTGATCTTGATGCTTAATCCTAGCTGGAATATATCACAGAGGCAACTTGAAAGTAAACAATATATATCACATTCAATGAGTATATTTGGAGAGATGACTCAAGAAGGACATGGAAACTATAACACATTACTATATGATTCATGTACCAATTTTTTCCTTGCAACCAATGTTCTTATATACTATGTCAAAAAGCAGGTGATCAGATCCTTGATGTATGGATACGTCAACTAATACACCAACACTAGAGTCCCTAGACAGAAATAAAAACTCAAAACACTTAACATTGTTTCCCCAAAACAAACTCACAGACTATGGTCCTAAGATATAACTGACTTCTCTAATACTAATCTTTCATGACCCTACCTAATGATGCCCCTACTATGAATCCCCAAGCCTACCTCTAATAGGCCAGGGGATGGTGACTAGTTCTGAGTAGGCATATCACTAACATGGGTGGCCTTAGCCTAAGTACTTGTACACATGCACACGTATAAATTTTCATATAATGATGAAATATAAATACAAATTAAAAAATGTGAATTCATACATCTAAAAAACCACATCCAAAGTAAGAAAATAAGTAAAGGAAAGTAAACAGGGCTAAATACAATCCCACAATAAAGAGTCTAAAAATAAGTCCAACCTGAAATGAAAATTGGGTGCTACTATCAAGATACTAAAAGAACACACCTTAGTCTATCTGGTCTTACTAAGAACCGTCTATTCCTAATCCATCTAGGACTCTATCAAAATGTCGATCATCTACACAAGACATAACATGTGTGGTAAAATCCCGTGCAGGGGTGAGAATAACAATACCCACTAGAACACCCTGAAACCATAAAACATACAATAAAAGAATGAAATCAACTCTGTATAGGTATATGTCTACAAAAGATATAACAAAAATATCAAGATATAATCAAAAAAGACACATAGTCTAATGATAACTCACAACCATAATGTTATCCTAGGATTCTAGCTCGAATGTTTCCATAAATCACTCATCCAAGAGAACACACTCCACAAGTATGATATCACTAATGATTTCCATCCAAGAGGTAATGCTCGTCTGGTCTCTCCATATGAAGTATACGCTATAATTATGAAGAGATATGATACAAAAATGAGGATCACTCCCAAGGACATGGGGTATAATAATAACCCAATCTGGATTAACCTAATAAGTATAGGATCAGCGCATGCATAGTGTTGGTCACAACAATACCAAGAACACCACTTAGGGAACAAATATGAATATAGGAACTCATCTAGGCCTCATGTAAGGATTCCAACAACTCTATCCAAGAATTCCTACTGAAGGTATCATTATCCTATGCATAGGAGGTGATTCTATACTAACCCTCAAGAAATGGATATGGGAAACTCACCCAAACAGAACTTGTCCAAGATATAGAGTATAAGGGATCTAAGACAAATTTTTAGGAGTACACAGTAAGTAGTAGGGTTACACGTCGTGTCCCATTGACCCCAGGTCATGCATGTGTAAACGGACTGTGTTTGTGACTTTGTTTGTGTGGAATTACACAACATGATACTACTCATGTACTTCACCACATGTCTCAGTACATGGCTTAGCCTGTGTATTCCCAACCTGGTTGTGTCTGTATGGGACTACATGACGTGCATGTGCCCGTGTACTCCAACCCATGTTCGTGTACCATCCAAGGTACATTCCAATACACTGGGGACAGGTCACACCATGTGTGATCCTTAACATTCTCCTGAAACCCTATACATCGCTATGATGGACTCACACATCATGTAATCTTAGACTGCACATCGTGTGGATTGAGATTTCCAAAAATATTTTGGTTCCTTCTTCCATGTGCATCCGTTCCACCACCACCTCATATTTCATCTCCAATAATGTTGAAAATCTAGGATCTACCCTAGCCAAAGTTATCCATTTTTGTTCACCAGATTTTGTCCCTTTGATTTACTCTAAAAAAATTTTTGTTCATCATTCTTAGCTGCATGTCGAAGAACACAAAACTAGATATCCAAAACCATCCAATCCATTATTTCTTCTAACTTAGTAACACCATTATTTCATTCCAATAACATATCTATAATATTGAATTGTTGTTCCAAGAAATGGGTGTGCAAAGATTTATTCCTCAGGGTATATCAAACTAAAGGACAAATGAATAACGTATGCAATGAACGGATAATCAGGAGAGAAAAGCATGATAAAAATCATGAGTAACAGTCCTTGATTTATGTTTGTGTAAACCTACTTGTTTTCTATTATAATGAAGAATAGAGAGATAAAAATTTAATCATAAAGAAATTCTCCCAATAAAAATACCTGTAATAGATCTCATCCTGTAAACGACCAATCTGCAGATCAATCTGTTGGTTGATTGATCTATGTTCATCATATAAATTAATAATGGTGAAAGAAATCAAATAAAACAATTTTATACCTCAATTTGGATCAATTTTTTATGAGTAAAATATTTGTTCCATGATTGTTGGTGAGATCCTTTGATTCTGTCTTGCACTAGTCATTGATCCACAATTTGGTTGTCATTCATCAATAGAATCTTATTTCACACTCTCCAACTACCCTCTAATTATTTGAAATGTTGTGTGGCTAACCCTAAAAATTTTTAATAATCATGTATTTAAAGAAAAAATTAGGTCACTATGTCAATGGATAAATAGAATAATTTTATTTAATTATTTTATTTATTTTACGCATGTGACAAATTTTCCACAAACTCCCCACACCGACCAAGGTTCAGTCATGCCTAGGGTAAAACCCACATTTTGAACTCAATAGTGCCCTCATATTTTTTATTTAGGCCCCCATTTAGAAGTTATTCCAAATGTTTAGGAAGAAGACATATTATTTCTATTTAGTATATTTAATATATTTCAAGAATTTATTTTAGACACACTAGGCCTTAGAATCGCATGTTGTCTCAGCTCCTGTTCTCAAAAATAATCCATACAATATCCAAAAATAATATATGGAAAATATGATTCATTACAGAGAAGACTAGTCTGGTTTAAATGTGGATGATAAACCCTACCTTTAGTAATAAGTTATATATTAGGACTTAAACATGAGGCCCTACCTTGAGTGATAAGGTAGAGGTTAGTATTCAATGGATGGCCTCTCTTAAGTGCTAAGTGGTGGTCTTGGAATTGGATGTAGGACCACCTTGAGTGAGAAGGTTAGTCCAGATCTTGGATGTGGGACCTTACACTATACCTTTAAGTAGTGGTTGATATTTGGTGGATTCCCTACCCAGAGCCCTCAGGTATGGGTTGGGATGTGGCACACATGACAGGAGGGGATAAATTTGTTGTTTAGGGTGGACAACTCAAATGTATATAATGAATAGAAAGATAAAGAATTTAGATATGAAGAAAATGTGGTACATCTCAATCTGAATAGAGTTTTTTATTCTAGATTCTTTGATGTTATCTTTATAAGGACATCAAACAAGTTTCTTAGAAGTTATAGTAAAATAGGGGGTTATGGAAGTCTAAAAAATCCTTCATTTTTAGTATATAAAGTCTAGGGATATTATATTAACTTGTATCTCTATTCCTTTTTTTAATTGTGTGAGATTATAGTCATGAATGTTCTACATTTTCTCTATCCCCATACACATATGCAAGAGGATGTTCTGGTTGAATATATATCACTCCAGGTCCAATTATTCATTGAAGAATAATATTTGAATAATCAAGATCCTCGTACTATTCAATAAATCTATAAATGATTGAATTTTTCTTTAATTAATATTGGGATTGGTTTAAGAATAATAATTCTTAAATCCATTCGGTTCTGACTACATTTAATTACTTAAACAAGACATTGGAGAATTAATTTTTAAATTAATTCTAGACAGATATGGTAACACTTTGGTGGTAGATGCTCTGATAACAAAATCTTAAATTGACAGTAGCAACCTTTAGTAGTAGATCACTAGTAGAAGAATATTTGAGAGGTAGATTCTCTTATAGAATCAATTTTTTGGTAGTAGCATTAGTACATCCTGTTAGTATCATGATTTGGAGATAGATCATTCTAGCGGTAAATCCATTCTAGCTTTATATCTATTAAACTAAATGTAGATCCAATGAAAACATGACATAACTAATGGTATATCAGTATAAATTACATTAGATCTTTGAAATAATTATTGATCTATACTAAACTAAATTTCATAACTTTGTAAAAATATGATATACTATCATAAAACATTAAACTTTTTTAAAGCATAAAAAACATGATTTGTGAGCATTAAAATAAGGAGGTTCCAACAATATCCCCCTTTTTTATAATCAAAAATCATGGAATTAAAAATCTTATTTGAATTATTTAAGATATGAATAAAATATATTATTCTTAGCTCAGTTTATCAATGTTCATTTTGTGATGTCCATATATGTTCATTAGAATAATTCATAAGAAATTACATACATGCTACTCCCCCTTTGGGATAACCAAAAATGTAAATATAAAATGAAATAAAATAAGGGACATAATGATGAATAAAAGAGGAGTTTCATTAGATATGAAATTCAGAATATTATATCACAAGAAGGATTATAAGTCAAAAACAATATCTCTATCAAAGTTCTAATCAAAATCTAAAGAACTGTCCTTTCTAAGAGAGTCAGGATCCACAGTCTCCTTTCCTTTTCTAGTGGATGGAAGAGGCTAATAGAGGTGGAGGTGCATGTTTCCAAAATACAATTCCAGGATCTGCCATGGGTCTAAGCTATCTCATAGCTTCAACAAGAGTGAGGTAAAAGCAGGTCGCTGAAATATAGAGATTTGTGCAGAAAGAGATTTGGTCAAGGGAATAATTGGATGAGGATTTGTTAGAGAAATCATGGTTGTACTAGTAGTATAAAAAAATGTTCTATAAAATCTATAAACTGAGTGATAATTATTCTATTGTGCTCCATAATTATAGTGAATTCTACCTTTTTCTCTATAAATATATTAATAAGAGGTGTGAAATATTTCAATTGGCTCACTTGCTCTTTAAAGGCCCTAGTCACACTAGGAATCTTTATGTTTTTAGTCAAAAAAATAAAATTATAATTCAATTTATTATTTGTATAAATACATGAAATATAATACTTTATAGTCTTAGTGATAGTCCCTCGATCACTTCTTAACTCAATGAAACATTCTATTACTAACTTATAAATATGATCACCATGAAATCTGATCTAGAAAATATCATCCTAGTGAGAAGAAGAAAGACCATCCATCACTACATGTAGCTCCTCTCTGACTATGGATCTGATCAACTCTACATTTACTGAATTGGGAGAAGGAATAGGTGGAGCTCTGTAATAAAATGTTCCAAGTGTAGAGAAACTCTCTAGCCTCTCCAGAAGATAGATATACCTCCAAGTAAAGTTGGAACCCATATCCTCCATTGTTCTCTAAATTATATTCATCTACTCTTTCATACTCTTATTTTTAATCTCAAAATAATACATCTTTAAGAAATACTAGTCTAGATATGATTAATTACTAAGGGGACTATCAACCCAATGTCCTCTTTTCTAATCTTGGTCTCTTGAACTGAAGAGGACCTAAGCATCCCACCAAGGAATGACAACAAGCTGGCCTTAAAGGCATCCAAATCATCTATAGTCACATGAATGTAATGAGGAGGAGTAGGGGTAGAATGATTCATCTCCTAGCTAGGTAAAACATCATCCCTGGTTCCAGTCTATATAGTAGGTATCTCTGATGGAAAGGTCTCTAACTAACCTATCTAAATAATCCTCTCTACTAAAGTGTAAGATCCTAAATTTTATATAAGGTATGGAACATTTTTATTTATAATTTAATTATTTATTTTTGACCTAGTGTGAATGCCTAGTGAGACTATGGAGGAAATTTGAGTGTCATGGTCTTTTTTATAGCCTAGAGCCCCACTTTTTGGAGAAAATAGCTGGGTCACATGGTTAGTAAAAACCATGCGACCTAGGCTGCACGGTTTGAGTAAACTTTGCAGGGTGTTTCAGTGAAAAGTAGATATTTTGAGGTTTTCCCTAAACATTCAACCTAGACTGCACACCCAGGTAAATAATTTATACTTTTTGATAGAATATAAATGTGTGTTCAATGAAAATTTTGTCTAACTATGCACCATGATTGTGTGAGAGGGGTATTGATACTGAGTAGGGTGCATGGTTGGCACATGGTTTTGATAGTTGTGTGTCCAAGCCATGTGATCTAGTATTTAGAGGGTAAATGACCATTTTTTTCCTTGATTCTTTATGGTATTAACCATTTTACTCCTTTTACAAATTTTCCTCCAACATCCATCATACTTCTACCATTAAGTTCCTTAAGCCATCAGCCTGGGATTTGATCTATTTTCTCCATACAATATCTGGTTTAGGTGTATTTTATATAATTGGATATACTATGGTGAGTTCTATGTTCCTATTACACCATTCAATGTTTTCCTTAATGTCAGGATTGTTATTTTAGTGTAGGCCCTTATTCCCTATTTTTAGGGTGTTTGTCTATTCTTCCATTTTCTTATAATATGGATAGAATCAAATTCTCGTATTTGATGAGTGTTCCTCTATAAATATGAGGTATGTGTTATATAACTTTCCCCCCCCCCCCAATGCATTTTTGTTTATATCTTGTTTTCATTGTGCTGCATGCTATACATTTTAGGTAATTCTTTTTAAATTAATTGAACCTTAAGTTAAATGATAAAAATATTTTTAAGACATTCCATGAGACCTTTTGTCAAGGTTTTAGGTTTTCAACCTTAAACCGAACCACCCATGGAGTGGGTTCTATCTTTTATTACATTTATACCACCCTTAAGGTGTGATGATCTTTCCATTTAAAATTGAGATTTTTTATGATAATGAAGTAAATTTTTAAAGGTCGTATAAACCTTTTTCACTTTTTCATTTTTGGATTAAAATTATGAAAAGGTTAATCCCTTAGTTTATATATTTTAATGAATGGATTGATTAAATGATTAAGTGAATGGTAAATTAAATGGTAAATGAATTGATTGGGATGCCTTGAAACATTCTACTCCTTATATCCTATTTACTTGACATATTAGGCTTTCTTGGATATTACTACTCTTTAGATCCCATTTAATTATCTTACATGGATTCCATGGACATTTCTACTCCTTGTATTCAATTACTTGATGTTCTTTATATGCTAGGATGACTTAGAAATTCATAATCTTTGGATCTAGATTATATGAACCAATAAGATGCCTTGGACATTACTACTCCTTGGATCCTGATTGCATGACTCATTAGGATGCCATAGAAATTTCTACTCCATGGATCGATGACCTGTTTAGATTCCTTGTATATTTCTACTCCAAGGATCTAGTTTAATTAATTTACTTAACATTCTAGGATGCCTTAGACATACTCCTTGTATTTGACCCATTAGGATGCCTTGGACATTTCTACTCCTTGGATCATGTTTAAATGATTTAATTAGCATACTCAGTTTCCTTGTAATTTACTACTCCTTGGACCTTAGCCCATGTAGGACTGATACAAGGTTACATGGTATAGGACATTACTTAAAGGACCCTAGAACACCCTGAGAGGGGAGGGGTGAATCAGGGTGTCAAATTTTTCTTCAAAAGTGTTAGATCTTATTCCCACATTGGTAGGAACCAATAAAACCTTTCTGAAGGAAATTTTCAGAAAATAAACAACCATATACAAAGAGATCGCGTAAAAATTTTACTTGGTTCACCACTAAGGGATATTCCAAGAATCATACACCAACAGTGTGTCAGTTGTTCCTAAATCCACTAATCCTCACTAGTTATGGAATATAAGAGTTCATACATAGTCACTTTATTCTTGGCACACTTCCTTTACAATATTTTATAGAAAGCACACTACATCCATTATAAAACTTCCATAACCCCCCCCCCCCCCCCCCCGTAGATCACTTCTTTGAGATAATTCAAACTTAGTTTATCAACTTGAAGTTCACTTTAATAGATTGTCATTGAAGTCTTTGTCTCTAACTAGCACAAGACTATGCTTGCATTGTATTCTTGAATTAATGCACTCTAAAAGAACTATTCACTAAAAACCATATGTTCAAAACTACCTTTTGCAAAGCTCCTTCATAAATCTCACTTCTTCATGAATCACCCCTGACTTTGTGGAACAAACTCTTTCACAAACCTCACTGATTCAATATGGAATAACCCATCATCATGAAGCACCCTTTAATAAAAATCATTATCATTAGTCAAGACTTATATTCTTTTCATGATGCTCAATCCTTTCGTAGAAATCTATATTCACATAGCTCTCTTAGCTTCATGAAATCAGATCATTTATATATTTTCCTTAAAAAACTTGTTATAAATTAAGAGGGTTATCCTTATATTTATAGTCTTAGACATTTACGATTCTCCACCACCTCTTAGCAGATTTTTTGGATCTTTCAAAACCACCTTTTCATAGCTCCTCCATTTGCAATGATTCATAATTTTACATTGTCTCAAAGCTTTCTATCAAACCATCATGTGTCGTGATTCTCCAATTATCATAATCACGGAGATCACCATTACCTCTCACAATGATCTAATTCTTCATCATTTGCAATGGTGGTCACTATCATGTAGATCATTGTCAACTTTCTTTGATCCTTTACGAACCACAATTCGTAAATCCCATATTCTCAAAACACATTCCTTTCCTATATTTTCATAAGGGATTCAAGAAAATCCATTTTTCACGATGAAAGTCATCCTCCAAATTTTGGACCCCAAAAAATTATCAAACACTGGAAATGACACCACCTTAAATACTTTTTTCAAATTGAACTATAAGATATATTTCCTTTCAAAATCATTGATCCCCCATGTGAGTATTGACAACAAACACAAAACATAATCCATTTCCAGAAAATAACATCCTTTGTTCCAATATCATATACTTTCAATGCTTTATAAATAAACTTTATGATTTAGTTTATTGATCACAATGAGATTTGATAGACTAGATAGCATCACTTCTACTATTATTACTTTTACTCTTATTGTATGTGTACACTACTTCAGCTTATATACACATGCTAGACTTGTTATAGACACCGTTGGTGGTGGCCTACTACATGTTATCTCATACCCTATTCAGGTCATCGTTTGGTACCTGGACAGACTTCATAGATGTAGGTAGGGTTAGTGTAAATCACCCACTTGAAGTTTCTTGATTGATTTTTTCATAGGAACTGAGGACCATATGACCTAGATCATGATTTTATCTAGGGATAGTTATTTTTCTTTTTTGTGTTTTTAATACATGTATTGTATTGGATTACTATTTCCATTTATTACATGTATTTTTTATATAATTCCATGATCGTCATTTTATATGAAATTTTTGGATGATATTACTTGGTTATTTATATAGTGGATGACTATTCATTATATGTTTAGTTATTTTATATGATTTCACTATTGATTGATATGATTATACCATTGTGTTATACTCTAAACATGAAAGTATAGTCTCCCCACTATTCCACCATGGACCCTCACTAATATTTGGTAGCCTCTAGCATATAGGGAGTCACACATGAGTCCATGTGGCCAAATGGGTTCGGTTGCTATTGAGTGAACTTGGTCTAGGATGTCACAAAGTGGTATCAGATAATTTCTTTTCTTTTGTATTATTGTTTAGGAATATTATATAGGATATTAGGAATGTTTTGGAATTTGTTAATGATTTATTCTTAGGAGTATCTAACCCATATATAAGAAAAATCCAAATCTCTTGGGATGGGTTATGATGTTCTATTTTATTCCTATTACAGTTAATTTGACTTTACCATTGGGTGATTCACTTGATGTTTGATGTTCCTTATGATTTCATATTTTTACCCTCAACCTGTTATGGCAAGGAAATATTGAATCATGCATCATAATAGGAACTTCAGGATTAATATATCATGCATTACAACATGCTATGTTTATATTAATGTGTGCATTTCTTGAATCATGTTTTGGTACCTTTATTGATTTTTCCTTAAAATTATGTTATAATTTCATGCAGATACTTGATAAATCATTGGTTAGGATTATATGGATTCCACATATCAATTTATAAGGTGTATGTACCCTTATAAATTGGAAGTGGTGATCCATATAGTTCAACCTTCTAAAGATAATTTCTCTGTAAATGAGAATTAATTAAAATTAAATTGAATTATAAAATGAAATGGTTGTCATTAAATAGGGATTCTAATTGAAATGTAAAGAGTGTTTTCCTCTATAAATTTAATTGACACTCTATATACTGGAACCCCTGACTTATAGCAGAGAACTTGGCCCTGACCCAACCTTAGTAGTGGGTAGTAGGTAGAAAATCATGCATTCTTACTAAATGTACATCACCCAGACATGGATTTTGGAGAATTAATAATGGTGTGACTTTTGTTTAGGAATATTGTTCTTCTTTTTCTTGTATATCTATGTTCTTGATGTTATCAAATATTAAATGAGGTGTGTTCTAGGCCTTTTTAGAGATATTACACCATGACAGACTCTAGTTGTGCACTAGGAGGGTGGCAATGACCATGCCCCATAGGTGGTGGTCTATGGGCCACCAAAGGAACCTCTAGTAGTGCCTCTTGCAGAACCACCTTTTATGCCTGATATGGGTGATGAGGCCTAGTTTTGAGAGGGATTTATATGTTTCATATAGACCATTCAGGGAGCACCGCCACCTGCCTCAACTATGGTAGAGTTGAAACATGTGTTTCAATAGAAAAATCCTCCCACATTTTCAGGGTATGGTGAACCACATGCTATAAATTCATGGATAGAGGACATGATATCAATTTTCAAGAATTTCAAGGCACCTCTTGAGAGGAGAGTGAAGCTCACTACATATATGATTTTTGATTGCACCAATAGATGGTGGTATGTGATTACTCATATTAATCTACATTAGGATATAGTTTATAGGGAATTCTAGACAACCTTCTATGATAATTTCTTTCCTGAGAAGTTGAGGTCTGTTAGAGTAAAGGATTTTATGCACTTGGAGCAAGGCATGTTATCATGCATGTACTATTCTACCTGTTTTATAAAGCTCCAATGTTTCAAACCTATTTTGTTAGGTGATATGGTATCAAAATATAGTAAATTTAAGGATGTTCTTAGATCTGAAATCTGATCATAGGTGAAAAAAATTAGTTTACTGCCATGGTAGAAATAGTAAATATGGTGCTAATTACTAAGTGTAACCTGAGGGAAGCTGAGGACATAGAGAAAGTAAGTTCATCTTTTTGACCTAGTGGTTCCATGTCATGGGGAAGTAAGAGACACTTTGAGGTCAATCGTGATAGGAATACAATACAGATCATGAGTGTTGGTAGTTCTATCTTTTGTCATCAGTGTGGAATGTAGGGACATATATGGAGCCAGTGTGATAGAGACCCAGTAGAGTGTCGATCTTGTGGAAGGATAGGCCATATATAGTGTTTTTGAAGGAATTTTCCTCCATCATATAGTGAGAGAGGTTCTTCACCTACTCCACATTCAGGAGTAGAGTCAGTAGCTTCTTATTAGGTAAGGAGATAGAGTGTGAATGGTTATTTAGTCAGAGGTGGTGGTCATGGATGAGGTATTCAGACTCTAAACATATAGTGATGGAAAAGAAAACCTGCTCAAGGTAGTCAGACTATATCATAGGGTCGCATATTATTAAAAATGAATACAGTATAACTGATACCTGAGGATCAGAGTGTCGGTCCTTTTATAGTGAGAGGTACTATTTTGGTAGCCTCTACATTAGTATATTCCATTTTTGATATATATGTTTATAATTATTTTATATTTATTCCTATTGTAGAGATCCTTGGGATTTATGTTCATTTTTTTAGTGGCTTGATTACACTTGATACTCTATTGGGGATACGATCAGAGAGTGTACTCCATCTCAAGGAGTTTCCCCTTGAGTTAGGTGGGTGTAACTTCATATGGGGCCTCTTTTTCCTCAAGATGATAGGGTTTGACATCATTTTCATGATTTATTGGTTGATACCCTATCATGATTACTTTTACTTATATCGTTGGAGGGTGAATTTCACATCACTATAGGGTGGGGTTTTTGTTCACAAGGGTTAATGGGATGTCCGGGTGAGCTGACTTGGACCCAAGCATCTTGGGGTGGGTGGCATAATAACCTAGATTTCTAGATTATATCTAGATGATTAGGGAACATTTCATGAATACTTCCCTCTAGAGTTTTATCATTTCAGGGATGTTTTACTAGATTACTATATAAGACTACCTCATGATATAGAGGTATATTTTTTTATCGAGCTATTTTCATGAGATACACTGGTATCCATTACTCCTTATAGGATGGGTACTACTAAGTTTTAAGAGCTCAAGAGGTAGTTAGAGGACTTAGAATCAAAGGGTTATATACAACCTGGTACTACTTTGTGGGGTTTACTGATCCTTTTTTCTAAGAAGGTGGATGGAAACCTTCATTTATGTGTGGATTACCAGAAATTGAACCAGTTTATGATTAAGAACAAGAATCCATTACCATAGATAAATGATCTCTTTGAACAACTCCAAGGATATTGAGTTTTCTCTAAGATTAATCTAATATCATACCATCATCAGGTCTATATTATACCCTCAAACATACATCGTATATCATTTCTTAGTAGGCATGGTCTATATGAGTATCTAGTTATGTTTTTTGGTCTCCCAAATGCACTATCATTTTTCAGGGAACTGATGAATAGAGTTTTCTATCCTTATCTAGATTCGTTTGTTTTGGTATTTGTGGATGATATCTTAGTGTATTATCACACTCAACACTACCATTAAAAAATATTGAGATCATATTAGATAAACTGATAGAGCATAATTTATATGCTAAGCTCCAAAAGTGATACTTTTGGATGGGTAATATTCACTTCCTGAGTGTTATCATCTCAGAGACAGAAGTATTAGTCAGCCCAAAGAAGGTGAGAGTTTTAGTTTCTTGGGATAATCACAAGAACATATTTGACATATAGAGTTTCTTAAGGATATATGGATATTACAGGTGATTAATTTAGGAATTATCATGCTTAGAAGTGTCTCTTATAGTCCTAACTAAGAAGGGTGTGAGGTTGTCATGGTCAGATGCCAGTGAGACAACCATTTAGGAGATGAAAGGGATACTGACTTTAGTACTAGTCTTGATTTAAGAAAATATGGTTAGAAGTTATATTGTATGTTATAATGCATCGGGTATTGTTTTAGGAGTGGTTAAAATATAGGAGGATTGAGTCATGGTGTATAGGTCTTATCGGTTGAGGCCACATGAGAAGAACTACCCAATGCATGATCTCAAGTCAGTTGTCGTTGTGCGTGTATTGTGTTGTTAGAGGCATTACTTATTTGAAGAGCTTTTTATGGTGTACAAGGACCAAAAAATACTCAATTATATCTTTAAATGGTATGATATGATTCTTAGGAAGTGAATTTTTTTTTAATACCTTCATTATTTCGACTTTGATCTTGTCTATATGCCCAAGAAAGGAAATGTGGTTTCTAATGCTCTGAGCAGAAGGACTCAGATATAGGTTGTTCTTGAGGCAAGTAGAAATTGGAATCTTATGGATCTATTTTATGAGATGAGTTTGGAGGTTCATAACCATCACATATAGTTTATACTTTCATCATTATAATTATCCTATTCACTTCTAAAGAGAGTGAATATAGTGCAGCTATCAAATTCTAAGGACTTGGTCATATGGGAGGGCGTTGCAGGTGATAACCCACCTCCTAGTTGGATAGTTGATGAGGATGATATTTTGAACATCCATAGATGCATCTGGGTTCCTACCAAAATATGGGAGGAGTTGATGTAAGAATCCAATGCCTTTATATAGAAAATATGTCCTATTCTTACTAAGATGTATCTTGTCTTACGTTTTTAATGTATGTGGTCGAGGATAAAAAGGAGAGATAACAAGGTTTTTTAATTGTTGTTCCACCAGTAAATAGGTGAATGTAGAACACTAGTGACCTACAAAACTTTTAAATATGTTATATATTCTTAGGTATAAATGGGATGACATCACCATGGATTACATAATGGGACTACCTAGATCACATCGGGGCAGTGATGTTGTATGGGAGATTATAGACAGATTGAAAAAGGCCACCCATTTATTACTTATTCAAGAGAATATTTTGGTGGAAAATCATGGGAGGCTCTAAATTTTTGAGATCATACACCTCCACGGGGATCCAAATTCTATATTATCAGAAAAAGACACTTTCATCATGTCCCATTTCTAGAAGGGGTTGCTGAGGGAACTGGGTTCACAGATACTATTGAGGGCAACCTATCACCCACATACTGACGATTAGTCCATGAATATGATATAGGTTTTAGAGGTCCTGATCCAAGCTTGCATCCTTTATATCGAGGGTCCTTTTGAGAAACAATTACATCTCACTGAGTTTTCTAATAGTAACAACTTCCAAGCAACAAAACAGATGGCTCCTTATAAGGTCCTATACAACAGTCCATTTCATTCACCCCAATACTGGTTAGAGGAAAAAGAGGCAATGCTACTGGGTACTCATATCAATCAAGAAACTTCATAGTAGGTTCATCTTATCAAGAAGAAAATTTCTGTAGATCATTATAGACATAAATTATATGTTGATCATCATCATCGACCACTAGAGTTTGAGGTGGACAGTTGGGTTTTCTTGTGAGTTTCTCCTAGACTGGGGCATAGAAAAATTCAAAACCAATGGAAGTTATCACCTCATTACATCAGGATCTTAGAGGTTCTAGAGAGATTCAATTTGGTAGCCTATCAGTTGAAGTTACCTTAAAGGTAATTAACTATTCATGAAATCTTCCACATATCTGAAATTCACTGATATCATTTTGATCTATCACATATTCTTCATCCTGATGAGGTTGAGATAGAGGTAGATGTTTCCTTTTAGGAGAATCTTATATATATTTTTTAACATGGAATTAAGGTTCTCTAAGGTTAGTAAATTACTCTAGTATGGGTGCTATGGAAACATGGTCATGTATAGGATGAGACTTGTGAGCCGGGGGATGACATACGTGCCAAGTGGTTGTAGTTATTCTTAGACAATACTTGACCACCCTTGGAAGGGAAATTTGAGGATGGATTGATTTAAGGGGGAGATTGTAAGATCCCATATTTTATATGAGGTACTTTTTATTTCTAGTTTAATTATTTGGTTTTGACCTAGTGTGAATTATTAGTGAGGCTATGGAAGAAATAAGGGTTTCTAGGGATTGTTCGAAGCTCGAAGCCTCATTTTTTAGAGAAAAATTTAGGTTGCATGGTTAGTTGAAACCATTCACCCAGGACACATGGTTTGAGTAAACCATGTGGGTTGTTTTAGTGCATAGCTGAGGGTTCATGGTTTTCCTTAACCATGAAACCTAGGCCACATGCCTATACAAATACTGCAGACTTTTTGATAGAGTAGAAACGCACTATCATCACATGATTTGGATAATAATGCACCATGACCATGTAAGAGGGGTGTTGAGATAGAAGAGGGTGCATGTTTTTTTCATGGTTTGGACAACTATTCGACCTAGTATTTAGAGGGGAAATGATCATTCTTCTTTAATGATTTAATGGATTAACCCAACTCTTATTTTTCTCATTTTCTTTATAGGGGACAGACTTTTTATTCCATTGAGTTACTTAAGACTACAACCTAGGATTTGATCTAGTTTCTCCATCCATCATTCAATTTTAGTTTCATTCATCTTGTTAGACTGTGTTCAATGAGTTCTACATTTCTCTTACACCTGTGTTTGTTTTCCTTGCTGTTAGTAATGTTACTTTGGTGCAGGCTCTTATGACCTATTTTCATGACATTCGTCCATTACTCTATCTTATTCTAATATGGATTGAATTAGAGGATAAGACTGGACAATTTTTCCTCTACCAAGACAAGGTGGGTGGTTTATACCATTTTCCTTAATGTCTCATTGTTTATAGATTTTTCTATTTGTGTCGCAAGCTGGAATTTCTAGGTTATGCTTTCTAAATTAATTAAAACTTGATTCAAATTATAAAAACATGTTTGAGACATTCCATGATAACTTTCATCATGGTTTTAGGTTTTTAACCTCAACCCGAACCACTAATTGGGTCGGTTATACCTTTTATCACATTTATGATACCCTCAGGGTGTGATGATATCACCTTGTAAAATTGAGAATTATTGATGATAATGAGGTGAATTGCTAAAGGTCAGAGGAGCCTTTTTTACCTTTTCATTTATGGATGAAAGGTATGAAATGTTTAATCCCATATCTTATATATGTTAATGAAGGGATTAATGAAATAATTAAATAAATGTTAAATTAAATGGTAAATGAATTGGTTGGGATGCCTTGGACATTACTACTCTTTGGATCCCATTTAATTAGATTACTTGGATTCCATGGATATTTATACTCCTTGGATCTGATTAATTGATGTGATAGATATTCTAGGATTATTTGGACATTTATACTCCTTGGATTCAGATAAAACAAACCAATATGATGCTTTGGACATTACTAACACTTTCATCCTAATGACATGACTCGTTAGGATGCCTTATGCATTTCTACTCCATGGATCTGATAACACATTTGGATGCCTTAGACATTTATACTCCAATGATACAGTATAATTAGTTTAAGTGACATACTAGTATACCTTAGACATTTATACTCCTTGGATCTGACCCATTAAGATGCCTTGGAAATTTTTACTCTTTGGATCTTGTTTTCTTGATTTACTTAGCATGCTTGGTTTCCTTGTACTATACTACTCCTTCAACCCCGACCCATGTAGGCTTTATACATGATTACATGGAGTAGGCCATTGATGATACTTGTTATACTTTACAAATAGCCTTTATGATTTATTTTATTAATCACATTGAGATTTGATAGACTAGATAGCATCACTTATACTATTATTACTTATACACTTGCTAAATTTGTACACTACTTCAGCTTATATACATAGACTGTACTTGTTATAGACACCATTAGTGGTGGTCTAAAAAGTGTTATCTCACACCCTATTCAAGTTTTCATTGGGTACCTGGATAAACTTCATGGATACATGTAGGGATAGGGAAAATCTCCCTCTTGCAGATGCTTTATTGATTTTTTTATAAGGGCAAGGGAGTACAGGACCAAGTTCAGCTCATGATTCTATTTAGGGTTAGTTCTTTTGGTTTTTTGAATTTTGAAACATTTATTGAATTTTAAACCTATTTCCATGTATTGCCTATATTTTTTGTAGAATTTCATGATCATCATTGTATATGACACTACTAGATAAGATTACTTTGTTATTTATATGATGTATGTCAACTCTTTAGTAGTTCTGTTATTTTATATTCTTCAACTATTTATTGATATGATTATACCATTGTGATATACTCTAACCATGAGGGTATAGTCTCCCCACTATTCCACCATGGAACCTCACTACTAGTTGGCAACCTTTGGCATATGGGTAGGAACAGTTGAGGCCATGTGGCTAACTGATTTTGGTTACTATTGATTAAAATGGGTTCAGGACATCACATAAATATCCCTTATAATAACTGTATTTAATTGAAATTAAAGTTCCACCATGGTATAGTGGATTTCTCTAATCATCATTATCACCCTCATATGACTCGAAGTAGTCCAAACCAAGCTAACCAGATCCTTGGGATTTCTCCCCCTTAGCAGGTGCTCCAACCTCCTCTATATCAGATGAAACTAGCTCAACATGACTAGAAGAAGCCTAAGTATCATGATTATCTCTATCAATGGAGGCCTATCTAGTTAAAGTTAAAGGTTCTATACCCCACCACTCACCACTGGAATATCTACTGGTCTGAATAGACTGATAAGAATGAGACTTCTCATCCACATATCCTCCATCAGCATCATACTCAAAGTCATCTGATAAAACTACTACATACTTAGGTGAATTGTAATAATTACTCCCTAGATGAAAACCATTAGATACCTTAGTCTCCTTTGACTCATCATCTTCTATCAATAAATATTATCTAGTGGGAATAGATAGTGGATCTGGATACTTCAAAAGATAACATAGGGATCTTAGCCACATAAAGGTCACTACCCACTTCCACTAAAACATACTAGGATGCTTCTTCAATAGTTTTAACTTATTTTATTTATTATTAAACTTCTTCATTAGAGGAATACACCACAACCTCATCCGAATCTATGCCAAGGTTAACCAAGTCTCTAGGTTTAGTAGGGTGTTGCACTAGATTAAACATCTCATAAATATTATCATTTTTTCTACCCATTTCTTCAACTAGGTATTTCAATTAACCTTTATCCTTTTTCAAGTAAAAGAAATTAAAAAATAATCCACCACATTTTATTACTATTTCTCCACCTTTAAGAATAAAACTTTTGGCCTCCATCATAGATGAAATCAACATAGGGCACATCAATGAATTAGATCTAGATGAGTTCTTTCTCATTTCCATCATATGAACCATAAAATATCTACATAAATTTATCTTATACTCTATTTCGTAATAAATAAGAAAAACACATCTTGATACCTCTTGAAACTAAATTCCCCCTTCATGAGAAAAATCATGTTCTAAATAAACTTGAACAACAACCTACACTCAACATCAAACTCTATAATTGGAGGCCTTTTACAGTATCATTTCTAGTGAGATCAAGTAGGGAATCCTCGTACACAAAATTCTCACTATTACTAGGAAAAGAACCTTTAAAATCATCAAAAATACCTTTATGAGGTACATTGATTCATCTAGACAACTGATTGAAAGAAAATGACAGTTCTTTATTATTAATAGCAGTCTTAATAACATCTTTATTCTCTCTAAAATCATACTCTATAAACTAATAAAACAATTAAATCAACATATGATAGAATGGTTGGTCATTACTTAAGAACCATTCGATCTATCATTGGTCCTAGATCAATTTCATCATAAGCTCCATACTTAAGACTAACCATTCAGCATCGATTTCCTTTTTAGTGATGGAAACTTAGGAGGAGAGTTAGGGGGTTATTTGGTTCAAAAATAACGGACCAACTACATTCACCTCACAATTTCTTTGAGAGAAATTATTTTTCAAGATACAGCACAGTAGGACTCTTTAATCTCACCATTTACACATTAGATTAAGGGAAGGAAGAAGGAATTTGTATGTTCATATGATGATAGATAGTGAAAAGAAAAGGGTTCAAAGGAGGAGGCATGATAGAGAGGGTTATCAAATTATTATTTTACACTAATTTTATCATTTGGGGATTTTAAAATGAAAATTAAATATAATACAAGTAGTAATAAATAAATAAACCTAATAAGAATTTAAATATAGAAAAATAGTAATAGTATATTACCACTATGGAATAACTGATGGTCGATCACCAATGGTAGATTATCAATGGTGAATTACTAGTGGTGGATTTCCAACGGTGGATCAAATATGATAGATCAACTAGTTTTAATATTTTTATTCCAAAATAAATTTAAGGATATAAGACTAACCAAATTTTATCATTCCTAGTTCATGTCTGATATAGCTTAATCTCTAAAAAATTCAAAGGCTTTGTGAATGTGTCATCAAGATGATGTTTAGTGACTATGAACTCAATAGTTATATCTTTCTTTTGAAAATGGTCTCTCAAAAAGTGATGTCTTATAACAATATTTTTAGTTATCAAATGAGACACAGGGTTCCTGGAAATATTGATAGCACTTGTGTTATCAAAATTTATAGTAACATGTAAAATTTATATCCATATTCTAGTAGAGTGTGTTTCATCCATAGAATTTGTGCACAACAACTACCTGTAGCTATGTACTAAACTTTAGTATTAGATAAAGCAATAGAATTTTTTTTCTTTCTATACAAAGAAACTAGATACTTTCCTAAAAACTGACATGTTTTAGGGGTCCTTTTTCTATCTAACTTACAATGACCAAAATCATCATCTAAATAACTCACTATGTAAATGTTTGTCTTATAAAATAAAACAGTCCTAAATTGGTTGTAAATTTGAGATACTTAAAAATTCTTTTGACAGTAAGTAAATGTTATTTTTTTATATTTTCTTGAAAATGAGCACACAAACACACAAAAAATATTATATCAGGCTAGCTAATATTTTAGTATATTAAACTTACAATCATACCCATATAAGTGAATTGATCAACTAGTTTCCCAGTTTCATCAAGATCCAACTTGCATCTAGTACTCATGGGAGTATCGCTATCTTTGTTATTATCCATTACAAAATGTTTTATATAATCTTTAGTGCACTTTCTTTGATTTAAAATAATTTCATATTTATTTTGAAAAATATACAACCTAAGAAATAATTAAAGTTCTCCCATTAAACTCATTTCAATTTCATTTTTCATGATTTTTGAAATTTCATTGCACATATAATATCTTAAATATCCAAAAATAATATCATCCACATATATTTTCACAACTAAAACATCTTTTGAAATTATTTTAATAAATAAAGTAGGTTAATATATTCTTTTTGAAAAACCTTTTGAAAACACAAATGATTTGATCGTATCATACCAAGCTCTAAAATCTTTTCTTAATCCATATAAATCTTTTTTTAATTTAAAAACTTGATTTGTAAAGTGGATGTTTTGAAATATAGGGGTTATTATACAAAAAATGATCAACAATATAATTATTCAATAATTCACTCTTAACATCCATTTGATATAGTTTGGAATTAAAATGTGTTGTATAAGAAAACAACATTCTGATGGCTTCATGTATAGCTACTAGTGTAAAGGTTTCCTTTTAGTCAATACCTTATTCTTGAATATATCCTTATGCAACCATTGTTGCTTTGTTACTAATTATTGTACCTGACTCATCAACCTTGTTTCTGAATACCCATTTAGTTCCAATGGTTGTGTAGTCCTTGGGACATTAAACTAGTTCTCAAACTTTATTTCTTTCAAACTGATTAAGTTATTATTTTATTTTTATTACCCAAAATTCATCATTAATTACTTCTGTGATGTTCTTTGGTTTTACCTTTGAAAAGAAATCTTGATGTTTAGCTTGGTTTCTAAGATAATATCTTGTCTGATTTACTTTATCTATATCAATTAATACATTATTGAAAGGATGTTATCTATGAGTCCCGCCAGCTCTAGGAATAGAAATGATTAACACCTCATTTTTATCTATAGGTTTAGGTTCAGGTTTTTCATTAGAACTGGAAGAATTATTTATAGGAGGTCTTGTAAAATTATCACCTGGTTTAGTAATTATATAAATACTAGAAATATCATCCTCTATATTTTCTAAAAAGTTTTTAGACTCATGTGGATCTATCTCATAAAACTTAACATGCACAGATTCTTCCATAATCTTAGTCTTTTTATTAAACACATTCTATGATTTAATGGTTTTATAATATCCAAGAAAAATTCCTTCAAAACTCTTAGAAGCCAATTTTTCTAAATTCTCTTTAGTGTTGAGTTAAAAAACTTTACAACCAAAAAACTTTGAAGTAATTAACCTTTGGTTTTCTACCATTCCATAATTCATAAGGAGTCTTCTTTAAAATAGGTCTAATTAAAACTCTATTAAAAATATATAAAGTTGTATTCACAAATTCTTCCCAAAAATAGATAGGTAAATTATACTCATTGAACATGATCTGAGAAATTTCTTGATGGGTTCTATTTCTTCTCTCTATAACATCATTCTGTTTTGGGGTCCTAGGAGTAAAAAAGTTGTGACTATAAACATGTTGTGAGCATAATGATTCAAACTATTTATTTTCAAAATCATGGACATGATCACTTATTAAGGTTTTAATTCTAATCCCACTAAGATTTTATACAGATCTATCATATTTTGAAAACTAGGAAAGAGATTTACTTTTATGAGTAAGTAAAAACACCCATGTATATCTTGAATAATCATCAATTATAAAACATAATGTTTTTCTATTAAATTATAAATTCTATAAGGTCCAAAAAAATCCATGTGAACCAACTATAAAGGTTTAGAAATTTATACTTCATTATTTTATTTTGAAAATATTTTGTGTTGTTTTTTCTTTTATCATGGATTATAGACTTTGTCTATTGGTAAATATATCTTGGGTAGATCCTTGACTAATCATTTCTTAAAATATTTCTAAGTGATTGCATATTTCAATGGCCTAGTATCATATTCCAAATCCAAGATTCTTTATTAAATTCACTTAAATAATAAATATTTTGAGAAAATAAATAATTTATATCTATGCCCTAAACATTTTCATTTGTCATATCAATAAAAACTAAAGCATGTTTAGCATCAAAACTTTTGAGTAATTATTTTCAAACTTAACATGAAAACCATCATCAAATAATTATTAAATGATAAATAGATTATAATTTAATCCATCTACAAATAAAACTATAGAAATTAAAATATATTAAAGTTATCAATTTGACTAAGACTAGTTATCTTCTCTTTGGAATTATCACTAAAAGTTACATGTCCACCATCAACTTAGATTAGATTTTTGAAACTTGAGTATCCAAAATCATATCTCTAGAACATCCACTATCCAGGTACCATAGTTTCTTACTGGATCTTTTCAAGAAGGTCTCTAACAGAAAATATTTAAACCATAAATGACTTTTTTACCCATATTTTCTTAGTTCCATATATGTTTGTAATAAGTGATTTAGGAATCCATAATTATTTTATTGGTTTCCTATAAGAATAACTTAGACTTTTAAAAATAAATAATTTATTGGGGCCAACAGAATAAGAAATGTTAGAAGAGCTAGAAGAACTAAAACTTGAGAAAATTTTATTTTTATAAATTATTCTCTATCTAGGTTAATATCCTCTTCTAGTAGTATACTTTGGAGTTATTTTTTTACCAATCATATGGGTAAGAGTTTTTCTTCCATTAGTAAACCTACCTTGATTTTTTTTAATTTCTCATTAGATAACTTAATCTCATTATTTTTGTCATGACCTGTCCTAGAGGGGCCCATGCTGTGACTACCCCAAACTCGTCTCCAATAGGCCAGTGGTTGGTGAATAGTACTGAGTAGGCATATCCCACAAATGGGAGGCATTTACCTAATTACAACTACACACACACACACATCTCCAAGACCAAAATGATGAAATGTAAAAACACTAAGTAAACAATGCATGCATGAACTAGGATACCAATCAAAGAGTACAAAAGTAGAAAATTGGAAAGTAAACAAGGCCAGAATACAAGCCCACCAAAAGAAAGAGTCTGTAAAAGTGAATGCAAAAGTTTCTGAAACTCATCCGTAGAAAACCCTACCTGAAAGGAAAGGTACTGGGCAGCTATCTGAAGTTGTAGGAGCACAACTCGATTTTATGGTCTCTATAAGTGCCACCCAGTCCTGGTCAACCTAAGACTCCTTCAAAGCATTGATCATCTACACAAGACATGACACATGTGGACAAATCCCATGTCGGGGTAAGTAAAACAATACTCAGTATGACACCCTAAAATCATAGAAGAATATCACTAATACATGAAGTATACCACAAAGAAATACACGAATTATACCAAAGATAAATATATGAATTATACCACAAAGAAAATATACTACATAGTAATTTACAAAGGAATACCATGAAGGAAGACCACAAAGTAACACCACTAAGGGACACTATGAAGGAACACCATGAAGGAACGCTATGAAAAAATGCCACTAAGGAACACCACTGAGGAACACCATGAAGGAAAAACACAAAGGAATACCACAAAATAACACCACGAAGGAAAACCACTAAGGGACACCATGAAGGAAAACCACTAAGGAACACCACAAAGGAACTCTACTAAGGAACACCACGAAGGAATTCCACTAAGTAACACTGTGAAGGAACACCATGAAGGAACACTACTAAGAAACACCATGAAGGAACACCACTAAGGAACACCATGAAGGAACACCATGAAGGATCACTATGAAGGAACACCACAAAGGAACACTATGAAGGAACACCACTAAGGAACACCATGAAGGAACTCCATGAAGGAACACCACTAAGGGACATCACAAAGAAACATGAGTAAGGAACACCATGAAGGAATGCCACTAAGGAACACCATGAAGGAACTCTACTAAGGAACACAATGAAGGAACACCATAAATAAACACTACTAAGGAACACCACTAAGGAACACCATGAAGGGACACCAAGAAGGAACGCCACTATGGAACACATAGTTATCTCACATGGGTATTAGTCGGTAGTATGAATAACAGGATTATCAGTCGTGTTTCATAAGACACGTAGTCTCGATAAGACACATAGTATTGGTAAGACACATGGTCTCATTAAGACACATAGTCTCAGTAATAAACATAGTCTTGATAAGACACATAGTCTTGGTAAGACACATAGTCTCAGAAAGTCACATAGTCTCAAATTCACAGCCATCCAGAAGATTCCACTCATAGCATGCTCGTTCTAGGAGAACCTACTCCTCAAGACATTAGGTCGTATGCACACTTCCACAAAAAATCACTTAGTATATCTCAAAAGTACCATATCTTCATAAGTGTTCCATCATCACAAATGGCTCATCAAACGGAAACACAGTTTGAAAGTTATGGTTGTTTTCATAAAAAGGTCCAACCTGGGTCCGGTCTGGGTTCGATCTGACCCACCGGTCGACCCAGCCTGATCTGGCCTGGTCTGGCCTGGTCTAGCCTAAAACGGCCCAATCCACTGGGTCTTCTTGATCACAGCTCAGATCCTCTGGTCTAGCCTGCATGAATGTGGGCCGGTCTGTATAATGTACGTGGCCCACCCCAGTTGTGTGCCCCTCTCCTCCATGTGGTGTTGCACTGCGTCCCACGCGGTCAGCCCACTGTGTTCACTAGACCCACGACCTCATTTCCACCATAGGTTCCACATGTCTACCCACTATGTACATGTCCTCCTTTCTGTGTCCCCCTTTATGGCCCCACCGTGGCCCCCGTTCAATGTTTCCCCGCTGGTCGGCACCTCCACCACCCCACGCAGTCGCCGCCAGCTGCACCCGCACATTGCACCTTAGATGTGTGCCAGCATCGGTGCTCCAGTGGTCCCTTACACAGACCACCAGGGATCCTCTAATGATCATAATTTTTTGTGATCATAGATTGGGTTTCCTCATGACCTGATATACACTAATACGGCCTATACGGTCAATTTTCCTCCAATTCAGAGGTCCAATCTCATTCAAAGCCTACCAGTAAGCTGATCCGTGACCACGAGGGTTCAACAGTGAAAAACACAAAGAATGGGGGTAATAAAATAAAAAATAACACCATTAGGAATGAATCTTAGACTTTTTTCATGTCAGCCTCAATCCTTTCCCATTTGAACAAAGAACAAAGAAACAAGGATAAATAATTCATCCCCCAATGATTTCCCACAAATATGATCATCCCAAAAGAACGATCAAGCAGTGGGTCAACCTGTTCATTGTTTGATCCGCATTCATCATGAATTCTAGAAACGAGGAAAGAAAATCAAGTAATAATTCCCTACCTAGAGTTCGGATCGGTTGTTGATGAGGAACAATTGAATTTTCATCGTTGACGAGATCCTCCAAATCCATTAGTGCAATGATCCACGATCTGATCTCCAATATCTCTTCATTCATTTGAGAGGATTCTTTAATTCTATAAAAGAATTATATAGTTATGATGTTAACCCTTAATTACTAAAAAATATGTAATAAAGAAAAAACTATTGATGCATCAAAAATAATTTTAATTAAATTATTTAATGACAATTACATCCTTTTTGGGTTTTTTCAAAAAAGACCCACGCTAACTAAAGTTAAGTAATTTCTAGGGTAAATCCACTACTTTAAACTCAATGGTTCCCTATAATTTCTGATATTGGAACTCGTTTAAGATTTATTAGACTTTTTCAAGAAAACTATTCCTACGTGCTATTAAAAGCTTAACATTTTTCAATGAATTGTTTCGGGCACACCGGGTCTCAGAATCGCACACTATCTTACCACCTAGTATTATAATTTTCCCAAATAATCTCTAAAAATAAATCCAAGAAAATATAATTCATTACATTCTACCCACCTTGGGGATTTACATCCCTGAAATCCAAAAAAAGATCTACCCATACAAATAAGGGTATTGAGCATGGATATGCACCTCCCACTCCCATGTGCTCTCTTGGAGATTCCTATATCACCACTAAATGCGCACCCAAGTAATAGATCACCCATGAAGAATCCTCCCAATTCTGGACAAAATTTTAACAAAAAATCCCATAGCATGCCCTTTATTACCTAAATGTATATCACCACTGAATGTACACTCAAGGAATCGATCACCCATAAAGAATCCTCCCAATTCTGGACAAAATTTTAATAATAAATCCCAAAACATTCCCTCTATTACCTAAATGGTCCACTCATTCTGGACATCTTTATGTGGGTGAAATGTTGTGATCAAGTGTAACTAAGTTCCAAATGCCTCCCACGATCCCTTCCACAACTGGGATGTAAGGAGATAATCACAATCTGAAACTATCATTGAAGAAACTCCATGGAGTTGAACTATCTCTTGCATATAGAGGCGTCCCAACCTCTCTACTAAACTATGCTCCCAAATATCTAAGAAGTGGGCTAACTTGGTGATCCGGTCAATGATCACCCAGATGGTATCATGTCCCCTAGACGTACGTGGTAAAATAGTCACAAAGTCCATCGATATCCCATCTCACTTTCATTCTGGCACCTTAAGGGGTTGAGTCAAACCTACTAGAACCTAACGCCCGACCTTCACTTGCTAAAAAGTGAGGAATCAAGAGACAAACTCTGCAACTCCCTTCTTTATTCTTGTCCACCAGAACTGATGTCGGAGGTCCTGGTACATCTTCGTCACACCAGGATGTACCGTTAAAGGGGATGTATGGAACTCCCTAAAAGCCTCCTCCCATAATGCCACTGGTACTACTATGCATCCTCTAAAAAGAATGATGTGCTCTCTACCTTTTGAATATCCATCAGGAGAATTCCCTATGGACATATGAGCACGTAAAGTCTCACAATCAGTATCTTTGAGTTGTGCCTACCTTCTTCATTCTTGGACACCAAAGCTAACCTTGGAGGTCCTGGTACATCTTCACCACACTTGGATGTACTATCAATGGGGATGTATGAAACTCCCTTAAAACCTCCTCCCATAATGCCATTGTTATTACTATGCATCCTCTAAAAATAATTATATGCACCCAACCTTTCAAATATCCATCATTGGTATGCCCTGTGGACATATGAGCATGTAAAGTCTCACAGTCAGTATCTCTGAATTGTGCCTCTCTAACTTGTTGTAAGAGTGGAAGGGTGACAACCATCAACTAAAGGTAAGCCTCTCCATCTTCATCCATAAAGGATAACTGCAATGAGGTCATCTGTTTTGACACCTTGAACAAAAACTGAAAACTAGATCTCCTACTAAGAGCATCTGTCACCACGTTCCCCTTCCCAGGAGTACAAAAAATCTCAAGGTCATAATCCTATAGGAACTCTAGAAAACGCCGCTATCTCAACCTTTGTTGGATCCACTGTAACTCTGCTTCCACTACTGGAAATTGATGACTCATAACACCCACCGTATCAAGGTTTAGGTTATCCAATTGATGAGAAATCAGATATACCCTCCTTTGTGTGATTCTATTCTATGTTGCATGGGTTTCCTTTTCACCAACAAGGAAAACATTATTCCACCATTGTGGACACACTGTGTTCTTCACATAAAATAGTCAATCTGAGCATGAATTGTAGGTAACCAATACATACCAAGATTGAATTCGTAAGGCCTATATGATGCTACCAAGAGATCCCAACTGAAACTCTTTCCTCTAAGAGTCAGGCCACAATATCGACACTAGTGCATAATCATTAGGTCTCCTCCGGTAGGAGTCTCCAAGCATGAGGGTCGAGTCAATGGTTCATCCAGAATCTCTGAGTCTCGAACAATATTTGTATAGAAAAAAAAGAATGACTAGTACATGTGTCTATCAATACGATAGCTAAAGTAAAATAGATAGAGATCAAACCACGAATTATCCTTGGAGACCCTAGGTTATAATCCTGGACTAAATGTAGTTGTCCCCTCCCCTGTCCTCTAGCTCCCTGAGCCTGGTGTAGACCACCTGAAGCTGGTGGTGGTAACATGTCGAAATTTATGCCACCTCTTGCTCATCTCCCAACTCCTATTCCATGTTTTCCTCTCTATGGACCCACTTGATCCTTTTTTCCCACTACTGAAAACCGCCGGTTGTATATTCCTAGTCAAGGAGCTCTCAACCAAAAAGGTTTACTCTGGCACCCCAGTATAGGTAAGAATGGACAGAGGGATAACACTGGCTATGATATCCCTATGTAGACCCTGCTTGAAAGTCGGATACCTGAAGTACTTCTCATGTATCACATCCATTGAGTACCTGGAAAGGTTGGTATACCTCGATGAATACTCAAATACTGACACGTTGTCCTGTTGGAGTTATATAATCTCTCAAACACATATATCCCTTAGATTATAAGGTGATAACTCCTCTATTAAAATTTTCTAAAACTTTGCCCATAGAAAAGTCACCTTATCATAATATCGGGTATCCAAAGCCCAACATCACCCAGCTAAGCTGTATAGAAGGCTCACTGCCAGGAATACCATCTGATCTACTGGTGTCCCGACTAGACAAAAAACTCAGATCACCGCCTCAAGCTAAACCTTAGCTTATTGTGTGTCGGGATCACCTCATAACCTGGGGGATATCTATCACTGAAACTCATGAAGAATGATCAAATTTTTTTCCTCATCCGCTGGTACTACGGGTACCATGTGCTATTCTACATGTGGTGGTATAGCTATTGCACCATGTGGAGGTGCTATCTCTAGTAAAAATCTTTGTACTAATGTCTCATCTCCTAATGGATCATCCACATGATCATGCGGTGGAATCTTATTTGAATGTCTACATGGAGGCATCTTGAAATAAAATAAGATGTACCATAGTTAATAGAGTATACCTAGTGGGCTGACTCAAGAAGGACATAAGAACACACCCAAATCCTATATGATGCATGTACCATTAATTTCCCTACAACTAGTGTTTCTATGTACCAAGTTGAAAAGTAGGTTTCCATAGTCATGGTGTATGGATACGTCAGCTGCCACACCAACACTGGAATCCATGTCCTAAAAGATGAACTCGAAAAAATTAACATTGTTTCCCAAAACCAACCTCACAAACTCCCAATACTTAAGTAGAACCAACCCACTCTAATACCACTCTATCATGACCCATCCTAGAGGATCCTATATTGTGACTACCCCAAGCCTTCCTTTAATAGGCCGAGGACTGGTGACTAGCACCGAGTAGGTGTATCCCACAAATATGAGGCATTTTCCAAAGTACCTGTACACACGCACACATCTCCAAGCACAAAATGCTGAAATGTAAAAACACTAAGTAAAAAATGCATGCATACACCAAAATAACACCCACAGAGTATGATAGTAGAAAACTGGAAAGTAAGCAGGGCCAGAATAAAAGCCCATACAAAGAAAGAGTCTATAAAATTGAATGCACAAGTTCCTGAAATTCATCCATAGAAAGACCTACCTAAAGGGAAAGGAAATGGATAGCTGTCTAAAGCCTTAGGAACACACCTCAACTGTCTGGTCTCTCTAAGAACCATTTGGACCTGGTCCACCTAGGACTCCATCAAAGTGTTGATCATATTCACAAGACACAAAACGTATAGGCAAAGCCCATGCAGGGGTGAGTAAAACAATACTTAGTATGAAACCTCGAAACCAAGAAGGAATACCACTAAGAAATACACAAATTATACCACAAATAAGTACATGAAGTATATCACAAATAAATACATGAAGTATACCACAAAGAAAATATACTACATAGGAAATTACAATGAAATACCACGAAGGAATACCACAAAGGAAGACCACTAAGGGACACCATGAAGGGAAAACATGAAGGAACACCATGAAGGGATTCCACTAAGGAACACCATGAAGGAACACCACTAAGGAACACCACAAAGGAACACCAATAAGATACATCACAAAAGAACATCACTAAGTAACACTGTGAAGGAACACCAAGAAGGAACACCATGAAGAAACACCACAAAGGAACACCACTAAGAAACACCATGAAGGAACACCAAAAAAGAACACCATGAAGGAAAACCAATAAGGAACACCACAAAGGAACACCATGAAGGAACACCACTAAGGAACACTATTAAAGAACACCAAAAATGAATGCCATGAATTAATGCCACCAAGTAACACCACTAAGGAACACCACTAAGGAATAATGCGAGGGACTACCATGAAGGATCGCCACGAAGGAACACCATAAAGGAACACCACTAAGGAACACCATAGAGGAACACCACTAAGGGACACCACGAAGTAACACTATTAAGGAACACCATGAAAGAGAAACACTAAGGACCACCATGAAGGAACAACATGAAGGAACACCAAGAAGGAACACCATGAACGAATACCACTAAGGAACACCATGAATGAACACTACTCAGGAACATCATAGAGAAACACCACTAAGGAACACATAGTCAGCTCACGCAGGTATTAGTCAGTATTAATAATAACAGGATTATTAGTCATGTTTCATAAGAAAAATAGTCTCAATATGACACAGATTCTTGTTAAGGTATGTAGTCTCTGTAAGAAACATAATCTTGGTAAGACACATAGTCTCAGAAAATCATGTAGTCAGTCATAGCCAGCCACAGGATTCCACTCATAGCACGCTCGTTTTGAGAGAACCTATTCCTCAATCCATTAGATCATATTCACACTTCCAAGAAAAACCCACATAGGATTTCTCAAATGTAACATCTCTTCTCAAGGGTCCCAAAACCATAAATGGCTCATCAAATGAGCACACAATTTGAAAGTTATAGTTGTTTTTGTAAAAAGGTCTGACCTAGGTCTGGTCTGAGTCTGATCCGACCTGCCAGACCCGGCCCAAACTACCGGCCGACCCATCTCGGTCCAAACTACCTGGACCTCATGAATATTGGCCAGTCTGGTCCACCACACGTAGCCTGCCTCAGCTGCATGCCCCTCTACTCCATGTGGTGCTGCACTGCATCCCACGCAGTTGGTCCGCCGTATCTACATACCTTGTTGCCTCATCATCGTCGTAGGATCCATACAGCAACCTCACCACATACGCAACCACCTTAGCGCATCCCCCAGTCGATTCCACCCCACTGGCTAGCATCTCTACAACCCCACGCGACCTCCTCCAGCAACACTTGCATAGGGCACCTCCGTCGTGCACTACTTCCCGCATGCGACTGCTTCTGTGTGCCGCCACCAGCACCGATGGTCCCTTCCATGAACCACCAGGTCTCCTCCGATACCCAAAATTTGGCAAGATCATATATATGGGTTCCTCGTGACCCAATTTACCTAATTGTGGCCTCTGCGGTCAATTTTCCTCCAATCTGGGGGTTTGATCATGTTTGGAGACTCCCTGAAAGCTGATCCATGACCATGAGGTTTCAACAGTGACGAATTCCAAGAAAGCGAGTAAGAAAAACATGAAGAATTACCTGAGTAAGGAATCTTGGACTTTTTTTATGTCGACCTCAATCAGTTCCCATTATAGTGAATAATGAAGAATCCAGGATAAATAATTCATCCTTTAATGATTTCCCACAAATATGCTCATCCTGCAAGAACGATTGAACCGCGGGTCAACCTGTTTGTTTTTTGATCTGCATTTGTCATTAATTTTAGAAACAGGGAAATAAAATCAAGGAACAATGCCATACCTAGAATTTGGATCAGTCATTGATGAGAAATGGTTATGTTGTCGTCCTTGACAAGATCCTCCAACTCCATTGGCACAATGATCCACAATCTGATCTCTGATCCATCATCACTCATTCAGGAGGATTCTCCACTTCCCCAAAGAAATTACAAGTTTATGATGTTAACCTTTAATTCTTGAAAAAAACATAATAAATAGAAAACTTTCATTACGTCAAAAATAATTTTAATTACATTATTTAATGATGATTACATCTTTTTTGGGTTTTTCCACTGAAGATTCATGCCAAATAAGGTTAATTCATGCCTAGGGTAAAGTCACTATTCTGAACTCAATAGTGCCCTTGGATTTTTTATCTAAGCATCAATTTAATATTTATTTTACTTTTTCAGGAAAACTGTGCATGAATGCTATTAAAATTTTAACATTTTTCAATGAATTGTTTTGGGCACACCGAGCCTCAGAATTCCACGCTGTCTCAGCACCTGGTCTCAAAATTTTCCCAAATAATTTCTAAAAATAAATTCATGAAAATCCAAGTCATTAAAATTTTCTTTAAGAAGATGAGCATTATTATCCTTATCTGTCATAATATTAGTTTTAAAGTGAGTAAAAATGCATGCTACTTCTTTAAACTTTTGTATTTATCTTTTAATTCATTTAATGTGTCTTCCAACATGTTACTATATTCAAATAATTCATCACTATACATATTTTTTGTATTATTTTCATTTTTATAATGATGTGAAATGTGATAAGAAGATTCATAAAAAGCATTCAATACCATAGATGTGTTTTCCATGAAGCATATATTGGCTCTACCATTTTTATCTTCCCTGATTCAGGATGAATTGCTTGAGTTGTCATCTAAGGCACTCCAGGTGGATTTTATTGCCTTTTTATATCTATTTTTTTGTCCTCGTACTTTTTCTTATATTTTAACTTGGGACATTCTACTTTGATATTTCATTTTCTCTTATAATCATAGCAGGTTATTTCATTTGTGGAATCATTATTTTTCTACTATATTATGTAATTTCTTTTATCATACTTACCTTTATAATTGGTTTTCTTATAGAATTTATTATTTTTATAGAACTTCTTTTATCATCTTTCTAAATGATCCATCTCTTATTCACTATCTAATGATGATTCTCTGTCATTGGAACTTTCATAATTGATTTTTTATTTTATTTTTATTTGAGTTGAAAGTCTTGAAATCTATTGAATTTCTCTTTGGTTCATCATCTTCATCTCTATTAACTTTAAGTTCCTCCTCATACATCATGAACTTTCCAATAATCTATTTCACTGGTAGCTTACTTATGTCACAAGATTCTCTTATTGAAATTGAATTTCCTCTCCACCTATCAAGTAAACATATAAGTAAGCGCATAACTTGATCCTTATCAACAATTGGTTTACTAAGATAATTTAATGTGTTCACAATTTCATTGAACCTGATAGACATATAAGATATTGGTTCATTGGGTTTCATCTTTAAAGTATCGTATTTAATAGTTTATGTATTTAAGTGTATTTATTTAACATTGGTAGTTCCTTCATGAGAAACAACCAGTGTATCACAAATTTTGAAAGTGGTAGTGAAAGAAGGTATTCTATTTTATTCTTCATCTATTAATGTAAAATATAAAGAATTCATAGCTTTATAGTTACAATCATATGCAGTATTAGTGGAATCACTCCAATCTATTCTATGAGAGTTAGGAAATTCATATTCATCCTCAATAATAGTCCAAATATCAAACTTTATTCTCTCTATATGAATTTTAATCATAATCTTCCATTGAGTATAGTTAGTTCCATTAAAATAAGGAGGTCGATTAGTGGAAATTCATTCTTGTCTATTATTATCCATAAAGAATAATAATTAGATATAACTGAAATTTAAGATATTTAAATACAACTAGATCACAATTAAAAGATATTTTGAAATCATATAATACCAAATGTTGGTCGGAGTGGATAACTCAAGAGGGGTGAATTGAGTTCCCAATCAAATTCCTATTTAAAAAAACTAAACAATTAAATCCCTTGATTTAATAAAATCACACAGTTAATCAAAACTATAAAAATATTTAATTTTTTTTTCAAATGGCTTCTCAAAAGTGGGATTAAGGATCAGTTAAAATAACTTTGAAAGTATTTCAACTTTTAAAACTAATTTACTTAACCAAACATTGTATATAAAACAAAAATCAAGATTAACTATTAGAGTTAAATTTTGTTATCATAAACAACTAACATAAATAATATTTATGATAAATAATGAAAACAAACCATATAAATCGTACGGTGGAAATTAAACAAGGGGTTTGGTTTCAAGCTGAGACTCAATCCTCTCCACTTGAAAATCACCTGATGTCAAGCAATTTATTTTTAAATAAACTGATCCATAGCCTAGATTGGGTTTTACTAATAACACCTCACAAGACTGTCCAGGCACATAGCCTCTTCTACAGCTATACATGGGATGAATTTAAGCACATGTCACACCCAACCTCTTCTGTAGTTCTTTGTGGGAATATAAATGAATAAAATATAGGGAGTGTGTCAAGAAATCTCTAGTTTTTATAGGAAACAGCGTGTATAAAAAAACAGAGCAAAATAATACACAGCTTGAATATACAGTATAAAAATAAAGAGAAAGAATTTAGAGATGAAGAAATTTTGGTGCAGCTCAATCTAAATATCTTTTGTTGTTTTGGAGTCCTTGATGTTTTCTTTGCAGGGACTAAGAACAAGTTGCTTAGAATTTGCAATAAAACATGGGGTTGTGGAAGTATGAAGAATCCTTTAGATTTTTGTCTATAAAGCCTAGGGATCTGCTACTAACATGTGTCTCTATTACTTTTGATTCAATCATGTGAGTGTTTGTTCATGTATGTGCCACAATGTCACTATCCCCACACATGTACCCATGAGAAAGATCCTGCGGAATATAAACCACTCCAGGTTCAATTATCCATTGAAGTAAAGTATTAGAATAATCAAGATCCTTATATTGATCAATATATTTGGAAAAGACTAACTTTTTCTTTAATGAATATGTCGAGTGGTTTAAAAATAAACATTCTTAAATCCATGTTTCTCTAACTGCATTTAATTCCATAAACTAGTCCTTGGAGAATTAATTTTGAAATTAATTTTGGACACCTACGGTAGCACTTTGGTAGTAGATACTATGATGGTAGAATCTTGAACTAACGATTGCAGCCTTTGGTGGTATATCACAAGTGGTAGCATCTCTGAGTGGTAGATGCTCTAAAAGTAGCAACACTATGGTGGTAGAGGTGGCATAGCCTAGCGGTAGCACGATATGGAGGTAGAACCATTCCAATGGTGGATCTATTGAACTAGCAGTATATCCAACAATAGCATGTCTTAACTAATAGTATATCATTATAACTAATGGTAGATCTTTGAACTGATTCTAGATCAACACTTAGCTAAATTTCATAACATTTCAATAGTTTGATTTACTATTATAAAACATTGATTTCATTAAAAACATAACAAATATGATTTGTGAGCAATAAGATAAGGAGGTTCCAACAGAATGGATTTTGGCATGGAGCCAAAGTAGGTAAGATTGGGTGTCGTGGTGGCCTGGTTAGTGCATGATGACCAAATGGACATGAAGTCACGATGTCCTGGTTAGCGCACGATGTCAAAAACACTAGTGTGACATGTTTATTTTCCTCATTAATACACATATATGATGAAATATATTACGAGTAGTTTGTGAGACCCTACTGAGGTGTATTTCTAAAAACTTACACGAGCACCACGTTGCGGGTAAAAACATTATGTTTGGTTTCAAGTTGAGCACAGTTCATGTTGTGGATCGAGCTAGGGTAACTCGATGAGGTTTTGAAGACTGGGATGTGGTGAGGCTCAGGGATGCCAGTAGAGTCTCTTTGTGTATTTATTTCTTTGTTTATTTATATACGTGATCAGCTCAGTGAGAAGTTAGTTGATGTATGATTGTATAACTTATGAATTATACATTTATATAGCATTGTTATTTATCTAATTCTTCATACTTTGATGTTTTTTATGGATTTTTTTTTGTTATTGTTTCGTTGTTTCTTACTCTAATTCGAGGACATAGCCTCCTCAATGTTTAATTTAAGTCTTCATTGTTAGTTGTTAACCTTTGATATACAGAGAGGTGCATATAAGGTCACGTAGCACCATGATCTTGGCACTACCGAGTGTCCCATGAGTCAAGGCATTACATGACACCTTATAAACCTCACTGGAGCATACAGTAAAAAACTTCCACCAGATGATGATTTTAATCCCTATTGGAGCTTCTAGTTGTAGCCTTTTATTGAATTCTCTAATAGGGTTTAGATGGCACCACATGTAAATTTTGTTTTACAACCATTGGATTGTAATAATGAGCGCTGAATATTACTTGTAAACGGATGGTTTTTCCCTTGCATAGAAAGTAGAAAATATATTCTTTAACAAAAAAAACTTCTTTATTTTCCAAAAAATGATATTTTAATTACTTAAAAATAATAATAAATTACTTATACCTAAAATATAGTTTTAAATGTTTACAGGTAATAAATTTTGAAAAATCAAAAATAATAGTATGTGGTTATATATTAAAAATAATAATTTATATTTCAATTCATTAAAATAGGGAAAGGTTATTTTTTAAAAAAATTAAAAAATATTTTTATTAATAAAGTAATAATTTTTGTATGCCTATAAAATATAATAATTTTTAATTTTTATAAAAATTATATTTTCTAACCCAACTAATAAAAATATGAGAAAATTATAATTTTTTAAAACGCATCAATTTTTTATTTTTTAAATCACATAGTAAAAGACCATTATTTTATACGGATATAAACAGATATTTCTTATTGAAAGTCATGAAAAAATATTTATATTAATAAACAAAAAAAATAATCATACATTTAAGTGGCTTAAAATTTTATTATTTTTAGAAGAATATATTATTTTAAAATAAAAATAAATTTATTGTTTTTTTAAAGCATAATTTGTTTTAATAACATAAAAATTTTATATAATTTTTAATGAATTTTTTTTAAGAGTAAAATTTATGTTTTAAACAAAAAAAAAATCATTTTTTATTTAAATTTAAGATAAATCATAATAATTTTTCAATGAAAATTTCACATAAAAAATCTATTGGAAAAATCTAATTAAAAATTTCATTTGCCAAATAAAAAAAAATATCCACCCAAAAAAACTAGGGAAAATATAACTTAAAAATTCCACAAGAAAATTCATTAGGAAATCCCACTAGAAAATCTAAAAAAATTCACTAGAAAATCCACTAAAAATTTCACTCCAAAGTTCACCTAGAAAATTGTGATGAAAGACTCCACTTGAAAAATCCATTGAAAAACTACACTAGAAAATCCCAGGGAAAATCCACTAGAAAGTTAAACTATAATATTTCACTATAAATTTCACTTCAAATTCCACTAGAACATCAACCGAAAAAATCCACTAGAATATCCACTTGTGCATCCACTAAAAAAATTCATTAAAAATTTACAATAAAAACCTATACTATAATATTCCAATTGAAAATCCAAGTAGAAACATTTAGTGGAAAATTTCACTATAAACTTTCAGTAAAAAATACCAATGGAAAGTCTCACTGAAAAATTCCAGTAAAAATTTTCACTGAAAAATTTCAATGGAAAACATTAAAAACATATTTCACTAAAAAAATTACCAGTTCAATTATAAAATTTCATTGAAAATTTTAATGGAAGGAATTAGAATACTCTACTATAATTTTTCTATGGAATTTTCCATTAAAAATATCCAATATATTATTACATCAGAAATTTTCATCAGAATATTCCACTAGAATTTTCCAATAGATTTTTTTGAATAATGTGATAATTGGAATATTACATTGTAAAATGACATTGTATTATTAAAATAAAAATTTCCAATGAGAAGATTTTAGAAGAAAAATATACTTGGATATTTCAATGAACTTTAAAGAAAAAAATTCATATGACCATTGAAATTTTGTGGTGGAGTTTTTCAATGGAATTACTCATTGAAATATTTGAATGTAAAATTACATTGAAATATTCAATTGGGATTTTCTAATGGAATTTTACATTTAAATTGTGTATTGAAATATTTCAATGTAAAATTGCACTGAAAGGAAAATACACACTAATTTTCAATGTAATTTTTCACTTTGATTATGCGTATAAATATTTTAATGGAATATTCTAATGTATTTTTTTAGTGGAATTCAACATTTCAATTTTCTGTTCAAATTTTCTATGGTGATATTTATGTATTTCAAAAAAAACATGTGTTTGTAGATAATATTAAATTGTAATTTTTCATCCAAATTTTATTATAAAATTATTTTTATATGTTTACATCTAATTACTAATTTCCAAACACATAATAATTTATAATTATATTTAAAATATTTAATAAATTCTACCTGAATTGATAAAAGTTGAAATCGATTTTTTTTTAAATTAGCCATTTAAAATTTCCACTTGAAAAATCTATTGTAAAGTTCAAATGATAGTTTTTAATAAAAAAACAAGAGAAAAATTCATAAGGAGTATTTTTCTTCCTTTGAAAAAATATAAGAATATTTAATTATATTAAAAAATGTGATATTTTTTACTTGAAAAAAATATTGTTCATGGGTTTAGAAAAACAAATTTTTAGGTCTTTAAAAATATTATTAGTTTATAAATTCCAAATAAAATTTATCACTTCTTTCAAATGATTAAGAAATTTTTATTTTTTTAAACCATTTCAAAACTAAATCCATTAACAAGGTAATGCATTTTTTATGCCTTAAAAGAAAATATTTCTTATATCTTTTAAAAAAATAATGCATTTAAAAATATTATCAGTTTTTAAAAGTTAAATTAGTATTTTTAAAATCACATAATAAAACCCTTTTTAACAATAAAATAAAAAATATCATATTGTCCCTACCGATAAAAAGCCCTAATAGAGTCAGGTAAATCGTTGTCCTGGATCCATTAGACCCGGTTAATTTAAAACTTACCCAAACTGGTAAAACAGAAACATGACTATTTCCTAACTTCACCTCTTTATTTTTCAAATACAAATATACTCATTTTAGTTTGAATGTTTCCACTGAGATCTCTGTTGTCCATAGAATTTGATTCCCTCTCTCCAATCCTCAAAAGCTTCAACAACTAGAATACTAATTGATTTATCCTAGGGCGAACGACGACGACATTTCTGGTGATCGCGACAGCATTTTAAGGGTGAAGTCTGGCTCAGAGGAGACGAATGGGGAGCTGGCATTGTTGGGAGATAGAAAGGAAGATGAGAGAATGGTGGAAGCTCATCCCTATGCCTTCCATGTCTTTGGGCCATGAACTTGTCTTCTTCAACTTGAAGAGTGCTTCTCAGCTCTAGCTGGTGACCATCCATCTCCTTTATCTACTCTGTTATATCCTCTATTTTATAATATTTCTTGGAAGGGTATTTTTTAAGATCTGTGGAGGCCTATTGATCTTTAAATGAAACAAATGGTTGATTTTAGAAACATTATCAAGAATCTGATCTTAGTTTTGATGTGATATAGTGTTAGGAAGGATCTAAATTACAGAAGAACGGTGGTTTTCTACTTCATTCAAGCAGTTTACTTGCTTGAAATCGATTGACAGGAGCACCAAACAGGGGACGCTGCACTAGATAAGGATTGGTTGAAACATGTTCCTCCACCCCTTTTAAATACAAGGCTAAAGATCCCAAGTCTAATATAAATCTAAAAGATTCTGAAATATTCTTTACACTGTCATTCAAAGAGGAAAAGGATTCAAATACATAAGAATAAGTACGAAGCTATTTGATTTTTATGTGGAAAGAATGGACACTAGAAAAAATTAATTGAATAAGGTAGTAGTGGCATCCAATTCAGGATTCAACTCAAAAAGAGCAGAAAAAGAGATATTCCTATGGCACCCAAGGGGAGGTCACTACTTCTAGTTTACAAAATGGATTGATTCAAGTTTATAATAAGTGTTTCCAAAATATTTATGTCATTTCCAGCTAGACACAATGAGACATTATTTCACATTTAGAATGAATGTTGTTATGGTACAAAAATACTAAACTAATGGTTCAGTAACTCCTAAATTACATATATCTCTTGCAATGAATGATGAATATATAATATAAGTCTCTTACCTCATTTAGTGAAGATAATTCTTTGTCAAATAAAAATTTAAAATAGTTGCCTTTTTTATACCCATAAAAGTGTTTCAGTCTCAATTGACCTAAGATATGGGTTATACAACAAAAATACTTATCATGTTTTAGATAAATAAATATTTAAAAATAAATCTACATCACAAATATTTTAGTGTTAGTTCAACATGACCATGTGAACTATTCTAAATCTTCATGAGATTCTATTACGAAATTTTAGAAATACTCAATGAAAAAAAATGAGTGTACTTAGTAAAGATCATGGAATCTTCAGGCTAGTTTGTCAAAGAACGTCTTATCCAAGTAATCATTGATCATAAATGTGGATTAAATGTATTCTCAAACTCACATTTCCTTATATACATCAATATCATGATGGTTCATCTAAGTAAATGATCTTATAGCCACTAAATATATTGACATCACCAACGGTTTATGGCCAGTAGCGTTTGGGGTGTTAGGGTGGGGTGCCCATGGATTCACTTGCTCATGTTCTTCTGAAGACTTTCTTAGTGGTGTGATGGCTCGACAATGACGATTATGAGTGAGTCAGAAGTGACAGTTGTGGCTTTCTCTGCGGTGATGTCAGATTTCAATTGAGCGATGGTGTTGTACTATGATTAAGATGTTGAAGGTGGTGTTTCAAACCGATGAGGATGATGATTAGGGTGAGTGATGATGTGTTGATGATGGGTTGGTGAAAATGATAATTCTGGTGGGATGGTCTCGTTGTTGAACTGCTCTGATGTGATGATGGAGTCATGTGATGATAGGGTACTTGGCTCGATGTGGTAGTGTGATGTGAGGTGGGCTCATGGCGTGCAGTGCAACGTGGCCTGAGGTTTGGTCATGATTTCACTCGAAATTTGAAATTTGAAAATTTTAAATGAAAACAGGAATGTACAGGTAACACTACTATGGATCTACTGTTTTCAATTTCATTATTTTGTGTGTATGATTATCAATAAACCTTAAATCTACTTTTTAGAAAAATGAAAAAAATGGCTTTGGATGAAGATTATATCATTAAAGATAGTGGGAGAAAACATAACTTTTATGGATTAAGGATCTAGATGCACATGGGTTGGTATATGAATGTTGGACTCCACTCAACTTAGTGGGAGGGGTAGTTGCAGAGATACGTATTGTGTAGGAATTTATTTATAACCAAAGAGGTGGTTTATATTCACCATGGTGGGTGATTGATTTATTATTCTTTTATAATATTGAATCCTGGAAAGAAGGAGTAAATGGAAGAATACTAAGGTTGAAAAGTATAAATAAATTCAAGTAATGGACTCTATGTATCAAGATTTAGGGAATCAGTATTTTAAATGTTTCTAAGGATTTATACTACTGGTGAGTGTTTAAGAGAAACTAGCATGGATGGTGCAAGATAGTACCAATAAAGCATGATTGATTATTGAAAGGTTTAGTTTATGAAAAAACCTATACACCAATCATCATGATTAAAATCTTTTTGAATTCCACTTTTTAAAACATAGTTTTATGATCATCATAACGATCTATTGATTTTCAAGGCCACCTCATTTAGATGAAACCATGTAGAAGATGTCTATATGACATGACTAAAGAGAGACCCTATGGTATATTTCTATACAAGGCATAACTATAAAGGATTGGTAACATCAATAAATGCCAATAATATATCAAGATTATATAAATTCATTTAGGAATAAATCATGCATAGTGATTATAGAATATTCGGTTGGAACAAATGAGTGACATATGTCTCTAACAAGTTAGTGAGAGCATTATAAGTTTCTAAGATAAATATGTTGATAACATATGGGAGTTCTGTCATACCAGTTTGTTAATTCTAAAGAATTAAATTTCTCTAAGTATAACTTCAAGTAACAATAATATTTTAGGTAACATGATCTACAAAATAGATCTATGGGTTTGTTAAATTTCTTTATAGTACATATATTAAAGTATTAAAAAAGAAGTTGAAACAATTCAAGACTGAATTGTTGTTGGCATATAATCCTTCAAGTAGAACATGCATGTGGATAAGAAGAGATTATTAAGATTAAGAAATTTTCATAAGCTTAAGTTCTAGGAATTTATCATATATTCTATGATATATAATGTCGTTTGATATTATTGATTCATAATAGGTGAATATAAAATAGATCCAACATGACTGCATTGACTTGTAGTTAGAACTATCCGACAGTACTTAGAAAAGTAGAATTAGATGAGTTCCTGGTGTTTATTGGAGTTAGAATACTAGTTATAAATGTAGTTTAACACCTATCTTCACTTAGTTAATTTGATATAGTATTTTAGATAAGGATATGGTAATATGTAATAAAAATTGATTACAACCAGTAGTTGTCATATCTACAATATCTTAGTATGTTGCGGCATCTGATGCAGCTTAAGGATCGGTTTACAACATCCTGTTCTAATTTTGGGTTATACAAAAAGAAAGATTTTTGTCATTATAAGCCTTGACTATGGACTTAATCAGGATTTCAAGAATCTAACATGGGAATAAAAGGTGGATACTCCGTTATATCACTACTTGAGTGATTTTTATCCAGGTAGTAATGTTGTAGTAAGTATATTTCCCACATAAACATGTGGTGTTACCAACCCTGGTCAAAGAAACATGATAGATCCAACAGTTATAGTTATACTTATCATAATCATGTTTAACATGTGAGAACTAACCAGTCATTAGTAGTAGGTGTTAGGTCAAAATAATACAAAGTAACACAAGAGGGGTGAATTGTGACTTTTCAAAAATCTTCCACAATTCTAACTTTTGACACCCTCTATAAATTGTGTAGATATTAAATGTTTTATTCTATATGAAATATAATCAGTAGATAAACAGAAACAAAGAATACATATTTTTATAGTGGTTTGGAGTACAAAGATTCTCTAGTCCACTCCACCAAATGTTCTCTCTACGAGCTTAGTGAATTTTACTAATATGGTGCTCTTATCACAAGACTGAAACTCTGCAACTGACTGCAATCAGTTGACACCTTTAAAATAAGGCCAAACAAAATAAAGCCTTATGGTTCATTAATAGAGAACCGAAAATCCATAGCTAAGACCTAGAAGCTAATACTCCACCACAAATAAGTACGAGCAGTTGAAACTCAAATAAATAAAAAGAGTTTGATTTGTTGATAATATATTTGAACTTTACAATTGTAGCAGCAGCAATTGACAGAAGATGGATTTTATTATTTATAAATAATAGTCTTCAAGAGAGAACGAGTATGAAGTGATCTCGACTGCACAAATATCTTCAATTTAAAAGAAACAAAAAAATAGAGTATCATCAATCTTATAGAATAATGAGATAGAATATGTATATCTCCAAAGTTTAGTCCTCAATTAAAGGTGTTCATTCGTTGTTGCACAGTAAAAATATTTTCACCAGAGTATGATTGTATATGAAAAATATGTTCCTTGAAAAAATAACATTTAAAAAGTGATACACTAGTAGAATATATAAAGTAAATATCCTACTTTAGAATTATAGATCCACAAAATATGTCTGATAAACTTTAGAAATTCAAATTCAAACAAAACTGGGGAGTCGTAACTTCCCTTAAGAATAGGAGTGATTTTCTCCATTGAATATGGTTCATTGAATCAAATATAACAATCTTTAAATCAGTCAAAAACGAGCTTTGAAATAGCTGGAAATACCATCAAGACCATTACATAAATCACGCAAAATATCATGGATGAAATCTTTGACGTTAAAAAATAAAATGTAGGTTTCTTTCATAAAATGAAAAAATACCAAATATAGGGTTCAACTACATAGTGTTCATTATTTGAACGTAAGTTTGAACACCTAATGTTGATCATAAAATTAAGGTTGATGATCCATATGTTTCTCTCTTGACAAACATAAGGTTCATTTTGAACGTAATGTTCTTTAACCATACTTTTTGGATAACATAGGGTTGATTAACCACATGTACTATTCTGAATGTAGGGTTGATATACCATACTTTCTTTTCCCAGAATAAGGTTGAATACAAACACAAGTTTCATGATCCACACGTGTTATACAAAGCATAGAGTTTATTCCTTACATTATGCTTATCCACATAGGGTATGAACAGTGTTTCGAGAATATATAGAAACTTATCCTTAACACTTTATTAAACATGATTTGCAAATTAAAAGATTGAAAATAATTTTAGAATAAATATTATAAGTAATATTAATTCCTTGAAATATACTTAAAGTAAAATCATTAGTAAAACAAACAAGGGTATTTGTGAGCATCAAAATCATAATAAATTATAAAGTATTGTTGAGAAAATAAATTCCCAACAATCTCCCCCTTTTTGATGATCACAAAACCCATAAAATTATTATCACAATATAGAATTCTGTAAACATACTTAAAGAAATTATTTTAAAATTTTGATTTCATAGTATTATATTGATAAAATTAAATATTGTGTTCATCCAATTTTCTCTCCCCTTTTGGGATATCAAAAAAAAGTGTAGAAAAAAAAATTAAAACACTTTTAATTTGGCATAGAATAATAAATTAATGTTATAATGTACTATTTGGATAAACAATATAAGGATTATGGGAATAGATATAAACATAAAAGAATATCAAATAAAGAATAAAAAATAAGAATAACGAAATTTCATTAATAAAAACTATATAAATACAGTAGACAGTTTGGCTAAAGGAAAGTTTAGACATTTAGTCTGGTGGAAGGTCAAAGGGTTTGGTCAGGGTTTGTTTATGGTACTAGTTATGTAGGGTATTGAACAGCTTTAAAAACTTATTTTATTTTTTTCCATCTATACTTTCAACCTTTATGCAATATTATCTCCCAACTTCCTTACAAAAATTCTGAAATCCTGACTTACATGTATATTTTCAACTAAATTGACTTTCAAAAATTCATGCAGACTCTCCTCTTTCTGCATAAACTGAACTAACTGATCACTTAACCTATTGAGAAGAATCCTAATATCGGGTTCACTTGAGGTTAGTTTCTCAATAAGAAACCTTTGGTTTTCTAACAATACTGACAAAGTGGCACTATTTAAATAAAGGTTCTACAACCTATCATTCATATCATCCATAACAGATTTAGTTTCTTGAAATATTATAATTATATCTGGTGAGGTTGAAGGAGTAGAGGTAGAAGCACTGGCCTGACTAATACTTCCCTTGATGGACTCAAACTAGCTTCCCAAATACCATTTCAGGTATGCAAAATCTATTTTGGAAATAGATTTGGACTTGATCTTTACAATCTCATCAAGCATTTACCTTCTAAAAGCATCAAAATATTTCTTTGATAAAGAATGTTATTTAATTTCTTGAATCTGAGTCTGAATAGACTAAAAATCTATCCTTGGGGATGATGAATTATTAAAATCATCAAATGATTTTCTTGAGGCCTACATATCCTATCTAAAAGTAGAATTATCCTCATGAACATTATTGAACTTAATCACAAGATCCTCACTCTAATTAGTTAAATAATCATAGTTCCCTTCATCTGGATTCTTGGACTGATTAACATCCATAATTTCTAAGGGATTAGCAAAATACTTTCCAATAGACATTTCACTAGAATGGTAAATATTATCAAGAAATTATGTATTTTATCTAGAGATAGACCTAGGTCTCTCAAAAGAGATATCAATGGATGAGATATCCTGATGCTCAACAAAATATGTGGTCTCAGTTGCTGATCTTTTCATTTATAGTTCTTCTTGGGAAGCCTCTTTCTAAACAACTTCATCTCAAACCTGATCAACTAGTTGAGGAACATATTGAATCTCTCAAACCTGGCTTTTAGCTTATTGATCCCCTTTATATATTGGTTCTTCTAAATGAATCGAATGGGTAGCTTCTCCCGACCCTAACTCCAGCTCTTTAGGTGGTGGTTCTTCTCTATTTCTTGGTTTCATAACAAGTTCCTCTATAAATTCTTCTTCTTCTTCTTGATTTATTGCACCACAAATCTTAATTTTATCGTATCCATATTAGAGACACCTTCAGTACTAGATTCACCAATTCCTTAATTTCTTGTAGCACTTTTCTCCCCCTGAGTAAAAGATCCATACTTATGTTGGTCATCTGCACCAACTGGCATAAGTTTTCCTTTCACATACTCTAATAAAAATCAAACTTCCTTAGACTACCAACATTCAGTACATTACTATGATAAAATTTCTCTCTTGAATAAAAAAGATGAATCAAGTTCTTCCTGAATAGAATTAGGTAAAGTATCCTTACATAAGTATAAAAAGACATTCTAGATTCTTCTAAGCAAGAGTAATTCAGATATCTCAACATGTATCTAGGAAAATTTAACTTGATATCACTGATGAAAAAAAACATGATGTCTATATCCAGATACAAAATTTTCTCCATTTCAGATACTCTTGGGGAAATTACAGTTTGAATAAACATAACTAATGATTTTTGATCTACCAAAATATCCTTAACAAACATTTTTATTATATTTGTAGATCCAAACAGAAAGGAAATTATATCTACAGACTTATGATCTTGATTTCCAGTTGATTTGAGATCGAATTGCAATACACCTTCATAAGGACATTTCAAAATTTGAGCTATTTAGACTAAAGAAATTGAAAAATCCTTGCCATATATTCTCAAAGATAAAGTATCTTCTGTTTCACCAAAACTAAACTGAACACTACTGTTGAAATGTTTCAGTTCTACCTTGTAAACAAAATTAATATTTTCCTCATTGAATAAAAATTCCAAACCTTGAAATTCTAGATCTTTCTTAAACCAAAGGTTTGTCTCATATGACCACTCGAAATCTACAACCTTTACTTGAATAATATTTCTTGATGGAACTCGTTGACACTTTGGGTCACTAGGTTCTCCTTCATTGGTTCACTTGATATTCACCATTTTTGAGAATCTAAAGTTTAACAGTTTTCATATTCTAGGGTTTAGGAGGAAGATGAAGGTTTTGGTAGGAAAAACGGTTTGAAAAGGGTAAAGTAATTCCAATGGTTTCTAATAGATAATGATGCAACTTAGTTTCCTATGCTAGTTACATAGGATAATCATTAATTTTTATTTAAAAACACACGATTCTAAAAACGATCAAGTATTTAATTAAGCAAACAATAAAAATACTAATTTTTTCTGCAAAAATGAAATAAAAAAATAAAGAAAAATCTGATCGAAATAAAAAATAATAATTAAATTGAAATAAATCAAAAAAACATTTAATAAAAATTAAATAAAACTAAATCCCCATTAATAAAATAAAAAATTTAAGTGGGAATTGATTTAGTGAAAATATCAGCTAATCGATTTTTAGTATTAACAAATTCTAAAGATATATCCTTTTTAAGAACATGACCTATTAGAAAATGATGTCTTATATCAAATTTCTTAGTCCTGAAATAACTTATAGGATTTTTTGAAATATTTATAGCACTATTATTATCACATAAAAAAAGTATACTATTAAAATTTATTCCAAAGTCCAGTACAATTTTTTTCATCCGTAATACTTGTGCACAACAACTTGCAGCAGATATATATTCTACCTCAGCTGTTGATAGGGCAACTGATTTTTGTTTCTCACTTGACCATGATACTAAATCTTTTCCTAAAAAGTAACAGGTTCTTGAGATTTTTTTCTATCTAACCTATAACCTCTAAAGTTAGCATTTGAATATGAAATTAAATTAGAATTAAAATTTTTGGGGTAAAGAAGAGATTGAAAAACAGTTCCTTTTAAATATCTAAAAATTCTTTTAATAACATTAAGATGAGATTCTTTTGAATGTAATTAAAATCTAGCACATAAGCACACAGAAAACATAATGTCTAGTCTGATAGTAGTAAGATATAACAAACAACCAATCAAACCTCTATATAACTTCTTGTCTACTGGTTTTCCAGCTTCATCAAAATCAAGTTTTATATTGGTACACATAAGAGTTGTGTATGTCTTGTTGTTTTCAAGTCTAAGTTTTTTCAATTAATCAATAATATACTTAATTTTATTTAAAACATTTCCATAATCTTTTTGATAAATTTTAAATACTAAAATGAAATTAAGTTCTCTCATCATACTCATTTCAAATTCATTTTTCATTAATTTTGAAAAATAATTACAATTCTTTTTATTAGATGAACCAAAAATATCATCATCAACATAAATTTGAACTAATGAAATATCAAGAAAAAATAGTTTTCTTAAAAAGTGTTGGGTCTTCCAAACCAATAGTAAATCAATTTTTCAAAATAAAAGAACTCAATATTTCATACCAAGCACTAGGTTCATGTTTAAGGCCATCGAGAGATTTAGTAAGTTTAAAAATAGAATTTAGTTTAAGGATATTTTCAAAACCAGGATATTGTTCAACATAAACCTCCTACATTAAATAACCATTTAAAAAGGCATATTTAACAACCATTTGATATAATCTAGAATTAATATGTGATGCATAGGATAAAAGGATTATTATGTATTTTAATATAGCTATACGAGAAAAGATATCATCATAATATATACCTTCTTCCTGATTATAACCTTTAGCTACTAATATAGATTTATTTCTAGTAATGATCCCTTGATCATCCTGTTTATTTCTAAAGATCCACTTGGTTATGATAATTGGATAATTGGTTAGTCTCTCTACTAGTTCCGAAACTTCATTCCTCTTAAATTGGTTTAGCTCTTCTTACATAGATAACATCCAACTCTCATCATTTAAGGCTTACTCTATAGTCTTAGGTTCTAACAGAGATAAAAAAGGAAGATAATTCAGATAGGTTTATTACATTTCTTTTTGTTCTAATACCTATTTCTAGGTCTCCTATAACAGTTTCTAAAGGATGGTTATTTAGGGTTCTAGACTCTCTAGGCAGGACACTTTCAGGTTCTTCAGTATCATGTTTTTCTGAACTGGACTTAATTTTATTAATATTATTTTCAAAATCATTTTTAAGGGTTTCAAGTCTCATATTGTCATGAAAATTAGTGAATTCATTAGTTTGATCTTTTTCTTTAATAAAAGGATCGATTTCATCAAACTTCACATGAACTAATTCTTCAACAATCCTTGACTTTTTATTAAACATTCTATAGGATTTAGAGGTAGAATAGTATCCTAAAAATATTCATTCATCAGGTTTGGATCAAATTTACTAAGATTATCCTTGGTGTTCAAGATATACACCTTTCATCCAAAAAAATTAAATAATTTTAATTTTGACTTTCTATTATTCCAAAGTTCATAGGGTGTATTTTTGAAAATAGGAAAAATTAAAACTTTATTCATGATATAGCATGCTATTATTACATATTCTACCCAAAAATAGATAGGAATATTGTATTCATTTAGCATAGTAATTAAAATTTCTTGAATAGTTTGATTTCTCCTTTTAACAATCCCATTTTTTTAGGTATTATTGGTGCAGAGAAGGTATGTTTAATACCTAGATTTGAGAAAAAATAATTAAATTCTTGATTCTCATATCCTATACCATAATCACTTCTTAATGAAATTATTTTGAAACCTTTTTCATTTTGAACAAATTTACAAAAACCTTCCAAAACAGTGAAAACTTCACTTTTGAGTTTTAAAAAATAAACCCAGGTAAATATAGAATAATCATCAACTAAAACATAGACATATAATTTACCAGCCAAACTTGCTACTCTTGATGGTCCAAAAAAATCCATGTGGATAAGTTCTAAAGGTTTAGATGTATTAATTTTTTTAATAGACTTGAATAGAGATTTGTGCTATTTTCTAATTTTGCATGCATCCCAGAATCTATCATTATCAAATTTAAGACTGGGAAAATCCAAAACTAACTATTTCTTAGGAAATTTATGTAAAACATATATATTAAAATGAACAAGTCTCTTATTCTAGATCCATGACTCATTTTTCTTTGCATTTAAACAATTCACCTTTTGTTTACGCAAGGAATTTAAGTCCAGAGTATAAACATTTTCATATCTAGGTGCTCTAAATTTAAGAAATTTATCTTTGAAAACTGAGTGGGAATTGTTATAAAAATAAACATAAAAACCACCATTAAAAAGTTGATAAATACTTATCAGATTGTTCTTTATCCCTTGTACATACAATACTTTTCTGATTGATATGGTCTTTGGATCTCCAATAGTTCCAACCCCTACTATTTTTCATTTCGAATTGTCACCAAAAGTGACAAGACCTCCATCCATTTGAGTCATCATATGAAAGTTTTATGGATCTTCACTCATATGTATCAAACAACCACTATCTATATACCATATAGCATATTTTTTCCTGTGTAATGTAACCTTCAAAGTAGTTAAACAAATGTTTATTTTGGTACCCACACTTTCTTGGGTCATGCTGTGTTAGCTAGCAGTGATCTAGGAATCTAGATTTATCTTATGTTTCCACAATTTATATCACTTGATTTAGATAAACTTTTAGAAATAAAATCTCTTTTAATATCACTAATTTGATTATTTCTCAAATAATAGTTATTAGTGATATGCCCTTTTATTATACAGTAATAACAAATAACATTTTTTGAATTAGGGACAAAATAATTATTATACATTTTATATTTCTTATCCTTACTTCCTATTCCAAATATATCTCTTTTAATGGAATTATTTACTAGAATCACATTCTGAACTTTTTCCCTTTTTTTAAAAGTAATTTTAGTAATCTTATAATATTCTACTTCATCCTACAATTATTTAATTCTTTTTTCATGATCAATGTTGTTTATTATAGATGAGTTGAATTTGTCAACTAACTCTTGATGTTGTTTCAGTAGAGTATCTCTTTCTTCTAAGATAGAATTATGAATATTTTATAATGACTTGTGATTCTTTATCAAAGAATCATATTTTTATTCAAGAATTGAGTAGTAGGTAGATAATTTTCATCCGAGCAACTAATAGAATCAGAATTAGAAAAGTAATAATTTTGTATCTTTTCTTCTTCTTCCTTGGACATAAAGCACATGTTGTCTTTTAGATTTGATTTCTCTTTTTCTGAATTAGACTTTGAAGAGCTACTATATTTTTCAGATACACCCCATGTATCTTTCATTTCTCTTTTTTTTTCTTTAGTATCAAAATTAGTATTATTTTGATATCAATTTTCTTGCATTTTATTCTTATCTTTCAGATGAGGACAATCTAGTCTAATATGACCTAATTTCTTACATTCATAGCATCAAACTTCTCTTGGTTCTTTCTCATCTCTCTTGAAGGATTTTCTGAAACATCTTTTCTTTATATAGAATTTTCTGAATTTTCTAGCTAGTTGAGACAACTCTATTTCATAATTTGAGGAATCTGAATTTTCCTCTTTTTTTTCTTCTTGTTTTGTTTTTCTAATATGATTCTGAGATGTCAATTTTAGAGCAGTACTTTTTTTTCACTAAAATTTTATTATTTCAACTTCATCTTTCATTTCTTCTTTATACATCATCGGTGTCCCAATTAGTACTTTCATTGTCAAATCCTTCATAAGTGATGATTGGTGAATAGAAACAGATATGTAATTCCATTTAAAAGGTAGTACTCTGAGTACTTTCAAAGCTTGATCAGATTGTTTGATAGGTTCTTCTAATTCTGTAATATTGTTTACAATTTCTATAAGCCTTCCATTAATCTGCGTGATGATTTATCTATCAAACATTCTTAAGGTGTCAAATTTCAATTTAGCAATATCATACCTCATCTATATAACATTGTTTATTCTTTCATAGGAAACTATAATGGTTTTCCACATCACATAGGTAGTAGGACATTGTGATATTTTATTAAATTCATATGGTCTAAGACCACAAATAATAGCATTAATTGCTTTGGAATTCATATCATATTCAGCTTCTATTAATATATCCCAAGTTTATATTTTTTAAAGAATCTTATAAGGAGTAATAATTTATTATTAGAATCTAAATCTAATATTCTTCAGATATATGATTATCCTTGATTTAAAACACCCATAGTTTTCAATATTAAAGTATGGAGAACGTACCATATACATTCCTTCTCTAGGATCAACCATTACCAAATCTGTATAGACCTTATACTTTTAGCTTGTTGTAGCTTTATCCAAAATCTTGCCTTTGATATTAGTTGTTAGGATAGAATAATACAAAGTAACACAAGATGGGGGGTGAATTGATTCTTTTCAAAAATATTCCACAATTCTGACTTTTGACACCCTGTGAAAATTGTGTGGATATACAGAGTTTTCTTCTGTATGAAATTTAAATAGTGGATAAACATAAATAAAGAACACATCTTTTTATAGTGGTGCAGGGCACAAAGATCCCATAGTCCACTCCACCAAATTCTCTCTCTTCAAGCTTGGTGAATTTCACTAGTATGGTCATATTATCACAAGACTAAAATTCCATAACTGAGTGTAGCCAATTGACACATTTACAATAAGGCTAAAAAAATAGAGCCTTTTAGTTCTTTAATAGAGAACCGAAAATCCAAAACTTAGACCGAGAAGATGATATTCCACCACAACTGAGTATGAGAAGTTGAAACTCTAATAAATCAAAAGAGTTTGATTTGTTTATAATTGGTTGTAACTTCACTATTATAGCAGCAACAATTGACATAAGATGGATCTGTTCTTCAGAAATAATATTCTTCAAGAGAGAATGAATCTAAAGTGATCCTGATTGCATAAAGATCTTATATTTAAAAGAAACAACTAAATAGATCAGCAACAAGATTATAGAAGAATGATATAGAACATGTATATCTCCAAAGTGTAGTCCTGTATCAGAGTTGTTTGTTTGTTATAGCAATGTAAAAATATTTTCACCAGAGTATGATTGTATATAAAAAATACATTCCTTGAAAAAATCACATTTAAAAAGTGATACACCAGTAGAATTTAAAAAGAAAATATCCTTCTTTATAATTCCATATCCACAAACGATTCTTGATAAACTATAGAAATTCAAATTCAAACAAAACAGGGGAGTCATAACTTCCCTTAATAATATGAGTGATTTTCTCTATTGAATATAGTTATTTGAATCAAATATAACTAGCTTTAAATTAATTGATAATGATCTTTGAAATAGCATTAAATACCATAAAGACCGTTGCATAAATCACACAAAATATCATAGATTAAATCTTTAATGTTGAAAAGTCAAAAATAGGGTTCTTTCATAAAACGAAAAAAATACCAAACGTAGAGTTCAATTATGTAGTGTTCATTATTAAAATGTAAGGTTGAACACATAAGGTTTCTCATAAAAGTAAGGTTGATGATCCATGTGTTTCTTTCTTGAAAAATGTAAGGTTCTTTTTTAACATAAGGTTCTTTAACCATACTTTTATAATAATTTAGGGTTGATTAACCATATGTACTATTCAGAACATAGGTTTGGTATACCATAATTTATTTTTATAATGTAATTTTGAATAAAAATGTAAGATTCATGATCCATATGTGCTGTAAAAATCATAGAGTTTATTCCTTATGTTACACTTATCCAAGTAGGGTATAAACAGTGTTTCCAGAATGAATAAAAACCTATCCCGAACACTTTAATAAATATTATTTTTGAATTAAAATCTAGAAAATAATTTCAGAATAAATATTATAAAGAATATTAATTCCCTAAAATACACTTAAAGTAAAATCATTAGTAAAAAAGGGTATTTTTATCATCAAAATCATAATAAATTATAGAGTATTGTTGAGACAATACATGCCTAATAGTAGGCTCTAGTGAAAGTGAGAGTTTGTTAGAGTTGGTGCCCTATAACCAACTACTTTTTACTTTGTATTTCCTATCTATTCAAATAAGTGGATATTAATTAAAATATATTATCACATATTGATTATTCTTCTACATAAAATTAATATGATAATTTCTTAGAGTATTTATCACATTAAAAAAGGTTATAGTAGTTCTCTGCTATGACGGGAACCATAAAATACCATAATGATATTCTTAAATCTATTTATATGGTCAGATAACATTCAATGATGGGTCATATAGTATGTTGATGGTCTGGTGATAGTACTCATAAGAATATGATATTTTTTTATCACGATGTTCACACTTGTTAATCACCAAGATAAGATATTATGACAAACCCACTAGTAGGAATCCCACATGTTTATGCATCATCGGATATTTCTATTTGTGAGTGTGTGTAAAAGTCCTTAAACTTAAAAAATTATTATTATTTTATTTCATGACTCATGCACTTTGATTTACTGATCAAAACTGTGATATCATATGTCCATGGGAAGTAGGTTATGTTGGTTCTATCATGAATGACGTGTTATTAATGAATAATTCATGGAAGGATTTGTACTTTCCATTTTTATGGAAGTTGACATCTCATCCCTTTAATTTAAATGAAATTGCTGCATTAAATTACATGACCATGTTGTAATGATGATTTTATTTTGGATGGTCAAAAAGATATATCAAGAATATAGATTGATGACATGAATGTGAAACCTACTTGGTGATATATTGTGATAAAGAAATTATATTACACAGTGAGTTCTCATATGTGGTTGTTGAAGTTGCAATATTAATTTCTTTCTCTTGGGTGTCTTGACCTGTTACTCGAAAGACATCTTGGACTTTAGGCAATTTCACCTAATTCCAACAAGAAAGAACCCTATAGGGTCACACACTAATTGTTTTTGTTGATCTTTACTAACTTTTATTTGAATTTAATTATTGGAATAAATTTTATTCTCATGACCGAGAATATTTTTGTTTAGGATTTATTGATCAAAAATATTAAATAAATAATTATTCATTAAACTTTGAATATAATATTTATTTAATTTATTGAATATTTAATAAATATTTATTCATTGGACCTTGAATATAATATTTATTTTATTTATGAATAAATATTTAACTAAATATGTATCTGGGTATACGATAAATGTCTAGGAGGAAAAGTAGACTAAGATTGATTTCTAATGATTTATATTAATTTCCAAGCTTGTAAAATAATATTTATCATTGTGGTAGTTTGTGCATACAAGCGTCATAAAAATAATAATAATATTATTATATAGAATGGGGTCATATAAGTCTTAATATATTATTTAAGGTTTTTTGTGAAATTAAAAAATATTTTAACCCTAACCTTATCTTTATAAATAGACGATTATGTCTATTATATAGAGATTGATCTAGATTGATCAAAATTGAAAATTGTTGTGCACAATGAAATATAGACCTCTCTCTCATGACTAAAGAATGCTCAAGATATTATTTTTCCTCCTCCATCATCTCAAGAACAAGTTTGCAATAAAGACTCTTAAATCCCAATGAAATCATCATAGTGATCAAGAGGAACACCACAAGACGATTGAATTATCACGTTAGCACCTGACAATACATTGGCATCATTTGAAGATCAAAGAAGCATGTGTGGATCACCATTAGAAGGATTCTATACTTGTATCCTAAAAATTCAATGATGTTATACCAAAGAGGGTTTCATATGATTAACAACTTCATCAAAGAAATATCTCAAAATTGAAGTATTATTTCTTTTAATATATTTAAATTAATTATAAATTTAATGTGAAAATATATTCTCTTGGTTTCAAAAACCTTCTCAATATTCTTTGGAAAAAAATTTTGGTCATGATGTTTACGTATTATACAATATATTAATAATCCATCAAATCCGACAACTATTGAGTTGGCATCATCCTTGATAAGTGCTTCTACTACGATTAGAACCATCAAATATTTCTTTTTGTGGTTTCTAGATTCATCATTAAAGAGCTAGTGTCTATTTTATCTGGTTTCTTACTATGACCTAAAAAGGATCAGATGGTTTTGGTATCTTGGGTACCATTAAATCCGAGGGAGAAACACATTAAATCCTATATATATTGAGGTGGGAGACATTGTGGTGCCTTTGAGTACTATTTTCAAACTTCCTTATCAAATATATTATCAGATTTACTTTCTAAATTTTGAATTATTTATCTCTTTCAATCATTATTTTATTAAAATATTTAATACATCAATTAATTCTTAATCGCTTAATATTTTTTATCCCTCTTAATTTTATTATTCATCTTATTTTATTCTAAATTATTATATCCTTATGCTTTCAATAATTTGATTCTTTTATTTTATACAAAAGGTTTTAATTTATTTAATATTTTTAAAAGAACTTTGTTTTTAAAATTATATTGTTTTCCTTTAATTTTTTAAATTTCAATTTACGCCTAACCATTTTACCTTATTACTTTGATATACAGATCACAATAAGGATGGATCAAAAACCAGGACACAATGCCCTCTATAAATATTCACCCACCACATCACCCATACCATCTATCCCCCCAAGCACATCCTTCTCTTGAACGAAGAGAAAAGAAAAATATGAGAAGGAAAGTATAGGAATCACCTTAGAATTTCTAACAATCAATCTCTGAATGCCAAAAAATAAAGTCCACAAGGAGAGGGTGAAAGGCCTCTTAAAATTTCCTATGAGTCACCTAATAATTGAGAGAAAAGACTAGAGAATGATAGTGTTTGAAGGGGGTCTAAAATTTATAGGAAAACCTAGAAATTAGAAGACTACGACATAGCACCCTACACCCCAGCACAAAGGTGTTCACACAAGACAAAATTACATCATAAAGGATGGGATCACGCCACAATTGGGTTGGTTAAAACCATATACAAGAAGCATGATGTGGTGACCACCATAGATCCTATAAATTAGGAGAAGGACCATGACACAAAGGATCAACCATGCTAAATAATTATAAGGATAAAGAAAAATTCACACCACAACCCACCTCCATGACACAAATACCCCAAAATCAAAAAAAAACCTCTAAAATTTATCCTCCAAGACTCTACATCGTAGCTATGATGGAAAAGAATCACTAAAACCTCACTTCCCAAGGCTCCATGCTACAGTCGATCTCTACATGCTGCAAGCACCCCCTTTATGATGCAACATAAGGCTTCACACTATAAAATCCTTCCCTAGCTAAAATTTCAGTTACAAATCCATGATACATTTCTTAACTCCCTTAGAACTTCCTCTAGACACCACCACCACCCGATTCCCATAAATAGATCATAAATTCCAAACCGATACACTTCGGCATGAGACATCTTATATAACCTTGTTATTTATCTAATTTTGCACACTCAAATGTTTTTTATGGATGTTTGGTTATTTTTTCATTATTTCTCGCTCTGTTTCGAGACATAGTCTTCCTAATGTATGATTTAAACCCTCACTGTTTTTCAACAATCTTTGATGTACGAGGAGGCGTGTTTGGGGTCATATAGAACCTCAACCCAGACACTATTAGGTGACCCATGAGGTGAGGAGTTACATGAAACCTTATAAACCCTATTAAAGCATAAAATACAAAACTACCATCGGATGATGATTTTAAACCCTATTGGAGCTTCTAGTAGTAACTTTTTATTGAATGATTTAATAGGGTTTAGATGGTGCCAAGAGTAAATTTTAATTCACCGTTGTTGGATTGTAATAATGGGATATTAAAATTACTTTTAAATTGATGGTTTTACCCTTGTAGAGAAAGCATACAACTGGATTCTTCAAAAAAATCCTTAATTTCAAAAAATAAGGTTTTAATTACTTGAAAAATTAGTAAATTAATTATACCTAAAATATATATTTTTAGGTTCATAAGTATTAAATTTTAAAAAAAATAATAATATAATATAGTTATATAATAAAAAATTAATTTATATATCAATTCATAAAAATAGGGGAAAATTATTTTTTTTAAAAAAATTATCCCAGTAAAAAAATAATTTTTATTTTTATTTTAAAATTTATAATTTCTAACCAAAATTATAAAATTAGTAAAAAAATATAAATTTTTAAAACAAAAAATTATTTTTAAATGACATTATAAAAATTCACTATTTTTTATGTATATAAATAAATATTGATTATGAAGGACAAAAAAATATTTATTTTAAGAAATAAAAAAAAGTATTATACATTTTAGTGGCTTAAAATTTTATTTTTTTAAAAGAATATATTTTTCAAAAAAAATGAACCTTGTTGTTTTCATATAGGCATAAAATTTTATTATGGCATAATTCATTTAATGGCATGAAATATTTATAAAATTTTTCATGGAATTTTTGTTTGTTCCCTCTAAAAGAGTGAAATTGATTTTTTAAACATAAAAAAACAAATTTTATTTAAATTTAACAAAAATTCATTAAAAATTTTCAATAAAAAAATCACTTGAAAATACTACTAGAAATTTTCACATGAAAAATCCACAGAAAAATCCAACCAAAAAATCCACTGAAAAATCCAAATTTAAAATTCCATAAGAAAATCTATTTGGAAATTCCATCGAAAAATCTAACAAAAAATTCCAACATAAAATCCATTATAAAATTGCACCATAAATTTCACCTATAAATTTTTCAGTTTAAAATTCCAGTGGAAACATTCAGTGAAAATTTTCACTGGAATCTATTAATAAACAATAATAGTATAAGGTTTCATTGGATAATTCTAGTAAAAAATTCACATGAAAAATCTAATGAAAAACATTAAAAAATGTTTCACAAAAAAATTACTATTTCTATTATAAATTTTCACTGGAGATTTAAATATAATTAATTTGAATATTATTTTATATTTTTCTAGTGGAATTTCATACTAAAATTATCCAATATAGTTGAAAATTTTTACTTTAATATTCTACTGTAATTTTCAAGTAGAGAATTCCCCATAAACTGACAACTATAATATTAAATTTAAAAATTAAAGTGTAATATTCAAAAAAATTCAATGAGAATATTTTATTAAAAAATTATACTCGAAGATTCCAATGAACTTTAAACTAAAAATTTTCATTTGACCATTGAAATTTTGTGGTGGGATTTTTCAATAGAATTAATCATTTCAGTATTTTAATTCAAAGTTAAATTAAATGATTCCATTGGAATTTTCTAATGGAATTTTCTACTAAAATTTTCCACTAAAATTTTTAAATGAAAAATTGCAATACAATGAAATTAGACCCAAATTTTTAGTGCAGTTCAACATTGGAGTTTTCTATTCAAATTTTCTACAAATATTTTTATGTATTTTAAAAAAAATCATGTGTTTTTGGATAATATTAAATTGTAATTTTTCATCCAACTTTTCCTATAAAATATCTTTTATATAGTTACATCTAATTAATAATTTCTAGATACATAATAACTTATAATTATATATAAAATATTTAATAATTTCTAACTGAATTGATAAAAGTTGAAATCAATATTTTTCATAAAATAAGTCATTTAAAATTTCAACTTGAAAATTATAGTGGAAAACTCTAATGGAAGTTTTTAATAAAAAAATATAGAGAAAATTTCATTAAAAAGGTAATTTTATTCCTTTTTGAAAATATAATAATGTTTCATTATACTAAAAATGTAATATATTTTACGACATGAAAAAATATTTGTTATGACTTCAAAAAAAATAATTTTTTCGATCTTTAAAAATATTATTAGTTTATAAAAGACAAATTAAATTTATCTTTTTTTTTCAAATGATTAATAAATTTTAATTTTTTTAAACAAAAAATAATTTATGATTTTTTTAAACCATTTCAAAACTAAATCCATTAAAATGGTAATATATTTTGTTATGCCTTAAAAGAAAATATTTTTTATATCTTTTTAAAAAACAAATTTTAATGAATTTAAAAATATTATGATTTTTTAAAAGTTAAATTATTATTTTTTAAATCACATAATAAAACTCTTTTTAACAAAAAAAATCAAAAATATCAAACTGCCCCTATTAGATCCATCAGACCGAGTTTATTTAAAAGTTACCTAGCCTGATAAAATAGAAAAATAAATGTAACAAGGATCAAACAGTACCTGCCAACAAAGCGGATTAAATATGACCATCACTTAACTACTTATTTTGATTTTTCAAATAAAAATAAACTCATTTCAGTTTGAATTTTTCCACTAAGATCTTCATTGTCCATAGAATTAAACTAAAAAAGATGTCCCAACCTGACAGAAACTAGAAAAGAAATACTGAGAGATACTGGCTATAGATTTTCAATCCTTGACCACCTTACATGGTCAAATTCACCCGAGTATTCATATTCTCCTCTGAAATCACCATTAACATGTCCATAATCTTCATAATACATGACATGTTATGGAAAATCCCATGTAGGGTTGATTATATACATACCAAGTAGGACACCTCGATAACTAGAAAGATAGAAATAGAAGACATGATAGAAGTATTCATCTTATCACAAGAAGGAGGGAAATAAAATAAAAAAAAGATATATTATCATGAAATAATTCCAGATGAATGAGAATGGGTTTCTATATCTCACAACCTAGCCCATGATAATGAGTCAACTAATTCTTCCATAGGGTCCATTAATAATTTCCAACATCTTGAATGTTTTTCTAAAGAATTCATGTGGAGGATCCTCACCCCGCCACTGCTCCATAGCCTGAGAGAGAGTAATCTCTAAAAGATAGAGGACCTACTCTATGGTGTGACATGGGAGTACCAACTATGTATATGTACAATGAGTATGTAGGACTCATTCCCTAGGGGGATATGAGAGTACTATATCCATGGATAGAGGACCTATGCCTTGATGTGATAGGGGAGTGTCGCCTCTATATATTCACAACAAGTTTAGGGGAACCATGCCCTGGTGAGATAGGGGAGTACCATCTCTATGTATAGAGGACTTTTTCCCTTGTGAGACTGGTAAGTGACACCTTTAAACCCTTATAACAAGTATGAAGGACCCACGTTTTAGTTTGATAGGGGATTATTATATCCATGAATATATGAAATTATCCCTGGTGTTATAGGTGAGTTCCATCTCCATATCTGATGATACTTTCCAATCACTATTGTCATCAACCACCTATTAAATAAGATTTATGCTTTGAAAATCCTGCATCATATCTCAAAATATACAATGAATCACACGATCATGTTCTATGTGTAAAACAATTAGTATAGAATACTTGTGGACTAAAATAAGAGCCAAAACAAAGCAGATACGAGAGGTTGAATATTGTCAAGAAGTATATGGTGTTTATGGGGATCACATGTAATGTGGCCTTACTCCTCTTCCATGATGTTTCCTCACAAGAACGTGAATTTCGGTCCATGTAGTGCTACATATCTTTTAAGGGTACTACAAGGAATTTCTTGACCATCTGGGGTCTTCTCATGTGATTATGTCCATGATCATGTACACTATATTTATGCCAGCACATGTTGTGTCCCATGAAACACATAGTGTGTAAGGGTAATTTCAAGACTCAGCATGTTCCATATTTCAAAACTCATTTCACCATTGAAATTTTTTGGTGAAAATTTTCAGTTGAATTACTCATTTAAATATTTTAATGTAAAGTCAAATTAAAGTATTCCATTGTAATTTTATAATTGAATTTTATACTAAAATTTTCTGCTAAAATATTTCAATGAAAAATATCATTATAATGAAATTACACTCAAATTTTTAGTGGAGTTAAACATTGGAGTTTTCCATTGAAATTTTCTACAAATATGTTTATGGATTTCAAAAAAAAGTCACATGTTTGTAGATAATATTAAATTGTGATTTTTTATCCAAATTTTCTTATAAAATATTTTTTATATGTTTACATATAATTACTAATATCTATATACAAAATAATTGATAATTATATTTAAAAAAAATTAATAATTTTTAACCGAATTGATAAAATTTGAAATCAATATTTTTTTAAAAATAAGTCATTTAAAATTTCTACTTGAAAATTATAGTGAAAAACTCTAATGAAAGTTTTAATAAAAAATAGAGAGAAAAATTCATTAAAAAATATTTTCTTCCATTGAAAAAATATAAGAATATTTAATTATACTAAAAAAATAATATATTTTATGACTTAAAAAACATTGGTTATGACTTCAAAAACAAAATTAGATCTTTAAAAATATTATTATTTTATAAAAGGAAAACAAAATTTATCATTTTTTTTCAAATGTGTAATGTCCTAGGTTTTTATAATGGGTAAAAATTCACTCTCATTTTTAACTTTTCAACTATTGGCTATGCTTCTTTTTGTTTTGTTGATCAAAAGAAAATTAAAAGAGTTTTTTTGGCCTTATGTGATGGTTTTGGCTTAGTCTAGGGGATTACATTGTGCCCTGGGTGTTTTAGTTTGGTTTTGGGTGTGTCTAAGGCCAAATGGCCTATTTTGAAATTACAAGTCTGGGTGTACGGTTTAGGGGAAAACTGTGCAGCCCCTTATAGGTAACTGTGTGAACCCATTTTGTAATGGGGAATGATTTGTGTAAACCATGCATGGTAGGCACACAACTATGTGGGTTTATCTATAGTTTTGAAAGAGGGTTACCACATGGTTTTTTCATGGTTTGAAAACCATGCGGGTATCCCATGCAGGCCTAGAGCCTTAGGTAGTGGTTGTCACACGGTTTGGTAAATTATGAAGATAAATCATGTGGCCTATACAGGGTTTTTTTTGAGTTTTTATTTTATTTTATTTTTTATTTTTTTATTTCCTCCTCCCTCTTCTTCTCCCTTATCGCGCACAGTAGAGGGTTTCATGCTCTATTTCTACTTCTCTACTAATTTTGATCTATCTCCTCAATCGGTGATCCATCCTTAGATCCATCAGAAGTTGGAGACTCGTATCAGTAAGGCTAACCACATCCTAACCTATCTTCCTCTTTGTTTTCACCTCACGCATTGTTGTTTCAATCCAATACAATTTTATATTTTTTTATGGAAACTCAGATCTATGTCAATCAACTTTAAATTGGATCTTGATATCATACATGCCTATGTCTACGAGTCGAAGGTAGGTGGTTTATACCTTGATTTTTTTTTCACAGACATTTTGGGGACACATGTTTTGGCACGAATTTGGGTATTTTTAGTGAGACCCCTTTATATGTGTTGCTTCATATTGAAATGATCGTGTGACCTATGGGATTCAATTATGAATTCCCATTGCCTATTTCACTTTAGAAAGCTCGAGTTAGAGGTTGTTGATCCTTAGGGTATTTTTACTAGGGGTACCAAAATTATCTAAATCGATTTTCCTGATTTAAATTATTTCGTTTAAATTTTTATGGCTTGGTTAGATGAATTTGAGTCATTCAAGACCTCCATATTTAAATTGTTATGATTGTTTAAGTTCTACAATTAAATTTTCTAAATTTAATTGCTTTTTTAAAGTTTTATGTTTAAATTGTATATATATATTTAATTTCTTGAATTTAATGAGATGGGACCTAAGGGGTTGTGATGGGCATAGCCCGAGATAACATTGGGATAGCATGAACATTGAGACTCGGCGTTGAGACATCAGATTGAGGTGGTAAGTTCATCAGGTTGGGCATGACCCATGATACTTGGATGGCATGACCATCAGGTTTGAGAGACATGGTCGTAGGGGAACAAGGTGTCGGATAGTGTGTATTAGGTTATCCTTTTGGTGATTTTCACTCAACTATGATGGGAAAAGCACCGATTGAGTCATGTACACATTGTTTGACTCTGTTATGAGGTGGTTTTGACCAGTCAGGTGGGTTGACACCCCCTATAGTTGTGTCTTAGGTATTTATGGTTTGGGGGTGCTTGCCATAGAAAGTTATGTGGAATGTGAGGAGCCTTCAATTGATAGTAATGAGGATATCTTGTTGGGGTTTGAGTATCGCCTTGATTGAGGTTGTTATCCTAGATATTAATTGAGGACATATATTATTGTTCCTCCAATTGTCGGGCCTTAGGCTAATGTGAGATTTCAAGCAGGGGTTCATGGGACCAGGTTAATATTAGAGTTGGTGCCCTAGAACCAACTGTTTGTACATTTATTACATAAATATTTAATGTATTTAAGTATTAAACATCTTATTATATATTTTTAATTATTCTGCATGAATATGATGTAATAATGTCCAAGAGTATTTGTTGCATTGATAAGATCGTGGCAATTCCCCACTATGATGAGAACCTTGAAATGCTATAACAATATTATTAAATATAGTTATACAGTTAGATGACATACTATGATGGGACACATAGAATGAAGACTATCAGTTGCGAGTACTCATAAGCAGATTAGACTTTCTCTCATGAAGTTTTCACTTGGTATTCTCCAAGACAAAAGATTATGAGAACAGACCCACCAGTAGGAATTCTGCATGTGTTGGTGTCATCGGATATTTCTATCTGTGAGTGTGTGTAATGATCCTTAGATTTTAATATTATCATTAATACGTGTCACGAATTGCACACTTTTATTTAATGATAAAAACCATCACGCAGACAGTTGGTGGGAAGTATGCTGCGTTGGGTGCATCATGAGTGGCATGTTATTAATGGATAAATTGAGGAAGTATTTATCCCTTCCATTTATGGAAGTATATATCTCATGCCTTTGATTGAAATAGAACCATTGCGTGAAATTCCATGGACATGGTGTAACTATGAGTTTATTTCAGGTAGTCAAAGAATGACATATCAAGCATAAAAGTTGATGACACTATCATGAAACCAGCTTGATGAGATATTGTGACAAAGTGATTATATTACATAGTAATCATTCGTATGTGGATGTATTTATTGCAACTTTAAGTTCTTTCTCTTGGGTGCCTTGACCCATTACTAGAAAGTACTCTTAGACTTTAGGCAAGTCTGCCTAATTCCAATGAGAAAGAGTCCTAGAGGGTCACACACTAAGTGTTTATAGTGGTCTTGGTTAAATTCTATTTGAATTTAATTAATAAATATTATTCTCATGATAGTGGAATAATTTTATTCAAGTTAAAATGATTACATAAATTAAATAAATATTCATTCACTGGATTTTGGGTAAAATATATTTATTTATTTTATTGAACATTTAATAAATATGTATTTACCAGTTTATAAATAAAATATTTATTTAAGAGAATAATTTATTTATTTATTTATTCGGGTGTTCAATAAATGGAAGTGGATTTTGAGCAGACCAAGACCGGTCCGGTAGTAAAATAATTATTTGTAAGATAATAAATAATTATTTAACTAGTTGGAACAAATTAAAATAACGTTGATATTATTTTGTGACACAGAATTTTATTTATAATTCCATTTTGAACAAGTTTCCACACCATAAATAATGATGTGGTGTTATTATTAATATCATGGGTTTTCTCTAAGGTTATGAATGTATTTAATTGATGTTATGAAATTAAATATTGTAACCGAAGCCCCATGTCAATAAATAGACACGTACATCTATTGTGCCATGTACCGAACCACACACCTGGTGAATTGAGAATTGTTGAGATAAAAAATTTCCTTCTCGAATCCTCTTTCCTCTCCTATCAAGAACGAGAGATGTTATTCAAGGACAAATAACTAGAGATCAAGAACGACTGAGACAAGACAACCGCTTTTCTGCGCTAGCACCCAGAGAACAAGTGGTGTCGATCAGATTCCATCAAAGAACATGTGGATCACCGATAGAGGGATTCTAGTTTGTATCCTTGCAAGCACAACAAGATAATTCGGAAGGGTCATTACGGATGATCAACATCATCAACAAAGAAAATACTGAAGATCAAGGTATTCTTTTCTTTATGAAATTAGTTATAAACATGATATGCAATATCTTCTCTAAAGGTTTTGGGCCTCTTTATTCTTTATCTAAATCATTTATTCTATTCCATGGAGACTATAATTCATCGTCGTATTGATCCCAACATAATAATTGATCATGCTAAAAATTAAAGTTAGGTGTCGGCCCAACCATGCTTCTGTTGCTCCCTGAACCTATAGTTACTGGTTACTTGGGCATGCCTTTGGTACATCAGTACTATGTGAGACATGATGTGTCAGGAGGAACATGGTGCCAAGTTACATGATTTGAGGTTGAACTTGAGGGTTCACCTGAATTGTGCTACATCAGGGGTACCTTGTCCCATGGGCCAAGGACCCTCTCGACTTCTGAGATTCCAGCATTGGCCAAAGTAGGTGACACTTCTTGGTGTTTATTGAGAACCATAGGGGTTTTTTTGTTTATTAGTAACTTTTTTATCTTCTTATTTAATTATATTTCATTCTTGATCAAACACATATGCTTGGTATGCACCATTGGGTGGTATCTTATTGAGATTCGTCTCACACCCTACATGGGTCCTTCGGGATGTTTGTAGACTTTATGAACTTATGTATAAGTAAAGGACCAGCCTCAAGATCTAGATATTAGTAACTAATTTCATGTAGTTGGCATGGACCTTGAGTTCATTCCTAGATGGATTTTATATATAGATTTCATTCTTATATCATCATGCTTATTTTATATGTAGAAACTGTGGTCTTCCATGGGAAGTACCATGCATATATTGACTTGTTTGACCTATTTTTATAAATTCATGCTTGAAATATTTATTTTTAGTAGTGGATACAAGTTGTGTTTGTCATGATGATCTATTTAATTTCTACTGCTACTTCTATTCATTATTTTCTTCTGCTATTTATCTAATATTGTATGTGGTTCCACCAATGGTGGGTCTGGATCGAGTCTGATGAGTCTTATTATTTTCCACTTCATGTTACATATTATTACTTATACCTATATTATATCTTACCCTAAGGGTATAGTATCCCCATGATTTTCATTTACACCCTCATTACTATTCAACAACCTTTGGCATATGGGGAGGCATGCCTAAGGACAGTGTCACCTGGTCTGATAGCACCGTCCGGGTGGCTAATCGGGTTGGGGTGCTACAAGTGGTATCGAAAGAGTTTCTTTACCTCTTTTCTTAGAATTAATATTCAGGTTAGGTTATACTAGAGATTATGTTGTATTTGGAACTGGATTTCAAACTCATTCTTTGGTTCCTGCAGCCCCATGTTCGAGGGACAGATTGAGTTTTCTTGTGTGGAAATTATTTTTTTGATTTTTCATAGATTACGCTTTATATGATTTTTAAATTAGTGTATCACTTGGAATTTGATGTTATTGGTTGTGATATTTTAACCTTGACCCAATGAGGTAAGGGATGAAAATATGGACCCTTGGCCCGGTATGGAAAGGGGGTTGTGATTCTTATTTTAGTTTAGCTTTTGATAGACACATTTTAGGGAATTTCAATTTTATAATTGCATGTATGCTTTATAAAGTGATCATACCATGTGATATATATCAAATTCCATGATATGTGTGAATTTCTTTGGGATATGTAATTTATATTCCATACTTTATATATATGTGGAATTGCATGTGGCATGATAAATGGGTATTGATCTTATAAGAGTAGGCATGTACTATGGATGAGATGATTTAGATCTCTAGGATTGGGTGACTAGGTCATAAGATTGAGGCAATGTTGGTTGTTAGGATGGGCATGGCCTGAGGATATTGTGATTCTTGTATTTGTAAGGGAAGGTAAAGAGGTTGTGAGGCTGAGATGTTGTGGGGAATTGTTGAAGTGGGGGAGAGTAAGGGTAGTGAGGATGTGCTGCCTTTTTACTAATTTCACTATCTATGTTATATATATATATATTGTTATATTAATGGGTTGTCTGTCCATTTATGGTGTTCAATGATTTCCTCCTAGATGTCTCAGATGGAGCATCAGGCGGGTGATGATATAGTGCCACAGGAGCACAAATAGGTTCATACCCTTGAGGGTTAGGTAGAGCATGATTCTCAAGTACAGGCTCAGGGATAGGCTCAGGTTCATGTCCCGGTGTAAGCAGGGCAGCTTCCATACTTTATAGAATTTGGGTTGTGTCTTGACAAGCATCTCTGATTGATCCTGGTACGTGTCTTTCAGGGGATCGACTGGGGTGCTCAGGGATAAGATCCATCTATGGATTACCTTACATGTGAGTTCCAATCATAGAACCGGCTACTTTTTTAGGGTGAGGGTGGTCTAAAAGTAGTTGATAACTGGATATAGAGCATGAAGATGATCTTAGAGTAACTCAAGATTCCTTCAGGGTGGAGGTTCAATCTGGTGACGTACATGCTCAGAGGACTGGCAAAGTGCTTGTCGGATGTATAGGTTTAGACTGGTTGACACAAGGGACTAGCTTGGAAGGATTTTGAGGTCAGGTTCTTTGAAATCTTTTTCCTATAGACACTGAGGGTGGAGAGATTTTGTGAGTTCTTATGCCTTAGGAAGGGTAATATTTCCATCATGGACTATACCTTTACCTTCATCAAATTGTCTCTCTTCACACCTAGTATGGTAAGAAAATACACCTAGAGGGTGATGTGCTTCAAAGATGGTTTACGACATACCATTCAGGTGCAGGTAAACATATTTAGGTTGGCATAATTATTAAAGGAAGTGAATCAAGTGCTCATATTTGAGGGGAACCTGAAGGATAGGTCCCACTTGAGCTAGGCAGTGGATTTAGGTGATGGTTCATATGGTGGTAAATGAGGTCAGGATGAGTTCCAACAAGGAAGTCAGGCAAAGGAATCAAGCAGACCACCTCAGAGTGGCTCTTCAATAGTTTTCTTCTAGTGCAGATAGATGGTTCATGTTCGGAATCAGTATTATTGGCCTCTAAAGGAGTTTTGGGCATGTGGATAGGTCGGTCATCTCGAGAGGTTCTACAAGAATCCTTCTCAGGAAACCAGCAGGCAGGGACTGAGGTAAGCACACACTTCATATATCGGATTAGGATTGGTACTAGGTGATTATATCTGAGGATTAGTATAACATGGATGTCTTGGTAGAGATAGTGGGAACCAGTTATGGGGTCGATGGCCAGCGGCTGGTGCATCACTGTAGGGAGGCCAGGCTTCAAGCAGTCATGTGTCAGGCTAGGTGCATGTCGTGGAGCTACCAAGTTCTGAGCAGGATGGTGAGCTGACTATGGTCAGAGGTATGTCACAGATGTGGCAGTGATTTATTTTTTTCATTTGGAATGTACTATTTAGGCTTTTTTTTTTTGAGTGCACGAGGTGTAGAGGTTGTATATAGACTGAACAGACATTGGTTAGTAATTTGGCACCAGCTTGGGTGTGTGATTATTTATATATATAAGGTGATTGGAATCGTGAGAATTGGTGGAAATGATTATTTAGGTTCCTTGGGAATTAGGGAATCAATGATGTAGTTTTTTTATTGATTTGTGAGGCACTAGGACTTGTTTGAGCATCCGTAGGGATGGAGGACCTCATTGTACCATGCGTTCCATGGGTTTGAGGCGGGCACCAATGTAGTTTGGGGCATGATTTGGGTGTCTAGTATGACACGGGATCATTTGGTGAGGTGTGGTAGTGATGATGTATCACAGGAGGAAGATTGAGTCCTAGAATGGTCATTGTACCTTTATTTGATTTGAGCTTTTGGTTGCAATGGACCGGGATAGGGAATTCCTAAGGTGGGGCGCCCTCCTTGAGGAAGTTGACCTATACCTTTCATACCGGGGAATTTTGGGTTATCTTTTATCAATATGGGTATTTTCAATACCATCTTTGGTTTTTTTTGATAGCTTGAGGTTGATCTATGTTAAGTTAGGGAGATTGTAAAGTCCCAGGTTTTTAGAACGGGTCAAAATTCACTCTTGTTTTGAACTTTTCAACAAGTGGCTATGCTACTTTTTGTTTTGTTGATCAAAACCAAATTCTGAGAGTTATATTGACCTTATTTGATGTTTTTAGGCTATTATAAGGGCTTATAGAGTTTCATGGGTGTATTGGTTTGGTTTTGGGAGCATTAGTGGCCAAATGGATGGTTTTGAAATTGCGGGTTAGGGTGCACGGTTTAGGGGAAAATCGTGCGGCCCCTTCCAGGTAACTACGTGACCTTGTTTTATACTGGGGTACAATTTGTATAAACCATACATGGTAGGCACACAAATGTGTGGGTTTCTCGATAGTTTTGATATAGGGTTACCACACGGTTTGTGCATGGTTGGAAAACCGTGTGGGCTTGGATCCTTATGTAGTGGCTACCACACAGTTTGGTAAACCGTGCAGATAAACCATGCAGACTATATAGGGTTATTTTTTTGAGTTTTTATTCTATTTACTTTTTTATTTTTATTTAATCCTCCCTATTCTTCTTTTTTATTGTGCATAGTAGAGGGATTCACCCTCCATTTCTCCTTCTCCACCAATTTTTATCCCTCTCCTCAATCGGTGATCAGTTCTTCAATCCATTGGAATATGGAGATTCATATTGGTAATGATAACCCCATCCTTACCTCTCTTTATCTTTTTTTTTTACTCACGTGCCACTGTTTCTATCTAATCTAATTTTATGGTTTTTGAAGGAAACTCAAATCTACATCAATCATCTTTGAATTGGATCTCAATATCATATGTGACTACGTCTACGAGTCTAAGGTAGGTGGTACATACCTTGATTTGTGTTTTTGTAGACATTTTGGGGGCATGAATTTTAGCGCACATTTGAGTATTTTGAGCAAGACCCATTTATATTTGTTTCTTTATATTTAAAAGATCATGTGACCCATGGGATGCCATTGGGCATGCCCAATTCCTATTTCACTTGAGCAAGGTCGGGTTAGAGGTCGTTGATCCTTGGGGTATTTTGGTCGGGGGTGCAAAAATTTTCTAAATTGAGTTTCTTGATTTAAATTATTTTGTTTAAATTGTTATGGATTGGTTAGATGAATTTGAGTCATTCAAGACCTCCATATTTAAATTGTGATGATTTTTTAATTTGTGGAATTCAATCATCTAAATTGAATTTCTTGTTTAAAGTGTGCTGTTTAAATTGTATATATAAATATAATTGCTTGAATTGCATGAGATGAGACTCAAGGGGTCATGATGGGCATGGCCTGAGACGACATTAGGATGTCATGGCCATCTTGATTAGGCATTGAGATGTTGGATTAAGGTGGTGAGGCCATCAAGTTGGGCATGTCCCATGATACTTGGATGACATGACCATCAGATTTGATCGACATGGTCACAGGGGAATGAGGTGCTGGTTGGTATGGAATAGGTTATTATTTTGGTGATTTTCGCTCACCCGTGATGGACAAAGAACTGATTGATTCATGTGCACACAAGTTAACTCTGTGATGATGTGGTTTTGACCACTCATGTGGGTAGATTCCACCAATAGTTGCGGATTAGGTATTTATGGTTTGGGGGTGCTTGCCATATAAAGCCACATGGAAGCTGATGAGCCTTTGGTTGATAGTGATGAGGCTATCTGGTTGGGGGATGAGGCTTTCCATGATTGAGGTTCTGATACTAGATATTAATTGAGTATAGAAATCATTATTCCTCAGGTTTTTGGGCCTTGGGCTGATGTGAGATTTCGAGAAGGGGTCAGTGGGACTAGGTTACTGATTACTTGGGCATGCCTTCAAGATGTCAGTACTATGTGAGACACGAGGTTTTAGGAGGCACATGGTGTTGGGTTACATGATTTGAGGTGGAACCTAAGGGTTCACCTGTATTGTGCTACATCAGGGGTACCTTGGTCCATGGGCCAAGGACCCTCTCGACTTCTGAGATTCCAACATTGGGAAAAAAAGTGACACTTCTTGGTGGTTGTTGAACACCAGAGGGGTTGTTTTGTTTATTATTCTCTTTGTGTTACTGCTTATTTGATTATATTTCATGACTTATTAAATACATATTTTTGGTATGCACCATTGGGTGGTATTCTACTAAGATTCATCTCACACCCTACAAGGGTCCTTCGGGACATGTGTAGACTTTATAAATTTATGTACATGTAAAAGACCAGCCTTAGGATATGGATCTTAGTAGCTACATGTAAAGAGTTGGAATGAATATTGAGTTCGTACCTAGCTAGAGTTTCTATTTATCTTTCATTCCTGTATCAGCATGCTTATTTTATATGTAGCAACTATGGTCTTCCCTAGGTAGTACCATGTGTATATTGACCTGTATGACCTGTTTTTATAAATTCATGCTTGATCTGTTTATTTTTAGTAGTAGATATAAGTGGTGTTTGGCATGCCAATCTATTTACTTTTTTCTACTACTTCTGTTTATCCTTTTCTTCTGCTATTTATCTGATATTGTCTGCTCTTCCACTAATGGCGGGTTCGATTCGAGTCTGATGAGTCTTATTATTTTTACTACATGCTACATATTATTACTCATATCAATATTATATCTTCCCCTGAGGGTATAGTCTCCCTAATATTATTATTTAGACCATTTCTAATAGTCATAATCCTTTGGCATATGGGAATGTGCACCTAAGGCTGGTGGCATTCAGACTAATAGAACTGTTTGGGTGGCTAATTGGTTCAAGAATGCTCCAAGTGGTAATAAAGGAGTTTATTTACCTCTTTTATTTCTATTACTATTTGGGTTGTGGTATACTGGATATTAGGTTGTGGTTGGAACTAGATTTTGAACTCGTTCTTGGGTGCCTGTATCCCCATGTACGAGGGACAAATTAAGTTGCCTTAGGGGGGATTGTTGTTTTGATTTTGTGTAGATTACAGTTTATATGATTTCCACCTTGGTGGCTCACTTTTAATGCGATGTTATTGGCTGTGATATGTGACCCTTGACTCAATGAGGTAAGGGATAAGAATATGGACCCTTGGCTCGGTATGGTAAGGGGGTTGTGATGCTTGTTTTTGTTTGGATTTTGATATATAAATTTTAGGGTATTTCAATTTTATAATTGCATGAATTCTTTGTAAAGTGATTATATCGTGTGATATATATCAAATTCCATTATATGTGTGAATTTCATTGTGATATTTAATTAACTTTCAATTCTTTATATATATGTTGAATTTCAGGTGGAATGAAAAATGGATATAGCTCTTATATGAGCTGACATGTACTATGGATAAGGTGATTTAGATCACCTGGATTGGGTGACTAGGTCATAACATTGAGGCAACATTGGTTGTCAGGATGGGAATATCCCAGGGATATTGTGATGCTTGGCTCTGTGAGGGAGGGTAAGGAGTCCATGAGGCTGGGATGCCATGGGTTATGGTTGCAGTGGGGGAGAGTATGGGTAGTGAGGATGTGCTTCCTTTTTACTAATTTACCTATCTATGTTATATATATATATATATGGGTTTTTTGACCATTTATAGTATTCATAGGGTTCCTCCTGGATGGATTGTATGGAGTGTTAGGCGGGTGATGATACAGTGTTGCAGGAGCATGAACAGGTTCAGACCCTTGAGGGCCATGTAGAGCATGAGTTATAGGTATCGGCTTAGGGATGGGCTTAATTTTAGGGCCTTGTGTAGGTAGAGAAGATTTTGGACTTTACAGTATTTGGGCTATGTCTTGATGAGTAGCTCTGATTGATCCTGGTACATGTCTTGCAGGGGATCAACAGGGGTTCTCAGGGAGTAGATCCATCTAGGGATTACCTTACATGGGACTTCCAGTTGCAGAACCCACTGCTTTTTCAGGGTTAGGGTGATCTATAGGCGGCTAAGAACTAGATATAGATCGTGAAGATGATCTTAGAGTAGCTTGAGATGCATCAAGGGTGGAGGGTTAAGCTGGAAACGTACATGCTCAGAGGATCGACAAAGAGCTGGTGGGACATACAGGTTTACGATGGTAGACATGAGGGACTAACCTGAAGGATTTTGTGGCCAGGTTCTTCGAACAATTTTCCATTATAAGTAATCAAGAAACTCAGGCCCTATAAAGGCATTATCTTTTATCCCACAACTAGTTCTTATTCATCTTGAATTAACTGATTCCTTATTCATAGGTTCCAACTATGGGAAACCTAGGCATCCAGCTATCACAAGATGTCAAAAATTAAATAAAAAATTAATTTAACATGCCTTTAATTATTTTATCAATAAGAATAAACATGATTCACATATTTTTTCAAGTCCATTAACACATTAAAGGCCAATTCATTTAAACATGGTCACAACATTAAAAATATAACACACCAGATTCATTAACCATGCCTCTTTAATATTTTTTCCAATTAATTAACAATTAATTCTAGTTTTATGTTCTTTACCAATTCTTCATACTAATACAAGTATAAAAATATCAACATAGATACCACACTATCTAGAAAATCAAGAGGAAAACTGTTATCATAGTAAAAAATAGCAACATCACCATGTGATCGATATCAATTCTTTAATCTGGTTCTATTAATTATTAGGCTAATTTCATTACGATCAAATGGGAAAAATCATGATAGCTCTATGATTTCACATAAATAAATAGCTAAGAAAAGAATCCCCTGCCTAAAAAAGGGTGTCAACATTCTTTGCATGAGAATGGACCAATGCTGTAGATCCCAATCACCTCTCCTGTAAGAATTGTATCCACCTGAGGATGTCATTCCACAACCTCACCAAGAAAAAATCAACAAAAATCTTGTGAAACAACTTCTCCTGGAGATCCTGGATCTCTAGAGGTCACTCCTTGAAGTTCATATCATCATCAAAATCAATCTCACCCCAATTTATGACATGAGAGTCATTGTAATGATAATGAAAGAGCTACGACACATGAAAAACATCACGTATCTATCTAATCTGTTGGTTCAACCTTCTGAACATATTATGCATGAACCTGACGATGAAATCAACCCAGAGCCATGCCTACAAAGTAAAAAATAGTTAGAGATCCTAAACCTGTAATATGGAAAACTTTCGCATTAATTATTTTTTTCTTTTATTCATTTTAGGCTAACCTATCCCAAGTTCTTCCCATTCAAAAACAAGTACAAATAAGAATGATGCATGATCCTTTCCTAGGTATTTACTCTAGAACCGGTATCACTTTGTTTAGTAGCCACTACAAGCTTAAAGGTATGTGATTCAGATCACAAGGGGCCATAAATATCCATTTCTAAGATGATATCCCATGTTTACGGTGCTTTCTAAACTTAGATGAAACCATTTCCATACTACCCCATGCAACCTCACTTGTGCCTAACACCAAACATCATCCTATCCCTTAACCAGAGCTCTGATGCCACTCTATCATGACCCCATACCCACAAGGTGTACTTCTCCTAGGTTGGAAATGGGACAAGAGAGATAGTGACATGTGAGTCCCACCTCCAGTAGGTCCCAGGTTGGTGACTAACACTAGGGGTATAGTAAACACACAAATGAGAAGCATTACTCTATAAGAGAACACATGCAAAGGAGAGAGATAAGACATACACCAACCAACTCATTCCCAAACTAAAATATAAAATAATTCCCAAATTAACATATTTAATAACATGCAATAACTACTACAACTGAAGGGAAAACTACAAGTACCAAAATAAAAGTAAGGACAACAGCGACTATGAAGCCCAAATAGCTCCTACTAAACCCCAAACTAGTAGTAACCAGCCTAATCTCCAACCTTCTCCAACTAACCTGGAAAAAAAATTATATATAAGTGGGTTGATTATAATAGTATACTCAATAGGATCTCTTCAGAGCCTCTCATGCAAAAGGTAATGAAATCATGCTAAAGCATGGTGAAAAACAAGTGAAATTAAATCGTCACCTAAGAAAGTATACTAAGTTACCATCTTCACCATGGATACTCACACCGAGTATTGCATACAAAATCATATAATATAATAAATAATATCAAGGGTACCCCACTATTGTTCCCCCACTAGTTTTCCAGTTTGCCCCAACATTGCACGTCTTGAGCATCACTCTCCAAAAAGTTTATCCTGAAAACACCTGGGCGAAGCACCAAAACATGCATGCCATGAAACACACCACCAAATCCATGTAACCAAAGTAACTGGATAGTTTTAGGGAGACACCACAGCTTGTACAACATGTATCATACATCGGGTATTATACCTCAATCCACCACAGCCCATACACAAAGTAAGGAACCTCAAGCCATCACACCCTATACATGTTATACCTATAGTAGTCCTTATGAAAATATATCCAGAATACATGTGTGTGAAATAACCACAATCTATTGCATCCCTCTACATATATATATGGGTAAAACTAACCATTATGAATATCATCACAAGTAACTTCCAGGAGAATATACCAGGTCCAAAGGGGGTAGTCATCCATCTATCCTCCCATCAGGATGTTGGGGAAAACACCCTCAGGGCTCAAAATACCTGGGGTGTTAGTTTCCCTAATTGACAGGGTGGAGTAGCATATAAAAAATAAAATTTACATGATATAATATAGCTCACAACCACATTATGGGCACAACCTAGTCTTAGACTCAATTAAACCTAGCGTCTCTTGGTCTCCTGGCTGCCACTGCTAAGACCAGATATTTTATAAGCACATGACCATTTAATGAGCTACATTAAATTAATTTATTCCTTTTCACCAGTTTTACTTTATTAATTCATTACCCATTAATTAACCATTAAAATTTTCCACATTACATTACATTAGCATCACAATAAAGTTTCATGCCCTCCAGGCATAAGCAAACTGAGTCCATAGATTCTTAGAATTATAACCTCAGTATTGCATCCTAGCAAGATCTAATCCCATGGGTCAAACATTTATTCATTTATTAACATTATCACTTTCCATATTACCGGGTACTCTAGAAAAACATCTTAAGCTACCAAAAAACATATATAATCAAGCACATCCATCTTCCTCAAGCAGTGAGGAAAGGAAAGTTGATAAACAAAAAACTTGTCCATCATCCAAACAACATATTCAATCAAGCATCCAACTTTCATATCAATGGGTAATCCCATATTCAACCCATTATTTCATCCCCAATTTCCTTAACACTCACATGCATATCCTGATGCATCTCTCCATCATAAGTGTCAACTTCTACCAAAACAACATGTCCTCCCCACCCCATATACTATAACAACACTCTAGGATCAGCCATCCCAAGCTCACATCACATTCGGACCTCCATAGACCATATACCACAATATCCCTCTAGGCTCAGCCATCCTAGGCTCACGTCACATCACAAGAATCCAAAAACAAACATAGAAATCGAGATCTTGGCCCTAAAGCAAGGTATCCAACCTTCACACACAACAAGATCTCATAGCACCAAAGCACAAGGTACTTAAAATTTACAAATATGTGGATAAATTAGGCCCTAAAAAGGCATTATATTTTATCACACAACTAGTTATTATTCTATCTTGAATTAACTGATTCATTATTCACAGGTTCCAACTTTGGGAAAAATTAGCAGCCAGCTATCATAATCTGTCAAAAATTAATTAAATGATTAATTTAACATGCCTTTAATTATTTTATCAACAAGTATCAACATGATTCACATATTTATTCAATTATATTAACACATGGAAGGATAATTCATTTAAACATTCTCTCATCATTAAAACTACAACACACCTAATTCATTAATCATGCCTCTTTAATATTTTAGCTAATTAATTAATAATTAATTCTGGTTTTATTTTCTTTATCAATTCCATATGTCAATCCAAGTATAAAAAATAACATCATACATACCACACTATCATTCAAATTAAGAGGAAAACCATCATGTGATCGATATTAATTATTTAACCTGGTTTAAGTAATTATTAGGTTAATTTCATTGCTGTCTAATGGGATAAATCATGTTAGCTCTACTATTGAACATAAATAAATAGAGAAGAAACAAATACCCTACCTAAAAATGGGTTTTAATGTTCTTTGCATGAGAATGGACCAACGTTGTGGATCCCGATCACCTCTCTCGCAAGAAATGCATCCACCTCAGGACGTCGCGTCATAACTGCACCAATAAAGAACCAATAAAACTCCTTTATAAACATGAAGATCAAGTTTCGTCGCATGGAAAAGAGGAAATAGAGGAAATAGATCAAAGAAAATGTAAGAACAGAGGGAGAACATACCTTGGAATGAATATAGAAGTTTTATGATTGATTCCCATTGAAGGAATCTCTAAAACTCTTGAAAGGGATCCACTGGCCATTGGAAAATGAGAGGAAGTGCTGTAGCTGTAGGTTTTTTGGAAAACTCGAGCAGCTGAAACATTATAAAACATACAACATCAAGTATTTACACAACATGTAACCCCCTTTCACATTATTTAATTCTCAGGGTTCAGTTTCCACCAAAAAATGCATCTTCTTTTTATTATTTAACCCCAAAAACTTACATGTCAGGAACCCAACTTACACGGCATGTAATTATTCATGTTTCTAGTATTTTTTATCCAAACTCCTCTATAGCACTTTCAAGCCTCCTCTTAGCTCCCCAAGTCTTGTAAACATGCAAAGGGTTGATCCATGTGGATCTAGGACCTTATAATTTTTTTTTGGAATTCAACATTTCTGTTTTCCATTCAAATTTTGTATGGGTATTTTTATGTCTTTCAAAAAAACATGTATTTGTAGATAATATTAAATTGTGATTTTTCTTAAAAATTTTCTTATAAATTTATTTTTATATGTTTACATCTAAATACTAAATTTCAGACACATAATAATTTATAATTATATTTAAAATATTTAATAATTTCTAACTGAATTGATAAAAGTTGAAATAAATATTTTTAAAAAAAATAGTAATTTAAAATTTCCACTTGAAAAATCAAGTGGAAAACTCAAATGAAAGTTTTCAATAAAAAATCAAGATACAAATTCATAAGTATCATCTTTCTTCATTTGAAAAAATATAAGAATATTTAATTATATTAAAAAATGCGATAATTTTTATGACTTGAAAAAAATATTGGTCATGAATTTAGAAAAATATTATATATTTAAAAATATTATTACATTATAAAATCCAAATAAAATTTATCATTTTTTCAAATGATTAAGAAATATTAATTTTTTGAACCATTTCAAAACTAAATCCCTTAAAAATGAAATACATTTTTTTATGCCTTAAATGAAAATATTTCTTATATATTTTATAAAACAAATTTTAAAGCATTTAAAAATATTATCATATTTTAAAATGCAAATTATTATTTTTTTAAAATCACATAATAAAATCATTTTTAACAAACAATATATACAACCAAGCATGTACATCTACCTCAAGCAGTGGGGAAAGGAAAGTAGATAAGAAAACAACCTGATCATTGGCCAAAAAATATATTCAAACAACCATCCAACTTTCATATCAATGGGTAAGCTCAACTTCAACCTGTTCCATCATCCCCTGTGTCCTCCCCGACACCTATATACATATCCCAATGCACCCCACTATCACAAGCATCAATTACAACCAGAACAATCGGCCTACCTACCCCATATACTGTAAAATCCCTCTAAGCTCAGCCATCCCAGGATCAGTCATCCCAAGCTCACATCACATCTGAGCCTCCCCACACCATATACCACAACAGCCCTTTGGGATCAGTCATACCAAGCTCACGTCATATCACAAGCAGCAGGTGTAATGTCCCGGCCTGACTTACCACTAAACTGGTAGCTAGACCAGTCGCCACATGACCTCAAGTGTGTCTCCCTATATGCCAGAGGTTGCCGACTTGTAGAGAGGGTGTAAAGGTAGTTCAGTGGGGAGACTATACCCTCAATATCATAGTTCAAAGTAGTAACAGATAGTAAAAATTAGTTATCAGCAGAAGAAGTATAAAGAAATAATCAAATTAGCATAAGACAATTTTAATAATAACTGAATAAGAATATGGCCAATTCTAGTTTATTCAATACATGAATTCCATGTGATGATACATAACTGAAATAAATAAACAATACAACATTCTTTTCATTAGAATACAAAATTAAAAAAAGATAGTAATACCAAATCCAATCACCATGAGCATCTTAAGCTCCAACTCAGTTCTTTGCTCCCAACTTCCAAATATAATAAATAAATCTAAGAAAAGTCCATAGACCTACAAAAAATTAAGTATACTCGGGCACCAATGGAACTTGAGCAGGGTGTGAGATAATAATCTTAGTAGGCTGACACCCACAGTGTCAAACCTAATCCATCCTATGAAATGAAAAACTAGTAGTGTAAACAAATATATATATATATATATAATAATTAAGTAAGTACTCAAAAGTAACATCCTTCATATGTAGTTACTCATTTAATATCCATTTCATTTAACCAAAAGTTAACATTTCATTTCAATGAATTTATAAGTCTTGAGATTCAACCTAAGCCTGGAATCCCCCATATCACTATAAGTACAACAGATTCCTCAGAAGGCCATATAAACAATACAAGTCCAGATTGAATCCAAGCTTCTTATTTGTCTTGTAATATCCTTCATAAATCATTTCATTCAAAATTCAATTATAACATGATCATGTCCTTGACATTCCTAAGTTGGAATTCAAGTATCACTCTAGGTGAAATTTCAACCAACACCCTAAAAAACCCTCCTGATAAACCTCTCAGGAACATGGTATCACTCTAGGTGTGATATAATTAAATGTCAACTAAGCCTATACTTGGAAGTCTTATAGGGAGTCCCCAAGTATCACTCATTTCATATAGTCAAATGCCTCTCGAGGACATCCATGGAATTCCTGTAGGGATCCATGGTTCACTTGACATTTAAGCACAACCTCTATGAGCTTGTTCGTGGAATCCATCAATGGATCCATGGTTCACTCACAGCTTAAACATAATAAACCCTTTGAGCCCATCCATAGAATTATAACTGAATCCAAGTTTCACTCAATGGACAACTGTACAATAGTCATATGAGCCCATCTATTGAATTCTAAATGGAATCCATGATTCACCCAAGACTAATTACTATTTTATTCTTTTAAAAATTCCATTAAGAATGATATGGACAAAACCAAAATCATCTAATATAACTTACCACAAAAGGGTGTCTCCAGAAAGGACCAACCTCATAAGGCTTGGCCATTTATTTACTCACATGGGCACATTTATTATAACAAGCTTCTCAAGATTAACAACTTACTACATGACATGGTAGTATTAAACTCATGTGGGAAAATCCATACAAGGAAAAACATGCTTAATCAAGCAATGACATATTAAGGGCCAAGGGTCTTAGTCACTTATTCCTTCCTAATTAATCCATTTAATTCACAATTTGATCTATAATAAATTTCATATTTGACATCCCATGACATGGGGTAAAAAGGTACACCTAAGGGTGTCTAAGGGAAAATTCATCCAAGTTACATTTAATAAGAAAACCTAAGAGGTGATTCAAATTCATCAATCTATCTCATGGTATAGACTTTAAATACAAATCACATGGGAAAATCATTAATTAACACAAAATGGTACATGCATTAAAATGTCACATATCATCACCAATAGGAATATATAAGGAAATATAAAACCACAAAAAATCATGACATACACTATCACTACATTTTGGTTTGAAGGTAGCACACCTCCGTTGGAGGGGTTTTATTATAAAAACATGACTTTATCAAACAACAAGTAATTTCTCATCCTTAATCATTTATTTAAGCTATGCAGTTCCATTAAATTAGAAAACTCATAAATCAACTTATTTAAAGAATAAATTAAAGAATTCTTAAAAAAAGAGGTCAAGTATAGGGATCCTACCCCATACAGTAGACCAAGCCAATGCTTTCTAACTCAATCTATTGTCCACTTGAATGCACATCCATAAGGGAATATTCACTTGGAGGATATACATACTCATATATATATATATATATACCTTCTTATATGCCTATGAGTCTTCCAAAGGCACCATAATTCACTATACACAACAACTAGGACACACAAACACCATAAGACCCTAATTTAGAGGGTCTGAAACTAACAATGTGTTTATAAGCTTACCCCAAATCGACAGTGCTGGAGAGAAATGACCTAAACCAACTCGTATTCAGTGGTGATTTCCAGAACATGGGAAAACCTCACCCATAAGGCTATTTACATAACCCTAAAATCGAAGAAAACTGAAATCAGGACAACCCCTCAAACCCTAGGTTCTGTCGAACCTTACCAGGTGACAGATAGTCCAAAACGAATCCATAAAAGGAGAAGATGATAGAGAAGTATCTATATCTTTAAGGATTAGATGAATATTTTGTAACGCCCCAGCCCTAGTTACCCAGAGTCAGTGCATCATTACATTACATTGGCATGATACAAGGAATCATGTCCTGAAAGACCGGTCAGTTCAGTAGCCTTGGAAGTACTAGATACATACATAATTTTTACATTACATCATGAAATAAAAAAAACAACATTGTGTCCCCTTTGAACAATATTATATCCCTTAGACTATTCCTTCAGGTTAATCATAATATAATTCTTCGCATCCTGGGAAAAATAAAACATAAGAAAGTGGTGAGCTCAGATGCTGAGTAAAGATAACAATATAGAGGAAACTGTCAAAAATAAGCATAAACATTTAAGGAAATGTATAAGACTAAAACACAAGCATTTTAAACTTAAACTTCAGCATAATATGGTAAAGATAAATCAAATAATTCCATTTACTTATTCATGTGGATATTCTACTAGTCGAATAATCACAAGTAATATCAATAGCCAATTTCATAATGATGGAATGCATAATGTTGGACATCATAACCACATAGTCAAGGTCTCGTGCCAAGACTACAAATAAAATTTTTTCAAGGCCGTATGCCAAGACACTAGTTTGTCTCATGTGACCTACCGATGCATCAAGGAGCTATAACAGGCTCCACCCATCACTTACTAAGTCCAATGCATTCCTCATATGAAAAGTTTTAAACAAAACAAAAAACTTTTGTATTAAAAATAGCATACAAAATATCAATAATTTATCAATAAACCATGAATGGTATAAAAAAACACATCCACAGTCAAATATATTACAAAACCTTTAATAAAATATGGAATACTTGTATCATAATAAATAAACTTCAAACAATATTAAAATCCATCAAAGGATGTTGACATAGATGAAATCAAAACTTTTTGAGAGAAATATATCTTTCTATTTTGAAATCATTTAAAAGTAATGTAATTATAAAAGAAAAAATTTATTTTGAAAATATTTTTTAATCTTTTAAGGTAAGCTTCGACAATGTTATAATGGAATAAAATATCCACACCCTCCATATAAGTTAAAAAAACATTCTTACCTTAATTTTGTTGAAAAAGACATAAAGTACCTTGTTTGGAAAACAACAAAAAGATTCCTTTCAAAACATATAAGGTCAAATAAGGGTATAAATGAATTTAACCCATGGTCTAGTAACTAGTAAAAATATTTTCAAATACATTTTTAAGAAAACACTGATGTGGATGATAAAGAGGTCCCAGTATATACTTACGTATTAACAACCTCGGATAAGTAAAGAGATTGTAAAATTAACCATTACCTTGTACTTTCCCTTATTCAAGGGTAATTTAACCTCATGTATAATAGTTAAATCATTATTATTAAATTATACAAGAACCAAATAAATAAATATGATATCATATATGATCTTCTAATATTTCTTTGTTAATAATATTTTAGTAGTATCATTGTTTTGGGTGTTAACTAATTTATTTTTATTTATATATTTTGTTACGTAAATCATGTTTGTTATGGATAGGATGTATTTGATTCATATCCAAAATTATATTAAGTTCTTAAACATTATTTTTAATCATAAAATGAAAATTATTCTTGAATGGTTATGATGTGGAATGAATCTCATCGCGTTCGTGGAGAGGATAATCCGTACATAAGCACGAGCGACATTATCATTCAATTGAAGGTGAAATCGTATATAATTGAATGTTATATCATATATACAGAATAATTAACATGCTATATTTATTATTTAAATCAATTATACATCATTATTATACCCATCCAAATAATGAAGTGTTGAATAACAACTACACCACGACGTGGAGACGGTAAGTCATACGTACATACGTATGGTGACTTTTTCATTAATAGGATGGATAGAATAATGAATATGGTTGTTCCATATTTATAAAAACATCACAGTATTTAGAAGGTACTGGAGTTATTATTTTGGTATGAAAAAAAACAAATAAAGAGGAAGTGGACGAAGAAGATAACTTTGAAAGAGGTGATGAAATTATTACCTCTTCTTCAGGTGCTTCCTTTTGATTTGATCAAAAGGGCTCCTTAGGTTGGATTTATGATCAAAGGAAGGCCTATGGGATAAATTGAATGTAGTTAGAAGGATATTTGAGTAGGTTTTGGCTGATCCAAATGGATCTGGAGGTGTGAAATTAAGAGAAGGGGAAGTGCCCTTTTTATAAGAGAGGTGAAGGTCACTTTAGGAAAAGCTTGAAATATTAATTTATTATATAATCATTTTCGGTTTATAATGGCTCCAAATGGATTTATTTTGAGGATAAGGTGGGTATGGGTCTAAATACATTCAACCAATAGGTTTTATACAAGTTTAGGTAACCATATGAACCTTATCTTTTATATTTAACTCTTAGTTAATTAGTTTAATATTTATCATGTCTTCTTGTATTCTGACACTATATGGTTAATAATCTTACTTTAAACTACCAATAGAACCTCAAGTGGTTCATTAATGATATATATATATCAATATATAAGTCCTTAGGCCAAATATAAGATTTTTAAGAAAATTATATCATTTAATAATATAATATTTGTTTTAAAAACTCATTTATGTCAATTTTGACACAATGTAGTATTTGGTTTTTTATAAAAGTCATAACAGCATGGTTTTTATTAATAACCTACTACGCGACATGGTAGTATTAAACTCACATGGGAAAAGCCAAATCAGGAAAAAAATGCTTAATAAAGCAATGTCATATTAAGGTACAAGGGTCTTAGTCACTCATCCCTTCCTAATTAATCTCTTTAATTCACAATTTGATCTACAATAAATTTCATGTTTGAAATCCCATGACATGGGGTAAAAAGGAACACCTTAGGGTGTCCAATGGAAAATCCATCCAGGTTATATTTAGTAAGAAAACCCAAGGGGTGATTTAAATTTAGAAATTTATCTCCTGTAATAGACTTTAAACATAACTCACATGGAAAACATCATTAATTAACACAAAATAAGACATGAATTAACATGTCACATATTAATACCAATAGAAAGATATAAGGAAAGCTCAAACCACAATAATGCATTACATGCACTATCACTACTTTTTGGTTTGAAGGCAGTGCACCTCCATTGGAGGGGTTTTATTATAAAAACATGGCTTTATCAAACAATAATATATTTCTCATCCTTAAGAATTTATTCAAGATATGAAGTCCCATTAAACTTTTAAAATCGTAAATCAACTTATTTAAAAGAAGAAATTAAAGCATTATTAAATAAAGAGGTCAAGGATAGGTATCATACCTCAAGCAGTAGACCAAGACAATGCTTTCTAACTCAAGTTTTCATCTACTTACACACACATACTTCTATATATATGTATATATACCCTTAACCCAATGCTTTTATTCCCTGCGCTATGAGGAAATACACACTTGGAGGATATACATACTCATATATATATACATACATACCTTTGTATATTCTTATGAGTCTTCCAAAGGCACCACAATTCACTATACACAACAAATAGGACCCATAAACACCCTAAGGCACTAATATAGAGGGTGAAACCCCAAAAAATGGTTTGGGAGCTAATTCACACTCAAATTTACCCAAAAGAAGAAGGTAGGACTGTCCTTGTAGTCTAGCTTGAGTTGTCGAATCCTCAGAGACTTAAGAAGTACCTACAGACACGTACATTCTATGGATTGTTTTTGGCTATGAAGTGTCCAAATTGGGTTAATTTAATATGGTTTTAAAGGATCACTAATAGATTTAAGTTAATTCAAATTAAGGTAATGAGTTGATCCTAGGTTATCGCTCAGGGTGGATTGTATGAATTCCTTTTTTAATGATTTCAATTTCTTATATTTGAGATCGGTTCATTTAATAAGATCAAAAAAAATCATCACTTACTGGTTTAATGCCTACACAACCTAATAATAATCACCTATACACTTAAAGGATCAAAGTTTTGAGCACTCTAAGGTAAAGGTTCGTATTATAACTTGAAATGTGTGACCTTAAATTCAATAAGGATGAAGAGGTTTTAAAATCATCAAAGAAAAATATCATTTAAAAGAAGTGATTAGCCATTAATGGAGTGAGAAATAACATCCAATCCAGCCCCTTGATAATCCCTTGGATCAAACCATAAAAGAGTTATCCCTCCATTGATGACATGTCTTCAATGGAATCGGGAAGTAGACTTACGAGGGTGGAATTTAAGAAGTAAAAACAACAACAAAAATTGATCACTCCATCATTGTGTGATAAATATCACAAAGTATGGTGTGAATAAATTCACACTGTGAACCAAAAGTATAAATGTGATATGTATAAGAATATAATATGATTAAAGGAATAACTTTTATTAATAAACTAAGGTGAATTAAACAACTTACATGAGAAAAAATGTGATTACAAATACAAAGCGGTAGCATAACACTACAATAAAACCAAGCACCAAAGATCCAAAAACTCCTCCATAACCACTACCTTAAATATGCATTTTGGGAGCCTTGGGTCGATCCTCCAATAGTACAAAGTATCCCACTTGATTATGGTAGGCCTAGGGTGTTGGAAAGCTTTTGGAACTTGGACTTTTCCACTCTTGACCCGAGGTGGCATCCAGCTTGCAACCACAGGACAAACGTGCTTGGAAGACCTTCTAGATGGCCGAATTAGAGTTAGTAATAGCATCAGAAAATGTATCCCTAGATATCTTCTAACCTCCTATAAAATTTGGGCCCATTTTGATTTGTGTATTCCTATATATGATTAGATTGTTAGGATGTTTTCTGAGCCGTAGAATCTGGCCCAGAATTTTATCTCTAAATTGGGTCGTCTTAATAACCACCATCGAGGCCAAATTAGCACTGGATTCTGAATAATTATTTGTTCCTATACATTTCTTCTATAATTCCACAAAATTTGGGCTTCATCGGGCTGGTATTTCGGGCCCCACATTCTCATCAGTGGGCTAGTGTCCAATATGACTTCTCCAAAATTGTTTGCATTAAATCCCATTTTGGTGGTCTTCCAATGTGAATCTTCCAACACTCCACAAAAATGAATTGTTACCAATATAATTAGAAACATGAAAATTAAATATGAAAATAAAATCAAGATCATTGGGTACTTTAAATGATTTTCAAAAATATACCACATAATAGTGCATTTTAAGAAGGAATTAGAATCATAATGTGAAATGATGTTCAAAGTGTAAAATGCACTAAAATGGTGTTTATGAATAATAAATCACATGAATATTATATATATTAAAAATGAATATTAGCCTAATTTAGTTTATAATCACACCCCCCAACTTGAGTTTTTCAAGTCCCGAGCAAAATATATCTCAACAATATGAAATTCAAATTCCCTTTTCCAAAAACATTTTAATACACAATGATCACCAAAAACCCTTATACCAAACAATCATGAAACCCATAAAAATATTTTAATACATGATAGTTTCATAAGAATATCTCAATCCCAAGCCCATTACTTTGTTCAAATTCATCTCCATATTTCATCCAATATCAATTAAGAGTGATGATGTGTTGTGCATCGCATTAGACATGGGGGTTCATATTTATTAAAGAGGGAAATTATGGAAGCTCTAGGTAGAATCACATTTATATATTAAGATGAGTATTCAAAAAAATATTGTATTATTATTATTATTTTGTTTTTTTTGGCAATTTTTCCATGGTAGTTGAAATTGCACTCAAAATAGTCAACCCATGTAGCGAGACTTTGCTGATGACTCCCAGGATCAAAGACCTTAGGAAACCAGGTGAATCCCACATACTTGGGCATCATCTTGAGTTAACTCAATCAAAAACAAATTAAAATTACCAAAAATAGAGATAAAATTACTAACTCTGGGCCAGACAACAATGGAGTCATGATCCCCAAGTGCTGAAATCCACGCATTAGGTCATTTCATTGCTCTATGTGCAAATTTATTTTTTTTAATTTATTTTTATTGAATACTCATATTAAAACTAAAATGATCACCGAACCTATGATATTTATTTTGGGGACCCCATGAACTCAAACTAATACCCCACTATCCAAAGGATGTGCATTGTTATCTTTTTTTTATATTTGGATGAAAATATAAATGATAAAATATCACATTGGACAGCCACAGTTTCCAAAATCTATGCTCATGAAATTATACATAGATTAAAATCAGATTCATGTAATTCTAAATTATTTGATATTAAGTTTCAAAGTTTTCAATTTGTATTATCATGTTCAAAGTTAAAGGATTTTTTCCTTCTATTTACACACTTTTTTCAAATCATTCATTTTTTTGGACACAAAAGCATTTTTTATTTTATCTCCAACCAACTTAAAATAACACTATCCCCAGTGTTTAAAGAAAAGAAAATTTAGAAGGGGTATAAGTAGAGAATTAAAGTTCATGAAAATGAGGATCATGGAATGAAGTCACCTGGTGGTTGAAGTTAAAATTCTAGCTGCTCCATTTTAATCTCTTGATCTTGATGTCACTCTGAGAATTCCCTAGTAGATAAAAAAAAGAAAAACAAACAAACAAAAAAAATAAACTATATATATATATATAATAAGGAAAGTGAAATATAATTATATATATAAAAATTATAGAATAAGAAAGCACAAAAAGTCATAGGTCAGTGGTATACGCGCACCCCTGTCTCCCTTCGGTCCCAGGTTCGATTCCCCATGGTTTCGCCAGTTGTGACAGGGTTTTCCCCACGACCTATGATGTGGCCTTTTAATTTTATTATTATTATTATTTATTTATTTATTTTCAACTATCAAAACATAAAAATAAAATGAACTGATGATACATTGTCTTCTTTTTTAATTTCTGGGTAAGGTATTACTCAAGGATCACACCACGTGACATGGATGAATATGGCGCTCCCCTTTCATACCCATCCATACTCATAATAGAAGAGTAGGTCAATGGTCTATTTTTTTTAAATGTAAAAATGATTCATTAATCCTATTTAAAATATAAAGTTTATTAAAACAACAAAATGATTGGAAACTTGAAAACCATGGGTTGCCTCCCATGCAGCGCTTTGTTTAACGTCGTTAGCCCAACATGGACCCCCTAACTTACCCAATACCAATTTTCAACATTTTAAGGACCCCATATTTCTTCATGTCCACTAGATTGAGATTGATTATTTTTTTATAATTTTTGTCATGTGCAAACCTATGTTCTATAATGAGTGTTAGAATCCAAGGAATATCAAAAATGGTTGATCTAGTTCCTTTTTTATTTCCAATGACATTAAGAATAATTACCTCTTTAATGGTTTCAAGATAAGAAATTGTAAAAATTGGAAGTTTTTGGCTATCCCCAATGAATGGAAACTTGAGGGTGGATTGAAAGTCCTTTCGTTCAAGTTTGGGTAGGCTAACACATTCAGACATAGGTTGGGAAGTTTGAATCAAACTCAATTTCATGTTCAAAATTACTCAACAGAATTAGTTCCTTTTGAATAGAATATTCAACCACAAAATTGGAAAGATCAATTTTAGGAATGGGTATGGACTTGATTTTTGTGATTTATCTTAATGGTTCAATGGTTGGTGTTTTTAAAAATTTATCAATGGAGTTATAATTAGGAGACTCAATCCATGATGTCGAATTCTTTTCTTTTGAATCCAAAAAGTCAATTTCCTCCTGATTTAAAGACTCTTCAACAATTCCTTGATCCTATTCATATATCCCAAATCCAAAGGTCAATTATTCAATAAATTTATGAGAGGTTTGTGGGAGAAAAGAGTCTTATATCAATGATGAGGAAGGGATAGAATGAGTGGGAATAAGTTCCATAACCGTCTCAAAGTTTTGTAATTATAATCTCAATGATGAAACCTAAAAATTCATTTTATCCATTTATTGACACAATTTCTCAAGTAATGGTTGTGGATCATGATGGGAAAGGGGTTGAGAAAGATGGTTTGTTCGAGGTGGATAATTAAGTTGTTGGAATTGCACAGGAGGATGTTCAGATTGTCTTTGTGGGAGTTGAAACTCATTATATGTTGGGATGTTTTTTGGATCATAGGAGTAAAAATATCGTGGTTCATTAGGTTTTTGATGATACCACATGTATAAATTAGGATGGTCATTGTACATCACACATGGGATTGGGTGATCAAAGTAGGGATAGGTTTCCCATGTTTGGACTTGTTCAAAATTGCCTTCCATAGGAGTGAGGGAGTGAGAAAATAGAAGTGGGATGAAAAAAAGGATGATAGTGTGTAAGATAACTTACTTAGGTCCCCTTAAATGGCTCCAAAATTTGATTCATGCTCAAATTTTCTCAAAATAAGAAGGTAGGACGGTCCCTGTAGTCTATCTTGGGTTGTCGAATCCTCAGAGACCTAAGAAGTACCTACAGACACGTACATTATATGGATTGTTTTTGGATATGAATTGGCCAACTTGGGTTGATTTAAGATGGTTTTAAAGGATCACTAACATATTTAAGTTAATTAAAATTAAGGTAATGAGTTGATCCTAGGTTATCGCTCAGGGTGTATTGGATGAATTCCTTTTTTAATGATTTCAATTTCTTATATTTGAGATGGGTTAATTTAATAAGATCAAACAAAATCATCACTTACTAGTTTAATGCCTACACACCCGAATACTAATAACCTATACACTTTAAGGATCAAATTTTTGAGCACTCCAAGGTAAAGGTTCATATTAGCACTTGAAATGTGTGACCTTAAATTCAATAAGGATGAAGAGGTTTTAAAATCATCAAATAAAAATCTCATTTAAAAGAAGTGATTAGCCATTAATGGAGTGAGAAATAACATCCAATCCATCCCTTTTCTAATCCCTTGGATAAACCCATAAAATATTTAGCCCTCTATTGATGACATGTCTTCAACGGAATCAGGAAGTAGACTTACGAGGGTGGAATTGAAGAAGTAAAAACAACAACAAAAATTGATCACTCCACCATTATGTGATAAATATCACAAATTATGGTGTGAATAAATTCACACCTTGAACCAATGGTATCAAAGTGATATATAGAAGAACAAAATAAGATTAAAGGAAGAACTTTTATTAAGAAACTAAGGTGAATTAAACAACTTACATGAGAAAGAAATGTGATTGCAAACACAAAGCGGCAGCATAACACTACAATGAAACCAAGCACCAAAGATTCAAAAACTCCTCCATCACCACTACCTTAAATAGGAATTTTGGGATCCTTGGGTCGATCCTACAACAGTACAAAGCATCCAAATTATGGTATGCCTAGGGTGGTGGAAAGCTTGTGGAACTTGGACTTTTCCACTCTTGACCCGAGCTGGCAACCAGCTTGCAACCATCGAACAGACGCGCTTGGAAGACCTTCTATATGGCCTAATTATAATGGTACATAGGAGAATAAAATGCATCCCCTGATGTCTCCTAACCGCCTGTAAAATTTGGGCCCATTTGGAGTTTTTTATTTAGAGATATGATTAGATTGGTAGGATGTTTTCTGGGCCGCAGAATATGGCCTAGAATTTTATCTCTAAATTGGGCCACCTTAATAACCACTATAGAAGCCTAATTAGCACTATATTCTGAAGAATTATTTGTTCCTATACATGTCTTCTAGCATCCCATGAAATTTGGGCTTCATTTGGCTTGTATGTTGGACCCCAAATTCTCATCAGTGGGATGGTTTCCAATATGACTTCTCCAGAATTGTTTTCATTAAATCCCATTTTGGTGGTATTCCAATGTGGATCTTCCAACACTCCATAAAAATGAATTTTTACCAATATAATTAGAAACCTGAAAATTAAATATGAAAATAAAATCAAGATCATTGGGTACTTTAAATAATGTTCAAAAATTTACCACATAATAGTGCATTTTAAGAAGGAATTACAATCATAATGTGAAATGATGTTCAAAGTGTAAAATGCACTAAAATTGTGTTTATGAATAATAAAGCACATGAATATTATATATATTAACAATTAATATTAGCCTCATTTATTTTATAATCAGGATCTTACCCAAAATCGACGGTTTTGGAGTGAAACGATCTAAACTGCCTTGCCTTTGGAGGCGGTTTCCGGAACATGAACCAACATTACCCCAGAGGCCACTTGCATAACCCTAAAACCGAATAAAACTAAAATATGATAAAACCCTCAAACCCTAGGTTAGTACAAACCTTATTGGTCCATGGATAGGCTGAACCAAAGATAGAAAAGTAGATGAGGGAGGAGGATCCATACCTTGAAGGATCAGATAAAGATCCACCTGAAACAAGTTTCATAGTTACATACTATGGGATGCACGGTTTCAGACAAACTGTGTGCCCTCTATATGTCTTTAAACACATGACTTTCTTAGTATAGTGCTCCTAAAACTCATTAAGCTACATGGGAAAGTTCTCAGGACTTCATCCAAGTCCAAAAACATCTCTTTTAAGCATCCAAACTCTCAAAATTACATTTTGAAGTTCTATTTTAAAAACGACTCGTCCAATAATTACCAAAATTCAAATTCCTTCAAAAAAAAATCTGGTTCAAAAACATGGGTTCTTAAAATAGGAAACAAACATAGAAACTGGGCTCTTGACCCTAAATCAAGACATACATCTTTCACACACAACGAGCTCTCATGGCTCCAAATCACAAGGCACTTGGCCTTTACAAGCAAGCGAACAAATTAGCCCCTACAAAGGCATTATATTTTATCACACAACCAGTTCTTATTCCATATTGATTTAACCAAATTCATTATTAAAATATGGGAAACCTAAGTATCCATACATCACAAGATATCACAAATTAATTAAAAATTGATTTATCATGCCTTTAATTCTTTTATCAATAAGCATCAACATGATTCACATATTTATTCAAGTCCATTAACACATGGAAGGCCAATTCATTTAAACATTCTTATAGTATTAAAACTACAACACATTGGATTCATTAACCATGCCTCTTTAATCTTTTATCTAATTAATTAACAATTAATTCCGATTTTATGTTCTTTACCAATTCCATATTCTAATTCAATCATAACAATCACAACATAGATACCACACTATCTAGAAAATTAAGAGGCAAACCATTATCATGGTACAAAACAACAACATCATTATGTGATCGATATCAATTATTTAATCCAGTTCAAGTAATTATTAGGTTAATTTCATTACAATCCAAGAGGATAAAATCATGCTAGCTTTACGATTACACATAAATAAATAGAGAAGCAACAAATATCCTACCTCAAAAAGGGTTCCAACATTCTTTACACAAGAATGGAACAACGCTATTGATCCCAATCACCTCTTCTGCAAGAACTGTATCCACCTGAAGATTCCTCACCATAATCGTGCCAACAAACAACCAACAAAACTCCTTTAGAATCATGGACATCAATCGTCATCGCATGTCAAAGAGGAACAAGAGTAAAAATATTGAAGAAACCGAAAGAAAATAGGTAGAACATAACTTGGATCGAATATGGAAGCCCGGTGATCACTTATCATCAAAGGAATCTCCAAAACACCTAGAAGAGAGTCGATGTCTGCTGGAAAATAAGAGGAAGTGATGTAACTGTAGGGTTTTTCAAAAACCAAAGTAGTTGAAATATTATAAAACACACACCATTGGAGATTTACATGACGTGTAATCCCCTTTCACATCATGTAATCCTAAATTTTTGGTTTCTACCAAAAATATGTCATATTTTTATTATTTAACCACAAAAACTTACATGTCATGAACCCAACTTACATGACATATAATTCTTACAAGGTGTTTAATTCTTCCTGTTTCCATCATTTCACACCAAAACTCTTCCAGACCACTTTCAAGCCTCCTATGAGCTCTACAAGCCTTGGAAACATGAAAAGGGGTGATCCATGTGAATTCGGACCCTTATAATTCTTTTAGTGGAATTTAGAAATGCAGTTTTCTGTTCAAATTTTCTATGAAGATTTTTATGTCTTTCAAAAAAATCATGTGTTTGTAGATAATATTAAATTGTGATTTTTCATCCAACTATTCTTATAAATTTATTTTTATATGTTTACATCTAATTACTAAATTTCATACACATAATAATTTATAATTATATTTAAAATATTTAGTAATTTCTAACTAAATTGATAAAAGTTGAAATCAATATTTTTTTAAAAATTAGTCATTTAGAATTTTCACTTGAAAAATCTAGTGAAAAATTAAAATGAAAGTTTTTAATAAAAAAAATAGAGAAAAATTCATAAGGAGAATCTTTCTTCTTTTGAAAAAATATAATAATATTTAATTATATTAAAAAATGTAATAATTTTTATGACTTTTAAAAAAATATTGGTCATGGATTTAGAGAAAAAAAATTTAGGTCTTTAAAAATATTTTTAGTTTATAAAATCCAAATAAAATTTATCATTTTTTCAAATTATTAAGAAATATTGATTTTTTAAACCATTTCAAAACTAAATCCATTAAAAAGGTAATACATTTTTTTATTCCTTAAAATAAAATATTTCTTATATCTTTTAAAAAACAAATTTTAATGAATTTAAAAATATTATTAGTTTTTAAAATTTGAATTATTATTATTTAAATCACATAATAAAACCCTTTTAACAAAAAAATTAAAAAATCATACTATCCCTGCTGATAAAATGCCCTGATAGAGTCAGGTAAATTGTTATCACAGATCCGACAAACTCGGTTAATTTAAAACATACCCAATCTAGTAAAACAAAAATATAATCATTGCTTAACTTCAGTTTCCAGCTAGACACAAGAAGACTTATTTCACATTTAGAATAAATATTTTTTTATCATACATCAATACTAAACTAATAGTTCAATAACTTTTGAATCATAGATATCCATTGTAATGAATGATGAATATAAAATATAAGGCCCTTACCTCATTGTGGAAAGATAATTATTTGTCAAATAAAACTGAAAGTGCTTAACTTTTTTATACCCATAAAAGTGTTTAGTCTCAATTTAACTAAGATAATGAGTATATAAACAAACTACTTATCATGTTTTAGATAAAGAAACCTTTAAAAATATATCTACATAACAAATATTTTAGAGTTAGTTCAACATGACCATCTGAACTATTCTAAATCTTCATGAGATTCCTTTAAGAAATTTTAGAAATACTCAATGAAGAAAATGAGTGCACTTGGTAAATATAGTGTAATCTCTAGGATAGTTTGTCAAATAACATCTTATCCAAGTAATAATTGATCATAAATATGGACTAAAGTTATTCTAAAACTCACATTTCCTTATATACATCAATATCATGATGGTAGTAAAAGTAAGATCAATGATGAGTCTTATATATATATTGAAAATCTTCCATAATTTTTCCAAGAAGTGTTTGAAAATAAAAGTGAAAAAACTAACCATATACCAAATATATTTTCTAATTGATATCATATCAATTGTGATATGATAAGAATCTATTAGTACATTTCCACAAGTTCTAGTTGAAAACCATTTTTAAAAGTTGTATTTAGCTACAAATGAACATTAAACACTAAGGTGTATCTAAGTAAATGATCCTATAGCCACTAAATATATTAACATCTAGTCAATACCAACTATATTTCCATAATGGAAGACTATATTTTTAAAGATAGTGGGAGAAAATTTAACTTTTATGGGTTAAAGCTATGGATGCACATGGGTTGGTATAGGAATGTTGGACTCCACTCAACTTAGTGGGAGGAGTACTTACAAAGACACATAATGTGTAGGAATTTATAACCAAAGAGGTGGTTTATGTTCAACATTATGGGTTATAGATTTATTATTATTTTAGAATAATGAATCTTATAAAGAAGCATTAAATGAAAATATGATAATGTTGAAAAGTATAAATAAATTCAATTAATGGACTCCATGTATCAAGATTTAGGGAATCAGTATTTTGAATGTTTCCAAGACTATGTACTACTGGTGATTATTCAATAGAAATTGGCATGGATGGTACAATATGGTACCAATAAAGCATGATTGATTATTGAAAGTTTTAGTCTATGAAAAAACTTATACACAAATTATCATGAATAAAATCCTTTCGAATTACACTTTTTAAAACATAGTTCTATGATCAGCTTATTGGGATATTGATTTTCAAGGCCTCCTCATTTAGAGGAAACCTTACAGAAGATTTCTATATTAATGACCAAAGGGAGACCCTATGGTGTATTTCTACAAGGCATAACTACAAAGGATTAGTGAAATCAATAAATTCCAATAAGATATGCATATTATATAAATCATGAATAGTGATTATAAAATATTCGGTTGGAATAAATGAGTGACGTATATCTCTAACGAGTTAGTGGGAGCACTATAAGTTTTCAAGATAAATATTTTGATAAAATATGGGAATAATTGTTCTATCCTACCAGTTTTTTATGTTTAAAGAATGAAATTCCTCCAAGTATAACTTAAAGTAACAATCATATTCTAGGGAAAAATTTATACAAAATATATCTATGGATTTGTTAAATATAGTCATAGTACATATATTAAAGTATTGACAAAATAAAAGTTGAAACAATTCAATACTGAATTGTTGTTGGCATATAATTCTTTAAGTAAAACATGCATGTGGATAAGAAGAGATTATTTAGAATAATAAATTTTCATAAGCTTAAGTGTCCAAAATTTATCACATATTCCATGATATATACTATCGTTTGATATTATTGATGCATAATAGGTGAATATAAAATAGATCCAAAATGACTACATCAAATTGTAGTTAGAACTATCTAACAGTACTTAGAAAAGTAGAACTAGATGAGTTCCTGGTGTCTGGAGGATTTATAATAGTAGTTATCAAGGGATTTGAAAACTTGTCTTCACTTAGTTCATTTGATTAAGTATCATAGATAAGGCTATGGTAATATGCAATAAAAACTTATTATAGCCAGTGGTTTCCATATCTACAATATATGAGTATGTTGCAGATCTTAATGCAGCTTAAGGAGTAGTTTAGCAATGTATTGTTCTGATTTTGGGTTATACCAAAATAAATAGTTTTATCATTATAAGCCTTAACTATGGACTTAGTCAGGATGTCTAGACTCTGACATGGGAACAAACGGCGGATACTCAGTTATATCACTACTTGAGGGATTTTATCCAGGTATTAATGTTGTAGTAATTATATTTTCCACATATACATGTGGAGTTACCAATCCTAATCACAGAAACATGGTAGGTCCAGCAGCTATATTTATACTTAGTAGAAGCATGTTTAACATGTGAGAACTAACCAATCATTAGTAGTTGGCTCTAGTAAATGTGAGAGTATTTTGGAGTTGTTTTCCTATAACCAACTACTTTATTGCATGTATATTTGAAGAAGTGGATATTAATTTAAATACCTTATCACATATTGAATATTATTCTACATAAAATTAATGTTATAGTGTCTTAGAGTATTTATCACATTAAAAAGGTCATAGTAGTTCTCCGCTATGATGAGAACCATAAAATTCTTCTTAAATCTAGTTATATGGTTGGATAACATTCTACGATGGGGAATATAGTATATTGACTGTCAAGTGATATTACTTGTAAGAAGATGGGATTTTTTTCTCATGAAGTTCGCACTTGATAATCTCTACAATAGGAGATTATGATAACAGACCCGTCGGTATAAAATCTATATGTTTATGCATTATCATATATTCTTATCTATGAGTGTGTGTAATAGTCCTTAAACTTTAAAGTTATTATTATTGTATGTCATGACTCACACACTTATATTTACTAATCAAAATCATGATGTCATATGTTCACAAAATGTAGGGTATGTTGGTTCTATCACAAATGACGTTTTATTAATTAATAAGTCATGGAAGGATTTTTCCCTTACATTTGTATAGAAGTTGGTATCTCATCCCTTTGATTGAAATGGAACTATCACATTAAATTACCTGACCATGGTGTAATGATGATTTTATTTTAGATAATAAAAAAACATGTATCAATCATATAGGTTGATGACATGAGTGTGCAACCTACTTGGTGAGATATTATGACAAAGAAATTATATTACATAGTGAGTTCTCATATGTGGTTTTCGAAGTTACAATATTAATTTCTTTCTCTTGGATGTTCTAGTAATCTTATACTTTAGGTAAGTTCACCTAATGCCAACGAGAAAGAACCCTAGAGGGTCACACACTAATTTTTTTCGTTGATCTCAACTAAATTTTTTTAGAATTTAATTATTGGAATAAATTTTATTATCATGACCGGGGAATAATTTTGTTTAGGATTTATTGTTCACAAATATTAAATAAATATTTATTTGTCAAACTATTAATATAATATTTATTTTATTTATTGAATATTTATTAAATATTTATCCATTGGATTGCGAATAAAATATTTATTTTATTTATGAATAAATATTTAACTAATATTTATTTGGTTATTCGATAAATGTCGAGGAGGACGAGCGGACCAAGATTGTGTCCAGTGATGTATATTAATTTTCAAGGTAGTAAAATAATATTTATCATTGCGACAGTTTATGCATACGCATGCCATTAAATAATAATATTATTATTATTATATGACTTAGAGTCATATAAGGTTTAATACATTATTTAAGTTTTTTTGTGAAATTAAATAATATTTTAACCCTTCCCTTATCTCTATAAATAGGCGATTATTTCTATTGTATAGAGATTGATCAAGATTGATCAAAATTAATAATCATTGTGCACAATGAAATCTAGACCTCTCTCTCATGACTAAAGAATGATCAAGAGATTCTCTTTCCTCCATCATCTCAAGAACAAGTTTGCAAGGAAGATTCTTAAAGCCCAATGGAATCATCGTAGTGATCAAGAGGAACACCACAAGATGATTGAATCATCACGTTATCACCTGAAAATCCACCGGTATTGTTTGAAGATAAAAGGAGTATGTGTGGATTACCACTAGAAGGATTCTATACTTGGATCCTACAAATTCAATGATGGTAGTTCGAAGAGGATTTCAAACGATCAACACCTTCATCAAAGAAAGATATTAAAATTGAAGTATTCTTTCTTCTGATCTATTTAAATTAATTATAAACTTAATGTGAAAATATCTTTTATTGGTTTCGACAACCTTTCTTCTCAGTATTCTTTGGAAAATTTTGTTGGTCGTGATGTTTATGTCTTGTACAATATACAAATGATCCATCAAATCTGACAACTATTGAATCAGCATCAGACCCGATAAGCGCTTATACTATGATTAGAACCATCAACTATTTCTTTTTAGGCTTCTAGATTCATCATTAAAGAGCTAGTGTTTATTTTATCTTGTTTCTTACTATAACCTAAAAAGAATGGGATGGTTTTGGTATCTTGGGTACCATTAAAGCCAAGGGACTATCACATTAAATCCTCGAGCGAGTGAGGTGGGAGACATAGTGGTACATTTGAGTATTATTGTCAAACTTCCTTATAAAATATCTTGTAACATTACTTTATTCATTTTGAATTATTTATCTATTTAAATCATTCTTTTATTAAATTGTTTAATCCATCAATTAATGCTTAATCGCTTAATCTTTTGTATCGCTCTTCATTTTATTCTTCTACTTATTTTATTCTATATTATTATATCATTACACTTTTAATACTTTGATTCTTTTATTTTATTCAAAAGGTTTTAATTTATTTAATATTTTTAAAAGAAGTTTGTTTTAAAAATTGGATTGTTTTCCTTTACCTTATTACTTTGACCTAAAAATCACACCAAGGATGGATCAACAACTAGGACACAACTCCCTATGTCAATCTTCATCCACCACATCACCCAGACCATCCATCCCCCCAAGCATAACCTTCTCTGGAACGAAGAACAAAGGAAAAACTGAGAAGGAAAGTAGGACCTTAGAATTGCTAACACTATGTCTCTGAATGCTAAAAAAATAAAGTCGACAAGGAGAGGGTGAAAGGCCTCTTAAAATTGTATATGATCCACCCAAGAATAAATAGAAAAGACTGGAGAAAGATAGCACTTCAAGGGGGTTTTCAATTTAAAGGAAAACCTAGAAATTAGAAGACTGTGGTGTAGCACCCTACACCACGGCACAAAGGTGTTGACACATGACAAAACTACGGTGTAAAGGATGGGATCACGTCACAATAGGGCTAGTTAAAACCATATACAAGAAACACGACATAGTGCACACCATAGATCCTATAAACTAGGAGAAGGGCCACGACGCAAAGGATCCACCACATCGCAGAATTCTAAAGATAAATAAAAAATCACGCCACAACCCACCTCCACGACAGAGAAACCCAAAAATTGACAAAACCTATAAAATTTCTCCTCCAAGACTCCAAGGCATAGCTATTATGAAAAATAACCACCAAAACCTCACTTCCCAAGGCTCCACGTTGTAGCGAATCTTTACACACTGCAAACACCCCCTTTACAACACAGCATAAGACTTCACGCTATAAAATCCTTCCCTAGCTGAAATTTAAATTACAAGTCCATCATGCACTTCTTAACTCCCACAGAACTTCCCCTAGATACCACCACCACCTGATTCCCATAAACAGATAAAAAAGTATGAATTGATACACTTCTGCATGAGACATTTGATATAACATTGTTATTTATCTAATTCTACACACTCAAATGTTTTCTATGGATGTTGTTTGGTTATTTTATCATTGTTTCTCACTCTGATTTGAGACATAGTCTTCCTAATGTATGATTTTGACCCTAGTTGTTAGTCAACAACCTTTGATGTACGAGGAGATGTGTTTGGGGTCATGTATCACCTCAACCCAGGCGCTATTAGGTGAACCATGAGGCGAGGTGTTACATGACAACTTCTAAACCCTATTGGAGCATACAATACAAAACTATTGTCTAATGATGATTTTAACCCCTATTGGAGCTTCTGGTAGTACCTTTTTATTGAATGATTTAATAGGGTTAAGATGGTTCCATGAGTAAATTATGTCTCACCTCTGTTGGATTGTAATAATGGGCTCTTAATATTACTTGTAAATTGACTATTTTTCCCTTGTAGAGAAAGCAAACAACTGTATTCTTCAAAAAAATCTTTAAAAGACAACAAGTTTTTTTTTAAAAACAACATTATAAAAATTCTCTATTTTTTTACGGATATAAACAAATATTATTTATGAAGGAAAAAAAATATTTATTCTAAGAAACACAAAAAAAAAGTATTATACATTTTAGCAGCTTAAAATTTTATTTTTTTAAAAGAACATATTTTTTAAAATAAAATGAAACTCGTTGTTTTCACAAAGGCATAAACATTTTTTATGGCATAATTCTTATAATGACATGAAAAATTTATACAATTTTTAATGGAATTTTTGTTTTTTCCCTCTAAAAGGGTGAAAATTATTTTTTAAACATAAAAAAATAAAATTTTATTTAAATGTAACAAAAGAATATTGGAAATTTTCAATGAAAAATTCACTTGAAAAATATACTAGAAATTTTCACGTGAAAAAACCCGCAGAAAAATCCACCCAAAAACCCACTCAAAAATCCAACTTAAAATTTCCATAGGAAAATATTTTAGGAAATTCCATTGGAAAATCTAACAAAAATTACTACCATATAATCCATTAGAAAATTGTAACATAAAATTCACTTAGAAAATTGTGATGAAAAAATCCACAGGAAAGTTCAAATGGAAAATTTCACCGTAAAAATCACTAGAACATCAATCGAAAAATTCTAGTGGAACATCCACTCATGCATCTATTAAAAATTTCCAATTGAAAATTCTAGTGGAAACATTCAGTGAAAACTTTCACTAGAAAATGCTAATAAACATTACCATTAGAAGGTTTCACCATAAAATTCTAGCAAAAATTTTCTCATGAAAATTTAGGTGGAAAATATTAAAAAATTGTTTCACTAACAAATTTACTGATTATATTAGAAATTTTCATTGGAAATTTAAATATAATGAATTTGAATATTCTTTTATAATTTTACAATGGAATTCTTCACTAAGATTATTCAATAGAGTATTACCCTGAAAATTTTCACTTGAATATTCTACTGAATTTTTCAAGTTGAGTTTTCCCCATAAACTGAAAAGTGGAATATTACATTAGAAAATGACAATGTAATATTCAAAAAAAACTACAATGAGATTCTTTTAGTAGAAAATTATATCCAGAGATTCCAATGAACTTTAATCTAAAAATTTTCATTTGACCATTGAAAAATTGTGGTGAAATTTTTCAATAGAATTACTCATTTCAATATTTTAATGTAAAGTTACATTAAAGTATTCCATTGAAATTTTCTAATGAAAATTTCTACTAAAATTGTTTGCTAAAATATTTCAATGAAAATTTTCATTGAAATGAAATTAAACTCAAATTTTTAGTGGAGTTCGACATTGGAGTTTTCCGTTCAAATTTTCTACAAAGATTTTTATGGATTTCAAAAAAAATCATGTGTTTGTAGATAATATTAAATTGTGATTTTTCATCCAACTTTTCTTATAAGATATTTTTTATATGTTTACATCTAATTACTAATTTCTAGATACATAATGATTTATAATTATAATTAAAATATTTAATAAATTCTGACTGAATTGATGAAAGTTGAAATCAATATTTTTTACAAAATAAGTCATTTAAAATTTCCACTTGAAAATTAGTGAAAAACTCTAATGAAAGTTTTTAATAAAAAATCAAGAGAAAATTTCATTAAAAGAATAAGTTTCTTATCAATATTTTTTGGAAAATTAATATCTTCTCTTGGTTTCGACAACCTATCTTCTCAATATTTTTTGGAAAATTATGTTGGTCGTAATGTTTACGTCTTGTACAATATACGAATGATCCATTGAATCTGACAACTATTGAGTCGACATCATCCCTGATAAGCACTTCTACTACAATCAAAACCATCAACTATTTCTTTTGAGGTTTCTAGATTCATTGTTAAAGTGATAGTGTCTATTTTATTTGGTTTATTACTATAACCAAAAAAGAATGGGATGGTTTTGGTATCTTGGCTACCATTAAAGCCAAGGAACTAATACATTAAATCCTCAAGCGATTAAGGTGGGAGATATAGCGGTACCTTCAAGTACTATTGTCAAACTTCCTTGTCAAATGTCTTGACGCATTTACTTTATGCATTTTTAATTATTTATCTCTTTCAATCGTTCTTTTATTAAACTGTTTAATCCATCAAGCAATGCTTAATCACTCAATATTTTTTATCGCTCTTTGTTTTATTCTTCCACTTATTTTATTTTATATTATTATATAATTACACTTTCAATACTTCGTTTTTTTTTATTTTATTCAAAAGGTTTTAATTTATTTAGTCTTTTTAAAAGAAGTTTGTTTTTAAAATTGGATTGTTTTCCTTTAATTTTTTAAAGTGCAATTCACCCCCCGACCATTTTACCTTATTACTTCAACCTACATATCACACCAAGGATGGATCAGAAACCAAGATACAACGCCCTCTGTCAATCTTCAGCCACCACATTACCCAGACCATCCATCCCCCCAAGCACAGCCTTCTATGGAACAAAGAACAAAGGAAAAATTGAGAAGGAAAGTAGGGAAATCATCTTAGAATTGCTAACACTCAATCTTTGAATGCCAAAAAATAAAGTCCACATGGAGGGTGAAATGACTCTTAGAATCATCTATGAGTCACCTAAGAATTGAGAGAAAATACTGAAGGAATATAGCATTTGAAGGGGGTCCACAATTTATAGGGAAACCTAAAAATTAGAAGACCGCAGCAAAGCACCCTACACCACGACACAAAGGTGTTGACACAAGACAAAACTACGACATAAAGGATGAGATCACGCCACAATGGGGCAGGTTAAAACCATATACAAGAAACATGGTGTGGTGCACACCGTAGATCCTATAAACTATGAGAAGGACCACGACACAAAGGATCCACCGCACCGCAAAATTCTAAAGATAAAGAAAAAGTCACGCCACAACCCACCTCCACGACACAGATAGCCCAAAATCAACAAAACCTATAAAATTTATCTTCCAAGACTCCACATCGTAGCTATGATAAAAAAGGAAGAACCACCAAAACCTCACTTCCAAAGGCTTCAAGCAGCAGTCGATCTCTACACGCCTCAAACACCCCCTTTATGACACAACATAAGACTTCACGCCGTAAAATCCTTCCCTAGTTGAAATTTCAGTTACAAGTCCATCATACACTTCGTAACTCCCACAGAACTCCCCCTAGAAACCACCACCACATGATTCCCATAAACAGATCAGAAAGTCCGAACCGATACACTTCCGCATGAGACATTTGATAGAGCATTGTTATTTATCTAATTCTCCATACTCAAATGTTTTCTATGAATGTTGTTTGGTTATTTTTTCATTGTTTGTCACTTTGATTTGAGACATAGTCTTCCTAATGTATGATCTCAACCCTCGCTCTTAGTCGATAACCTTTGATGTATGAGGAGGTGTGTCTAGGGTCATGTAGCACCACAACCCGAGCACTATTAGGTGACCAATGAGGCGATGTGCTATATGACACCTTCTAAACCCTATTGAAGCATACAAAACAAAACTACTGTCGAATGATGATTTAAAACCCTATTGGAGCTTCTGGTAGTAGCTTTTTATTGAATGTTTTAATAGGGTTTAGATGGTGCCATGAGTAAATTTTGTTTCACCACTATTGGATTGTAATAATGGGATCTTAATATTACTTTTAAATTGACAGTTTTTCCCTTACAGAGAAAGCAAACAGTTATATTCTTCAGCAAAAAAAAATCTTTAATTTCAAAAAAAATAAGGTTTTAATTAGTTAAAAAATTAATAAAGTACTTATATCTAAAATATATATTTTTAGGTTTACAAGTAATAAACTTTGAAAACAGAAAAATAATAGTATGTAGTTATATATTAAAAATATAATTTATATATCAATTCATAAAAATAGGGAAAAATTATTTTAAAATAATAATAATTTTTTATCCCTATAAAAAATTATTTTTTATTTTTATTTTTAAAATTATAATTTATAACACAACTTATAAAAAGAGGAAAAAAACTATAACTTTTTAAAACACTACATTTTTTTATTTTTAAAAGACATTAAAAAAAATCACTATTTTTTTACGGATATAAACAAATATTGTTTATGAAGGACAAAAAAATTTATTTTAAGAAACAAAAAAAAGTATTATAAATTTTAGTAGTTTAAAATTTTATTTTTTAAAAATAATATATTTTTTAAAATATTTTGAAACTTGTTGTTTGCACAGAGGCATGAACATTTTGTATGGCATAATTTTTTTAACGACATGAAAAATTTATACAAATTTTAATGGAGTTTTTGTTTGTTCCCTCTTAAAGGGTGAAATTGATTTTTAAAACATAAAATATCAATTTTATTTTAAATGTAACAAAAATTCATTGGAAATTTTCAATGAAAAATTCATTGGAAAAATCTACTAGAAATTTTCACGTGAAAATTTCACAGAAAAATCCACCCCAAAAATCCACTAAAAATCCAACATAAAAATTCTATAAGAAATTCTAACAAAAATTTCCACCATAAAATCCATTAGAAAATTGCATCGTAAAATTCACTTAGAAAATTATGATGAAAAAATCCACAGGAAAGTTCGAATAGAAATTTTCACTGTAAAAATCACCATAACATCAATCGGAAAATTCCACTGGAACATCCACTCATGCATCTATTGAAAATTTCCATTGAAAACTTACACTGAAAACTTTCAGTTGAAATTTCTAGTGGAAACATTCATTGAAAATTTTCACTAGAAACTGTTGATAAACAATACCAGTAGAAGGTTTCACTGGAAAATTCTAGCAAAAAATCACATGAAAATTCTAATGGAAAACACTAAAAAAATGTTTCACTAAAAAATTTGCCGATTCTATTAGAAATTTTCATTGGAAATTTAAATATAATGAATTTGAATATTCTTTTATAATTTTCCAATGAAATTTTTCACTAAATTTATCCAATAGAGTATTACATTGAAATTTTTCACTTGAACATTCTACTAGGATTTTCGAGTATAGTTTTCCCCATAAATTGACAACTGGAATATTACATTTGAAAAGGACAGTGTCATATTAAAAAAAAATTCCAATGAGAAGCTTTTAGTAAAAAATTATTCCCATAGATTCCAATGAACTTTAATCTAAAAATTTAAATTTGACCATTGAAATTTTGCGGTGGAATTTTTCAATAGAATTACTCATTTCAATATTTTAATGTAAAGTTATATTAAAGTATGCCATTAGAATTTTCTACTGAAAAATTTTAATGAAAAATTTCATTGCAATGAAATTACACTCAAATTTTTAGTGGAGTTCAACATTGGAGTTTTATGTTCAAATTTTCTACAAAGATTTTTATGGCTTTCAAAAAAAATCATGTGTTTGTAGATAATATTAAATTGTGATTTTTCATCCAACTTTTCTTATATTTTTTTATATGTTTACATCTAATTACTAATTTCAAGATACATAACAATTTATAATTATATTTAAAATATTTAATAATTTCTAAATGAATTGATAAAAGCTAAAATCAATATTTTTTTTATAAAACAAGTCATTTAAAATTTCCACTTGAAAATTATAGTGGAAAACTCTAATGAAAGTTTTTAATAAAAAATCAAAGAGAAAAATTCATTAAAAAAATAATTTTCTTCCTTTGAAAAAATCTAAGAATATTTAATTATATTAAAAATGTAATAATTTTTATGACTTGAAAAAAAAATATTGGTTTTGACTTCAAAAATGCAATTTTTTAGGTCTTTAAAAATATTATTAGTTTATAAAAGATAAATAAAATTTATCATTTTTTTCAAATGATTAAGAAATTTTAATTTTTTTAAACAAAAAATAATTTATATTTTTTTAAACCATTTCAAAACCAAATCCATTAAAATGGTAATACATTTTTTATGCCTTAAAAAATGTTTATTATATCTTTTAAAAAACAAATTTTAATGCATTTAAAAATATTATCAGTTTTTAAAAGTTGAATTATTATTTTTTAAATCACATAATAAAACTCCTTTTAACAAAAAAAAAAAAAAAAGATCACAATGTATTTATCTGATCCGTCGGACCCGGTTTATTTTAAACTTACCCAGCCTGATAAAACGGAAAATTAAATGTAACAAGCTTCAAGCGGCACCCGCCGACAACGCCGAGTAAATATGACCGTTGCGCAACTTCATGTTTTGACTTTTCAAATACAAATATACTCATCTCAGTTCGAATTTTTCCACTGAGATCTCCACTGTCCATAGAATCAGATGCCCTCTCCCCAGTCCTCAAAAGCTTCATCAACTAGAATACTGATTGATGCATCCGGAGGCGAACGACGGCGGCGTTTCTGGTGACCGCGGCGGCGTTTTAATGGCGAAGTCTGGCTCAGAGGAGACGAACGGGGAGCTGGCGTTGTTGGGAGACAGAGAGGAAGACCAGAGCGTGGATGGAGCTCACCCCTACGCCTTCCATATCTCCGGGCCTCGAAACTTGTCTTCTCCGACTTGGAGAGAGCTTCTCAGCTCTAGCTGGTGACCGCCCATCTCCTTTATCTACTCTGTTATATCCTGTTTCATGGTCTTCTTCGTAGGATATTTTTGATCTCTGTTTTGATGTGATGCGGTGACAGGAAGGATCCGAATTACAGGAGAACGGTGGTGGCCTGCTTCATCCAAGCAGTTTACTTGCTGGAAATCGACAGACAGGAGGGCCGAACAGGGGACTCTGCACTGGCTCCGGAGTGGTGGACGCCCTTCAAGTACAAGCTCTCACAGACGCTCACCGACGGCCGGGACGGATCCATATTCGGCGCGATCCTGGAATGGGATCGCACGGCGGCGCTCGCCGACCTCATCCTCATCCGACCCAGCGGCGCCCCGAGGGCGGTGCTGGCGCTCCGGGGGACGCTCCTGAAGAGCCCAACAATACGGCGGGACGTGGAGGACGACCTGAGGTTTCTGGCTCTTGAGAGCTTGAAAGGGTCCGTCAGATTCACTGGTTCCCTGGAGGCGCTGAGATCCATGGCTAATAAATACGGGAGCAGCAACGTCTGCGTTGCAGGCCATTCACTGGGCGCGGGGTTTGCTCTCCAGGTGGGGAAGACACTGGCAAAACAGGGGATGCTCGTTGAGACGCATCTGTTCAATCCGCCATCGTTTTCCATTGCCATGAGCTTGAGAACGCTTGGGGAGAAGGCCGGGGTGGCATGGAGGAAGCTGAAGTCGATGCTTCCGAATCAGGGAGCGGCGACGGCGGGCGATGTTGATGCGAGGATCTGTCTGAAGAAATGGATACCTCATTTGTACGTCAACAACAGTGATTATATATGCTGTTATTACACGGACCCTGCTGGTGGGGAAGATGAAGGGAAAACAGAGGTGGCTCCCAGAAGCGCGCAGATGGGTGCGAAGCTGTTCGTGATGTCGAAGGGAAAACAGAGGTTCATGGAGGCTCACGGGCTGGAGCAATGGTGGTCTGATGACGTGGGGCGTCAGCTGACTGTGGGAGACAGCAAACTCATCACCAGGCAGCTGAAATCTGTGCACACCCTCCCTGCTATGGTAAAACCACCCACCAAAATAAAGTGATTTTGCTTTTGATGTTTGCTTGATCTCTCCTTTCCATGGTAGAGAAACCATATCATAAGGCATGTTATAGTGATAACATGCCACTGCCTATGACAATCATATTGTATGAGAGAATCAAAGGGTGCATTTAAATGTGATGAATGCATGAAATGACTTGTTTTGTAATCTATGAGTTGATGCACAAACACTAAGAAATATCTCAAGATTCATATAAGGGGTCACTGATATTGAGATGGAGTAAGGGGTGACTGTCACTGTCATTGTCATTGAGATGGAGTAAGTTCGTATGTGCTCATGCCACTGATGATTTTCTCCCTCACCTGAAGCTCTCTCTCCCTCTCTCCCCAAGATACTAGCATATCATGGGAGGGTTGGAGGATCCCACCTGAGTGTTGAGTGTTCAGTACAACCCATGGATACACCACATATGAAGGAGTCTGATGACCGTCTCTTAGTGATCTTCTTCAAATGTTTGGTTGAGGATAGTTATAGTGACATTATTATCCCAACCAAGTTAAATGGGGGGGGGGGGGGTGAATCAAAGTATGATAGATTAGAACAATCCATTTTGATCTTGTTTTGTCGTTAAACAAGATTACTATTCTCTCCATTTCTCATAGCAATGTTTTAGCATAAATGAAAACATGCACATGACACAACAATATTATTTGGTTCACCCGCATTGAGCTACACCCAAGGAGTATACATAAGCAATCTGCCTATGTACAAAATCCACTAAAGCACACTGCTATTACAAAGTTTGGAGCGGCTGAATCAAAGTATGATAGATTAGAACAATCCATTTTGATCTTGTTTTGTCGTTAAACAAGATTACTATTCTCTCCATTTCTCATAGCAATGTCTTAGCATAAATGAAAACATGCACATGACACAACAATATTATTTGGTTCACCCGCATTGAGCTACACCCAAGGAGTATACATAAACAATCTGCCTATGTACAAAATCCACTAAAGCACACTGCTATTACAAAGTTTGGAGCGGACTCACTATTTCTCTTGGTTCACTACCAATCACAATTTGAAAGCTCATTGCTATTTCAACTGAAGTGTGCTAACTGCTCCTTCAAAATATTCTTCTTTCAATCACCTGAATCAATATTATTCACGAAAGTTGGGATATGGTTGCGCGAAAGTGAATCGTATGCAAACCAGAAGGATTTGCCAATAAATTATGTGGTAAAGAGGTATTTATCAAGTGAATGAAATTAGAGCTTCATGACACACCAAATTGTGATTGGTAGTGAACCAAGAGGAACCGTGAGTCCGCTCCTTATAAAAGATTGGAGTTTCATGAAAGAACAAAGCTTCGTGAAAGATATTATTCTCTCCATTTCTGATAGCAATGTTTTAGCATAAATGAAAACATGCACGAGACACAAATATATTATTTGGTTCACCCGCATTGAGCTACACCCAAGGAGTATACATAAGCAATCTGCCTATGTACAAAATCCACTAAAGCACACTGCTATTACAAAGTTTGGAGCGGCTGAATCAAAGTATGATAGATTAGAACAATCCATTTTGATCTTGTTTTGTCGTTAAACAAGATTACTATTCTCTCCATTTCTCATAGCAATGTCTTAGCATAAATGAAAACATGCACATGACACAACAATATTATTTGGTTCACCCGCATTGAGCTACACCCAAGGAGTATACATTAGAGCTTCATGACACACCAAATTGTGATTGGTAGTGAACCAAGAGGAACCGTGAGTCCGCTCCTTATAAAAGATTGGAGTTTCATGAAAGAACAAAGCTTCGTGAAAGATATTATTCTCTCCATTTCTGATAGCAATGTTTTAGCATAAATGAAAACATGCACGAGACACAACAATATTATTTGGTTCACCCGCATTGAGCCACACCCAAGGAGTATACATAAGCAATCTGCCTATGTACAAAATCCACTAAAGCACACTATTATTACAAAGTTTGGAGCAGATTCACTGTTCCTCTTGATTCATTACCAATCACAATTTGAAATCTCATTGATATCTCAACTGAAGTGTGCTAACTGCTCCTTCAAAATATTCTTCTTTTGATCACCTGAATCGATATTATTTACACCGCATTTGGTGTGTCGTGAAGCTCTAATTTCATTCACTTGATGAATACCTCTTTACCACATAATTTATGGGAAAATCCTTCTGGTTTGTATAAGATTCACTTTCACGCAACCATATCCTAACTTTCGTGAAACTTTCTAATTCTTCATGAAATATTTTATCTTCCACAAAACCCCAATCTTTCACGAAGCTTTGTTCTTTCATGAGACTCCAATCTTTTGCGAAACTCTCTAAAATTTCATGAAACTTCCTTGGTCATATTGACACAAGTTGTTTCTTCATGGAACATATTTTCTTATGAATCCTTTACTCAAGAAAATCCTTTTGTGAATTCAGAGCATTTGGATCTTCATCAAGGCTTCCTATTTTAAAGGAGGGGGATGGCCACATATTTATAGATGTTGTTTCCCCTTCGCAAAACTTTCTTTCTTGCCACTACCTTTTCATGAAACTCTTTAATTTGTTAACGAAACTCACATTCTTCGCATAACACCTCCATCCACGTATGCTTCTGAAAAACAAGACATCTTCACATAACTTCTTGTATTCACAAAACTTATAGCCTTTTTGAAACGTTATTTTACGATTCACCAATCTTTCATGGAACAATCAATCTTTCACGAATTCTATACCTTTTCCATATTATCATGAGGCAGTCTTGGAAATCTATCTTTCATGAAACTTTTTCCTTTCTTCAAAATTTGAACCCCAATAATTTAGCAAATACTAAGAAACGCCACCACATTGCACACACAACTTTCTAAACCACTTCCAGAGCTTCCATACCCATGTCTTGAAGCTTTTTCAACATACATATTCTAGAATCATGCTATAATTCCACAAATGAACTTTTCAACCTGCTTTGTCAATAAACACAATCAACCCAAAAAACAATTCAGGGACACCTTAAGGGATTTTTTCCTAACAACCTCTCTCTTGGAGTTTGTTGACAACTCTTCCCCCTTTGATTCCACTTTAAAGCTTCTTTCACTAGATTATTGATAGATCTTTGAGAACTTCCTATATTAACCAAAATTCACATCTTGTGAGTCTAGATAATGACCGAGGATTTACTCAACACATACTCTACGCCCACATGAGTCATGATCGACATGAGAAACAAGAGTAATATGAAAAGTTAATCAATGAATCACTTCATTCTCAAGACACACTTTTGTAGAACTCTACCATTGTAGAAAAACCATTTCATCGCCTCTGAGGAGAGAATGGTGACACTCGAGAAGACCAATTCTTCAACCCCACGAAAACCCCATCGGGTAACTACTTTCATCATAAACCCCATAGGTTAGAACATCATGATATATCTACTTTGAAGGAACATCATCAACATCATCAGATTTAAACACTCCCCCTATTTCTCTACTCCCCCTATTAGCTTCTCCCCCTTTCATGACCACAAATTCTCCCCATTTGTTAATAAACCTAAAAGCCAATCCTTTGTGTTCTTCAAAAAGGTAGGGAACACATATCAACACAAATGAAAAACACATCATACCTCAGGGAGTGGGGGTTATAATTCCATACTCATTCAAGTGCATGGAGTCGATTGAACTCCAAGAGCCAGTCGATGATGTTCAAATTCTTATTTAGGTAAGTCCTTTATCATAATATTTGCATCCTATAGTTTTATAGGCACATACTCCAACTTCACAAGCCGATGCTCCACCTTATCCTTGATTAAATGATACTTGATTTTAATGTGTTTTTTCCATGAGTGATAGACTGTATTTTTAATAAGATTTATAGCTCTTGAATTGTCATAATGGATTTTTATTGGATATTTCACTTCAATTCCCATATCTTTAAGTTGTTGCTTCATCCACAATAACTGCATGTAATATTGATTAGTAGTAATATATTCAACTTTTACAGTGCTCAAAAAATGAAATCTTTTTTCTTTTTTATCCAAGAAATTCAAAATCCTCCAAGATAGAATGCACCATCTGATGTTGATTTTCTATCATCTGTTTAATAGACCCAATCTACATCTGTATAACCCAATAAATCTTATTGAGATTTCTCATTGTATAAAAAACTAAAATCCAATGTGCCCTTGATATACTAAAGTATTAATTTTAATTCAAGTAAATGGATTTATTTGGGATTACTTTGATACCGCACCATTTGACACGTGGGAAAGACACTGTCGAATCATGTCACTGTTAAGAACAACATACCACCAATGATATGCCTATATTACGTGACATTAGCATCTTTGCCTTCATAATCTCATGACAGTTTCATCTGAGTATCCACCAGAGACTTCATATCCTTGAAATTATCCATTCCAAATCTTATCAAAACCTCCTTGGAATATTTGGATTGAGAAATGAATGTTTCATTACTTCCTTACATCACATGTAAACCAAGGAAAAACATTAGTTCACAAATCATTGATATTTCAAGCTTACATTTCATGAATTCTTCAAACTGTTTGCACTGTGCTTCATCCAATCCTCCAAAGATCATGTCATCGACATACACTAGAACAATCATCCTTTGATCCTCTAACTATTAACATAGAGATTGTAATCAACTCCACCACGCTAAAAACCAAGCTTCTTCAAAAACTGATCAAGTCTTGAATACCATGCTCTCAGTGTTTACTTCAACCTACATAGTGTCTTCCTTAACTGAAAAAATATTTTCACATATTCATGAATGATAAAACCATATGGTTGAATGATATACACTTCTTCCTCCAGATCCCCATTTAGAAATGTCGACTTGAAGTCTATATGAAAAACTTTGAACTTTTTTTTTGTAACATCACAAGTAAATAAAGAATATGATATTTTCATATTTATTAATATTTGTGAGTTAATTATTAATTTTACTTTAAAAGGGACACTATGTTCAATGGCGTACCCGATACGCAACAATGAGTTTCTTTGAAATCTTACGTTGCACACTAATAATATAATATTATTATTTTAAATGGTAGCTAACGCCGAGCCGTTGTATTGGAGGGAATGAATAGAACTAACTAAAATATGATTATATATGTTTGTTAAATTTTTTTACATTTGTCCAATAAAAGTTAGCGGCTTAAAATGTGAATGAAATCCAATTTTAAGCACAAATACTCTAATATTCTTTAAAAGGTCGATTTACCGTCTTTTGATGGTGAACCCCTTTTAAATCTAGTTTTTTGTCACTTTTATATGTTCTATTTGACAAAATAATTTTTATCTTTATAATTGGGACATCAAAATTTACTTTGGATGAAATTTTGATATTTTTCTGATAATGTTCATTTTTAATGAATAGTGAAAAAATGTTGTATTTTAATTCAAAATCGTCTTTTAATCTAATTTATTTATATGGTTAGATTATATTTTTAATTGGTTTTAAAGTGTAAATAGATTTTATTTTTATTATTTAATCCAATATTGGTCATTGTAAGTAATTTCACTTTGAAATTGGACATTAACAAGTATTATTCTTTTAATAGTTATTATTTCTTAAAAACACGCTTTTTGTTTTGACGACGATAATTAATTATAAAATTAATTAATGAAAATTCTATGTTTTGAATTTGGTAAAATAGTCATCATTTTTGAATCCAGAATATCAAATTTATCTTAGAGTGAATTTTTGGTATTTTTCTGAAAACTTTCAATTTTTGATGAATGGTGAAAAACACTTCGTTATTGTTTAAAACTGACTTTTTATTTAAAAAATTATTTTTAAATTTAAATTTGTTTTAAAGTCAAAATAGATACATAATACCTATATTAATACAATGTAATTCATTGGATTAATTTTATAATAATATTTGATATATAAAATTCTATTGAACTTTTTAACGTCTTTTTACCACCTTCTAAGTGCTTTTCCAAATTTTCATAAAACGTAATTTTACCACTTATTTGAATTGAAATTCAAAAATATGACATATATGGTTGTCATTATTAAGTAAAATGTGGTTCAATGGGATGAAAATAATTTTTGGTGAATAGTAACTTTTGACTTTTATTAATCGCGATTAAAGGTAATTAGGGTAATTTAAGGTAAAAATAATATTATAATAATATAAAATTACCTTGACACTTATCCTAAAATTATTGGATGAGTCATGGACGACCATGATAATCCATGAGTCAATTTTGGTACCCCATGGAGCCACTTGGGTAAGATAATGACATTAATAACTTTTTATTTAAAGTAAAAATAAAAATGTCATAAACATGTATTGTTTTACTAAAACAATTTTAATGTGGGGTTATATAACTGATATATTTGACTATAAATATTAATTATAAATTTAAAAATATTTCCTACATCATGTTATTTTTTTTATAATTTTTAGACATTAAATAAATAAAATTATTTATGACACAATGATGATGCAGTGTTTACGTCATTAATGAATGATTTAAATAAATAAGGAGATAAAAATTAAAACAATATCCAAAACTTGTCCAATTCTTATTGGATGATTTTATTTCTAACATGGGACACATTATCTTTGACTTTAATGATTTTTGGACCTTTAGAAACCGAAAATCATTATATAATAAAATAATATTTTCAAACTTTCCAAAAGAGCCCCTCCTCTCCCTTATAAAAAGCCCTCACTTACTACCCATTTCTCACACTTATCAAGCACTTGGATTGTTTAAACTCTACTCCAATAATCTCCCAATATCCCTATCTTCATCCTAGAAGCCTTACCTTAGGATGAAATCACTTCAAGAAACCCTTTTGGTTCAAACCAAAGGGAGTTACCCGATTTAAAGGTAACATCTTCTCTTAAGTTGTTTTGTTTTATTTTACTTCTCCAACCCCTTAAAATCATTTTATTACTTTATTTTATAAAAAAAGTATAATCAATAAACTAGGATAGTTTTATGATAAGGATTATAGCTACACTTACACGCACCTCCATCTAATGGGTAAAGAACATACCGTTTCTATGGACGGCGAACTACTGCCTCACGAAATGATGATTGTTCAATTATTTCCTACCGCCTCTCATGGTGGCCATTATGATGGAAATATATCTATATATTATCTATATTATTTTTATGTTTTCTTTATTCTTATGTATTTTCCTTTTTATAGCATACCTTTATGGTTCCCATAATGGGTAAACGCGATAATTTCATTTGAGGAAGTGCGAACTACCGCCCCCTCAAAATGATATGACTCGTTCATTCCATACGTGGAACGTATAAAGGATAGAATTTATTAACTTATGTAAAATATATAACATAAATATTATATTAGAATTATAATATACATATGTATCATTATGTTGTCATTCCATTAAAATATGAAATAGAAATGAAAGTAGCGTTCATGCGTACGTACGGCTTACCATCTCCATGAATGGTGCATTTCATTTCTTATCTCCAAATGTTATGTACTATTATAAATACACATATATACTGGATATATATGATATATATGACATCTAAATTATGAATATCATTCTGGAGATAATGGAATTTTGACCACATGGAAAATTTATAATTATAACAAGTTCATTTTTGACTCAAGTTCCGAACATCGACAAAATGTCCGATATGAACTCAAAAAATTAACTAATTGTTATATCAGGGTAATAAGTGATATAAAAGGAATAATAAACTTGAAAAATATTCTTAATCAAGTAGAAATTAACTTAAGTTTATCATTCAGGAAGAACAAGGAACATACGAGCGAGTCAAGTCGGACACGTGGTAAGGGGATTCTTATATCACATTTAATTTAGTGAGATTTCAATTGTTCGCCACTTATTTCTTGTATGTGGTGTATTTTGTACTAAAATTTGATATATATTATCAGTATTATTTTTATATTCATGGTATTATTTTGGTGGTTAGTAATTTTTGGTCATACGATTTGATTGAATACAACGTGGTAAGGGATTTCTTATCTCACATCTAATTCAATGGGATTTCCATTGTTCATCACTTATTTCTTGCATGTGATGTATTGTGTACTAACATTTGAAATATATTATAATGATTATCTTTATATTCATGGTATTCTGTGATTCATTTTGTGGTTATTAACTTTTGTTCTTACGACTTGATTGATTACAACGTGGTAAGGGGTTTTCATCTCACTTCTTATTCCCGTGAGATTCATGCTATATTTTCCACTATTTCCTTTTGTGTGGTGTATGTACTGCCCAAGATTGTATTATTTGTGTAATATAATTCAACTTATGGGTATTTACATCTTCATTTTATGATCCTTCTTTCATGGGGTGTATGTTTCGTAAGTTACCAAATCGGTAAGGGAACCTTTCACCCTCCTCTTTTTAAAAGACTTCTTTTTGTTATGTATTCTAATTCACATCTTCTTATGTTGGGATATGTTCTTGTATATCCTTATTGCTATAAATTTTATGTCCAAGTGACGAGATACCCTTTTTTCTCTCATCAACTCATTTTATTAATTTTAAAGTTATAAGAACCCGGTTTTTTCTATAAAAGACTTTGGAATATTCTTGATGTTATTCCAGAGAAGCGCCTTCAAACGACATGCGATTCCAAGCCCTGGTGTGGCCGGAATTAAATTTTTAGTGCGTTCACACTGGGCACGCCAAATAAATGGAATATCTCCTAAACGGTTTCTCGGATGGGAAAACTGAGGGCACCATTGAGCCCGGAGCGTTCCGTTTACCCTATGAGGGGTGTAATTTTCATGGGCGCGGGCCTCCTATGAAAAATGGCCCTAGGAGAGTTTTTGTAATTTAGCAGCCTCGGGCGTTAAGTTTTATAACTTTCAAATGGAGGATCAGATTAAAATTATGAGACCGCCATTGCGCTCAGAACGCAGAACTTTCCCTAGGAGTGGCCTAACCTCGACCTCGCCGAGAGTTTCAGATGTGGGTCCTTTCTTGGGTGATTAAAAATTAAATATGTTAAATTTTATTTCCCTACTTAAACCAAACCCACAACTTCACCTCTTCCCCTTTGAGAATCCTCTGGCAGAAGATCTCTCAAACAAGGAGAAATCCCTTCAACCTCCTCCTCCTCTTCCTCCGATCAAGACGGGGGCGACAACGGCGAGGTGCAGATCGACCGTGAAGTGTCGGGCTACGCCCCTGCCGGTAGGAAATTTCGTTTTGCATTTTAATTTATGAACCCTTCTTTCAAATTGAATTACTTGTGTCGAATTGCTGCCAATTTGTTGGGAGAAGGATATTTTTTATTATAGCGTGATTTGAGGTTTCCATCGTCCTTTTCGGATCGAAAATCCGAGTCCCGAGGCGTCCGGGGTGGCCCGAGAAAGTTTTCTGGCCATTTTTCTCTTTTTTTTCGGCGGATCCAGGGTGGTTCGGCGGGCTTCCGGCGGTCCGGGACAGCTGCAGGCGGTGGCGGGTCGAGGACGACGGCGACCGGGTGAGGGAGCGCAGCAGGTGGCCGGGTGCGATAGTCCTCATCCGGGCGAGGCATTGGTTCCAGGCGGCGAGGCCGATCTCACCGGGGGGCGTGACGAAGCGGGGTTGTGGCGTGTGACCCCGTGCGGAGACAGAGACCCACACTCGACGGGTCTCCGTGGAAGACCGTGACCGGACCTCGTGGCTGGTCGGCGCTGCATGGACCCGGAGACCACGGCCGGGCTGCGCGGCTGAGCCGCAGGCCTGCGCTATGAGCTGGGCCAGCTGGCGCGGGCCGGCCCAGACTGGCCGGACCAGGCCGGTCCAACCCAAGGGGTTCGCCCCCTCCGACTTCGGACACCTGTAATTTTAGCTACAAGTGTCTGTTTTGTGTGCCGTCAGCGACAGTGTGATCCTTGGATCGATATTTTTTTTTGAGATGGTCTTGAGGATTTTTAATTCCTCATATGAGGGGCTCGGTGGCGCGACATGTACGTTAAGTGGTATTGGCGCTTTTCCTGAGGTTCTTGTTTTGGATGGTGCGGGCACATCCGATGTCTGATTTGAGCGTCGTCAGTGGCGTTGTGACCCTGGAATTAAGACAAAGATGTCCAAGGAGTTTTCGGGTGTTGAAACCAGATTTGAGGCGTGGGCCCACGGCCCGTCCTTTGAGTTGCGAGCAACGTTTCACAACTTTTTCATCAGATGTTCGTTCGGGGCGTGCGAGTAGTCGATTATGAGTGTTTTTCCACGGGCATTGCAATGGCGCAATCTGCCCGCTTTAATTCAGCACGGTGGTGCGGGCCCCACGAGGGTCGGTTTGGGTATTGACGGTGAATTTTTATCTCCTTCACCGGGTGTCCGTTTCGGACATGTGATTAGTCAATCTTGTGTACTTTTTCAAGAGGATCACAATGGTGTGATCCGTTGGCAGCACTTCGGGACCATATTGCAGGTCCCACGTAGCACTGCTCGCGTACGGTATGACAATATGCATCTTTTTCTCTGGATATCCATTTCACGCAAGTAAGCAGACAATTTGACGTGTCTTTCCGAGGAGATCGCGCCGGTGCGATGCGCCTGACTGTTTTCAGGGCCGAGGCTTGGCACCACGGGACACCATTCGGGCGTAAAGTAGTTTTGGACAACTTTTCCATCAGATATCCATTGGAGGCGAGTAAATAGTCTATCTCGCATGTTTTTCTGTGAGGATTACAACGGTGCGATCTGTTTGGATGTGCAGAGTCTCATACGAGATCTTTTTAAATGTGGAAACATGAGAGGTGCTCCGATGGTGGTTCTTCTTGCTGTGTTTGGAAGCGAATCCTTGTGTGTGCCATGTTCTTCTTTACATTCCTTTGATCTCTTGCGACATAGAGGGTCCCTCTGTTCATGATGGTTTAGACCAGTATGGTTGAGTGGTTTTCCCTGGTTCATTTCTCGACGGTGTGATCGATGAAGTTGTTTGGGTTCCCCTTTTTCCTTTACCTGGGTGGGCTTTTAGTATCACATCCCTTCGTGTATTACTAGGTAGAGCTCCAGGTATCGGCGTGACCCACACTACACAGGCGCTGAACCTCTACTGGTTGAATTGTTCTGGAGTTGGGTGGTTGCGCGATACCCACTCCGTGTCCTGTTGGCCAGTGTTGTACCATCCAGTAGGGATGGCCAGAACAGTTCCGGGTTTACCCTCCAGCGGGGCTGGGCAGTGGGTTGCTCATCGACTTCTTCGGGTTTACCCTCCAGCAGATACTAGGCAGTGGGTCGCTCATTGACTTCTTTGGGTTTACCCTTCAACAGAGACTGTGCAGTGGGTCACTCATCGACTTCTTCGAGTTTACCCTCCAGTAGAGACTGGGCAGTGGGTCGCTCATCGACTTCTTCGGGTTTACCCTCCAGCAGAGACTGGGCAGTGGGTTTCTCATCGACTTCTTCGGGTTTACCCTCCAGTAGAGACTGGGCAGTGGGTGACTCATCAACTTCTTCGGGTTTACCCTCCAGTAGAGACTGGGCAGTGGGTGGCTCATCAACTTCTTCGGGTTTACCCTCCAGTAGAGACTGGGCAGTGGGTGGCTCATCGACTTCTTCAGGTTTACCCTCCAGCAGAGACTGGGCAGTGGGTTGTTCATCGAATTCTTCGGGTTTACCCTCTAGCAGAGACTGGGTAGTGGGTCGCTCATCGACCTCTTAGGGTTTACCCTCCAGCGGGGCTGAGTAGTGGGTTACCCGACGACTTCTTTCAGACTCAATACTTTCTACTAGGCTAGTCTGTGGCTTTTCTTCGGGACTGCCAGAGCGGGACCCTTGTTTGTACGGGTTAGTGATGTGACAACTTTGACTTTGAGAAGACCTCTCGACTGTGTGACAATGACGAGGTATGGTTTGACTTTCCCCAGAACTCGTAAGTACGAGGGGCGTTTTCCCCACCGAGACGCATCCTTGTGACGCGACCTAAAACCATGCAGGCGAGTCAGTGCCTCCCAAAGAGGATAGTGTCAAGGTGTGGTTGTAACGACCCGAAATTTTGAATACATATTGTTTCCTAATTTTGTGTGTTATTTTATTTTTTATAATCAACAAAAATGTTTCATTTGATAACATGAGTATAATTAAAATGAGACCGTTGGGATTTGACTGTTATATGACCATTGGTCAATATGACTACTGGAAACTAAACGTTTTGATTATTACCTCTAAATACAAGTAATCTTGGTTAATTATTATAGAAAGAAGATTCGATGGCCACACCCAGTAGTCTTGGACCGATCAAAGCCCATCTAACAGAACTTGGGAAGGAGGTAGCACCACTGGGCTTTGCTCTGGACCAAACCCAAGCCGAACTTCATCATGTGAAGCTAGAACGGAATCGCCTTTGTGAGAAGTTCAAACTAATAGAAATTACTACTCGTGCGATGTTAGCCGAGCCTCCCTCAGATTCTCTCACCTTAGCACACCTTACACTTAGGTCCTATGCTGGTGTGATAAGGGGATATGTAAGGATACCGTAATTTCCTTGTGTAATCCTTGGTTTTAAATAAAAATTGGGATTTCTTCTTATGATGGAGTTAATGAATTTTCAAATGACCGGATAAATATAGTATGCATATTTTTGATGAATTTTAGAAAAAGGATATTTTAAAAATGGTTGTGTAAACCTTAAATAATTAAAAATGTGTAATGATTTTCGAAAAATGGTCTTCTACAATTATGTTCAGTACGAAATTTAGAGTCTAATAAGATCAACTTAATTTTTGATGAATAGTAAATTATGAATAGTGATTTTATGATTAGGATTAGTAATGTGTCCAAATGAATTAGTAATCTCACTTAAAGAAAGTATTAATATAATCTAGGCACCTTGATTAAGTAATGTGATTCAATAAAATGGTTAAATAACGGTTTCATAAATTATTATTCAAGTATTAGCTTTTTCGGGTGAATAGTGTTTTTTAATTAAAAATTTAATTAAAAATATTTAGAAAATTATTTTTATAAAATGGATTTCATTTTTGAACTCAGAGCTCCGATATTATGCTATGGTAATTTTTGGGGTTTTTTCTGAAAAAATGAATTTTCGGTGAATAGTGTTTTTATTTAAAAATTAAATTAAAAATATTTAGAAAATTATTTTTATAAAATGGAGTTCATATTTGTAATAAGAGCGTTGATATTTGGTTAAGGTGAAATTTTGGGATTATTCTGAGAAAGTTGAATTTTCGATGAATAGTGAAAATACAGTTTTTAAGTTACGGGTGTCTAATGACATCATTAAATGATGTATTAAGTATGTAATCAATATGGTCGACTTATGAATAGTAAGATAAGGTATGAGGTGTCCCAAGTGGCCAATACCATGGGCAAGCCCATGGTTTTGCCAAAACCACTAATGAGGTGTCCCTTGGCCATTAATGCCTTGTCCCCTCACTTTCCCTATAAATACCAAGCCATCCTCTCATCCATTCGACTCCCCACTCTCCCCCAACGAAGTTCTGGTCTCATTACCTCCCAAGGAGTCCTCCCATGGTGCCCCCAAGCCCTCAAGGTCCCAACCTTTGAGTTTTAAGAGTTATGTTTTAAGGTAAGGGATCCGACCTCTCTCTTTCATTTCAAGTAATCTCTTTTATGTCATTCCTTTTATGCTACATGTTCTTATGTTGGAGGATGTTCTTTTATACTCTTCTTACTTCCCTTTTTATGTTCATATAATTAGAGATCCCCTCTTACTCTCATTATTTCGTTTTATGAAGTTTTAAGTGGTGCCGTTAGGCTGCCGAAATTTTTGTAACGGATTCTTTCTCCCTTCTCATTTTTCAAGATCTATTTTCATGTAAAGTATTTCAAGTTCCTTTTTATTATGTTGGGGTATGATCTCTAAATTTATCATACTGATCTTTTATGATCATATGATGAGAGACCCCATTTGATCTCTTCAATTTAGTATTTTGAAGTTTTAAGTGGCGCCGTTAGGCTGCCGAATTTTTAAGTGGTTCTTCACCCTTCTCGTTTTGAAGTTCTACTTTCATGTCAATTATTTAAAGTTCCTTTTTGTTATGTTGGGGTATGATCTCTATATCTATCATACTGGAATCTTATGTTCATATGATGATAGACCCCATTTGATCTCTTCAATTCAGTATTTTGAAGTTTTAAGTGGCGCCGCTAGGCTGCCGACTTTTTAAGTGGTTCTTCACCCTTCTCGTTTTGAAGTTCTACTTTCATGTCAATTCCTTCAAGTTCCTTTTTGTTATGTTGGGGTATGATATCTATATCTATCATACTGGAATCTTATGTTCATATTATGAGATACCCCATTTGATCTCTTCAATTCAGTATTTTGAAGTTTTAAGTGGCGCCGTTAGGCTGCCGAATTTTTAGGGGATTCTTTCACCCTTCTCATTCTTTTCAAAGTTCTACTTTCATGTCAAGTCTTTCAAGTTCCTTTTTAATTATGTTGGGGCATTATCTCTATATCTATCATACTGAACTCTTATGTTCACATTATTAGAGACCCTATTTGATCTTTTCAAATCATTTTTGTTGAAGTTTAAGTAACGTCGTTAGGCTGCCGAACTTTCATAAGAGAAATCTAATTTTTGTCTTCCTTCCATGTTTGTAATTACAAATGGTATGTCCTTGAAATTTCATTACCATGATCATGTATCCTTATTATTCTGTCCATATACTGTTTTATGGGTCATTTATGAATGTTTGACCCATTTTCCCTCTCTTTTTAATGTCTTCTAAAACCTCGTAACATAGCCGTTATGCTGCAGAATTTCCGTCTCAAAATGCCTCTCTCTTTTCTCAAAATTATTTTATGTTATAAATTGAATACTCAAATATCTTTCTTCTAAAGGGGTATTCACATATATACCAAAATGTTCTATTTTAAATTCTGGGATTTACATACATGAGACCCACCTTCCTTTTCTGTGGGTTTTAAAGTGACGTAAGGATCATGTCTTTAAAGCAGTTTTTTTAACGTTATGATTATGAAATTAAACCCATTTATTTTATGCTATATGGGTTATTTATGAAATGTTTGATGATGATATATGTGGATCACATGATAATAAAGGAAAATTTAAGGGTGCGCCCTGATAGCGCTCCAATGCATTGGGTAATGATGTAACCACTAGAGATTACAATTTTCACGATACCTTGGTGAATAACCTTGGTAATTTTCAAATGACACCTTGGGGATGAACCTTGGTGATATGTTCATGATTGTCTATGTTAAATGATGTAGCCACATCTTTAAGTTATGAAAATGTTGTTTTTATTATGATATGCCTCATGATTTCATTCTCATGCCTTAAAGTTCTTTTCATGACCTTATTGAAGTATCTCAAGTTCACATGTAAAATGTTTCTCTTGTTTCCCTTACTGCGCTTTTTGCTCACCCTTTCTTTTGATGTATGTCCCCAGGTTATGTGATGCAGTAATGAACCTAGGATGAACATGAGGAGAAGCCATTCAAGTGTTTTAGAAGAATGTTTTATGTTTTCATGTTTAAAGTTCCTGGTTTCCAAGACACTAAACCTTAAAGATCCTCGGTTTTGTAAAATGTAATGAAAGTTTATGTGATAAAAAGGGCGGGATGCTATAGTTGGTATCAAAGGGAGGTTTAGTTATTTGTGGAAATTAGGATATGAAAACTCTAGGAAGAACCCTATAGAAAAGTTAAAAAAATAGGAAATCTTCCTGGTATTTTGGTGAGTATTGAGTAAGGGGTTTCCAAGCAAATACATCCCTGTCTGGATACGAGAAGGTAGAGGTGGCTCTGGCACAGATGTACATAGGGGTAAAACCCGAAAACACCGCTTTGATCTAGAATCGAACGGGAACTGGTACACGACAATGGGCCTTGCTGCACTCTTGGTTATGACACTCCCAGGGGATATGCTTTGGTAAATTCATAAGCATAGTATGAACCATTGTTAAAGGAACAAAGATAAAATAAAATAAAGATTCACATAAGAATATATGATCATGGATAACCTAGATGGGAACCTAGGGGATCAAAAGTTAGGGTATACTTTTCTTCTACAAGTTATCCTTATATGATTTCAGTTCCTTTTCATGATTATTGGCTAAGTACTTAAGCCCCTAATTATGCTTTCTCTTCTTAGTTAATGGTGGGAAATGGAAGAACATGTCCAAACAACCAATGTGATAGGAAATGCGATGATTGTCGTATTAATATGATAGGGATGATTAGGGGATTAAAATATGATTATTATTTTGGAAGATGTTCACTATTTTGGGGACCCTATATGATCGAGGTAAATAGATTACTACGGTATTTTCATTGAAGAGTAAGGTTGACTTATATTTTGAAGAATCGATGAATTTAAGGTGGAATTATAGTAATTTAGGTTACTTATGGGAATGATTAACCTATCTTGGGTAAAATATGTTTAGGTTAGATACTTTTTTTATAAGATGCTAGGAGTGGTTGATGTTGTTTAGAGATGAACAATGAAGTTTATTTTGGAAGACTATGCTATCAAATCCTTCTTGTATTTGGGTTTCAATCTTAGTTTGGTTTATTTTGAGGAATTTTAAGGACCGTTATTTATGGAATGGACTATGATGAACTTTGGGTAGTACCATGGAACTTTGAAGATTTAAAATTAGTTTCCATTACTATGGGATTATTTCTTTTTGAAGAGTTGTTTTACCTTACCCTTTCTGTTTTTGGGATAATGTTTAAAGATAGAAGAAATAGATAGTTAATATTTTGTAGATTATGAAGATGATTCTTGTGTTTTGCTGAGACCAAGTAGTTTTGAATGCTCATAGTTTGGAGAAAAGATTAGTTTTGGGTAGAAACTTATTAAAGGATGAAACTCTACATGAAGATAGGTATATTTTCTTATGTTTTTGTTTTATGTTGTAAATTAATTCCTAAAAATTATGAAAAGGAACGTAAAACAAAAACGTTGTTGTTTTACGTTTCCTACTTGGTAATAAAAGACCGTTTACACACATCATAAGTTTGGGATTTTCTTATGGTTAACGTTCTCCTAATCATGTTCTCTATCACTCTCCCGCAGAAATTGACCCTTTGTTTTTCTTCCATGTCCATGTTTTCCTCCATGGAATCCTAGTATGGGTTAACTCGGGTAACCTTTGTACTTCCCTTTCTTTCTTTTAAAGTAATAGTTTTTCTGACTCCTTTTCCGATGTGGGACTTTCAATGAAATTTCAAAACCCGATTTAAAAAAAAATTGTGAGGACGCAATTTCTTAAGGGGGGAAGATTGTAACGACCCGAAATTTTGAATAAATATTGTTTCCTAATTTTGTGTGTTATTTTATTTTTTATACTCAACAAAAATGTTTCATTTGATAACGTGAGTATAATTAAAATGAGACCGTTGGGCTTTGACTGTTATATGACCATTGGTCAATATGACCACTAGAAACTAAACGTTTTGATTATTGCCTCTAAATACAAGTAATCTTGGTTAATTATTATAGAAAGAAGATTCGATGGCCTCACCCAGTAGTCTTGGACCGATCAAAGCACATCTAACAGAACTTGGGAAGGAGGTAGCACCACTGGGCTTTGCTCTGGACCAAACCCAAGCCGAACTTCATCATGTGAAGCTAGAACGGAATCGCCTTTGCGAGAAGTTCAAACTAATAGAAATTACTACTCGTGCGATGTTAGCCGAGCCTCCCTCAGATTCTCTCACCTTAGCACACCTTACACTTAGGTCCTATGCTGGTGTGATAAGGGGATATGTAAGGATACCGTAATTGCCTTGTGTAATCCTTGGTTTTAAATAAAAATTGGGATTTCTTCTTATGATGAAGTTTATGAATTTTCAAATGACCGGATAAATATAGTATGCATATTTTTGATGAATTTTAGAAAAAGGATATTTTAAAAATGGTTGTGTAAACCTTAAATAATTAAAAATGTGTAATGATTTTCGAAAAATGGTCTTCTACAATTATGTTCAGTACGAAATTTAGAGTCTAATAAGAACCACTTAATTTTTGATGAATAGTAAATTATGAATAGTGATTTTATGATTAAGATTAGTAATGTGTCCAAATGGATTAGTAATCTCACTTAAATAAAGGGTTAATATAATCTAGGCACCTTGATTAAGTAATGTGATTCAATAAAATGGTTAAATAACGGTTTCATAAATTATTATTCAAGTATTAGTTTTTTCGGGTGAATAGTGTTTTTTAATTAAAAATTTAATTAAAAATATTTAGAAAAATATTTTTATAAAATGGATTTCATTTTTGAACTCAGAGCACCGATATTATGCTATGGTAATTTTTGGGGTTTTTTCTGAAAAAATGAATTTTCGGTGAATAGTGTTTTTATTTAAAAATTAAATTAAAAATATTTAGAAAATTATTTTTATAAAATGGAGTTCATATTTGTAATCAGAGTGTTGATATTTGGTTAAGGTGAAATTTTGGGATTATTCTGAGAAAGTTGAATTTTCGATGAATAGTGAAAATACAGTTTTTAAGTTACGGGTGTCTAATGACATCATTAAATGATGTATTAAGTATGTAATCAATATGGTCGACTTATGAATAGTAAGATAAGGTATGAGGTGTCCCAAGTGGCCAATACCATGGGCAAATACCATGGGCAAACCCATGGTCTTTCCAAAACCACTAATGAGGTGTCCCTTGGCCATTAATGCCTTGTCCCCTCACTTTCCCTATAAATACCAAGCCATCCTCTCATCCATTCGACTCCCCACTCTCCCCCAACGAAGTTCTGGTCTCATTACCTCCCAAGGAGTCCTCCCATGGTGCCCCCAAGCCCTCAAGGTCCCAACCTTTTAGTTTTAAGAGTTATGTTTTAAGGTAAGGGATCCGACCTCTCTCTTCCATTTCAAGTAATCTCTTTTATGTCATTCCTTTTATGCTACATGTTCTTATGTTGGAGGATGTTCTTTTATACTCCTACTAATTCCCTTTTTATGTTCATATAATGAGAGATCCCCTCTTACTCTCATTATTTCGTTTTATGAAGTTTTAAGTGGCACCGTTAGGCTGCCGAAATTTTTGTAACGGATTCTTTCTCCCTTCTCATTTTTCAAGATCTATTTTCATGTAAAGTATTTCAAGTTCCTTTTTATTATGTTGGGGTATGATATCTAAATTTATCATACCGATCTTTTATGATCATATGATGAGAGACCCCATTTGATCTCTTCAATTCAGTATTTTGAAGTTTTAAGTGGCGCCGTTAGGCTGCCGAATTTTTAAGTGGTTCTTCACCCTTCTCGTTTTGAAGTTCTACTTTCATGTCAATTCTTTCAAGTTCCTTTTTGTTATGTTGGGGTATCATATCTATATCTATCATACTTGACTCTTATGTTCATATGATGAGAGACCCCATTTGATCTCTTCAATTCAGTATTTTGAAGTTTTAAGTGGCGCTGCTAGGCTGCCGACTTTTTAAGTGGTTCTTCACCCTTCTCGTTTTGAAGTTCTACTTTCATATCAATTCCTTCAAGTTAATTTTTGTTATGTTGGGGTATGATATCTATATCTATCATACTGGAATCTTATGTTCATATGATGAGAGACCCCATTTGATCTCTTCAATTCAGTATTTTGAAGTTTTAAGTGGCGTCGTTAGGCTGCCGAATTTTTAGGGGATTCTTTCACCCTTCTCATTCTTTTCAAAGTTCTAATTTCATGTCAAGTCTTTCAAGTTCCTTTTTAATTATGTTGGGGCATTATCTCTATATCTATCATACTGAACTCTTATGTTCACATTATTAGAGACCCTATTTGATCTTTTCAAATCATTTTTGTTGAAGTTTAAGTAACGTCGTTAGGCTGCCGAACTTTCATAAGAGAAATCTAATTTTTGTCTTCCTTCCATGTTTTTCATTACAAATGGTATGTCCTTGAAATTTAATTACCATGATCATGTATCCTTCTTATTCTGTCCATCTACTGTTTTATGGGTCATTTATGAATGTTTGACCCATTTTACCTCTCTTTTTAATGTCTTCTAAAACCTCGTAACATAGCCGTTATGCTGCAGAATTTCCGTCTCAAAATGCCTCTCTCTTTTCTCAAAATTATTTTATGTTATAAAGTGAATACTCAAATCTATTTCTTCTAAAGGGGTATTCACATATATACCAAAATGTTCTATTTTAAATTCTGGGATTTACATACATGAGACCCACCTTCCTTTTCTGTGGGTTTTAAAGTGACGTAAGGATCATGTCTTTAAAGCAGTTTTTTTAACGTTATGATTATGAAATTAAACCCATTTATTTTATGCTATATGGGTTATTTATGAAATGTTTGATGATGATATATGTGGCTCACATGATAATAAAGGAAAATTTAAGGGTGCGCCCTGATAGCGCTCCAATGCATTGGGTAATGATGTAACCACTAGAGATTACAATTTTCTTGATACCTTGGTGAATAACCTTGGTAATTTTCAAATGACACCTTGGGGATGGACCTTGGTGATATGTTTATGATTGTCTATGTTAAATGATGTAGCCACATCTTCAAGTTATGAAAATGTTGTTTTTATTATGACATGCCTCATGATTTCATTCTCATGCCTTAAAGTTCTTTTCATGACCTTATTGAAGTATCTCAAGTTCACATGTAAAATGTTTCTCTTGTTTCCCTTACTGTGCTTTTTTATCACCCTTTCTTTTGATGTATGTCCCCAGGTTATGTGATGCAGTAATGAACCTAGGATTAACATTAGGAGAAGCCATTCAAGTGTTTTAGAAGAATGTTTTATGTTTTCATGTTTAAAGTTCCTGGTTTCCAAGACACTAAACCTTAAATATCCTCGGTTTTGTAAAATGTAATGAAAGTTTTTGTGATAAAAAGGGCGGGATGCTATAGTGGTGATTTGAGTCCCTTGACTTGTAGTTCGGGGCAGACGTGCGGGATGCTTGGCATCGATGGTGTTTACTTATGGGACTGTTTCTAATCACTTTCTTGGGCTGAGCTACGGTATGAAGATACCCTTACGATCTTGTTCGGATTCATCGATTGAGCATATGGATATTTATATACCTCATTCCAGTACCCACTTCTTGGGTTTTGTTTACTCTCCTTCCAGGTGAGGCGAAGACGCGCGAGGTATGCCATGTGCTTTCCATGTCTAGCTTCTCATGGTTGGATGAGTCTACTCTCCTACTATAGGTAGCGAAGACTCGATGAGAAGTTTATCTTCTCACCATTTCTAGCTCATTGTGTTCAGACGAGTCTACTTCCTTCCTCTTGTTGGGTTGAGATGTCACTCTACTGTACTCTACTGCACTCTGTTGTACTCCTTTACTGTTCCCTATTCGATCTACTGCTCACCTCTTCAGTACCTTCTTTGTTGCTCCCTCGAGCCTTCGGGGCATCCTACTGAGTATTTTTATACTCACCCCTTCTTGGGATTTGCCTACACTTGGTGTGCCCTTGCAGAAGATAGACAGGTTGGTCGTGACTTCAACGAAGCTTAGGAGTTCAGGAGCTTGGACCGCGTGTGGTGGTCGTAGTCGGGTTCCAGGTGTGGAACTCTCCCAGCTGTTTAATTTTGTTTACCTGTTGCCGGTTTGTGTCACTTTTCTGGTTGGGCGCGTGTTTTTCCCTTTTCTTTTTAGTTTACCTTCAGCACTTACTTCGTACTGGTTAGAGGTCGATGCACTTTTGTGATTGTTTATAGCAGTTAGTACTTTACTTTTCCTTTTACTTTGTACTTATACATTGAGTGGGCTGCGTGTGTGTGTACAGGTACTCAGGCAAAGGCCTCCCCAAGTTGTTTAGCCTTCGGCGCTTGTTGCCAGCCCCTGGCCTATGGAGGCGGGGTTGGGGTAGTTGCGGCTCAAGCCCGGGTAGGGTCAGGTTGTGACAAAGTGGTATTAGAGGTGGTTCGTTCCTTGGAACTTTTTTCGGACGTCCCTAAAAAGGAATTGGTTGGGATTTAGGGAAACAATGTCAACGTGTCTCGAGAGTGGCTCTCAGGCCAGGGAGTCTAGTGATGGTGCGGCAGCCGACGTATCTATTCACGAGGACCTTGATAACCCGCTTGTCGACTCGACATGCTTAGACACTTGTTGCTGGGAAAATTGGGTTGCGCATCACATAGGATTGAGTCTTGGACTGTCCTTCTTGATTCATCTCCCCATTGTTGTTACTGTTATATACATATATGCTCATCTGACCGCAAAACTCCTTGATAACATTCAGGATGTCTCCGTGAAGACAACCAGACAAGATACTAGCTTTGGTTTATGATGAAGACCCTGTGAGCTACGAGGTCTCAGTCCAGAACCCATCATGTGAGTCCCTTTCTCTAGGTGGGACGGCAGTAGAACCCCCACCTGGTGAGCAGCAGACAGCTCCAGTAGAGCAGACGGAGCTTGAGCGCAGGTTGAATGTGCTCCGTGAGTTCCAGCAACAGAGACCGCTGAGGTTCAGTGGTGAGCCATACCCTCAGGTAGTAGAGGTTTAGCTTGTGACAGTGGTTCACCTTTTCAGGGTTGTGTAGACGCCGACAGATATTATGGTGGATTTGGCTGCCAGCCTTTTCTACGGAGCAGCTGGGCATTGGTGGAGTCTGGTGACTCAGTTACTCAATGAGTCGTCACTTTCATGGGACGACTTTCAGCTGCTGTTTCGTGAGGAGTTTTACCCCTCCTACTTACGCTCCATTCGGATCCAGGAGCTCCTGTAGTTTCAGTAGGGTGGGATGACGGTGACTGGGTAAGCGACTAGTTTCGCAGACCGTGCACCCTTTTTTTTACCCGGACTTGGTGCATGGCGACAACTTCCAAGCGCGGAAGTTTGAGCAAGGTCTCCGCAGAGAGATTCGTGCTATCATAGTACCCTTGGGCATTCCCACTTATGCCGAGGTTCTAGAGCAGGCGCTGGTGACAGAGAGCTTCCTGTCATGTTTTACAGTTGGTGGTGGCAGTAGGAACGATAGAGCCAGGACGTCTGTCGCAGCTAGCAGGCATCAGCAGACATAACCTCGACGCAGGTGACCTTCCACCCGCCGGTTTCGAAGATGAGGTCGTACACCACAGTAGCGCCGGAGGGCATCCCAGGGAGTGTCGGTGCTATACTTGTGATGGGTGAGGTCACTTGGAATGGGACTGCCTAAACAGGTATGATGAGAACTTCAAGTAGGAAGCAGGTGCGCCACCACGACAGAGGCAGCGTTGTGATCAGAGTGGTTCCCAGAGAGGTGGTGCTAGTAGAGGAGAAGGTAGAGATGGAAGTGGGGGATGATGTTACGAGGTCTTCCCATCACCACCAGGAGGTCCACGTCAGGATCTGGGAGCTGATGGTTGGGACCACAGATAGTCGTGAGTGTCAGATGTCTACGATCCTACAGAGCATGAGGTGATAAGAGGTACGCTCTACAAATCTTCTACTTTTGCAGTAGAATTGTTAGACTCTATATGTGGAATGATTTTCTCCATTCTCCTTGCTTGAGTTGTTACCAAGGTGACGCAGGGAGTCAGCGTAACCCTGTGTTAGTGGAATAGAAGGCGTAGAACCTTTCTCTTTAGTCGATGGTATCGACTCCATCACTTTTCGAGCATGTAAGAGAGTTTTGGTTGCGAGACATTGACTGTGAAACCTTGTGTGACTGGATATCCTTGGGTGTTTCACCATATGGATATTCTAAAGGAGGGAATCACTGAGCTTTATCCCAGGTCCAAGCGGTGACTCCAGTCACGGTGTGTGATGTAGAGGTTCGACTGGGGAGGTGAGCTACCCCCGAGGGCCTTCGGGCCATTTGAGACCGTGCGAAGGGATGGCGAGGTTGTCTACCGCCTTGCCCTAAACCCAAAGGATGGTTTGGGTGCATAATGTCTCCCACGTGCCTCACCTGAGAAGAAGTGTGCATGAACCTATACACGTCATCAACGAGGTCAGACCCCACGAGAATGGACCAAATCCTTTGGTCCATGCGCGGTGACGCAGAACTGTGCAAGAGTTCTTCTGGGTATGGAAGAGACAGGTGCAGGCTTAGTACCATGAGTTGTTCCCTGGTTTTGATTTTCAGGGACGAAAATCTTGAAGGAGGTAATGATGTAAGAACCTGGTTTTTTCTATAAAAGACTTTGGAATATTCTTGATGTTATTCCAAAGCAGCGCCTTCAGACGGCATGCGATTCCGAGCCCCGGTGTGGCCGGAATTAAATTTTCAGTGCGTTCACACTGGGCATGCAAAATAAATGAAATAACTCCTAAAAGGTTTCTTGGATGAGAAAATAGAGGGAAACATTGAATCTGGAGTGTTCCGTTTACCCTAAGAGGGGTGTAATTTTTGCGGGCACGGGCCTCCTATGAAAAATGCCCCTAAGGGCGTTTTTGTAATTTAGCGGCCACGGGCGTTAAGTTTTATAACTTTTGAATGGAGGCTCAGATTAAAATTCCAAGACCGCCATTGCACTTAGAACATGTAACTTTCCCTAGGAGAAGCTTAACCTCGACCCTGCTGAGATTTTCGGATGTGGGTCCTTTCGTGGGTGATTAAAAATTAAATAAGTTAAATTTTATTTCCCTACTTAAACCAAACCCACCACTTCACATCTTCCCCTTTGAGAATCCTCTAGCAGAATCTCTCTCAACCAAGGATCCATCCCTTAAACCTCCTCCTCCTCTTCCTCCAATCAAGATGGCAGTGACAACGACGAGGTGCAGATTGACCGCGAAGCGTTGGGCTACGCCCCTGCAGGTAGAAGATTTCGTTTTGCATTTTAATTTCTGAACCCTTCCTCAAAATTGAATTAATTGTGTATAATTTCTGAAAATTTGTTAGGATAAGTCAATTTTTTATTAGAGCACTATTTTAGGTTTCCATCACCCTTTTCAGATCGAAAATCTGAGTCCCGAGGCGTCCTGGGTGGCCCCGGGAAGTTTCCCGGCCATTTTTCTCTTTTTTCCGGCGGATCTAGGGTGGTCCGGCGGGCTTCCGGTGGTCCGGGACGGCAGAAGGTGGGGCGGACCGAGGGCGACGACGGCCGGGCGAGGGAGCGCGGCAGGTGGCCGGGTGCGGCGGTCTTCGGCTGGGCGAGGCGGCGACTCCAGGCGGCGAGGCCGAGCTCACCGTGGGGGGGGGGGGGGGGCGACGAATCGGTGTCGCTGCGTGCGACCCCGTGTGGAGATAGAGACCCGCACTCGGTGGGTCTCCGCAGAAGACCGTGAACGGACCTCATGGCCGGTCGGCGCTGCGTGGACCCGGATTCCACGGTCGGGCCGGCCCAGACCAGGTGGACCGGGCGGACCAGGCCGGTCCAGCCCAAGGGGTTCGCCCCCTCTGACTTCAGACACCCGTAATTTTCGCTACGGGTGTCCGTTTTGTGTGTCGTCTACAGAAGTGTGATCCTTGGCTTGAGACTAACTTTTGGAGATGGTCTCATGGATTTTTAATTCCTGATACGAGGGGCTCGGTGGCACGACACGTACGTTAAGTGGTATTAGCACTTTTCCCGAGGTTCTTGTTTTGGATGGTGCGGACACATCCGATGTCCAATTTGAGCGCCATCAGCAGCGTTACGACCCTGGATTCGAGACGAAGACGTACAAGGGGTTTTAAAGTGTTGAAACTAGAGTTGAGGTGTGGGCCCCGCGGCCCGTCCCAGCATTTCACAACTTTTTCATCGGACGTCCATTCGGGGCATGCGAGCAGTCGATTCTGAGTGTTTTTCCGAGGGCATTGCAATGGCGCAATCTGCCCACTTTAATTTAGCATGGTGGTGTAGGCCCCATGAGGGTTGGTTTGGGCATTGACGGTGAATTTCTATCTTCTTCACCGGGTGTCCGTTTCGGACAAGTGATTAGTCAATCTTGTGTACTTTTTTGAGAGGATCACAACAGTGCGATCTGTTGGCAGTGCTTTGGGACCGTGTTGTAGATCACACATAGCACCTCTCGTGTATGGTATGGAAATATGCATATTTTTCTCCGGATATCCGTTCCGTGCAAGTAAGCAGTCAATTTCATGTGTCTTTCCCAGGATATCGCAACGGTGCGACGCGCCCAACTGTTTTCGGGGCCGAGGCTCGGCACCATGGGACGCCGTTCGGGCTTAAAGCGGTGTTGGATGAATTTTCCATCATATATCCATTAGAGGTGAGTAAATAGTCTATCTCGCATGTTTTTCCATGAGGATTACAACGGTGTGATCCATTTGGATGTGAGGAGTCTCATCTGAGATCTTATTTAATGTGGACGCATGAGAGGTGATCTGGTGGCAGTTCTTCTTACTGTGTTTGGAAGAGAATCCTTGTGCGTTCCATGTTCTGCTTTAAGTTCCATTGATCTCTCACGACGTAGAGGGTACCTCTATTCACGATGGTTTAGATCAGTAGGGTTGAGTGGTTTCCCCTGGTTCTGTTCTCGATGGTGTGATCGGTGGAGTTGTTTGGGTTCCCCTTTTCCTTTAGCCGGGTGGGATTTCAGTATCACATCCCTTCATGTTTCCCTAGGCAGAGCTCCATGTATCGGCATGACCCACACTACATAGGCACTGAACCTCTACTAGGTGAATTGTTCTATAGTTGGGTGGTTGCGTGATACTCACTCTGTGTCCTGTTGGCTAGTGTTGTACCATCCAATAGGGATGGCCAGAGCAGTTCCAGGTTTACCCTCCAGTGGGGCTGGGCAGTGGGTTGCTCATCGACTTCTTTGGGTTTACCATCCAGCAGAGACTGGGCAGTGGGTCGCTCATCGACTTCTTTGGGTTTACCCTCCAGTAGAGACTGGGTAGTGGGTCGCTCATCGACTTCTTCGGGTTTACCCTCCAGTAGAGACTGGGTAGTGGGTCACTCATCAACTTCTTCGGGTTTACCCTCCAGTAGAGACTGGGCAGTGGGTCGCTCATCTACTTCTTCAGGTTTACCCTCCAGTAGAGACTGGGTAGTGGGTCGCTCATCGACGTCTTCAGGTTTACCCTCCAGCAGAGATTGGGCAGTGGGTTGCTCATTGACCTCTTAGGGTTTACCCTCCAGTGGGGCTGGGCAGTGGGTTACCCAATGAATTCTTTCAGACTCAGTCCTTTCTACTAGGCTAGTATGTGGCTTTTCTTCGTGACTACCGGAGCGGGACCCTTGGTTGTATGGGTTAGTGATGTGATGGCTTTGACTTTGAGAATACCTCTCAACTGTGTGATAGTGACGAGGTGTGGTTTGACTTTCCCCAAAACTCGCAAGTACGAGGGGCACTTTCCCCACCGAGACGTGTCCTTGTGATGCGACCTAAAACCGTGCGGGCGAGTCAGTGCCGCCCAAAGCGGATAGTGTCAAGGTGCGGTGATTTGAGTCCCTTGACTTGTAGTTCGGGGCAGATGTGCGGGATACTTGGCATCAGTGGTATTTACTTCTGGGACTATTTCTACTCACTTTCTTGGGCTGAGCTACAGGATAGAGACCCCCTTACGATCTTGTTCGGGTTCCTCTATTGAGCATATGTATATGTATATACCTCGTTCCAGTACCCACTTCTTGGGTTTTGGTTACTCTCCTTCTAGGAGAGGCGAAGACGCACAGGGTATGCCACATGATTTCTGTGTCTATATTCTCATGGTTGGACGAGTATACTCTCCTACTATAGGTAGTGAAGACTCGACAAGAAGTTTATCTTCTCACTATTTTCGAGCTCCTTGTGTTTGGACGAGTCTACTTCCTTCCTCTTGTTGGGTTGAGCTGTTACTCTACTGTACTCTACTGCACTCTGTTGTACTCCTTTACTGTTCCATGTTCGATCTACTTCTCACCTCTTCAGTACCTCCTTTGTTTCTCCCTCGAGCCTTCGGGGCATCCTACTGAGTATTTTTATACTCACCCCTGCTTGGGATTTTCCCGCACTTGGTGTGCCCTTGCAGATGACGAATAGGTTGGCCGTTAATTCAAAGGAGATTAGGAGTTTGAGAGCTTGGACCGTGTGCAGTGGTTGTAGTCGGGTTCCAGGTGTGGGACTCTCCATGCTGTTTACTTTTGTTTACCTGCTGCTGTCTTGTGGCACTTTTCTGGTTGGGCGCGTGTTTTGCCTTTTTCTTTCTAGTTTACCTTCAGCACTTACTTTGTACTGTTTAGAGGTTGATGCAATTTTTTGGTTGTTTATTGCAGTTAGTACTTTACTTTTCCTTTTACTCTGCACTTCTGCATTGAGTGGGCTGTGTGTGTGTGTACAGGTACCCAGGCAAAGGCCTCCACAAGTTTTTTAGACTTCGGCGCTTGTCGCCAGCCCCTGGCCTATGGAGGCGGGCTTAGGGTAGTTGCGGCACGAGCCCAGGTAGGGTCGGGTCGTGACAAAAGTGACGCCGTTAGGCTGTCGAATTTTTATAAAAGAACTTCTTAACCCAATTTCAATTCTTTGGGTTAAACTTGTACTTATTGAATATTTCATCCTATGAATATGTGTGAATGACCTATGATTGTTTTTCACTTAATATACACTTATATTGGGTGTATTCTTATTTGTCACACATAATTATGTAATTGATTTATCCTTAATCAAAGGATACCCTCTTTATAAGGGATTTCGACTCAATTTACATTCCATTGAGACTTCATTGTTGTTATATGCCAATTCACTTTGATATGGTGTATATACTGTAATTTGGTATATTATATCATGAATACCTTTATTCCCATGATATTATAAAGTTTTGATTAAATGTTATTCCTCAATTATTTGTATTCAAGCATCTCTCATTTGGTTAATAACTCCTTAACTAGAATATTGTTTTAAATATTTATGCTTCTAAAACATTATCATTAATGTCCATGTTTTAAAAACGATTTTAAGGATTTATTTATATGTACACTAATGTTTTATTATGTTAATTACTTTAAAATATTCAAAGTGGTATGGGACACTTTGATTCAAAAACATTTTTATTAAATGGTTTTTAAAATGGTTTGATAAAGCATTTATTTTGTCGATATCTTGAAATGATATATTGAGATTGCAAATGAAATGTTAATAGTGAAATGTTTATATTTGTAATATTTTATGTGCTATGATTTGATAATGGTACTTGGACATTTGACGGGTGGTTACGTGATAAACCAAATGACGAGTGGTGCCGTGATAAACCAGGACGAGTGGTTACATTATATCCTCCAATGCATTGGGTATGGAAGTTGGCTGTATGGACATTCCATTAAGTGATATCTGTGGAAGTCGACCATTTGATTATTCCATTTAAGTATGTTTATGTCCCAAGTTACCTTTATCTGTTATGTGTTATTTATATGGGTTTTATGGTAATATTTTGGTTACAAAAGGGTAAGAAATGATCTTTTATTCAGTGAAAAGTATTTACTACTTTATAAAGGTGAAATGTATTACTTATGATAAAGTATTCATGGTTTAATTATTGTTTTGAAAAACTAACAGTTTTCCTTCTTTGTGTATCCATTTCTGAGCTTTTTGTGCTCATCCCAAGTTTTTGAAATGTTTTTTACATGACACAAAGTGGAATAAGGTCAAGGATGGGATCAAGGAAGAGTCATGCTGTCTAAAATATGGAACTGGACATGACTCTTTTTTTAAGAGTTTTTATTTTATGAAGAAAATGGTTTCTGAGTAGAAGTGTCTACTTTGTAATTTTTGAGATGTAATTTAGTAGTTATGGCCTAATTCTATAAAAATATAAAACTGAAAAGATCCTCAATGTGAACTATTCATTTAATTCAAGATTATGTAATGTTTTAAGGTCGGGTCCTTATAGTTGGTATCAGAGGTTGGTTTAGATAACTTTAGAGGTTAGGGTGTTCTTTAAACCTAAGTGACATTACCATAATGGTTAGGATTTTAGAAAGAGTCTTAGTTATTTTAGATAATGTGAATGAGTTTAAGATAACATGAATAAGTATATCTTAGTATTTACCCTTCTCATAAGATATTATATGATGATTTTACTGATATAATCACACTGGCCTTTTTGGTTTTAGTAAATGGATGGATCTAGTAGGCACCAAAGTTACAATGGATGTGAAGAAAACTGTGATGGTTTTCTGAAAGAGAAACTAAATGAAATAGAAGCTACAATTAGAACTCTTGTGGTTATTCTCAACCAACTATCTGGAGTCATGATTGACCACCTGAACCATGGTGATTTTTATAAGGCATTGTATATTCGAGAAACAAATCCCTACAGAAGTTCAGGTAATAATCATAAAGGTAAGTATGTTCAAAAACCTATGTGTCAAGGATGTGGAAAGAAAAACCTAGGAAAATGTTTCAAAGGGAAGGGAAGATGATATAGATGTGGAAATGAAGGTTATAAAGCAAGAACCTAACATGGAAAAAGGAAGCATCCAATTGACTCTAGGAAAGGGAAATAAGTTCTTTATGAGGGATCAATTGAATGTTTTAAATGTGGTGTACATGGTCATTATACAAACACATGTCCTATGAAGAAGTTTTATGAATGAGATCACCAGGATCGTACAAATATTTTTTTACCAATACCTAATTCCATTCCGATTGAGGATGAAGAAACTGAAAATGACCAATGAAAGGTATGGATTATTTCTTAACATATGTTTTGATATTATTGAATCTTAGGATATGATTCATGATTTTGTGTGTAGGAAAGAAGTATTTCATAATAATTTGGAAAGGAATGGTTAATGGATCATGAATAATGTTAAATGAGTAAGAAGTCAACATATAAGGGATTCAAGATTTATGGTAGATTTTAGGATGGTGAAATGCTTAAAAGTATTAACGATATTTTGATTATGGGATTACATTAGAAGACTTTTTATAGTATGTGTAACCCTGAAGTTTGATATACGAAAATTTTATTCAAGGAATAATTATCTTTTCTTTTGTGGATATAGTTATAAAGAACTATTTGGGTTTATATGATCCATGAATTTGAGGCAATTACAGGTTATTACATTTTGGGAAGCAAAATGAAAGTTATTAGATAACCTTTGCAGTTAAAACATGTTATGGTTATTTTTGATGAATTTATCTCATTTTTTGGGAATTTAATAAAATTATATAGTTTTTGAAAAAGGACAACACACAGACTGTGTGACAACCCATCGCATCAGACAAAGCTGCGGGAATCGAACCCATAACCAAAGTGCGACTGAGATTTATCGCCTACCAGTGGACTACGTGAAGTCCCTGGTTTGTATGACTAATTATTTTTAGTTAGATGATTTTATGAATCAATAATAAGTTGATTTTGGGTTATCTATGTAAATGATTAACCAATCATGGAGAATATGTGATTAGGTTAATTACTTTTCAATATGAGACTTTAAGAGTAACTGATGTTATTTGGAGATAAATGTTAAGATTTATCTTGGAAGACTATGTGATTAAATCCTTCTGAGATTTGGGTTTCAATCTTAGTTTGGATTACTTTGAATAATTTTATGGAAAACTGTTTATTGAATGGCCTTTGTTGAACTTTGGGTAATGTTTGTTGAATTTTGAAGATTAAGAGTAGTTTTTCTTATAGTAAAAGATTATCCTTTTTGGGGATTATTTGATCTTGTACTAACCATTTTGGTTTTGGTTAATGTATAAAGATAGGAAAAATATGCAGATCTTTGGTGGATTATGTGATTCTTTAGAAGTTAATTCTATCACTTTTGATGTGACCAAGTCATCTTGAATACTAATCGATGGGAGAAAAGTTGAGTTTGTGGTAATAATTTAGTATAGGATGAAAGTATACATAACAAGTAAGTATGTTTCATTATGTTTTTATTGAAGCTATTAAATAAATTCCTCAAATTTATGAAAGGTAACTTAAAACAAAAACATTTTCTGTTAACTTTTCTTATTGGGGAATCAAAGACCGTTTAACCCATAACAAGTTTATGATTTTCTGGTGGTTAACTTTCTCCTAATCATGTTTTCTATCAATCTCCATCAGAACATGATGGTTTGTTTTCTCCTCCATATCCATGTTTTCATGGAATCCTAGTATGTGTTGTCTCGGGTGACCTTTTTACTTATCTTACTTTATTTTAAATTGATAGTTTTGTTGACCCTTTTTCCGATGTGGGACTCTCAATGAAGTTTCCAAGCCCAGTTTTGAAATTGCGAGGACGCAATTCTCAAAAGGGGGGAAGGATGTAACATCACAGGTAAATAAAGAATATAATATTTTCATATTTATTAATATTTGTGAGTTAAGTATTAATTTTACTTTAAAAGGGATGCTATGTTCGATTTCATACCCGATACGCAACAATGAGTTTCTTTGAAATCTTACGTTGCACACTAATAATATAATAACATTATTTTAAATGGTAGTTAACGTCGATCCGTTGTATTAGAGGGAATGAATAGAGATAACTAAAATATGATTATATATTTTTGTTAATTTTTTTTACATTCTTCCAATAAAATTTAGCAGCTTAAAATGTGAATGAAATCCAATTTTAAGCACAAATACTCTAATATTCTTTGAAAGATCGATTTACCGACTTTTGATGGCGAACCCATTTTAAATATAGTTTTTGTCACTTTTATATGTTCTATTTGACAAACTAATTTTCATCTTTAGAATCGGAAAATCAAAATTTACTTTGAATGAAATTTTGATATTTTTCTAATAATGTTAATTTTTAATGAATAGTGAAAAAATGCTGTATTTTATTTCAAAACCGTCTTTTAATCTAATTTATTTATATGGTTAGATTATCTTTTTAATTGGTTTTAAAGTGTAAATAGATTATATTTTTTTATCATTTAATACAATGTTTTCCATTGGAAGTAATTTCACTTTGAAATTGGACATTAACAAGTATCAATCTTTTGATAGTTATTATTTCTTAAAAACAGGCTTTTTGTTTTGACGACGAGAATTAATTATAAAATTAATTAATTAAACTTATATGTTTTGAATTTGGTAAAATAGACATCATTTTTTAATTTGTAATATCAAATTTATCTTAGAGTGATTTTTTGGTATTTTTCTAAAAACTTTCAATTTTTGATGAATAGTGAAAAACACTACGTTATTGTTTAAAACAAAATTTTTATTTAAAGAATTATTTTTAAATTTAAATTTGTTTTAAAGTAAAAATATATACATAATACATATATTAATACAATTTAATTCATTGGATTCATTTTATAATAAGATTTTATATATAAAATTCTATTGAACTTTTTAACGTCTTTTTACCCACCTTCTAAGTGCTTTTCCAAATTTGCATAAAACGTAATTTTACCGCTTCTGTGAATTGAATTTTAAAAATATGACATACATGGTTGTCATTATTAAGTAAAATGTGCTTCAATGGGATGAAAATAATTTTTGGTGAATAGTAACTTTTGACTTTTATTAACCGCAATTAAAGGTAATTAGGGAAATTTAAGGTAAAAATAATATTATAATAATATAAAATTACCTTGAAACTTGTCCTAACCTTATTTTATGAGTTATGTAAGACCAAGAAAATCCATGGGTCAATTTTGGGACCCCATGGAGCCACTTGGGTAAGATAATGACATTAATAACTTTTTATTTAAAGTAAAAATTAAAATGTCATAAACTTGTATTTTTTTACTAAAACAATTTTAATGTGGGGTTATATAATTGATATATTTGACTATAAATATTCATTAGAAATTTAAAAATATTTCCTACATAATGTTATTTTTTTATAATTTTTAGACATCAAATAAATAAAATTATTTATGACACAATGATGATGCAATGTTTACGTCATTAATGAATGATTTAAATAAATAAGAAGATAAAAATTAAAAAAATATCCAAAACTTGTCCAATTATTATTGGATTATTTTATTTATAACATGGTACAACTTATATTATACTTTAATGATTTTTGGACCTCTAGAAACCGAAAATCATTATATAATAAAATAATATTTTCAAACTTTCCAAAAGAGACCCTCCTCTCCCTTATAAAATCCCTCACTTCCTACCCATTTATCACACTTTTCAAGCCATTAGATCGTCCAAAATCTACTCCAATAATCTCCCAAGATCCCTCTCTTCATTCTAGAAGACTTACCTTAGGCGGAAATCACTTCAAGAAACCCTTTTGGTTCAAACCAAAGGGAGTTACCCGATTTAAAGGTAACGTCTTCTCTTAAGTTCTTTTGTTTTATTTTACTTCTCCAACCACCTAAAATCTTTTTATCCCTTTATTTTATAAAAACAAAAGTATAATAAATATTCTATGATGTTGTTATGAGAATTATTTTAGCTACACTTACACACACCTCCATCTAATGGGTAAAGAACATACTGTTTCTGTGGACGGCGAACTACTGCCTCACGAAATGAAGATTGTTCAATTATCTCCTACCGCCTCTCATGGTGGCCATTATGATGACAATATATCTATATATGATATATATTATATTTATGTTTTCTTTTTTCTTCTGTATTTTCCTTTTTATATCATACCTTTATGGTTCCCATAATGGGTAAACGCGATAATTTCATTTGAGGAAGTGCGGACTACCGCCCCCCTCAAAATGATATGACTCATTCATTCCATACGTGGAACATATAAAGGATAGAATTTATGAAATTATGTAACATATATAACACATATATTATACTAGAATTATAATATACCTATGTATCATTATGTTTTCATTCAATTAAAATATGAAATAGAAATGAAAGTAGCGTTCATGCGTACGTACGGATTACCGTCTCCATGAACGGTGCATTTCATTTATTATCTCAAAATGTTATGTACTATTATAAATAATCATATATACTGGATATATATTATATATATGTCATCTAAATGATTAATATCATTCTGGAGATAGTGTACTTTTGACAACATGGACAATTTATAATTATAACAAGTTCATTTTTGACTCAAGTTCTGAACATTGACAAAATGTCCGATATGAAATCAAAAAATTAACTAATTGTTATATCAGGGTAATAAGTGATATAAAAGGAATAATAAACTTTAAAAATATTCTTAATCAAGTAGAAATTAACTTAAGTTTATCATTTAGGAATAACAAGGAACGTACGAGCGAGTCAAGTCGGACACGTGGTAAGAGGATTCTTATCTCACATTTAATTCAGTGGGATTTCAATTGTTCACCACTTATTTCTTGAATGTGGTGTATTTTGTACTACCATTAGATATATATTATCATTATTATTTTTATATTCATGGTATTCTTTTGTTGGTTAGTAATTTATTGTCATACGACTCGATTGAATACAACGTGGTAAGGGATTTCTTATCTCACATCTAATTCAGTGGGATTTCCATTATTCGTCACTTATTTCTTACATGTGATGTATTGTGTACTAACATTTTAAATATATTATAATTATTATCTTTATATTCATGGTATTATTTTATTCATTTTGTGGTTATTAACTTTTGTTCTTACGACTTTATTGATTACAACGTGGTAAGGGGTTTTCATATCACTTCTTATTCCCGTGAGATTCATGCTATATTGGACACTATTTCCTTTTGTGTGGTGTATGTACTGACCAAGATTGTATTATTTGTGTAATATAATTCAATTTATGGGTATTTACATCTTCATTTTATTATCCTTCTTTCGTGGGGTGTATGTTTCGTAAGTTACCAAATCGGTAAGGGAACCTTTCACCCTCCTCTTTTTAAAAGAATTATTTTTGTTATGTCTTTTAATTCACATCTTCTTAGGTTGGGATATGTTCTTATATATACTTATTGTTGTAAATTTTATGTACAAGTGACGAGATACACTTTTTTCTCTCATCAAACCATTTTATGAATTTTAAAGTGACGCCGTTAGGCTGTCAAATTTTTGTAAGAGAACTTCTTAACCCAATTTCAATTCTTTGGGTTAAACTTGTATTTGTTGAATATGTTGTCCTATGAATATGTGTGAATGAACTATGATTTTTTTTCACTTAATATACAATTATATTGGGTGTATTATTATTTTTCACACATAATTATGTAATTGATTTATCCTTAATCAAAGGATACCGTCTTTATAAGAGATTTCATCTCAATTTACATTCCATTGATACTTCATTTTTTTTAAGCGCCAATTCACTTTGATATGGTGTATATACTGTAATTTGGAAAATTATATCATGAATACCTTTATTCTCATGATATTATAAAGTTTTGATTAATTTTTATTCCTCAATTATTTGTATTCAAGCATCTCTCATTTTGTTAAAGAACTCCTTAACTATAATATTGTTTTAAATATTTATTCTTCTAAATCATTCTAATTAATGTCCATGTTTTAAAAATGGTTTTAAGGATTTATTTATATGGAAATTAATATTTTATTATGTTAATTACTTTAAAATCTTTAAAGTGGTATGGGACACTTTGATTCAAAAATCTTTTTATTAAATGGTTTTGAAAATGGTTTGATAAAGCATTGATTTTGTCGATATCTTGAAATGATATATTGAGATTTGAAATGAAATGTTAATAGTGAAATGTTTATATTTTCAATATTTTATGTGCTATGATTTTATAATGGTACTTGGAAATTTGATGGGTGGTTACGTGATAAACTAAATGATAGGTGGTGCCATGATAAACCAGGATGGGTGGTTACGTTATAACCTCCAATGCATTGGATATGGAAGTCGGCCGTATGACTATTCCATTTAGTGATATGTGTGGAAGTTGACCGTTTGGTTATTCCATTTAAGTATGTTTATGTCCCAAGTTACCTTTATATGTTATGTTTTCTTTATATGGGTTTTATGGTAATCTTTTGGTTACAAAAGGGTAAGCAACGATCTTTTATTCTGTGAAAAGTATTTAATACTTCATAAAGGCGAAAAGTATTACTTATGATAAAGTATTCATGGTTTACTTGTTGTTTTGAAAAACTAACAGTTTTCCTTATTTGTGTATCCCTTACTGATCTTTTTGTACTCATCCCAAAATTTTGAAATGTTTTTCATCGGACACATAGTGGAATAAGGTCAAGTATGGGATCAAGGAAAAGTCATGCTGTCTAAAATATGGAACTAGACATGACTCTTTTTTTAAGAGTTTTTATTTTATAAAAAAAATGGTTTCTGAGTAGAAGTGTCTACTTTGTAATTTTTGATATGTAATGTAATAGTTATGGCCTAATTCTCTAAAACTATAAACCTAAAAAGATCCTCAATGTGAATTATTCATTTAATTCAAGATTATGTAATGTTTTAAGGCTGAGTCCTTATATTTTTTGCACTAATATGGCTAAGAATAAGCAAATAGTCTCCAACCTTTCAATAGGTGAAAATTTATCATCAACATTGATTCCTTGAATCATAAAGTATCCATTACACACTAGCCTTAATTTTTTTTAATTACCATACCTTCTTAATTCAGTTTGTTTTAGAAGACCCACTTGGTCCCAATGACATTCTTATTTTATGACCTCAAAAAAACATCCCTTGTCTGATCCTTCTCAACTTAGTCAAGATCTTCATTCATAGAACGAACCCAGTTCTCATCACTAGATGTTTATTTAAAAAAATTGGGTTCTAATTGTGATAGAAAAGATGTTTGTAGAAGATACTTCATTCTTAATGTTTGAACTTGCACTACCTAATCATAGAAGATGTTTTGTTTGTCAATTTCAGCTTGAGTATTTATATTTTGTATAGATACAAGTCCAAATTCATTCTAATCATCATAATTATCTTCTTATGAATAAATATTTTCCACTTCTAATCCCCCAGAATCAATTTTCTCATCATCACTGTCATTAGGAAACCATTCACTATGTTGTTTAAGATTATGTTCATTTTCTATAACAGTGATATCATTTCTTTCAACAAATTTTCCCAGCCTCTTGTTTAATCATTTATATGATTTTATTTTCCTTGATTATCTAAGGAATATAACCTCATTTCCATAGGTTTCAAACTTCTTTTGATTCTCATTATTGAGAATAAAACACTTACTTCTAAAGATTCGAAAGTATTTTAACATTGGATTCCTTCCGCACCATAGCTCGCAAGGAGTATTTTCTTCTTTTGGACACAACAAATATCTATTGGATATGTAGATTGATGTCAAGACTACTTCCATCCATAATTTCTAAGGAAATTCCTTTTCAATAAGCATTGTTCTATCCATGTTGTTTATGATCTGATTTCTCCTCTCAACCACTCCATTTTTCTAAGGAGTTCTCACTATTGAAACTTGGTTCTTTATACCACGTTTCTTGAGATAATACTCTACTTGGTTGTTTATGAATTAAATACCATTTTTGGTTCAAAAATTCAAAATATTCTATCTAAACATCCTTCTAGTTTCCATCCAATATTGATTTATACAATTGAACATGTCATATTTGCGGGAAATAAAAAATATCCATTCCATCCTATTAAAATCATCAATGAAAATAACATAATATCTCTTCCCATAAATAGATCTTGGTGATATAGTTCCACACACATCTACACAAACCAATTCAAGAACTCTTATTAACTTTTTTTCTTTTACCTTGTACTTCTTTCAAATGATATTCCCTTGTTAGAAAGCATCACACTTATGCATATGATTACATGATAAATTGGGAATATATCGATATGTGTTATATTTCACTAGATCTTCAAGATATGGTTAACATAAATGGTCAAGTCATTTATACCAAAACCTATTTTCTTCATCCTTGGATAGAAAGCACAAATCTTCTTCACCACTAATAAGGTAAACATTTCCATTTGTTCAATTTCCCAGTAAAAAAACTACACTCTCTTTTCAATTTATGATACACAACTTCTTGGTAATTCTTATAGCATTCACCAAGTCACATAGTTGATTAAAACTTATCAAGTTGTGAATGAGACCTTCAAAAACTGATGCATCATCACATTTTATATCTTTACTTTTGAACTTGGGTTTTCCTGAGCCAATAATTTTTTTGTCCTTCATCATTTACAAATATAATGAAATGTTCCTTATCTTACCTAATAACTATAAAAAATGCCTATTTACTGTCACATGGGAGGTTTATACACTATCAATGATCCATATTCCACTATGATCTGATGCTTTAAAGGAAATATCTACAATCACTACTTACTTATCTCTTTTCTTTTTAATCTATATATTTGGATTCATACTTGAAGTTGAATGATTTTATTGATCTTCCTCAGAGTATGATGGACCAACTTCATCTTATATGGATGAAAATAATTTTTTTGTTTTCATCTCATTTAATGATTCATTGAGTTGCTACTTACGACCACTTTGGGTATGCTTCAACACATTCCTCTGCATTGCTGATAAGAAATATCTGGCCATGCATATAAATTCTTCACACCATAAACCATGTCCATCAAAATCATTCATGGAATATTGAAATTTGTGTGGCCACCTTTTTTTCTCTTATTCCATTTGGTACCTTTTTTCCATGAAATATACATTTTGAGAATTCCCCATATTTCCAAAACAATAACACCTTATACGAAGTGAATTTTTATGTGTTTTTTGTCATAGAAATGGTTGTTCTTTGGGTTCTATGAACCATCTAATTTTGATTTGAACCCAAATGAATTTTTATCCTTGGAGTGATAATATGGGGTTTGACATCGATCATTAAAACTTCTATTTACAATCAAGCCCATACTAACCTTTTCATTCAGATATGAATGTTTCTTCTAATTGGTTGGACCCTATACTCCACTTCCACATTTTCTATTGTCTGAGTGATTTACTTTCCCGATGTCATACTAGGAGTAAAGAGTCTCTCCTAAGCTTTGAAATTTATTCATGGGCTAAAAACTTTATCTTCAAGTTCCTCGATACATGTTATTTGATCTTTCACGATGTTATTCAAACCATCAATAACTCTGGTCTATTATTCAACTTTTAGCTTGAACTCAACAACCTTTTATGAGTTCAATAGAATTTAAGACTTAATATTTTCAATTTTTTCATTTAGATTAGACTTATATTCTTCCTGTTGCTGTATATAGAGTTTGACATCATGAACCACTCTGTTGGATTTTTTTGTTTTTGATCTCCAAACATCTATCTCCTTAAGATCAGATTCTAATTCATCCTGGAGATCAAACCTTCCTTCCAATTCTCATTATATATTGACAATTTCTTCCTTTATCTGGGAATTTCCCATGACTTACACCATAACATTTTCCTTGATATCTTTTCAACCTTTAATTTCTTCCACCCTAGTCTCTTCGGAATTATCATTCTCCTGTGAATGTAAGTTCTTCTTATTGAATAAATTTCTCTTAAAATTTTCTTAACTTTAACATAGGCTGAATACTTCTTCATGGGAATTTAGAATTCATATTTATCATCATATTGAAACCTATTGGGTCACATTGCTACAATATTTCCAACCTTTTCACACAAAAAACATGAAAGTTGAAGTTTCCCTTTGAACTTTCCATTTACTCTTAGTAGATTTGAGGAATGGAATGGAATGAACTCATCCACCACTTATTCTTCCTAACCATCCTCTATAGTGAGCTTATTCATGTACTTGAATGCCATATCTTTGGATTTGACTTTTTCAATAACCTCATTAACATAATTTCTCATCTTTTATGAAACATGAGTACTATGTAAACTATCAAATTTCATACACTATAGATATTTTCCCTCTAGAATAGAGAATTTCAGATTGAACTTAAGTTGAATTATTCTCATGATGAGCTTGATGATATTTAAATCATAGAGTATTTAACTGAGACCACACATATCTTCTTCAACAAAATTCGACTAGTCAAATAAAGTATCAACTCTCAATAGGGTGCATTCTTAGATCCTCATACTTGTTCTAAAGAACCTATAATTTAGCATCTTATACTTTTGAATCACCCTCATAGATATTTAGAAACTTTTCTCACATGGAATGTGATGAATTACATGAAATTACCTTCATGTAGATTGTGTTAGATAAGGCCCCCCCTAAGGAATTGATTCCTTTGTCATCAACATCCAATTACCTTTGGTATGCTTTGGATAAAGATCCACTGTACACACTGAAATAAATACCATGCATCATATCTGTAAAGACATACATACCTAATTATCATAAGTATTGCAACATCTGATTCTTCTAAAACTGAATTTTTTTCCATCAAATATTAGATTCCCTTTGTGATTAATAACCTCCATTACAATCAATGAGCGAGAAACATTGATTTTAACCTTTCACTCTGATACCAATTATATTCCCAACTAGGTTAAATACCCTACGGGGGGGTGGAGGGGGGGGGGGGAATCAGGGTATTCTATATTAAAACCACTAACCCTTTTGATCTTGTTTATTTGTAAAAAAACACTATTATATCCCTTTCCCATAGCAATGCATGAGAAAAAAATGGAAACATGAACAAGGAATAACAATTTTACTTAGTTCATTCACACTAGGATACATCCAAGGAGAATACATAGGAAATTTTCCTATGTACCAAATTTACTAAAGTGCACTGATATTACAATGTTTTGAGTAGAATCATTGTCTATCCCATTTCACTAACAATAATAATTTGAAAGCTCAATACTCTCTCAACTGAAGTGTGCTCAATGCTCCTTTAGAATATTCTTATTTTTATCATCAAAATCAATATTGTTTACACCTTATTTGGTGCTTATTGAAACTATAATTTCATTCACTTGATCAATAAATCTTTAATATAGAATTTTTGGGAAAATAATTCTAGTTCTCATAAGATTCACTTTCATACAACCCTATACCAACATACATGAAACTTTCTAATTCTTCATGAAGTATTTTCACTTTTGAAAAACCCCAACCTTTAACAAAGATTTTTTATTTTACAAAACTCCAATATTTCATGAAACTATCTAAACTTTCATAAAAATACCTTAGTCATATTGAAACAAGTTATTTCTTCATAGAACTGATTTTATTATGAATCCTTCATGTAATAAAATCCTTCGTGAAATTCTTTCATGAATTCAGACCCTTTGGATCTTCATTAAAGCTTTCTATTTCAAAGGAGGGGGATAAATACATATTTATAGACATTATATAACCTTCATTATTTTTTTTAATTTCCACTAAATTTTCATGAAACTCTTAAATCTATTTATGAAACTCACTTTCTTCATAAAACTTTTGAAAAACACCTCTATTCACATACACTTTTGAAAAACATGTCATCTTTGTATAACTTCTCATATTCACAAAACTTACCACCTTCATGAAAATTTATTTAATGAATAAAAAATATTTCATGAAATAATCAATCTTTCATGAATTATATGCCTTTTCCATATTTTCATGAGGCATCCCTAGAAATACATCTTCATTGAAACTTTTCCCTTTATCCAAATTTTAGACCCCAAAAATTTGGAAAACATTGGGAAACACTTCTACCTAGTACATGAAACTTTCTAAAACACTTATAGAGATTTTGTACCTCTGTCTTGAAGCTTAATCCACATAACTTGTCAATAATCATGTTGGAAATCCACAACTAACCTTGTCAACCTACTTTGTCAACAAACTAAATCAACCTAAAAACAATGTAGAGTCACCTTGAGGGATTTGTTCCCAACATAAATTCGGATGGATATATGCCCGAAGTCCTTATATATATATATATATAAGATATATATTATCTATTTGAATACGTGGGATATATCAATTTGGTTTGAAGGTTTTTATGTTATGTGGCCATTTTTTATTCCCACATAGGCTATCATTAAACAACCATTTCATAATATGAAACACACAAGAGAATTTGCATCCATATGATGGATGCATGAGTTTCCAAAGCAACATTTACTCATGCATTATAAATGCATGAGTAAATGTAGTAGCCTAAGAATCATTCTCATGTATTTAAATATCATTATCATTCGATTAAAGTGGGTTTGGTTCTTCTATGATGCTTCGAATAAACTCCCTAGTACCTAAATAATATTTTTATCCTTCTCCTTTGAATTAGAGGCTCTAGTTGGCCTTGGAAGAAGTATATATCCCATCAAAAATTATATTATTTTCTCAAATCATGGATACACTATAGAGATATGATGTCTTTTAGTTTCCATTTTGTGACCTTTATGAAACCCATGTGATGGTTTTTGAAGATGTTAAAGATTCTCTTCGCTGTAAGGTACACTATCTATATTATTTCTTCAATTCATTTTTTACTCAGTTTTATTTATCTTGCATGAGAGATCCTTATACAAGGGTTTTAATCGCTTCTGCTTTGTATGATAATCATTATTAGTATCAATCAAAACCCTTAAGTAGTATCAAAGGGATCCTATGATTTAGATTTACGAAACCTCACTTGAAATGAAGAAGAAACTAAAAACAGAGCAGTGATTCATGTTATTGAAAAATTAAGTTTTATAAATGGTTTACTTTATGTAGCTGATCTATATAAAGGTAACAAAGGCATTACCCTTTCATAGATTAGTTGTGTAAGGGTAACCAATGTGTTGACTTTACATGAGTGACCATATAAAGGTAACCCATAACCTACCTTTAAGTAAAGGGGTTTACATAAGGGTAATCACAGATTTCATAAAGTGGCATAAAGGTTTCAGTGTAAAGGTTATGCAGTAGTTTTAAAGATTGCATAAGGCTTACTGCAAGGTACCTTGAGACAACAAGGGATTTTATGTTTATATAAAGGTAACCAAGGAAATGCCTATATGTGAGCGATCACGTAATGGTATCTAAGTATTTCCTATATATTTATAAAGTTCTTTTCCTAGATTACCTTTATGTAGTGTAAGGAATTTTAAGGTTACCCTTACATAGAAGAGTTCTATATAAGGGTCACTTGATTTACATTTATGCAATGAGTTTCATATGAATTGTTTAAAGGTAGTATTGAGTTTTAAAATATTGTGTAAAGACCTTCAGTAGGATACCTATACATGAGGGTCTCATGAAAAGGTAATAAACCAGTACCCTTATGTAGTTTTAGGTACCAGGAATGCATTGGAAGCCAAAAAATGGGATTTTAAAAATTTTCCTCTGATGATCGACATGAACTCATAATCGTTGGTGAAACGCTTCCCATATAATCCGAGGACCCTGTGTGAAGAGTTTATGCACAAAATTAAAACTGTAAAATATCTGGTTTAGATCTAAAGTCATGCATGAAGTTTTCTTATCATCGATGATCACTGCTTGAAGAATCCGAAGCTGAATTCCTCTAGATTTTCCACATGTGCTTCAAGAAACTCTAGAAGCACTGATTATTTAATTTTAGGTGCTAGTGTGGAGATCCTATGATGCCTTTGATGGCCAAATGATCACCACATTTCCATGCTTGCAATGCTTGAGAGAGAGCTCGATCTGAGCTCCTGGATCTAGAGAATCTCTATCTAGAATGCGGGAGAGAGAATAATAGAGATAAAGACCCTGAATAGTCCTTGGGAATCATATCTCTTCCTCTATTTATATCATGTTTAGAAATTACCCATAAATGCTGACCTGCCCCCCAGATGATTAACACGCTATATATATATATAATATTTTGACTACTAATCTAAGTCATAAATACCATTTATTATTATTATCACTTTCCTATAATATAATAAATATATTATGTAATAACAATTTAGTCATTAACTCGACTCATAATTCCCACAAATATTAAATGAATACCGAATATTTTAAACAAATATTCATTCAATTAATATTTTTATGTATTTACTTAAAAATTATAAATAAATTTAATAAATAAATTCAATAAAAATTATTATTAACTTGAATAATATGAATTTATTTATTAGTTTGGTGATCGTATCTCCTTGGATAAATCCCATACCCCAATGGTGGGGCCCACCAAGTCTGATTTACTTATTCAACTAAATAGGGAAGATTCATGAATACGCTATTATTTGTGACCCACTAGGCCCTTATCTTGATAGTAGTGAATACTATTCATAGACTAAGAGAGGGATATATAAACCCATCATGGCCCCTACAGAGATAAGTATACCCACAACAGTGACAACCAACCTATGAACATACACTGTGTAATATAATCTATTTGTCTTTAGATATCTCATAAAGCAGGACATACACTCATGTCATCATCCTTTTCTTGATTTATTATTTGTTGATCTAACTAGACAGATTTACCCTCAACTGCTATGACCATGATCTTATGAAGGTACTACCATCCTAATCAACATGACCAGAGATATATAACTTCCTTAACCTGGAAGAGAAAAATCATTTCTTGACCATTCAACCAATGTCATACCACAAATGAAGAAACCAACACAAACTACCTCGAAACAATTTCATTATCAATGTTTTCACCTTGCATCAATGTATATGATCAAATAGCGCACATTGGAAATGATCTCAAGTGAGGAGACCATTACACATGTCCGTAGACAGGAACAACCAATGAAACCCAAAACATGTGGTGTTACTATTAGTGGGTCAATCCTCATGATATCACTATTAGAGATCACCATGTGCAAACTTCATGAGAAGAAGTATCAATGATTATGATCCCCCATCACCTAATAGTCAAACATCTACTGTGTCTAGTCAGTAAGATGTATCTAAACCATATGAACTTTTTTTAAGATCTATTTCATAGTATATTGAAGTTCTCATTATATCCTGGTATCTTATATAACCTTTTGATATGACATTTAATCTATGGACATTACCATTAAATAGTGGACACAGAAAATTTCTACACTATAATGGTAAGTATTCATCATGTATATCTAACTTGTATATATGATACGGTAATCAAAAGTAATGTATAGTTGGGTCTAGGGTACCCACTATTACACCACTCTCACTTGCACTAGATCCAACTTTCTAACCAACCATGTTATCTCTCACATGATCAAAATCATGTTTCTGCTGACTCACGACTTTAGTAGTTGGGTCTGCCATGATTCCACCACATGACAATTCTGCTATTTGAAACCGCATCTCCTTAAGTAAAACTTCTCAAGAGATGGTATCCCCAATTTTATCCCTTTTGTACATTTTCATAACTTGAAATCCTAGCTAGTAATAATATCATAATTTAAATTATGATAATGCTTTACTTACTAGGTGAGATTCCAAGAATTGTAACAAATTATTGCATATAATAACTATTTCTTAGCTGCTTCAGAAGCTGAAATGTACTCATTATTTTGTAGTTATGGATACCACTAGATTATATGATTATTTCTTGCTCATAACTTTATACTAAATGTGATATTAGATCACATGGATCTAAGAAAGACTAGTTTGTGTCCCTAGAAAACTAGTATCCTTTATTCTCCACTTACCAGGTACATATCTTTTGTACTTCATGAAGTGAAATTAGATAGTTTTGACCACTTCAATTGTAGTTCTCTTGGATACAACTAATATTTTACTATTATAAATTATATATTGGAAATATCAATTTAGATACATATCATGGAATATGTTATTGATACATCACATAAGTGTATGGATTTAATCTCACCACGTTAATCTCCTCCCATGTCTCAGACATGTTAACCTGGAGAGATACATTCCATGCAACATTGGTAACAATTACTCTCTTAAATTATTCCAGATTTTATTTTTCAATACATTGTAACTATATGTTTGATTGACTAGGTCCATGAAACCTTTATATCTACCTCAGTAGATCTTTTTCCATAGAACTTAGGTTGTTACTTTAAGTTAATCACTGGAGAATAATTTTCATCCTGGTCTTAACTAACTGTTAGACCAATATCTTTTTTCTATATGTTTCTGAACATACTTACTTGGAAAACATTAGTGCTCCAACTAATCTTTGGTAGACACATGGAAAACATTCATTCCAAATGAATACTCTATGTTCATGTTTCTTACTTCAATCCTTAACTGGATTTAAGTAACTTGAAAATTTTATTAGAATTCTATGACATGACCATCCCTTTTTGGTTGCACCATATAGAAACCTTTTATGCTCAGTGGTCATGACATATAATGTTCAATATAATGATCATAGAAACTAGATATGACATGTAAAATTATAACAGATTTAATAATATCGACTTGGTATAACCAATCGATCCTTATTGGTACTATGTATGTACTATCCATGTATCATCTTATTTGAATACCCACAATAGTATTCAAAATTATAAGACCATTTTCATTGTGATACATATAATCCATTATTGAATTTTAATTTATATTTTCAATCTTAGCTAATTACAACATATTTATTAATTGTAAGAAATATTATTTGTAAAGAATAATTTATCGCCAAACATGGTGAACACAAAACCATCACCATGGTTTTTCCTTCCTATATATTATGTGTCCCCAGAACATTCTTGTTCCACATGAACTTGTTGAAATAGTTCCTATTCCAACTACATGTGAATCCCTAGCATTGACTAAACTCAAGTCAATCTGGCTCCCATTATCTCTAATAGAGATGTGAACCCTTTATAGAAATGCAGTATATCACTTGACTACATCTTTTCTATCATAGGGATTTATGTAATATCCTAAGAAATCATTAGGATAATTACTTCAGATGAACTTTGTGTTTGTTCTTGATGAAATTTTGTTTATTTCCTAACAAACTCTTTGCATCCAAACACATGTCCGTATGAAATAATGGATGTCCATAATAATAAAACTGTTTTGATATTCATTAGTCATTATAGTTGGAATATGATTATGGTATATTGTTGTTATTTTCAAAGCACGTCGTGAAATATAATGGAAGTTTCTGCAAGTTGCAACATTGATACAACTTATATCATAACTCTGATGTATAAAATGTGCATTTAAGAATTGCTCCACACTATATTTTTTTGATAAATGGTAACATGTAATACTTCATCATCAATCCTCCTCATTAACATCAATGACGCAATGTAGATAATGTAATGTTCATTTAGGAATTACTTAATGCTACATTATATTTATCGATGATTTCTTGGTCAAGATATTCTTCAGAATTCCAGTCCGAAGAAATTAATATCTTATAACCATGCATATAATTTACTTTACTATTACTTAATTACTTAAAGGAATGTTATGAAGTATAATTACCAATATATTTCCCTTGGAATAGTTCATGATTTCTAGCTGAACTAATTCTATAAGCATTGTGTCATACCTTTATTTCTAAAGGTTCCTTTTTCCAAACTAAAGTTGCCAATAATACCAAAGGTGTTTAGCTTTACCGAGCCTAAATACCAAACTGGGTATAAAATTCACATCCTCTTATTTTTTTACTTGAAAAAGAATTATATTTCTACAACTAGGTATAAAAGTCTTACATTTATATTCATCAGGTATTGCATACGATTCATGTATCACTAAACTATTGATTGACTATTAAACAACACAAACAACATTCATTCCTAAGCCTGGAATGATATCTCCTTGTGTCCAAAGCGAATGTGAGATAATTTTTTTTGGTTATACTCAATAAAAGTTCTATATGAATCATTTACATGTCAATATAGAAGTTACATGTTTCTCATCGCTGACTTAGGAATCACTCTTTCTTAGCCACTTGGAGAATACACCTTAATTCTAGTAATGTTTTTATACTTGGTTACTATATATCAATACACATATGTGATAGGCATATTGTATTAAATACCTAAGAAGTAAAACCAAAACATTACATTTTTATTGATGAATATACTCAAAGAAGCAATAAATTTATTCTTGAGTTCAGGCTTCCATTGTTTAAATTAACGATATGGAACACAAATAAACTCTTGTTAATATACAACCTCATTGAAGTATGTTTCGAATGTTCCTTTGGAATAAATTTTCATTGTATTTTTCACCTTGTATTTCAATTTTTTCACCATAATAATTAAATATTAAACCGTCTTTTATATTCATATTCACTTGGTGAACCTTACCTAAATAATTAATGAAGAATTTAATAACTACTAATCGTTTTGTAGCCTAAAAAGAGACTTGAGTAAATAGTTGAAAATGATATGAGAAAGAGATACATTGAAATATCACGATCCATCCTTCAATTTACACATGCCAGTGTAATTCATATCTTACTTTACTTTCTCCCCACAAATTTCTCAGAGATGAGACTATATGTTATATCATCGATGTCCTCATGTAGTGACTAAATCAAAAATAGGATGTTGATGATTACATAATGACATAACCATCATATTCATTGTACATTAGTCTCTTGTAATCAATTTTTACACCATCACTTCCCGAGGTAGTTTAATAGGTATTGGGAATACTAGCACCTTGAATTTCCAATACCATAGTATTTTACGCAAGTTCCTGTACTACTATTGGATACTCATTAAAATGTGAAAATTTACTTTTTCTAGTATTTATCAAAGTATTTCTTGTGGTATAATTTGACATTTTCAACAAAAATAAAATTCTAGAAGATTTGTACTTTTATCTTGAAAACTGATTTAGACATTTTGATTAATTAATTAAATAATTAAATGTATCCCACTATTTTATTGAATTCTAGGAACCATCTATGCTAGAATTAGAATACTATGTCACTTGAATATTCTAGTGGCAAGTATCCATGAACCTACCCTCATATTCTACAAGCTTTGCCTATGACACTACATGGAGGGTTTAAGGTAGGCTTTAGACTGGCCAACCGCATTAACTCGCGGTTCTTTGATCTGTTGAGTGAAGACCCAGATTTTAAAATAATAACTTGATTTACTCAATTCTTGCCTCTATAATGATAGAAAGTTATATTTATCTAATATTTACTACCACTTTATTTAATTCAACCCAACACTCTCATAAGATCTCCCCGGTAGTAAGATGTACCCTCACCTTTGGCGTGACAAGCACCCCGAACACTCGGTTTTTCCAAATTTGAATGATGGAAGGCAGTTACAACTTAATATTTCATTGAGGGTTTTTGTATTTTAATGTGATTAAAGAAATAATTTTCCATTTTTAAGAATGTTCTATGTTATCACACTCACAACTGACTTTGTAATAAATAAAAAAATTCATCATGTCACATGTTCATTTTATATGTGCATGCTTATTTATTATTCTATGTGTTCACGCGTTAACAACACATACACAAAATTAATAAACCATGAAAAAAATAAAACGATGACCTGATCATGAGATGATACCAATGGTTGATCTATTAAGTGAATAATGGATCAACCTAGACCCTAGAGGATATACCTTGAGTTGCATCACGACTCGAGTTACAACGCCTTCCCATCCAATACCTAAAGATCCTGTATGGTGTGTCTCCATAACTTGATGCAAAGTACATCCCTACTCATGTCATCATTATACAACTATACTTTCTCATATGAGAGGAAAATTGGGGAGTATAAAATACAACTCTGAATTGGACATGCAAGACCTTATATATATAATGACACTAGATGATTCGTAGATCTCCATTTATTTAATATACTTATTAAAAACCATGAAATAAATAAATAAATAAATAAAATACACACCATAAATTAAGTACAAAAAATAATTTAGCACAAAAATAAATTAATTTAATCTGTAATTAATAAAATTATTTTTTAAACCAAAAATTAATTTTTAAGTAGTTTAATTTTCAATCGAAATTGAGTTAATTATTGATTATTTTAAAATAACCGGGACCTAAAAACCCTGACCATGGCCTGTGCGGGTCAGGAAGAACCCGTGCAGTCCCATTACAGGCTGTGCTGGACCAGACTGGTCTGCCCAGACCTGTTCCGGGTCAGGCAGTCCCTCCGATGCCTGTTTCCAGGTGTTTACAGAATGTGCAGATGGTACCTCCCATGACATAGGTGAGTAGTGCCCAGATTAGATTCACAAGGATGTACTGTGGAAACTGGGCATGATCTGGAGGGGTGGACTCACTCCGATGAAGGGAGAAGTTATATTTGGAGGGGCAGACTCACTCCGGTTAGGGGAGAAGAAGACTCGAGCTTCTTCGGCCAGAGAAGGGAACTCCTGGTGAGGACAATGCCTGATAGGAAGCACAAAGGCCAGTTGCGGCTTCCTAGGGTAGAGGATAAGTTGGAACAGGCTGGTCTCGAGAGGTCAAGTGAAGGGTGGCCAGCAGACCGCGCGGTCTGAGGTCCCACGCAGGAGAAGCTCATCCTCTTGGTGAAGGAATCCAGAGCAGGCAACAGTGAGGGGAGGCCAGATTTGGAAGTGTGAGTTTGATGGCTATCATGAGGAGACCCATGTGGCGGTCGATGAGGTTCACCCTGGAGGGAGGAGGAGGCCGCATTAAAGGAGGGGGCCAGTTGGGTTGTGTGGCTTGGTCATGGAGACCAGACCTAGTGGCCTCACTGAAGAGGGATTGGAGGCACTCGACGGTTTGGAGGAGCCGACTAGGAGGAGCGCGCATCGGTGGCATGCTCAGGCAGAGGAGGCGACATTGTTTGGATGCCTGGTGATGCCCAAACCAGCAGTGAGGGGTTGCCCTTCCAGATTGGACAGGGGCTCTACACCCAGCAGCGCTGCTACCCGGATGCGCTGGGGTCGAGCAGAAGACAAGGTGGGCCAACCCACTTGACCCCCTATCACCTCATTTTTTTCTTTTATTGACCCAAAAATCAGGTCAAAATACTTTATTTTTTTTATATTTTGTCAAAAGGTATCATGAACCACAACCCCTCCCTTTTAACATTTTGTTTCATATTCCACAAATGATTACCAATTATTTAATTTTATAATAATATAATTATTATAAAATTATAATAATGGATAATCTGGTGGAAATTAGGGTTTCCATAAAATACTATTCTGACAGAATTAATTTTCATCGAAAAACGGGGTTTATCCATAAATAATTTCTGTAGACAAGTATGACAAGTAAAAGGTATTTTCAATTCATAAATAAAATTTTAGATGACCATAACTTAGTCATCCGAGCTTAGATTGGAAATCCATCTATGACATTGGAACTATAATGACACTCTCTATTAATTTCAATGCAAATTTAATTGTTTCTTGGCTTAAAATCATCACACATACCATTGATACAAATTGTAGGTACCAGGAATGCAGTAGAAGCCCAAAAATGGGATTTTAAAATTTTTCCACTAACGATTGACATGAACTCATCATCATCGGTGAAACACTGCCCATATAATCCAAGGATCTTGTGTGAAGAGTTTTAATTACAAAATTAAAACTATAAAATACTTGGTGTAGATTCAAAGCCACACACGACATCTACTCATCGTCAGTGATCACTGCTCAAAGAATCTGAAGACAAATTCCTCTAGATCATCCACACATGCTTCAAGAAACTGTGGGAACACCGATCATCCAATTCTGGGTGCTAGCATAGAGACCTGACTATGTCTTCGATGCTCCAACGATCACCACATTACCATGCTTGCGATGCTTGATGGATAACTCAATCTGAGCTCCTAGATCCAAATCCTTTCTCTCTAGAATGAGGGAGAGAGAAAAAGAGAGAGAAAGGCCATGAACAGTCCTTGGGAATCACCTCTCTTCCTCTATTTATAGCATGTTTAGAAATTACCTGGAGATACCGACCGACCCCTGAATAATTAACACGCTATATAAAAAATATTTTGACTATTAAAATCAGTCATAAATACCATTTTTTATTATTATCACTTTCCTATAATATAATAAATATATTACATAATAATAATTGATTAATTAACTCGACTCTTCATTCCTATGGTTTTCACCTTGCATCAAAGTACATGATCAAATGACACACATTGTCAATGATCTCAAGTCAGGAGACCATTACACATGTCCGTTGATAGGAACAACCAATGACACCCAAAACATGTTGTGTTCCTATTTGTGGGTCTGTCCTTATGATCTCACCACTAGAGATCACAAAGTGTGAACATCATGAAAATAAGTCTTAATGCTTATGATCCCCCAACACCTGATAGTCAAACATCTAGTGTGTCCAATCAGTAAGATGTATCTAGACTATAAGACCTTTGTTTGAGATTAATTTCATAGTATATCGAGGTTCTCATTATATCCCGGGATCTTCTATAACCTTTTGATATGAAATTTAATCTATGAACATTACCATTAAATAATGGATGTAGAAATTCCTACACTATAATGGTAAGTATTCATCATGTATATCTAACTTGTATACATGATATGGTAATTATAAGTATAGTATAGTTGGGTCTAGGGAACCCACTATTACAACAGTAGTATGGGCTATGTAAGGGTTAGGCCTTTCTACCCTTACACAGACTATTTATATAAGGGTAGAAGGAGAATATTCTACATAAGGGAAAAATAAATGTTTTAAAAATCATTTTTTAAAATAATAAATTATTTTAGTGGTTTATAAACTATTTACAAAACATATTAAAAACCATCTTAGGAATATCTAATATATTAGGAATTTATAAATAAATTAAATAACTATAAAAGTTTTATAATTAAATAAATATTTATGAAAAATTATTCCCAAATATTAAATATTAATATTTGAAATACCTTATAAAAAAATCATAAGAAATAAGTTATAAAGGGTTATAAATTTTTAAATACAATTAAAATATAAAATGTTTATATTTAAATAATTATTTTTTAATAATTAATTAATTTTAATTGTTAAAATTAAAGGGGCCTTATTTGGATATTTTTTATACCACATCAAAAACTTTTTTGATGAATGATATGATCAAGGTTTAAATAATGATTAAGTATATGACATTTAAATGATGTAAAATGTTTACATAATATAAATTGGATAACAAATAGTTTATAATTAATATAATATCATATATTTAAATTGGAAATTACATATAATGATAAACATGAAAGATTTTATATTGGAATTAATATAAAATGTTTATATTTATAATGTTAAAGTTGATATTATAAAAGGGTTTTAGCTAGATTTTATTTATGAATTTTTCATGAATGGTTATATCATATTTAAATATTTGAATTATTATTTTATTTAAAATTCTATCCCATACTATATTCATGTTTAGTAAGTTGTTTAAGAAATGTAAATATTCTGCATGATTTAGTTTAATTATTAAACTACCTCTAGATAGAACCTTTCATTTCATGCTAAGAATGACTCTATAATGAATTTAGTTTTTCATATACCTTGACATAAATTTATAATCAAAGTTATTATATTGAATTTAGTTTTTGGACATATTTTATGCATATTAATTGTTATAGTTTTGATTAATTGAATTATCTATTGAGTAAAGTATACCCAGGTAGAGGAAATTAGGGTTGGGCTACCTACTTACCTAAAAGAATGTGTCTTGTTTAGGAAAGTGAAATGGGGTTGTCTATCTATCACTTCAGGCTTACTCATGTGGAGATTGTTAGTATCATATAATTCAAAACCTTTACATAAAGAGTTAATGTACCTTATGTATATGATGAATTTAGATATGTATGAATATATTTGACTTATATTTTTGGGTGAGTAACAAAAACTTATGGTATGTGTAAAATGATACACATTAATATGGTTTTAACATATTTTTTTGGTGGAGGGAATATGATTTAAAACTAAATTACTATAAGAATATATGCATAAAATATAATAACATGAGATAATATAGTGAGATTAAAACCCCTTTCAAATACTAAGTGTAAGATTCCTTCCAAAGTGGTTATTCCCAATACCTTGATTATCCAATCGGGTATGTCATTCCAAATATGGGTGCCCTTGTATTATCTTGTGTAAGATAATCAAGGGTAGGTTACACTGAAATATCCTTGGGTAGGTTATGCCAAATTTGGGTGCCCCTGGATTGTCCATTAATAGCCTATTTTTAGCGTTTCATTTAGGTTACATTATCCAAGGGACCGTAATAGTATTAGTTTAATAAAGGAATAAATTTGTGTTTATCCATATGATACATTGGACAGAGATATGTCCACTCGACTACCCAATATTCATATATGATATAATTGGGATGATTCCCTACCCAAACAGCTAAGTGTTGAGAGGAATGAAAAATTGGACTCATTAATTAGTAAATTATGTATCTTGGACCACTAATAGGTATGATGAATATTAGAAGGGGTCATAATTTTAGTAGGACCCCATTTAATAAAATTCCTTATTAAATGGTTAATAAAACATGATAATCATTTGATAAAAGCTTCTACTATAGATGAATAAAATCATAATCATCAAAATAAAATTTTAGATCAATCCTTGAAGGGATAATATTATTATAGGATACTCCTAAGACTAGTAACATAAGAAAATTTCTTGAGAAAGATAAATGATTTAAGAAATTTTATTAAGGAAAATTTTATGCATCAAAGTACTTACTTCCCCGATAACCAAGTGTTGAAATTGTTTTACAAGAGAATCTAGATACTTATGTATGTATAGAGTGATTCATTTAAGGTTTTAAAATAATTATATGAAAAATGACCAAAGTAATCTTAGTATTCACTCATGTAATAAATATGATTAGTTATATCAACAATTTAAGGAATTTTAGTCTCATATACTCAATATTATTTTTATTCCAAATGATATTCAATATGATTGAATATGTTTGGAGATACTATATGTTTATTTAAATATTTATCAGTTAGAGAATTTTTTTTATTATTATGAGAGATATATGATATAAAATATTTTTCTTACAAAAGTTATAAATATATAGAAATTTCAGAAGATGAGAAAGAATTAAAGTTTAGAGTTTGAAGGTTTTCTTTCAAGTAATGGAGAAAAGGAGTTGGTGAATTGATAACTTGAATGCTTAAAGATTGGATAAAATTTTTATAAGATGTATATTTATATCTCATTTAGATCTTGATAAGATCATGTAAACAATAACTATTTAAATTAAATTAGATGGGTGTTTTTAATACACATGGTTTAGGATTTGTTTAATTATATAACATGCTATAAGGGGAGAAAAAATGGCTTGTTTTGGTTAAGGAATTTATCCTATTATCATATATGGAAATGTTTTGAAAATACGATTGGATTAAAAGGATGTTTATATATATAATAACTAGGAATATTATGTCCAAGTTATAAATTATTTTTTAGATTATACAAGTAGGTAAATTTCATACCAGAGGAAGAAAATTTGGTTGAAAAGTTTAACAATATTTCTTTAAGAATCTAATAAAGGTTGTTTAAACCTAGGGTTTTCATGAAGGAGGAGTAATAATTCAATATTATTGGATTATAAAAGATATACCTAAAGGAGTTTTTGAAACTCCATGGAATTTCCATGTCTGGTATGGATGTTATAGAAATTAATTCTTTGATTTTAAAAGGCACGTGATACCAAATGTATATTTTAAAAAGTGTTGTAAATATACAGGAGTTCAATATCAATAAAATAATTTATTAATCATGTATTTTATATTCATGTGATGAAGTAAATAGTTACTAAGTCAAGGATTTGAATGTAAAAGATTTTATCAATCTCAAATGAATCTATTTAAAGGATGTGAATCTTTATTTCATTTCTATTATATGATAAGAGAATTTATTTGATAAAAATAGTTTCTGTGAAAATGTATGGGATGATTAAATATATAAACATATTTTATGATTCATCAATTTCTATAACATGTTTTGAGAAAAATATATGGATAAATGTTTTTTTATCCAGGATAAAGTGTTTATCCAAATGTTTATTAAAATATGAGGGATTGTGTCCCTGCCTCTCATCGATGGAATATTTTAATAAATTATTATTTTAAAAATTAAATGTTCCAAACACATATAATACCATATATGATACAAAAATAATAGTTTATTTTTTAAATGTTAATACTAAAAGGATATAAGTGTTATATCCTAAACACAAAGTAGTTTGTGTTGAATATTAGCAAGATATTATGAAAAAGTATAGTTTCTAAGAGGATAGTGGGAGTATGATTGGACTCAAAGAAGTTCAAATTTAACAAATAAAGTATTACACTAATATTAAGTTAAAGTGATTTACACTTAATATATTAAATAGTTTAGAGTATGGTTGTAAATATAAATGTAAGAGTTATAGTTATTTACCATATTAAATTGTTTTTCACTTTATCCTAAAAGAGTTTAGGAGGACCAATAAACAATAATGTAAATAGCTACATTAATTAAAGGTATTTTTTTGATGGAATTGAGTTCCAAGGATTATTATGATTAACTTATAAAAATTTATAAGTAGACTATAGAAGATGACATTGTAATATTTGATGTTGTGAAGTTAAGAAGTTTCAATATGTTCAAATATTTAAATAGTTAAAAGTATGATTCCTAAATCTTACCATTAATTCAAACTAGATTACTTAATAGATGTTTCTTACTAAAGAATTTATTAGGATATTTTTATCATATGACCATATATATATGTGATAGGAATTACATATGATGGAATTATTCAACAAAACCCAGAAGGTGGAACAAACATAAGGCTGATATGGTAGTTTTTCATATATGATATGATAAACCAATGCTTGTGTTAGGTTTGTTAAATATTCTTAAAAGGGTTTACTAGTATGAAATGTATCGTATTAAAATGAAATATTCACTTTATAATTATTTAATGTTGGTTTCATAAATGTGTATATATATATACACTTTTCATGAAGTGTAATGATAATTGACCTCTCAAAGTATGACTTTGAGTTATCCCTAACAAATTTTTGTCATTTAGTATTATAGGTTATGATGAAATGATAAGTTTAGAATGAGTAGTATTCTTGTATAGAAATACAAAATATGCTCATGTTGCACAAAAAAATAATATTCTTTGTGTGTACTAGACGACCTACTAGGTAAACCACATAGAGTATCATAAAAATGTATTTGTTATAATTGGGGTGCATGGATCATATTTGAGTCCCCAATATCTAATATTGGAAAGATAAATAGCACGAGGACCTTAATAATTTGATATATTACTTAAGAAAGTCTACATACTGACTTAGCTAATACAGGGGTGGCTGGGTATATTACTAATCATGTCATCAGTTAGATCTTAAGAATGATGATATTTTTCCTCTTATATAATGAGTATGACATTTGGGCCCTTGATTGAGATAAAATATATAAGTGTTTGGACACACATAGATATAATAAATCTAAATGGATAAGGGGAATGTGATGTTATTATCCATAAGGATGAATGACATGTGATGTATTCATCAATCAAATCAATATACCTTCTGAGAATCAAGAACATATGAGTTGGAAATACTTGATTGACATGATTTGTGTCTTATGGACACTATATGTATTGGAAAAAAGAAAATATGATAATACACATTTTCATATGATGTAGAACGGTAGAAACAAGTATAGAGATACACGTGTTTGATGGAGATCATTCCAGATCCTTTTATAGCTTGAGTAGAATTAAATATTTACTAGAGTCTACTATTTTCTTACATATATGGATCCAGAGATTCATATTTGTTATCAATTCTATAAAGGTCAATGTGGTTACACTTTTTGTTGGAATAAATGGGGATTGAGTTTAACACAAAGTGCTACTCTAAAAGTGTTTCAGAGTTAATACAATTTTTTTTTGGATGAGTAATCTCAAGGTATTTTATATGACGTGATATAAGGTGAATTTAATGATGTATTTACAAAAGAGTTTTGAAAAAATATACAAAATGAGTTTTGGACATGAATCCAAAAATTATTTTATATGACACAATATATTATGAAATGGAACAAAGTCTATAATTCTTTAATGCAAGTGGGATATTGATGGATATATGCCCTAAATAATTATATATATAGTGGATGTTTTCATCCATGGGACATATCACTTTGGTTTTATGGTTTACATGAGATGATTCTATTTTTATTCCCACATATGCTATCATTTAAGGACTATTTCATATGATGAAACATATGCGATAAGTTGCATCCATACGATGGTGCATGAGTTTACAAAGCAACATTCACTCATATGTTATAAATACACAAGTAAATATAGTATATCTAGAAGCATTAACATGGATTTAAATACCATTTTTATTAGATGGAAGTGGTTGTGGTGCTTCCATGATTCTTGGAAAAAACTCCTTGTTACCCAAATAGACTCTTTATCCTTATCCTTTTCATTAAAGGCTATATAATAATATGGAGGAAGGATATATCCCCTCTAAAAGTCAGATTATTATCTTGAACCATGGATACACTATAGAGAGTGGATGTATTTTGGATACCCTTTTTGAAATTTATCAAACCCATATGATGGTGTTTGAATATTTTGTAGATTCTCTTCGGTGTAAGGTACACCATCTACAATATTTCTTCATTTCAGTTTTCTTACACAGTTTCTATCTTTCACGAGAGATCCCTAGATAAGGATTTTAATCACTTAAACTTAATATAATAATCATTATTAGTATCATTATAAACCCTTCACATTCATTGGTGTAAGGTACCCAACATTCTTAATTTTTGGTCTATATGTGGTTTCAGTTTCATACAAGGTGATCTTGGGAATTTGAGGTTTGTAATGTCACATATTACTTAAAACAAGTGTTGTTTAATACTTAGAAACCCTTTATATGAATCAAATATTCACTATGCTTCTTGATTCATGAAATCATGCTTGAAAAATGAAGAAATAACACATTGTATTGTATATCATAATTCCTATTATAAAAAATTATTGTAAATTTCTTCTTCTACTAGATATACAATATGGGATATCATAATATGTGATATATATATTACAAAAATTATGGGATATCATAGGAAATGACACAGTTCAATCCCTTTGGTTTTATACATATCATAACACATGATATTCTTGGTCATATAGGATGATAACCGCAGTTTAATATTACACATGTTGTGAAAACATAGCCTCATATCATATGAATGATATATAACCTACCATAAAATAGGATTCACTAGATTCTGAAGGTGATGTCATAACCCAAGTATTATTCATATTAAAATATGATAGATAATAGTTTGAGTTTTAAATTATGATATACATATATCATTAAGTACAACATCTATAGATTTTTTTTTTCTATTTTTCATTTATGAATTCAATTTTATAATTTATAAAATATTTATAAATTATAGAAAGGGTATATTGGGATATTTATTTAATTTATATTTTTTATAAATTAATTAATTATAAAGTGTTTATAATTAAACATTAAATTTTTATGAAACATATAATCAATAAATATTTTATAATATTAAATGTTAATATTAATTACCTTTTGAAATTATACAACATGACTTATAATTTGGATATAAAATGATTATATAGAAATTACAAGTGTAATTTATAAAGTGTTTTTAAACTAAAAAATAAGGAAAAAATATAAAAATAGTTCATATTTAAAATTATGAATAATTTATAATTAATTAAATCAAATTGTTCAAATTAAAATTCCTTATTTGAAAAATTATTTAAACCATTTCAAAATAAGTTTTGAAAATTGATATGACGATGGTTTGAATAATATTAAATTTGTGGTATTATGAATATGTACATAATATCTGAATAGTTCATATATATAATGTCTATATTTCAGGTATCATATATTTAAATTGAATACCATATGTTAGTCCCTCATTAATTCTTAGAGTGAGATTACCCTTGGGGGTGAATCAAGGTATGCAAAGTCTTATGCAGTTTATCACTTTTTCCTTTGACTATCACTACCCTAAATGGATCCTGACCTCTCAACCTTGAGGGTCACTTTCTATTTTCATTTTCTTAGATGTTGATCTAATTCAGTTGATTGACCAATCCTTTGTTACCATATATTCATTATGATTCCTATAACCCTTTTTTCTTTGAATGTGTAAAGTAAGTAGGGAACATAAATTTATTACTTGGTTCACCCTCATTGGGCTACTCTAAAGAGAATGAAATCACATTGTTCCGATGCACCAAATCACTATAAATATCACTGCTCTTCAAATGAGGTTTAGTCTAGGTCACTATTTCTTGGGGTCACTCCCATTAAAATATTATGGATAGATCCCTAATTTCCAAGGTTTTCTCTCTAAAAATTTTCTTCTTATACTCACTATGGTGGAAAGGACCACCATCACATAGTTTATGGACTTGAAAGTCCCTTCACCAGCTTCACTTTCTTGGAATGCATCCCTAAGAATTAATGAATGATCTATTGTAGTCCCACTGGTATACCTTCAATTTTTTTTGAATACCTTCTCATTGCAGCTCCTCTTCTTCCAGAATGAAAGTGTAACTTCTCTTATCTTTGTTGTTGCACAAAAATTCCATCCTCTTCTTTGGAAGAGTCTTCAAAAAGTTTCTAAACCTTATTATATCTTCTATAACCTCATCTAGAAATCCTATCTTCATATTTGAGTATGAACACAAAATATTCTTTCATCTCTCTCCCTAATCCCTCTTACTTCTAGTCGATCCCTTATAAAATGAGGGATCATGCACAAACAAACTGGATACCCGTCAGCAACATTATAGAACTTAAAAAACCACTCATAACTCCTCTAAAATCATTATAACTATAAAACATAACTAGTTTTTGGTCAAACATATTCAATTTACAACATTTAATTAAATATCTATTTAACTCCATTATTTAATTTCTACAATCACCTTCAAATATAGCTTGGATTATTGTCTAAAACTGAGACTGATGTATGAAATATTAATGACCCATTGAAGCATCGTCTGAGTCAAATACTATGAATTTAGAACATCTATAGTTTACAATCCCACCATCATGGATTGACTCTAAACACTATGGCGTGGTCTTTATATCTACATGATAAAACACCCTTTAACATTCCCATCTCTACAACATGTTGATCATTTTTCCTTCTCCTAAAGAAATGCAAACCACCACTTCCTTCATCCAAGAAAAAAACAACACCATGACCACCATGATGACTATAAAGACCCATATCATGGCTCAATGGTAGAATATTAGGACAACATGCCCATCACCATAGTGTGTTCTATCTCCATTTGCTGTGTTGATCACTTTGAGCTTTAGGTCTTCAATGTATTTTACAGCCCCCATTATAAGGTGAAAAAAATTAGATATCCCTCAATATTATAACAAGGTATCTAGTGAAATTAGGGGTTGATACCATAGGGAGAAAATCAAATAAAGTATAGTAATAATCTGATGAGTATTGTTCAATTAATTAGAGAAAATAATGGTGGTGAGGGTAAGTGATAAATGAAACAATTAAAAGTGAAATAAAATGAAAGTAGAATAAGAAAGATAAAAAAATAAACATCTTAGGGTTGAAATTTTTCTAAGGTTAAATATAAAAGTGATTTTTAGAATTTAAATTTATTTATAAATTATTTATCATATTTATTCAATTATGTTATTGTTTCTTAGTCTAATAACAAGTAACTACACCTTTTAGAAATAAATTCCTTAGACCTGTAATAAATTTAATAAAATGTGTTTTAAAAAAACCCCAAAAAGAATGTGACAATAGGATAACCCAATTTTCATGGTATTTCATGCTATTATTCCTTTAGTTTTCATAAATTTTTCCATTCTTGGTCTGATAAGACACAATGGGTGCATTTGGTGTTTTATTGTTAAAGGAATTCTAAAATGAAAATCATAATAAAGAGAAAATATTTATAAATTCAGTTACAATGAAACCATAATAATATTATAACCCCAACACATAAATTTTACCCTCTTATTACCATTGTATCAGTGTATGGGTCAAGAAAGAACTCAACCCTGACCATGGATATGAGAGGGGAAAAGTGATGTGAGATAAGAAAAATTAAAATGAAATAAAAATATAATGGAAACTACTAATGGAATTGTGGGAGGATTGAGTCGACAGAGTGGAAGCACCTCCCCCTTTAATAGCCAACCCCAAACTTAGATGCCACCCTTTGTATTTAGAGAATAATAGGTTACATGGAATGTACTGAAAAGAACATGAAATTTACTCAAGTAAACCACCTTTTCTTCACTTTCTCCACTAGTAGGTGGCTAACCCTGTCACCCTTTGAATTATTTCAAATTGACGGTCTAGTAGGTCAGAGTACATGACATGTTCCATTGACGTACATGGAATGTATCATCATTTTCATCCCCCAACCACTTTTGGAATGGGAAACAAGGTTTGTTAAATTAAATACATGGTGTGTTTGTTCTGTTCTGTGACTTGGGCATGTACCCTAGTTGGTCGAGCCATGCCTCTTTCAATTGTACACAATTTGTTTTTATTACTTAAAAACCACGCAGTCTCAAATTTTACATAGAAACTTCCTTGATTTGTGAATTCCATTGTAAAATCCTGAAAATCATCCATTAACACTGAAATGGAGTATTTTCAACCATATAAAAATATACATCTAGTGAAAAAATACTTTATACTCAATAAAACACCCAAATTAATATGTATAAATCGGGAACATCAAACTCACCCATACTTAGTTGTTTTCTTTCCCTGAAGAAAAAACTCAACATTGAATTAAAAATAATCTATACTCTAAAAGGAAACCATTCAATAAATTATAATTATAAACATAAAGTCATAACTAAATATTTCAAAAAGCACAATACTTATTCAATTTCAAAGTGTTCAAATTATACCACATGTATAATCTAATTCAATATATTTCTCCCTTATTCACTTTGTTCAACCTTTAAAAATTACCCATGACATTAATGATCTACCTAGCCCAGATTATGATTCACTCATCACTCGAGATCATATAATTGGAGTTATTATCAGTCTCAAGTATATTAATTTTATCCAAAAGCTTAAAAATATACTAAATACCCTACTTATAAATTAAACCACAAAAATCATGAGGGATTATATTAAGGTTCTGAAATCTCTGAGGATAAGGGTGGGAAGGAAACAATATGAAAATCATCATAGAGGATTGAAAAAGGAAGATGAATTCTTTAAATATAAATCTTGAAATTCAATGAAAATATCAATGAAAATATATCCCTTTCAATGTCTCTAAAAAGTCAACATAACCATTTCCTTCCCTTGCTAGTATGGGTTCACAAACCAACTTTGAGTGTAATGAATAAATTTGGTCCTCATTTTTTAGAACCATATATAAGCACAAGGAATGATGGAATTTTAACTATTTTACCCATATGGAAATAAAAACTTCCCCCACACTTAATTTCATGGTAGCTCACCAAATTTACCACAATTCAATAAATTCACTCTTTAAAGTTTATGTGAATAATCATGTAATAAAAAAAATAATTAGGGTATGAAGGATCATTAGGTTTATAATGTTTCTTCCTATTAAGAAAATTCAGGGTTTATATAGGTTTCAAAATATATAAAATATAGGGTGGGTCTCAAATTAAAAATGGGATAAAAATATCAATCGAATACCTTAATCATTTTAATGTGATTCAAAATATTCATGGTTTGATAAGATAGATTTTAAATTTCTAGTAGTTATGCATATCTTTAGAATCTCTCAATAAAGTGGGTATAATAAAAAATATTACAAAAGGCTCTGAATACCTCTTGGGAATTCGAATAAAATTATGGGTCAATCAGCTCATGACATGAATACATAATCAGTCTAATAAATGAAAATTTCTAAGAATTAACATAAAATATCAAAATTATACCAAAAATAATTATAAAATACTTTAAAAATAAAATAAGCATAAAAATTTCAAAATTCCAACCCATGTATTTATTATTTATAATCCCAATTAATAAAAGTTTTCCATCATTTTAAAATATATCATCTAATTAATGTTTTCTCCTAGATTATTCAAAGGTAAAATGACCAGTCTAGTCAAGAGACCTTCCCCCCACACTTCATATTGTACTTGGTCCTCCAAGTGGAACACTAGGGAGGTTAAGGGAGATATGGAATGAAACAAAACTATAACATATCAAACGATTAGTGAAATAATTAATCAAAATAAATATAAATAAAATAAGCATAAAAAACACCCCTGGTAGTGAGCTCAAATTAATAAAGAAGTCAAATTTAGATTCATAGAATGCTCCAGAGTATCTGCGACCATCGATATAATAGAAAAAGTAATTTACATACACAAAAATAATAAAATCAAAATACCAATATATATATATATATATATATATAAAATCATGTTCAAAAAATAGTAACTCATTGTCTACAGGAGTGGCTATGTCTGAAACTACATAATCCTATGATGGAGGTGTGTCATTAGTGGGAGGTGCAGCTGTGTGGCCCATGACCTACTACTATGTCTCATCAGATAAAGCATAGTACCCAAGACTGGTAGTGGAACCCACATCATCAAAGGTAACAACCATATAGTCAATGGAAGGGGTAACATGTGTGGCCAACATGGCTGAATGTCATGGGTCGGGCTGAGTAGCCAGAGGAGGTGGAATCCCAAGACTCAAGTGATGAAGTAGAATTCCCATGACCACCTGGAGATATCCCATAAACCCGTAAATATGATCTAGGTGATGGTCCATGTAATTAAGGTTAGAATGAATCAGGAGATTAGCTGAGGGTACTAGTGGAAGTGGGGTTGTGGATGACGTAGTGGTGGGTGGTGTAATGGAAGATGAAAATGGATTAGTAGGAATGTAACGACCCGAAATTTTGAATAAATCATGTTTCCTAATTTTGTGTGTTATTTTTTTTATAATCAACAAAACAGTTTCATTGGATAACATGAGTATAATTAAAATGAGACTGTTGGGTTTTGACTGTTATATGACCATTGGTCAATATGACCGCTGGAAACTAAACATTTCAATATTTGTCTCTAAATACAAGTGATCTTGGTTAATTAATATATAAAGAAGATTTGATGGCCTCACCCAGTAGTCTTGGACCGATCGAAGCCCATCTAACAGAACTTGGGAAGGAGGTAGCACCAATGGGCTTTGCTCTGGACCAAACCCAATCCGAACTCCATCGTATGAAGCTAGAACAGAATCGCCTTCGCAAGAAGTTCAAACTGATAGAAATTACTACTCGTGCGATGTTGGCCGAGCCTCCCTCAGATTCTCTCACCTTAGAACACCTTACACTTAGGTCCTATGCTTGTGTGATAAGGGGCTATGTAAGGAGACCGTAACTGCCTTGTGTAATCCTTTGTTTTAAATAAAAATTTGGATTTCTTCTTATGATGAAGTTTATGAATTTTCAAATGTCTGGATAAATATAGTATGCATATTTTTGGTGAATTTTAGAGAAAGGATATTTTAAAAAATGTTTATGTAAACCTTAAATAATTAAAAATGTGTAATGTTTTTCAAAAAATGGTCTTCTACAATTATGTTCAGTATGAAATTTAGAGTCTAATAAGTTCAACTTAATTTTTGATGAATAGTAAATTATGAATTGTGATTTTATGCTTAGGATTAGTAATGTGACCAAATGGATTAGTAATCTCACTTAAATAAAGAATTAATATAATCTAGGCACCTTGATTAAGTAATGTGATTCAATAAAATGGTTAAACAACGATTTCATAAATTATTAGTCAAGTATTAGTTTTTTTTCCAGGTGAATAGTTATTTTTAATTAAAAAATTAATTAAAAATATTTAGAAAATTATTTTTATAAAATAGATTTCATTTTTTGAACTCAGAGCATCGATATTATGTTAAGGTAATTTTTGGGGATTTTTCTGAAAAAATGAATTTTCGGTGAATAGTGTATTTATTTAAAAATTAAATTAAAAATATTTAGAAAATTATTTTTATAAAATGGAGTTCATTTTTGAAATCAGAGCATCGATATTTGGTTAAGGTGAAATTTTGGGATTTTTCTGAGAAAGTTGAATTTTCGATGAATAGTGAAAATATAGTTTTTAGGTTACGGGTCTTTAATGACATCATTAAATGATGTATTAAGTATGTAATCAATATAGTCTACTTATGGATAGTAGGATAAGGTATGAGGTGTCCCAAGTGGCCAATACCATGGGCAAATACCATGGGCAAGCCCATGGTTTTGCCAAAACCACTAACGAGGTGTCCCTTGGCCATTAATGCCTTGTCCCCTCACTTTCCCTATAAATACCAAGCCATCCTATCATCAATTTGACTCCCAACTCTCCCCCAACAAAGCTATGGTCTCATTACCTCCCAAGGAGTCCTTCCAAGGTGCCACCAAGCCCTAAAGATCCCAACCTTTGAGTTTTAAGAGTTACGTTTTAAGGTAAGGGATCCTACCTCCCACTTTCTTTTCAAGTAATCTCTTTTTTGTCATTTCATTTATGCTCCATGATCTTATATTGGAGGATGTTCTTTTATATTAATCCTACTGTCTTTTTCATGTTCATATGATGAGATACCCCCTCTTTCTCTCATCATTTCATTTTTAGAATGTTAAGTGGCGCCGTTAGGCTGCCGAATTTTTAAGGGATTCTTTCACCCTTCTCAAGTTCTACATTCATGTCAAGTATTTCAAGTTCCTTTTTATTTTGTTGGGGTATGATCTCTAAATATATCATACTGATATTTTATGTTCATATGATGAGATAACCTATTTTATCTATTCAATTCAGTATTTTTAAGTTTTAAGTGGCGCCGTTAGGCTGGCGAAATTTTAAGGGATTCGTTCACCTTTCTCATTTGTCAAAGTTCTACTTTCATGTCAAGTATTTCAAGTTAATTTTTAATTTGTTGGGGTATGATCTATATATCTATAAAACTGAACTTTTATGTTCATATTATGATAGACCCTATTTGATCTCGTCAATTCATTTTTGTTGAAGTTTAAGTGACGCCGTTAGGCTGGCGAATTTTCATAAGAGAAATCTTATTTTTTTTGTCCTCCTTCCATGTTTTTCATTTCAAATGGTATATCCTTAAAATTTCATTACCATGTTCATATATTCTTCATATTACGTCCCTCTACTGTTTTATGGGTCATTTATGAATGTTTTACCCATGTCCCCTCTCTTTTCAATGTTTTTTAAAACCCTGAAACATAGTCGTTATGCTGCAGAATTTCCATCTCAAAATGTCTCTCTCTTGTTCTAAAGTTATTTTATTTTATTAAGTGAATACTCAAAGATCTCTCTTCTATAGGGGTATTCACATATATACCAAAATGTTATATTTTAAATTCTAGGATTTACATACATGAGACCCACCTTCCTTTTCTGTGGGTTTAAAGTGACACAAAGATCATGTCTTCAAAGCAGTTTTTAAAATGTTATGATAATGAAATGAAACCCATTCCTTTTATGCTATATGGGTTGTTTATGAAATTATTGATGATAATATATTTGGATCACATGATAATAAATACATGTCAAGGGTGTGCCCTGATAGCGCTCCAATGCATTGGGTAAAGACTTAATCTCTAGAGATGACTACTTTTTAACGACGCTTTGGTGAATAACCTTGATAATTTTTAATGACACCTTGGGGATGGAACTTGGTGAAACAGAAATGATTTTCAATATTAAATGTTGTATCCACATCTTCAAGTTATGAAAAACATTATTTTTATTATGATATGCCTCATGATTTATTTCTCATGCCTTAAAGTTCTTTTTCATGACATTGTTGATGTATCTCAAGTTCACATGTAAATGTTTCCCCTTGTTTCCCTTACTGGGCCTTATGCTCACCCTTTCTTTTGATGTATGTCCCCAGGTTATGAGATGCAGTAATGAAACTATGATGAACATAAGGAGAAGACTTTCAAGTGTTTAAGAAGAATGTTTTATGTTTTCATGTTTTAAGTTCCTGGTTTCCAAGACACTAAACCTTAAAGATCCTCAGTTTTGTAAAATGTAATGAAAGTTTATGTGATAAAAATGTGGGATGCTATAGTTGGTATCAAAGGATGGTTTAGTTATTTGTGGAAATTAAGTTATGAAAACTTTAGGAATAACCCTATAGAAAAGTTTAAATATAGGAAACCTTCCGAGTATTTTGGTGAGTATTGAGTAAGGGGTTTCCAAGCAAATACATCCTTGTCTGGATACGAGCAGGTAGAGGTGGCTCTGGCACAGATGTACATAGGGGTAAAACCCGAAAAAACCGCTTTGAGATAGACTTGAATGGGAACTGGTACACGACAACGGGCCTTGCTATACTCTTGGTTATGACACTCCCGGGTGATATGCTTTGGTAAATTCATAAGGTTAGTATGAACCATTATTAAAGGAACAAAGATAAAATAAAATAAATATTCACATAAGAATATATGATCATGGATAACCTATATTGGGACCTAGGGGATAACAAGTTAGGGTATACTTTTCTTCTACAAGTTTATCCTTCTATGCTTTAAGTTTCCTTTTAATGATTATTGGATAAGTATTTAAGCCCCTAATTGTACTTTCTTTCCTTAGTTAATGGCGGGAAATGGAAGAACATGTCCCAACAACCAATGTGATAGGAAATGTGACGATTTCCGTATTAATATGATAGAGATGATTAGGGGATTAAAAGATGATTATTATTTTGGAAGGCGTTCATTATTTTGGGAACCCTATTTGATCGAGGTAAATAGATTACTACGGTATTTTCTTTGAGGAGTAAAGGTTGAATTATATTTTTAAGAATCGATGAATTTAAGGTGAACTTATGGTATTATAGGTTACTTATGAAAATGATTGACCTATCTTGGGAAAATATATTTAGGTTAGTTACTTTTGTTATAAGATATTAGGAGTGGTTTATGATGTTTGGAGATGAATGATAAAGTTTATATTGGAAGACCATGTTATCAAGTCCTTCTTGTATTTGGGTTTCAATCTTAGTTTGGGTTATTTTGAGAAATTTTAAGGACAATTATTTATGGAATGGTCTATGATGAACTCTGGGTAGTACTGTGGAACTTTAAAGATTTAAAAGTAGTTTCCCTTCCTATGGGATTATTTCTTTTTGAAGAGTTGTTTTATCTTACCCTTTCTGTTTTTGGGATAAATGTTTAAAGATAGATAGTTTTTCTTTTGTGGAATACATGATTCTCTAGAAGATTATTCTTGTGCGTTTGATGAGACCAAGTGTTTTTGAATGCTCATCGTTTGGAGAAAATATTAGTTTTGGTAGAAACTTATTAAAGGATTAAACTCTACTTGAAGGTAGGTATATTTCCTTATGTTTTTATTCTATGTAGTAAATTAATTCCTCAAAACTATAAAAAGGAACATAAAACAAAAAACGTTTCCTGTTAACATTTCCTACTAGGAAATCAAATACCGTTTGACCCATCATAAGTTTGTGATTTTCTTTTTGTTAACTTTCTCCTAATCATGTTTTCTATCACTCTCCCTTAGAATGTGACCCTTTGTTTTTTCCTCCATGTCCATGTTTTCCTACATGGGATCCTAGTATGGGTTAACTCGGGTGACCTTTTTTACTTCCCTTTATTTCTTTTAAAGTAATAGTTTTACTAACTCCTTTTCTGGTGCGGGACTTTCAATGAAATTTCAAAACCCAGTTTTAAAAATTGCGAGGACGCAATTTCTTAAGGGGGAATATTGTAACGAACTGAAATTTTGAATAAATCTTGTTTCCTAATTTTGTGCGTTATTATTTTTTTATACTCAAAAAAATTGTTTCATTAGATAACATGAGTATAATTAAAATGATATTGTTGAGTTTTGACTGTTATATGACCATTGGTCAATATGACCGCTGGAAACTAAACATTTCGATATTTGTCTCTAAATACAAGTGATCTTGGTTAATTAATATAGAAAGAAGATTTAATTGCCTCACCAAGTAGTCTTGGACTGATTGAAGCCCATCTAACAGAACTTGGGAAGGAGATAGCACCAATGGGCTTTGCTCTAGACCAAACCCAAGACAAACTCCATCGTATAAAGCTAGAATGGAATTGCCTTCGCGAGAAGTTCAAACTGATAGAAATTACTACTCGTGCGATGTTGGCCGAGCCTCTCTTGGATTCTATCACCTTAGCACACCTTACACCTAGGTCCTATGCTGGTGTGATAAGGGGCTATGTAAGGATACCGTAACTGCCTTGTGTAATCTTTTTTTAAATAATTTTTTTGATTTCTTCTTATGATGAAGTTTATGAATTTTCAACTCTCCGGATAAATATAGTATGCATATTTTTGGTGAATTTTAGAGAAAGGATATTTTAAAAAATGTTTATGTAAACCTTAAATAATTAAAAATGTGTAATTATTATCAAAAAATGGTCTTCTACAATTATGTTCAGTACAAAATTTAGAGTCTAATAAGTTCAACTTAATTTTTGATGAATAGTAAATTATGAATAGTGATTTTATGCTTAGTGTTAGTAATGTGACCAAATGGATTAGTAATCTCACTTAAATAAAGCATTAATATAATCTAGGCACCTTGATTAAGTAATGTGATTCAATAAAATGGTTAAATAACGGTTTCATAAATTATTAGTCAAGTATTAGTTTTTTTTCAGGTGAATAGTGTTTTTTAATTAAAAAATTAATTAAAAATATTTAGAAAATTATTTTTATAAAATGGATTTCATTTTTTGAACTCAGAGCATCGATATTATGTTAAGGTAATTTTTGGGGATTTTTCTGAAAAAAATGAATTTTCGGTGAATAGTGTATTTATTTATAAATTAAATTAAAAATATTTATAAAAATATTTTTATAAAATGGAGTTAAATTTTGAAATCATAGCATCGATATTTGGTTAGGGTGAAATTTTGGGATTTTTCTGAGAAAGTTGAATTTTCGATGAATAGTGAAAATATAGTTTTTAAGTTACGGGTTTTTAATGACATCGTTAAATGATGTATTAAGTATGTAATCAATATGGTCGACTTATGAATAGTAAGATAAGGTATGAGGAGTCCCAAGTGGCCAATACCATGGGCAAATACCATGGGCAGGCCCATGGTTTTTCCAAAACCACTAATGAGGTGTCCCTTGGCCATTAATGCCTTGTCCCCTCACTTTCCCTATAAATACCAAGCCATCCTCTCATCCATTCGACTCCCAACTCTCCCCCAACGAAGCTATGGTCTCATTACCTCCCAAGGAGTCCTTCCAAGGTGCCCCCATCCCCTCAAGGTCCCAACCTTTGAGTTTTAAGAGTTACGTTTTAAGGTAAGAGATCCTACCTCCATCTTTCTTTTCAAGTAATCTCTTTTATGTCATTTATTTTATGCTCCATGCTCTTATGTTGGAGGATGTTATTTTATATTAATCCTACTGTATTTTTCATGTTCATATAATGAAATACCCCCTCTTTCTCTCATCATTTCATTTTTAGAATGTTAAGTGGCGTCGTTAGGTTGCCGAATTTTTAAGGGATTCTTTCACCCTTCTCAAGTTCTACTTTCATGTAAAGTATTTCAAGTTCCTTTTTATTTTGTTGGGGTATGATCTCTAAATCTATCATACTGATCTTTTATGTTCATATGATGAGGGACCCTATTTTTTATCTTCAATTCAGTATTTTGAAGTTTTATGTGGCGCCGTTAGGCTTCCGAAATTTTAAGGGATTCATTCACCTTTCTCATTTTTCAAAGTTCTACTTTCATGTCAAGTATTTCAAGTTAATTTTTATTTTGTTGGGGTATGATCTATATATATATCATACTGAACTTTTATGTTCATGTGATGAAAGACCCTATTTGATCTCTTCAATTCATTTTTGTTGAAGTTTAAGTGATGCCGTTAGGCTGCCGAATTTTCATAAGAGAAATCTTATTTTTGTTGTCTTCCTTCCATGTTTTTCATTTCAAATGGTATTTACTTAAAATTTTATTACCATGTTCATATATACTTCATATTCTGTCCCTCTACTGTTTTATGGGTCATTTATGAATGTTTGACCCATGTCCCCTCTCTTTTCAATGTTTTCTAAAACCCCGAAACATAGTCGTTATGCTGCAGAATTTCCGTCTCAAAATGTCTCTCTCTCTTGTTCTAAAGTTATTTTATTTTATTAAGTGAATACTAAAAGCTCTCTATTATATAGGGTTATTCACATATATACCAAAATTTTCTATTTTAAATTATGGTATTTACATACATGAGACCCACCTTCCTTTTCTGTGGGTTTTAAAGTGACACAAAGATCATGTCTTTAAAGCAGTTTTTAAAACATTATGATTATGAAATGAAACCCATTAATTTTATGCTATATGGGTTGTTTATGAAATGATTGATGATGATATATGTGGATCACATGATAATAAAGACATGTCAAGGGTGCGACCTGATAGCACTCCAATGCATTGGGTAAAGACTTAATCTCTAGAGATGAATATTTTTTAACGACGCCTTGGTGAATAACCTTGGTAATTTTTAATGAAACCTTGGGGATGGACCTTGGTGAAACATAAATTATTGTCAATATTAAATGTTGTATCCATATCTTCAAGTTATGAAAAAATTTATTTTTATTATGATATGCCTCATGATTTCTTTCTCATGCCTTAAAGTTCTTTTTCATGACATTGTTGATGTATCTCAAGTTCACATGTAAATGTTTCCCCTTGTTTCCCTTATTGGGCCTTCTTCTCACCCTTTATTTTGATGTATTTCCCCAGGTTATGAGATGCAGTAATGAACTTATGATGAACATAAGGAGAATCCTTTCAATTGTTTAAGAAGAATGTTTTATGTTTTCATGTTTTAAGTTCCTGGTTTCCAAGACACTAAACCTTAAAGATCCACGATTTTGTAAAATGTAATGAAAGTTTATGTGATAAAAGGCGGGATGATATAAGGAAAAAAGGAATGTATAGAGATGAAGGTCCCCCTAGTAGAGGTGGTGGTGGCACCATTTCTTCAGCACCTTTAGGGTCATCTAGGTCCTCTCTATCCATAACTAGTGTTGGGCTCTCCCGCACAATCATGTAGGTCTTCCCCAGATTCTGGATCATTCTCATGTGAATAAGCATGAGATATTCCATCTTCTTGGGAGATTATAAGTGATTGTGTGAGAGAGAGGGATAAAAAACCCCTATGTTGTGTTCCAAATAGGTGGAATAAAACCCACCATTCAAGTTACCCTAACAGCTGATGAACATAACAATGAAATATGAGGCAACTAAGTTTGTGTGGTATGGGTATTCATGCCGGACTATATAAGTAAGAAGATCCATATCATGTCCATACACTACTACCCCATCCTCATGGCATGGGAAATGTATGGAATTGAAATAGTGGAGGATGAAGCGGATGGGAGGTGAGATGATCACGACACTCTTCTGTGAGGCAGGTTTGTATTAGACATTGGGTTCAACAACATCCTACCACACAAAAATCTAGTAAGCACAATAAGGGAAGGTGAGGGTAAAAATAGGGGGTGGGGTGGATGGATGGGGGTATAAAGAACTCCCTTAACCAAAATATTCCATTGTAATGGAAAAGAACTGGCCGCCCATGAGAAATCAGACCAGGGTCATGGTACTGCTCAGAGTCTTCCAGCATGTTGACCCATCAAACTCAAATGTGTCCAAAAACTCCAAAAATAAATCTTTATATATAGGAGTGTAGAACTAGAAAAATATTAGGATATGGGTGTGTCCTGGAATCTCCTCTAAATCCCCCAAGAGTCCCAGCTTTTCTAACATTCTCATATCGAGGAACTGACTGCTCAATTGGACCGCGCACCATGAAAATCAACATAACCGGTCGCTGGATGGGTGCCACTCATAAAAAAATACATGGGTATGTATGAGTCCATATAGACATGGGAACTGGTCATGGCCTCTCTCTAGATACCAATTTGGATGGATTGAATTATGTAGAAGCTGGTTATGGTGGTTCCATGGTAGCTACAGGACTGGGTGCTAATGCAAAAATGGCATGGATGACATAAGAAGAGGAAATATTAATATCATCAGTGGTTGTGATGTCAGTATGTTCAAAATGGGATGCTTATAACACCCTAATATTTTATGGTATTCATCTTCTTAAATAAATTCAATTCATTCGATAGATTACATTTCACACAACACCAAGCTTAAACGAGCAGTGATATACTATTAAATATTAACACAACATTTGGAATAGTAATGTGACCATTAGGAATAGTAAAAAATATAATAGAATAGTAACCTAACCTATGAAAGTATAAATAAAATTTAGTTATCTTATGAATGAAAATATGGTATATTTATATCATGTAATAAGTAAATAAATGTATTAAAATGATAAATTAAGTGTTGGTATTTTTGTGAAATGTAAATATTTTTTTATAATTTTATAATTAATATAATAATTAATTTTTTTTTTCATAAAATAGATTCAAAAATTAGTATTTTATTATATTATTATTATAAGATAATTTTATTAGACCTTAATTTAATTTTTAAAGTGTCATAAAATCAGTTATAATTTTAAAATCAGTATTTTTCGAATGAAAGATGATTTTAATTAAAAATTAAATTTCGCATATTTATAAAGTTATTTTTGAAAAATGGAGTCCATTTTTTCATTCTACATGTCAAAAAATGTTTAGGTTTACTTTTTTGGATTTATCTAAAATAGTTTATTTTTTAGTGAATAGTGTAATACGGTAATTTACGCTATTTAATATTTTAGCCAAATATATGAATTATTGAGTCATGGATGATGTATGGATGATGTAATCACCAATAGTTCAAACTAAAATTCATTATTTACTATAATTAGTCAAAATAATTCATACTATTGATAATCTTGATCCAAAATAATAAACAAATGAATAAAATAATAAAAAAACACGCCTCTCCTCCACTATAAATACCACCCCTCACCCCTCTTCTCCCAAAACCTTCCAAGCCTTGAAGATTTTAAAATTTCTAACCAATACTCTTCCAAAGTCTCTCCCCAAAATCTAGTATCTTTTGGTCTCAAAAAAATTCCATTTCCAAGTCCCTTAAAGAGGTTTTCAAGGAGACGACACAAAGGAGGTAAAACCTTCTCTCTATCTCTCTTTCAATTTCTTTTCTTTTCTCATCCTTCCCTCAAATACACTATACAAAGGGACATGATAACTCCATTATCATAAATATAGTGTAATTTTATTTTCTTAATTATATATCCATCATCAATTCTATTCTCCTCTTGTTTTATTCTAAAAAAATGGAAACATCGTCTGTGAGGTGCCGATTTACCGCCTTCGTGGATGACGAGTTTTCATTTTTCAATTCTACCTTAAATACTGGTCATAAAACCATTTGTATGGTTAAAAAAGATTATAAAATATTTATTAAAACTTATTTAGTGTTCTAGAACCAATATATATATATATATAATATTAATTAATAAAAAAATAGTTCACGATGATTGAAAAAATGCCAAAATAATCTAAACAGTTATACCTAATGTTTTATCTAATGAATCATCCTCATATCTGAAAAATGTTATATAATACCATGTAATATTCTTTAATTTAATTAATAATATAAAATTTTAATTCTGCATAACTATTCCCATTTTACATGATCTTTCATACATGTATTCAAGTGAACTAATCATGAAAACCAAAGAAACAAACACTCCCAAATAAAGAAATCGAATCTTATAAATCATAAAAAAGACCATAAATGAACTTAATAAAATTATAATAAATAAAATTCACATTTAATAGGATATGAATTAAATTATTAATGAATTATCCTGGACATTAAGTGCAAGTTCATAACACTTTCATACATAAGGTAAGAAATTCTCCCCAAACAACCATTTTTTCTTCGGGCTATGATTTATCTCTGTTTAACCCAATGGAATTATTAATTATTCTTATTTACTCCTCATAAATTATATTTTTATGTTCAAAATATAAGTACTTATCTCAATTATTATTTCTTTGATAGGAAAATACATGTTTTATAAGGTTCTTTTTTCAATTCCTCCTAATAAGAAAGCCCGATTGAAGAGAACTTCCCAATTTCTTACCCATTATCAAGTACACTCCATAATATATTTTAAGACACAAATATTTTTATAAAATCAATTTTTTATCAATAAAAACTATTTTAGTTAATTTATATTTTTTTCAAATAATTAATCCTTTGATCATTTTAAAGACTCTTTAATATTTTCCCTTAAACCACACTTAAATAGATCATTGCTAAAGTTTCTTAAACACTCTTTTTACATGTTTTCATTTTAGATGGACATAATTTATCATGATCTATTCCTATTTTCAATTTTTAATACCCACATATGACTTAAATCCATTCTTTCATGGACACCATTATGATATTCCCTTTGGTTATACCTTATTCACCAATTATTCCTTATGAGTGGTGTATGCATACTTAAATTTTATTTATGGTAATCATTAATTTAAGATTTCATTAAATATACATATTTATTGTATAATGGATATGATTATTTTCTTATTTGTATATTATTTTTACATAAAATGTTTTCTTGGAATGTTATTATTGAATCGAATTTATGAATGAAGACTACTTTGGACTGCAGTGGAGGGTGGAGCCTGATTATAGATAGCCCCTCGATGTATCAACATGTCTTATGAGACAAAACATTTGGTGAAAAACCCTTAATGTTTGTTTCCAAAAATAATAATATGGGTTTGTACCCACAAAATTAAATTTTCTTGATGGTATAATCACTCATGTGCTAGATACATGACATCCAGAATATAATATTTTTCTTCATTAAGTATTTAGTTATTAATTTCCATGAGGTTTTCACTATGAAAAAATCTATGGATTCATTTTTATTTTAAATTTATTGATGGAATGTCTTTTTCATATTATTTACCTTTCCATAATTACTATTCCTTATTTAATTTTCTTCTCTTATTTGTTTCATATAACCATTACTAAGCATTTGAGCTCACACTTTAATTAGTTTTCCTTCCCCAAGTTATGAAGATGAGATATTTGAATAAGCATTATTAAGAAGTTTATTTTCTTTTGTTATGTTATATGTTTAATTACCAATGTAACAAGGGAACCATGTATGTATATAGTTATTTAAGAATAATAAATTTATTGATCCTTGGTGGTATGATCTCTTGTATCTATTCCATTTAAATAAAGTAACCACCGACTATGGGATACTAGGTTTGGGGTTGTTACAGTTGGTATTAGAGAAATTTTAGTATAAACCTTGGGAACTAGATGTTAAATAAACATGACAATTATAATAACTTATTGTAGTGAATTTTTGGATCAATACTCATGATGATTATGAGATAACTTAGTGTGTTACATTATTTAGTAATGACACCTAATAGAAGGAAAGGATTCAACACACACAAAAAATGTATGGATTTACCAACTGATAAAGTAAACATAGTTAGTGTTGGAGATGAGAAAATCATGACCATATTTGGAAAACTTACTCAGGTTATGATGAATAACCATAGTACACCTATGTTGGATCGTTTCATGTGGGATAAACCCCCATATTTTAATGGGACTACTAATCTAGTGGTAATTGAGCAGTGCATCAAGTCCCTAGAAAAGATATTTCAAGAATTAGGATACAATGAAAATGAAAAGGTAGTACTAGAAGTATATTATCACAAGGGAAGATGGAAAAACTTATGTGATCACCAAAAATTAAATAGAAGCACCCAATGATGTTGTGGAAGGTATAATAATTCCATATTCAAATTTAGCCAATTCTTTATTTGATTCTAGATCATCACACTATTTTATATCTACCCATTTTTCTAAGAAAATTAGATTTTTAGATTTTGATTTAATAAGGTATTTATCAGTCAAAGCCCCTAATTTACGTCTTATTACAACAAATATGTATTAGGAAATTCCCATTATGGTATATAAACATGCTTTATTTACTAACCTTATCATCATACCTATGGTATACTTTGTTATAATCCTCAATATTGATTGGATTTCAAAATATGATGTTAAAATTTATTACAAGAAGAAGGAAATTACAATTTGTGAGGAAGATATATAATACCTTATCTTTAGAGAAGAACCTTAATCATATAATTCTTAACTGGATCCACCCCCAGTAGCTCTGCTAAATTAAATTCTTAGGGAGGAAGAGAAAACAACATCTATAGATGAGTAAAGTCATCTTAAAATTGAGGATATACCAATTGTACACGAATACATTGATATATTTCCTAAGGAATTACCTAGACACCCCCTAGACTGTGATGTTGAGTTTACCATTGATTTAATCCCTGATAAAAGACCAATATCAAATACTCCTTATAGGATGACCACTGTAGAATTGGTGGAGCTAAAAAAACAACTAGACAAGTTGAGTAATAAGGGATTTATTTTCCCTAGTGTTTCTCTACAGGGATCCCCTATTCTATTTGTTAAGAATAAATATGGATCCTTGAGGCTATGCATTTACTATAGAGAAATAAATGCTATTACAATAAAGAAAAAGTATCCTTTAACTCACATTGATGATTTATTTGATCAAATTCATGGATATAAATATTTTTCAAAGATTAAACTTTGTTTTGTGTATCATCAGTTTTGACTAAAGAAGGAATATATTCCAAAGATAGCTTTTCAAATGAGGTATGGACATTACAATTTTATAGTAATTCCATTTGGAATGACTAATGCACCCTATGTTTTTATGGTTCTGATGAACAGAATATTAAAGGAACATATTGATGATTTGGTTGTAGTATTCATTGATGACATTCTAGTGTATTCTAAAAACCATGAATACCATGAGAGTCACTTTTGGATTATTCTTAATAATCTCATAAGGAAAGATCTATATGTTAAATTTATAAAGTGTGAATTTTGTATTTAAGATTTTTTTCTTGTCCATATTGTCTCTAAATATGGAATCTCAGTTGATCCTATAAATATAAAGGTAATATGAGAATAGCCTATGCCAATAAACACAACTAAGGTACATATTTTTATTGATTTATAAGGTTACTATCGACATTTTGTTTAGAATTTTACCCGATTGGCTAACCTATTAACCAAGATCACACGTAAAGGGGTTAAGTTTATATGGACAAAAGAATGTGTAGAATGTTTCAAATAATTGAAGATAATATTATTCAATGCTCTAATTTTTACTTTATCATCCAAAATTATGGGTTTTTTATATACAGTGATGCATCAAATAAAGGACTGGGCTGTTTCCTTATGAAAAATGATAAAGTAATTACATATGCATCAAGGTAGTTGAATAATCATGAAAAAAATTATCCAACACATGATCTCGAGTTAGAGTTTGTAATATTTGCTCTAAAAATATGGAGATACTATCTCTATAGTGAAATATGTGAGATATATATAGATCAAAAGAGTTTGAAATACATCTTTACAATGAAAGAACTCAACATGAGGCAAAGACGATGACTCGAGTTACTCAAAGATTATGAATTCTCAATACATTACCACCCAGTAAAAGAAAATAGGGTAGCAGATGCATTAAGTTGGAAACATCATGGCCTTATGACTCAAATGAGGATTGAGAAAGATCCTATATTAATGGATTTAGTAAATATGGAAATTGGAATTATTAAGGAAGGGGAAACATCACTCCTTTTTCAAATGATTGCTAAACCATCTTTACTAGAGAAGATAAAAATCTCTCAATACGATGACAAGAATTTTCAAAATAATATTAACGCCCTTAAGGATGGAATATTGGAATAATTCATGTATGGGGATGGAATTATGAAATTTTGAAAGAGGTTATGTGTTCCATCCGTACCCGAGATAAAAAGGGAACTATTAGATGATGATCATAGCTCAAATTTCTCTACACACCCTGGTAGTACCAAGATGTATAGATATCTAAAGGAACATTTTTGGTGGTATAACATAAAGAGGGTAATTTCTAACTATGTGTCAAGATGTCTAGTTTTTCAACAAGTTAAGGCTGAGAGACAACATTCTAGATGATTCATGCAACCTCTAACTATTCCTACGTGGAAGTGTGATGAAATTACCATAGACTTTTTCACCATATTACCAAAGACCACCATAAAGAATTATATGATATAGGTTATTGTTGATCACCATAAAAAATCAGTAAATTTTATTTCTATAAGAGAAGATTCACCTCTTGGGAGCCTAATAAGACTCTATATTAATGAAGTTTTAAGACTTCATAGTGTACCTTTATCTATTTTTTCTAATCGATATCCCCATTTTACTTCAAAATTTTGGAAGAGTCTTCATAAGGCTTTGGATACTGAGTTTCATATGAGTACTGCTTATCACCCTCAAACTGATGAACATTATAAAATAACTATTAAAACATTGAAAGACATGTTGATATCATGTCCACATGACTTTCAAGGTATGTGGGATCGGTATTTACCTTTGATGGAATTTTCCTACAATAATAGCATCCATTCTAGTATTCAAATGGTTTTATATGAAGTATTATATGGCAAGAGATGTCAAACTCCATCTTGTTGGGTTGAAGTCAGTGAGAGAAAAATTATAGGCCCAAAACTTATTAAAGAGACAAATAAAAAGGTAAAGACTATTTAAGATCATATTAAATTATCTTAGAGTAGACAAATGAGTTATCCTAACAACCAGATAAAGGATTTGGAATTTCATATAACATCCTCATTTTTTAAATGATAATAAAACCCCACTTTTGTTAATAAATTATAAGTATTTTAGTGTGAAAATTTTATTTTTCAATACTTGGGTTTATTATGGATTTAATAAAGGATAAAATTCATTTTTAACACTTTTTAATATTCTATATAATATTTTTGGAGTTAGGCACTTAGTCAGCGTGGGATTTTGAGGCCCATAAAGCCTCTCTGTTGATAGAATAAAAAAGTAAATATATTTTATTCATATGCAGGTGAGATTTTTCCAAAAAATGAAATAACTCCCAATCAGTGTGTCATATAAAAAATCAGAGACCCCCATTAGGCATGGAAAGCAAGTTTTTACCCTAGGAAAGGTATAACTTTTATGTGCGTTGGGTGTTGGGAAACATCGCACACAATAATACCCTTTTTATTTTTAATTATTTTATTATTACATTTTTTATAATAAATAATTAATATCTATCAAATGGTGCATTGTATGAGAAATTTAAAACCACTGTTTGGTTAGGTACATGGGGTTTACCCTAGGATGGGTATAAAATTTGTGAGAATAAGATGTTTGGTCAGATCGCATGTGAGGATAAGTTATTTGATATTTGAATTTTTGTTGGGAAATTAAATAATAACAAAAATAATAATAATAATAATACGTTTTTAATATATTATTATTATTATTTTTGTTCAAGAAATCAAATTGGAAAGTTCATGTGTCATTCAATTCTCTTAATTAATGAGCGATGTTTTTCCATGAGTGAATATTTATTATGGGGTTAGATAAAAAATTATTAATTGTCCAACATAAATGCTATTTTGGGGTTAATTTATTAACTTCATGGTTTTAATGAAATTTATTGATTGAACAATTAAATTTGATAATTATGACATATATTTAATAAAAATAATAATAAAAAATTGGTGTTATTATTATTATTAAGAATTTGAGAAAATAATATTATTGTGTGTATATATATTGGTTAAATATATATATTTGTGTGCACATGGACGTGTATATTTATTTTTGTAGGTGTATATATAAATATATGAGGTATATATATATATATATTCACACACACACACACACTGTGCCCCACATGCGTAACCTAGTAGTTGCGTCTTGTGGCGGTGTTTGGGAGGTCTTAGTTTTGAGCCTCCCCATGTGCACTTAGCTTGGATTTTCTACTGTTTATCTCTTCCCCTGATTAATGAAATATATATATATATATATGAATTTAAAATATATTTAATTAGTGATTAAATATATTTAGGGACATTTTAAAAACAAAAAAACACATGAATTTATAGGCGGTTCTTGTTTTTAATAATAAATTAAAATAAATGAGATAAATGTAATTTTGAATAAATTATAATGGGAGTAAAATAGGCTTTGGAATTTCATAATGATAATTGGGTGGTTTTTAAATAGTGCATGATTAAGGCTTTCTAAGAGAGAAGAAAAAAAGATAATGGAAATGAATGTTTAAAAAATTATAAAAAGGATTTTAGTGGTGGAATTTGGAATATACGGGGAGTCTCACGCCCCACTCTTATCTCACACCCTCTCTTCTCTCCCTCTCTCCTCTATTATTCTTTTTTTTATTTCCTCCAAACTTTAATCCTAAATAAATTCTCCGATATTGATCGAATTGACATGCTACCGATGTTGTTGAGTGCATCTCGACAAGTAGAATTTTGAACATATTTTTGTTTATAAAAGCAATGAGGTTTTAGTGGGGCAGTTAAAATCAGATTTCAATTCTCATCACAAATCATCGTTTCACAAAAGGTAGTAAGATCTTGACATTAGTACATGTTTTTTATGGGTCATTGACATGATTATTAATGTGTGTGTGTAGATGTAGGAAGTTCCTTACCTTCTTGGGTTCTCATTATAAATGTTTCCATGGTATGATTATCATATTGGAATATTTGATATCCATGATTTGACTTTTGATTTATCATGGGTGTGTGTGTAGCTTGTGACACCATATGACCTTGATCCATGAGAATTATTGAGATAGCTAGATTCCATGTTAATGTTTGATTCACAAGTTGTATTATTGATGATGATATATTTTTCTCATGACGCGTGCCTTAATATGAGGACATTGTTTCCTTGAGACATGTCTGGTATATGATGTGCTGTTATTGTTTGTGCATGGTACCTATGAGACAGGTGGACCTGTCATGGCTCAGTAGACCTAGAGTGGGAGTGTGTTCAGATGCTGTATGTGACTTGGTGATGAGACTATGATGGATGATCGGGCATGATGACCTAGTGTGTCCTGACTTGGGGGAATGGCGATCATGAGTGATTAGAATCGTATGTGATGACCATGGGTCATGATGATCATGAGTGATTAGACCTACGTGGAAATAATGGGGCATGCTGGTCTATGTGATCTGACCAAAATATAGTGTTGGGGAATTATGTCCTAGTGTGGCTAACCAGGAGGCCTAGGTCTTGTATGGCTACCGAGCAGCTTGAGGGAGGCTCTGATGTTGAGATGTTTCCATGATTGTTTTGATGTTTTCCGACATGGAGCTGAAGAAGGTAATACCAGAGGTTTGTGGCATCTTGGTTAGTGCACCACCACTTAGTTTTGGATTATGTGTTTATATTCTTGTTACAAATTGATTATTATCATGAGATACACTTGTATATTTTTATACACTGATGTTTAGGTCTGTTGGTTGTGTCCTACTTAGTCTTATACTCACACCCTATTTGGTCATTTCGATGTGCTTGTAGATAGCATGCTTAAAGATCCAGTGAAGGAAAAGGGCCCTGTGGTGGATGGTAGAGAAGGTGAAGTAGAAGGATGATGTCATTGTTGGACTATGTTTGGGTGGGAAGTCTGTTGTTTCCTTTTTTTATTAGATTTACCTGTACCTGTGATCCTTGTTTTGTTTCAGTTATTGTATCATGTATGCCATCTTTCAATTTTTTTATGTATTGCTCTAATTATTTATTTTATTTATATAATGATGTTATTATTTATCGGTCCCATGAAATGATACATAGGGTATATTCTTACCATTATTCCACTCAAGACCCTTACTGCTAGTTCATAGACTTTAGCATACAGGGAGGCATGCCTGAGGTCATGTGACATTCCAGCTCGGACCTGGTGGTTCGGTTCAGGATGCTTTGAAAATGGTATTAGAGTATCAAGATTCACTAACTTGTTTTTTTTCTTTGCATTGATTTGGGACAAGATATACTGGAGTTAGGATGTTTGGGACTTGAGCAGGGGAACTATGTCAGTGTCTGATCAGCACTGAATAGTAGACCTCCGAGTTACCAAAAATGGGGAAATTATAATTTTCTGTTATTATCGATTAAATTTACCTTGGGTGATTCACATGATCTTGATATGTTATTTATGGATTTTAGCATGATTTGCTGAAAAATGTTAGGTACGTAGGTTCACATGTCATATATACCCATCAATTGCATTAAATAGTGCCCAAATAATTAAATTCCTATTGAAATTAAGATATTTCCTTAGTTCATTATTTATATCATTATTTTATTTGAGCATGTTGTATTCCATGATTTATTGTATATATGTGGTCATGGATAACATGCAGATGGTGTTAATATGAACATAAGACCTGAATTGGTAGTAAGTGTTTTGAGTGTCCCCTTTAAAGTTCTCGAATGGAATTAAAAATGTTTTAAATACAAACATTTTAATTAAAAAAATGTTTTAATTTTATTATGGAAACTCCTCTGGTGGGGAGTAGTGGTTCAATATATAAGAACCCGGGTTTTCATATGAGGTAAGAATCCCTTCTTTTTCAATTTGAATTCTTATATATAGACTAATATGAATACCCCTTGAGGTCATGGAGGTTTTGGGGGTGTTTAAGACATGTTCGGATCCTAGAACTAGGTTTTGGGATGAAAATGGCATGGCGCATAGTTAGTGAAAACCATGCGGGGTAGGCTTCATGGTTTTATTAAATCATACAAGGATGGATAGAGGGGGTGTACATGACACACAGTTTTAGGAAACCATGTGGGAAGAGGGGAATGACTGTGTGACCAGGTCTAAAGTTTTTGCAGACATTGATAGAGGATTAGCACATAGTTTTCACATGTTTTGTAAACCGTGTGGGTAAATTGGGTGAGTTCCCCTTGGACTACAGGAAACTATGCACGGTTTCCACATGGTTTGACCAACCATGCAGGTAAACCATGCAACCCCTATATTTTGGGATTTTAATTAAATTTAAGTTTAATCCTTTTTATTTTTAATACCTAAATCCTATTTCTTTCAACGTACAATAAGGAGAAGCTTTGGGAGATATCTTGAGGAACTATCCTAGGAATTCAGATCTACTCTTCTTCATCCGATCTCTGATTCGAGCACAATTTGTCTCATCAGATCCACAATGGTAATATCTATATTACTTTTTATCCATTCTCAATTACTCTGGATATTGATTCTGTTATTTGGTCTTAGGATCATATGCACTAACTTCTTGTTCTTCATCTGTTCTTCATATTTCTCCTAAACCAAGTTGAATCAGGACTTGATACTGGACGAGCACTCCACCACCAATCTAAGGTAGGTGGTATATACTTTTCTTTCAGCTTTTAGTTCCCTTTTGAGCTATTGACCATTATTCTTCCCAACAGACTTTCTTGAATAGCCCAATTTTTTGAACGAGTTACTTGCAATAGATGTAATCAGAACTACTAGGGATTCCCATAAGATCCGTTGTGATGCATTGGAACCTGTTGCCTGAACCAAGGTCACCCATTGGGTTCACCTTATGAAAATGACATGTTTATGCCATGTTAAACCACCTAAGGGGTGTGTTTTTGGTTTTCCTTGTTATAGGAAGACAATTATAAATGAAATGAGTAGAATTGGTTGATTAGAAGATGGTTTTGCCTCTTTTACCTCATGAGAAAGTGTTGATATAGAAATGGTTAATTATTGAATAGATCAAATGGGTTATTTTAATGTGAATCATTATAAATGAATGGGAAGGTATACCCATGTGATATGTTGAATTGAATTGATGATAAATGGGTGAGTATACCATGTGACATGACTAATGGAAATAGAATGCATGAGTGGGAATACTCATAAGATGTGTTTGGTTTGAATATATTTGATTATATGAGAGGGTAGAATCATATGGAATTGAATTGTTAAATGGTAAGAATGAATGTATGTTTTGTATAGATGCCTTGAGTAATGATACTTATTGGGTCTTGATTCCATGGGATGCCTTGGGAATTTCTACCCCTTAGATACGGTTCACTTAGACTCACATAGGACATGTTAGTACAGATGCTCCTAGGACTCTAACCAGTGCCTTTACTGAGTTTCCATCGAGATGCTCCTGTGACTCAATGAGGATTCTTTGGTTCTTGATACTTTGAATCTGGACCTTTGTGGTCAACACTTCATTATATGAAACAACTGTGGATTTTTGTGATACACTTCATTATATGACAAGGATGTGTGAACTAGATATGGATAGACATATGGTGAGGCTATGTTACTTGTTTACATGTCTTATATCTACCTTGTTAGGAGATAACACTTATTAATGGGATTATTGAGAGGATATTTGGTATTACTTGTTTCAGTAGACATATGCCACAGGAATTCACACTTATGTTACTGCTTACTTACACCTGTTTAGTATACTACTTTGTGCTTCTTAGAGATGTATGGACTTCTGGGTGATTACCTATTGGGATGTTTATCTCACACCCTGTTTGGGCCTCCTTGGGGACCTAAAAATATTATATGGTTTTAGGTGATAATAGGGGAAAGAACCCTAACACTGGTTGTTGATCATTTACTTGGAGTAGGGGAGCATAGAACCAAGTTGAGGCTTGTGATGCTACGAGCACTTTCTGGTCTTTTTGTCATTTTTGAAACATTTGTTATATTTTACTTCCTTATAACTATTTTGGCTATTTTCTAGATACGTGTATCATATGAATCATTGTGTATTATCCATATTTTGATATTGTTATCTATTATTGATATGTATCTACTATCTGCTTATTTTATTGCTTCCACTATCTATATGTTTTGACTTCCTTTGTGATATACTCTGGTAATGTGGGAATAGTTTCCCCAATGACTCACCTATACCCTTACTGCTAGTCAGAAGCCTATGGAATTTGGGGAGATGTGCTTGAGGCCTTGTGTACAACCATGATCAGGGCACTATTGAGTGGCATCCGGGTATGGGATGTTACAAAGTAGTATCATAGGTGGTTATTTTATAGGTTGACTTAATGTTTGGTGACAATAGACAGGGATAGAAAGGGAATTGAATTTGGTAATAAGTTATGCCCGTGAGTAAATACCCTGTGTACAGGGAAAATCCAAATTAACTTGAATAGACTTGTTATTTTTAGGATTTTGATTATTACAGTTGATTTGATTCCACCATTGGGTGACACACTTGATTTATACTATTACCATTGATATGATTGTGGTTCTACTTATGTTTCAACCTGCTAAGAGGAGGGTATACCATATCATGCATCATATAGTCACCTTGTTATAAATCACATGCCATGCATTATTCCATGCCATTTAGGATGAATTACTTGATGCATGTTGTTATTATAGGTGCTATGATAGTTGTGCCTACTGTTGTGATAAAACTTGTGTTGTGGATAGAGAGTAATGTCATCTTTCAATTCATAAGGTGTATGGGCCCTTATGGATCAGAAAATGATGCACCTTTTAAATTCAATTGTTGAAGGGAATTTGATATGTATGGATTATATGGGCATCAAATTTTGGTTCATGTGGTGTTATGAGCCCTCATGAATCGAAACTTGGTGGACCATCGGTTAAATCATTTTAACTAATTTCCATTAGATGAAAATGGAATGGATAATATAGATTTGACTATGACCTGAATTTTGGGAGGAAAAGAGGTAGAGTTTCTAGTGATTTTTGGTGGTTATTTCTTTTATAGTCCAGATTTAGGAGTAGTATGTGGGGTATGACTTAGTTTTAGGAGGTTTTGACCCATCCTATGCTTTTGAGCTGTGACTTTGATATCATTTTTTTCTAAGGAATGTGATTGGAATTATAGAGAGATGCCACCCCAACAACATCAAGTCATACTCCGTGAGGGAGGCGAGGACCACTCTTCAGAGGCGGTGGGCCATGAGCTACCATTTGATTCTCATTTAGTTCTAGATGCAGTACCAGAGGCTTTTATGAACATAGTTATTGAGGTAGAGTTCCATGAGGGGTTCTTTTGCTATATGCAGAATTTTTAGGGATCACTGCAGTCTGCCTTGACTATCACTGAGCTGGCACGGGTGTTCCAATAGTAGAATCCTCCCACATTTTTGGGGGATGGTGGTCCACAAGATGCTGAGTTGTGGATTGATACCATGTTATCTATATTCGATCATCTAGATACACCTTCTGAAAGGAGGGTCAAGCTCACCACTTATATACTATGTGGTGCAACAAAGTGATGGTGGGATGTTATGAACCAGGATGATGGGATATGAGATATAGTTTGGACGGATTTATAGAACTTCTTCTATGACTACTTTTACCCCATGACTATACAGGTAGAGAGAGCTAGTGAGTTCATGCATCTAGAACAGGGTGCAAGGACAATTATTGAGTACTCGGTATGCTTTACAGAGTTGCAGTCTTTTGCACTGATGTACCTTACTGATGAGATATCTAGAGAGAGACACTTTGAGGAAGATATCTAAAATGATATCAAATATCAGGTCAATATGTTGAGCTTTAATTCTATCATTGATATTGTGAATCATATGCTGATTAAAAAGCAGAACCTGAGGGAATCTAGTGGCACAGAGAAGGGAAGTGTTGCTTCTCAACCTAGTGGTTCTACATCTTTAAGCGGAAAGTGTCGTTTTAAGTATTCCCATAAGATGAGTTCCAGTTATACTATGAGTGATAGAATCTCAGTGTTTTTTCATTAGTGCAGAAGGAGAGGCCACATAAAGAATCAGTGAGACCATGACCCAATAAAGTACTGAGCTTACAGTAGGATGGGACACATGCAGCGGTTTTGTAGGACCTTCCCTCCAACTACGAGTGGTAGGGTTCATCTCCGACACCAGGTTCAGAAGCAGGTTCCTTATATCTATGTCATAAAGGGATCTATAGTAGTGCTAGCTGATCAGGCCGAGGTAGTGGTGTTAATGGAAGGGGAATCCAGACACCAGTTACACCAAGAAATTAGAGTGGGCCTACTTCAGATAGTGAGTTTGTATCATAAGGAAATGGTGAAGGACAAATCTATTCTGTATAGCCTACCCTGAGGATTAGTGTGCCTAACTGTTTATGGTGAGAAGTACGATCCTAGTAGCCTCTACTATTTCATATGGTCTTTTTGATACAGGTGCACCACATAGTTTTATATCTTCACTAGTAGTAAAAGGCCTTGGGTTTGTTGTTTTATTTTATGAGTATGTTATGATGCTACACACACCATTGGGAATCATAATGGAAGATGTGCATCATTATAGGGAGTTCCCCCTTGAGTTTGGTGGGTTTCAATTCATTTGGGATCTTTATGTACTCGAGATGATATAGTTCGATGTCATTCTCAGGATGTAATGACTAGTTGATTATTAAGGTTAAATTGACTTCTATCACTAGAGGGTGACTTTTACATCACAATAGGGTGTAGTGTTTAATCACTAGGGTTAATGGGATGTTTAGGTGATCCGAACTGGACCAGAGCATCATGGGATGGGTGGAATGATAACCTAAATCACTAGTTTGTTTTTGGATGATCTGGAAGTGAGTCAGGTTGACTTTCCTCCAATGGTTGATAATTTCAAGGATGTATTCCATAATGAATTTTCCATATTACCTCTTGAGAGATAGGTTGAGTTCTCTATCAAGCTAGTTCCAAGAGTTGCACTGGTATCCATTCCTACTTACAGGATGACTATGATGGAGTTGTAGGAGATCAAGAGGCATCTAGAGGATTTGGAAGTGAGGGGGTTTATTCAACCTAGTACTTCTCCATAGTGTTCACCGGTCCTTTTTGTGAAAAAGGTATCCAAAACTCTTAGGCTATATATGGATTATCAGAAATTGAACCAGATGATGGTTAAAAATTGATATCCCTTTCCATGAATAGATGATCTATTTGATCAGATTTGAGGAGACTGAGTGTTCTCAAAAATTGATTTGAGGTCAATATATCACTAGGTATGTTTCCAACCTACATAAATACCTCATACAACCTTTTATACTTGGTATGGTATATAAGAGTATTTGGTTATGACGTTTGGTCTCACGAACACGCCGACAGTTTTCATGGAGTTGATGAACCGAGTGTTCTATCCTTACCTGGATTCTTTTGTGGTTGGTTTAGTAGAAGATATCTTGGTTTATTCTCACAATCAAAATTACCATGCCAACCATCTTGAGATCATTTTGAATACGCTGAGAGAGCATAAATTATACTCTAAGCTCACAAATTGTCACTTTTGGATGGATCAGATTCACTTATTGGGTCACATCATCTCAGAGACAGGAGTATTAGTAGACCAAGAGAAGGTGAGAGGTGTAGTTTATTGGGAAAAAACTAATAATGTTTTTGACATATGGAGTTTCTTAGGGATAACTGGTTACTACATGCATTTCATACATGACTTCTCACGCTTAGCAGTGCTATTGACGGGCTTGACTAAGTAGGGTGTGAAATTTGTATGGTTAGATTCTTGTGAGACAGGCTTTCAGAAGCTAAAAGGAAGGTTTACATCAAAACCAATCCTGATACTGCTAGAGAAGCACAGAAGATACACTATCTATTGTGACACATTAGGTGCTGGGATGGGATAAATGAGGTTTCAAGGAGATAGGGTTGTGGTGTATGGGTCTCAGAAGCTGAGGACACATGAGATGAATTACCCAATTCATGATCTAGATATAGATGTAGTTTTTCATGCATTGCGCTGTTGGAGACACTATTTACTAGGAGATCATTTTTTGGTGTACACAAACCAAAAAAGCCTCAAGTATATTTTTAATCAGCATGATCTAAATCTGAGGTAGCAAAGGTGGGTAGAGTACCTTCAGTATTTTGACTTCAAGATTGCCTACACTCTTGGTATGGGAAATGCAGTGACCAATTCACTGATCAAGAGGACTCAGATACAGGCGTTGCATCAGGAAGTAGCAAGTGGAAGATTATGGTGTTGTTCTATGAGATTCACTTAGAGGTTCACAACATTCAGGGGAAAAATTATCTATCATCCTTAGTTGTGACCTCTACCCTACTGGATAGAGTAATGATGAGACAAAAATTGGATTTAGAGTTCCTAGTAATATAAAGGAGTCTTGCTGATGAGGATCCACCTCCTAGTTAGACCGTAGGTGAGGATGAGATCCTGCATGTCCATGGTTGCATATGGGTACCAATGGACATACATGAGGAGATGATGTAGGAATTTCATGCCTCGGTATGGACAATTCACCTTGGAGTCACCAAGATGTACTGCGACTTATGCCGTCAATACTAGTGGCTGGGTATGAAAAGAGAGGTAGCTGGTTTTGTTACGAGGTGTTCCACCTACCAGAAGGTGAAGGTGGAACATCAACGAACGACCTAGATTTTACTACAGTTACCCATTTCAAAGTGGAAATGGGATGATGTCGCAATGGATTTTATGACTGGTTTATTGAGGTTTCCTAAAGGTAACTATGTTGTGTGGGTTGTGGTTGGAATACTCATGAATGTTTCTCATTTCTTACTGATCAAATAGAACTTTAGTGTAGATGAGCTTGGAAGGTTGTACATCTGCAAGATAGTATAACGTAGGGTCCCACACACTATCATTTCAGATAGGAAACCCACTTTACATATCATTTATGACATATTTTTCAGAGGGTGTTGGGTACATAGGTGATTCTGAGTACAACATACCACCCTCAGACTGATGGCTATTCAGAGCGTATGATATAGGTGCTAGAGGACATGCTGTGAGAATGTTTCCTAGATTTTGGGGGATATTGGGAGAGTCACATTACCTTGTGAGAGTTTTCCTACAATAATAGTTATCAGGAGAAGATACAAATGGTACATTATGAGGTTTTATATGGTAGTCCATGCCGATCACCCCTATGTTGGATAGAGTTAGGTGAGGAATATTTACTGGGACCACCTTTCGTGAAGGAAACTTCTAAGAACATCTAGTTGATTAGGAAGTGGATGTATACTTCACAGTATCAATATAAATCCTAAACCGATCACTGCAGATGAACTCTATAGTTTGAGGTCAGGGATCGAGTCTTTTTGTGTGTTTCACCGAGGTTGGTACATAGACAGATCAAGAGATAGGGTAAATTTTTTTTCATGATATGTCAGCCCTTTGAGATTCTTGAAAGAGTCAGGTTAGTAGACCATTGGTTTCAGTTACCTCAAAGGTACCAATACATACCTAGCATCTTCCACATATATCATCTTCACCACTCTCATTTAGGCCCATCTCACACTTTTCAGCCTGAGGAGGTTGAATTGAAAGTTGATACATCCTTTGAGGAGAAACCAATTCGTATCATTGATAGGATCACAAAGGTTCTCTAAGGCCGGTCAATTCCTCTAGTATGGGTGCTATAGATGAATGACTATTTAAAGGAAGAGTCTCGAGAGTGGGAGGGAGACGTATGTGCTCAGTGGACATGATTATTCTAATACGAATCTTGACCACCCTTCAAAGGGAAATTTGGGAACAAATTTCTATAAGGGGGAATATCGTAAGAACCCAGGTCTTTTTATGTGGTAATAATCCCTTATTTTTCAATTTTAATTTTTATATATGTTCTAATATGAATACCCCTTGAGTTCACAGAGGTTTCAGGGGTGTTTGGGGCTTGTTCAGAGATTGGAACCAGGTTTTGGGTTGAAAATGGCTGGGTGTATGGTCAGTGAAAACCGTGAAGGGCATGCAACACAGTTTTATTAAACCATGAAAGGCTAGAAATAGGGGGTGTACAGGACCCACAGTTTGAGGAAACCATGCAGGAATATACACAATCCTATGCGACCTGGACTGCAATTTTTACAAACTTTGATAGAGGGTTAGCACACGGTTTGTAAACCGTGCCGGTAAATTGTGAGAGTACCCCTTAGCCTATAGGAAACCGTTAATGACTTCTGAATGGTTTTACCAACCATGTGGGTAAACCATGAAACCCCTATATTTTGGGTGTTTAATTAATTTTAAGTTTAATTATTTTTATTTTTAAAACCTAAATCCTATTTCTTTTAATAGAGAGTAAGGAGAAGTTTTGGGAGCTCTCTTGAGAAACTATCCTATGAATTCAGATCTAAAATTTTTCTAATCTTCAATTCAAGCACAGTTTGTTTCATCAAATCTGTAATGGTAATATATTAATTCCTTTTTAACCATTATTGATTCTTCTGGCTATCGATTATGCTATTTGGTTTTAGGCTCATATGCCCTAATTTCTTATTCTTCATTCATTATTCATATTTCTTCTAAACTGAGTTGAATCAATACTTGATACTGGATGAGAACTCCACTACCAAGATAAGGTAGGTGGTCTATACTTTTATTTTGGATTTGGGTTCCCTTTTGAGCTATTGGACGTTACGCTTCCCACAGGACTTTTTGGGACAACCTTATTTTCTGAATGGGTTACTTGCAATAAATGTAATCAGACCTACTAGGGATTCCCATGAGATTTGTTGTGATGTGTTGGCACTTTTTTCCTAAACCAAGGTCACCCATGTGTTGAACCATATGAAAATTCCATTTTTATGCCATGTTAAACCACCCAAGGGGTGTGTTTTGGGGTTTCCTTATTATAGGAATCCAATTATAAATGCAATGAGTAGAATGGGTTGATTGGGAGATGGTTTTGCCTCCTTTTCCTTGTGAGAAAGTGTTGATATGGAACTGGTTAATTGTTTAATTGATCAAATGGGTTATGTTAATGTGAATCATTATAAATGAATGGGTGGGTATACCCATGTGATATGTTAAATTGAATTGATGATAAATGGGTGGGTATGACATGTGACATGATTAATGGAAATGGAATGAATGAGTGGGTATACTCATGAAATGTGTTTTGTTTGAATGTATTTGATTATAAGAGTGGGTAGAATCATATGTAATTGAATTGTTAAATGTTAATAATGAATTTATGTTGTATAGATGCCATAGATGGATCTAGATGGATCTAGAATACGGTAGTGGATTCCTTGAGTCGTGATGCTTATTGGGTCTTGATTCCATGGGATGCCTTGGGCCTTGCTACCCCTTGGATATGGTTCCCTTAGACTCATGTAGGATATGTCAGTATAGATGATCCTAAGACTCAAACCAGTGCCTTTACTGAGTTTCCATCAAGATGCTCCTAGGAATTGATGAGGATAACTTTGTTCTTAATAGCTTGGATCTGGACCTTCGTGGTCTACACTTCATTATATGAAACGAACATGGGTTTTTGTGATACACTTCATTATATAGTAAGGCCGTACAGACTGGATATGAATAGATATATGGAAAGGCCTTGTTACTTGTTTACATTTCTTATAACTACCTTTTTAAAAGCTAACAGTTGATGTAGGGAGCCTTGGGAGGCTGTTTGGTATTACTTGTTTCAGTAGACATATGCCATGGGAATTCACACTTACATTACTACTTACTTACACATGTTCAACATAATTCTTTTTTCTACTTAGAACTATATAGACTTCTAGGTGGTCACCTACTTGGATGATTATCTAACACCATGTTTAGGAATCTTTGGGGACCCAAAGATATTATATGGTTGGAGGTGATAATAGGAAAAAGAACCCTAACACTGGTTGTTGATCATTTCTTTGGATCAGGGGAGGATGGGACCAAGCTGAGGCTTGCGATGCTACATGTACTTTCTAGTATTTTTTTCATTTTGGGCATGTGTGTTATATTTTACTTCCATGTACTTGTTTTTTCTATTTTTTAGATACGCGTATCATCTACATCAATGTGTATGATCCATCTTTTGAGTTTGTTTTATATTACTACAATGTGTCTATTATTTTATTGTTTTAATACTTCTGCTACCTGTATGTTTTGAATTCCTCTATGATATACTTTGGTAATGAGTTCATAGTATCCTTAACGACTCACCTAGGGCCTTACTGCTAGTCGGTAGTATCTAGCATTTGGGGAGATATGCTTGAGGCCTTGTGGAAAACTAGGCTTAGGGAACTGTTGAGTGGAATCTAGTTTCAGGATATTACACCATGATTTTTAATGCTTCTTGAAGATGAGAAGAATTATCGTGGGGATAATTTTAACATCCTCATTTTTTAAATGATAATAAACCCCCCTTTTTTTAATAAATTATAAGTATTTTGGTGTGAAAGTTTAATATTTCAATACTTTTGTTTATTATGGATTTAAGAAAGGATAAAATTCATGTTTTACACTTTGGAATATTCTATATAATATTTTTGGAGTTAGTCTCTCAGTCAACACATGATTTCAAGACCCGTAAAACCTCACCATTGATAGAATAAAAACAGTAAATATATTTTATTCATATGCTTGTGATATTTTTCCAAAAAAATGAAATAACACTCAATTGGTGTATTTTATGAGAAATTTGAGACAACCATTAGGTTCAGAACATGGGGTTTTATCCTAGGCGGGGTATAACTTTTATGTGCGTCGAGTGTTTGGAAACATCGCACACAATAATACCCTTTTTATTTTTAATTAATTTATTATTCAATTTTTATAATAATTAATTAATATCTCTCAAACGATGTGTTGTATTAGAAATGTGAGACCACCGTTTGGTCTATGATGTGGGGTTTACCCTATATGGGGTATAACATTTGTGAGCATCAGACGTTTGGTCAGATCGCACACGAGGATAATTTATTTGATATTTGAATTTTTGTTGGAAAGTTAAATAATAATAATAATAATAATAATAATAATATGTTTTTTATATATTATTATCATTATTTGTGTTCAAGAAATAAAATTGAAAAGTTCATGTGTAATTCAATTCACTTAATTGATGAACGATGTTTCTCCATGGGTGGATATTTATTATGGGGTTAGATAAAACATTATTAATTGTCCCACATAAATGCTACTGTGGGGTTAATTTATTAAATTCATAGTTTTAATGAATGTTATTGATTGAACAATTCAATATGATAATTATGACATATATTTAATAATAATAATAATAATAAAACATTGGTGTTATTATTATTATTATTAATTTGAGAAAATAATATTGTCGTGTGTATATATATAGGTTAAAAATATATTTTTATGTGCGTGTGGACTTGTATATTTATATACTTAGGTGTATATATATATATGAGGTATATATATATTTACACACACACACACATATAGTGCCCCATGGGTGAAACCTAGTGGTTGCGTCCTATGGTGGTGTTTGGGAGGTCTCAGTTTCGAGCCTCCCCATGTGCAATTAGCTAGGTTTTTTTATTTTTTATCCTCTCCCATGACTAATGTAATATATCTATATATATATGAATTTAAAATATATTTAATGATATATTTAATATATTTTAGGGACGTTTAAAAAAAAATCCATGAATTTATGGGTAGTGCTTATTTTTAATAATAAATTTAAATAAATGAGGTAAATAGAGATTTGAATAAATTATAATGGGAGTAAAAGAGGTTTGGGCATGTCATAATGAGAATTGGGTGTTTTTTAAAGAGGGAATGATTAGGGCATGTGGAGAGAGAAGAAAAAAAGATAATGAAAATAAATGTTTTAAAAAATTATAAAAGGGATTTTGTGGGTGGAATGTGGAGCGTACAAGGGGTCTCATGACCCACTCTTCTCTCATGCCCTCTCTCCTCTCCATCTCTCCTCTATTATTATTTTTTTATTTCCTCCAAACTTGAATCCTAAATAAATTCTCTGATATTGATCAGATTGATGCGTCGTTGGTTTCATTGGGTTCATCTTGATGAGTAGAATTTTAAATATATTTTTTATGAAAGAAAAGAGGTTTTGGTGGTGCAGTTAAACTCAGATGTCAACCCTCATCGCCAGTCGTCATTGCACAAAAGGTAGGAATCTCTTGACATTAGCACATGTTTTATACAGGTTATTGACATGATTGCTGGAATGCTTTTATAAACGTAGAAAGTTCCTTACCATCTTAGGCTCTTGTTATACATGTTTCCATGGTATGATTATCGCATTAACATATTTTATATCCATGATTTGACTTGTGATTTCTCGTGGGTGTGTGTGTATCCCATGATTCCATATGACCTTACTCTATGAGAATTATTGAGATAGATAAATTCAATATTGATGATTGATTCACATGTTGTATTATTTATGATGCTATATTTTTCTCATGATGTGTACCTTGATATGATGCCATTGTTTCTTTGAGACATGTCTGGTATATGATGTGCTGTTATTACTTATTCATGGTACCTATGAGATAGGTGGACCCATCATGGCTTAGTAGCCCTATAGGGGGAGCTTGTTTAGACGCTGCATGTGACTTGATGACGAGAACGAGATGGAAGACGGGGCATGATGACCTAGTGTGGCCTGACCTAGGGGCATGATGATCATGAGTGATCAAACCCGTATGTTATAACCTTGAGGTATGGTGATCATGAGTGATCAGACCTACGTGGAAATAGTGGGGCGTGATGGTCTATGTGATTTGACCTGAATATAGCATTGGGGCATGATGGCCTAGTCACTACTACAAAAAAGGCATTTAACAGTACTGGTATTTATCAGCGCTAAAAAAAGTACTGATAAATGACATCTTTATTAGCACTAAAGAAAGCGATGATAAATTTAACCCTTTATCAATGCTTTATTTTTAACACTCATAAAGGAATATTTTATCAGTACTTTTTTAGCACTGATAAAGGTCCAAATAAATAAAATGAAATAAATAAATAAATAAAAAATAAAAATGAGTTTATTAAAAAAATATTTAAATTTTTATCAATTAAATAATTATTGATAAAAATGAATAAATTGATTATACTATATATAAATTATAAATACTAATAAATAATATGTATTAAATATATAGATATATGAAAAATGAAAATTAAACAAATTAAAATTAAAAATAAGTAAATTGAGAAAAATAATAAATATTTCATTAATTAGATGATTTTTGATAATGTTAATAAATAGTGCATATTAAATATATAGATTTATATTAATGTATATAGATATAATTTATATATTAAAAAATATTTATGTGCTTTACATTAAATAGTCATATATTTAGTGAATAATGGTTTATAATTAAAAATTAATATGAATTAAAAATACCGACTAATTACGCAGAGTAATGGACATATAATTGAGTGTCGGTTGATTTTTTAATTTAACATAGATAAAATGTGTGTTATATTGATTTCACATATACGTAATTAATGCATTTTTATATACAATACACACACAAAATGTATGCATTTTTTTTAATATTGTTAGTGTACTTATTTTTAATTTATTTAATTTTACTCATTTTTAACATGCATCCAATTAAATTAGATATTCACTAATAATGTTAAAAAATTATATGTAAAAAAAATTGTAAAAAAATATTTATAAATAAATATATTTATAAATAAATATATTTATAAATGTACATACTATATTTATAAAATTATATTTTTATAATTACAAAGAAATAAATATTTTTCCTAGAAGTATTTATACAATTATAAATAAATAATTATATATATTTCAATAATTATTAACTTTATAATAAATTTACTTAAATAATGAATATATTTACTATATTTATATTTATATATTATATATATATAATTATATAATATATATAATGATATAAATATTATTTTTTAAAATTATTTATATAATTATAAATAAATAATTATATATTTGAATAATTATGAAATTATAATAAATATATTTAAATAAGGAACATGTTTACTATATTTTTATTTATATGTATTTATTAAGTATATATATTTACAATTTTTTATTTATAATTATAATTATAAATCTTTTATCAGTGCTAAAAAAATCATTTATAAAATGAATATTTATCATCACTAAAACTTCATGGCTAATAAAGATGGATTTTATTAGTGCTTTTTTAGTAGTGATAAAGTATTAACTTTATCTGCACTAAAAAACACTAGTATATATGCCTTTTATCAAAGCTTATTACTTAAGCTCTAATAAAAGTGTCCTGATCTATTTAAAAAAACCTAACCAGTTGCAAACCCTTCACGATATCAGAAGATTTCCATGGAAGCCACCCACTTCTGGTGCTCCTCCTCAGTGAATAGAAGCTTGAATCACACAAACCCACTCGAATCACACAAACCCATTACCTCTATTTTCTCGAACATTGTCTGACATTTGATGTTCTGTTGAAGTTAGGGTTTATGAAGAAAACATCGAGATCTGGATATGAGGGTCTCGTATTTTCTTCAACCTAGAGAGATAGGCATGTGTTTTCCTTTATAGTTTCTGATTTTCTTTCTGTATTTGTGTTTTTGTTTTTGATTTCTTCTCCAATGATGTCATTAGTTATTTGTGCTCTAGTCATTGTATACTGTTTTGATTTTATTTATGATCCATTTTTTCTTGACTACTGATTTAGATACTGTATTTTTCTATTTTTAAATTTTTGTTTTGAATCAATTTTCTTCACTTTCTACATTTATACCCCAGCTTTCTCTACAAGCTTAATTTTATTGATGTTTTGAAATCTTAGAGAATCACCTCTGGTCCACAGATAAACCAATTAAATCAATATTTTTTACATTGTATAAATAGTGAAGTTTTTTATGATATAAAAACCTTAAATGAAGGAAAATTAATTTAGCAAACTAATTATTAGTCTGATGATGGTATAAGCAGTAACAGAAGTTGATTTTATGAAATTCAGGTAAGGGAATTTATTTACTTAAATTATTTTTTAATATTATGGTGTAAGGGTTTTTCCTTAAAAATTTATTTTCTTAGAATTGTGTTGTTTTATTTTAACAAAAATCTTAATAAGTTTGATACCATATTTATTTATTTTCAATGGTTCTTTATTTTCAAAATTAGTATGGGGTTGTATTTATTTTACTATGATGTGATATTATGCTATAAGGGTTACATATATTTTTATCAATTTAAGTTTATTTTATAAATAAATATATGCATATATGTATGTAAATATATATATTTCTCTCTATTTATATGCGTTTTTAGAACTTATAATGTAAGGGTGATTTTATAATTATTTATTCACAAATTATGATTTTGGATTTCCAAATTATGAAGGGATTATATTTATTTTCATTAAAAATTATGTTTAAATGTGCATTTGATTTGAAAGTATGTGTATTATAAATTCCATGTTATATATATATATGTTTAAATGTGTATGGGATATACGTTGTAAGGGTTGGTGTGTTTTTATCCCTTATTTGTGATATATATTATTGATGTTTATTATTTCTTTATTCCAACTTCTTTACAAACATCCCTAGAATCTCAAGGATGGTTCAATGTGTATTAGATGGACTCCCTAGAATCCTGTAGACGAGTAGATATGATGTGATTACCTCCCTAGAATCATTGGGATGGGTTGATGTGGTGATATTAAATCCCAATAGTCTTGATATGTTTTCAAATATTTGATATACCATTAAGTTTAAATTTAATAATTACTTAGGTTTCTACATCAATTGTTTCAAAAAATAGAATGGAAGTTATCAAATTATATATATTAGAATTTATTCTTAGGTATTCATCATTTTAGGTCTACATGTATTGGTTCCACCCCTATGAATCTTTGGTTCCACCCCTAGGAATCTCCTATTACTATCCATGTATATGAAACAAATATTTATTTATTAAAATGTTTTATCAATACATTTTTATATATTCTAGTTGATTTAATGATATTTTATTATTATTTTTTATCATATTTGGGTTTCTTATCCATGATATTTTTATTATTGTTTCATTATTGTAATTTTTTTTGAAACTCATCCCCCATATATTTTATGTTTCTTTTACTACTATGAGAATTAGTCATCCCATGGATGACTATTATTTAGAGTATTTCAAGAAACATAGGTTCATGTACACAAGAGATGAAGGATGTGTCAAACAACAAAATGCAATGATAAATGTATGGGAGATGAGTTGATGAGGATGAGTTGTCTATAAATTTCACCTTTTAATGAATTCATAGGATAACACCTACCATAGTGAATTAATTCTTTTCTTAAATTCAATTACCTATTTTCTTCAACATATTGAAATTATTTTAAATAATCAAATGGTAAGTTTCCCTTATTAGAATTGTCTATAACTTTCACCTTTGATAATGAATTTATTATGTTTATTTATTTATTTATTGTATAAAATTAATCTTTTATGAATCCAATAGGATGGATATGAATTGAAAATGGATGCACGCTAATCTTTTGGCCAAATATTATGGAGAAAAAGTTAAAGAGTTCATCATGTTTGAAAGAGAGCATGGATACGACCCTTATCAAATCCTCTTTCTGTGTTTACATTGTTGTTATTCAAAAACAATTAGTCCATAAGAGTTGGAAGAACATTTGATTTGTCACAGAATAGATAAGAGCTATAAATGTTGGACTAAACATGGGAAAAAACTAATTTTGGACAACGATTGGGATGATACTACGGTTTATGGATTATTTGATATGAATACCAGTGTAAATGATGATGGATATCACATAGAAGAAATGATAATATAAATTGAAGATGACCTTCATGATTGTACAAAGTTTTTTGAGGAGTTAAATATATTTTCCAAGAAACCATTGTATACCGGTTGTACTAAATACACAACATTTTTATCTATATAAATGTTATGTAATTTGAAAGATAATAGCAGATGGAGTGACACAAGATTTAAAAAACTACTTGGTCTCCTGAATGATATTCTACTAGAATAAAATAAATTACCATGATAAACATATGATGCTAAACTAATGTTACATTCAATGGGAATAATATCTAAAAAAAATTCATACTTGTCCAAATGATTGCATATTGTTTTGTAAGGACCATGAATCACTCATAAAATGAACTAAGTGTGGTACATATCGATACAAGAAAAATGAATTAAGTTTTTCAAAATATGTATGGTAATTTACTATCATTCCATTGTTTAGAAGACTATATAGATTTCATAAAATTGTGATACCATTTACATGGCATGCAGATACAAGAATTCAATATGGGAACCTACATCATTTAGTATATTCTCCTCAGTAGATGAAAATTGATTATGAGTATCCTGAATTTGGAAATGAGCTAAGAAACTTTCATCTTACATTATCTATAGATAGAATAAATCCTTTTGGTGTAAAATTAGTACTCACATTATATGTCCCATTATGTTGGTAAATTATAACTTGGCTCCATGGTTATGAATGAAGCGCAAATACATTATGTTGTATCTACTTATATCTAGACCAAAGCAGCCTGATAATGACATTGATGTCTATTTGGCTTCATTGATTGAAGATATGAAATTGATGTGGGATACATGTGTTACAATGTATGATTCTCATAGAAGTGAAGAATTCACATTGAGGGCCATTTTATAAGGAATGATAAATAAATTCCCTACTTATAGAAATTTATCAAGATATAACATTAAAGTAATAATGGGTTGTCCCATTTGTAAAAATGAACATACTCAGTTTGGTTGAAACATTCCTTGAAGACTGTGTTTTTAAGACATCAAATTTTTTTACCTTGATGACATAAATACCGATCCTAGATGATAAAATTCAATGGGAAAATAAAAAATGGTATAAAACCTTCTCTAGTAATGAGTGATAAACTGTAAAATAAAGTAAAATATATTGACATTGTTTTCAGTAAACCATTTTCAAAAAACCTTACAAAATCAGGTTGGAAGAAGAGATCAATTTTCTTTGAATTACCGTATTGGAATTGTTTGTATGTCAGACATTTTCTTGATTTCATGCATATAGAAAAAATTTTATTTGATAGTGTTTTTGGAACATTACTAAATGTTCTTGAACAAAATGAAAGATAGAATCAAGGATCGGTTGGACTTGATTGAAATGGGGATAAGTGAAGAGTTATCATCGATTAAGGGTAAAAGTAATACTTTTCTTCCTGTAACAACTTACACTCTATCCTGATAGGAAAAATTGCAATTTTTTCCTATTCCTTAATAGTGTAAAAGTTAGACATGGATATTCATAAAATATAAAGAATGTCGTGTCAATGAATAATTTGAAGTTACAAGGACTAAAATCACATGACTATCATGTTTTGATGTTAGATTTAATGATCAGTGATTTATATTACATTCTACCTCAAAATTTTCGACATACATTAAGTAAACTCTTCTTCTTTTTCAAATCCACAGGCAGTAAAGTTATAGACCCAACAATGTTTCCCATCATGAATAAGGAGATTTCAATCATATTATGTGAATTAGAGATGTTCTTAACACTATAATTATTTGATATAATGGTCCACCTAATAATTCAATTGGTTAGAGAGGTTCAACTATATGGTTCTGTCCATTACAGATGGATGTACCTCATTGAATGATATATGAAAACTTTGAAAGGGTATGTCAAGAATCAGAGTTGTCCATAAGGTTGTATGCAAAATGATATATTGTTGAAGAAGATATTGAATTATGCATCGATTAACTATCATATGTTGACATCATTGGTCTCCTAAAGTCTCATCACATCAAATTACTTATGAGAGAATGGATTTTCAAAATAGATGTTGTTACAATTAACTTGATAGAGCGGTGGAAAGCACACCCTTACATTTTAAATAATAGTGAAGATTTTGATCCATAAATTGAATCCCAAAAAGAAATTCTTAGATATTTGAATCCATTAAGGGATGCAGGATGGATATAAAATACACATAATCAACAGTTTATAGGATAGTTCCGAGATCAAATTAATAAGGAGTTATCTGAAAATCAAAATTCAATTTTCAAATGACTTCAATGGATAGCCAGAGGACTGAATGGAAATGTTATATCTTACACTAGTTTTGTAATAAATGGTTATACATTATATAAAAAAATAACACAATTACTGTAGTATGATAAAAAATAGTGGTGTTACACTTATGGTTGAAGCGATGCACATATCTGGTTCCAAGGATACAAGTCCAATTTATGAAAATATGTTATATTTTGGCATTATCGAATAGATATATGAGTTGGATTATAAAAAATTTAAAGTTCTGATTTTCTATTTCAAATGAGTTGACAATATCATTGCAGTGAATTTTGATGAAATGGGCTTCGTGAAGGTGAATTTAAACATGGATGGGAAAAAGACAAGCTGTTCATAATGGCATCATAAGTAGTGCATGTATTTTATGTCTATGATCCAAAAAACAAGAATTGGTCGATTATACTATTGGAGACTAAAAAAATGTTGGGTCATATAAAAATTCAATCAAGGATGAATCTTTTATTTGGAGATAACAATCACTTCATGCTGGTACTAATGTAGACAATGTATTGTACATTAGAGGGTACCAAAAATTGGGGATTTGGATTATCAGTAGAGGAACCAAATACCTCAAACCTTTAAAAAAATAAAGAGAGTTTAATGAGAAGGTAAAAGTGTTTTTTAATATACTATTTTCCCCTAATAATATTATATATTATATATTGCATTAACATAATATAAATTAAATACTTGACTACTCATGCAGACAATGTATTCTACACATGATGATGTTACCAATACCTCATAAGAAAAAACTATAATGAAGGAAACCCTTTGTAAATATGTAAAGGTAATTTTATGATATACTTTCTATATTTTACCGTAAAATTATATAATGGAATGTTGATTTAATTTTCATTATTACATGTAGAGTTCATTTATTTTATAAGATTCCTGTCCATCTATCATGCCTTTGTAGGAAGAGCAACGATGATATCTCTGCTCAATCAGAGAGGTAATCTTGATGTTTTCATATTAAAATAATTTTACATAGAATTAATTTATCGTTTCATTTATTTATTTTTAGTATTACTCACATAACAATTGTTTTCTTATACATGTGTATTATTTTGTTCGAGTTGAGGTGGTATGTTCATATTTCATGCCTTTCTGTACCAAAAATTCCATATAATTCTTCTCCCTCAAAACATTTTCACCTCTGCAATATTGTATTTATCACTTTCCTTCAAGTTCCCTCTACTACATTTTCAGGAAGAGCAATGATGCTACCTCTACTCAATCACAGAGGCAATCTTGATGTTTTTACAGAAAAATCATTGTCCATAGAATTAATGTATTGTTTTATATTTATGTTTAATTTATTTCTTTTTAGTATTACTCACATAATAATTGTTTTCATATATAGGTGTATTATTATTTTTTATTTGGGGTGATCTATCTATCTTTCATGACATTGTGTACCAAAACTTCCACAAACTTATTCTCCCTCAAAACCTTTCACCCCTATAATGTTTAAAATTTTCACCTTCTCCTTCAATTTACCTCTATTTCACAATCATAGAGGTAATATTGATGTTTCCATAGTAAAATTATTGTCCATAGAATTAATGTATTATTTTATATTTATGTTTAATTTAATTTATTTTAGTATTACTCATATAATAATTATTTTCTTATACATGTGAATTCATTTTTTTGAGCAGGGGTGGATTTTTCGGAGATGATCATGAAGTGTTGATAGTTTGACAAAGAAAGTTAATGAATATCATGGTAAAATTGATCTTTAGGATTTTTTGAGACTTTAGGACATGTAGGAATCAGAATAACCTCAATCTGACACATGGTGTTATTGGTGTGACTCCAAGTACTTCTTTTTATTTAAAATAGACATTAATTTTAGTAAAATAGATAATTGACATACTAAAAACTGAGTAAAAATATTCATATTGTTTTTATACTTTAATATAATGATCCATAAGTCATTTTTGAAATGTAGGAATCATTTTAACCACAATCTGATACATGATGTGCCTGTTATGACTCAATGTGTCCGTTATCTGTTTAAAATCGACATTTTAGTTCAAAAAGTATCACTCACTTAAAACAAATCAAACATGATCCAATTTTCTTGATAATTTTGTAAAACTATTTATAAGTCATTTTTGACATGTAGGAATTGGTTTCACATCAAATTGATACACGATGTGATCGAAATTAGTCAAAAGTACGTGTTTCCAGTTTAAAATGAAATTTTAGTAAAAATGTCAACTAAAGTACTCAAAACCAAGAAAAATAATTAAAATTGTTTTTATACTTTTGTAAAATGATCCAAAAGTCATTTTAGATGTTTAGAAATCAACTATACCTCAATCTGATGCATGGTGTGACCGGTATGACTCCAAGTGTGTCTTTTTATTTAAAATTTTCATCAATTTTAGTAAAAAGGAAAACTAACCTACTCAAAATAAAGAAAATGAATTTAGATTGTTTTGATACTTTAGGAAAATAGTCAATAAGTCATTTTTGAAATTTAGGGATCAAACACACCTGAATCCGATACTTGATGTGACTAGTATGACTCAAAGTATCCATTATTAGTTTAAAATCGATATTTTAGTTCAAAACGTGTCACTCATTGAAAACCTATAAAATGCGCTTGGGGTTTCTTGATAATTTAGTAAAACTATTAATAAGTAATTTGAGACATATATGAATTGGTATTACATCAAACTGATACATAATGTGATCAGAATGAGTCAAAGTGCATGTTTCCAGTTTGAAATGACATTTTAGTAAAAAAGACAACTGATATACTTAAAACAAATAAAATGAATTTTAATTGTTTTGATACTTTAGGAAAATGATACATAATTCATTTTAGACATTTAGGAATCAACTTCCCCTCAATCTGACCCACAATCAGACCAGTATGACTCAAAATGCATGTTTTTATTTAAAATTAAGATCAATTTTAGTAAAATGGAAAACTGAACCACTCAAAACTGAGAAAACACATTAATATTGTTTTTATAATTTAAAAAAATTATCCATAAGTCATTTTTATGTGTATTAATCAGCTTCACCTCAATCCGATACATTATGTGCCTAGTATTAATTAAAGTGTCTGTTATCAGTTTAAAATCCTCATTTTAGTTGAAAAAGGGTCACTCACTGAAAATAGATCAAACACACTCATATTTTCTTGATAGTTTAGTAAAACAACTCATAATTCATTTTTTATGTTTATTAATTGGTTTCAAATCAAACCGATACACGATGTGATTAGAATGATTCAAAAGTGTGTGTTTCTAGTTTAAAATGACATTTTAGTAAAAAAGAAAACTGGCGTACTCAAAACTGATAAAACACATTTAGATTATTTTGATACATTAGGAAAATGATCCAAAAGTAATTTTAGATGTGTAAGAATCATATGTACCTAAATATGATGCATGGTGTGACTGGTATGACTCTAAGTGCATCTTTTTATTTAAAATTACCATCAATTTTAGTAAAATGGACAACTGACCTAATCAAAACTAAGAAAATGCATTTGGATTGTGTTGATACTTTACATAAATGAACCATAAGTAATTTTTGATGTGTAGTTATCAACCACAACTCAATATATTACACAATGTTACTGGTATAACTCAAAGTCTCTATTATTAGTTTAAAATCGACATTTTATTTCAAAAAGTGTCACTCACTGAAAACTGATCAAAAGTGCTCAGGTTTTATTGATAATTTAGGAAAATTATTAATAATTAATTTATGATGTTTAGGAGCTGGTATTACATAAAACTGATACACGTTGTGATCATAATGAGTCAAAGTGTGTGTTTCCAGTTTAAAATGACATTTTAGTAAAAAAGACAACTGACGTACTCAAAACTGAGAAAATAAATTAGGATTATTTTGATTCTTTATGAAAATAATATATAAGTCATTTGAGATGTGTAGTAATTATACACACCATAATGTGACCCACAGTGTGATCAGTACGACTCAAAGTGCATATTTTTATTTAAAATTGACATCAATTTTAGTAAAATAGACAACTGACCAACTCAAAACTGAGCAAAAACTTTCATATTTTTTTTGATACTTTAAGAAAATGATCCATAATTAATTTGTGACATGTAGGAATTAACCACACCTCAATTATATAAATGATGTTCCCAATATGACTTAAAGTGTCCGTTATCAATTTAAAATCGATATTTTAGTTCAAAAATTGTCACTCACTAAAAACTGATCAAATGTGCTCGGATTTTCTTGATAATTTAGGAAAAAGATTCATAAGTTATTTTTGAAATATAAGAATCAGTTTCACATCAAACCGATAAACGATGTGATCGAAATGTTTCAAAAGTGTATGTTTCTAGTTTAAAATGACATTTTAGTAAAAAAGAAAACTGAAGTACTCAAAATTGATCAAACACATTCAGATCGTTTTGACAACTTAGGAAAATGATTCAAAAGTCATTTGATACATGTTTGAATTAGCCACACCCCAATTATATGCACTATGTGACCGATATGATTCAAAGTGTGTCTTTTTATTTAAAATTGACATCAATTTTAGTAAAATTAACACTTTATATTAATTTATTTATTTATATTATTACTAACATAAGAATTTTTTTCTTATACAGGTACATTATTTTGATCGAGAAAGGGTGTTTTTTTTGGAAATATCATGATTTTGGTTCAAGATTAAAAGACAAAGGAACATTTTTTTTGAATGTATGTAATAATTTGTATTTTTTTTAATTGTATAAACCAATGTTTTAAATGTCTATAATACAATGTTTTTTCTGGTATTTGTTTTTTAAATTTCATTTCATTTAAATTATGTATTGGGAATTGTTTATGTTGATATGTAGTGTGTTTTTGGTGCTACAGTGTGATGTTACAACACATTACATTGGTGCTATAATGTGCTGTTGCAGCACACTGTAGTATGGTCCTTTATCTATACTTTTAAAAGCACTAATAAATGAAACATTTATCATCACTTTTAAAAGCTCTAATAAAGGAAATATTTTAAGCACTTTTAAAAGTGATTATAAAGGTAAACTTTATTAGTGATTCTATAAGCACTGATAAAAGTCCCATTATTGGTGATTTTTTTTGTTCTAATAAAAGACCAAGTCTTTTAATCTCGCTCAGGTAGTCAGTGCTTTTCTAGCGCAGATAACGGCCATTTCTAGCACTGTTAAAGGCCTATTTTGTGGTAGTGATTGTGGCCTGACATGGAGGCCTAGGTCCTATATAGCTATTGAGAAGATTCAGAGTGGATCTGACATTGATATGTTTCCATGGTTGTTCTGATGTTTTCCGGCATGGAGCCGAAGTAGGTATGACTGGGGGTTTGTGGAATCTTGGTTAGCATACCATCGCTCAGTTTTGGATTGTGTGTTTATATTCTTGTTATGTATTTATTATTATCATGACATAAACTTGTATATTTTTATGCACTGATGTTAAGGGCCATTGGTGGTGTCCTACCAAGACTTATACTCACACCCTACTTGGGAATTTTGATGCTCTTGTTAATAGAATTCTTAGAAATCTGACGAAGGGAAAGGGACCTATGGTGGATAGAAGAGAAGGTGAAGTAGGTGGATGGAGTCATTGTTGGATGATGTTCAGGTGGGATGTCTATTACTGCCTTTTTTTATTAGATTTACCTGTACTTGAGATCCTTGTTTTGTTTCGGTTATTATATCATGTATCTAATCTTTCAGTTTCTGCATGTATTACTCTAATTATTTATTTTATTTATATAATTATCTTATTATTTATTAATCCCATGACATGATAAGTACTGATAATCAATTCTTCCAAGTCTCTCCAAAGTTCATGATGTTATCCACATATCATTATTAAAGAACTACATGCCATACCCAACGCATGTACTCACCTACGAAGAAATAGAATTGGAACCTGACTTCTCTTACTACAAATATCCTATCAAGATTCTTAACACTAGAAAGTATTTAGAAATTGGATGACTGGACTTTTAAAAGTTCTCTAGAGAAACTATAAAATAGAAAAAGCAACGTGGGAACTTGAGGATGTTATGAAGAAGAACCACCCACATCTGTTTAGAAGGCAATATTCATGAATTTTTTTTAAGGATGATATTTCCAAAGGAGGGAAGAATATAACACCCCAATATTTTACAGTATGTATCTTCTTAAATAAATTCAATTCATTCAATATCTTACATTTCATACAACACCAATCTTAAACTAGTAGTGATATACTATTAAATATTAACATGACCGTTGGAATAGTAATGTGACCATTAGGAATAATAAACTGACCAATAGAATAGTACCATCACCTATGAAAGTATAAATAAAATTTAGGTATCTTATGAATTAAAATATGATATATTTATATCATGGAAAAAGTAAATAAATGTATTAAAAATGATGAATTAAGTGTTGGTATTTTTGTGAAACGTAAATGTTTATTTATATTTTTATAATTAATATAATAATTATAGAAAATTTTTTATTTTCATACAATAGATTCATAAATTAATATTTTTTTTATTTTATGATTATAATATAATTTTATGAGACCGTAATTAAATTTTCAAAGTGTCATAAAATCAATTATAATTTTAAAATCTGTATTTTTTGAATAAATGATGATTTTAATTAAAAATTAAATTTATCATAGTTAGAAATTTATTTTCAAAAAATGGAGTCCATTACTTAATTATACCTATAAAAAATAGTTAGGGTGAAATTTTTGGATTTTTCTAAAATATTTGAATTTTTGGAGAATAGTGAAATATGATAATTTACGATATTTAACATTTTAGTCAAATACATGAATTATTGAGCCATGCATGATGTAATCACCACTAGTTCAAAATAACATGTATTATTTACTATAAATAGTCATAAGAATTCAAAATATTGATAGTCTTGAGCCAAAATAATAAACAAATGAATAAAATAATCAAAAAACACCCCTCTCCTCCACTATAAATACCACCCTCACAACCTCTTATCCCAAAAAATTACAAGCCTTTAATAATATAAAATTTATACCCAATAATATTCCCAAGTATCACCCCATGTCTATAATCCTTTTTTCTCAACAAAATTCCATTTCCAATTTCCTTAAGGAGGTTCTAAAGGAGACGGCACATAAGAGGAAAAACTCTCTCTCTCTCTCTCTCTCTCTCTCTTTCAATTCCTTTTATTTTCTTATCCTTACCTCACCTACCCTATACAAAGGGAAATGATAACTATAGTATAATAAATATAATATAATTTAATTTTCTTAATTGTATATCCACCATCAATTCTATTCTTCTCTCCTTTTATTCTAAAAAAATGAAAACATCGTCCGTTAGGTGCCGATTTACCCCCTTTATGGATGACAAGTTTTCATTTTTCAATTACGCCTTAAAGACTGGCTATAAAACCATTTTTATGCTTAAAAAAGATTATAATATATGCATTAAAACTTATTTAGGGTTCTGTAACCAGTATATATACATTATATTAATTAATAAAACAAAATGAGTTTGTGATAATTGAAAAAATGACAAAATAATCTTAACAGTTATCATAAATGTTTTATCTAATGAATCATCCTCATATCTAGAAAAAAATGATAGATAAGACCATTTAGTATTATTTAATTTCATAAATAACATATAATTTCAATTTTATATAAGTATTTCCATTTTACATGATCTTTCATACATGTATACAAGTGAACCAATCATGAAAACCAAAGAAATGAACACTTCCGAATGATGAAATTGAATATTATAACTCATAAAAAAGTCCATAAATGAAATTAATAAAATTATACTAAACAAAATACATTATTAATAGTTTTTAATTAAATTATTAATGAATCTAATTTTATTATTCAGGAAATTAAGTGAAAGTGTAGAACACTTTCATACATAAGGTAAGGGATTCTACCTGAACCTCCATTTTTTCCTTTAGGTTACAATTTCTCTCTATTTACCCTAATGTAATTATTAATTATTATTATTTACTCCTCATACATTCTTGTTTATGTTCTAAATATACATAACAAGCTCAATTCTTCTTTCTTTTATGGGGAAATACATGTTTTGTAAGGTTCCTTTTTCAATTCCTCCCAATAAGCAAGCCTGATTAAAGGGAACTTCCCAATTCCTTACCCATTTTCAAGTACACTTCATAATCTATTTTAATCCAAAAATATTTTTATAAAATCACTATTTTTATCATGAAAAACTATTTTATTTCATTTATGGTTTTATGAAAACAATTAATCCTTTGACCATTTTAAAGACTCTTTAATATCTCTCCTTAAACTGCACTAAAGTGGCTCATTTCTAAAGTTTCTTAAACCCCCTTTTTACATGTTTTCATTTCAATTGGAAAAAATTTATCATGATCTATGCCTATTTTCCCTTATGTATGTCCATATACGATTTAAATCCATTCTTTCATGGACACTATTATAATATTCAATTTAGTTATGTCTTATTCACCACTTATTCCTTATGTGTGGTGTATGTATACTTCCCTTTAATATATGATCACCATTCATTTAAGATTTCATTAAATATCCCTATTTCTTGTATCATGGATATTATTATTGTTTTTACGTATAAATTTTTTACATATGATGTTTTCTTTGGATTTTGTTACTAAATTGAATCTTTGTATGAAGAATTCTTTGGACTTGCAATGATGGGTGGGACCCGGTTATAGATAGCACCTCGATGCATCGACAAGTCTCATGAGACAAAAAATTTAGTGAAAACCATTATTGTTTTTTTCTAAGTAGAGTAGTATGGGATTATACCCACATACTTAAACCTTATTGATGGTATAATGGTTCATGTACCAGATACATGACGTCCAATAAATAAACATTTTCTTCATTCAATATTTAGTTATTAATTTCCATGAGGTTTTCACTATGACAAAATCTATGGATTCATTTTCATTATCAGTGTATTTATGGAATGTGTTTATCATATTATTTACCTTTACATAATTAATATTCCTTATTTACTTTGCTTAACTTATTATTTATTTTATATAACCCTTACTAAGAATTTGAGTTCACCCTTTTATTTATTTTCCTTCACCTAGTTATGAAGATGAGATATTTAAGTAAGTGTTAAAAAGAAGTTTATTTTCTGTTTTTTGTTATATGTTTAATTACCAATGTAATAATGTAACCATATATGTATCTAGTTCTTCAATACTAATAATCTGATTGATCCTTGGTGATATAATCTCTTGTATCTATGCCATTATAATAAAGTAACCATTGACTCTGGGCTACTAGGGTCGAGGTTGGTACAATGCTTCTCCGCCAGCTCGATGTGAACTCACCATGAAGAACTCTACTCCTCTATAGGGTAAATCATGGGTTTATTCCCATGTTATTTGTCCCCATAATCCATTATTTTAAAAGAGTAAAGAAAAATAATGAAAACTAGTGAAAATAAGATGAAAAAAAGAAAATAAATATTTTCAAAGTACACGGTGTGTATAACAGAGTACACAATATGAAGTGTGATCTAGGTAGCAACTTGGGTTCTCTAGAAACACACCCAAACTCTCTAAATTTAAATAATTAGTACATGGTGATCACTTAATGCACATTCCATGTGTTATAAAATGGGAATCCAAGACGTGTTTGATCTATGACATGATTTATCTTATGTAAGGTTGAGGAACCTATACATGACATGTTCTAAACACACTTTCCATGAGTTTTCAAATTCTGTTTAGTGAAAAAGTGTGGCCGTGTACAAAAGGAACACAACATGTTTTCTTCTTGCATGCCCATGTACTATTGGGTTTCATCCAAACAGTACCAAAATTCCTAAAATCACTTAAAAACATGTTAATTAATGAAATAAAGGGTGTAGAGGCACCTACTTGGATCCATGAGTGAAATGAAGAAAAAATATGAAGTAAATAATCCCTATAATGAAGGATTGAATATTGGCCATACAATGTGTATGAAATAAAATATGAGAAGGAGGAAGGGGGTATTACATGAGTACCAGACAAGTGAGGGTTTCTAGATTTTAAAGTTAGGATACATGACTTGTACATCAGGAAATAAATTGTGTATATGTTATTATTATTATTATTTTATTTACTTAATGTAATTATTTGTATTATTAAAAATTATTTATTTATAATCATATAGAATTATAAATATATATATATATATATATATAAATATACTTATATACGTAGTGAATTTTGAAATACATGACATGCATTCTAAAAACTAAAAAGGAGAATTACAAGCTTTATTCCAGTGCTTGGGGTGAGGTTTGAACTGGGGATCGATTTGATCATGTGGAGCGCCCTCAACTAATAAAGATTTTTTTTAGTATTGACCATTTTTATTCTTCTTTTTTTGAAATTTTATTAGTTATTTATACAAAAACATTAAAATGATAGAATCACATGACATGTGGTTTGATTTTTGAAAATAAGATAATGCCAGGGAGATTGGCCGGATTCAAACCTGGGTCTTTTAGAACTTGGGTTGCGACTCTGTCCATCATCCCAAACCCAAATTTGGGTGAAATTTTATTTTTAAATTAGTTTTAAATATTTGTGGAAATATTTTATACACAACACACATTGTATATAAAAATACATGGAATGTTATTTTATTTCACTAAAAAAGGATGGAATTGAGTTAGCTGGAAGGACTTGAAACCGAGTCTTTTGGACCTTGGGTTGCGACCCTTCTAGATGATCCAACCCCATCATGGGTTTTGTTTTTATATTTAATTAATTTTAATATTTATGAAAATATCACACACACACCATTTATTAAAACACATAGTAAAAATAATGAATCATATACCAAAGGAGGGTGTGGAGGGATTCAAACTGGCGATGACTCATATACCGTCTAGAGATAGTTCCATAAGCACATACTTCATTACTATTTATTCACTAAATCAATATTTACTTATACTAAATTTAATATTATGATATACACTAAACATACAATTACACGCCATGTATCATAAAAACATGATGTGAATTCGTATTTTATTCGCATTTTAACTACTTATTTTAAAAAATATAGGTAAAAGCAATTAAAAAAGATACATGGAATATAAATGAGAATTAAATTCCATATGTTTATTTAAAACAAAAAAGTGAGTGAGAGATATAGAGATAGATAAAGAGAGAGAGAGATAGAGACTAGCTTGCCTCCCAGAAAATGTATTTGTTTTAGTTCTTTGGATCGACCCGAGTAAGAGTTCCTACTCGTGATTTGAAGGAGGATGTGATTCCACTTTAAAAACAACCACATGTGATAGATATCCTCTTATTCCTATAGTTTTATTTAATGTTTAGGTGGTCTGGGTGGTGGATTTTAGTAACCTCACTCCATGGCCAATAGATGCTGATGGTTGAATTGTGTATTGATTAGGTCTTGTGCGTCCTACAACTCTCTGGATTCTTGCTCTGAATTAATAGAAACCTAAAAATAATAACAATAATCCTCTAGATAATAAAATAAATAGACCTAGGGGTCAAAGATAAATAATTGATCAATTTCCATATAAGTATGACATGACGTATCCCCATTTCAAATTTCAGTATTTAAAAAATCATTTTCAGAAATATTTAATTCAAAACAAGTTGGGTCTGCATCATTACATAATACCATAATTGAAATAAAATGAGGAAACCCAAATTCACTCAACCGAATCATCCATATTAGTAATTATATGAGAAATGTTCTTTACTATATTTATAATTCATTCCAACCTTTTGGTTTAGTCCAACTGAAGAGCTGTAAAGGATTCAATCATCGATAATAATTTTTTTATATTATCCAAGTATAGTTCTGGAAAATAAAAAGTGGGTGGGGTGTAGAATATATATGGGTATACCTCATACCAAAACCTATAATCCATTTATGGATAGTATTATTATGTATTAAAGTATGTCCATACTGGATCATATAGATATATATCCTCTCTAGGCGAAGCATACCGATTTCTAGAAGAATATACATCCATTTGGATGTGCGATCAAGGTACTTTAGAAAGAGAGAATAAACAAGAATGAAAAGTATTAATTGACTAAAATTGACTAAAAAACTCATGATTCTTATTTCCATCACATCCCCAACAATGATTCCATAATTTGACTACCCCCTTGTATGGTGTGAAAAATTATTTTTCCCTCACTCTTATAATTGGGCATCTAGTGGAAGTAGGGATAGATATCACCCCAATAAAATGAAAGGTAATACAATAATTGGCTAGTAAGTATTGGTCAATTAATTAGACAAATGAATGGTGGTGAGGGAAAGCAATAAATAAAATAATGTAGAGTGAAGGAAAATTAAAGAAGAAGAAATATAAGAAAAAAAATGTTTCAGGGTTTTAATTTAGTTAGGGTTAATTATAAAATCTGTTCTTCATAATTTAAACATATTTATAAAATTATTTACCATGGGGATTCAATTAGGTTATTTTTTATTGGTTTGATAATAATAAACTAAACCTATTAGAAATTAATTCCTTGGTTTGGTAATTAATTACTTAAAAACGTGTTTTAACAAAACCCCAAAAATAATGTGGCAATAGGATCACCCAATGTTCATGGAATCACTCACTATGATTCATTTATGTTTCCCTAGTTGTGCCATTATTGGTCTGATAATACACAACTAATGCATTTTTTGTTTGTTCATTAAAGGAATTATAAAATAAAAAATCATAATAAAGAGAAACTCTTTATAAATTTAATTACAATGCACACATAATCATATTAAAACACCGAAATATAACTTTTACCATCTTATGAACAATATATAAATGGATGGGTTGAGTAAGAAATCAGACATGCTAGTGGATACTAGAGGGGAAAAGAGTGGTGAGAAGAGAAAAACTAAAATGAAATATAAATAAAATGGAAACTACTAATGGACTCGGGTGAGGATTAAGTCAACAGAGTAGTAGAACCCCCCCCCCCTTGAATAGACAACCTGAAACTCAGAGGTCTGCCTCTGTATTTATAGAAAATAGGTTACATAGTGTGTACCAAAAAGTACACGATGTGTAATCAAGTCAGTCATATTTTATTTTCTTTCTCTGATGGTAGGTGGGCAACTATACTACCTTTTGAATTCTTGCACATCAGTGGTCAGTAGGTAAGGGTACATGATAAGTTCTGCTGATGTACATGACATGTTTCTTCAATTTCATCCACCAAACAATTCTATAATGGGAATACATGACATGTTAAATAAAATACATGGTGTGTTGGTTATGGTCCATGACTTGGGTGTTTACTACTATTGGTCAAACTATGCATCTTTCAATTGTTCAAAACATGTTCTTATTAATTACTCAACATGTAGTCTCCAATTTTACTTAGAAACTTCCCCATTTTTTTTCATTCCATTTAAAAATACTAAAAATTATCCATCAACATTGAGATGAATCATTTTGAACCATATAAAAACATATATCTAGTAAAAATATACTTTATACTCAATAAAACACCCAAATTAATACACACTAACTAGGAACATCATTAGTGAAAACTCTCAACCATGTAGACTATTCCACAGTGTAGAAAAATGATGTTGCATGTTCCATGGCATGTTAAACCTTCAATAGACCATGTTACTCCACCAGGTCTTCTATGAATTTCACAACCACTAAAATACCTTTCCACTAAATCCATGCTTCACCATGTTTCATAGGTTAAATATAACTCCACCATTAGGACCACTATGATTTGTTCCTTTCCATATTAATAATTTCCTTCTATACCATGACAATAATACATGGCATGGTCACACTTAACTTCTTATTCACATTCAAAATTCCCACCAACCACGACATGATATTTCTCATGTTTGGAAACTCAATACAACATGACAATATGACTTGTGCTATGGCATGGTACTCCTCCGCATTTCTCCAATGCATCTTTAACATATCTCTGACCCTTATCTTAACCATGTAAGTTCCTTGTAGAACTCATTCACACTTTCATATTTTTTCAAGACTCTATTCTATTTGTGTAAAAAATGAATCCAATACAATGAAATTCAAGATTATTTTTTAACTAATCCAACATCAATCAATCAATCTAATTATTAACAAACCTCCAAGCCTAACCTTGGCTATCTTTTTACTTATCATCAAGTTCATCTTTCTTGTTGTCAAAAAATTCAACAGAATCCTTTATGATTCATAAAAATATCCCCCTTTGGATATTGTTTTATAATATCCAACACCTATTTCAAATATTTTTTACCCCCCTTATTATCAATGAAATACAAAGGGAACTTACTCTTTCATAAAATGTGGGGATATTCCTTTGAATCTTAAAATCTACCTTTAAATGGGGCCTTTTATTCTTTCCATTTCTTAAAATTTTATCCCCCCTAAATGTGTGGGAAGAAATTTCCTTCTTTGTTCAGATCCCCCCTTTGTCTTTATTCTTTGGCATCAACCACCTCTTGATTATCCAAATACCTTGAAACCATTGAGAACCATATATAAATGAATTTCTGAACTCTAGAATCTCCATTTCCAAGATAGTTTCATCTTCTTAATGAAACTACTAAAAGGATATTTTTATCTTTTCCAATTTTTAACATATGAACTGATATCTCCGTCATACTTTGACACCAAAAAATTATTGCAATAACATTAAATCACTTGGTAGTTAGGATCATACCACTTGAAGATTCATAAGACACCATTTGTTGAAAATTGAATAAGTTATAACTATTGAACTCTAATATTTTTAAAATCTTTATAGGATTTAAAAATCTCTGATGATATTTAATAACCTTTAATATTCATCATAACTCCTACCAAGACATTATCTTTTGACACTATTATTGTATCTAAATTTGACAACACCTACTTGTGGGAATAATTTCTTAATATTAGATGTGTTTGGCATCCTGTATATCATCATAGTTGATACCAAAAGTTATAAAAACAAATATATAAATATTAAATTCACGTGATTATACTTTCCACTTGATCTTACTATCATGGCTTGATACCACTTAGTTTATCGATTTATCAGATCTTCTTTTATCTCTATAAAATGTGATTTTATAGCACAATAACCCCCTAGATAATATCTTCCCCTTATTTTTTCACCTATTCACAAATAGTTAGAAAAAATAAATCATATGTGGATAGGGGTACCTAAAACTTCCTCAAGTAGAGGAATGGGGTTGGTTAGGATGGACCAACCCTTCATCTTCAATCTTTCCTTTTCTCTTTTATAGCTTTTGGGAAAGGAATACCATTATCTCTTCAACCTCTTCATCTTCATTTGTAGCTGTACTTTTAAACTCTTTCTAAAGGACCTCCATTGTGTGATACTAATCACACACTTCTCTTCATGTATGTGATCATTTTCACCATTCCTTTGCTTATATTTTTATACTATTTTGGAATTTAGCACACTATAGAACATCTCTTTTTGCATCACATCATTTATGGATATAACCTTCATATTTATTATCTATTACATATCAGTACTTTACCTTTTAGTGGTTTTTGAAAGACCACTTAGGAATATCTCTTCCTTGATTTCCATGAGTTACATCTTGGATTCCTTCTTACTAATTTTGGTTCTTCTTTACTTCCACCTATTTCACAACTGAAAAAACTATTTTATTTTTTCTTCTAGATTTTATTAATTTACTTCTAAGAGATTTGTTGCGAGTAACCATATCTTGGTGAATGATACACCTTTTCTTGAGGCTCAACTTTATTATCCAAAACATTAAACCTATTTTACAACTTAATAGGGTTTTTTACTTTAACAAAATCTTTATTTGTATGTCATAATAGTGGAGTGTCTCCTTATAAAATATTTTACCTTCCATGAATTCATATAATTTAATTACCTTTCTATGTGATAGAGGTTATAATAAATAAATCATTCACTATAAGAATCATACCTCATGTGGTCACTCCTTTATTGATATGTTGGCCCTATTGGAGATCTTCACTCAATAACAAGATTATTATATTCGAATCACTTAATCATGATGTGCTGAAGTCTTCCACAATAGCAGACTTTTAGTGCTTCATTCTTTTATGGATTAAATTTTCTATAGTTAGCATGTAACTTCTATTTTATTAAAGTTTTAATATCTATACTTTGTATTACTAATGAGTTAGATTTATAAGATATTTTCATCTTATAATTTTACGTGCTTATCCCTTCCATAGGTTCTTTGATCTTCCTATATTTTTATTTCAAATGCACAACCATAACCTTTATACTTAAAGGAGAATCAATCCCAGTTGTTATTCTTTATTTAATTTGATTACTCAGTGGAATGATTAATCCTTCTCTATGTCCATTTAATTTAAAATTTCTTGGGAAAACTATTCAATAATGTTACTTTGTTCCTTCATATTGGTTCCAGTTTATTTATGATAAAATTAAAGGCACTTATTCTCTCTTTTTCATATTTTTATCCAAGTAAAGATCTTCAATCATCACATAATAAAATTATTTCATGATTTCCCATCATTCCACCTTCTCTTGTAAGGCTGAGATATTCTCTTGGTTATTGCATAAAAACATAATTTATTATAAAATTTATGTTGTTTCTACATATTCATAACATATTTTTTTTATCTTTGAAATAGGGTCTATAATTCCAAAAAGTTTCACCAAAATAGTGTTAAAATCAGATATTACATTAGATTTATAATTTTTTAAAATGGAAAAAGAATTATTTATTTTGAAATACTTATTATTCTTCTTTCCTTTGGACACAAATCATTATTAATCATATTTTACATGGAGTAATTCCAATTTCATCCAAATATCATTGGAGAACTTTCCATGTGCAACGTACTTGTAAATGTATTCTCTAAGAGAACCATTTAACTAATTTTTGACTAAGGAATAAATATCAAGGTTTCTTTGATCTGTTTCAATTATAACACCATATTAAATCAATATAAAAATTCTATTTAGCACAACTTCTTGAGGAAATCTAAGTCAATATTCCATGAATACAATGAATTCCATTTACCATTCATTAAAATTATTTCCACTAAACACTGGATCCTTCACCATGGATTCCATTTATCTTCAAAAAACTGTAAATCAAGTCAGAACAATAACAAATACAAGACACTTAAACATATCCCTTGGATACCACTTGTTAGTCCCTCAATGGTGTCTTAGAGTGATATTAATTTGGGAGGATTAGGGTAACAAAATTATTATGAAATTTTTCAAATTTTTCATTTGAATATTTTTACCCTAAATGGATATTGATCTCTCATATTTTAGGGTCACTTTATATTCTCTTTTCATAGATGTTTATCTGATTCATTTGATTGAACAAACATTTGTTACCATATATTATTTAAGATCAATTTTACCCTATTTTGGTGTGCATGTATAAAATTAATAAGGAACAAAGATTTTTACTTGGTTCACCCTCACTGGGATACTTTAATGAGCATTAAATTGATGTTGTGTTGTTGAACCAAATCACTATAAAACCCACTTATAATCAAATGGGGTTTATTCTAGGTCATTATTACATATGTTTACTCCCCTTAAAATTTTAAGTAAAATTCAATGATTCCCAAGGAAACTACATCAAAAATTACTTCCCACACTCACTGTGATATAAAGGATCACCTTTACATAGTTTATAGACTTACAGGTCCCTTTATTAGATTTACTTTCTTGGCATACATCCTAAAAAATGGATAGATTCTCTGTTGAAATATCACTAGGCTTATCCTTCACAATATATGAATATCGATATGTTACGACACCTATTATTCTAGAATGAAACTGTAACTTCTCTTATCTCTATTTTTTCATAACAATTACTTTCTCTTATTGGGTAGAATCCTTAACTGGTGCCAAAACCTTATTCTCTATTCTAACCCTCACCTAGAACTCCTCTTTTCCTCTTTGAGTATGGGTATGAAATATGTTTGGGTCTCTCTCCCTAATATATATTACTTAAATTAAATATCTTATAAAATGAGGGATCATGACTAAAAAATTCAGAAACCTATCCACATCATTATAGGCATTCAAAAACCACCAATAACTCATATAAAATTTTCCTCCATGATCTCTATAACTATAGTCCAACATAACTTCTTTATGGTCAAATGTATTCACATTACAATGTGGAATTAAATCTCTATTTAATTTCATTGTTGAATTTATTCAATCACCTTAAAATATGGATTGGATCATGGTCTAAAACCGAGAGACCTGATGTATGATAAATTAATGGTCTATTCAATCATTGTTTGAGTCAAATCCTCTATATTTGATGCATCTACAGTTGACACGCCCACCAACAAAACTTATCTTAAAACACCACGATGTGGTCTTTGTATATCCAAGATAAAATTCCCTTAAACATGCTCAACTCCATGACCTATTGGATGTTTTTACTTCTTCTATAGAAATGTGAATTGCCACTTCTATCATACAAGAAAAACACACCACCACAACCATCAACATGATTGTAATGTTACTTCCCATGGATCATAGGTATAATCTCAATAAAACAAACCCATCACCACAACTTGGTCCATATCCCTTGGTCATATTGATCACTTCAAGATTCAAGTCTGAAATTTAGTATAAACTCTCAACCACAAAAACTTCTCCAAGATGAAAAAAACATTTCCCATGTTATAGTCACCATGATATGTTCCATGATGTGTTTAACCTTCATCTAATCATGTTACTCCACTAGTTCTTTTATGAATTCCATGACCACTAAAAAAACTTTACACTACACATAGGATTTTACATATTTCATAGTTTCACTAGAACTCCACCATGGGGATGACCACAACATGGCCTTTTTTTGTATTGGTAATCTCTTCTTCTCTATGTCCATAAGATATTTCATGGTCACATATGACTTATTCTTCATCTTCACTATGCCCACTGGCCTTGATTCAGTACTTACGATGTTGGGAAACTTCAACAAAACATGAAAACATGCCTTTTGATATTTCATGGTCCTCCTCTTCCATTATCCAAGACACATTTAGCATATCCCCATCCATTCTATTGACCATGTAGACTCCTTTTATAATGCCTTTACACTTCTATATTTCCTTCATACTCCATTATTTTTGTGTAGAAAATCAATCTAACAAAACAACCTTCATTATACGCTTTCAACAAATCCAACATCAAGTAATCAAGATTATTATTAATAAACCTCCAATAATCACCTTGGATATCTTCTTTATTATCATCAAGGTCATCTTTCTTATTGTCAATAAATCTAACACAGTCCTTTAGAATTCCTAACACCATATAAAAATATAATTCAAAGGAGTTTATATTTGAAATAAATAAAAGTTTTTAAATTTATCTAATTAAAAATAGTCCATAATGTATGACTAAATTATAATGTTTTTATAATTTCTTTATTTATGAATTGATTTAAATATATTATCTTATGTTTAAGTATAAGAATTGTTTATTTATTTAGTTTATTACATATTTTATCCATAGATATAATTTTTATATTATAAATTATTGTATTCTTTAGTTTAAAGTGTTAAGATATTTTTATAAGTTTTTATACATGTATATATGGTATTATATGCTTGGTATGATAATTGGTTTAGTTTTCATCTTCCTTGAATTTGGAATATACTAGGTTATGTGATTGAAGTAAGGAGTTAATTATAGTTCATACATATTATGTTTTAGGATAATATTGGATTTTAGGTCTCTCTAGTGTAATGTATCCTTAGGTAGAGAGACTTTGGGTTTGATTATTCATTGGATTAGAGGCTAATTCCATGTTAAGAAAAGTGATGGTTGGATATCTGCTACTCTAAGATTATTTTTATAAGGATGATTGATTTCATATGATTTCAAGAAATTACATGAAAAGGTTTCATATTCCTTATACATGAGATGCATTTTTATATGTATGAATATATTTGGATTTTAATTTGGGTTAGTAACACATGTCATGGGTTGTGTAAAGAGTTAAAAATCAATATGGTTTGGATATACTGATTTGGTCATAGGAATATTATTCCAAACTAAATAACTATAAGTATGAATACATGTAAAGAGAATACATTAGATAAGATGGTAAGAATAAATACCCATTAAAAACAATAAGTTCCATATTTCTTCCAATGAAGACACTTGTCAAGACCTCGACCATCGAACTGGGTAGTCCATGCCAAAGTTGGTGCCCCTGGATTATTTTGTTTAAGGCACGTGATTAATGAGGTGACCCTAACCATTATGTTCATTTCATTTGGAATTTTATTTGGGTTAAACTTAGTTGGGAAAATATAACTATTAGGATACCAGAGGAATAGATTTGAGTGAATCCATATGATAAATTAGGGTAAAGAGTTATCCACTTAATTATCCAAGATCCATATATTATATGATTGACATAACTATCTTATAGATATAGTCATGAATTATTTATGTGATTAACCAATATAAGTCATGATGAAATATGTGTATTGAAAAAATAATGGATATGGTGGATTTTAAAATGGATCAATATTTTAGTGGGATCAAATTTACTAAAAATTACTTAATAAATAAATATAAAACATGATACTAATATAATAAAAGCGTTTGTTATAGATAAATAACATTATTATCATCTGAATTAACTTTGAGGTCAATATTTTAAAAGAATAATCTAAATGTAATAAACTTATTAGAATTTTAAAAAATCTTAATAATTTTTATTAAGTAAGAAGAAAATTTTATGAATTATAGTAAACCCTACCCGAGTAACCTAATGTTGATTTTGTTCAATAAGTGTATTTATATGAATATAATAAGCTTAAAATTATCCAATAAAGGTTTTAGAGACATTTGATGTATAATTTCATAGTAAACTTAATCTCTACTCATATATTCAATATGATTGATAATGTTAATGACTTGGAGAGATTGGAGGTTTTTTAAAGGATTGATCAAGAAATTGGATTCATTCTAGAATCATTATTGGAAATTTTATGAAAATGCGAATGAATTGAATATAAGTTTATATTTATTTTTAAAAGTGTTGAGGATAAATGGTCATGGCATGTTATGTCTAGGATATAGTGCTATATTTATAGTATACATGGGTTAAAATTAAAATTGAAAGAAGAAAAGTTAGTTGGAGAGTTCAACAATGTTTCTTCAAATAACCATTCAAGGTCATTGAAACCTAAAGGAGGTGATAAGAAGAAAAGAAAATATTTCAATATGATGGGATTTTTTGGGAAACCGGAAGGGGTTTGAGAAACTCCATAGAGAGCACACATCAGGTATCCATGTTATAAAAATAAATTATTCAATTCAGAAGGGCATATGATACAAAATGTATATTTTACAAGTGTTAAAAATATATAGGATTTAAAAAAATAAATAATTTATGGATATTATATTTTTCATTAAAATACTTAAGAAAAGGTTTTCTAAATCATGGATTTTTATGAAAATAAATATATCAAGATCAGATGGATCCAAACAAATGTTGTGTGGTTTCATCACATATCTCTTAAATGACAAGATGCATTTTTTATTAATGAAATTTGTTATAAACAATATGATATGATTGATTTAATACACATTTTTTATGATTCATAGGTTTCTATAACATGTTTGAGAAGAATAAAAGGATAAAAATGTTTTATCCATGATAAAGGAGTTTATCTAGATATTTTTTAAAATATGAGGGATATAGTCCCACCAACCATAGGTGACATGTTTTAAAGACTAAAATATTATTTTTTTGAAAAATTATACAAACACATTGAAAACCTTATTTGATATGGAAACAATAGTTTGTTAAATATTCCCACTAAAATAATTATGTGTTATTTACTAAAATAAAAGAGTTTGTGTATCCTAATATGATATTATAAAAGAATAAAGTTTATAAGATCCTAGGGGGATTATATTTTTATTTAAATAAGTTCAAGTAAAATAAAATAAAAAATTATTCCAGTCAAGATACAAAGTGAATGTCACTTAATATCTTAAAAGGTTTAGGGTATGTCGGTAAAATATCAATTTAAAGAGTTACATTAAATACCAAAATATTTCAAGGAAAAAGTTTGATGGAAAAGTTTCGAATAATTATTATGATGAACCTAGAAAAGTTTTAAATAGACAATATAATTTTTTAACATCATAGAATTGAATGTTATGAAGTTAAAGAGTTTGAATACTATGTTAAAAAATTTTAATATTAGGAATATCATTCCCAAGTCACACAATTATTCAAATTGTATTTATCTATATATGTTTTTCAAAAAAATATTTTAGCAAGAGGGTTTTATTAGATGTTCTAATAGAGATATTATAGGAATTATAGAGAGATATAATGAGTTAAACAGAACCCTAAAAGTGCAGCAAACATAGGTATGAATTTGTGGTTTATCATATGTGATATGATTAGATGAGATATTATTCATGATTTTTTATGTATTATTAAAATATTTTACAAATATAAAATGTATAATGTTATATAAAATAAGTCTCCAATTTATTATTCTTTCACATTTGTGACATATGTTACATGAAGTGAAATGATAACTGAACTCTCAAAGTATAAATTTGAATTATTCCTAACTGACGTTCTCTATAGATTATTATAGTCTGTGATGAAATGTTAAGGTTAGTTTGGATATGATTTTGTATTGAGATATGAAATATTCTCATGAGGTGCAAAACAAGTTTTGTGTGTTGGATGACCCATGAAGTATATAACATGGAGTTCCACACACTATATGTTGGGTATATTAGGGGTGCATGTTTAACATATTGATTTCCCAATTACCCTAAGTTAGAAAGATACCCAGCATGGGAATATTCATACTTTGATACATTTCTTACAAAATACTTGAGGATTATTTAATCAAGTAGTGGTTGAGTATATTACTGATTATGTCAATGAATTGAGCTTAACCAATATGGGATTTGTCTTATCATATGAACAGTATGACATATGGTCCCTCGATAGAGATAGACTAAAGGAGTGTACAACCATACCTAAATAATAAATGTGATGTTCCTATCTTTATTATGTTATCATGAGATGACCTGTGGGTTTATGAGGGATATTGATGAGCTGATTGAGTTAGTTCTTAAGGATATAGGTGAAACCACTTAATGACGTGATGTTATGAGATAATGTTATTATTGTATCATAAAGTGAGATGTGAAATTTTTTATCCTTAATAAAAATCAAGTTATACTTGACCTATCATTGGGTAGTTCATGTGTGGTATTATTAGTACGGGACAATATACATGGGTCATCTATGACATGATACAATGCAAGTATGATGATATTATTTCATGAGTTCACATGAGATGCATGTTTTAAGTGGGTTGAGTAGCACTAAACACATACTTGTACGTGCATCTATATTATCACTAGAACATAGTGAGTTAAGGACAATAGGGGAAACCTAATGGGTTTTTTACTCACACATTACCTATGTGAGTGACATGAGTTTTGATTTACATGAATACACCTTAATATTTCATTGTAGGTTCAGAGTTCATATTTTGGGTTATGACTTGGGATGAGTGTTGTTATGGGGGGTGATGCTTAAGGAGGTGTTTGTGTTAGTTTTGATCTAGAAACCAATGTAATTTATTTTTTTATGTATTATTATGTATTATATAATATTTATCTGTATGTTTAGGTGAATAATATAGAATGTAAGATTATTTTATGTACTAGATTGTAGGATTACACTGTTGGATCACAAATTATTTTTCCTTAGGTTAGGTATGTTTTATGTATGAATGATTCATGCCTAATTTTTAGTTGGTTTAGAGAATAACCTTATGGGTTACCCTGAGGCCATAGTCTCCACATGGTTAGAATAAGTTTTTACCAATAACCATCAAACTCTAGTGTACATAGAGGTGAACCTAAGGTCATGTTGTGATGTTGTCTTTGGGAATAATATGGGTACACAAGTTGGGATATGTTACAAAATGGTGTTATAGGTTTTTTTATATAGAGTTAGTTATAGTTATTAATAGGATGTTGGGACTTAGGAGATATACCATGAGCATGCCTGGCCAGCATTACTACTGTTAAAACCCATGTTTCCAGGGGATAACCTATATTGGGAGTATGTAATATATTCATGAGTGAGTTTTTTGTTTAAGTATACTTTTTATGAAATATATAGAACTGAAAATGAGTCATAGATCTCAATGAGGAGTCAACTTTATATTTTTTCATGCATTATGATAGGGAAATTATTAGGGAATGATACACATGTATGGGGGAAGTGTTGAATGATATATTACCTAAAAATTATTTAGCATTAAATAATAGTCAATAATAATCAATTAGATATTTTCTCATATAAATTATTAGTAGTCACTTTATTAATTTGAATCAGGGGAGTAATTAGATTGATGTGATTGATTATTTAATAGTGCTCATCTTTATTCCATAGGAAAATGATTTAAGTATTTTTAAAAATATGGTATTCAAAAGGGAAAACATGTGATATGGAATAATACATGGGTAAATCTATTTTATAATTTATTTTTAATTTAAATTTCATATGGAGTCACTTATTTTAAAATGGAATTGGATTTTGGGAAAAAATTATTTTTGAAAAGGAGATTATATATATGATTTCATAATGCATTTAAAATAGTTTATGTGGAAAATTAATAGAGAGGATGAGGTGAAGGAGGGTTTATATTTTTAGGTTTTATGAAAACTAAGGAAAATAAATTTGAAATTTTATTTCCAAATATAGTGGAATGAGTGGTTATAAATGATTAATTATTTTTTTAAAAATAACAATTGGGGATGAATATTTATGATTTCATATATTTTATTGGAAAAATATTAAACACCAAGAAGGTGTTAAAAACTTAGGAAAGTTTTGGTGTGTGTACAGTGATTTTTCTAGTTTTAAAATAGTGAAATTAATGAGTGAACAACTAAGTTTCTTGATTTTAAAGAAATAATTGAGAATAATTTGGGCATTTAAAAATGGGTGTTACAATTGAGGATTATTTTATCATGTTTGATATGTATTTAATGAATTATCAGATTAATATTCTCAATTAAGATCCGAGGAGCCAATTCTTGTAAAAGATCAAGAATATGGGTCATGCAAGTTGACAGTGTAAAAAGAGTATCAGTAGGTGAATCTAATGGTGAGGAGAACCAATAGGTGAGTTAGATTTTTAATAGTAATCCCTTATGGCTAAGGGAACCATACTTCTAAGAATTAATTGGTCATTAGTGTGTCAAGAGTGGAGGGTGTGTTTTTGAATTTTTTTAACAACCCCAACTCTAGTAACCTAGATTCAGTGTTTAATTTGTTACATTGAAATAAGATACAAGGAATATCATCCTGAATGATTGATCAATTTATTAGTCTTCAATAACTATATACAAACATGATTCCTAATTACATTATAAATAAAATATAAAAACATAATAATAGTAAATATTTTTCATCCTTGAATTCATTCAAAGATTCCTTATTCATATCTCAGGGAAAGGAAAAAAATAAGGGTGATCTCAAATGATCAGTAAGGGTTATGTATAGTAGAATCTATCCTGATAAAATAAATAGTACTCAATATAGAAATATAGATAACTGAAAAAATATTTCATTTAATCAACAACTTGATCATGAAATTCATCCATGTATAATATCAATGAAATAATCTCATGGATAATAATAACTAAATTCTCAATGAAGGAAATATATATTATTAAACGTCATGATCTCAAACATCATGATATATTTACTGCCAAGTTTTTACACCAATATAGGTTAAACTATGCATAGGCATACACTAAAAAACTATTTAATAAGGATAACTAACTGATTTTACTCATGAAACATGTTGATGCATTAAGGCGCTATGTAATTTTGGGCTCCACCCACCACTATACATCCAATGAATTATTTATATTTTGAATTATCAATTTAATTCATTAAAAATATTTGTTTTCAACAAATATCTATATTTAGTAGAGGATACAAAATATCAATATTTCCCTAGTTAATCAAATAACTTTCATAGTAAAACACCTTATGTATAAATGGTATACAATTTAAGAAATACCTATATTAATGATACAAAGAATATGGAAATTTAAGAGAAAGGAAATTTATAATTAAATATGATCATAATAAAGTGAATGTTTTTAAAATAAATTTAATGACCACACAATTAATAAGAGATAAAAGTTGGCCATCAATTTATAAAAAATATAGGTTTTTTAATAAATTAATGTAATTTAGAGAATAAAATAAATTGGTAGATAAAATTTTTAAATAAGTTATCATTAAATATTTTTAGTTTTAAAACCATTTAAAACTTTTATAATAAGTTAAATATCATAAAAAAGTCATGGTATCATGAAAATCTATCAACTCTGTATATATTAAAAAGAATCATTCATTTTAACTTTTTATAAAGAATGTGAAAAATTGACCTTTCAAAAAACATTATAAATATTCCTTTAAAAACTTTTTAAAAGTAAATTATAACTTAAAATATGCTTAATAAATCATTGGAGTAAATTAAAAGGGCATTTGTAAAATAATTTTGAAAAATATGGACATGGAAAAAAAATATCCAACAAAAAAGAGAAATTAGATTGGTTTTTATTTTAAATATTTATTTACTAGATTTAAGTGAAAAAGAGAGAAAAAGTTGAAATAAATTAAGTAAAATACATATATATATAAAGGATAAGAAAATATATTGGTTTTATTAAGGATAGATTATAATATTCCTTTAATAAAAAATATAATCAATCTCAGAAAAATAAGACTGTAAAATAAATTCTTACCTCTCTGGTACCTTTTAAATTGTAAAATATTGAAATAGTAAACTTTAATTGAAACTATAATCCTCATGAATAAATTAATATTCTTTTTAAATACATAAAATTGGTAGTATATATACCACATAAATGTAAATAGGTGCATAATACCAAATATATCTCAATGGAGTGGAAATTGAGATGAAATACTTTACTTAAAGCCTCCCTTTAGTTAAAAATGATTTAAAATTATTTATAATGGTTTTAAAAATGTTATTAAATTATAATATAACAATATTCATATTTATAATATTATATATAATCCTCTTATAACATCATATTATCCATTCGTTAGCAATCATTCATTATTATCATTGTTTCAGCTGTTAACTGATCCATTTACTCATGCATGTTTTGTAATGGAAGTATAAATTATTGTTTATAGGATATAGTTTCATAATATAAACAATTATATTAATTTTATAAATATAATATTTATTCATTAGATACATTTTTGTAATCATTCATGAAAGTTGGACATGGAAAATAAATCACATCGCTTCATGGCGACGGTTGGCCATACATATGCACAAACGACGTTATCATTTTCTTAATGGGTGAAAGGGTAATTAATTATATGATATATTAAATATATAAAATAAATATTATGTCATAATTATCATATATATTCATTAGTTACTTAATTATGATTATCCATGTGAGACGGTGATGGAAAATAATTTACATCTATTCATGAGGCAGTAGTCCGCCATACACACGAGCGATGGTTTTTTAACCATTTGATGGATAAGGAGATGGGTAAATGTCATTACATAAATATATTATAATATTATTATATGATATATAATGGTTTGATTATATTGTAATTTTTAGGACATAATTGAAGGTGGTAAAAGAAGAAGTAAAAGGAAAGATCTTGGCGAAGACGATTACCTTCTCTTAGAGAAACCACCTTTGGGTATATTATTAAGGACTATATGGTTGGTATTTTGGGAATACAAGAACCTATATAACATGTATAATGATATTATAGAGACATTTTTATAGGTTTCTATTGAGATAAATTCATCAAAAGTTTTAAATAAGTGAGGATAGAAGGTGCCATATATAATTGAGGTGAGTGGCATGCATGTAATTTTTCAATGTTTTAAAATATTATCAAGTAACTTTCTTGGAATGATGTATCCAAAATGACTCATATTATAAAGTGACAATTTTAAGGTATAAATTCAACCAACCAATGATTTTTAAGTAATTTTTAGGTCATTTTAACCCTTATCTTTTTAGATTAACCCCCAAAAACCAATTTTAACCTTAAACATGGTAACCAAATTTTACTGTTTTTACTATTATTTATGAATAAAAATTAATTTTACTGTATTAAATAATATTAATTATTAGGATTCAAAATAAGGAATCTATTTTATCAAATTCAATTAATATAATTAGAAAAATTTAATTTTAAAATAAACCTATAAAACGTGATGACAAACGATTTTTCAAGAAATGAATTTTTCAAGAATAAGTTGATCTTACCTTAGCTCAATGACTAGTAATCATAATTATGTAGATTTAAATTATAATATTTATATATATAATATATAAATTTCATTTAAACCATTCATTATTATAGGTTATTTTTGTTAATTAAAAAGAAAAAACATTATGCACTTGAAAATAGTTTTATGAAAAATACCCCTTTTTACCTCAAAATGACATTGTATTTACTTATAATAAATTGATAATAAATACATGGTTAATGATAAATATTAAAATAAAATTATTATAAATAAAATTATGGATAATTAAATAGAATTATTTTAATTATTCATAAAAGATTATTTCTATGGGAAAATTTAAAAAATTCATTCTAGGCTTATTTTGACCTTTTAATTTTAAAAAAGATATTCATCCTATAAAATTATAATTTTTATTCCATGAAACATGAAAATAATAATTGTATTATAGTTTTATTAATTTTTTTTCACTTACTATATTTAAATCCCAAGTGATGCATTCTTCCCTCCTTCAAAAATTTCATCTTCAAAATTTTCATAGATATTACTTTCAAAAAATGAGGGTAGTTCTTATTCATAACATCATCAGGTTCCCACATTACCTCCTCTATTTTATGATTTCTCTAAAGTATCTGTACCAGTAAAGTTTTTTGATTCCTCAACACTTGTTTTCTAGTGTCAATAATCTTGATAGGCACTTCATAGTAAGATAGATTAGGTTCTAATTAAATTTATTCAGAGGCAAGCAAATATATTTGGTCTGGCATATACTTCCTTAACAAAGTGATATAGAACATATCATGTAATTAAGAGAGGATTAGTGTATTTTCAAATGGTAATCCATAGATCCAATTCTTTCCAAAATTTCAAAAGGTTTGATGTACTTAGGGCTCATTTTTTCATTTTTACTGAACGTTATAATACCCTTCCATGGAGATACTTTCAATAAAACATGATATCTCACTTGAAATTATAAATATTTACTTTGGTTATCAGCATAACTCTTTTTACTGATTTAAGATTCTTTAATATGAGTCTAAAGAGTCTTCAACTTTCTCGTTGTCTCCTTAATAAGTTGTGGTCTTACAAGACTCCTTTCACCAAATTCATCCCAACAAGTTGGAGTATGACATATCTTGTCACATAATTCTTTATACAATTCAAATTGAATACTTTAATAGAAGATATTGTTATAATAAAACTCTACCAAAAGTAAATACTAATCCCACATACCTTTAAAGTCAAGTGATAAAGACCTCAACATGTCTTCTAATTTTTGAATAGTCCTATAGGACCATCCAAAAGTTTGAGGATGGTAGGAAGTGCTCAAATGAATCTTGGTATCAAGTTCCATCTGAATACTTTTCTAGAATTTTGATGAAAATCATGGATCAAAATTATAAAAAATTGAAATAGGTTCACCATGAAGTCTTATATATTAATTAATATAGATTCATTCAAGGGTTTTAATAGATAAATCATCTCTTACAAAAAGGAAATGTATAGATTTGGAAAGGAGGTCAACTATAACCCATATTCCATCATTCTTTCTAGGAGTATTTGGTAATCTAGTAACAAATTCCATAACAATTTCATCCCATTTTCACATAGTAATAATTATAGGTTTCAAGACTCTTCTAGGATTATGTCTCTCAGCCTTCACCTATTGACATACTAAGAAAACTAATACATAATATGAAATTTACTACTTCATATTATCCCACAAAAAATGCTCCTTTACATCCCTGTACATCTTGGTTCTACAAGGGTGTATATATAATTTTGAGATATGAGAATCATCTAATAATTCCCTTTTTATCCAAGGTATAGATGTAACACATAATATTTTTCAAAATTTCATAATTCCCTCTTCATAAACAAATTCTACCAATTTCACATCATTCACAAATTTAATTTTCTTTTTAAATATTTCCATCATCAGTTTGAGAACTTTTTATCTTTTATATTAAATATGGCTTGGAAATAATTTAAAAAAAGAGATATTTTTTACCTTACTAAATTTTTTTTATATTCAACATCAAGAAATCAATGAACGCAGAATCCCTATAAACCATCATTTTGTTCAAGACTCTATGATCTTTATTGCTCAATGAATCATCTACCTTATTTTCTTTCCCTAGGTGGTAGTGTATTTCAAAATTGTAATCCATGAGTAGCTCGAGCCATCATATTGGTCTCATGTTAAGATATTTCTGCAAAATGATGTATTTCAGACTCTCATGATCCATGGATATCTCACATATTTTGATATAGAGATAATGTCTCTATATATTATAAGTAAAGATTACAATTTCCAACTCAAGATTATTGGTTTAATAGTTTTTCTCTTGAATCTTTAAATATCTTGATGCATAGGAAATGACATCATCATTATGCATACAAACACAAATAAGTAATTTCTTTGATACATCACTATATATCAAAAATATATCATTTTATGATGGTAGATTTAAAATCAGAGCACTGATCAATATCCTATTCAATTATTCAAAACAATTATTCACATTCATTTGTATATAGGAACTTAAACCCTTTATGTGTAATCATGGTTAATGGGTTAACCAATAGGGAATTTTTTTGAACAAATATATGATAGAAACCCACCAAACCAATGAAACTACAAACCTTAGTTATGTTCTTTGGTGTAAGCCATTATTTGACTTTATTTGTCTTCACAAGATCAACTAAGATTCCATACTGGGAGACAAAATGTACAAGAAAATAAACTTTCTGAAGTAATAATTTACAGTTTCTAAATTTCTTATATAAATATTTTCCTCTAAGAGTATCGAAAATTATTATCAAGTGATTACCATGGTCCTCATAAGTTTTATAATACACCAATATATCATTAATAAATACCAAAAAAATATCAATATATTCTTTGAACAATCTATTCATTAGATATATAAAAATAGAGGGTGCATTAGTCAATTAAAATTTAATTACTGTAAACTTATAATGTTCATACAACATATAAAATTATATCTTTAGAATATCTTCCTTCCTTACCTGTAATTTATAATACCTATAATGAAGTTAAATATTTTAAAAATATCGAGCTTCATGATTTTTGTCAAACAAGTCATCAATATGTGGAAGAGGATACTCATTATTTATAGTAATATCATTGATTTCCCTATAATCAATACACAACCTTATAGAAATATCTATATTATTAATGAAAATAATAGAGGATCACCAAGGTGAAACACTAGGGTGTATAAATCCCACATCACATAAAAACTATATTTGTTTCTTTAACTCCAATAATTCAACAATATCCAATCTATTGGGATTATTTTATATAGGTTTTATATCATTTATTAAATCGATGGAAAACTCAATTTCACATTCTAGTGGATATTTAGGTAATTCCATAGGAAATATATCAATGTATTCCTATAAAATATGTACATCCTCAATTTGAATATTACCTTTTCCATCCATATATTATGTTTATTCTTATTCCCTAATAATCTCATCTAGGATAGCTACTAGAGGTGGATCTAGAGATGACCTAGATGATGAAGTATCCCCTCTAAATACAAGCAATTATACATCTTTATCACAAATTGAAATTTCCTTCTCTTGAAAATATATTTTTTAATTATATTTTGAAATCCAATCCACATCAAGGATTATATCAAAATCAACCATAGGTATAACAATCAAGTATGGAAATAGGACATGTTTATGTGTTATAATGGGAACTAACTGACACATTTTTGTTGTGGTGAGATTTCCACTTCGTGTTTTGACTGAAAACACTCTTCTTAAGGTGCTAGGGAACTATCTATTTTTTTGAAAACATGGAAGATATAAAAGAGTATAAATATATAGAATAAAATAAATTATTAGGTAAATATAAGTCTATGATTAATGTAGTTACCACCATATATTTAGGAACTTCTACCTAGCTATAGTGATCACACAAGCTTGGCCTTCTCCCCTTAACTTCCTTTATGTAAAGTTCCCTTGATTCATGGGACTTGCTTTGAATAATGCACTATTTATTTACATTTGAAGAACTATATAATATTAGTCTCTTTATTTCACTTAAATTCATTAGCTAGATGACCCTTATCTCTGCAATCGTAACAAACTCCCATGCCCATCAATTATTTTCTAGGATGTTTCTTTCCACAATTTTCACATGATCAAAAAACCTTTTTTATCTTATTCTTCTTTGATGTGTACCCTTTTTAATAGTGTTTATGAAAAATATTATTTTCTTTATTTCCATTTAATACATAAAATCTATAAAATTTATTCTCTATTTCGATGGAATATAATACTATTTCATCATAAGATGAAAAAGACCAAGAAACTAGTTCCCTTATGAATATTGGATTAATCCCTTCAAAGAAATGGTCAATCCTACTCTTAAGATTACATATATAATCTGTGGCATACCTAGATATTATTGTAAAGTTATCCTTATACACTACAATGATTTCCTCTTCATTTTTTCTTTAAGTTAATGGAATTTATCTTCATTTCAATTTGTTTCTCACAAGGGAAATACTTTTCAAAGAATATTATTTTAAAAGATATCCATTCCATAATTTCTATTTATTCTCCCTCCTTAGTATTCTAGATCAATGAACAATATTGATCAATATAACCTTTAAGAAAATATACCACAGGTATAACTTTTTACCTTTCATCACATCCCAAGGATAAAAATATATTTTCAAGGGACTTAATCCATTTCTTAACTACCACTGGATTAATAGTTCCACTAAAATATGAAGGCATTTATCACATGAAATGATCCAATATTGCTGTATCATGTCATGAAATGTCATTTTTCTCCATATTTGAAAGGTTATTAGTCATAACATGGGCTATATTACCTAATATGAACATGATCTACTAGCTCCAACACTAGTTGTATTATCTTTATTAGCAGCGAAATATCTACATTGACTATGAGTATTAATTACACTCTTTCTTCTTGGATCCATTTATAAAAAATAAAATATACTAAATTAGAAAATAATATTATGAATTTAAATCATAATATATAATTCAAAACCTGGCATAAAACTTAACATAAATTGAAAATTTATGCATCGTTATTTCCAAAATCACAAACATAGTTTCTTTGGGAATATCTTTAAATCATAAAAACATTTTCAATTATTTCATAATGGTTTTTATAGAAAATGTAAATTAACCCAATAATATCCCCTAGGAGTGTTAAATTAAGTGTGGAGTAAGGTCCCATTCACCGTGCACTAGAATTATGGTCGACATTTACTCGACTAACACTTTTCAAAGTTACTACCACTAGATGCATCTATTACAAAACCACATCCACTTGTAGTATCTAGACAAGTATATATTTATCATGAAACCACATAATATCTACCATCCCAAAAATTTTATGATATTTTCCTAAAATTAGAAATATCCTCAAAGTCTTATATAGGGTTATGTTCCCTAATATATTTTTTTATTAAATATAGTTCCAAAATTTCTACTAAACTTTATCTTATACCAACTGTAACAACCTCAAATCTAGTAACCTAGATTCAGTGTATAATTTATTACATTGGAATAAAATAAAAGGAATATCACCCTAAGAAATTGATTAATTTAGTAGTCTTTAAGAACCATATATAAACATGCTTCCCATATTATATTGGAAATAAAATATAAAAACACAGTGAAAGTAAATATTCGGATTCCTTTAACTCATTTAAAGATTCATTCTTCATATCCTGAGGAAAGGAAACAAAATAAGGGTGAGGTAATATTCTCAGTAAGGTTTATGTATAATGGAATATATCATGATTAAATAATACATAATAAATATGAAAAGGAAGATAACTGAAAATAAAATCCATTTAATCAATAACATGATCATAAAATGAATCTGTCGATAATATCAATGCGACAATATCTTAGATAATAATAATTGAATTATCAATGATAGAAATTCATAATATTAGAAATCATTATATGATAAATCATGTTATCTTTAATGCTAATTCATTTTACCATGCCATTTTAATTGATGTGTAGGAATACACTAGAAAACCATTTAATAAGAATATCTAACTGATTTGTCTCATGAGACCCATCGATGCATCGAGGGCTATGTAATTATTTTTCCCACCCATAAATTCATGTCCAATTAATGAATCATATATTAAATAATAAATTTAATTCATAAAAAATATTCCTTATTAATAAATATATGTATTGAGTAAAGGATACAAAATATCAATATTTCCCCACCCAATCAAATAAATTTCATAATAAAACACCATATGTAGAATTGGTGTAAAGTTTAGGAAATAAACATATAAATGATATAAATAATATTTTAATTTTAAAGAAATTTAATATCCAATGATATATGATCACAATAAATATATTTTTTTCAATATAAAGTTAATGAAAAAAATTAACAAGAGATAAAAATGACCATTATTTCATCAGAAATATAGGTTTTGTAATAAATTCATCTCTTTTGGAGAATAAAATAAATTGAAAGGAAAAAATTAAAATAAGTTTTCATTAAATAGTTTTATTTTAAAAAACATTAAAAACTTATATAATAATTCAAACATCATAAAACAATTATAGAGGTTGGAAAGTCTGTTAATTCCATATATGTTACAAATAATCAATCCCTTTTCCTTTCTGTAAAGAAAATAAAAAACAACCATTTAAAAAAAATATATTTTCCTTTTAAATTTTATAAAAAGTAAATGATAACTTAAAATGTGTTTAATAAATCATTTTAGTAAATTAAAAGTGATTTTTCAAAATAGTTTTGAAAATTTTGGACATGGAAGGAAGATACACTCGATAAAAAAAGAGAAATAAGATTGGTTTTTATTTTAAAAATTTATTTAATAGATTGAAGTGACAAAGAGAGGAAAAGTTATAAGAAAAGAATAAAAAACCTTAAATATACAGATTATAAGAAAATATATGGATTATATGAAGGATTTATTATAATATTACTTCAATTAAAAATATAAGCAACCCCCAAAAAATAAGACTGTAAAATAAATTCTTACTTCATTGGTAACTTTTAAATTGTAACCCTTGAAAGAGTAAACTTGAATTTAAACTTTAATCATAATTAATAAATATATATTAATTTTAAATACATCAAAGGGTAATTATATACACCATATAAAAGTAAATAGGTTTATAATACCTAATATGTCTCAATGGAGAGGGAATTGTGATGAAATCCATTATATCACGCTTACCCTTAGCTGATCATTATTTAAAATACTTTATAATGGTATTAAAATTGTTATTAATTTATAATATAACCATATTAAGATTTATAATATCATATATGATCCTCTTATAATATCTTATTACCTGTTCATTAATAATCTTTCATCATTATCATTGATTCAGGTGTTAGCTGTTTCATTTTCTCAAACATGTTTTTTATGAAAGTATCAGTTATTTTTAATAGGATATAGTTTAATAATTTAAATAATTATATTAATATTATAAATATAATATTTTTTAGTTATAAATATTTTTTTAATCATTCATTAAAGTTGTACAAGGAAAATGAACCGCAACGCTTTGTGGAGATGGTAGGTCATATGTACACATGAGCGACATTATCATTTTATTAATGGGTGAAAGGGTAAGTAAGTGGATGATATATTAAATTTCCATAATAAATATTATTTCATAATTATCATATATATTCATTAGTTCCATAATTATGACTATCCATTTGAAGTGGTGATGGAAAAAAAAGTACATCGATTCGTGAGGCGGTAGTTTTCCATACACACGAGTGATAGTTTTGTTACATATTTGATGGATAAGGAGATGGGAAAATAATATTAAATAATAATTAAAAAAATCTTATTATATGGGAGATAATTATTTTTTATATTGTATTTTTAAAAACATAATTGAAAGTGGTAAAAGAATAAGTAAAAAGAAAGAGCTTAATGAGGATGATTATCTTCCCTTAGAGAAACCACCATTGGATATCTTCTTAAGGACTATAAGGTTGTTCTTTTGGGATGAAAAACACCTCTAAAAAATTTACAAGTATGTTTTAGATATATTTTGGTAGGGTTTGGTTGATATAAATGGCTCAAAATGTGTGAATAAATGAGGGTAGGAGGTTCCCTTTTATAATTGAGGTGAGTGTCATACTTGTAATTTTTCAAAGTTTTAAAATATTATTAAATCAATTTATTAGAAAAATTTCTCTAAAATCAATCTTATTAAAAGGTGATAATGGTAATGTTGAAATCCAATAAACTAATGAGTTTTAATCAAGTGTTTAGGCCATTCTAATCCTTATCTTTTTAGATTAACCCATGGTAAACCTATTTTAACCTTAACCATGGTAAAAAATTTTACTATTCATTATGACAAAAAATTAAGTTGAAATTATCACCTAATATTAATTATTATATTTCCAAATATATAAACCATTTTATAAAATTCAATCCACATAAGTTGTAGAATTTAATTTAAAAATAATCCCATAAAATGTGATGAAAAATGGTTTTTCAAGAAAAGAATTTTTCAAGCATAAGATGATCTTACATTAACTCTAAGACTAGTAATAATCATTATTTGGATTTCAAATAATATATTTATACATATAATATATACATTTAAATTAAATCATTCATTATTAGAGTTTATTTTAATTAATTAAAAAGTAAAAACATTATGTACTTAGAAAGTGTTTTATAAAAAATATCCCAATTTTACCTCCAAATGACCTTGTATTTGTTTTTAAAAAATTTATAATCAATACATGGTTAATTATAAATACTATAAAATATTATTATAAATAAATTTAGGAATAATTAAATACTACATTTTCAATTATTTATAAAATCTTATTTCTATGGGAAAATCTCAAAAATTCATTATAGGATTATTTTGACCTAGTAAGTTCAAAATCAATATTCATCCTATAAAATTAGATTTTTTCCCATTAAATATTTAAATGTGAATTGTATCATAGGTTTATTAAAATAAAAATTTCACTTAACATAATTGAAACTTGCATGTTACAAAATTTTAATATCATGTTTGTGGATAAGAGTAGTGGTATTAGATGATACAAAATATACTATGGGTGTGTGTATAAATAATGAGTAGTAAAATGGTTTTAGTGATGATAAAATGACTATGAAAAATAAGAGATAATTTTTTTGATTGAATTCCATAGGATTTTTTGGGATAAAACTGTCATGGTGGGGAGTTTTTAATTCATTTCATTATCAAGTGTGTTAGTTAACCCACCCCTAGGTATATCCACTTCCCAAGGTTGTGTTTAAATTTGAAAAATTATTTTTAGGGGCCTTTTAATACTAAAATTAATAAAGTGTAGTATAACAATGAAGTATTCATGTTCAATACACTGGGAATAAGTATTCACAAAGCGTAACCTATTAGTTTTATCTCAATTATTTTCTTACCAAATTCAAATTAAAAAAAACCTATACTATTGAAAACTAATTAAGAACAGATAAAGAAAATAAAACTCATGATTTTTTTTATATTCAAAAGAAGAGAAAATGGTTTAATTTCAAATGATGAATTAACTAAAAATTATGATTTCTTTCTATTGTGGATATATTTGATTCAATTTGTTATGAGATTATCGAAAATTAATTAATATTTATTGGTAAAATTTTAATTAAAAATACTCAAATTATTTTAATTCCTTATAACAAAATGAACATAATTAAATTAAAGTGCATTAGGTACCAATATCAATTACAAAATAAGAAAAGATTACTCTAATAGACCCATTATTCCCTATGAAATTTGTTTTCCTATCTGAATAAATGTCACAAACCAGGCCGGGTCACCATCCGACCCGGTGCCCAACTCGGTCTGCGACATGGACCGAAGGGCGTTCTCGATCCCCATGGGCTGGTACAAGTGCCCGGGTATAAAAAATGAAACTTGGGAACAATTTACCCGAATAGATAGTCATAAAAAAATGACCAGATGAAAAATTTAAAACTAAAAACATACAACCAAACAAGACCTTAATCTACAGTAAAAATTTAAGTTTACAACTTGAACCAAAAACCCAAAAGGAACGGAAATAAAGAAAAAAACTAAAAATGCTAACTCAAACCTCTAAGTACCATGAAGTGCAACAACCTCAAGCTACATTCACCAAACCAACCTAGGGACACCACTGACAACGCGAAACACCAATGCTGTGCATGATGCCTCAACCAGAAATGCAGAAGAAATAGAATCTACATACACCCAAGGGTGAATGTAGGATATGAGATAGAAGCCCAGTAGGATGCCACCTAGAAAAGGTTCCACGCATAATTATCAAATGAAAAAAACCTTTGCAATTTAATTAAATAAAAAATAAATAATTGCTTAAATAATTTTAATGAAAATAGTTTTTAAGGGAAAACTACTCTAAATGGAAAACAACTTAAATTAACACACACACACACACACATCCTTGGTAACCCCCAACATCACACCTTGTGTCGATGGTGAGCGTAAATCAAAAGAGGAGCACAAAACCTGGGAGAGGCCTTAAAGATACTATCGAGAAGTGGGACCCTAGAACCTCACGTCTCGGTGAACGATGGTATAGAAACACAAAAATATACATTCCTGTGCACGAGCCACTAGATAGGGAAACACATCCATAACCTAGTAGTCTCCGATCATCAAAAAGTTTAGTTAGTGTTGTAGTCGTTAAATCCAGCTAAGTGAAACCAGGCTGATGCCACTTCCGTATCACTAGTACACTAGTCCTAGTCCTCCCACCTAGTACCCAGGCTTCCCGTTTGTGCTCAAGTAGTTCAAAGTTCATGTCACATGTCATAATCATACACTCAAACCCAATAATACACTACACACACCAAAACAACCATTTTCACACACTAAAACCATTTGAAATAATACATCGCTAATTTTTTTTCCAAACATGTTTCACACTATCAATATAATCTAAGAAACCACTTAAAAAGTTTATAAAAAATAGCAAAAGAGTGTCACATGGTTTTACACACACAAAAGTAACTATTTATAAATCTAGAACACAGTCCGACATTACATGCACTCAAATACAATATAAAGTGTGACCTGAACCACCCAAACAGTCTGATGAAAAAAAACCTTACACCATAGGTAAAACGCTTTTGCACAAACTACACAACTTAATAAGCCAAAAATAAAAGATTATGATAAAATTTTAAAGAAGTAACTTGGAATCACCCATTAATCCACACAAAATATTATTTTATGATTAGACGAACATGACAGTGTGTCAAAAAAAAAATTTCACACTAATTGCACAACATAATTAGCTAACCGCGCAATTTAAAAATCACGAACAACTAGATATGAGTTTTCAGAAGAAAACTCACACATAATATAAAAATGATACCAGAGTATTAAATTAAAAATCAAACATCAAGGAAGATCAATTTCTCATAATGAAAATTAATTAAATAACATACTAAATAAATTAAACATGCAAATTAATTAATCAGATAATAATTAAGACTGGAACCACCTACCAACGTGTCGCAAGCTTCACACAATTGGTGCGCAAAAACCACCCTAGATAATGCACCTCAAACAAAATCTAATGCACCCTAAAAATAAGTACATCATAAACACATCAAAATGAATCAAACACAAACTAAAACCTATTCTCAACAACTCCAAAGCAAAAGAAAAACAACCGAAGTGTTCCGCACCTACGACAATGGGTTCGAAAGGCTGGGCAGATGAAATTGGGGGTTTCAGAAGGCTGTATGATGGGGGAAGGAGGTGTAAGACGTTAGATGGGAAATCTAGAGGGCAATAGGGGGTGGACAGGCAAGCAGGAGGATCAGATTTGGCTGGGCAAGTGGGGGAGTAGCAGGTGGAGGGGTGCGGCCTGGGTGAGCTTGGTCGAGGAGGAGCCGGCTGGTCCGGTGAGGAGGCTAGGCGGCGGGGCTTCGGTTAGGAAAGAAGGAGGACAACAGGGGGGGGGGGGGGTATGTGGAGGAGGTTGGTTGGTGTAGGAGGTAGCGGGGGGGGGGGGGGGGGTAAGGCCCAGTAGGGGAGGCCAGGTTGAGCGAGAGGCAACAGGCAGAAGGGTTGTGGCCTAGTTGAGCGGGAGAAGGGAGAAGCGGTCCATGCCAGAGGACGTCACACCATGCAAGAGGAGGCCTGCGCCGGAGGAAGGCAAGGGGATGGTCGAGCGGCGGTGTAGTTCGCCGGAGAAGGGGCCAAGCGGAGGGCCGACTAGGGTTTAGGGGGGGGGGAGGCGCACTTCGCAAAACATCAGGGGGGAAGAGGGTCCCCGCGACGCCAAGGAGAGAAAGAAGGGGGAGGATAGAGGGAAAAATAAAAAAAATAAAAAGAAAAGAAAAAGGAAATAAAAAACAAATAAAAATAAAGATAAATTAAAACTAAAAATAAACTCCAAATCAAATTAAAATAACAATAATGTTGTTAATAATAGTAGTAGTAACATTAGTGTCAAAATATGGTGTTAAAAAAAACTTATAACAATAACTTCAAAGATAATTGCAACCTAATTAAAATATTAACAAAGGTAATAATAATACTAATAATAAAACTAAAAATAATAAAAAACCAAAATAATACAAACAAACAAACTAATAATAATACAATTATTATTGGGTCCGGACAACGCGCATGATCATGCGCAAGGTCGCGCACCCAAATAATAACACATTTAATTATAAAATGTTTCCTATTTAATGATGGGCACTACACATAATCGCGCGGGTGGTCGCACACCCGTGTAATAATTAATTTAAAAATAAAACGTTTTGTTATTTAATTTGGACACTACGCACGGTCATGCATATGGTCGAACACCGTATATAAACCCAAATCACTAAAGAAAAACCCGTCTTAACATGCGGCTAAAAAATGAGATCCAGAATAATTAAAATAAAATCAAGCGTCAGGTCGGGTTGTGACAATTCTCCCCACCATGACACTTTCTACCTCCAGAAAGTCTCATGTGACTAGGTCAACCAAGGGTTACAAGCAAGACCACGAAGACACCTAAAACAAAACCTCAATCGCCCGAAGACCCGGTATTCAAAAAGCCCATGACCTGAAAATCCAATTTCTCAAAACCAGAATCACCAAGAAAATTGACCAACAAGGAATTCACCTCGAAATAGAACAGAAATATGGAACACCCTGATCCATGACTTAGGGATCACCGGGGCCGCTCGAGATCTCCAAGAACACTCGTCAAGTGACCCATTATCTGAGCTAACCAATTAGAATGGTCGAGGTCGGGTGGAGCAGAAGCAAGGGGTTGCTCCGCCAAGCGCACTTTGAAAACAGAGTCTTCCACAAGCCCATCCTATAGTGGTCTCCCCACCATATTAGGGTTCCTGTCAAACATTGGTTCTTAAAACCAAAACAACTCACAACTCACACGACCTCTAGCACTAGCTTGACCCTAAAATTCCCCTATGTTTAACCAACACAAGAGGGGACATTGGTGAGACCCTCACCGGGTCTCCCCACCATTTTAAAAATTCCTAACACCACAAAACCCGCGCAGGCATTCCTAGTTTACTTTAAGAAATACTGATTGAACCCTTCATCACGAACCCACCACACGGGCCGACCTGCACTGATTATTCCTACAGTGGAAAACACTCCACCACATAAGATAGCTTTGATAGCAGGAACCCCTAACCAGGAGGTGAACCAGATAGGCGCACAACAATTCTATAAGACATGAGCATCTCCGACCACAAGAAGGTTCACAGAGCACACCCAATAGCTTTACAAGAATACGAATTCTCCAAATCTCTTTAAGGCCCCAGAGGAACTCCCATAAAATAAGACCACGACAAGTAGACAAGGGTTCCATTCCCCTCACAATAGGAATGACGCTTTCAGAGAGGGTACCGCAATAAGGAAATTCAATATTTCCCCATCCCTTCACTGCGAACTTAAGTCAGATCAAGCTCATCCCACGTCCGACGAGTTTTGACTGCGTGCAAGCTTCACCACGAGACCTATGGTTGGGGCCCTGATGTCTGAAGCATCTACTACCTCACAGTCATAAGTTGACCACCTCTGACTAGAACTTCCTCTGCTAGAAAAGAAACCTACATACCACTCCTCATCCCCCATGTGAACACTCCGTCAACATACCAACTAAGAATTGAAGAGAATGACTTAGGGTGTCCGACTGACCACACTAGAGGTAGGATATTGAGCGGTCTGTCAAGCGCGCTATGCAAACTGATAGAAAGACCACTCCAAAAACAAGTCCTATCAGTTCACACTCTTCATTGGATGAGGAAAATTCACTTACCATAGCATAAACAATACCAATAACTATTACGATCTTTAAACTGATCGTTCCACACACCCTCTAGGGAACAAGAAACTAGCTCCTCAGAAAGGTCAACACATCTCCTTCACCCTCTGTTGACTGGTCAAGCACCTACAAGATCCACCACTTTCCTTCACCCTCACTTAAATACAACCATAGAATGAGGCTAGTCTTGAGGGTCGCTCACGACATCTCCATTCACAACAAAAACAGAACTATCACCATTTTCTAGTTTTGTCTCGCTCCTCCAACCATACCCGAGACAACTTACACATACACAAAATCTAGAGTTCCTCTAAAACTAGAGACACTTACAACTTTTCCAAAGCATTCAACGATATCCAACTGACCTTAACGTCTGTGAACAACTGAAACCACTGAGTAGAACCCAACTCCGCCACTCCACTGAGAGTCAGGGCCGAGCCAAGAACTGAGAGACTTGATGGAAACCCATGGGACATTTCTAGGGGGAATATCCCAAACAAGAAACACAAAACAACCTTCCACAAATCCAAACACATCACAAAACAAACATCCAAATTCTAGAAACCAATCCAATAATTCCAATTTAAAGCATCAATTCATTTTCAAAGAAAAACACTCACTTGAAAAACCAAGCACTGCAGAACAATCCCAAAAGCTATTTTGAAAATCCATATTTACTCTAAACGAAATGTAATTATTTTACCATTTCCAAAACCATTTGAGCATAAAAACCCATTTAAGAAAATCCCACCTTTTCAGAAACAAGATGCAGCTTTAAAAAAACAGTCACCCACCACTGATATTCCTGGATGCCTTACAAATTTTCATTTTCCTGCCACCCAGGAACCCATCCACACAATCCACCAACTATCCATTAATCACTTCCACGCGCCCACACGAGAATCCATAGGAATACAACTAGACAAAGTTAGGTTTTTCCACTTTAAAAAACAAAACATTTCCAATATTCCAAAAATACCTTTTTTCCAAACCATTTCAAAAATTCAAGACATATTTTTAAAAATTCCTCCCATTTCAAAAATAACTCACTTCAATTTCAAATAACCCAAAACGTTCTTTTAGAAAATCAACTTCAAAAAATCAATTCCAAATTCCAAAAACAAGGTCCAAGAGATAAGCACCCAAAAAATAATGTTAAACACACACCAAAATAAAATAAGAGCAACACTAAAGTCCGCTTCCCTTTTTAAAGGAAAACAATCTCGCGCCAATCCCAAAATTGAAGCAAGATATCACAAACATTAAAGCACCTGGGTGGAGGACTTGTGGTCATGTCTAACCCGACTACATGGTTTAGCAGACCATGCCCTAGGTAATCACCAATAACTAGGAGTGTCGAACCATACTCTCGGGCATCACATGGGTCGCTACTCCATGTGAGACCGCGCGTAGTAGCGGTTTACTCCCATTGTCATCCCCCATCCACAAAGACCAAGGCCAAAACTTTAATCCTGAACTACCCCTGGTTACTTGAGGATTGAAACGATTAAGAGTTCGCGATGCTCTTCTCACACCAATCCCTCGAGTACCGACAATACTATCTCTGATCTACTTGACATCCCAAATAACAAGAGAAAAAACCTCCTATGATACCATTTTGTCATGAACCAGGCCGGGTCACCATCCGACCCGGCGCCCGACCCGGTCCGCGACATGGCCCGAAGGGCGTTACCGATCCCCACGGGCTGGCACAAGTGCCCGGGTATCAAAAATAAAACTTGGGAATGATTTACCTGAATAGATAGACATAAAACAAATGGCCAGATGAAAAATTTAAAACTAAAAACATACAACCAAAAAAGACCTTAATCTACAATCAAAATTTATGTTTACAACTTGAATCAAAAACCCAAAAGGAACAGAAATAAAGAAAAAAACTAAAAACGCTAACTCAGACCTCCAAGTACCATGAAGTGAAACAAACTCAGGCTACATTCACCAAACCAAACCAGGGACGCCGCTGACAACGCGAAACACCAATGGTGTGCACGATGCCTCAACCTAAAATACCGAAGAAAAAGAATCTACATACACCCAAGGGTGTATGTAGGGTGTGAGATAGAAGCCCAGTAGGATGCCACTGAGAAAATGTTCCACGCATAATTATTAAATGAAAAAAACCATTGCAATTTAATGAAATAAAAAATAAATAATTGATTAAATAATTTTAATGAAATTTTTTTTAAGGGAAAACTACTCTAAATGGAAAAAAACTTAAATTAACACAAACACACACACACACACACACACTTCCTTGGAAACCCCCAACGTCACACAGTGTGTCGACGGTGAGCGCAAAGCAAAATAGGAGCAAAAAACATGGGAGAGGCCTTAAAGATACTATCGAGAAGTGGGACCCTATAACCTCGCGTCTTGGTGAATGATGGTACAGAAACACAAAAATATATGTTCTCGTGCACGAGCCACTAGACCGGGAAACACATCCATAACCTAGTAGTCTCCAATCATGTAACACCCCAAGATTTTATGAAAAATATTCTTTTAATTTCATTAATGTTTTGTGTTTTATTCTACACCAAGATTACCTTGCGCTATACGCAACACCGTATTAGCTTGAAGTATACGCAACACTATTCTTGGACCGTGTTACACATAATTTTGATAATAGTTATTCTACGCAACATTGAGTATATATATATATATATTCAATGTATAAATGAAATATGGTTGGATTTTGTTGTACTAAACAATGAAGGATTCTTTCACAACACACAACCCTGACTTGGCTTGCATTACCCACAATCGCGACCTTCCTCGATAGCGTGTGTTGTACGCAATACCGGGTTTTACTAAACAACGATATATTATTATAATATTATTATGAACTAGACGTTATGAATAGTATTAACTAAATTTTGAATTTTATAACATTATTATTCATCTTACACATTTTCTAGAACATGGTATAAGAACAAAATAAATTTTTCGGGTAAAATAAGTATTTTTCAAAAAATGCAGTTTTGCCGCCTTTTGATGGCGCACCAACTTTAAATCTAGTTTTTGACATGTTTATAAGTTCCATTTTACAAAAAAAAATTATTCTTTGGAATAAAAAAATAAAAATTTACTTTGGATAAAATTTTCATTTTATTCTGATGACTTTCATATTTTAATGAATAGTAAAAACACGCAATATTTTAATTAAAAACAACCTTTTTCATCGTAATATTTTATGTGGTTAAATTATAATATTGAATGGTTTTAAAGTATAAATATAATATGATTTTACCATTTAATATAATGTATGTCATTAGCATTGATTTTACCTTGAATTCGTAGGTTAAATCAATTCAATCTTTTGCAATGTTTTAAAGAAAAACCCGTTTTCTTTTGACAATGGGATTAATTTTAATTTAATTTCTGCAACTTTTGTGTATTGAATTTGGAAAAATGGATTCCATATTTTGAATCAGTGGGTCCAAGTTATGTTAATAAGCTACTTTTTATTTTTGGGCATTGGGAATAGTACTACGGTAAATTTTATTTACTATAGTTAAAGGTAAATCAGGTAATTAAGGGTAAATATAAGATTATAAAATTACTATAACACTTGTAAAAATACTATTGGATGACTAAAAGTAGACCCATATCATCTAAGGGTCGGATTAGATTCATTTAATGGACTTTTTTCCATGAAAATAATTTAATTATTATTAAAACCAAAGAAAGTGACAACATGTCACTCTCTTAAATACTATAAGTATAATAATTTTAAGTTAGTGATAAACTTCATGAAACTTTGAACATTAATAGTCTACAGAAATCTAGAAAAATTATCTACATCATGAGAATTTATTTAGAATTTTTTGGGATTAAATAATTATCATTAATTGTGACACAATAGTGATGCAGAAATTATTTATCTAGTGAAAAATCAAGAATATAGTTTTTATTAAACTAATAGTGACCATAAAATTCACAAAACCCTGAAAAAAACTTATTGGCCATGTAAATTTAAACTATAATAATCCAATTGTCTAATATTTGACCATTTGGAGTCTTATAAAAGCAATTATGACACTTATATTATTTTATTTTAAATGATGCCAAAGTTGTCACCTTCATAATTTAATAAATATAACAATTTAAATTTTGTAATTTTAAGATGATAAATTCGAGTAAAAGTATTATTGTGAAAGTTAATATATTTATCTTCATAATAAGATTTTATTTTAAATTTTTATGCAACAAATCAGTATATTAAATAATTATACAAAAATGTTGTAGTAATTATTTTATTAAGAGATAAACCAAATAAATGGTTTTAAAAACAATAAAATAAATATTATATGAACTATTTAATGTGATCCAATAATTTTATAGATACATATGACCTTTTATGAATCTATTAAAGCTTTTATTTTGAACATATCTTCTGTATATATTTTATTTAAATTCAAATAAATGAATAGTGTCAAAATTGACACTATTGTTATTTTATAAAAATAACATATTATAAAATTGTTTAAAAATAATAAAAATATTTAAAAATTATAAAATTTAAATTTATATGGTCTATAATGTTATAAAGTAAACAACTATGGAAAATTCACAACAAATAAGTAATTATTTGTTATAATTTAAAATTTAGAATTTTATTACCACAAATAAACTTAAATAGATTAAATAAGGATAAATCAAAATGATAAGGTTTAAAATAAGATCCAAAAATTTCTAAATTTTATTTTTTGATGATATTACAACCCTATATCATCTAATATTTGAATATGAGTCATTTTGTGAGGTTTTTAAGTGGGGTTAGATTTATTATAAATTAATAGTTTTAAGAATTCCAAAGGTGCCCCTCTCCTCCCTTATAAAAGGGCACCTCCTCCCTCTCCTCCTCCCACCAATTTGCGCCTTCAATCTCGGTCAACACCTGCCAAATTATCTTCTCCACTTCCCTAGAAACATCCTAGAGGTTCTGGTCTACTTTAAAGACTAATCTTAGTGCCCTAAGAGGAGGTTTCAAAGAGGCGTATCGAAGAAGAGGTAATTTCTTCTCCCGATTCTTTCAAGCTTCTTTCTTCTTCAAATTCTTCTTCTTTAGTTGTTTCATTATAAAGTAATAACATAAGTATCAATAATATACTGATTTGTTATTATAAATATGAAATAACCCCATTTCACCTTCTATCCATCCTACGGAAAACAAAATCACCGCGCGTGCGTACGTACGGAATACCGTCTCCACGCCGTGGTGTAATCTGTTTTTCCACCAACACCTTACATGGATGGGTATAATTGTGTAAATAATAAATATAAATAGTTATTATAAAATCATACTGATTCTTACATATTTTATCATCCACTCCAATTCATTTCAATAATTATGTGAACGATATCATCGCTCGTGCGTACGTACGGACTACCGTCTCCACGACGCGATGAGATTTATTCTCCATGTTAACCATTTAAGAATTATTATAAAGTATATATAAGAGATAATAATGAAATATATGACATTATAAAGCTACTGGATTTATGTATATATGTATGTCATCTACTTAATTCCATTCAACTCAATAAGGAAACGAAAACAGCGTTCATGCGTACGTACGACCTACCGTCTCCATGAACGGTGTATTTCTTTCCATTTATTGATCTATTATATATATGTATATTCTTAATATATATTATATATAAATCATGTTTTATATTCTGGAATTATGCAATCGTGATCTAAGTAATCATATTAATAATTACAAGTCAAAACCCGGGCAACAAATGAAACGATTTTACCCAAAACGCTCTTTAACATGGAATTTACAAAAGAACGGGTAATATAAAGTCATAAGTGAACAATATATGATATCATAACAATTAATATGATTCTATAATAAGTCAATAACATTATTTAAATCATCATACAGGAGTTTCGGATACGTACGAAGCATATCGTACATAAGGTAAGAGATAATTTTTCAAATCTCATTTTTATCCGAGATTGCTTATTCGTAAGTATTTACTGGGGATATTTCTATCATGTCCATGTTTTATAAAAGTGTTTTCATGTATGTATAAAGTACTTTTTACCCATTTTTGACTTTTACTACATGGTATGTATGGAATCTTTCTCTTATTTACGTTACGAGGTACTTTTTTGACTTTTCCGACAAAAGTACGAGGAGAATGTTATTTTTAACTTATACGGCGTGAACGGATTTTTTACGGTTTTATAAAGCCTTGTTTTCATGAAGCTTACTCCAAAATATTTCATGACTATTTTCAAAAAAATATCTTTCTTTTAAAATTGCATGACGTTTTGTGAAAAGAAATTGATTTTGAAGAAGAAAGGATATTTTCCTCAAGAATTCATTTCAAGTGTTTTATAAAAACCATTTTCCATATAAGATGAAATTATTCCATATGTGTATGTTTCAAGTATAACGTCTCTATGATTTACATGGTTTCAATTTTCTTATGATGAAATATCCATTTGTTTTATATGGATTATGTGATGATGGGATGATGTTTATGAAACCCATTTTATTCTTTGGGTTATGATGAATGTTTTAAGTTTATTTTGTGGCACAAGTAAGAATGATTTCACTATGAGATGGGTGGGACCTATATATCCCTCCAATGCATTGGGTAAAGATTTTATATCTCATGAGATAGACATGGCTAGAATGGTAAGTTAATCTGGTTCAGTGTTACTGGACTGAAACGAGGAGTGAACTCGATTCAGAATGGGACTTTGTCCACTAAGATGGTCTTGGCAGCAATGCCTTGTCTATTATGGAAATCATTACATGTCCTTAATGGATGCCACAATTACATGTTTTATTCCCATGCTATTTTGTCATTCTTAATGTTTCTTTATGATCTATGCCTTACGCACTTTCATATTTTATGTCATTTCTCAAGCTTTTGATGTTTAAACATTATGTTCATGTTTTTAAGTTCAAATGTATATGGTATGTTTTATTTTATCCATGCTTACCCTTACTGAGCATTTGAGCTCACCCTTTTTATGTCTTCTTTTCCCCAGGATATAAAGAAAGGTTTTAGGTAAGAAAAAAAAGGGAAAGATATTTATGTGATATGTTGAAGATCTTTCACCATGATTAGAAGATTACATTCCAAGTTTCCAAAGACAATAAACTATTATGGTCCTTGTGTGTCTGTTTTTGTTATGTATTAAGTATTACGCTAAAGTAATGTAATGTCCATGTACGTCAAGCTTCGGGTCTCTATAGATCATCCAAAATTTTAGTTAGTGTTGTATTTGTCAAATCTAGCTACGTGAAACCGGGCTGATGCCACTTCCGTATCACTAGCACACTAGTTCTAGTCCGCCCATCTAGTAAACATGCTTCCCGTTTGTGCTCAAGTAGTTCAGAGTTCATGTCACATGTCATAATCATACACTCAAACCCAATAAGACACTACACACACCAAAACAACCATTTTCACACACAAAAACCATTTGAAATAATACATCGCTAAAACGTTTTCCAAGCATGTTTCACACTATTGACATAATCTAAGAAACCACTTAAAAAGTTTATAAAATAATAGAAAAAGAGTGTCACATGGTTTTACACACAAAAATGTAACTATTTATAAATCCAAAGCATAGTCGGACATTGCACGCACTCAAATACAATATAAAGTGTGACCTGCACCACCCAAACAGTCTGATGAAAAAAACCTTACACCACAGGTAAGACGCTTTTTTACAAACTACACAACTTAATAAGCCAAAATAAAAGCTTATGATAAAATTTTAAAGAAGTAACTTGGCATCACCCATTAACCCACAAAAAATAATCTTTTATTATTATAGGCACACGAAACTATGTCAAAAAAAAGTTCACACTAATTGCACAACATAATGAGCTAACCACGCAATTTAAAAATCACCAACAACTCGATATGAGTTTTCAGCAGAAAACTCGCACATAATATAAACATGATACCAGATAATTAAATTGAAAATCAAACATAAAGGAAGATCAATTTATCACAACGCAAATTAATTAAATAACATACTAAATAAATTAAACTTTCAAATTAATTAATCAGATAATAATTAAGAGTGGAACCACCTGCCAACTTGTCACAAGCTTCACACATTTGGTGCACAAAAACCACCACACTTAAAGCACCTCAAACAAAATCAAATGCACCCTAAAAACAAGAACCACATAAACACATCAAAATGAATCAAACACAAACTAAAACCTATTCGCAACAACACCAAAGCAGAAGAACAACAACCAAAGTGTTCCATACCTATGACAATGTGTTCGAAAGGATGAGTAGATGAAATTGGGGGTGACGGAAGGCTGTCCAATGGAGGAAGGAGGTGTGCGATGCTGGCTGGGAAATCTGGAGGGCAACAGGGGGTGTCCAGGCGAGCAGGAGGAGCAGATTCGGCTGAGCAAGCGGGGGAGTAGCAGGCGGAGGGGCGCGGCCTGGGTGAGCTTGGTTGAGGAGGAGCCGGCTGGTCCGACGAGGAGGATAGGTGGCAGGGCTTCGGCTAGGAAAGAAGGAGGACAGAAGGGGGGGGGGCATGCAGAGGAGGTTTTCTAGTGTAGGAGGTAGAAGGGGGGGGGGGGGGGGGTAAGGTGTAGCATGGGAGGTTGGGTCGAGCGGGAGGTAGCAGGTGGAGGGGTCACGGCCTGGTTGAGCGGGAGAAGGGAGAAGTAGTCCATGCCGAAGGACGTCGCGCCGCGCCAGAGGAGGCCTGTGCCAAAGGAAGGCAAGGGGATGGGCGAGCGGCAGTGTGGTTCGCCGGAGAAGGGGCCGAGCGGAGGGCCGACTAGGGTTTAGGGGGGAGGCGCGCTGCGCAAAACAATAGGGGGGAAGAGGGTCCGCGTGACGACAATGAGAGAAAGAAGGGAGAGGATAGAGGGAAAAATAAAAAAAATAAAAAGAAAAGAAAAAGGAAATAAAAAGAAAATAAAAATAAAGATAAATTAAAACTAAAAATAAAACTCCAAATCAACTTAAAATAATAATAATGTTGTTAATAATAGTAGTAGTAATATTAGTGCCAAAATATAGTGTAAAAAAACTTATAACAATAACTTCAAAAATAATTGTAACCTAATTAAAATATTAACGAAGGTAATAATAATAATAATAAAACTAAAAATAATAAAAAACCAAAATAATACAAACAACAAAACTAATAATAATACAATTATTATTGGGTTCAGACAACACGCATGGTCATGCGTAAGGTCGCGCACCCAAATAATAACACTTTAAATAATAAAATGCTCCCTAATTAATGATGGGCACTACAAAAAATCACGCGCACGGCCGCATACCCGTGTAATAATTAATTTAAGAATAAAACATTTTGTTATTTAATTTGGGCACTAAGCACTTTCACGCATATGGTCGCACACCGTATATGAACCTAAATCATTAAAGAAAAACCCTTATAAACCTGCAGCTCAAAAATGAGATCCAAAATAATTAAAATAAAATAAAGCGTCAGGTCGGGTTGTGACAATAAAAGTAAAATTTTAATGATTGAAAACAACAACAAGATGAAAATTGTAAGTTTGGATGAAAAAAATGAAAAATGTTTTCATCAAATGTCACACTATCCACACATTTAGGGGGAAGGGATCTCAAACAATAAAATAAAGTAAGATCCCCATTCTAAGTATTCCTAGAGGTAAGAAAATCTGTAAAATAAACTTATCAATTAATAAAATATACCACCCCCAACTCTTAATCCATCTTCCCTTAATTTAATACTAACACATGATTTTTATAGAATCAATCATGAGTGAAGAGTTTATCTTAAGATAAATTAAAAATATGAAATAATGGAAGATAATTGAAAAAAAGAAAAATAATTGATAAAACACAATTGGTATTCAAAACCATGATTTTAGTAATCCAAAACATTGTTATCCTCATCAAATATCTCTCTAGATTAGTATAAATCATTAAAAGCTAATCCCTCCATTAAAATACTCAAAATATAAATTATTTAAAAACCTAAACTATGTAAAAACACACAGATATATGTTGTGGTATGACCTGTGTATCATAGATATATCACCCCTATATTTTATCCTTAATTTAACATGATCATGGTGAAACTATTAAAGTCGTGATGTGATATTCCTATCTCATGCTCCTTCAAATTTGAACTCTCAAGGATCACAGTGTAACCTCTAATTTTTTATTCATTATTATATATTCTCATATCATCCATGAACTCACGATACCCTGAAGGGGGTTTAACTTTTGACATGGGATTTCAGTGTATCATTGATTTTATCATATTCACAAGGCTATATAGAGAAGTGAATATCCACGTCACAATATTTACTGTATCAAAATACTAAAAATTTACTCACACATAACTTCATGGAATGCTGATCAACATCATAACGCAATAAATCCAAAACTTTTATAATTTACTCACATGAAACTTCATTATGGAATAGGAATATAGATATTTATGCAGGGGATCTTTATATTCTACCAAGTTAAATATACACAAAGTAATTATGGAATTATAAAATAGAGATACCAAATGATGTCTGACAAAAATGCATTCTTAAGGTCTAGACTATGATGTGGTGGTTTATGCCACACTATGGTCTATCCTTGTGTGCACCATAATATAGTTTAATACATAATTCCATGGTGGATCATGCATATATCATAATTCTATAAAATGGGAGAATCAATACAAATAATCTCCAACAATTATAGCACTCATTTATTCATAACATGATGATTAATTTGAGGTTTTTGAACATATTTTGTGATCATTAATATGTTAAACAATATATGTGGGAATTTTATTGTATTATTTAAAGTAATTTAAGTTTTAGGAAATTTTTTGAAATGATAAAATTATTATTGGATTAAAATTAGAGTTATTGTATATCTATATAAGATTGTATGATCCTCATGAAAGGTTCTTTAATGATTAAAACTCATAAAAATCAAAAAAATATTTAGCTCTTAATTCTCTTAATCCATTAAACATAAGGTTTTATAAAACCATAGATTGAGTGAGATCCTTCCTGAGTGTTGGGAGGTATATTTAATTTGTGTGTACCCTAGGAGGGAGGAACCCATCTGTTACTCCTCAAAAATATATATCAAATTCATGCGAATGATATCAGATTTATTAGAAAAGGTAAACCAATATATTAATCATTATTTCATTAAATACGATACGTATAGAAGATTTTAAAGTTTTATATTTTAGTTTGATGTTTTTTATTTTATTTGGATAAGTGTTATCCCCTATAAAAACCTTTAGTAATACCTGATCCACCTTCATGAAATTTTTATTAATCAATCAAAAGGAAATGAAGACTGGAAAATGGGTTAAACACAAATCATAACATAACCCAAGTAAAAAAAACCTATTTTGTTTCTTTATTTACATGATCATGACATATATTGCTATGAAATAATAATGGTACTATAATACTGCAACAATATTCAATAAAAAATGAGTGCAGTGTAGTGTCATGAAAAATAAAGAATTATTTTCTAACTTGTATATGTCATAGTATATAGATTAATATGACTTGGTGGCCCACACCATGAGTAAATAATAAAACATAATTGATTTTTCTTAGACGTTTTGGGACTTCTGAAATCATATGTGAAACACATTAGATGGGTGAAATTCATACCCCTTAAAATGGTCATTTTCCACCAAAACAAAATAATCAAAATGAATTATAATTAAAATAGATTTATACTTTAAATGGAATACTAAACATTTATTTCTAAATGGTTTTAGTTTATGTAATTTTTATAGGACCAAAACAAAATGCATTATGTTGTGGGGTAAGTTGTGGAGGGAATAATTTTAAAGAAAATTAGTTTTTTTTAAATTATAAAAAAACTTCACCAATCCTATTTTGAATGAGAAGGTGGGATTCAAACTAAACCAAAAACATTTTAATATATGTGATCTTGATTTAAAGTCTATTTGGTTAATAATTTATCAAATGTTTAGAAATTAAAATAAAGTGAAAGAAAAATGGTCTTTGTATTAGTTTATTAATTGTTCATAAATTATAATACAAATTTATTATATTGAAATAAATTATTTAAAAATTATTTAAATGAGTAAAAAGGAATTTTGGATGATGTGATTTATGTTTTAAATAAAATAAAGTAAAGTATAATTAAATTATGAATTTTTTTTACATAATATGTGAAATATTTATATTTTTTTAAAAGTTTTCGTAAATTATATAATATTTTTGAATGTGAAGGAGTTTATATTAAATCTATGTAAATGATAATATTAAAATTTCATAATGGATAAAATTGAATGGTTCATGTTTATCCATGATGAAATTATAAAGTGTTTGTAATTTATTTATGAATTGTTTATAAATTTTTATCTCATTCCCAAATTTATGATTTTTTCATTTATTTTGTTTTATTCTCTACATTAATCATAGATTTAAATTTTTTATATCACGAATCAATGTATTCCTTAGTTTAAAGAGTTGAATTTATTCTATCAATTATCATACATGAATCTAAGGAGATAAATACCAAGTGTGATAATTAATTTAGTTTTCTTCCACCTTAACTTAGGCTTATATTAGGTCATGATCTTGACTTAATAATTTAATTATAGTTTATAGATATTAGGTTTTATAATTATGTTGGAATTGAAGTATATATTGGGTAAAGAACCATGGGTAGAGGGACATTAGGTCAGACTACCCACTATCCTGGAGGCTTATTCCTTGTCTAGAATAGTGGGAGTTGTTTATCTGTTGTTCTATACTAACACTTGTGGGGATTATTGATTTCATATGATTATAAGACTTTACCTGAAATGATTTCATATACCTTATGCATGGGATGGATTTTTATATGTGTAAAAATAATTGTATTATAATTTGGGTTAGAAACACAAGCTATGGGTTGTGTAAAAATTTACACATCAATATAGTTTTAGAATATTGATTTAGAGGAAGAAATATGGATTCCAAACTAAATATCTAGAAGTATTCATACATGTAAAGGGAATATATGAGATAATATGGTGAGATTTAAAACACTTTAAAAATATTAAGTGTTATATTATTTCCAAAGAAAACAATTATCAATACCTCAATCATTCATCTGGGTAGGTTCTATCAAAGTAGGTTTTCCCTTGATTACCTTATGTAATTAAAGAAAGTAACGAGGTGAACCTAAGAGTTAAGTGCCTAATATTCAATTTTTTGGGTTACAATTATCTATAAAGCCCTTGGGAAGGATACCAGAGGAATAATGTTGAGTTTATCTATATAATGGATTGGGAAATGTGTTGTCTACTTAACCATACAAGTTTCATATATGATATTGTTGGAATGATGGCCTACTTAAATAACTGAGTGGTGAGATAAATGTTAATGATAACTTATTTCCTAGTGACATATGGATCTTAGGACACTAATATATATAATGTAATTAAAATGGGGACCCATTTTATTAGTATCATAATTAATAGAAGTCCTTAGTAAATAAATTTAAAGCATAATACTCATTTGAAAAAATATTCTAATTTAGATAAAATTAAATCATCATAACTGAACATAGCTTTGAGACATCAATATTTGAAAATGATAAACTTAACAAAAGAAACTTCTCAGACTGGTATAAAAATTTAAGAATCATTCTTAAGAAAAAGGGAAATTACTATGTGTTAGAGAAACACCTTCCCAAATAACCAAACATTAATGTTGTTAAAAAATTATAATTAGATAATTTTCTGAAGAATATATGAATTTAATTAAGGTTTAACAGGAATTTATTAAATCTAATATGACCAAAATAATTTCATTATGTTATTATGTCCTTGATATTATTGGTTACATTAATGAATTGGAGAGATTACAAGTTTCCATTAATGAAAGTTTTGGATATTTAATTCCTTATGGATTTATTATTGGAATGGTTTTAACAATATAAGTGAGTTTAAATATTTACCCTATTTTATAAAATCATTAAGAATATATAAACTAGGTAAGATATGTCCAGGTTTTTGTACTGTATTAATAGTATAGTTAGGTAAAATTTGAAATTGGAAGAATAAAATTTTGTTGGAAAGTATAACAATGCTTCTTCAAGTAGCTATTCAAAATTCATTGAAACCAAAAATTGGTATCAAGAATAATTTAAAATGTTTCCACATGATAGAATTATCTAAGATACCCAAAGGGGTTTTGAGAAACTTTATGGAGAGTCCATGTTATGTATCAGTGTTATAAATTAAATGATTTTATTTTTAAAGGGTATATGAACCCACATGTATATTTTATAACTATTTTAAATATAATATAGTTCAAGATCAAGGTAAGAATTTATGAAGCTTTTATTTTTCATTAAAATGTTGTAACAAACATTTTTAATATTAATATTTGGAATGAGAATGAATATATTTTAATATAATATGTATCTAAGTAATGGATACATATTTTCATATTATTTATTTTATATGATAAAGGAATGTTTTTGTTAATAAAGAGTTGTTATAAACAATATGAGATGATAGTTTATTACACATGGTTTTTGATTTATTAAATTATATAACATGCTTGAAAAGAAGATAAGGATAAAAAGAGATTTATCTAAGAGAAAATTATTTTATCTATGATATTTGTTAAAATACAAAGGAAAGAGTTCCTACCACCCTATAATGATATATTTTAAATAATAATATATTCTTTTTAGAATAAAGCTCCAAATACACAAGATACTATATAAATATCCTATATAAAATTTTATATTTATTATCAATAAGGATTTTGTTAATATATATAAAAGAAGGAATTTTTGAAAGTTGGTTGAAGTTCTGAAGCATGTTAAGAAGGAGCATAGATTTCCCAAGAAGGACATAGATATTTGTTATGAATATTACATAAGTATTTGATTTGTTTATTACTTGGAATGAAACTTTCATTGGATTTTGTTAAAGATCCATTAACATGATGGAAAATAAGTTTAAAGTTTGAGAGGTATAATTTAAAATTAAGATAGTGGAAGAGTCATTAAAGTATTAAATGAAGTGTATATACATTGATATGATTTGAAGTATACTTGGATGTAGTTGAGGAGATTTAAAAAGAGAAATTGGGAAGGTTGCAAGTCGAGTTGCTTCCATTTGAATTTCACTCTTCATTTCAATTTTATTTTTCTAGGAATTTGAAAAAGTAATGAAATATTCATATGATTTATTACAATGGATGGCTTCAACAACATATGATTCATTTTATTTCTTAGATAATTAATTTAAAAAATGAATATGATTTCATAGAAGAAAAAAGCATTTCATCACTCAAGACTACACTATTGAAGTTACTTATCTCTAAAGGTGATGGGTGATATTGAAAATGTAACTGTTGAGTAAAAATTGGGTGAAGAAGAGAACCTATATGTACTGGTTTAGGAAAGGAATATAAGGAGAAAAAACTCTAAGTAGGGAGAAAAATAAGGCCATAAGAGTAGGGAAGCTCTACCAAATATGTACAGATAGACACGGAGTGACAAAATTGATAAAGAATTTTATTTACCGTAAGAAAAATATATACTATATTAATTAATAATAACATATGATTTATACATAAAAAATAAATATACACATGTGATAGCTATGTGATATGAAAATTTTCAAGTTCTTTTCTTCCTTACCTCAGCGTGCTGGGGGTTTTCATGTAGTGATTCCATGTGAGTTGATCTCAACACCTCTAACATTGAGCTGATCTCCATGTGAGTATTACAAGATCAAAATCTTGAATAGAGAGAGTGTTATACCATATGATATCAAGATGAACTTGTGATGTAAATGAACACCAGATTATGCTATGTGGAAGAACATAAACTATGGAATAACTACACATGCCAAGCACCATAGAGATAAAGGATTAATGGGATTGGATATTATTTAAAAGATAATCCAGGCATTAAAGTGATGATGATTTACTATTCTACTTCAATGTGTATAAATCATAGTAGTTGAGTATGGTGATCTATGTTGGATAAATAAAAAGTGTCCAATATTTATGGATTCACATAAGGGGATCCTATGTATAAGGGGATCTACTATGTAATGATATTGACATAAGGGAATCCCCTTATAATGATTGATGTAAGTATGCCACATTGACCTATGCCAGGATTATGAACAATGTTGTAAGGAACATTCATGTTCATGTAAGGATCATCTGTGTTTATGTAATGATGATTGTTGAGAAAATTAGTACAGTAATGGATGTCTGTGTAAGGATCAATAAGAATAATCATATGTATGATATAGATTCTTGAGGTTTGATCCTTTGCAAAATTTCTAAGTTACTATGAGGTTTCCATGTTATAAGAACATGATAAAAAAAAGAATTAAATTATAGTCATTATTAATGCTTAAAATATAATAAAAATGTATAAATAATGAAAATTTCATGATTTTTTTTTAAATTCTGAGTCTACATATGAGATTTCAGGAAGAAAATGAAAGAAATATATTTTTTTGATTTAAGAAGACTGAAGATACCATAATTTAAATTGTTATATTTTAGAAAGTTTAAGAAGGAATGAATTATATAAATTAAAAGCTTTGAATATTATGATAATAATTTACACTTAGTTTGATAGATATATATAATAAGAATCCATTTAATAAATAGGTTATCTAACTTGATGTTCTTACTTCACATTCTGTGAGTTGAGAATAAATAGGGAGTTCCTTTAATTGGTGAAACTAATAAGAAAAATCATATTTCTAAGAATAAAAGTGTGGAGGGAAACAATGTTTTTATAACATGGAAATATGTTTGTATCAAAGAAAGAATATGAGGAAGGAGACTATGTTATCCTCATATCATAGAAGAAAATTGAGAAGATAAAGGACCAAACTTTTCATTGATGTTGAAGAAATATGTGTCGAGGACCTTTTTGAGTAGATGACCACTATGATCAAAATACACAGTGAGTTTGAGAAGGTACAACATAAAAAACTTGCATGAATTATTATCTATTTTATCTAGTAAGTCAGATATTGTTTCTTGAGGATTACTATCTTATTCATTTTAAGTAGTGGCATCAAAATCTGGAAATGATGATATTTTCAAGAGTTTGAAAAGGAATTCACTTGAAAAACTGGTGGTTATAGTATAAAAACACCAACCATCAATGAGATAAGTGGATGATACTTTCCTTTAGGGAACATGGATGATACCTACCCAACAATTATGTGTGAATTTAACTATACATGAAATATCTATAAATTATAGTGATAATAAAACCAATTTCTTGAGAAAATTTTGAACATGATAAAGAGTAGGCTATATCAAACCATATAAATCTTGTGTGTTGCTGTTATTTTCTATTTATACATTACATGATAAAGTGAGGGTTGATTGAATATAAATTTATCCATTCCTCTTAACTAGGGTATAGGTTTGAGTGAAATAAGGGATAGTTAAGAAAGAAAGTAAAACTTGGTAAAAGTTAAGTACACTGATTCACTCCTTCTTAGTTTCCCTGCATAATCCACTAGACTTTAAAAGTGGTATCAAAGATAATACATATTTTCCTATAATTGGATCTAAATTTTACCTAGTTGTTTTTAAAATATATATATAAATTTTATATTGGAATAAAATTAATATGTGCCTCAATTGAAAAATTCAATCTCTATCCCTATTCAAGCAGACATGAAGGTTTCAGTCAAAACCCTAAAAACAGGAATAGGAGAGAGACAAAAAATTGAAGAAAATATCAATAAATATAATTGAAGCTGATCAAATAAGTTAAAATTAATCTCAAAAATTTATTGATAGTGATCTATTTAAATAAAGAATCTCAAGTTTTAAAGAATCTGAAGAAGGCAAGGCTATTAAAATAGTTAAATAATTATAATTTGAAATAAAATATTTTTTGAGGAATTTTTTTTTGAAGTAGCCACATATATACATGGTTTTTAAGGGGATCATTGATTAAGAAGCATACCTATAGAAAGTATCTAATGAAATAGAAATTGATTTATCTAGGAAATTCCAAAGATTTAAAACTCTCACACAACTTATGGAAGAAATGGAATAATCTATATCTATTTTAAATGGAAGATATTCACTTATTAAAGAAGAATTATAATGGAATGTGTGTGAGAATTTGGTGATAATCAATATATTTTTAAAAGTAATCCATGATATACAAGATTCTGTCAAAACTATTATTAATTTCAAAAATTAACAATTATAAATCAAGGAAAAACGGGTAAAGGAGTTTGAAAAATCCCTAGATTAAAGGTGTATATTTTATAAAGTAAAAACTAAAAAGATATGTAAATAGTAGGAAAAAAGTTAGTTCAGTTGAGGATGAAAATTATTCCCTCAACATGGAGTGTTTTAAATTGGAATCCAAACCGAAGAATCTGGAATAAGAAAAAACTAAAAGTTCACAAATTAGTCAAATAGAGAAATAAACCACTACTTCTTCTAGTTAAAAGGTATATTATTATGGTAAAATAATTGAAACCAGTGTAATAAGACATTTAAATCATTTAATTATCAATCCTTAGTAAGATCAATACAAAAGGTACCATCCAAACTAAAATCAAGTAATTTCTGTAAATCTATTTTTCTAAATAGTATAATTTTTGTAGCTAAAACCATAAAAAAATAGATGATAAAAAATGGTTGGAAGCCTTCAACCATGTTAAGAGTGGATAAAGGAATGTATATAAGACATGGTTCCCTAAGATAATCCCAAACAATTGATAATAAGGCCCAATAATAGAAATATTAAAGTCCTTAAAATTCTATACAACATGTACTTTAAATAAGAAAACCGTGTTTTATAGTCCATTATTGGTATGTTACATGTTTAGGCATAGATAATTATATTTTTGGTATAATATATCAAAATTTTAAAATCTGATAGAGCCTATGTTAAAGGGGGAAAATAAATATAATTTCAAAATACATAAGGGAAATGAAAGTATCTGTTTTCATCTAATTGATTTTAATTTCTTAAAGATCACTATGGTGTTTGCAACGAGTGTGGTCAAAGGAATAGAAAATTATCATCTATGTATATTTTAAAATCAGATAGAGAAATTAAAATAATAAATATGAGGAATGGTAGAAATTCTGCCTTGGGAAAGTATCAAAATAATAAAGCTATAATGAAGACTACCAAGAAGACAACAGAGAATAAGAATGGTTTTTCATTGGGCAATAAACCCGAGAAGTTAAAAAAGGTTTCTAAATCAAAGATAAGTATTTCTTATATTGTGTAAATAAAGGACCCACTATGTATATATGAAAACAAGTTATGAGTGTGCGCTTTAATGTAATAAAGAAAACGTACAATGGGAGATTACTCCATGATAAGAGTAAAGGGATCGATACAAAGAAAATAACTCATAAGAAGATATATGGAAGTTTCAGAAAGTATAACTTTGTATATAAATAATTCATGGTTATTTTGATAGAAGATTTGGAAAAATCAAGGAAAATGGAAGATGCACAAGATAAGTAAAGTGTTAAAAGAAAATAAGAAATTCCATATGAAGAATATTAATTTAATAAAATTGTATAAATAAATGATAACCTAGGGGTTTAAAAAGAGATTTTTGGGTGGTGTAACAAGGTTGAAAATATTTTCAAAAACTTCTTAAAAATGATACTATCATAAGAATAGATTCTGAAGAAGAAGATGATGGCACAAAGAGATGCATGTTCCTTGATGGATTATCAAAAGAGAAATATCCCACACAAGGAATTGGGAATTGTAACACCTGAGATTAAATTATATTAAGTGAAAATTTTATTTTTATAAAAATATAATTCAATCCAAATTTTCATATTTCATTTCATAAATTTTTTATTTTATTGGATGAATATTGATTTAGAATTTACTAGGTCAAAATAAACCTAGATTTATTTTTTAAAATTTCCCATAGAAGTGAGCTTTTATGAATAATTGAAAATGTATTATATTACTATTAATTGTTTTATTTATAATAAGATTTAAAATATTTATAAATAACCATGTATTTATTATCAATTTGTTATAAATAAAGACAAGTTCATTTGAATGTAAAAAGAGACATTTTTCATAAAATTGTTTTTAAGTTCATGATGGTTTTCCTTTTTAATTAATTAAAATAAACTATAAAAATTTATTATTTAAATGAAATTTAAAGTTTATATATATAAATTTATTAATTTAAATCCAAATATTTATGATTAATAGTTATATATTTAATGCAATATCATTTTATGCTCGAAAAATGCATTTATGGAAAACCCGTTTTTCATCACATTTTGGAAGTTTAGTTTTAAATTAAATTATGACGCTTCTATGGATTGAATTTTATAAAATAAATTTAGAATTTATAATAATAATAATTAACATTAGTTTATAAGTTCAACTTAATTTTTGGTCATAATGAATATTAAAAAGTAGTAAAAATTGGTTACCACGATTAAGGTAAAAATAAGTTTACAAGGGGTTAATCTAAAATGATAAGGCTTGAAATGAAATAAAAACATTTTTAAAACTAATATGTTGGTTAAAGTTTTAAATTAATCTTATTAAATTAAAAAACGAGTCATTTTAGAGCCATTTTGTCAAGAAAGTGACTAAATAATATTTTAAAACTTTGAAAAATTACAAGTGTACCACTGACCACAATTATAAAAGGGCACCTTCTACCCTCACTTATTCACAAATTTTGAGCCGTTTTTCTCTAAAAAATACTACCTAAATATCTATAAAAAATCATTATTCATGTTATAGGGGTTTTTTCTTCCCAAAAGACCAACCCTAGTGTCCTTAAGAAGAGATACAAAGAAGGTTTCTTTAAGAGAAAGTAATCATCTTCACCAAGCTCTTTCTTTTTTTACTTCTTCTTTTACCACCTATAATTATGTACTAAAAATTACAATATAATAATAATAGTATATAAAATATACTAATATGTAATTATGTTAATGATATAATATTTATCCATCTCCTTCTCCATCAAATGAGAAACAAAACCATCACTCGTGTGTACGGTGGACTACTGCCGTGTGAATCAATGTAATTTGTTTTACATAACCTCCTCACATGGATAGTAATAATGATGGAAATAATAAATATATATGATAATTTTGAAAAAATATTTATTCTGTAAATTTAATATATCATCAACTTCCTAACCCTTTCACCCATTAAAAAAACGATAACATCCCTCATGCGTATATACAACTTATCGTCTCCACAAAGCGATGCGATTAATTTTATAAATAAAAATTTCATGAATGAATAGAAAAATGTATTGAATTAATAAATATTATATTTATAATATTAAAATAATTATTAATATTATTAAAATTTATCTTATACACAGTAAACTGAACTTCTAGGACAAAACATGCATGATAAAACGTAGAAATTAACACCCGAAACAATGATAACAATGAAAGATTGTTAAAGAATAGGTAATAAAATGTTATAAGAGAATAATATATGATATTATAAGTATAAATATTATTTTAATATAAATTAATAACATTTTTAAAACAATTATAAAAAAGTTTAAAAGACATTAAACTAAGGGGAAGAATGAGGTAATGGGTTTTATCTCAATTTCCACTTCATTGAGAAATATTTGGTATTATGCACCTCTTTTATTTTATGTGATGTATATAATATCCCTTTGATTTATTTAACATTAATATATATTTATTCATGTTTTCTAAATTTTTGATTCGAGCTTAATAATTCAAGGTTTTTCAATTTAAAAGTTACCAAAGTGGTAAGAATTTATTTGAAAATCTCATTTTTGGGATTGATTATATTTTTTATTGAAGGAATATTATAATATATCATTAATAAACTTCATATATTTTATTATACTATTGTTATTGAAGGAGTTTAATTGTTTTATTACAAATTTTCCCCTCATCGTCTCTTGAATCAACCAAATAAATATTTAAAATAAAAAATGAACTTAATTCTCTTTTTGATCGAGTATATTTTTCTTTCATGTCCAGATTTTTAAATTTTTTTTCAAAAAAGTAAATTTTAATTAATCAAATGATTTATTAATTAAATTTTAAGTTATAATTTAATTTTGACATAGTTTTAAATGAATGTTCCTAATGTTTTTATAAATGGCCAGTTTTAAATTTCTTTACAAAAATTTAAAAGGAATGACTATTTTTAACGTATAAGATGATAATGAAATTTCCCAATGGAATAACCATTTTATGATATTTAGATTCTTATAAAAGTTTTTAATTGTTTTAAAAATAAAAAAATTTAATTGAAATTTATTTAAAATTTTTGATTTTATTTTCTTTTATTCTCCAAAAGACATGAATTTGTTACAAATCTAATATTTCTAATGAATTTATGGTCATTTTTTATCTCTTATTAAATTTGTGGCCATTAATTTTCTCTCGAAAATATTCAATTTAATATGATCATATTTCACTGTAAATAAAATTGATATTAAATATTTATATTCTTTATATCATGAATATGCTTATTCCCTAAACTATATACCATTTCTACATACATCATTTTACTATGAAATTTATTTAATTGATTGGGGAAATATTGATATTTCATATCCTCGAATAAATACATATATTTATTGATAATTCATATTTTTTATTAATTAAATCAATCACTCAATATATTAGGAATTCATTAGACATCTAGTTATGGGTGGGTCCTAGATACATAGCCCCTCGATGCATCAGTAAGTCTCCTGAGATAAATCAGTTAACTAGACTTATTAAATGGGTGTTTGGTGATTACCTACCTGTAGTTTAAACTATCTTAATAAAAGGACTTGGAATTAAATATATCATGATTTTTGAGATCATGATGTACAACATTATGCATTTCATTCATCAAGAATTCAGTTATTATTATCCAAAATATTATTACATTGATATTATCCATGGATGAATTTCATGCTCAAGTTATTGATTAAATGACATTTTCTTTTCAGTTATCTACATTTAAATTTTGATTATTCTTTATTTACTCATGATATATTACACTATACATAACCCTTATTGAGAATTTGATATCATATTTATTTTTTTTTCTTTTCCCTGATATATGAAGAAATAATCTTTAAATGAGTTCAAGGATACATAATATTTACTTTCATTATGTTTTTATATTTTATTTCCAATATAATATGGGAATAATGTTTCAATATGGTCATTAAAGACTAATAAATTGATTGTCCCTTTAGTATTATATTCTTTTTTTCTTATTCCAATTTAATAAAATAGGCATCGACACTAGGTTACTAATGATGGGGTTGTTACAGTTGGTATTAGAGAAAGTATAATAGAAAAATTGGGAACTTGATTTAGTAAAACCTATATTAGAGAACATAACCCTATGAAAGACTTTGAATATATGTCTAATAGTAGTAAAATATATTAATTTTTTTTGGTAAAATAGATATTATTTGGTTTCCCTAGAAATACGTGCCTATATAGATACTACAAGTGGACATTGTTTTGGTACAGATGCATCTAGGGGTAATAACTCTAAAATAAGTTAGTTGAGTATATCTCAGCCACCATTTTGGTGAATTATGAATGGAACCTTACCAAACACTTGGTTTAACACTCTTAGGCGATATGATTGGGTTAATTCATATTTTCTTTAAAAATCATTGTGAAATATTTGAAAATATTTTTATGATTTATAGATATTCCCAAAGAAACTAAGTTTATAATTTTGAGATTAACAACACATAAAATTTAAATTAATGTTAAGTGTTACACTAGATTTAGAATTATATAGTATGATTTAAAATTCATAATTTTATGATCTAATTCAGTACATTCCATTATTTAGAAATGGAACCTAGAATAAATAATGGTACCAACATTCACGGTAAATGTAGAGATTTACCTGCTGAGTAAGTCAATATAACTAGTGATGGATTTGATAAGATCATGGACATATTAGAACATATTACCCAAGATATAACTAAGAAACTTTCACATATAGAGAAACACAATGTTCAATGAAATGATACACCTATCTTGGATTATTTCATGTGACATAAGCCTCCATCTTTTTGTGGAACTATTAATCCAATGGTATCTGAGTAATGGATTAAGTCCCTTGAAAATATATTTCTGTCCTTGGGTTGAAACAAGAGGGAAAATGTTATACCATTTGTATATTTTCTTAAAGGAAATACTAATCAATGATGGTCATTGATCCAGAATACTAGGGATGAAAAAGAAATAGAATATATGGAATTGAGATCTTTTAAAGCAATATACTTAGATAAATATTTCCCTCATGAGAAATGAACTTAAATGAAGAGAAAAATTATTAGATTATAGAAAAAGGTAGAGTAAAGTGTTATAGAGTATCAGTCTACCTTTATAAGAATATCTAGGTATTATATGGATTATAATCAAAATCAGAAGAGTAATATTGACCATTTATTTAAAGGGATTAAGCCAACCTTTAAAGGGTATTCGTTTCTCAAACTTTTTCATCATATGATAAAATAATATTATGTGCCATAAAAAAGAGAATTAATTTTATAGATCCTATATATATAAGGGAAATCAATAAAATAAGTGGTTGACTAAACACCAAGAAAAAGGGAATGCGTCAAAGAAGAAGAGGAGAACCAAGCAATTTCCATCATGTGAAAATTGTGAAAAGAAATATCCAATAAAATTATTTAAGGGAATGAGAGTTTATTATAAGTGTGTAGATAAGGATCATATGGATAATGAATGTAAGGGAAATAAAGAGGATACTACTATTCATTGCTTCAACTATAAAGAAATGGTGCACTAATCAAACCAATATCCCAAATGTGAAGGGAACTTACGGTATGAGAGGATAAGGTGAGAAGTCCAAGCTTATATGATCTCTTTATCTAAGGTTGAAGTTTATATTTATATGGTGGTAGGTACTTTAATCACAACCTCATATTTAAATCATAATTTATTTTATTATATATCTTTAAACTCTTTTATACCATCCTTTATTTCCAAGAAAATTAGATACTTCCCTAGCACCATAAGAAAGGAGTTGTCAGTCAAAAATCCTAGTGTAAATATCACCAAAACAAGTATGTGTCTTCAATTCCTATTATGACACATAAAAATTCCCTATTTTGAGACTAGATTACTATAATTATGTTCAATTTTTATATAATCCTTAGTATGGATTGGTTTTTAAAATATAATGCAAAAATTTATTACCCAATGAGGGAAATTATAATTCATGATAAAGATAAAAAATTACTTGTCTTTAAAGGGGAGGCTTAATCATATGGTTCGTGTTTAGATCCACCTCCAATATCTCTCTTGAATGATAATCTTAGGGAAGAAGAGAAGACATAATCTACCTATGGAAATGATAATCATAAAATTGGGGATGTAGTTTTTGTATATGAATATATTGAGGTATTTCCTAAGGAATTATCTAGAAATCCATCAGAATGTGAAATTGAGTTTTCCATTGATTTAATCACCAATTCAAGACCTATATCAAAGAATCCATACAGAATATCCATATTAGAATTAGTGTATTTGAATAAATAACCACATGATTTGTGTGATAAGGTACTTATAAACCCTATTATTTCACTTTGTAGAGCCCTTATTCTTTTCGTTAAGAAGAAAGATGGATCTATTGGACCGTGCATCGATTATGGGTAAATCAATGTTGTTACTATAAATAAAAACCATCCTTTATATTGAATTGATGAATTATTTGATCAACTTATTGGAGATCAATATTTCTAAAAGACTAAACTTTGTTCTAGGTATCATTAATTTAGGGTAAATAAGGAAGATATTAAAAATACAACATTTTTTATAAGGTATAGACATTACAAGTTCACAGTAATTCCATTTTGATTGACTGATGCACCCTCTTTTTTTATTGATATAATAAAAAAAGTGTTCAAGTAAAATCTCAGTATTTTTTTGTGATATTTAATAATGATATATTATCATATTATAAAAGCTATGAGGACTATGAGAATCACTTATTGATCATTTTTGTGAAAATTATAGGAGAATATTTATATAGTAAATTTAGAAAGTGTGGATTCTAGATTTAGAAAGTTTCGTTTCTTGACTCTATTGTCTCTAAGGATGGAATCTTAATTGATCCGATGATTAAAAATATAATCTAAGAATTTCCCACACCAATGAACATAACTGAGGTACATAGTTTCATTAGTTTGGTAGGTTACTATTTGTGATTTTTTCAAAAATTTTCCTGATTATTTTACCCATTAACCAATATAACACATAAATGGGTTTAATTCATATAAAAAAAATGTGAAGAATGTTTTGAAGAATTTAAGTGGATAATGTTCAATGATCTAATTTTTACTCTAACATCAAGAAATGATGGATTTTTTATATATAGTGATACATAAAAGAAGGTACTTAGTTGTGTGATTATGATTAATGATAAAGTTATTTCCTATGCATCAAGATAGTTAAATTTTTGTGAATAAAACTATACAACACATGATCTTGAGTTGGAAGATATAATATTTTCTTTGTAGATATGTACATATTATCTCTATGAAGAAATATTCGAGATATAATCATATCATAAGAGTATGAAATATATATTTTCATAGAAATATCTCAATATGAGGTTATAAAATTGGATTTATATATTGAAAGATTATGATTTGTCAATACGCTACCACCCAAGGAAGGAAAAAATGGTAGTAGATGCATTGAGCAGGAAAGATCATGGACTCTTGACCAAAATGATGATTGGCAGGGATCCTATGTTCATTGATTTAGTAAATATAGATATGGTTATTATTAAGGAAGGAGAAACATCACTCATTTTTAAAGAAATTCCAAACTATCTTTATTGTAAAAGATAAAAATTTATCATCTTGATGATGTAAATCATCAAAAGAAAATTAAATCTGTGGATGATGGGAAATTGATAGACTATTTATGAAGATTTTTTTTAAAATTTAGAAAGATTCTATGTGTTATATCTATACATGAGCTAAAAAGTGAATTATTAGATGAGACTCATAACTGAAATTTCCTTATACACCATAGTAGAATCAAGATGTATAGGGATTTGTAGGAACATTTTTGGTGGGATAATATGATGTAAGAAATTGATGATAATGTATCCAGATGCTTGGTTTGTAAATTGGTGAAGGCTGGGAGACAACATACTAGAGGAGAAATGCAACCTCAACCTATCCCTATATCTAAATTGGATGAAATTACAATGGAATTTTTAACTATATTAACAAATAATCCTAGAAATAATAAATCAATATTGATTTTTTGTTGACCGTCTTACCAATTTGGAACATTTTATCCCTATAAGAAAAGATATAACTCTTTATCACCTTATAAGAATATATATTATTGAAGTTATAAGACTTCACGGAACAACTATTTCAATTATGTCTGATTTTAATCCAAGATTTACATCCAAATTCTAGAAAATTCTTAAAAAGGATCTTGTTACCAAGCTTCATTTAAGCATTTCTTATCATCCTCAAACTGATGGAAAATATTAAAGGACTATTTAAAAATTATAATACATTTTTATGTATTCAGAACTTGACTTTCAAGGTATTTGGGATCGATATTTTCCATTGGTTGATCTTTCTGATAACAATAACTTCCATTAAAGTATTCAAATGATTCTATATGAAGCATTATATGGAAAGAGATTCCATACTCCAAATTGTTAGGATGAAGTTAGTGAAAGGAAGATTAAAGGAATATAACTTATTGAAAAGCTGACAACATATGTAAAGAATATTTAGAATCATATTAAAGTATATCAAAGTAAGCAAAATAGTTATAATAATAAATGAAGGAAAAATTTGGAATTTCAAGTGGGTGATCATGTTTTCTTGATCATATCAACATGGAAGGGTGTTATAAGGTTTGGTAAGAAAAGAAAACCAAGTCCTCAGAATATCATAACCTTTTAAATTATAGAAATAATTGGATCTATGACTTACCATTTGTAAATTTCATTTAACCTCTATAAATCACATGATGTGTTCCATATCTCCTTATTAAGGAATTACATGCAAGAACCAACACATGTTCTCACATCTGAATAAATATAATTAGAACTTGACATATCTTATTGTGGAGAGCTTATCTATATTCTTGACATTAGAGAAAAAGTTTTGAGGAATTAGATGAATCAAATGGTAATGTTACTTTGGAGAAATCCTAAAATAGAGAAATCAATGTGGGAAAATGGGGATGTTTTTAATGAGAATGATCCTCATCTATTTAGAAAGTAATATCCATGAAAATTTTGTGGATGAAATTTTTGAAGGAGGGAAGAATGAAACAGTTGAGATTCAATTATAATAAGTGAACATTTTATTTTAATAAAACTATAATATACTAAATTTTTTAATATTTAATGGGATAAAATTTTTAATTTTATTGGATGGATATCTATTTTGAAGTTACTAGGTCAAAATAACCCTAGAATGAATTTTTGAAATTTTCCCATAGAAATAAGATTTTATGAATAATTGAAAATTTAGTATTTAACTATAAAAAATTTCAATTATAAAAATGTGTTATAATATATATAATATACTAGGTATTTATTATCAATTTTATAGAAATAAATACCAAGTCATTTGGAGGTAAAAAGGGATATTTTTCACAAAACTATTTTAAGTGCATAATATTTTTCATTTTCAATAAAATAAAATAAAATCTAATAATGAATGATTTAAATTAAATGTATAGATTATATATGTAACTATAGTAATTTAAATCTACATAATTATGATTTATTTTCATATAGTTAATGTAATATCATCTTATGCCTTAAAAATGAATTTATTTAAAAACTATTTTTCATTACATTTTACAGGTTTATTTTTAAATAAAATCATACAAATTTTGTTAATTAAATTTGATAAATTGGATTCCATAGTTAGAATAAAACTAATTAATATTTGTTAATAAGGTTAATTGAGTTTTTGGTTCTAATGAATAGTACAAAGAGTAAAAATTGGTTACTGCAGTTAAGGTTAAAATAGGTTTAATCGGGATTAATCTAAAAATATAAGGGTTAAAATGTCCTAAAAACTTGATTAAACTTCATTGGTTGGTTATATTTATACATTAACTTTATAAAGTTATATTATGATTAATTTTGGATCCATTTTTCCAAGAAAGTTACTTAATAATATTTTAAGACATTGAAAAATTACAAGTGTACCACTCACTTCAACTATAAAAGGCCACATACTCCATTTTCTTATTCACACCTTTTGAGCCATTTATCTCAACCAAAACACATCAAAATATCTCCCAAATATCTTCATCCAAATTCTAGAGGAGTTTTTATTCCTAAAATACCAACCCTAAGTTCCTTAATAATATATCCAAATGAGGTTTTTCTAAGAGAAGGAAATCATCTTTACGAAGGCCTTTCTTTTTTTACTCTTTCTTTTACCACCTTGAATTATTTCATAAAAATTACAATATGTTAAAAAAATATATCAAATATATTTATATTTTATTATTTTAATGGTATAATATTTATTGATCTCCTTCTATATTAAATGGTAAACAAAACCATCATTTTCCTGTATGATGAACTACTTCCATATGAATCAATGTAATTTCTTTTTCAAAACCACCTCACATATCTATTCATAATTATAGAATTAATGAATATATATAATAACTATGAACTAATATTTATTCTATAAACTTAATATATCATCTACTTCCTTACCCTTTTACCCATTAGGAAAATATTAACGCCGCTCATGCATACTTATGGCCCACCGTCTCCACAAAGAGATGCGAATAATTTTTCATGTAAAAATTCCATGAATGATTATAAAAATATATATAATGAATAAATATGATATTTATAACATTAATATAATTATGGATATAATGAAATTATATCCTATTAAAAATAAGTGGAACTTCCATGATAAAACTATCATAAGAAAATGAAGCAGCTTACACTCGAAACAATGATAATATTGAAAGATTGGCACATGAGCCTCAACCCAGTTGGTGAGGTATCTATAAGTGCATACACAAGACCCAGGTTAAAAACTAGGAAGACGAATAATTCTGGGTTACTGTAGAAGTTCTGTAGAAGGCACTGTAGTAGGTACTGTTGCAGTACTATGCAGGTACTATAATAGGTACTGTTTAGTACTGTTGTAGCCAGACCTATTCACCTTGGGCCACCAATTTGGGATTGGAGTCTTTAAGGATTTTAGGCCACCAAGTTCTTTGGGTCAATAAGGCTTTTGAGCCACCTTTATGTCCTTCGGTCCACCTCAAGGCTTTCAGGCCACCTCAAGGCCTTCGGACCACATGATCAGTGCAGTTTCCCCAGACAAACTCTACAAAAAAGATGCAGCCCCAGAGGAGGATTCAGAGCAGGTGCACTCACCAAAGTAAAACCAATGGATTTAGAAGAATGATAGGGTATGAATATGACATTAGGACTAGCCTGTTCTTGCACAGGAAGCTTAATAAGATGACCATGCGAAGGTGGGGAGCTACCATCACGATGCAAATCTTAGGGAGGGGCAGTTCCGTGTAATTATAGTCTGGTTGAATTCTCTAACACCTTAGGGTCATGTAATGTCTCTTAAGCCTATAGGAAATGTAATCTCTAAGGCTATGTGACTTGTAAGGGTTCACCCTCATCCCTTCAAAGTGGGTTATCAAAAATCAATAAAAATGATGGCCTTCGGGCCATTCGTGTTTATTGAAATATTGTTCATTAATGAGTAATAAGATGTTATAAAAGGATTATATATGATATTATAAATATGAATATGGTTCTATTATAAAATTTTAAGATGTTTAAAACTATTATAAATGAGTTTAAATCATGTTCAACTAAGGGTAAGTGTGAGGTAGTGGATTTCATTTCAATTTCCACTCCAGTGAGTCATATTTAGTATTATTTACATATTTACTTTTATGTGGTTCATATACTAACCATGTGATATATTTAAAATGAATAAATATTTATTTATAATTAATAAATTTTCAATTCATGTTTACTCTTTCAAGGAGTTACAATTTAAAATTTACCAAAGAGGTAAGAATTTATTTTACAATCTCATTTTATTAGGATTTCTTATATTTTTTGCTAAAGGAATTTTATAATATATCCTTCTTAAAATCCATATATTTTCTTATCTTATGAATATTCAAGGATTTTAATTATTTTATTTCAAATTTCCATGTCTTTTTCACTTTAATCAAGAAAATAAATGTTTAAAATAAAATCTTATCTTATTTCTCTTTTTGATCGAGTATATTTTTCTTCCATGTTCTTATTTGTCATTTTTTTAACAAAAGTCCTTTTTATTTACTCAAATGATTTATTAAAGAAATTTTAAGTTATAATTTAATTTTTAAAAGGGTTAAAAGTAATGTTACTAATGTTTTTATAAATGGTCATTTTTACATTCTTTATAAAAAGTCAAAAGTAATGATTATTTTTAATGTATATGTCATTAACAAACTTTCCTGCCGCCATAACCATTTTATGATATTTAGCTTATTATCTAAGTTTTCAATGGTTTTAAAAATTAAAATCTTTAATGGAAACTTATTTTAATGTCTCACTTCTATTTTATTTTATTCTCTAAAAGTCATGAATTTATTATAAAACCTATATTTATGATGAATTGATGGTCATGTTTTATTACTTATTAATTTTTTAGTAATTAATTTTCTCTTGAAAATATCCACATTCTTATGATCATCTTTCTTTGGAAATTAAATTTAACTTAAATATCAATATTCTTTGTAATATATATATTCTTATTTCCTAAAACTTTATACCATTTATATATATATGATGTTTTACTATAAAATTCAGCTTATTGGAGATATATTTATATTCCATATCTTTTACTCAATATGGATAGTTTTTTGATGAGGAATATTGTTTTTGAATTAAAATGATAGTTCAATATATGAGAAATTAATTGGACATGTAGTGATGTGAGGGGAATGAAATTACATAGCCCCTTAATGAAGAAACATGTTTCATGAGAAAAATTAGTTATCTTTCCTTATTAAATGATTTTTTAGTGTATACGTACCCATAGTTTAAAATATCTTTGTGCAAAACCTTATTGGTAAAGATATAATGATTTTTGAGATCATGATGTATAACATTATGAATTTACTTCATTGATAATTTAATTATCATTACCCATGAGATTATTAGATTGATATTATCCATGGATTCATTTCACACTCAATTTAATGATTAAATGACAATTTTTTTCAATTATATAACTTTCCATATTGATTATGACTTATTTAATTATGATATATTACACTATATATAAACATTACTAACAATTTTTCTCACACTTATTTTGTTTCCTTTCCCAAGGATATGAAAAAATAATTTTTGAATGAGTTTAAGGATGTAAGATATTTACATTCACTATTTTTTTGTATTTTATTTCCAACGTAATATCGGAAGCATGTTTGTATCTGGTTCTTTAAGAATAATAAACTGATTGATCCGTTAAGATCAGATTTCTTGAATCTTATGAAAATGTAATAAAGTAGAAACTGAATTTAGGTTACTAGAGTTTGGGTTGTAATATAAATCATGGATAAATCCATGATTCTTAAAGTAAAAAAATATTTGGAAGATAAATGTGAAAGAATGATGAAGGTATTCAGGGATAAAAAATAAGTAGTAACTTGGATGAGAAGAATTTTTCAACCTTTCTATTTATATTAAGGAAAATAGTTTTACACCATATTCCCTTAACTTTTGTACTGTATTTTTTTATCTTTTATGCATGAAATTTCATGTGAATCTAAAATGTGTGTGCGCTATAGAAACTGGAAAAAAATATAGAATGGAGGACCATGGAATAATAATTCCATATTTGTTAACGTCTTGAATTGTTCTATTTTGGTGAATCCTAAACATGGGATATCTTGTATCTTATTTTATGAATTAATTCTTCATGATGAAGAAAAAAAGTTCATCCTTTGATGGATAGTTTCTAGGGAGAAGGTGTTACCAAAAGCAGGTTGTTCTATGAAAATATAAAATTTCAATATAGCCCCATAAAAATGGAAGTCGAGGTTAGTAAATGACACTTTTCTACCCTTTATTTTTTATATTAAATATTTTCTAAAGAGGTAGTGATGGTTTACGAGGAAATGTGAGTTAAAGGGGGAGTTCTATATCTTTCACATGAAATTTATAATAATTTTACAGATTTGAGCACAAGATTTATTTGCAGTTCTTGATAAATATATCCATAATGCCCCTGAAAAGATATTTTTTGGAGAATTTTATCACATACATGATAATTAATAGACAAAAGTTAATAACATGGTTACCCACAATTTTTTTCTAAACCATGTTAACCCATATTGATATATATTTGTTTAACTAGGGGATTATAACTAATAGAATATACATTGTATACCATTTTCTTAATTGATTCAAGCTAAAACAAAAATTAGAATTGGGAGGGGAAGTTTTTTAAAGAGAAGTGAGGTCCAAACCCTATAAAAACCTTTTCATTTTTTTATCAATAAGGGGGAGATGGAAAGGATCTATTCACACATGTTGACATAAAAATATTTGAGGGTATTGAAAATAATCCCAATGGGGTAGATTAAGGAGTCCATGTCAAAGGTCGTATTTATTTTTAGCAAGGATGTCTTAAATATTTATAAAATAAGAAATTTCTTAGAAGTAGTTTGAAGTTATCAATATTTTTGAGAAATCATGGAGTTCCTAATAAATGTATGAATATGTTTTGTGAATATTACATAAGGATTTGGTTTGTTAATTTATTAATATGACACTTTCATTAAAGTTTCTTAAAGACCCATTCACATGATGGAAAATAATATTAGAGTTTTAGAGGTATAATTTTAAATTGAGATAGTGAAATAGTCATTAAATTATTCTATAAAGTGTCTATACAATACTAATATTTTATTTATACTTGTAAATAGTTGTGGAGATTTAAAAAAAATAAATATGGAAGTTTTAAAATTGATTTTCTTCCATTAAAATTTCACTCTACATTTTATGTTTTTTCAACTTTGAAATTGGAAAAGGAATTTAATCTACTTATGATTCATTACAATGGATATGTACACCTATGTAAGAGTCATTGTCTTGAATGGATTCTTAATTTCATAAAGGCATATTGAAGAATCCTATAGATTTTTGAAATTGCTGGAAAGTTTTATTTGTTGTCAAACATGCCCTGTAAGAGATTTTGAGAAGTTTTGTTCAGTTCAGGTTTTTATTTTTAACAGGTTTGAGATGGTTTGGAACTTTCCTAAATATGATTTATAGTATTTTACGAATATTTTAAGTGGTTGAAATTTCTTTAGAGATAGTAGAAGAGGTGATGAAACTATTAGATTAAAGGTTTTTCTTTTCTACACTCACGTATGATTTTTATCTATGAAAGAAATTATTTGACTAGATAAAGTATCATGTATACAAAAACATCCACATATATTATGTTCTATATAAGTGAAGTTCCAATATTGACAGATTTCACATAAATGGTTTCTGGTACATATAGAAGTTTTGACCATGTAAGATAATTCACATAGGAATTTTTCACTATGTATCATATTTTTCCATAGATCTAAATTCATGTAGGGGATTTTTTTAGATAACCACATAATAAAATTTCAGCTATGTAAAAATAAAGTTTTCTAGAATTTGTGTTTTATAAATACATAAAAATTGAAAATGTTGAAGAATATCTTCATGATATAAAACAACACATATAAAATAATATTCAAGATTATTCATGATATTATTTGAAAACAGGGATCAATTTTCATATCTATTATAAGTTTTGGGCAGGTTTTTCTAAAAAACCAAAGTGTTTCTTGAAGTAGAGGACTTTAATAAAGAATATCAAGATATTAAAACAAGAAATTGATTGTGATGATGCTTTTTTAATTCATATTTAAAAATATTACTTGTATCGAAATATGTAATTATTATTTTTGGTTTTCTAATGGGTGAATATTGAAGCCATTAAGTTACATTTGATTACTTTTGTATCATGAGATAAGGTTAAGGAAGATGGTTAGCTTAAGATTTCTCAATGATAAGAAGATGATGGTTATTAAAATAAATTAAAAAATTCATTATTTGTTAGTTATTATATCTATTGATAAAAAATGATGTTTTGATAAGATTAAGTATAAAAGGGTACTTTTATAAATCAATGTGGAAACACTTTCCATGATGAAGATATTTTTGAGATAAAGGTGAAGAATCGTGGTGCTTCCTAAAGTTTATATATTATTATAGCTCCTTTTTTGGTAGAATAAAAATGTCTTCCTCATTCTCCATATGAGAAAATTTATTATAATAGGAGCCATTTAATTCTATTAAATAAAGTATTTTTGAAAAAATCAAGTATGGTGAATTTTGAGTGAGAAATAAAATAAGGTTATAAATAATGCTATATATGCAGGGAGAATGTATTGAGAAGAAACTAAATAAGGTTTGAGTACTTAGAATGATGGAATTATTCATTTGAAAATATGATTTTTCTTGAGTTCACAGTGTTGAGTTTTGAGAGAAGAAGAATAAATAGTTTTATATTGAATCTGCATAAAGTGAGAATGTGTTCATGAATATTTCTAAAGGCTCAATGAGGGTGATCTATTTCTACTATTGTTGAAGAGAAAAATCATTCAAGAATATCTATCCCATCAACATTACATAATCTCTATAAATTCAATGTGAAAATGCACTGTTCGATGTGACTCTAGATAGGAATAGTGAAACTCTATGCCATCACTGTTAGCTCATAATTTGTTATTCTTATAGTGATGAATCAATGGTTGGGGGGACAAACCAACCGTGACAATGAGTTGGTTACTTGGGAAGGGGATAAAACTTATCAAAATCCTCATCTTCATTATCTCTTTATTTTATATATAGATGTTTGAGGTTGAGACTCTCTATATGAGTGAATCAAATTGTAATAGATTATGGGGGTTTATTTTAAAAATATGAAATTATAAAAACTAGTCTCCACTAATTCATCCCCCTTTACAATGGAGTAATCTGATCATAGTCACTTCAACTAGTATCAAATAATTTCCCCTCTATTTGATTCAATAAAGTTCCTAGAATGAATAATCATAATTATATGAACAATATAGGTGTGCCAACTTTTGATTGAAAATGTTATCCTAGTTGTAAGAATACAATGTTTCCATATCATCTATCCATTGTCTTGGAAGTTAGAGATGATACTAAAGATTCAAAGCACAAAATAATTTCCGATTGAGAATAACTAACATTTTTTTTGTTAAAATATAAAAATAATATGTGATGTATATGTAGATAATCTTCATGACCAATATAATTGATACAAATATTAATTGATAAGATCTTAAAACCAAGAAGAGGGGGTTATTTTACATATAATTTATAATTTATAATTTATTTATTTAATTAATGAATTACCTTTCATTGAATTATTTCTTCGTTATTGATGATTATTTGATAACCTATTATCATACCATTATTGTGTTAGATGAATCTTGAGTAGATTCCCTATAGCAGTGTAAACCATGATCATCATTGTAGAATCATATGGGTGCTAGATTAGATTAATATAATGCTTTCAATGATCACTATTGATTAGAATCAAATCCTTCATGGGAAAAGATTCATTCTGGGAGTAGAGGATATTTTCTTGTCACTTTTCAGAGTATTTTAGAGGAGTTATTTCAAGGGATTGAGAGAATCCTCTCCATAACTTGTTATGTACAATGATAGAATGTGTCTTGGGATTTTAGAAAATTTCATAACTAGGATTAAGTAGTTCTAGGGTTATAAAAAAATAACTATTCAAGGGGCCATATTATTTTTCTTAACCCCTAGAAAACTCCATGTCTAAATAATAAAAGAATTATTATTATTTACTTGACATGTGATAAAATCACAAATAAAATAAATATTGTTTTCCTTTAATAAATAAATTAATATTTATTCAAATAATATTTAATGTGAAATTTATTTCTAGACAATTAAACTCAGTCTTCCAGTCCTCCTCAATATTTATTAGGTTTAGAATAGTGTTTATTTATTTAATTAAATAAATATAACAACCTTATTTGCTAACTAATATAAATATTATATTCACCGAATTGGTTAGTAAATATTAAATAAATTTTCATATACCTAAATAAATAAATATTTTGTTACATTGTCAATAAACATGAATAAATAAATATTATGTATTCACATAATTAAATAAATAATCATATAGTTAATAAATATTTATTAAATGTCTAACTCACATCTATATTCTCTTGAATAACTAGTGATTGAATATTTTTGATCAAAATAACATGAATAATTATTAAATAGTGTGTGAGAATAATATTTATCCAATATCTTAAATCTATAGAGAATTTAACCGAGGTTCTGAATACACTTAGTGTGTGATCCTCTAATCCCCTTTCTTAGTGGAATTAGACCACATTTCATAAAGTATAAGGTTAGAATATAACAAAATTCCAAGGATCCCATAGAGAAAAATTCTAGTGTTGCAATGGAATTAAACCTCCTATAAAAATACATTCTGTAATATAATCCCTTTATCTCAATATATATAACCAATAAGGTTGCATACTAGTATCAGTAAACCATGTGTTTGATATCTCTTTCTTTGAATTTTCTAAAATGAACTTGTCAAAAATACTACAATGATAATGGAATTAATTAGTATGTTCCATTCCTATAAAATTCATAAGATATCAACTTACATTAAAGAATATAAGTGGAAAATATCTTCTCACATTATTCATTAAAACAATATTAGTTATGACACATCCAACAGATCTTACTTTTCCATGATCATATGCCATCACATTTTTTATTAGTAAATCAAATTACATGATTCATGACATGAATTATTAATAATAATAATGTTTATGTATCATTAAACATGTCTACAGATAGTAACATCCAATGGACCATATAAATGCAGATTTTTATTGGCGTGTCATGTTCTCATAGTCTTCTAAACTGAAGATTACCAAGGATATACACCATGAGAAAGTGTCTCAAATTCCTATATATATTCACCCCTAATATACTGTATCATTTATGAACTATAAAATGATATCATCCAAATATATAAATTATATTTAAGAATAACATTCTGGAACTTATAGGTTCTCATCATAACAGGAAATGTAACGCCCCTACCCTAAAAGCTCAGAGCTGGTGCATTATTTCATTATATGAGAATGATTAAAAGAAATAAAATCCTGAATCACCAATAATTTTAGAAGTATTGGAAAGCTATATTACATACATGATAGCCATATTACCCTAGGAAAACAAAATAAAACATGCTACATAATAAACTGAAATAAACTGAATCCTTGAAAGTTTATTCAAAGTTCTCTTCTTCATAATCTGGGGAAAGAAACATAATAAAATTGAGGTCAAAAACATAGTAAGGGTAAATAAAATGGAATAAATAATGAACAATATATATTGAAAGTTAAATAACTGAGAACAATTTCTATTTTCATAACTAGATAAGGCATAATTAGTATAGAAAGCTAAGAAACTAAAACACATGCCATAAATCAATACAAGGAGAATTAATTACATCCATAGATATGTCGAAATAAAAATCTCATGGATAAATAAAAACTTAAACTATATGAGGGAAATTATTTCTCAATGTAAATATTGTCTAAGGATCATGAAAACCTATACCTTCAATACCTTTCATAAGATAGTTAATACTATAAATATAAACCTGTTTAATTTGGCCAACTTATTTGTCTCATGAGAACTTGTCAATGCATCGAGGATCTATATGAATTATAGGATACTCCTGTAATTTCCTATCCAAAGCATTAATTATATCAAATTGTCTAAATAAATAATATTTCCTATCAAATATCCATAAAGAATATAGAATTAACAATATTTCCACAAATAATCAAATAATTGTCAAAGTAGACACCATATGTAAAATGGTATACAATTTAGGAAATAATAATATAAATTGTATAATAATGTGTATATTAAATTGAATTTCAAATGATAAATGATTATAAAAAAGTGATTGTTTCAAGATAAAGTTAAAAATCACAAAAGGAAGTGAGATTTCAAAGATAATCATTAAGAACATTCTTGGGGAGAATAATCTTTAATCATTCCAAAGTGTCCCGTACCACTTTGAAACATTTAAATAATTATAAACATAGAGGAATAATATTTAAATAAAACTTAGAATATTATGATATTAAGTATATTAATGATATAACATGTCAAAAGGTATCATATACTCCAAATAAAAGTGAATTGATAATAACAAATATGACTCAATGGAATGTAAATTGAGAACCTTGAGTCCTACTTGTATAGTGTGTCTTTATATTCATGAATAAAAAACTTATGTTAATTATTTAATTTCTTGAGAACCTTTTTTATGTTTATCATAACTTTTATTTCACTTATTATCATGTTTTATTAAACTACTAAATCAATTAAGTTCACATCAGGTGTTTTGTCCAAATTCAGTTTACGCGTCAAGGGGTCATTACATAACATCTCAAAAATAATTTCCATGGAATTATTATCATATTTATAAATTAATTATACTTTTAAAACCAATAATTAAATATTTTTTATGAAAAATGAACCAACGTTACACTCATAGATATGGTAGGTCGTATATACGCATGAGTAACGTTCCCATTTTTCAATGATTATTTAGGAAAGTAGGTAAGTAAATTAAATAATTTCATAATGATAATTATATAATAAATAACATATTATTTAATCATATATAATTATATATATAATTATTTTTATGTAAAAGGAATCACCTCATGTCGAGGAGGTGGTAGTCTACACTTCCACAAACGACGTTATCACCTTTTAAGTGTGTGAAAGGGTAATAAAAATATGATATATTATATTTCCTGAAATGTAATTATGTCATTAATATCATTAATATTATTTTTATTTCACATATTTTTAATTAAAACCATTTTTTATACATTACATGAATAGTGTGAATGAATCAAATTGCATTGAGGGGGCGGTATTCCACATTTCCACAAACGATGTTATAATTTTTACACAAAATGTTAAGTATAAATATATGTGTTTAAAAAAAATTAAAGAATCTTAAAGGAATAATAAATATAATATATAAAATATATAAATAATTTTTCCATCATAATGAACACCATTATAGGTGGTAAAGGAAAAATGAATAATCATCGTTTTGTGAGGCGGTAGTCCGCCGTACACAAAAAACAATATTTTCGTTAGCCATTATATGGAAGTGTGCATAAGTTAAGATAGAAAAATTAACATAAAAACATACTAGTATATTAAGGATAAAATTTTTTTATATTATAATTTAATAAGGATAATTGAGGGATTGGATAATGGAAATAAAATTAAATAGCTTTAAGAAAGACGTTACCACTTAATCAGGTAACTCCTTTTGGTTTGCAACAAAAGGATTCGTTGGATTTATTTATTCCCAAAAGAAATTTTCAAAGAGTAAGGTAGGGATTCTGGGGATATATTTGGGAATATTTTTTATGAAGTGTCTTGAGAGGTGTAAGGAATTAAGATGAAAGGAGGCCTTTTATAATAGAGGAGGAGTGGCACTCTTGTAATATTTTAAAAGAAAGGAACCACACCCAAGTTTTTTTATTGAAAGTGGATAAATAATGGTCCAATGTTGATCCAAGTGAGGATAGGATATAAATTTTTCCATATAATGTATTTTGGAAAAGTTTATAATTATTTTTGGGACTTAAGGTTATGGTTTAGTTCCATTTTAAGCATAATATAACCTTATTCATTGTAATTAATTTTAATTACTCACTAATATTTTTGATAAAAAAATATGTCAAACATGCTAGATATTATAAATTACTCTGATTCCAAATATATAATCCATTTTTCCAAATTACAATATTACAAGTGGCATAAATTAATTTAAATTTAATCCCACAGACGGAACGACAATGCGAGTTTTTAAAGTAAAAACATCCAAAAGTTTGCTATGTGTTTATAGAACATTTCAAAGATAAATTTATTAAAATGAACTAAATTGGATCAATTAACAAAATATGATCTAATTAAACTTTAAAACCAATTTAAAATATAATTTAACATTATAAATAAATTATATGAAAAATCAGTTTTGAATTAAATTTTAGTATTTTTCACTATACATTAAAAAATTAAACTTAACCTAAAAATACAAAAATTTAACCCTATTATAATTTTTATGTTTATCTTTAAAATATTATGTTTATTTTACATATATTAAACTCATAAAATGGTAAAAAATTATTTAAAAAGGGTTCTCCATCAAAAGGCGTAAAAACTACACGGATAAAAAAATATAGTATTTTATGCGTTTTATTGGGTTTTCTCCTATATTAGGTCTATCAAATATATTTGATGAGTGTCAAAATATTTTAGTGGATATATAATATATATATTTAATATATAAACTCTCTAAATGTGTTAATATTTGATTTATTTTGGAAAACATAACTAAATAGTTTTTTGTTTAAATCAGGTGTTATGTGTATTACAAGACTATCAAAAAAATTAAATTTATTCTAAAAAGAAAATATGGTAAAGTCTTGGGGTGTTACAGGGAACTACTATGACATTTTAGTGCAACAATAACCCTTAGAAAATTATCACATACTATTTCACGTAGAATAACAATCATGATGTGATAATAAATTAATATTAATATTTAAAACAATGAATATATTTAATAATAATGTATGTAGAAGTTAGTTCTAGGGAACCAACTCCATCAGACTCCCAATTTCACTCTAACCAGCTACTAACAACTTTTAGTTGAATAACTCTCAAATGATATTCATGATTCATCTACTATAAATCTTTATTCAATGGGTTCACCACATATTCCTTTGTGGAAACACTTTTCATAGCAACTTCACCCCTTTGAGAAAAATACCTCAAGAGGTAATATTTGTGGAGTATTTGATTTTTCTATTGATGTGACCTTGTATCCTTTATTATATCCACTACTATATTATTATCATAATACAATCTGATATAATATCTACTTATAGACACCACATTAATCTCTTGGATGAAGTTCCAAATCCAAAATACTTCTTTGGATGCATCAGAAGCTTCTATATACTTAGATTCTATTATAGAATCAAAGAAAACTAGTTGCTTTGAACTCTTACTACTCACAACTCCTCCATTGAGACTAAAGGCATATCATAATTTTGAATTTACCTCATTATGATCCTTTTGGAAACTAGCATCAATATATTTTATGATGACTAGTTTCTCCTCTCCTACATATTCCAAGAACATATCCTTTGTATTCCTCAGATACTTAAGGATAACCTTAATATAATACCAATGGTGTTCTCCTAGATTTTCATGATATATAATTACCATACCTAAATTATAATAAACATCAATCCTAGTACATAACATAGCGTACATTATAGATACTATTTCAGAAGTGTATGGGATCCTCCACATTCTACCTCCCTCTCTCCCACTCTCTCCGATTATTCCAGATGCCACATTTTCTTGGAGAGATGTGTAACGACCCAAAGTTTAATAAATCAAAATTACCTTCTTATAATTATATAATATAATCACATGAAATCATAAAATAATTAACTACTAAGTACTATGTGAGCTTTAAACATAATATTGTCACTCCTGTGATTTGAATTTTGAAAATCTGACATACACGGTTGTGATCAATAAGATTTTTGGAGTCCAATAAGACAAACTTGTTTTTTTGATGAATAATAACTGAACCTTGTGAATAGTAATGTTACTGTTATGAATATTAATATAACCCTTATGAATAGTAAATCATCAATGTAAATAGTCACCTTACCAATGAAAGTATAAATAAAATTTATCCATCTTATAAGTTACAATATGATAGCATTGATATTTTTATGAATCATAAATATTTAATTAAAAAATTATGAATAATTTAATAATAAAAAAGTAAATTTATTCATAAATTATTTTTTTTATGTCATACGATTATAATATAATTTTTGAGACCATAGTTAATTTTTCAAAGTATTGTAAAACCAGTAATAATTTTAAAATATGTATTTTTCAAGTAAATGATGATTTTATTTGAAAATTAAATTTAAAAAATTTAGAAAAATATTTTCATAAAATTTAATTAATTTTTGGATTATAAACATCAAAAAAATGGTTTGGGTGAGTTTTTGGGATTTTTATGAAATACTTGAATTTTTGATGAATAGTAAAATACTATAATTTATAATAATTGCTAAATCCTGAATTTCTGCATCATTCTTGAGTCATGGATGATGTAAATGGACATTATTTAAAACTAAAATTCACTTATATCTATTTTTGGTCATGTAATAATCACTATTTATTATCTTATGGATAAATAATAAACTAATGATTAAAATATTAAGAAAACCCTCCTCCCTCCACTATAAAAACCACCCACATTTCCCTCTTCTCTTCACTCTTCTCAATACTTTTTCCTTACCTAAATTCTTCTAAAATATCTCCACAAGATCCTACCCAATTTCTTCGAGCACTTGGTCTCCCCAAAATACCAAATCCTCTCCCCTTAAGAGGCTCTCAAAAAATATAAATTCAAGAGGTAAATTCCTCTTTTCAATTCTTTTACTTTCTTTTCAAGTTACTTTGTTTTATTTTATATCCTTAACTCTCCTCATAAAAATGTTATGAAAATTATTGTACCATAAATCAACTATAATATTTTTATGATGATGGAATAATTTATTATTGTCTCTCATTTACCCTTTTTTATACTAGTATTAAAAACACCACATGAGATGTGCTAATTTACCACATTCAAGGATGATGGGTTTTCAATATCTATTACCATCTTCAATTCTGGTCATGAAACCATTATTATGGTTTAAAAAGAATATAATATATGTATTATGTCTCGTATATGGTTCTGTACTATTTTGTATACATGTTTTCGATTTATAAATCAAAATGTGTTCGTTGTGATAGAAAACTGCCAATTAACCCAAAAGGTTATCACTAAAGTTTTATATAGTGATTCAACATAACTCTAAGTAACCAAATGAAATTTACAACCATGTAAAAATATGGATTTTCAATAATAAAATATAACTCCAATTCTGGAAAACCATCTTCATTTTACCTGATTATCCATTTATGTATATAAGTAAACCAATAATGAAATAAACAGATCCAAACAATTAAATTGAACCTCTTAACCCATCAAAAAGTGCATGAATGAACTTAAAATTTTTATAATAAATCATTTAAATATAATATATGTTCTGTAATTATTAATTAATGAACCTAATTTTATTATTCTGGTCATTAATATCATGCGAAGAACACATATAGACTTAAGGTAAGAGATCCTCTCTTTCTCATTTTTATTCAAGAATCTCCTCTATGTTATGCCCTTTTATTTTTAATACCTAAGGATGGGGTATGTATTTTAACCTCCCCAATAATTTCATCATGATATATAAATGATGATAAACCCCTTTATCTCTCATTAATTCCTCCTATGTACACCCGTTACCATGCTGAGGTTTCGTAAGGGATTCAACCCAAACCTCCTTTACTCCTTCAGGTTGCTTTATCTTTCTTTTTACCCAGATGAAGTTATCTATTATTTTTGTGTACATATTATAATACTATGTATATAAACCCAATTCATATATCAAGACCCTTTCATAATATCTTTCAGGGATATACATGTTTTTAAATGGTTCCCTCCTCAATACTTCCCGATAAGAAAACCCATTTTAAAGGAACTTCCCAAATTCCTTCCCAATTTCAAGTGCAGAATATCATCTATTTTAAGCCACCATTATTTTTATAAAAATTTTCTATTAATTATGAATAACCTTTTGGTTAAATTACGGTTTTATATAAAAGATTATGCCCTTTTCTATTTTAAATTCTCTTTGAAAATTTCCTCCAAACCACACTAAAATGTTTTAATTATAAAGTTTCTTTAGTACATTTTTTTAAGTTTCCACTTCAGTTTGACATCACTTATCATGATATATGATTTTTCCCTTATTAATTCCCATTTATGATTTAATTACTTACTTTTATGGACACTTGTATGATATGCCCATTTATTATGTATTATGACATGATTATGATACCCATTTATTTCCATGGGTAACCCTTATGTTTATGTATGATTGATTATGTATGATTATTTATGTGGTAGACATATTCATGAACATTTTAAGATGGGTGTGTCTAGATAGCATTCCAATGAATTGAGTAAATTTGATTCTCGTGAGACATTATGTGAAATAGTCTTGGTGGTTAGCCTTGGCTTTTGCTACCATGTGAAACGGTCTTAGGGGTTAACCTTGACTTGTTCTCCTCCATGTGAAACAAGCCTTGAATCATGATAAAGTCATATTTTATGTTTTATTGACATAACTATGAATCCATGTTTATATGATCCTAAGTTTATATGATATGATTTCATATGTTCCACGCCTTCTATTTTCATTATGTCATGACTTATAACCCATGTGCTAAAGCTTTATTCTTATGCCTATTCCATTAATGATATTTTTTAGCTCACCCCTTTGTTCATGTTATCCCTAGTTTATCCTATGTCGATGTATAAGAACAATGGAAGTTAGGAGCTCAATATGAAGATTAAGTAATGAAATGGTTTATGTACCTAGTCTTCAAAGACAATAGACTTCACGATCCTGGGCTTGTATTCCGATGTATAATTATGCATAAAATCATGTAATGATATGTGTAAAAGGCTAGGGTCACTATAGTTGGTATCAAGGGATGCTCTAGTGATTTTTGGATATTAGGAGTATATCACTTTAGTAAGAACCTTAAAGATGGGACTAAGTATAAGAAAAAATCCCTAAATTTTGGTAAGTATAGAGTAAGTGGTGTATAAATTAAATACATCCCTATCTAGATAAAAACAAGTATAGGTGGATCTGGAATAGATGTATCTAAGGGTAAAACATGAAAACATAGCTTTAAGCTAGACTCAAACTAGAACTAGTTCATGATAATGGGCCTCGATGTACTCTTGGGTTGACACTCCTAGGGGATATAATTTGGTAAATTAATAAGATTAGTATGAACCATTATTAAGGGAACAAAAAAATATCCCACAATAATATAAGTTAGGAGATAGATCATGAATAATATAGAATGATTCCTAGAAACACATAAGTTAAGAAGATAAGTTTAATTTGTAATTTATCCCTTTAATGTTATTGGTTTCCCCCTTATGTGATATTAATCCCTAAATTTTCTTTTTATTCTAGCCAATGGATGGTAATAGGATGAATCAGGTTAACGATCGATGTGAAGGGCAATGTGATGACTTCTAAAATGATATCCCTGATCATATGGGAGGTTAATAAGGACATATCATGATTATGACAAACTAGCTATCAAAAATCACGATTAAAAATTGGTACTTGATTGAATTCCCAAAGGAGTCAAGGAATAGGAATATGATATATCATGAAAGTCCATCTAATAAAGGTGATAAGGTAAAGGATACCCAATTTCCTTCGTGCAACAAGTGTGGAAAGAGGCACCAAGGGAAATGTCACAATGGGACTGAGAGATGTTTTATGTGTGTAAATATGGGGCACAAAGTATCCAATTTCCAATAAAAAATAAATAATTTAATGAATGGAAAAAAAGTTCTATATAAGGCATCGTACAAAGTTCTATTTCATAAATGTAGAGAAGTTGGACATTGTCCAAGACGATGCTCTATTGCAAGTGATGAGAAGCATGCTGAGCATCAACAATCTCCATGATTAAGGGATCAAATAAATTCCTTAGATAAAGTGGATAATTATGAATAAATTACAAGTAACCACTAATTCAAATTAGTTTATTTCATAATGTATTTCAATTAATGTCCTATTAGTATATCTTTTATGTTTTCTAAGAACATTGAGTCCCCACCTGAAATGATATTAAATCATTAGGTAAAACTTCTATGAGTATTGTATCGAATGTTGATGTTTGTGGGAATGTTCTTCTTGAAAATATTATAAGTCTCCCTTTGGTGTAATATGAATAAAAATGAAAAAGTCATTTACTACACCTCAAGGCAGTTGAAAATTCATGAGAAAAACTATCTCATGCATGATCTGGAGTTAGTATCTATGATATTTTCATTGAAAATCTGGCAGTATTATCTCTATGGGGAGAAGTTAGAGATATATATTGATCAAAATAGTCTCAAATATATATTCACATAGAATTATCTTAATATGAGATAGTGAATATGGTTAGATCTCATTAAGGATTATGATTTCTCAATCCACTACCATCTTGGTAAGGTAAACAAGGTGGCAGATGCTCTAAGTAGAAAGGATCCTACATCTGTATCAATGATGAGAGTTGAGAAGGATCCAATATTCTTGGATTTTAAAAGAATGGAAATGGGAATCATTAAGAGAGGAATGCCATCAATCCTTTATAAAGTGGTTTCTCAACCATCTCTCATGGATAAACTAAAGGATTCTCAAATAAAATATGTGGAAATTTTGAAAAGGGTGGAAGCTATTAGAAATGGGAAATCCTATAAGTTCAAGCTTGAAAAGGAAGGATTTGTAATATTTCAATCATGACTATGTTTAACATATGATCTAGAGGTAAATAAGGAGCTTCTAAATGATGCACATAGCTCAAAATTCTCTATTCATATAGGGAGAACAAAGATGTATTGATATATCTGAGAGAACTTTTGGTGGGATAATATGAAGAAGGAGATCTCTGAATATACATCAAAGTGATTGGTATGTCTGCAAGTGAAGGTTGGGAGGAAAAGGTGAAAGGGGATGATGAAACCACTACTCATACCAACATGGAAATTCAAGAACATTACCATGGAAATTTTCACTGGACTTCCAAGGACATCCAGAGGAAACAATTCTATATGGGTCATTGTGGATCATCTTACAAAGATAACTCACTTTATCAGAATTCGAGAGGAATTCTCATTGGATCAACTTGAACAAGTATATATCAAAGAGGTGGTAAGGATGGATGGAGTACCACTATCTATTATATATGATAGAGATCTGAACTTCACCTCAATGTTCCAGAATAGTCTCTAATATTCTCTAAGCACTGAGCTGATATTTAGTACGACCTATCATCCTCAAATTGATGGCCAATATAAGTGAACTATTTAGACATTGGAATATATGTTGAGATCATGTTCTATGGACTTCAAAAGAGGATGGGACCAATATCTTCCACTGGTCAAATTCTCCAACAATAATAGTTTCTACTCAAAGCATCTGAATGATACCATATGAATCCCTTTATGGGAAAAGGTGAAAAACAATGGCGTGTTGGGATGAATTCAATTAGTGTAAGCTGCTAGGACCTGAAATGGTCAAAGAAATAGTGGAGAAGGTGAAAACCATTCAGCAACACATCAAGTCAGCCCAAAGTATAAAAAATAGTTATGCAGATAATCATTGACAAGACGTTGAGTTTAAAGTTGGAGACATGGTATTTCTCTGCACATTCCCATAGAATAAGGTTATGAGATTTGGGAAGAAAGGAAAGCTAACTCATAGGTATATCATCCCCTTCTAGATTCTTGATCATGTTGGAGCTATGTCCTATCAACTATAACTTCCACTTACCATGTCTAAAGTACACGATGTATTCCATGTATCCTTATTAAGTAAGTGCATACCAGATCTTTCACATGTACTCTCTTCAGAGGTGGTACAATTAGAGAATGAAATTTATTATAAGGATCTTCCATTGAAGATATTGGATTGTAGAGATAAAATTATACATAAAAAAACTACTCACCTAGTTAATGTACTATGGTAGAACCATAAGTATGAATATGAAACATGGGAACTAGAGGAGGCAATGAAGGAAAAGTACCTGCACCAGTTTATGACTTAGAATGTAAAATGAAATTTCAAGGGTAAAATTTCATAAGGGAGAAGAATGTAATGACCCAAAGTTTAATCTATGGAAATTACCTTCTTATAATTATGTTATATAATCACATGAAATTACAACCCAATGAATTACTAAGTACTTTGTGACCTTTAACCATAATATTGTCCCTTTTGTGATTTGAATTTCAAAAATCTAACATACATAGTTGCGACTAGTAAGATGTTTGGAGTCTGATAAGAAAAACTTGTTTTTTTGTGAATAGGAACTGGCCCTTATGAATAGTAATTCTAACCTTATGAATAGTAATATGTCCCTTATGAATAGTAAATCAGACAAGTAAATAGTAACCTTACTAATGAAAGTATAAATAAAATTTATCCATCCTATAAGTGATAATATGATAACATTGGTATTTTTATAAGTCACAAATATCTAATTAAAAATTTCTGAATAATTTAATAATATAAAAAATAAAAGTTACTTTCATAATTTTTTTTATGTTTTATGATTATAGGATAATTTTATGAGACCTTAGTTAAATTTTCAATGTATTGTAAAATCAGTTATAATTTTAAAATATGTATTTTTCAAGTAAATGATGATTTTATTTAAAATTAAATTTCTCAAATTTAGAAAATTATTTAAATAAAATGGAGTTTCGTTTTTGATTCTACACATCAGAAAATGGTTTGGGTGATTTTTTTGGATTTTTCTGAAATACATGAATTTTTGATTAATAATAAAATACGATAATTTACGATAAGTGCTAAAACCTGAATTTATGCATCATGCTTGAGTCATGGATGATGTAAATGACCATTGGTTTGAACTCACATTAAATTATTACTATTTTTTTCATATAATAATCACTATTTATTGTATTATAGAGAAATAATAAATTGATGATTAAAATATTAAGAAAACCATCCTCCCCTCCACTATAAAAACTACCCACATTCTCCTCTTCTATTCACTTCTCTAAAGCCTTGTGACTTTCCTAAATTATGAAAAAATATCTCCCAAAGATCCTCCCCCACATCCATAAGCCCTTGGTATCCTCAAAATACCAAATCCTCTCCCCATAAGAGGCTCTCAAGGAAGATTAATTCAAGAGGAAAATTCCTCTTTTCAATTCTTTTACTTCTTTTCAAGTAACTTTGTTTTCTTTTCTATATTTATCTCTACTCATCCAAATGTTATGAAAACTCCAGTACCATAAATTTACTTTAATTTTTTTATGATTATGGAATAATTTATTATCGTATCTTCTTTACCCTTCTTTTATACTAGTAGTAAAAACATCACCTAAGATGTGTTAATTTACCACATTTAAGGATAATGGGTTTTCAATTTATATTATCATCTAAAATTATGGTCATGAAACCATTATTTTGGTTGAAACAGAATATAATATATGTATTATTTACCATCTATGGTTATGTAAACTTTTTTACACATGGTTTTGATTTATAAAGAAAAATGTGTGCATTGTGATAAAAAAACAGCCAATTAACCCAACAGGTTATCACTAAAGTTTTATATAATGATTCAACTTCAATACAAGTAACCAAAAGAAATTTAAAACCATGTAACCTTATTTATGTTAAATAATAAAATATAACTCCAATTATTGAAAACCATCCTCATTTTACATGATTATCTGTTCATGTATATAAGTAAACTGATCATGAAACAAACAGACCCAAACAATGAAATTGAACCTCTTAACCCATCAAAAAGACCATGAATGAACTTCAAAACATTATAATAAATAAATTAAATGTAAAATAGGTTTTGGAATTATTAATTAATTAACCTAATTTTATTATTCATTTCATTAATATCAAGTGTAGAACACCTTCATAAATAAGTTAAGGGATCCTCTCTTTCTAACTTTTATTCAAGAATCTCCTTTATGTTTTGCCCTTTTATTTTTAATACCTAAGGATGGGAAATGTTTTCACACCTCACCCATACTTAAATAATGATATATAAATGATTAGAGACCCGTTTTCTCTCATTAATCCCTCCCAAGTACACCCGTTACCATGTCGGGGTTTCGTAAGGGATTCAACCCAAATCTACTTTACTATTTCAGCTTGCTTTATCTTTATTTTTACCCAAATGAAGTTATCTATTATTTTTATATAAATATTATAATTCTGTTTATATGTAAAAAATTCATGTATCAAGACCCTTTAAAAATATATTTTAGGGATATACATGTTTTTAAATGGTTCCCTCCTCAATACTTCCCGATAAGAAAACTCATTATAATGGAACTTTTTGAATTCTTTCCCAATTTCAAGTGCACAATACCATCTATTTTAAGCCACCATTGTTTTTATAAAATTTTTATATTTATTATGAAAAACTTAGTGGTTTATTCTGGTTTTATATAAAATATTATTCCCTTTTCTATTTTAAATGCTCTTTGGTAATTTCCTCAAAACTGCACTAAAATGTTTTAATTCTAAAGTTTCTTTAATAACTTTTTTTAAGTTTTCACTTATTATTGACATAACTTATCTTGATATATGAACTTTTCCCTTATTAATTCCCATTTATGATTTCATTCCTTACTTTCATGGACACATGTATGATACTCCCATTTATTATGTATTTTGACATGATTATGATACCCATTTCTTTCCATGGGTAACCCTTATGTTTATATATGACTGATAATGTATGATTATTTATGTGGTAAACATATTCTTGAACATGTTAATATGGGTTCACCTAGATATAAATACAATACATTGGGTAATGTTTAGTCTCATAAGATGTTATGTGCAACATTCTTGGTGGTTAGACTTGACTTGTGCTACCATGTGCAATGGTCTTGGCAGTTAGCCTTGACTTGTTCTACCATGTGTAACAGTCTTGGTGGTTAACCTTGACTTGTGATCCTCCATGTGAAATAAGACTTGAATAATTCTAAATTAATGTTTTATGTTGCTTCCACGTTACTATTAATCCATGTTTATATGAACCCATGTTTATATGTTAAGATTCCTTATATTCTATGCCTTCTATTCTCATTATGTCATGACTTCTAACCCATGTGCTAAAGGTATATTATTATGATTATTACCTTACCGATCTTTTTAGTTCACCCCTTTTTTCAAGTTATCCCTAGGTTATCCTATGATGATGTATGATAATAATAGAATTTAGGAGCTCAATATGATGATTAAATAAAGAAATGTTCTATGTTTTCAGTTTTATGTACCCAGTCTTTAGAGACACTAGACTTCAAGATCCTTGGCTTGTATTCTAAGGTATAATTATGCACAAAATCATGTAATGTTATATATAAAAGGCTATGGTCACTATAATATGTATACTATGTGACATTGGAACTAATTTCCTCTTATATTGCTCCATAATAAATCAATTTAGTATCTAGTCAATGTATGTACTTTGAATTAGTCCAAACAACCTTTTGGATCTATTATGAATGATCTTGATTCTAAGGATAAATACTACTTCCTCTAAGCCCTTTGTGGAGAAGCACTTGTTTAACGGGTCCTTAACTAACTATAAGACCGGTATGTCATTTATAATAAGTAATATTTCATAAATATATACTATAAGGAATATGAACACACTCCCAATAAAATAATTTTAAACACATGGATCACATTAATTCTTTATGAAACCAAAATATCAAATGGGTTCATCAAAGTAAATGTTCCATGACCTAAATTATATCTTTAACCCATAAATGGATGTCTATAATTTTTATATCTTATTGGAATTTTATAGAGTCACAAACCCTTCAGGTTGTGTCATATAGAAATCTTCGTGAATATTTTCATTAAGAATTTTTTTTGACATCCATCTTCCAAATCTCATAGATATGTAAATCTCTATGGAAAGTAAACTTTGAAGTATTTAAACATGGAAACTGGATAAAAGGTTTTTCCATAGTAAATGAATTGACGCTGTAACAACAAAAAATTAAATAATAATAATTTTTTATTTTATTGAATATAATACATGAAATACTGATTTTATCTTTCATTACAAATAAAAATTGGTTTCTTTGATTGCTTGTATTTCACACAAGACTGAGTTTTACCAAACAAAAATATTCTATTGATATTATTATTTCAAATGATAGTTATCACCTAGATATTAAAATGTAAGGTATTAATATGATTAAATAAATTATGAAAATATAAATTTTACATTAATTTATTATTTATATATTAATTAGTAATAAAATAAGAATCATTTAAAAGAAAAGTAAATATTTTTTAAAAAACTATGTTTTTCTAATAGAGGGTTTAATTGCGATTTACGAACATAATTTAAAATTAAATTTTAAAAATTTTAGAAAATTTATATGAAAAAATAAAATCTATTTTTTGAATTAGAATATAAAAATTATCTTAGGGTTAATTTTTTAGATTTTTCTGAAAATCTTCACTTTTTAATCAATAGTGAAAATTAATGGATTTTAATTGAAAAACACCTTTTCATTTAAATAAATTATAATGTTAAATTATATTTTAATTGGTTTTAAAGTAAAATTAGATTTATTTTATAACTATTAATCCAATTTAGGTCATTATAATCATTTTCATATTGAATTAAATATAAAACTTTTCAAACTTTTGAATATTTTCTCTTTAAAACCCAGCTTTCTCATCACGTCTGTGGGATTAATTTTAAATTTTTTTTTTCATTTATATGAATTTAATTTGGTAAAATGAATTCAATATTTGGAACAATAACAATTTTTAATGTATAATAAGGTAAAATTAATTTTTGAACAAAATGAATAATGAAAATTGTAAAATTTATTTATCACGGTTAAGGTAAAAAATTTTATACCGGGGGATAAACTTGAATGATAAGATTGAAAATGACCAAAAATATTATATTAATTTTATTGAATAAGTTTATTTAAAACTTTTACATCAATTTATATGAATTATGGAAATTAATTTCTACTTTCCTTTGAATACGACCCATAAAACTAGTTAAGTAAAGAAAAAGGAAAAAAGCATACGTTTTTTACATACAACATCTATAAACCTATGGGATTAAGAAAAACAATATTTTTTAGGTTATAGATATTATTTTTAAATATAAATGAGTTTTTTTATCATGATAAGTTATTTTAAAATTTTTCATATGAAAAAATTACTTTAACTTCATAAGAAATGCCAACACAATAATTAAATAGTTAATAATAAAATAAAATAAATGATACTAAAAATATTAAAAGTGAAGTAAATTGAATGAATTATTTTCAAAAAATATTTTTTATATTACTATATAATGTTAAATTGGTTTTAAAATAATATATTTGAACTCTATCACTGTCTTGATATTTTTAAATTCAAATTAAATGAAAAATGTAAAAATTTACATTAATGTAATTTTATAATAAATGATATTTTATTAAATGATTTAAAATCAATAAAAATACTATAATATACAACGTGTTTCTTAAATGTTAATAAATACCAAATATAGTACATTAATTAACCAATTTATCTTTTTATAATGAATATATTGACCCATAAATAGTGAAAACTTTGTTACCATAGTTAGGGTTAAAGCAGTATTTTTGTACGTTACATGCGCTTGTGTTAAAATTAATTTTCAAAAAACATAGAATTTATAGTTTATAAATTATTTTTAATATTTAATTTTTTTTATAAATTATCTAATAATTATAATTTTATTTTCTATTTAATGTGTAAATTATCTAGGTTAAAAATACTAGTTACCGTAGTGAAAAACCAAAATGGTAAAAATAAGGAAACATATAAGTTAATGAAAAAAATGATTAAAAATTGTGTTTCATTATGTATTTCAGGTATGTATAGATAATATAATCCCTCCACCCATTTAATTATCAATTTTGGATCCAATTTAGGTAATATTGACCTCCCAATAGTGAATACTTTTGAGTATTTACAAGTGTTCCATTCACCTCACTTATAAAAGGCCATCACCCATCCTCCCTTATTCACACCTAAAAAACATATGTTTTCAGAAAATAACTTCCCAAATCACTTATAAACTTCCCTCATATCATTCTATAATCTTTATTTTGGGAATAAATCTATCATTGAAAGGATTTAGTGCAAACCTATGGAGGATACCCAAAGAAGAGGTAATGTTATTCAATTAATGTCTTTATTTTATTTCTTTATCCACATACTTAAGTTATTATTTAACCATAATAACATAATAAAATTGGTATCTTACATAGAATTAGATTTCTTTGTTAATTTCCTAACCTACAACCATCTATACTTCATTAAAATGTTTTATGAAATCATCATTCGTGTGTATAGCGTACTACCACCTCACGAACTAATGTTATTCGTTTTTCCATTACCACCCCTCAAAGTTGGGAAATGATGATGGATATAAATTATATCTATGATATTTTTTAGATAATTATTTCTATGGTTTCATTATATAATATATTCATTTTTTACTTTCCATTCCATAGGAGATACGATAGCGTCACTCTTGTGTGAAATGGTTTACCGCCTCACGAAGAGATGCGATTCACCTTTCACTAACGCTTTACGTGGAAGGTGATAAGGATAATTTTAATGATTATATGTGATATGCATAATATAATTATGATATTCACGAAATATTTTTCATTATAGAATTATATTAAAACATTATATTTTTCTTACCTTTTCACTCACTTAAAGATGATAACATCATTCGTATACGTGGGGAAATCACCTTCACGAAGTGATGTGACTCTTTTTTCATCACCACACCACATGAATGATATATATATATATATATATATATATATTTATATAATAAGAATATAAGACATTATAATAATTATTTAATTAATAATTTACATCTTTCAATAATAGAAACGTATTGGATTTTATGTGTATTTTTTTAAGTATTATATAGATTATTTTTTAGGCCAGGTATTGATACAACGTGCGATTCCGAGGCACGATGTTATCGGAATAAATGTTTGAAATATATTAAATATATTAAATATAATTCACACATGGTTTTCTTGAAAAAGTGGAATAAATATTAAATTGGTGCTAGGATCAGAAATCTGAGGGCACCATTGAACTCAGAATGACGGTTTTACCCTAGGTGTGACCTAACATTGGTTGGAATGGGTCATTTGTGAAAAAATTTTCATAGGCATAAAATGAATAAAATAATTTAATAATTTTTTTTAATTCACTGCGTTGACAAAAAAACTTATTTTTCTTTAAATTTATCATTATGTAATAATTATAGGGTTATCTACATAACCCTGAAACTTCTGGAGGACTGTTGGAGAGATCTATGGAGGATCAATGATCCACACACATCAATTTTGAAGGATCTTACCAATTAAAACAACATATCTTTATTCTTCATTGGAAACCGATCCAAATATTGGTAGCTCATGAGATTTTTATTTTCTTTTCTCCATTCTTAATTTTTATGAAAAACATGAATTAATCGACAAACAGATTGATTCACAGATCATGCGTATTGCGGGATGAGATTTATTTTGTGGGGATTTTATCAGGGGAAGTTATTTGGTTTAATTTTTTAATGGATTCATTTACTATTATAATGTAAATGAACCAATATTGACATGAATATTGATCAAGGTTCATTCCCTTTGATTGATGCATCTTTTCTCCCCCAATTTCGTGTTTCACCACATGAATTTTTCATTGTCCCGAGGTTCGACTATTACCAATAAATTGATCTTTGTTCACCCGTTTCTTGGAAAAAGGATTTGATATAAAAAATATGGGATCAACATGATGCGATAGAGGTGCAGTGACGGTTGTGATAGTGGATCAAATGAGAAAAGATTCCTGAATTCACGTTCTTCTGTGTTCTATGACACAAAATGAATAACATCAATTTGATCCATCTTTCAATTATATATGGTGATGAAACATGTTGATTCAATTATGAAATGAAAAAATGAGGATGAATCTTAAGTTTCTTGACATGGTGATCGATGGATTAGAGGTTAGAAGATTGTCCATGGCGTGCGAAGGAGTAGTATGGGATTCTGAAAAATTCCATAGAACACAAAAAGTAATCTAGGATTACATGGAATGTGGGATCCCTTAATGTGGTGCTAAGGTTTGGCCAGAGTTAAGGACCAAACAATGTGTGAACCCTATCACACGACGTTTAACCTTCCCCAATTGACTTGGCGTGTACTTTTGAAGTACACAGACACATGTTGGAGTACACGAGCAAAGAAACCCCATGTACTCCCACAGTGACACGACTTGGAATACATGAACTAGTACACAAACACATCTTCGGTACATGAACATGACTAGGTGACACAAGTAGGATATCGTGTGTCTCTATACGCTGTGTATATCCTTATACATTCCGTTTATATGAAGACTACATGCCGTGTGAGGATCTTTCAGATTGGTAGGACATGGGATAGTTGGACACACCATGTAACCCTTGGGACATGCTATGTACTCCATTAAAGAGTGCTTGAGGCTCTTTGTTTTCTTAGTTTAGGATAGTATAGGTTGAGTTCATTCCCTCAGTCCTTTTTCTCAAGGGTACAATGCGACATTACATACACATAATTGGATTGTGATCCCCTATAGAGGTCGAGTCTCAAATAGAGTTGTGGTGTCCCTCTGTGATACTGGAGGATGATCCTCTATCATCCCTAGTTGAAGTTTTTGAAATCAGCATGACCTCCATAAGGAGGGCATTGATCCCCAATCTTGCAGGTCATATCGGTAGAGTTTGTTGAATCATAGGAATATGATCCCCTATGCAGCATGTTGGTCTAGATTAGGTTTGTGGTTTCCCCCAATGGTTCTATGCATGATATCTATCTATGTATCATGGTCCCCTTAGACCAGTGTGCTTCATTTAGGCAGGGCCCAATGAACTAGACCAATTTGTTGAGTGTCTCCAACGATAGCATGGCTCATGGAGTGGGTACTCCAGGAGTGAGTGTTTCTTTGAACAAAATCCTATGGATGATAGTTGGTTATGACCACCTGGTGGCATGGTGTCAGTCATGAGTATATATGGGTTTTGTTTCTGTTATACATTGATTGTTATATCTTTTACTGAGATGACTATACTTTGTGATTTGTGTTTAGTATTTTTGGTTTATCCTACTGAGTATTGTTATACACACCCCCGCGCGGGCTTTTCCTACACTTGTTGTGTCTTTTTTATATGATGACCCCTTTTGAAATTGTTTTGGGAGGGTAGGGAGTAGGTAGAGCGTAGCTAGAGCTTGAAGGACTGTGGTGTTTATTGGGAGCATAATTTTGACTTATTCCCCACCCATATATAAGGTTGTACTCTTTACAGTTTAGGTTGGCCTTGTTTTGGCCCCTTCGATGTTTTTAGTACTTTAATGTCTTAATATGTTGTGAGATCTTAGATGTATGCATAAATTGTTTCATTTGTTTTACATTTCAGTGTTGTGTGGGAATGGAGATGTGTGCGTGTGTACAGTTAATTTGGGAAAATTACCCCCATTTGTGGGATATGCCTAATTGGAACTGGTCACCAACCCCTGGCCTATTAGAGGTGGTCTTGGGGTAGTCACAGGTTGGACCTCAGTGGGTCAGTTTATCAAAGAGTGTTATCAAAGGTGTTTGGTTCTACCTTAGGACTCGAGTCGTTGAGATTGGTTTGGGGAAATAGTGTTAAGTGTTTTGAGTTCAACTTTCTGGATAGGGACTCCAGTGTTGGTGCAGAAACCGACGTATCCATAAACCAATACTTTGATCCCATTATTTTTGACTCGGTACATGAGAACACCGATTATAGGGAAAACAATGGTACATGCATCATATATGAATGGTTGTGTTTTCCATGTCCTTCTTGAGTCAGCTCCCCAGATATACTCTTTTGACCATGGTACATCTTATTTTATTTTAGGATGCCTCCACATAGACATCTAGCTAGGTTTCCACCACATGATCATGAGGATGATCCATCTAGTGATAAGACATATACATGGGATTGTACTAGATATAACACCTCCATGTGGTTTAACAGCTATACCACCACCTATTGAGTAGAAGCTAGAACCAAAACTACAAGATGAGGATGCATTCAGACTAAGTGCATTTCAAAAGTTTCATAGGCAGTGAACTTCTAGGGTTTGGGGTGAGACAGACCCCCAAGTGGATATGGATTGGCTAGAGGTAGCCACTTGTGTTTTTGTCCTTTTGAGGACACCTGGATACCAGATGAAAGTACTCATGGAGAGTCTTCTTTAGGGATATTCTAAAACATGATGGAGGTTGGTGACTTAGTAACATGACGGGATATATCTTTACTGGACATACTTAGAGTGTCTCTTCAGAGAGGAATTCTATCCGTCCAAATTGTGATTGATACACATACATGAGATTCTGCATCTATAGCAGGGTAATATGACCATGGCAGAGTATCCAACAAGGTTCATTGATCTCTCACATTACTCCTTGGATATATCATGAGACCTCTTATTTATGTCTTAGACCTTTGATCATGGATTGTGCTAGGACATCAGGGCGTTAGTGGCATCTCTTATCATTTCCACCTATGATGGGTACTGGAGATATGCCCATTGATAGAAAGTTTTTTTGAAAGAGAAGACACCGATAGAGGGAGCTAGCAGTGGTAACCCTGTAGTAGAGACTTTATAAGCAGGTAACCAATGATAGTCATAGGGATCCAAGAATTTCACATGATTCAGGAAGCGATCTCAGGACATAGGTTCAGGGGTGTAAGTCTCTTATGGCGTATCTAATTAGCCAAGGGATAGGAAATGTTTATCTTGAGATGGTCTCGAAAATCTGGAATAAGATTTCATAACCTATCATACAAATGATTGGGGGACGGTCGAGGGACCGCTGAGATATAGATAAAGGTAGGAGTATGGTGGTTCGTAAGGAATTGGATGTGGCAGAGGGGGCGGTAGGGTAGAAAGATGTGGCCGAAGGCTCAACCTATTACTGCCACCACCCTTAGGTGATCCATGCTAGGCTCAGGGATCTAGTGGAATTGGATGAGGCTAGTGGTAGGCTATGGAGGCCTATGACCCCGAGGCTCCAGGGATGATATGGGGAATGATCTATGTATTTTTTACCATAGCTGCAGTATTTATAGGCACATGTTCTAGTCATTATTTTCTTACCAAAAATCTGGTTCGAGACTTGGAGATTCTGGTTGAAATGTTAACTCAACCCTTATGCTTGGAGAATCCTAATGGAGGAGACTCAATGATCACACACTAGTTCCAATAGTGTGACCTAACTCTTGGAGGTGAGTGTTTGACTTGGGATCTGTTGGTAGTGGCATCAAGTCCTTATGACATCATTCATGGTATGGCTAGTTATTCATAGTTCATGCTCAGATTGACTATTTTAGGTGAAGGGTGCGGTGTGTCTGTAGTGACAGAACTAGTTTATCCTTTTTCAGTGAAAAGGAAACCCATGTAGTATAATATGAACTCAGACATAAGAGGGTGCAACTGATTACTCATCGGTCGGCTAGCCTGAAGCTCGGTGTAGTGAATGTTATGAGTCCTCAATTTCCTGCAGTGGTGGCGAAGTATGAAGATGTCTTTCATGAAGATATTCCAGGTTTACCTCCACACTAAGAGATATAATCTTACATTGATCTACACCCCAAGACGACATCAATATCTACACCTGAATATCAGATATCTCCCATAGAGATTCATGAGATGAGGGTGAAGTTAGAGGACTTACAGAGAAAGAGTTTTATGAGGCCCAGTGTTTCACCATGGGAAGCCTCAGTTTTTTTTCCAAGAAGTAATACAAAAGATTCAGGTTATATGTGGATTATTTGTTCTTAATCCAAGTTACCATGAAGAACAAGTATCCACTACTGAGGATCAATAACCTATTTGATCAGTTAAAATGGGCATAATGGTTCTTAAATATTTGACCCTAATCAATCTATAACCAGCTGTGTGTATGGGATGAAGATATACCAAATATGGAATTCAGATGTTGTTATGGTCACTATGAGTACTTGGTGATTCTATTTGGAATGATGAAATCCCTATTAGTGTTTATGTGACTCATGAGCTAGATATTTCTACCTTTATTAGACCGGTTTGTGGTAGAATTCATCAATGACATCCTAGTGTACTCAAAATCATAGGAGGAGCATGTGAGAGACTTGAGGGATGGTCTTGGACACACTCTAAGAGAACCAAATTTTCAGAAATCTCTCTAAGTGCCAGTTTTGGATTTAGGAGGTCCGTTTTCTGGGACACATAATCTTATTGGATGGAGTTGCAGTGGATCCAATGAATGTTGAGGCAGTGCTTTCTTAGGATCCACCCAATAATGTTACCAAGGTATGGATTTTCCTAGGACGGGATGGGTGCTATCAGAGTTTTTTACTCAACTTCTATAGAGTGGAATTATCCTTGATAGCCTAGAATATGAAATGTCAGCCTTTTGTGTGGAAAAAAAGTTCTAGTAGTGAAATCATGAGCTAAGGAAGAGGTTGGATAACTCTCCCATATTGTGGTTACTAGAGGAAGGTGTCGAGTATGTAGTGTTATGTAATGAATCAGGGACTAGAATTAGTTGTGTTATGATGCAGAGGAAAATAGTTATTTCCTATGGTTTATTTCAGTTGATACTACATGAGCGAAACTACACGAACCACGAAATTAAGTTAGCAGTATTATTTTTCACATTGAAGATGTGGTGACACTACCTGATGGTAGAGTGATTCTTCATAAACTCTAACCACAAGAGTCTCAAGTATATCTTCTCTCAAAAGGATCTTAAATCGATACATAGGAAATGACTAGTGTTCCTATAGAACTATGAATTTGATATTTTCAATACTCATGGGATGAGGAACGTGGTGGCAGATGCTCTCAGTAGAAGATCTAGTTTATAGTTTCTGAATGGGAGCATCAGAGATGTTGAACTTATTGCAGTTATCCTTTATGGATGGAGATAGATAACCTTACCTCTAGTAGATGGTTTCCACCCATCCACTCTTACAACAAGTTAGGGAGGCATATATTGGGGATACTAGCTGCGAGACCCTACATGGTCAGATATCCATAAGGCATGCTCCTTATGAAATTTTTATCGGTGGGGAGCACATCATTATTTTCAAAAGATGAACGATGGTACTGGTAACGTTTCTGGGGGGGTGGGGTGATTAAATAGAGTTTCATACATCTCCCTTAGTGGTACATCCAAGTGTGGAAAATATGTACCAAGAAAGCTGACATTAGTTTTGGCGGATAGGGAAAAATAAAGGAGTTACTGAGTTTTTTCCTCAATGCCTTACTTTTTAGCAAGTGAAGACTGAGCACCAAGTTCCAGCCCGTTTAGCTCAACCCCTTGAGGTTCCAGAATGGAAGTGGTTTATGATATCTAGGGACTTTGTGATGGAATTAACACATACATACAGGGGACATGATGACATATGGGTGATCATTGACTGACTCACCCAGTCAGACCACTTCCTAGTTATCTCAGAATAGAGTTCAGTAGAGATTTTGGGGTGCCTCTATGTTCATCAAATAGTTATAATCCATTGAGTTCCATTGATGATTAAATTTGATCATGATGATTTCTTTACATCCTGATTATGGAACAGATTACATGAGGATTTTGGGACTTAGTTATTCTTGAGAATAGTATTTCACCTACAAACTGAAGGCAAAACTGAGAAGACTATTCAGGTTCTGGAGGACATGCTGTGAGCTTGAATGTTAGACTTTGTCAGTAGTTGGGAGGATCACCAACCACTGGTGGAGTTTGTGTACATAAAAAACTACCATACCACCATTGGTATGGAACTATTTGAGGATTTTTATGGGCGACCCTATAGGTCACCACTTTGTGGGACTGACCTAGGGGAGTTAGCACTCATGGGCCTGAAGATGGTATGAGCTACCAAAAAGAAGGTGAAAATCATATAGGAGTATATGAAGACCACACAGAGCCGTTAGAAGTCATATAATGACTAGCTATAGAGGTCTTTGGAGTTCGAATAAGGAGACCATGTGTTCCTATGGGTTTCACCTCAACATGGATTATGTATATTTGACTGAGGAAATAAGATATCTATGAGGTTCATTGTACCCTTATAGATATTGTATAGAGTTAGTGAGGTGGTGTACCTATTAGCTCTACCTCCACGGTTTGACTGGGTTCACGACATATTCCACATGTATCAACTAAGAAGGTACATGCATGACCCATCACATGTTATCGACTTGGGTGAGCTGGAAATCAAGGATGGAGAAACTTTTGTTGAGTACCCAGTAGAGATCGAGGATCTACAGGAGAGGATCCTTTACGAGTGATTGATTACTTTGGTGTGTTTTTGGTGGAAACATAGAAATATTTAGGAAAGTACATGGGACTAGGAGGCTTAGATTCATGACTAGTACCCACATCTCTTTATGTAGCTCTTGTTTTGGATTTTGGAGATGTAAATCCCCAAGGTTATGAGAATGTAACATCTCAGATTTTCCATGTATTATTTTTAAATATTATATGGATTTTTTTGAAGACCATGCCCTGAGACGACATGTGATTATAAGGCCTGGTGTGCTTGAAATAAATGTTTGAAATATATTAAATATATTAAATAGAAAGCACACATGGTTTTCCTAAAAATGTGGAATAACTCTTAGAAAGGTTCCCAGATCAGAAATCTAAGGGTACTGTTGAACATATAATGGCGGTTTTACCCTAGTAACGACTTAAAATCGGTCAATGCAGGTCATTTGTGAAAAAGTTATCATGGATATAAAATGGATAAAATAATTTAAGAAAAAATATTTTAAATTTTTCTGTTGATGTAGCGAATTTTTTTCTTTAAATGTATCCTTATATTAGAATTCCAGGGTTAGCCACATAACCCTGAAGCTTTTGGAGTATTATTGGAGAGAGATTTGGTAATCCTTTCCAACGAACAATGACGGATCTAGGATTGATGATCAACAAACATCAATTTTAAAGGATCACACCAATGAACTAAATGTAGATTTTTTCTACATCAGCGACTGATCTAAATCAAGGCAGGGCATGTGATTTTGATTTTATGCTCCTTGTTCTTAATTTCTATGACAAATGTGAATCAATTGACGAATGGATTGATTCATGGATCGTGTGTATTATGTGTGGGATTTATTTTAGGGGTATTTTATTGAGAGAAGTTATTGGTTTAATTTGTTAATGGATTCATTTACAGTTCTAATTGAAACAAACCAAGATTGACACAAACATCGATCAAGGTTCATTCCTATTGATTGATGGTGCTTTTATCCCCCAATTATATGTTTTAGAACATTCATTATTCATTGGAAAGATCTCCGATTATTCCTAATCAATAAATCATTGAACAACTATTTCATGGAGCAACAATCCGATATCATAGATCTGGGACCGACACGATGCAACAAAGGTGTGAGAATGGTTGTGGTAGTGAATTGAAATAAAAAATATTCCTAAATTCGTGTGTTTTTGTGTTCTTCAGAATAGAATAAATAACATTGATTCAATACATTTTTCGACTAGATCTTGTGATGAAACATATTGATTCGATGATGCCATGATGGACATAACTACATCTTGATTTTCGTGGTATAGCAGTTAATGTATTGAAGGTCAGAAGATAGGTCAAGGTGTGCAAAGGACGAATCTATGAATCTGAAAAATATCACAGAACACGGCATGTAATTCGGGATTACAAAGTGTGTGGTGCCCCTGGCTATAATGCTAGGGTTTGGCCGGAGTTGAGGAACACACGACATGTGACCCTCCTTAGTTGACTAGGTGTGTACTTCAAAAGTGAACAAACATGGGTTGGAGTACATGGGCATAGACATGCCGTGTACTGTCACACAGACACAACACTGAATACACAGACCAGTACATGGAAACGACTTTAGTAAATGGACATGACTAGGAGCCACATTCAGGATACATTATGTCTCTACACACCATGTACATACTTCTACATGTTGTGTATATTAATACTACATTCCATGTAACGATATTTCACAAGGGTAGGAGATGGTATACCTGGACATGTCTTGTACCCCTTGGGACACACCATGTACTTCCTTCAAGAGTGATTGAGGCTCTTCATTTTCTTATTTTGGTCTAGTATAGGTTGAGTGTGTTCCCATGGTCCTTTTCCTCAAGGTTACTATGTGGAATTACATCCACATCACAAGATTTTGATCCCCTCTAGAGATTGAGTCTCAGATAGAGTTGTGGTGTTCCTCTGTGAGACTGGAGTAAGATCCTCTATCATCCCTAGCTGAAGTTTATGGAATTAGGGAAACCTCCTTGAGTGGGGCGTTGATCCTCTATGTATAAGGACATATCGACAGTGTTTGTGGAATCATTGGAAAATGATCCCCTATGTAGCAGGTTGATCCATACTGGGTTCCTGGTGTCCCCCTAGTAGTTCTCGGTGTAACCCCCTGTATGTGTATCATGGCCCCATTAGACCAGTGAGGTTTATTTAGGAAGGACCCAATGACTCATACATCTTCATCAAGTGTCTCCAATTATTGCATGGATCATGGAGTGGGTTCTCTCGGAATGAGCATTACTTCAAAAAAAATCTTATGGTTGATAGTTGGTTATGACCACCTGGCGGTGTGGTGTATTTCCTAAGCATATCTAGGTTTTTTCTTTTATACATTGATTGTTATATCTTTTATTGAGTTGACTATACTTGTTTCTTTGTATTTTGTGTTTTTGGGGTTTCCTAATGAGTATTTTTACACTCACCCCTTCACAGGATTTGGCCAAATGTGTCGTGTCTTGTGTAGATAATGACCCTTTTTGACATTTTCCTGGGAGGATAGAGAGAAGGTGGATCTTGATAGACCGAGATGTTTACTGAGAGAATAATTTTGACTTAGTCCTCACCCTTGGAGAAGGTTGGACTCTTTACAGTTTTGTTTGGGATTTTTGGACCCTTTTATATTTTCTTTACTTTAATATTGTACTCTGTTATGGGATATTAGATGTATGCATGCATTGTTTCAATTGTTTTATATTTAAACATTTTGTGGTCTTGGATATGGGTGCGTTTTTACAATTACTTTAGGAAAATGCCTCCCATTTGTGGGATATGCCTACTCGGTGCTGGTCACCAGCCCCTAGCCTATTGAAGGTGGGCATGGGGTTGTCGTAGTTCGAATCTCGGTGGGTTGGGTAATCATAATAATGGTCATTGTAAAATGGAAACGTTACTCATGGAAACATAAAACCTACCTTTTTCTATGGTCACAACGTACTTCATTCTTCATAACCATCATTCATGATTGATTTTAAAAGTATAATTGATGTAAAGATATTCTAATTATTTTATGATAATTATTTTAGAGATGATGAAACTATATAATATGTGTAAGAACTGAATATTTCACGACAAAACACATATGATAAAATAAGACAATTAACACACAAAATAATGAAAATAATGAAATATTATTAAAGAACGAGTGTTAAGATGTTATAAAAGGATAATATGATATTATAAATATTAATATGGTTCTGTTATAAGTTAATAACATGTTTTAAACCCCTATACATGAGTTTAAATCATGTTAAACTAAAAGGAATCATTAATTAATGGATTTAATCTCAATTTAATTTCATTAAGGCATATTGTAATACATGCACCTAATTTATTTTATATGGTGTATATACTACAAATTTTAAATTTAATATAATTAATAATTCATTATTAATGGAATATTATGTTTTAATTTTAATTATTTAATCTAAGGGTATTTTAATTAAAAGTTTCTAAGTGGTAAATAATTTAATAACCTATTTTCTTTTCATTGAGTTATATTACTTCTTCGTCATCTTCGATATTATAAGATTATGTGTGTAATGGTTTTTTTATTTTCTTATGTTGTATTTCCACTTATTTTATGTGGATTTATAGTTAATACACATAATTGTTTCATTTACTAATTCCCACTTCATTGTTATGATCATTATATGGGTTTATTTCAAAATCACATTCTCATTGAGATTGTTGATTTGATAATTATCTAAGAAACCCATATCATTTTATTCTCCTATGGTTATTCATGATATTTTCAATTAATATTACCATTTCCCACTTTTTGGTAACTAAATTAATTGAGAAAATATTTTTAGTAAAATATGAATTTATTTCTCTTTTATGTGGGAAATATTTTTTCTTCCAAAACCTTGTTTTATAAAAATGTTTTCAAAAATATTAGAAAAATGTTTTTAACCATTTAAAAATGATTTATCAAAGGAATTCTTCACCCATTTTTACTCTTTAAAAAATATTTTCAAAGGAATCTTATGTCATTTTCAAAACAACACACATTTTGATTTTATCAAAAATGTGAAAGAAATATTCTTATCATTTTTTGAATAAGGTACTTTCCTAATATTTTTATGGAACATAATGAATTATATTTTATGGAATTTATATAATTAATCTCCATCATGAAAAGAATTTCTTTTAATATTCCTTTTTATGTTTATTAGAATCTTTTTAAATATTTTTTTAAAATTTATTTTCAAAGAAAAAGGATTTTCAAAATGTTTTTTCAAAACAAAAAGGATATTTTCCTTAAGAAAATTTTAAAGATATTTTTATGGAATTTATATTAATAAATAAAAAAATAATTTATTATTAATCCAATGTGTATATGTTTATACCATCCTTATACTTCCTCTGAATGGTTTATGATTATTTTGACAAAGGATAATATTGAAATTCACTTTATTATTTTATTTTTTAGTCATTAACATCCCCTTGAGATATTCACTTTCATGTGATCATTAGATATTAAATTTACCCTAAATATCTATATTATTTATCATGGATATGATTATTAATAAATCATATATCATTTGTACATATGATGTTTTACATTGAAAGCTATTTGTTTATTTGGGGAAATATTGATAAATCTGTATTCTTTACTCAATACATATACTTGATGATAAGACTCATTGTTTATGAATTAAATTAATTATTTGATATATATGTAATTATTTGGACATGCATGGCATGAGTTGGGGACCGGTTAATGAAATCACCTCGATGCATCAATAGTCTCATGAGACAAATCAGTTGGATAAATCAGATGAGTTTTTATCGAGTATGTTTTAAACCATCTTGTGAAAGGTCTTAATGGTAAAGGTATCATGTTAATGGGAAACATGATGTCCCATAAATAAGAATTTACTTAATTCAGTTATTATTATTATCATCCATGATATTTTATCTATGATAAAATCTTTGGATGTATTTCATTCTCATTTTATTGATTAAATTATACATGTTTTTAGTTATTTACCTTGTCATATTGATTTTACCTTATCTTATAATGATAGTTATTCAAATGACATGTTTGTTCAATTATTTACCATTAAATGTTGATTATGATTATTAATTCATGATAGCTTCTACTGCACTTAACCCTTATTGAGTATTTGAGATCACCCTTACTTTGTTTCTTTTCCCTAGGACTATATTAAGTTTATTATGATTGAAATATAGGGATATAATAGATGGAATAAAGTTATTGTCGAAAAAAATTATGTTGTAATTTGTATTCTCAAATTTAATATGGGAATCATGTATGTATTTGGTCTACCTATAATACTAAACTATTCTGTCCTTCAAGATGAAATTCATTTTATCTTATGCCATTGTAATAAAGTAAAACACCAGCTATGAGCTACTGGGGTTAGGGTCATTAAAGTTTTTATCATAGAAAGGTTAGTAGACACCTTGAGTACCAGATCTAGGAAAACATATATTAGCGAAAATAACCCTATGATATACATTGAAGATAAGTATAGAAGAACATCCAAAAGTTTTGTTAAGGAAGATATTATGTGAGTTTTTCTAGAAATACATCCATGTCCGGATACTATAAGTCAATGTGGTTCTAGAACAGAAGTACATAGGGGTAATAATTCTGAAAAAGGTGAATCGGGCTTGAATCAAGTGTTACCTGGTACATGAAAAAGGGCCTTACCACACATTTGGTATGACACTCCTGGGGGATATGCTTATGAAAATTCACATTTTATTTCAAAAACATTATGATGGATTTGAAAATGAAGATATCCCCAAAGAAACAAAGTTTATGATTCTAAGATTAACAATGCATAAATTTTTAATTTATGCTAAGTGTTACACCATATTTAAAATTATACATTATGATTTAATATTCATAATCATATGATCTAATCCAGTATATGCCATTGTTTATAAATGAAACCTGGGAGGAAGAAGGGAATCAATACTCTTGTCCAATGTAGAGATTACCCTAACGAGGATACTAATACAACTACTATTAGAGCTGCGAATATTATAGCTATATTAGGGTAGCTTAACCAGGTTTTGAAAAATAACCATTCCCAGGTGAAGAAACATGTGACATAGGGAGATTATAATATTTTGGATTTCTTTACGTGATAGAATCCCCCATCATTTAGTTGGACTACTAATCTAGTGGTTTTTGAGAAATTGATTAAATATATGGAGAATATATTTATGGAATTGTGATGTAGTGAAAAGGAAAAGGTTACACCTATAGTGCATTCTCTAAAAGGTGACGTTGATCAATGATAGTCATTGATCCTGAATACTAGGAATGAAGAGGAAATAAAACTCATGTAATAGAATGATTTTAAGGATACATTCTTTGAAAAATATTTCCCATACGAGAAAAACACTGAGATGAAGAAGAAGTTATTTATATTAAATAAAAAGGAAGAATAAAGCATCATATTTTATGGATATACCTTTACGAGGTTATCTAGGTATTCTACAAATTACAAATGCATCATGGAGTGAAATATTGACCATTTATTTGAAGGGATTAAGCCATGTCTCTAAAGGGAACTAGTTTACCACACATTCTCCTTACATGGGGACATAATATCATATGCTAACATAATATATAAATAATTATCTAAGTATTATGGATTAAAATTTAATTAAAAGAAGAATGGGATGGCATATAAAAATATGGATAAATAGAATAAAAAAGAATGATTTTTAGAAATGTGATATGAGTGGAAGGAAAAACCCTGGTACATGCTTAATAAGAAAATGAGTTTTCTTAATGTGTGGAGAAAAGGAAACCATTATTGTTATTTAAAGGTAAAGAAAAATGTTTCAAATGTTCAAATAATCAATTTTAAGGAAATGGGGAACTATACAAATGAATTCCACAAGCATCAAAGGAATATACCTCAAAAGAAGCTAATGGAACATGTTCAAGCTTATACTATTACCAAAGATAAAGTGGAATGATTAGTGCACTCATGTTTGGATCCAAGAATTATGTCATTTGATATTTTATCAATGAGAACCTGGTTATAAGAATTATGAAATGCATAAGGATTATACTGTAATACCTTTTCATTAAGGATTTAAAAGCATATGTTGAATGGTGATGATGACCAATAAAAATGATTTAGTGGAAATTTAAACTTCTTGGAAAACAAATGATTGAAGGAAAGATAATCTTTAATATGTTATTTATATTAAGATAACTATGTTTGTATAAAAATATGATCGATATGGATAAAGTAAATGGGATAGTACTAACAATGTTGGGAATTATTAATAATTTGTTGAAAAATTTGGTATGCTATTATTGATGGAGTTTAAAATATTTTTAGACTAAAGGAATATATCCAATAATCTATATTTTATTTAAGGAAGAAGGAAACATACATTTTTTCAATATGGTTTTATGGTTATTTAATTCATTACCATGCTTTAAGATAATACATGATGAATGTATTCACATGTTTTGTATGTGATGATTATTATGCACTTCATGTTGTTTGGGGGATTAATGGTACAATCATTTTGGAAATTCAATGAACTTCATTATAAATTTTTGGATCATAATCATTTGGAAAATTCATATGGTTAAACATTTATGAAATATTTTTAGTTTAACTATAGAAAATTTTTTAGGGATTAATGAATTATATTGGATAACTCACCACTACAAATATGGATTTTATCAGTGCTAGAAAAATGCATTAAGAATGCTAAAAAAAGTGCTGTTAATCGAGACGAAGATAATGGGTCCCTTTATCAGCACTTTGAAAAGCGCTGATAATGGAACCTTTTTTAAGTGCTAAAAAAGTGCTGATAAATGACCCCTTTTATCAGCGCTTTACAAAGCGCTGATAAAAGTAAAAAAAAGAATTATATAATGCAGGGGGATCTTTTAACAGCGCTTGACCCCCCTTTATCAGCGCTAGGCGGACCCCCTAACACTCTCCTGAGCACTGCCCTTCTTGCGCATCCCCCACGCGCGCGCACCTTTTTTGCTTCCACCCGAACTCGAACCCGCGACCTTCCCCCTTGTGCGCCTGTACCTTTACCACTAAGACATTTTGTTGTTTTCTCTATTTAATGATATATCTATTTTTATATATATATATACAGTTATATTTATTCATATATTAATATAGATTCATATTAATATAAATATATTTAGTTATATTAATACATATATATTTATTCATATATTAGTATATATATATTTATTTGTATATTAATATATATTAATATATATAAATATATATATATATATAGTTATATTTATTCGTACATTAATATAGATTCATATTCATTTAAACATATTTAGTTATATTAATACATATATATATATTCATATATTAGTATATATATATTCATTCGTATATTAGTATGTATTTATATTTATTTATATATATATATTTAGTTATAATTTTTTATCTATATATTTATTTGTATATTAATATATATTTTTATAAGATTAGTTTTAAATATATTTACAAAATATGTTTTCTATGTGTGTTTATAAATAAATAAATAAATAAATAAATACATACATACATATACACAACACACATACACACAGAGACACACACACAAACAGACAGACACACACACACACACATATATATTTACGAATAAATACATATATATGTGTATTTTAAAAGCCATTGAATGTTAAAATAACCATAAATTATAATCTAGAAGCCCATTTCAACTCCACAACCAGTCAAATCGAATAAAATGAAACAATATTCAATATGATATGTGGTACATGCCTAACGAACATCTGGATCAGAAGTTATACGTGTTTGAATGTTAACAAAACGGGGTATCCTGACTAAAAACTCAGTTTTAGAGGCCTTATGGGCCTTTTTTGGCCTCACAAAATGTGATAGAATCTTTGCTTGAGTCACCAGCATGTAAATCTCATTACAAGCTTCAACTTGATATGCTATAGAGATCAAACGGACACCCGGATCAAATGTTATGGCCATTTGAAGTTTGAGTTACATTTTCAACTTATTTTACATATTTTATTATTATTTTTTGATTTTTTGTGTCTTTAAATTGTTATTAAATGATTATTAATTGATGATAATTTGAAAACTATTAATTAATAATATTTTTGAAAATATTTTAAATCCATTTCCACTAAATTTTTTATATATTAAATGTAATTGTATATTTATACTTATCTAAAACATATTTAAAAAATATATATTATATTTATATCAATATAAATATACCTATTTAACAATATATTATTTTTTAATGATTTGTTTTGAAATATAAAATTTATCAACGCTAGGAAAAAGCGCTGATAAATCCCCCCTTTATCAGCGCTACTAAAAAAAGCACTGATAAAGGGGTCTCCTTTAACATCGCTAAAAAAAGAACTGATAAAGGTGGGACCTTTATCAGCGCTAAAAAAAGAACTGATAAAAGGGGTCTTTTATCAGTGCTTTTTTTAGCGCTGATAAATTTTCCCCTTTATCAGCGATTTTTTAGCGCTGTTAAAGGGTGGAGCTGCGAAAACCCAGTTTTTTGGTAGTGACTTGTGATACTATACTAGTTTTTGAAAAATAGTTAGGGATATATGGAACGACTTGTAACTCTTTAATGGATCATATTATCCATTAAAACTGAATTTTAGTGCTTCAAGCATAAAAAAATTTATTTTTGGATATTTATTTTGTGGAGTAAGAGATGAATTTTAAATTGATCGAATCAAAACCAAAGGATTAAATTGTTCTTATGAAATAGAAACTTATCAAGTAAGTATATTTCATCATATTTTTAGATAGTAAAATAAATACTCAACTTTAGGAAAATGATATTGAATTTTTTATCATATTTCCTTTATATCTGATGAATCAAATAGCCCTATAGAACATCTCAGAATTATGGTTTTGAGACACTTAAATTTCCATTTATATTCACTTTCTTTTGATCAATGACCTCTATCACTCCCTATAAATATATATGCTTTTCCTCTATGTCCATGTTTTCATTTCTAACCCATGTTATCCTACCTAGAAACCTATTTATGTTATTATTACAAATAAAATTCATAATTACCTTTCTCTATTATTAATAAGATATTTTATTAATCCTTTTATGATATGTTTTTTTTCAACAATTGAATTTTCAAATATTGAATCCTTGATTACCGGGTTCAAGTTTAAATTGCGAGGAAAACATTTATTTAAGGTGGGGAGAATGTAACACCAAAAATTATAAAATAATAACATTGTATTATATAGTATATATTACATGAAACAATAATTTTATCTTTCATTACACACAATAATGAGTTTCTTTGATTGCTTGTGTTACACTCAAGACCGAGTTTTACCGAAAAATAATATATTAATAATATTATTATTTAAAATGAAAGTTGTTTCCTAGCTATTGGAATATTGGGTATGAATAGGATAATAAATTATGATATTATATATATTAAAATGATTTATTAGTTTTTTATTTATTAGTAATACAATAATAATCATTTAAAACAGAAAGACATATTTTCTAAAAAACTGTATTTTTCTAATAAACTGTTTAATCATGCTTTGCGCACATAATTTAAAATTAATTTTTACCACTTTAAAAAAGTACATATGAAAAAATAAACTCCATTTTTTAAATTTAAATATCTAAATCATCATAGGGTGAATTTTTGGTATTTTTTTGAAATGTTTCATTTTTTATTAAATAGGGAAAAATACTAGATCTTAATTGAAAAATTCGTTTATTGTTTAAATAATTTACAATGATAATTATATTTTGAATTGGTTTTAGTGTAAAATTATATTTAGTGTATATATATTAATTCAATCTATGTCACTATAATAATTTTTATATTGAATTTAGATATACAAACATTGTAAATGTTTTTAATAATTTCTCTTTAAAAACCCGCTTTCTTATCATGTTAGTGAGATTAATTTTAAATTAAAATTGTCCAATTCTGTGAATTTAATTTAAAAAAATGGATTCCATATTTTTAATAATAATAATCTATAATTTATAATATGGTTAACTTAATTTTTTACCAAAATGTATAGTAAAAATAGTAAAACTTATTTACCTTAATTAAGGTAAAAATGGGTTTACTGAGGATTAAACTAGAACGATAAGAGTGAAAATTACCTAAAATACTATCTTAATTTTATTTAATGAGTTTATTTATAAATTTTACATAAAATTAATGGTATTATGTCTATTAATTTCCACTTTCCTTTGAATATGAACCACCTAATAAGTTAAGTAAAGTAAAAGACAAAAAATATACATCTCTTACTTTTAATATCTATAAAAATTTGGGTTAGGGAAAAACATCATATGTTATATTATAAATATTAATTTTAATGATAAATGAGTTCTTTTGTTCATGATGATTTTTTTAAAATTGTTTGAGATGAAATAATTACTTTAACTTCTTAAGAAACGCCAATACAATTATTATTTAGTAAATAATAAAAGAAAATAAATGATAATAAAAATATTAAAAGTGAAGTAAATTGGATTAATGATTGTCTTAAAATAATTTTTATATAAATATATCACAATACATAGGCGTTAAGACAATATATTCAAATTCTGGCACTGTCTTAATATTTTTAAATTCCAATTAAATGAAAAATTTCAAAATTTACATTAATGTTATTTTATAATAAATGTTATTGTATTAAATGATTTTAAATCACTTAAAATACTATATTCTTCCAAGATATTTTTAAATATTAATAAATACAAAATATAGTCCATTTTTGGACCAATTTATCTTTTATAATGAATATATTGACCCCTAAATAGTAAAAACATTATTAGTACAGTTAGGGTTAAAGAAGTGTTTTTTGCACATTACATGCGCTTGTGTTAAAATTAATTCCAAAAAACATATAGGATTTTTATATTAAAAATTAAATTTAGTATTTATAATCATTGGGTCTAAATTATTTAAGAAGTATAATTTTATTTTATGTTTAATATATAAATTACCTAGGTTAAAAATACTAGTTATCGTTGTGAAAACCAAAATGGTAAAAATAAGGAAACATAGAATTTAATAAAAAGATGTGTTTAATTGTGTGATAGATTTTTTTATCTACAATATAATACCTAAAACCTTTAATTATAATTTTTTTATCCTTTTAGGTATGATTTACCTCCCAATAGTGAATACTTTTCAGTATTTACAAGTGTTCCACTAACCTCACATATAAAAGGCCACCCATTACCCTCCCTTATGCACACCTTAAAATAACATTGGTTTTGCAAATACCTAAGAACATAACTTATCCACTTAACTCCTATCATTATACATGATTTATTTTAGGTATAAATTCTAATTATTAAGGATTTAGTGCAAACCTAAGGAGGATACCCGAAGAAGAGGTAACATTCTTTAATGAGTGTCTTTATTATATTTATTTATCCACCTTCATCAATTGTTTTTAAAAAAAATTATGTTATTAAAAAATAAATATATTAAATATGTTGATATTTTTTTAGGTTAATTTCATGACCTATAACCTTATACACTTCTATTAAATGGGTTACAAAACCATCATTTGTGTGTACGGTGGACTACCACCTCACGAATAGATGTCATTCATTTTTTTCCATTACCACCTCTCAAGGTTGGGTATGATGATGGATATAAAGTATATATATGATATTTATAAACTAATTATACCTATGTATTCATTATATAATATATTTATTTTTTTTAATTTCCATTCTCTAGGTGATACGATAACGTCGCTCGTGTGTACGACGGGCTACCGCCTCATAATGCGATGTAATTTGTCTGCCACTAACTCTTTACATGAAAGATGATAAGTATAAAGTTATTGATTATATGTGATATAAATTAAATAATTATTATATTAATGAAATTTTTTTATTTCTTAAATAAAATACATCATTTTATTTTTCTTAACTTTTTAATCACTTAAAGACAATAACATCGTTCGTGTATGTGTGGACTACCGCCTTCACGAAATGATGTGAATCTCTTTTTATCACTGCACCAAATGAATTATATATATATATATGTATATAATACAATATATATGATGTTATAATTCTATAATTATTATATTTTAATTACTGTCTATAATGATCATTGGAAAATGGAAATGTTACTCATGCATACGTACGATCTACCATCTACGTGATTGTAACGTACTTAATTTTTCATAAACATCACTCATTATTGGATATAAAAGTATAATTAATGTAAAAATATGATAATTATTTAATGATAATTATTTTATAGATGATTAAACTATATAATATTCTCAAGAACTAGATCTTTCATGAAAAAACACGCATGAGAAAACAAGGCAATTAACACAAAAAAACAATGAAAATAATGAAATATTAATAAAGAAAGGGTGATAAGATGTTATAAAAGGTTCATATATAATATTATAAATATTAATATATTTATTTCATAATTTAATAACATGTTAAAAACCACTATACAGGAGGTTAATGCATGTTTAACCAAAAAGAAGCATAAGGTAAGGGATTTCATCTCAATTTCATTTCATTGAGGCATATTGTAATGTATAAACCTAATTTATTTTAAATGGTATATATAATACCCATTTTACATGTAATATCATGAATAATTCATTATTCATGCTACTTTAAGTTTTAATTTTAATTATTTCAACTAAGGTTATTTGAATTAAAAGTTATTATATGGTAAAACAATTCATAAAACAATTTCTTTTTATTTAGTTATATTACTTCTTCATCATATTTTATATTCTAAGATTATGTGTGAAATGAATTTTTATTATATTATATTTTATTATTACTTGTTTTTTGTGAATTTATAGTTGATATACATAATCTATTAATTTAATAATTCTCACTTCAACATTATGATTATTATAAGGGTTTATTTCACAATCTCATTCTCATTTAGATTTTTTATTTTATAATTATCTAATAAAACCATATAATTTTATTATAATATGGTTATTAATTATATTTTAAAGTAATAATAATATTTTCCCACTCTTTGGTACATAAATTAATTGAGAAAATGTTTAAAAAAAAATCCAACTTCATTTCACTCTTCGGTCAGAAATATGTTTTCTTCCAAAACCATGTTTTCTAAAAATATTTTCAAAAATGTTTTTAACTATTTCAAAATGATTTATTAAATTAATTTTGATCCATTTTTACTTATTAAAAAATGTTTTCAATAGAATCTTAAGTCATTTTAAAAAAATTATTATTTTTTATTTTGTCAAAAATGTGAAAGAAATTTTCTTTTATTTTTATGAACAAGGTACTTTTGTAAAATTTTTATAGTGAAAAAGGAATTTTCTTTAATGGAATGTACACTATTAACTACCATCAAGAGCATAATTTCTTTTAATATTCATTTTCAATTTTATAGGGATCTTTTTAAAGTATTTGTTTAAAAAGTTATTTTCAAAGAAAAGGATTTTCAAAATGTTTTTTCGAAATGCAAAGGGTTTTTTCCTCAAGATTGTTTTTGAAGATATTTTTATGGTATTTATATTTATCAATGACAACAAACTTTTATTATTACTCTAATGGGTATATTTTGATGCCATCCTTATTCTTCATTTGCATGGTTTTTGATTATTTTGACCAAGGATTTACTCAATACAGATACATGATGATAAAGCACATCGTTTATGAATTAAATAGATTATCTTATATATGAGGAATGATTTGGACATGCATGGAACATGCCAGGGACTGGTTAATAAAATTACCTCAATGCATCAATAGTCTCATTAGAAGAATTATTTAGCCAAATCAGATGAGTTTTTACCTAGTATATTCTAAACCGTATTGTGAAAGGTCTTGATGGTAAAGGTATCATGTGCCTAGTAGAAATTATTTACAATAATTATGAATTACATTCATTCAAAATATAGTTATTATTATTATTATTATTATCTATGATATTTTTTCTATGATAAAATATATGGGTGAATTTCATTATCATTTTATTGATTAAATGGAACATGTTTTCAATAATTTACCTTCCCATATTGATTCTAACTTATATTATAATTATAATTATTTAAATATAATGTGTGTTCATTTATTTACCTTTCCATGTCAATTATCCTTATTGATTCATGATAGCTTCAACTGTACTTAAAAATTACTAAGAATTTGATATGACCCTTATTTTGTTTCCTTTCCCTAGGATTCCATGAAGTTTAACATGATTGATATGTAGGAAAATTATATATGGAGTAAAGTTATTCTTCAATTTTTTTTTGTAATTTGTATTCTCAAATATAATATGTGAATCATGTATGTATCTAGTTTACCAAGACTACTGAACTATTCAATACTTCTAGATAATATTCCTTATGTCTTATTAAAATCTAATAAAGTATGACACTGAGTCTGGGATACTGGGGTTAGGGTCATTATAGATTCTATTTATACCCTTTATCTAATATCCATGTTTTATAGGCACTTAATTTACCTTAAATGTATAGTTTTATCTGGAATACCAATTTTCACCCAATAGAGTTTACATTAACTGAAAGATTAACTAGAACACAGACTTGATAATAATACATTTAATCCATTTAATAATTTATGTCTTATTTCCATCTTGAAAATTATGATATCTCTACTAACTCTTTATAGGATGAAATATCACTATTTTCAAACAGTAATGGGTCACCGTATTCAGTGAGTAAAAAAATTTATATATTTTTTATTCTAACCTCTTTGGTGCTCTTACATAGTACTTTTGTTTGAGGATAAAAATATTATATGGTGATTTATATAATATATACCTATAAAAACTCTTGTGTATATTGAGAATCAACTATATCATAGTCAATCTTGATCCCACTATTATTCTTGAGTATGTACTTCCTCTCAATAAAAATGGATTTTCTTATGATAATCACCTTCTTATCTGTGGGGTTGTGCAGATAGTATCCTCTTGTTTCTTTAGGATTTCCTATAATGATATACTTTATTCCTCATGGTTCTAGTTTATTTATAGATTTGGTAGTAAAAAATTCCTTGCAACCCCATGCATAAATATGCAATAAAATAGGGTTCTTTCCACTCCATAACTTGAAAGTAATAATATTTTATACTTTAATTAGTATATATTTTAGTGTGTATTCTATAGTGTGAAATTCATATCCCAAAAAGGATAATGAAAGAATTATATGTCTCTTCATTAACCATAAAATGTCAAGAAAGGTATGGTTCCCCCTTTCACTGAAACTAATCCTCTATGGTGTATAAGTAGGAGTGAGTTGGGATGGATCCCCACACCCCCATATATCATCAATTAATTATTGGTTATGATACTCACTAATTCAACCAAATTGAATCTTATTTATCTTCTTACCAAGTTGATTATCTACTTCCTTCTCAAACTCCTTGAATTTATCTGAGGATTCAAACTTATACCTCATTAATTAGACATATCCATATATACTTAAATCACCAGTAAATGTAATGAAGTAAGAATACTAACCTCTATCTTATACTAGAAAAGGTATACACACACATATTTTTACTAATTATAGAAGCTCTAGAGAACTTTATCCTTGTATACCAAATTGTGGCTTTTCCATTTAACCTTGTAAACAAGCATGACATCTTTCAAGTGGTTTTGGATAAAAATATTTTAAGAAACCATCCTGATAGAGCTTTTTCAATTGATTCTCATTTATATAAAAATTATTGTGATTCCATAATTGGGTATGAAATGAGTCATGTGAACTTGATTCATTATCAATTTAAAATACTTGGTTTTCATAGTTTTATATATAAAGACCATTATTTATATATTCCTTACAATACGATATGATTTTATTAAAAAATAATTAGTTTTTATTTTCAAACATGAAAATAAAAGCATTTGTATCTAGGTAGGATGAAAAAATTGTGTTCTTGGTAATAGTTCGTACATAATAATAGTCTTTTAAAACCAATAACATCATAATTTGAAATAGAAGGCAGTAATATCCAATGGCTATAATAGCTAGACTCTCACCAATGACAGTATGTAAATCCACCCATCCTTTAGCTATATTTTTAAATCTACTTGTTTCATGAATTTGAATACATATGAGAGCACCCCAAGATATAACTAATACCAAATATGTAGATATAGTTTGGTAACACTTAACAAATAATTAAACTAGAGTTTTTCCTTTCTTCTTTAACTAGTTTTAGTTCTTATTACAGTGGCACAACTTTCTATAAGAAAAACATACTATATCCTTTCCCTTTTAATTTATTTGGATATTCCTATTCTTATAAGGGTAGTGCTCGATATCCTTAGACTTAGAATGAGTGTAGGTCCCTTTTTTACCTTTCTTCTTTTTCTTATCCACCATAAGGAGTATAAGATTTTAAATCCCCATGTCCTTATCAAATTTTTGAATAAATATATGGAGTTTCAAGAGGGACTTATCAATATTGATCATTTTATAATTAATAATGAAACTAGTGAAGCTATTAGTTAGTGAGGATAAAATGAGATCCATTTGAAAATCATCAAGGATAGTAAAACCTAATATTTCTAAGTGATCAATTTAGCCAATAATATTGACTACATGAGACCTAATTGGTACCAAATCTACAATATAACACATGAAAAATGCATTGAGGATCACATACCTCTCTTATCTCACCTTCTCTTGATAAAGATCATGAAGGTGAGACATGATGCTACACACTCATATATCACCATGTTACTTAAAAATCTCTATAAACATGGATGATAACATAAAAAATTGTACATATATGGAATAATTGAAATGTTTCATATAGAAAGATAGTTATTCCTCTCTAGGGTTGTGGCAGACATTTCAGGAATAATGTTTTCTGTAACATATAATTTATGTTCATGGTGTAATATGATGCATAAATGCCTATACAATTCTAAAAAATTCACGTTAGTGACAAGGTTATCCTTATTTAGTAGGGATCCCAGTGAAGTTTTCTATGTTCTATGGTTTAAAATATCTATAATATATAAGATTATAATTTTCATACATCATATAGATTACTAAATTAGATAATAAATTTTTAAATTTAATAATATCCCACTATTTTGTTGAAATCTAATATCCATATGTATTAATTTTGGAATATCCTATCTCAAATATATTATAGAGGAAATAAACTATTTTATACTTCTCATAACTCAGACTTGGTCCTAACAAGTTATTTGAAGGGTTTTAGGTAGACATAACTTTCCAACTACATTAACCCGCAACTCCATTCTCTATTGAGTGGAATCCTCAATCTTGAAATCTTAGATAAGAATTTCATCCACTATTTGTCTCTTAGTTACACCAGGTCCTTCTTGGGTAGTAAAATCTTGATGTGTACTATGTTAATTCAACCTAACAATTAAAATTAAAATTACACAATAATTGAAATCACCCTGATTTATGTTGAGAAAGCATTTTGAACTGTGGTTCATTTTTAACTCAATTAATGGAAGTCTATACTGACGTAATATTTAATTTTATATTTTTCTGTATGTAAACTACCCATTTTATCTTTCTATATGCTTATTAATATTTAGTAGATTCTACTTATGTGATTAAACATGTGTTTATCCCATTTAGGTTAAATACCCTGAGGGGGGGGGGGGTGAATCAAGGTATGACATATTAAAATAACTTCCCCTTCATATCTTGTTTCGTTGTTAAAAAACATCCTTCTATCTCTTACAAGTTGCAATGTATGAACATAATTTAAAAAATTCACAAGACACCCCAATTTTACTTGGTTCAACCTCACTGGGCTATGTTGAAGGAGCATACAATGATGATGTACCAATGTACTAAATACACTAAGGCTCACTACTAAATTACAAGGTTCAGTATAGATTAATTCTATGCCTAGGATCACAACATTTACAAGGTTTATGGTCAGATCACTACTTTCCCAAGGGTCACTCCCTTTGTCTCTTTCTTTGGATCACTGTTGTTGGAAATGATCACCTTCTTCCTCTTATTTTTCTCACTACTCTTTGAATGGATCCACTCACAATTTATAGACTTTTAGATCCCTTCATTTGCACGAATCCATGCATTATCAATTGTAGATAGATGCTCTATTGAATTATTGTTTTCACCCATATATGAAATTCAATTTTTATCATACTATTAGTCTACATAAATTAATTTCACAAATTGTTTAGTCCTTTCACAAACTTCCTTGATTCCTACATGAACTTCCTTACACTGCATGGTGAGAGTGCTTCGCAAACCACATTTTTTTCCATGGACTATCCCTGATTCATAGATGTGATGTTCTTCTATAGATGACCTCTCCTTCATGGACGACTGATGCCCTGTAAACTAATTCAACTATGCAGACCCTTTTCCTTTGCGGGATACAGTTCCCCAAAAAAATCCTTCTGTGGATTATCTTCAAGGAACTATTCTCCTTTTATGGAATCCTCCATTGCAAACCTCTTCTCCTTCATATAATCCTCCCTCGTGAACTACTTTGGACATATCTGAATTCTTCCCGAAGCGAAGATGTTTTCGAATGAAAATTTCTATTTCTAATGATCTAATTAGTAGTCACTATATAGGAAAATAGATCTGTAAAATATACTAATCTAATTTCATAAAATATTTAATGTGGAACAACCTTCACTGCGATTTATGCTATATGGTCTGCATAACATGATTTATCCTTTAAAGTGACCAATATCTTACGCGAACTAAATCCCTTTGTGGCTCCTCAAATTGCCACCTCATTTCCACAAATGATGGTCTATCCAGTGAGCTTCAAGCCTCCCGCAGACTCCAAGAATCCTGTGAACTATTTTCCGTTCATGATCCACATAACGTCCTTTGTGGTCTGCATAACACTTCTATAATGAAATCCTTCCTTTGATGATTTCATTTTCCATTCCGAAAACCTCATTTTTTGTCCGTGAACTATGCTTCATGGTTCTTAAACTCGTTTTGAAGAATATAATTCCTTTTCCAAAAAGGAAATTCTTTATTTTGATGTCCAAAACTAGGAAACTGTGACACATTAAAAACCTACTTCAGTAAACACTAACCATATTCACAGTCATTTGGATTCGTCAAAAAACATAATCACACCAAAAACCACCAAGAAAACGCCTTAAAGAATTTTTTTACCAACACATGTCTAGATAAAGTTACACATATTATAATTTTTTTATTTCATATTTTATGTCAGTTAATTAATTAATTTAATTATTTAAACTTATGTAAATTATTAATTCCACTAATTATAAAAATAAAATAAATAAAGTGGTTTGACCATGATCTTTTATAATGGTTGGTTTAACTAGGGGAAGATAAACCAACCATTGAACCTAGGGAATAAAATATAGAACCTTACTTGGTTCAAGTTACAGGATTCCACCTATGATTCTATGTACCTCCTAGATTGATTTCACCTTGGCTCAAAACTTGAATCACCTCTACTCACTTGGGAGATCTATTCATTACATAATCTTACTAACACAAAGGTGAGGGGAACCAAATAATTGTTTAAAGGTTTCAATATAAAATAAACCATGGAAAAACAGACCCTAACATAATGAGAGGATATTAATAAACCACAAACCATTATTTAATTTAAGAAATTATTAAAAAACTAGGAAACAATAATGATTGAAATAAACCAATCAGAATATAGGCTGGTCTAATCTCATGGTCATCCATATACATGCAATAAATACCAAAAAATGCACTAGATATAATTGACTTCAATTTGTTCTTTATTATTAAGATAAACATGCTTGAATTAATTCAATTCAATTCAATTAATTAATCAATTAATTCCCTTTATCTTAATGACCTTATGAAATATCTTGGAGACACCTATTATTAATTTCAACATGGAAAATAAATGGATTTACTATCATTTTAAATATAATTACATGGAATTAATTCAGAATTTATTAATTCTTCAAACCTTGTTACATAGTCACAATATCAGATATCAACAATGTAATTAGATTTTTAATGATACAATTAATTATTCTTTATATAATTTAGTTCTTTTATTTATTGGGATACAACATGGCATATAATAATGAGCTACATGCCATGGTTGTATCTTTCTGTGTATCATGGATAGATACCTAGGTAATCAACATGTATCTCATCCATGATACATGATGAACTACACACCGTGTATTCCACTTTCTGTGTGCCCACATAACCCACCAATAGACTCAGAATGTTCTTCAGATGTGGGGATTATTGAGTCACACAGTGTGTATGCCAACTACATTCCTTGTATATTTTTAATACTATATAATGTAATTATCAATAAATTCATGCTGTTTATTTCACCACATTATTAGCATAGACTTTTTTGATAATCCATGAAGACTAAATGATGTATTCTAGATACAATCTATGTGGTGCGATAGACCGTATTCAAGGATATCTCGATATACATGTGGTGTGCATTAAATGCACCAAATGATATTACTACATGGTGTGTCATGTATTTTGTTACATGTCGAGGTGTAGTGAAATTAGGTACACGACATGTAATTTCAGTCACATGCTGTTTATCCTTGTCTGCCAACCAGAATCCTCACCACCACTTGATGAAATTTCTAATCATTCTTTATCAATTCTTAATCCGTTTAAGATGATATCAAACTTAAATTAAGAATATTAATATTTTTGAAACATGTTAATTAAACTATGAATTAAATAATGAATAAAATATAAGTAAAAAACTAATGAAAATTATGTATAATTGATCAATAAATAATAAATAAATATAAATTATTATGTGACTTCTCTGATACCACTTTAAGGTTTTAAGCATAGTGGAAGCACAATTTGGGCATAACCAACTCAATTTTTTTTTATAATATATGAATAATCTGGGATTAAAATGAAAAATAATCACCATGATGAAAAAAATTAATACCAAGATTAATTGATAAGAGCTTGAAACTATGAACAGGGGTTATTTTCACACATAAATTTTAATTAATTTACTTAATTTAAGAATTTCCTTTTATTGAATTTTTTCTTCATCATCAATGATCAGTTGATCACCTCTTGTCATATTTTCTTTTTTCGGGGTAATCAAGAGTATATTACTTTTAGTAGTGGTCTAAACATGAATCATGAACCTCTAATAATCACTGCATAATCCTATGGGTTATAGTGTGGATAAATCTAATAATTATGGTGGTCACTATAGATTACAAGAAAATCCTTCAAAGGGGAAGGATTACTTCTAGTATAGGAGGATAATTAATCTACATTTTTCAGAGCATTCTAGAGGAGATCTCTCTAGGGCTTGAGATAACCATCTCTAGATCTCATTGTGTACAATAATTCAATGAGGCTTGGGTTTTTCAAGAATTTCATAACATGGTTTAAATAGTGCTAGGGTTAGAAAATACTTTTTGGGAAAGGGACCTAATTATTTATCTTAATCCCCAGTGAACCCCATGTCTAAATAATAATATAATTATCATTATTTACTTGACATATTCTTAACTCAAGGATAAAATAATTATTTTTTTCTTGAGTAAGTAAATTAATTTTTATTCAAAAAATATTTAATATACCATTTCTCTCTAGACTAATAAACTCAATCCACCAATCCTCTTTAATATTTATCAGGCCTTGAATAATGAATCTTCATTTAATTAAATAAATATCACTGCATTATTTTCAAACAAATTTAAATATTTTATTCACTGAATTATTGAATAAATATTAATTTAATATTCACATTACTAAATAAATAAATATTTTATTACCTTATGAATTAACTAGAATATATAAATATTATGTATTTATGTAATTAAATAATTAACTACATAGTGAATAAATATTTATCAAATATTAAACTCACATATTTTTTTTAAATAACTAATAATTGAAAATTTGTGATAAACCTAACATGAATAATTATTAGACAATGTGTGAGAATAATATTTATCAAACAATTTAAATTCATATGGAATTTAACTGATGTTCTTAATATAATTAATGTATTACCATCTAGGCCCCTTTCTTAATGGAATTAGTCTACACTACCTACAATATAAGGGAAGCTTCTAAAAACACACAAAGGATCCCATATAGAAAAAAGTTAATGTCAAAATGACATGTAACCTCATATGAACATACACTATGAAATTTAATTCGTTCATCTCATATATATAATCAAGAAGGTTGCATTTTTGTGTCATCGACCAATGTGTTCAATGTTTTTTTTAATTTCTAGAAACACAATTTCTAATAATACCACAATGGAAATTAAATTAATCAAATATTTCCATTCCCACCAAAAGGAACTAAGATATCAACTTTAATTATAGAAAAGGGGAAAACCTTTCTCACATTATTCATTAACACCATATCAGGCATTACCTACTCAACATATTCTATTTCATCATGAGCATATGACATCGATATTTTCATCAATACATCAAATTCCACAACTCATGACATTATTTTATAATAATATTAAAATATAAATATCATTACACACATCTACATATAGTAACATCCAAGGACACATGTAAATTTTTATTTCCTACTTGCAGGTGATGTTCTTATAATCTTATATACTAAAGATTAACATGCTTGTACACTATGATAAAGTGTCTCAAATAACTATGACTCTCCACCCTTTATAAACAATATCATTTTTGTCCCATAAAAATATATCATCTGGATATAAAAATTATATTTAAGAATACTATCATGACACTTATAATTTTTCCTTCTTGAAGGAAATACTGTAACCTTTCAGTACAATATGTAACCTTAGGAAATTATCACATACTCCATCACACATAAGAACAATCGTGATGCGAGAATAAATTATATTAATATTCAAATAATGAATATAGTTAATCATAAAGAATTTAAAACTTGGTTCTAGGGAACCGAATCTAACATCGGATATGTTTGGATTTCCAACAATTGAAGGTAATTCTCCAAAGAACTTGTTAGAAATAATAAATATAGAGAATTATGGAAAATAAAAATTGATATTGTTATGTACTTATGAGAAAAGTCCTACAAAAAAGTGATGGGATTTTAAACCGTGAAGGAAATATAGGATAATCTTGAAAGTAGTTATGAAGGAAATGTAAAAGTTAAAGAGGCCAAATTAAAAACATCGATAAGAAATTTTGAATACATCAGGATGGTTGAGGAAGAAAAAATTTATGACTATTTCACTTAGGTAAACGAACTTGTTAGTAATATATAAGTATTCAATGAAAAAATTTATCACTTCATAATTTTTAAGAATCTTATGAGGAGTTTTAATGATAGGTTTAATCCTGATATACCATATATAGAAGATAGAGAGGATATTTCCTTAGATGAATTTTATAAAATTATCATAACTAATGAAATGAAACAAATTCTCTCCTTTAAAAATAAGTTTAAATATGAAATGGAATTTGAGTCCATGAGAATGTTGATAAATTAAATAATAGGTTGAAAATGCAGATTGAAGTGACTCCAAAAATAAATATGATGATGGAAAATTTTAAAAAATAATTTCTATTATCTCAATGAGATAACATAATGGAAATAAAAAGGGGAAAGGTAATTATCCTATTAGATGCTATAAATGTAATATAATAGGTCACTTTACCATTAACTTCCCATAGAATAAGGAATCTATCTCTGAATATGAAGGAAATGATAAACCTTACCAAAATAAGTGGAATAAAATTTCAATCATGTCATCAAAATTTGGAAAAATGAATAAAATAATTTCAAGAGGTAAGAGAAGAAAACTATTGATTATCCACTAAATTAGGATAATATTCATTGTTAATATATATAATATTCATGTTCTTTATTATTCATAAACACCATTTTAGTGCATTTTACACTTTGAACATCATTTCACATTATGATTGTAATACCTTCTTAAAATGCCCTATTATGTGGTATATTTTTGTACATCATTTTAAGTACCCAATGATTCATCTGATTATACATATTTTAATTTGATATTTTTTTAAATTTATATACACTCCAATATGAACATGTTTCATTCAGGGATCAATGGAGAATTCATGGAATAAGATGGGAATATTTTGTGATGAAAGGAAGCAATTCTAGAGAAGGCAAGATTGGAAACCAGCCCACTGATGAGACTGTGGGGCCCAACATACAGGCCCAATTAATCCCAACTTTCTTGGGATGCTATAAGACATGTATATAAACAAATCACTCTTAAGAAACTAATGCTAATTCGGACACCATGGTGGTCATTTAGGCGGCCCAAGTTAGAGATAAAATTATGTGCCATATTCTGCGGCCCAGAAAAACAGCCCACCAATTAAACCATATCTCGAAAACCATAACTTATTTTGGGATGATATTTTTCAGGATGTTAGGGGACATCTGGATATTAATTTAAGTCTTCTATGGACCACCCTAATTAGGACATCTAGAAGGTGTTTCAAGCGATTCTGTTCGTTGCATGAATGCTGGATGCCTTTTCGGGTCAAGGGTGGAAAAGTCTTCTTTCCACAAACTTTCCACAACCCTAGGCCTACCATAATCAAGTGGGATTCTTTGTACTATTGGAGGATCGAACCAAGGCTTCCAAAATTCCTATTTAAGGCAGTGTTGGTGGAGGATTTGAGAATCTTTGAGCTTGTTTTCATCTTAATGTTATACTGCCAATTTCTCTTTGTAATGTTCTTCCTTCACATGTAAGTTGTTTTAATTCATCCTTGTTTCTTAATAAAATATCTTCTTCTCTTATTATTATGTTCTTCTCCTTATCACTTTGATACCGTTGGTTCAAGGTGTGAACTTGTTCATACCAAACCTTGTGATATTATCACACAACGGTGGAGTGATTGTTATTTTATTGCGTTTTTTACTTCTCCATTTCCTCCCTCATGAGTCTACTTTCCGCTTCCATTGAAACAATAGAATCAATGGAGGGCTAACCCACTTATGGGTTGATCCAAGGGAGTAGCAAGGGGCTGGATTGGATATTATTTATCACCTCATTAATATACAATCACTTCTTTAATTGAAATTTTTATTTGATGATTTTTAAACTCCATCGTCCTTGTTGAATTTAAAGCCACACACTTCAACTGCTAATACGAACCTTTACCTTGAAGTGATCAAAACATTGATCCTTCAAGTGTATAGGTGATTAGTATTAAAGGGTGTAGGAATTAAACCAGTAAGTGATGATGTTGTTTTATCTCCTTAATGAACCCATCTCAAATTTAAGAAATTGAAATCATTAAAAAGAAAATACGTCCAATACACCCCGAGCAATAACCTAAGATCAAATCATTCTTTTAAATTGAATTCACTTAAATCTATTAGATATATTTCAAACCCATCCAAAATAAATCCAAGTTTTCCACTTCATAGCCGAAAACAGTCCACAAAATGTACGTTTCTTTAGGTTTCTTATTAGGTCTCTGTGGATTCGATAACCCAAGCTAAACTACAAGGACCGTCTTACCTTCTTCTCTTGGGTAAATTTGAGCGAGAAGCAAATTTTGGCGTCGTCGCCAGGGACCCAAGTAAGTCATCTAAACACCCATTCTATTCTCCCCCATTTCTTCTTTTCTCATCCAATTTCTATTATCTTGTCCCTTTCTCGTTTTTTTTTCTTTTGGCTCATGTCCGCCTACACCCGCGATAAATCAAACCGTCTAGTTAGGGTGGATAGTCCTGGGGTTGGGGAGTCAAGTACACCAAGGGAAATCATTCCATTAGATCCTAATCTTCCTAATACTCTAGAGTACAAAATTGAGCCAATTTCAATGGAAGGTCTTCAAAGAAACCAACTCATAAACCCGGGTGGGAACCAAAATGGAAACCCAAATGAGGAAGCCCCAAACTTGGGGAATGTAGTTGATCAAACCATGAATTACTACCTCACACCTTCTTGGACCAATGCCCCCTCATTCATTAGAAACAATTCCCTAGGATATTCCAACTACATCTTTAAACCCCATTTCCTAAATCACCTTCCCACATTCCATGGAATGGAGCCCGAGATGCCATACCTTCACATTAAGGAGTTCAATGACATTGTAGAAACCATGTGTCCCCCACATCAACTAGAATAAGCTAAGATGAGGCTATTTCCTTTTTCTTTAAAGGATCGAGCTAAAAATTGGCTAAACAATTTGAGACCATCTTCCATCAACTCTTGGGACCAACTACAAAGAGAATTATACAAAAAATACTTTCCCCACCATAAAACAATTGCACTTAAAAAGAGTATCCAAAACTTTTTTGAAAAAGAGCGAGAGTCATTCTATGAAACATGGGAGAGGTTCAAAGACACTCTAAACATGGTTCCACACCATGGTTTTTCTATTCCTGAATAAGTGAGAATTTTCTATGAAGGGTTGGGTCCGGGGAACAAACAATTCATTGAGATGATGTGTAATGGAACATTTAAAAACAAAGCCCCAAATGATGCTTATGAGTATCTAGAAAGCCTTTCTGAACAAAACCAAACATGGGGAACTTCACCTTATTCTGAAAATCCACAAAGAACTACTGGAATTCATACACTTAGAGAAGAGGAAAGCCTTAGGGCTAAACTCGCAGAACTCTCTAGGAAGGTTGAAGAGATAGACCTTAGGAAAGTCCATGAAATCCAAACTGTTGACCCTGTTTGCACAATTTGTGACAAACATGACCATAAGACAGACAACTGACCAACCATTCCATCCATAAAAGATGTTCTTTTAGGAGGACCCCAAGTGGAAGTAAATTCTTTGAACTTTCAAAAGCCTCAATACCAAAACACCTTCAACCCAAGGTATAACGACCGCCTAGGCTTCCGCTGAAAAGATAACCAACAACCTAGCCAACCACAGGGACAAAATCCTTACCCCCATCAGAACTACCAAACCCATAACCAGTTCCAAACCCAACCTATCCAATACCAACAGCCACCGGTCCATTTTCAACAAACCACCCACCTCCAAAATATCCCCCTGGGATAAACCAACCTACTCAATCACCCACCCAAACTGTTCCACAAAGCCTACTAGAACAACTGTGCAAACAAATGGAGAGGATGAACTCAGAGGTATCTTCCCTAAAACAAGAACTTCAAACCATCAAAACTGGAAAGGAACCCATGCCTACTCAGGCGGTGCCATCCTCAACTTCAAGGGGAGAGTCAAGTTGTGCTCCAACAACTCATGAACAACTAAAGGCTGTGACTATTTTAAGAAGTGGGAAATAAATTGAGAAACCTGAACAACTAATTCAGAACCCACCTGAAGATTCAAACTTGGATGAAAATTTAAATGAACCACAAGATCAAACTGAGGAAACTGATAACATTGTCAAGGAAACAACTCTTCAACAAATAACCCCACAACCTGCACCATTTCCTCAATGCATGAGGGGGAAAACCAAGCCTAAACTGAGTGAAACGTTGAGAGAAATATTTTCACAAGTCAAGTTGAACATACCCCTTCTCGATGCAATCCAAAACATACCTTCCTACTCAAAGTACCTTAAGGACTTGTGCACTTTTAAAAGAAAATTTTCACATAAAAACCAAGTCCTTTTGGCTGCTAATGTGAGTACCACCATTCAAGGGACCATTACTCCTAAGTTGAAAGACCCAGGTTTCCCTTACATCAATGTTGAACTAGGAGAAAGCAAAGTTATCAAGGCCTTGTGTGATCTAGGTGCTAGTGTCAATCTCATCCATTATGCTGTGTACTGCCAGTTAGAACTAGAAGAGCTCCAACCCACATCTGTCACACTTCAGCTTGTTGATCGTAACATTAGGGCTCCAAAGGGTATTTTAAAGGATGTTCTGGTAAAGGTTGAAAACTTCATCTACCCTGCTGACTTTATTGTCCTTGACAACCATCCAAACTTAGGAAATAAGGAACAAATCCCAATCATCCTTGGTCGTCCTTTCCTTGCAACAATCAACTCTGTTATCCAAGTCCGAAATGGGAACATGACTATCACCTTTGGGAACATGAGTCTAGACTTGAACATCTATAATGCAAGCTCACAAATGGGGGATGACGAGGAAATTAATGAAGTAAACATGATGGGAAGCATTGATAATGAATCCATGGAACATCAAGGAATATTTGATGGATGTTTAAGTCAGGATGAGATTGATTTACTTTGTTCATATGATGGAAGTTTATCTCCTTGGCTTGAATCATTTTCAAATTGCTCTTATGATGAAGTCTTAGGTCCAAAAATCAGTGAAACCTTTCAAGAAACCACTTTCATAAAGACCACTCCAACTTCCTTCCCTAAATCTGATCAAGCCAATCTTATAGCTGAAACTTCTACATGTGGGGAATCAATCCTATCTGAAACTCTAAAAAAAGAAATTGAACTTGATACAATGTCCCAATCTTCTGCTGAAATTCTGAACCAACCTGATCTTGAATTGAAGGAACTTCCCGGTACACTCAAGTATGCTTTCCTAGGGGACAATCAAACACATCCTATTGTCATTTCTTCTTCTCTTGAAGCCAATCATGAGAGGATTCTTCTAGATGTCCTTAGGAAACATAAGAAAGCCATTGGTTGGACCCTTTCTGATATTCCTGGGATTAGCCCACTTATCAGGACTCATAGGATTGTTATGGAATCTGATTCAAAGCCATGTTGTCAACCTCAACAACGAATCAATCCTAATCTCATGGAGGTAGTAAGGAAAGAAATTCTGAAATTGTTAAAAGATGGTATCATATATCCCATAACTGAGAGTGAATGGGTGAGCCCAATCCAAGTTGTTCCAAAAAAGGCTGGAATCACAGTGATAACCAATGAGAATGGAGAGATTCTTCCAACAAGGGTGAGTAGTGGATGGAGGGTCTGCATTGACTATAGGAAGTTAAACTCATTCACCAAGAAGAAACATTTCCCCTTACCATTCATTGACCAAGTCCTTGAGAGAGTGGCAGGTCATTCCTTCTACTCTTTCTTAGATGGGTAATCGGGGTACAATCAAATTGTGGTCTCCCTAGAGGATCAAAGGAAGACTACATTCACATGTCCATTCAGAACCTTTTCTTTCAAACGCATGCCCTTCGGGTTATGCAATTCCCCTGGAACCTTCCAGCGGTGTATAATGGGAATCCTCTCAGACATGGTAGGGGATTTTCTATAGGTCTTCATGGATGACTTCTCTATGTTTGGGGATACATTTGAGGGATGTCTGAGGAATGTAGAGAGAGTCTTGTCAAGATGCGAAGAAAAGAATCTAGTCCTAAACTGGGAAAAATTCCATTTTATGGTTAAAGAGGGACTAGTTTTAGGCCATCTGGTCTCAGGTAGGGGGATTGAAGTTGATAATGACAAGTTTGACATCATTTGTCACCTTCCATCACCCAAAAATATCAAGGAAGTGAGGTCTTTCTTAGGACATGCTAGTTTCTATAGAAGATTCATCAAGGACTTTAGTTCAATATCCCATCCCCTTTATGCTCTCCTAGTAAAGGATGCTCCATTTGTTTGGACAGAAAGCTGTGAGGGTTCATTCTCAACCCTCAAATCCTCTCTCACCTCTCCTCCCATCATGAAATCTCCAAATTGGAACCTTCCTTTCGAACTTATGTGTGATGCCAGTGACTTTGCTGTAGGAGTTGTGTTAGGACAACGTTGTGATAAAAATCCTTATGTCATTGCTTATGCAAGAAAATCCTTAAATGATGCCCAAATCAACTACACCACCACTGAAAAGGAGTTACTTGCTATTGTGTTTTCCTTAGAGAAGTTTAGGTCCTACCTCTTAGGATCCCCCATCATTGTGTTCACTGACCATTCTGCACCAAAATACCTCTTCCAAAAACAAGATTCTAAGGATAGACTGATTAGGTGGGTCCTTCTATTACAAGAATTTGACCTCACAATCAAGGATAAAAAGGGATTTTAAAATGTTGTAGATGATCACCTCTCTAGGATGGAATTAAAAGACAACTCAAATAACCTTTCTGTGTCTGATTCATTTTCTGATGAACACCTATACTCTGTTAGTGACTGCCCTTGGTATGCTGACATAGAAAATTTCTTAGTGACAGGAGTCATTCCAAAATTATTAGGGACTAAAGCTTGAAGGAAATTTCTTTATGATGTTAGACACTATGTGTTTGATGATCCATACCTCTATAAGTTATGCCCTGACCAAGTCATTAGGAGGTGTGTTCCAGAATCTGAACAAGAGTCCATCCTTGAATTCTCTCACAGTGAGGCATGTGGAGGTCACTTTTCCTCTAAGAAAACATCTTCTAAGATTCTTCAATGTGGTCTCTTCTGGACCACCCTCTCAAGGGACTCCTACACATTTTTTCAAATATGTCCTAGGTGTCAACAAGTAGGGTCCATCACAAAAAGGAATCAAATTCCACTCACTCCCATCTTAGTGGTTGAAATATTTGACTGTTGGGGAATTGACTTCATGGGTCCCTTCCCAAACTCTCGGGGATACCTCTACATACTCTTAGCTGTTGATTATGTCTCAAAATGGGTTGAGGCCATTCCCACTAAGTCTAATGATCATGGAGTTGTGATTCAATTTCTGAAAGAGAACATATTTTCAAGATTTTGAATTCCTAGGGCTATAATCAGTGATCGAGGAACCCATTTCTGAAACCGCCCATTCTCTTCACTCATGTCTAAGTATGGTATTTCTCATAAAGTGTCCACTTCATACCATCCTCAAACCAATGGTCAAGCTGAGTTAGTGAATAGAGAGATTAAGCAAATTCTTGAAAAAACTGTCAACCCCTCTAGGAAAGATTGGTCTGAGAAACTCTTAGATTCTCTTTGGTCCTATAGAACCGCATATAAAACCATTTTAGGAATGTCCCCATATAGGTTGGTTTAGGGAAAAGCATTCCATTTGCTAGTAGAGATTGAACATAAGGCCTTTTGGGCAATTACGAAAATGGATTATGATCTCTCATTGGCCGGAACAAAAAGGAAATTAGATCTCAATGAACTGGAGGAACTAAGGATGGAGGCTTATGAAAATTCAAGTATCAATAAAGATAGAGTTCAAGCCTACCAATCTAGCAATATCAAGGTCAAACATTTTGAACCGGGGAAACTTGTGCTCTTGTATAGTTCAAAACTTCATTTACATCCAGGAAAGTTAAGGTCTAGATGGTCAGGACCTTTCATAGTGCATCATGTATTCCCCCATGGGGCAGTAGAGATTCAAGATCCCACAAGTGGTTAAATTTTCAAGGTCAATGGTCAAATGTTAAAACCATTCATTGAATCATTCAATAAACAGGAAATAGAGGTTGAGTTAACTGAGCCAACCTATGAACAAGGAAAAAATTGATAGATTTAGGGTTCATGTAGGGCTAACGACTTTAAACAAAGCGCTGCATGGGAGGCAACCCATGGTTTTCAATTTTCCTATCATTTTGTTGTTTTAATAAACTTTATATTTTAAATAGGATTAATTAATCATTTTTATATTTAAAAAAATACTATTGACCTGTTCTTCTATTATGAGTATGGATGGGTATGAAAGGGGGGCATCGTATTCATCCGTGTCACGTGGTGTGATCCCTGAGTAATACCTTACCCAGAAAATTAAAAAGAAGACAATGTATCATTAGTTTGATTTAAAAAAATAGAAAAACAGGAAAAACCATAAAAATGATGATACTTGGAATTAAATAAGTTTTTGTGTTGTTTGTTTTGTCTGGTTTGTTCTTCTTTTTGTTTAGGTACTATTTTGGGTGATACATGTTCAATCAAGGAGGTGCCTACATCCCCCAAGAGATCAAAGGACTAATTTGGAGCAGAAAGAACTTCAACTTCAACCACCAGGTGATTTCATTCCATGATCCTCAGTTTCAATTTCCTTTTTGAACTTCCATTATCTACCTCTACTCTTTCTAAATTTTCATTTCTTCAAACACTGGGGACAGTGTTATTTTACGTTGGGGGGGAGATAAAATAAAAAAAATGATTTCGTGTAAAAAAAAATGAATGATTTGAAAAAAAAAATTTGTGTAAATGGAAGGAAAAATTCCTTAACTTTGAACATGGTAATACACATTGCACACTTTGAAAATGAATATCAAAAAATTTAGCATTCCCTGATTCTGATTTTAATCCTTGTATAATTTTATGAGCATAGATTTTGGAAAGTGTGGCTGTCCAATGTGATATTTCATCATTTATATTTTCATCCAAATAAAAAAAAGATCACAATGCATGTCCCTTGGATAGTGGGGTATTAGTTTGAGTTCATGGGGTCCCCTAAATAAATATCATAGGTTTGGTGATCATTTTAGTTTAATATGATTATTCAAAAAAAATTGCGCGTAGAGCAATGAAATGACCTAATGCGTGGCTTTCAGCACTTGGGGATCATGACTCCATAGTTGTCTGGCCCAGAGTTAGTAATTATATCTCTATTTTTGGTAATTTGAATTTGTTTTTGACTAAGTTTACTCGAGATTATGCTCGAGTATGTGGGATTCACTTGGTTCCCTAAGGTCTTTGAGCCTGGGAGCCATCAGCAAAGCCTCGCTATAGGGGTTGACTCTTTTGAGTGCAATTTCAATTACCATGGCAAAATTGAAAAAAAAACAAAAAACAAAAAACAAATTATAAAAAAAATGAATACTCATCTTAATATTGAAATTTGATTCCACCTAGCGCTTTCGTAATTTCCCCCTTGAATAAAGATGAACCCCCATGTCTATTGTGATGCACAACACATCCTCATACTTAATTGATATAGGATGAAATATGGAAATGAATTTGAACAAAGGAATGGGATTGGGATTGTGATCTGCTTATGAAACTATCTTGTATTAAAATATTTTTATGGGTTTCATGATTGTTTGGTATAAGTTTTTTTGGTGATCATTGTGTATTAAAATGTTTTTGGAAAAGGGAATTCGAATTTCATATTGTTGAGATATATTTTGCTCGGGACTAGCAAAACTCAAGTTGGGGGGTGTGATTAGCCACTAAATGAGGATAATATTCATTGTTAATATATATAATATTCATGTTATTTATTATTCATAAACACCATTTTAGTTCATTTTACACTTTGAATATCATTTCACATTATGATTGTAATACCTTCTTAAAATGCACTATTATGTGGTACATTTTTTAACATCATTTGAAGTACCCAATGATTCATATGATTATACATATTTTAATTTGATATTTTTTTAAATTTATCTACACTCCAATATGAACATTTTTCATTCAGGTATCAATGGAGAATTCATGGAATAAGATGGGAATATTTTGTGATGAAAGGAAGCAATTCTAGAGAAGGAAAGATTGGACACGATCCCACTGATGAGACTATGGGGCCCAATATACAGAACCATTTAATCCAAAATTTCGTGGGATGCTATAAGTCATGTATAGGAACAAATAACTCTTCAGGAGATAATGCTAATTCTTCCACCATGGTGGTCATATATGCGGCCCAAGTTAGAGATAAAATTCTGGGCCAGATTCTGCGTCCCAGAAAAACAACCCACCAATTAAACCATATCTCGAAAACCATAACTTCTTTTGGGATGATATTTTCCAGGCTGTTAGGGGACATCCTTATATTAATTTAAGTCTTCTATGGACCACCCTAATTAGGAAATCTAGAAGGTGTTTCAAGTGCGTTTGTTTGGTGCATGAAAGCTGGATTCCTTTTCGGGTCAAGGGTGAAAAAGTCTTCTTTCCACAAACTTTCCACCACCCTAGGCCTACCATAATCAAGTGGGATGCTTTTTACTATTGGAGGGTCGAACTGAGGCTTCCAAAATTCCTATTTAAGGTAGTGTTGGTGGAGGAGTTGAGAATATTTGATATTGTTTTCATCTTAATGTTATGCTGCCAATTTCTCTTTGTAATGTTCTTCCTTCACATGTAAGTTGTTTTAATTCATCCTTGTTTCTTAATAAAAGTTCTTCTTCTCTTATTATTCTGCTCTTATCCTTATCACTTTGATACCGTTGGTTCAAGGTGTGAACTTTTTCATACCAAACCTTGTGAGATTATCACACAACGGTGGAGTGATTGTTATTTTATTGCGTTTTTTTTACTTCTCCATTTCCTCCCTCACGAGTCTACTTTCCGCTTCCATTGAAACCATAGAATCAATGGAGGGATAAACCACTTATGGGTTGATACAAGGGAGTAGAAAGGGGATGGATTGGATGTTATTTATCACCGAATTAATGTACAATCACTTCTTTAATTGATATTTTTATTTGATGATTTTTAAACTCCATCGTCCTTGTTGAATTTAAGGCCACACACTTCAAGTGCTAATACGAACCTTTATCTTGAAGTGCTAAAAACTTTGATCCTTAAAGTGTATAGGTGATTAGTATTAAAGGGTGTAGGAATTAAACCATTAAGTGATGATGTTGTTTTATCTCCTTAAATGAACCCATCTCAAATTTAATAAATTGAAATCATTAAAAAGAAAATACGTCCAATCCACCCCGAGCGATAACCTAGGATCAACTCATTACTTTAAATTAAATTAACTTAAATATATTAGATATATTTCAAACCCATCCAAAATCAATCCAAGTTGGCCACTTCATAGCCTAAAACATTCCATATAATGTACGTGTCTATAGGTTTCTTCTTAGGTCTCTGTGGATTCGATAACCCAAGCTAAACTACAAGGACCGTCTTACCTTCTTCTCTTGGATAAATTTGAGAGAGAACAAACTATTGAGCAAAGAAGATTTATATACTCATCCAACAGTGAATCTGAATGTTTTTGTGGTGAAAAACTCACCAGCTTCATGGAGCATGTAACGACCCGAAATTTTGAATAAATCTTGTTTCCTAATTTTGTGTGTTGTTTTATTTTATTTTATTTTTATACTCAACAAAAATGTTTTATTTGATAACATGAGTATAATTAAAATGAGACCGTTGGGTTTTGACTGTTATATGACCGTTGGTCAATATGACCGCTATAAACTAAACGTTTCGATTATTTTCTCTAAATACAAGTAATCTTGGTTAATTTATATAGAAAGAAGATTCGATGGCCTCACCCAGTAGTCTTGGACTGATCGAAGCCCATCTAACAGAACTTGGGAAGGAGGTAGCACCACTGGGCTTTGCTCTAGACCAAACCCAAGATGAACTTCATCGTGTGAAGCTAGAACGGGATCGCCTTCGCGAGAAGTTCAAACTGATAGAAATTACTACTCGTGCGATGTTGCCCGAGCCTCCCTCGGATTCTCTCACCTTAGCACACCTTACACTTAGGTCCTATGCTGGTGTGATAAGGGGATATGTAAGAAGACCGTAACTGCCTTGTGTAACCCTTTATTTTAAATAAATTTTTTTATTTCTTCTTATGATGAAGTTTATGAATTTTCAAATGTCTGGATAAATATAATATTCATATTTTTGATGAATTTTAGAAAAAGGATATTTTAAAAATGTTTATGTAAACTTTAAATAATTAAAAATGTGTAATGATTTTCAAAAAATGGTCTTCTACAATTATGTTCAGTACAAAATTTAGAGTCTAATAAGATCAACTTGATTTTAGATGAATAGTAAATTATGAATAGTGATTTTATGCTTAGGATTAGTAATGTGACCAAATGGATAAGTAATCTCACTTAATAAAAGTATTAATATAATCTAGGACCTTGATTAAGTAATGTGATTCAATAAAATGGTTAAATAACGGTTTCCTAAATTATTATTCAAGTATTAGTTTTTTGGGTGAATAGTGTTTTTTTAAATTAAAAATTAAATTAAAAATATTTAGAAAATTATTTTTATAAAATGGACTTCATTTTTGAACTCAGAGCATCGATATTATGTTAAGGTAATTTTTGGGGATTTTTCTGAAAAAAATGAATTTTCGGTGAATAGTGTTTTTTAATTAAAAATTTAATTAAAAATATTTAGAAAATTATTTTTATAAAATGGATTTCATCTTTGAAATCAGAGCATTGATATTTGGTTAAGGTGAAATTTTGGGATTATTCTGAGAAAGTTGAATTTTTGATGAATAGTGAAAATACAGTTTTTATGTTACGGGTGTTTAATGACATCATTAAATGATGTATTAAGTATGTAATCAATATGGTCGACTTATGAATAGTAAGATAAGGTATGATATGTCCCAAGTGGCCAATACCATGGGCAAATACCATGGGCAAGCCCATGGTTTTTCCAAAACCACTAATGAGGTGTCCCTTGGCCATTAAGGCCTTGTCCCCTCACTTTCCCTATAAATACCAAGCCATCCTCTCATCCATTCGACTCCCCACTCTCCCCAACGACGTTATGGTCTCATTACCTCCCAAGGAGTCCTCCCAAGGTGCCCCCAAGCCCTCAAGGTCCCAACCTTTGAGTTTTAAGAGTTACGTTTTAAGGTAAGGGATCCGACCTCTCTCTTTCTTTTCAAGAAATATCTTTTATGTAATTTCTTTTATGCTCCATGTTCTTATGTTAAAGGATGTTCTTTTATAATCATATTACTTACCTATTCATGTTCATATAATGAGAGATCCCCTCTTACTCTCATTATTTAGTTTTATGATGTCTTAAGTGGCGCCGTTAGGCTGTCGAAATTTTTGTAACGGATTCTTTCTCCCTTCTCATTTTTCAAGATCTATTTTCATGTAAATTATTTCAAGTTCCTTTTTATTATGTTGGGATATGATATCTAAATTTATCATACTGATCTTTTATGATCATATGATGAGATACCCCATTTTATCTCTTCAATTCAGTATTTTGATGTTTTAAGTGGCGCCGTTAGGCTGCCAAATTTTAAAGTGGTTCTTTCACCTTTCTCCTTTTTCAAAGTTCTAATTCCATGTCAAGTCTTGAAAGTTTCTTTTCATTATGTTGGGGTATGATACATAGATATATCATACTGATATTTTATGTTCATATTATGAGAGACCCTATTTGATCTCATCCATTCATTTTTGTTGAGGTTTAAGTGGCGCCGTTAGGCTGCCGAATTTCTAAGGGGTTCTTTCACCCTTCTCGTTTTCAAGTTCTACTTCCATGCCAAGTCTTTCAAGTTACTTTTTATTATGTTGGGTTATGATCACTATATCTATCATACTTATCTTTTATTTTCATATTATGAGAGACCCTATTTGATCTCATCAATTCATTTTTATTGAAGTTTAAGTGACGCCGTTAGGCTGCCGAATTTTCATAAGAGAAATCTTATTTTGTCTTACTTCCATGTTTTTCATTTAAAATGGTATGTCCTTAAAATTTCATTACCATGATTCATATCCTTTATATTATGTCCCTCTACTATTTTTATAGATCATTTATGAGTGGTCGACCCATGTCCCCTCTCTTTTCAGCGTTTTCTAAAACCCTGTAATGTAGCCGTTATGCTGCAGAATTTTCGTCTCAAAATGCCTCTCTCTTATTCTTAAAATAATTTTTTGTTATTAATTGAATACTAAAAGATCTTATTTATATAGGGGTATTCACATATATATAAAAATGTTCTATTTTAAATTCTGGGATTTACATACATGAAACCCGCTTTCCCTTTCCGTGGGTTTAAAGTTACATAAAAATCATGTCTTTAAAGCTGTTTTTTAAAACGTTATGATTATGAAATGAAACCCATTTCTTTAATGCTATATGGGTTGTTTATGAAATGATTGATGATGATATATGTGGCTCACATGATAATAAAGACATGTCAAGGGTGCTCCCAGATAGCGCTCCAATGCATTGGGTAAAGACTTAATCTCTAGAGATGACTTTTTAGACTGATACCTTGTTGAATAACCTTGGTAATTTTTAATGACACCTTGAGGATGGACCTTGGAGAAAAGAAATTATTGTCAATATTAAATTTTTCAGCCACATATTTAAGTTATGAAAAATGTCATTTTTATTATGATATATCTCATGATTTCTTTCTCAGGCCTTAAAGTTCTTTTCATGACCTTGTTGAAGTATCTCAAGTTCACATGTAAAATGTTTCTCTTGTTTCCCTTACTGGGCCTTCTGCTCACCCTTTCTTTTTATGTATGTCCCCAGGTTATGAGATGCAGTAATGAACCTAGGATGAACATGAGGAGAATCCTTTCAAGTGTTTAAGAAGAATGTTTTATGTTTTCATGTTTTAAGTTCCTGGTTTCCAAGACAGTAAACCTTAAAGATACTCATTTTTGTAAAATGTAATGAAAGTTTATGTGATAAAAAGGTGGGATGCTATAGTTGGTATCAGAGGATGGTTTAGTTATTTGTGGAAATTAGGATATGAAAACTTTAGGAAGAAACCTATATAAAAGTTTAAATATAGGAAATCTTCCTGGTATTTTGGTGAGTATTGAGTAATGGGTTTCCAAGCAAATACATCCCTGTCTGGATTCGAGCAGGTAGAGATAGCTCTGGCATAGATGTACATAGGGGTAAAACCCGAAAACACCGCTTTGAGATAGACTCAAACGGGAACTAGTACACGACAACGGGCCTTGCTGCACTCTTGGTTACGACACTCCCGGGGGATATGCTTTGGTAAATTCATAAGCTTAGTATGAACCATTGTTAATGGAACAAAGATGAAATAAAATAAAGATTCACATAATAATATATGATCATGGATAACCTAGATGGGAACCTAGGGGATCACAAGTTAGGGTATACTTTTATTCTATAAGTTATCCTTATATGCTTTCAGTTCCTTTTCATGATTATTGGATAAGTACTTAAGCCCCTAATTATGCTTTCTCTTCTTAGTTAATGGTGGTAAATGGAAGAACATGTTCCAACAACCAATGTGATAGGAAATGCGACGATTGCTGTATTAATATGATAGGGATGATTAGGGGATTAAAAGATGATTATTATTTTGGAAGACGTTCGCTATTTTGGGGACCCTATATGATCGAGGTAAATAGATTACTATAGTATTTTCATCGATGAGTAATGTTGACTTATATTTTGAAGAATCGATGAATTTAAGGTGGACTTATAGTAATTTAGGTTACTTATGGGAATGATTAACCTATCTTGAGTAAAATCTATTTAGGTTAGCTACTTTTGTTATAAGATGTTAGGAGTGGTTGATGTTGTTTGGAGATGAACAATGAAGTTTATTTTGGAAGACTATGTTATCAAATCCTTCTTGTATTTGGGTTTCAATCTTAGTTTGGTTTATTTTGAGGAATTTTAAGGACTGTTATTTATGGAATGGTCTATGATGAACTTTGGGTAGTACCATAGAACTTTGAAGATTTAAAAGTAGTTTCCATTCCTATGGGATTATTTATTTTTGAAGAGTTGTTTTACCTTACCCTTTCTGTTTTTGGGATAATGTTTAAAGATAGATGAAATAGATAGTTAATCTTTTGTGGATTATATGATTCTCTAGAAGATGATTCTTGTGTTTTGATGAGACCAAGTAGTTTTGAATGCTCATCGTTTGGAGAAAATATTAGTGTTGGTAGGGACTTATTAAAGGATGAAACTCTACATAAAGGTAGGTATATTTTCTATGTAGTAAATGAATTCCTCAAAATTATGAAAAGGAACGTAAAACAAAAACGTTGTTGGTTTACATTTCCTACTTGGTAATCAAAGACCGTTTACACACATCATAAGTTTGGGATTTTCTTATGGTTAACTTTGTCCTAATCATGTTTTCTATCACTCTCCCTTAGAACGTGACCCTTGGTTTTTTCCTCCATGTCCATGTTTTCCTACATGGGATCCTAGTATGGGTTAACTCGGGTGACCTTTGTACATCCCTTTCTTTCTTTTAAAGTAATAGTTTTACTGAATCCTTTTCTGATGTGGGGCTTTCAATAAAATTTCAAAACCCAATTTTAAAAATTGCGAGGACACAATTTCTTATGGGGGGAAGATTATAACGACCTGAAATTTTGAATAAATCTTGTTTCCTAATTTTGTGTGTTGTTTTATTTTATTTTATTTTTATACTCAACAAAACTATTTCATTTGATAACATGAGTATAATTAAAATGATACCGTTGGGTTTTGACTGTTATATGACCATTGGTCAATATGACCACTGTAAACTAAACGTTTCGATTATTTTCTCTAAATACAAGTAATCTTGGTTAATTAATATAGAAAGAAGATTCGATGGCCTCACCCAGTAGTCTTGGACTGATCGAAGCCCATGTAACAGAACATGGGAAGGAGGTAGCACCAATGGGATTTTCTCTGGACCAAACCCAAGCTGAACTTCATCGTGTGAAGCTAGAACGGGATCGCCTTCGCGAGAAGTTCAAACTGATAGAAATTACTACTCGTGCGATGTTGGCTGAGCGTCCCTCAAATTCTCTCACCTTAGCACACCTTACACTTAGGTCCTATGCTGGTGTGATAAGGGGCTATGTAAGGAGACCGTAACTGCCTTGTGTAACCCTTTGTTTTAAATAAAAAATTTTATTTCTTCTTATGATGAAGTTTATGAATTTTCAAATGTCCGGATAAATATAGTATGCATATTTTTGATGAATTTTAGAAAAAGGATATTTTAAAAATGTTTAGGTAAATTTAAATAATTAAAAATGTGTAATGATTTTCAAAAAATGGTCTTCTAAAATTATGTTCAGTACAAAATTTAGAGTCTAATAAGATCAACTTGATTTTTGATGAATAATAAATTATGAATAGTGATTTTATGCTTAGGATTAGTAATGTGACCAAATGGATTAGTAATCTCACTTAATGAAAGTATTAATATAATCTAGGCACCTTGATTAAGTAATGTGATTCAATAAAATGGTTAAATAACGGTTTCCTAAATTATTATTCAAGTATTAGTTTTTTTGGGTGAATAGTGTTTTTTTAAATTAAAAATTAAATTAAAAATATTTAGAAAATTATTTTTATAAAATGGACTACATTTTTGAACTCAGAGCATCGATATTATGTTAAGGTAATTTTTGGGGATTTTTCTGAAAAAAATGAATTTTCGGTGAATAGTGTTTTTTAATTAAAAATTTAATTAAAAATATTTAGAAAATTATTTTTATAAAATGGATTTCATTTTTGAAATCAGAGCATTGATATTTGGTTAAGGTGAAATTTTGGGATTATTCTGAGAAAGTTGAATTTTCGATGAATAGTGAAAATACAGTTTTTAAGTTACAGGTGTTTAATGACATCATTAAATGATGTATTATGTATGTAATCAATATGGTCGACTTATTAATAGTAAGATAAGTTATGAGGTGTCCCAATTGGCCAATACCATGGGAAAATACCATGGGCAAGCCCATGGTTTTTCCAAAACCACTAATGAGGTGTCCCTTGGCCATTAATGCCTTGTCCCCTCACTTTCCCTATAAATAACAAGACATCCTCTCATCAATTAGACTCCCCACTCTCCCCCAACAATGTTCTGGTCTCATTACATCCCAAAGAGTCCTCCCAAGGTTCCCCCATGCCCTCAAGGTCCCATCCTTTGAGTTTTAAGAGTTACGTTTTAAGGTAAGGGATCTGACCTCTCTCTTTCTTTTCAAGAAATATCTTTTATGTAATTTCTTTTATGCTCCATGTTCTTATGTTAAAGGATGTTATTTTATACTCCTCTTACTTCCCTTTTCAGGTTCATATAATGATAGATCCCCTCTTACTCTCATTATTTCTTTTTACGAAGTTTTAAGTGGCGCCGTTAGGCTGCCAAAATTTTTGTAACGGATTCTTTCTCCCTTCTCATTTTTCAAGATCTATTTTCATGTAAATTATTTCAAGTTCCTTTTTATTATGTTGGGGTATGATATCTAAATTTATCATACTGATATTTTATGATCATATGATGAGATACCCCATTTGATCTCTTTAATTTATTATTTTGATGTTTTAAGTGGTGCCGTTAGGCTGCCAAATTTTAAAGTGGTTCTTTCACCTTTCTCCTTTTTCAAAGTTCTAATTCCATGTCAAGTCCTGAAAGTTACTTTTTATTATGTTGGGGTATTATCTATAAATATATAATACTGATATTTTATATTCATATGATTAGAGACCCTATTTTATCTCATCAATTCATTTTTATTGAAGTTTAAGTGGCGCTGTTAGGCTGCCGGATTTCTAAGGGGTTCTTTCACCCTTCTCATTTTCATGTTCTACTTTCATGCCAAGTATTTCAAGTTCCTTTTTATTATGTTGGGGTATGATATCTATATCTATAATACTGATATTTTATGTTCATATGATGATAGAACCTATTTGATCTCATCAATTCATTTTTATTGAAGTTTAAGTGACGCCGTTAGGCTGCCGAATTTTCATAAGAGAAATCTTATTTTGTCTTACTTCCATGTTTTTCATTTCAAATGGTATGTCCTTCAAATTTTATTACCATGATTCATATACTTTATATTCTGTCCCTCTACTATTTTTATAGATCATTTATGAGTGGGCGACCCATGTCCCCTCTCTTTTCAACGTTTTCTAAAACCCTGTAATGTAGCCGTTATGCTGCAGAATTTTCGTCTCAAAATGCCTCTCTCTTATTATTAAAATTATTTTATGTTATTAATTGAATACTCAAAGCTCTTATTTCTACATGGTTATTCACATATATATCAAAATTTTCTATTTTAAATTATGTGATTTACATACATGAAACCCACTTTGCCTTTCCGTGGGTTTAAAGTGACATAAAAATCACGTCTTTAAAGCAATTTTTTAAAACGTTATGATTATGAAATGAAACCCATTTCTTTTATGCTATATGGGTTGTTTATGAAATGATTGATGATGATATATGTGAATCACATGATAATAAAGACATTTCAAGGGTGCGCCTAGATAGAGCTCCAATGCATTGGGTAAAGACTTAATCTCTAGAGATGACTTTTTAGACTGATACCTTGGTGAATAACCTTCGTAATTTCTAATGACACCTTGGGGATGGACCTTGGTGAAAAGAAATTATTTTCAATATTAAATGTTTCATCCAAATATTCAAGTTATGAAAAATGTTATTTTTATTATGATATATCTCATGATTTCTTTCTCATGCCTTAAAGTTCTTTTCATGACCTTATTGAAGTATCTCAAGTTCACATGTAAAATGTTTCTCTTGTTTCCATTACTGGGACTTCTGCTCACCCTTTCTTTTGATGTATGTCCCCAGGTTATGAGATGCAGTAATGAACCTAGGATGAAGATGAGGAGAATCCTTTCAAGTGTTTAAGAAGAATTTTTTATGTTTTCATGTTTTACGTTCCTGGTTTCCAAGACACTAAACCTTAAAGATCCTCGGTTTTGTAAAATGTAATGAAAGTTTATGTGATAAAAAGGCGGGATGCTATAGATCATATTGAAAAAGGGTTTGAAAATTTATGTAGTTATGAATATGTTTCATAACCAACTGATTTTTATCACATGTTTAAGAATAATCTTGAAGTTTTTATTCATCATAACACTATGTTTAAGAAGGAAAAGTAAAAACTAGAGAAAGAAAACAAGAATCTGATTAATAACAACCCACACATAACTATCCCATAAATTATATGATTTATGGAGTATATTTAATCAATTATATATTAAATTATTTTTTAGGTTTATATTTTTAAAGAATTATGAAATTTGTTACATTACAAAGTGGTATTTTCCACATAGTTTCCATTTTTCTGATAAAAGTGTCTTTTATAAGGACACACTTTCTTTATACAAGGTAACTCCCATAACAGGAACTATGAATTTATTAATATCCTACCTCTTACTTAAACCCTATGAAAACATTTAAAAATTTTAGATAATAAAAAAAGGATTAGTAAGGGGTATAAAATAAAATAAAATCATTAATCCATTTATAAACCGAAAAACTCAATAAGAAAGTTTTATTTTTTTTAAAATTTTCATTTGAGCTCAAATAATTGTTTAATTTTCCATGAAAAATACATAATTAAATATTATATTTCAAAAAAATATCATATGAAATTATTAAGGAAAAATCATAATCATAATGATTTCTTGGAAAACATAGTAACTCATGAATACCTTTCCTTGAAAAATAATCCTTTCACCTTTCTTTAAAAAAAGGTCATAATGATTCTTTAAAAATATAAACTCATTTTATTACCTTTTGAAATCAAAATATTTTTGGTATAAACCATTACAAGAGTATAATATTGGTTTATTGGTACATTATCCACACATTCACCCGTAAAATAGACCTTATAATGGAATCACCTAACTAAATAATTCCTTCACCTCTTTGAAGTAACCTATCACTAGTAAACTCTGTTACTTTATCCAATTCAGTGGAGAGCTATATCAGGATCACCCATCATCAGATCTATATTGGGATCACATTTCATTCAAATAAAATTTCCAATAACCACAACATGGATAAAAAAATATATATTGAACTTTAAACATAAAAACAATTTAATTTTACATTCAATACTATAATCAATAACACTTTTATTTATCTAATAAAAATGAGAATAAATGTTCATTTACTTAAAAAGTTTTTTTAAAATATTTTTTTAGAATATTTAGAAAAATATTTTATTTTAAAATAACCATGGAAAATTTCAAATTAATATTAAAATAAAATAATGGTCATGATGGTGGGAAAAACTATCATTAAAATAAATATTATTTTCACACTTTTTTTAAATAAATTAAAAAATGGGTTGTATGGAAAACATTAAAAAGATTCATTTTTAATACATTGTAAAGAAAGTAAAAAATTGTAAAAAAACAACTTTATCAACCTTTTAAATATAAATAAGAACATTATTTAAAACATTTAAAAGAACCTTGAAATGTAAGAAAAATATTTCATAGGATACTTAAAAGAAAGTACCTTACCAGGAGTTTCAAATCATTTTTCTCATATATATACCCTCATGAGTTATAAAATTATATTATTTTTATACTTTATTAACAACCCCTTTCATTTTTATTCTATTATCATTATTACCTTTATTTCATTTGTTACTACGGTTTTTTATGTTACTAAAATGGTTAAGTTAATATTGGAATTTTTGAGGAATATTAGTTTGTAAGTCCAAAATAACTTTTGTAGGTTAGATAAGGTCAAAGGGATCAGGTTTAAATCATACCAAGTATCCTAATTAGGAAAAAAATATTATTATAATTAATTAACTGTCTTCTTAGAACCATTTATGAAATGTGGATGTGGAAAATGAAATACATCGTATCATGGAAGCGGTAGTCCATACATTCATATAAGTGCCATTTTCATTTTTCTACTGGATGTAAAATAATCAATGTGTATAATATTTCACTTTTAATGAATAATAATTATGTTATATATGTCATATTTATTCATTATTTCCATCCTTATGACCAACCATGTTATGGAGTAATGAAAAATGAATCACATTTCTTTATTGAGGTGGTATTCCACACGTACACACGAGTGATGTTATAATTTTCTGACTTAAGGAAAGGATAATAAGTTATATAAAATATTATCATTCTAGATTCATAATAATTTCAAAAAAATATGATATATTTATTAATTTCATCTTTATAACCAGCTGTGTGAGGCGGTGATAGAAAATGAAACACATTGCTTCGTGTAGGTGGTAGTCCACACATACACACGAGTGATGTTTTCATTCCCCATATGATGAAAAAAGATAAAAAGTGTTGTTACATAATTATAATAACATTTAAGTATATATATGGTGATAATTTAATTATGTTATAGTGTTTATAACATATTTTAAAGAGGTAGAAGATGAAATAAACTTGAAATAGGCTGGTTAGGACTTATACCTTCTCATTGGATATCTCCATTTGGATTGCACATTAATCCTTATAAGATTAGTCTTTTGAGAATACCAAGACATATAGGATGTAAGAGGGTTATTTGGAAAGTTTTTTGGGTAGGCCTTTGCTGTAATGACCCAAGATTTCACTATATATGTTCCTTAAATATATATGTCCGATATCTTGCTCCACAAGCAATGTTAAACAGAAATAAAAACCATGATACCTTTAGATAAAATAATAAGTATTAAATATAACTATTAATACATAGTCATTGATTTATAAGGTACGAATTGGAGTAACCACACTATAAAATATGGACATAATTAAAATAATTTCTATCTTTAATACTAATGAAATTCAATTAGTAGAGCCAAAACAACTAAAAAAACATTTTATAATTTAGATTTTTTTTAAAATTGGTGTTTATTTCAAGAAACCAAGTATATTATTATAAAATAATAATAAAATATATTGATAATATAAATAATAAATTACTAGTAAATTAACTAGTAAAAAATAATCAACATTTTAAAAATCTATTTTTCAATATGAATAATTTTCTGCTATATTTTTGGATTTTATTTAAATATTGAATCATAAAAGTTTATAAAATTAATTTTAAAAAATTAACCTCAATTTTGGATTAATAAAAATAATATAATCTTTATATTAATTTTTGGAATGTTTTTAAAATGATTGATTTTTAGGTGAATAGTGAAAAATACTGTTTTTACAAATAACATGACTTTTTTCACAATATTAGTATAATATTTTGAATTGGAGGTTTATGCAAAATTTTTCTAAAAAAATATTTATTTTATAAGTTAATTCATAAATTCAATTTTTTTAATTTATAAACCCATATTTTACATTTTATAATTTGGAATTATTTTTTTAAAAAAATAGTTTTTAATGCATTATACATTTAGTATTTTAAAATTAATTTTTATAGCATCTGAAAATTGATTAAAAAAATGGATTTAAATTTTTTAATAATTAGTTTCAAATTATATAAAAATTTCCATTTTATTTGTATGCATAAAGGATAAATTACCTAGGTAACAACTACTTACCGTGGTGAAGACTATAATGATAAAAATGAGAAAGCTTAGAGATAAAGAGACTAAAAAGTTTAAATTTTTTTATAATTTATTAGTGGAGGTTTTTGTTGAAATTATATTTTAAACTCTTAACTATTTATCAAATTTTTATCCATTTAATTTTAGAGAAACTTTCCATAATTGAAACACTTTGGGTATTTACAAAAATTCCACTCCTTTTCACTTATAAAAGGGGAACCACACACCTCACTCCCCCTCACACCAAAACCCGTTAATTTATTCCCAAAATCCACTCATACCTATAATAAACTCTTTTATACACCTTAATTAAGTTATTTTCTTCTAAAAAGTCCATCCCTCAAAGGTTTAATCCCCTTTACAAATGATACAATCTACGAAGTGAGGTTTAAGTTCCTAACCTCTTTTATTTTTACATTTCTATATGTAATTTTTCTCTTATATAAATTAATTTTTACCATATAATAATGATAAAATAATAATATTTTTTATACTATTATGTTATTATAATCATATTATAATCATTAACCACCCTCCCCTTTTCCATAAAGATAAATAAAAACTTGAATCATGTGTTGTACAGACAACTACCTCCATGACGCAACAAGTTATGTTTTCCTTTACCACCTTAAATGTATGGTAATAATAGGGAATTTAATATATAATTATTTTATTTATGAAATATTTTATATTCTTAAATGATAAATAATATTACTACTTTTTCCCCATTCTATGGAAAATGAAATCATTATCCATACGTATGTGTGGACTACCTCCTCCATGGAACAATCAATTTATATTTTTAATTTAATCACACAAATAAATGGATGGTCATGAGAAGGGTTTTAATTTACAAATATTATTTTTTATTATGTCATTAAATTTATGGTATAAAAAATTGTATAAAAAATTAATTATATGATAAAAAAACGATCATTGTTATTTTAATCATTTAAAACAAGCATACTAAGAGGAAAACATTCAATTATAATTATGTAATATTTTTATATAAATTAATTATTCATATAATTTCTGTATAATTATAATTTATCACACCAATAAACACCAAATTATATCATTATTATACTGGTGTAATGATATTTCGACTAAATAACCTCATAAAAGTCCATTAATCATGGTATGTTTATGTTTGGGTCAGTTTGACCACCTACTTGAAGAATGATATGAAATAATATTATGGATGATTATGAAAAAATAATTATTGGTATAAAATGATATAAATATTTAAATAGTAATTATTTTTTTCTTATAGAAAGGATAAATCAATATTTAACTCATTAATTATAAAAAGACCTTTCGTAGGTTAACAATTACTAAGAAATGTTTATTGTCGATTTTGTATTATAGGATGAAGACTAAAGTAATCAATAATGGAAGTTTAGAATTCATAAATAATAATAATTCAAAAATTATTGTAAATTTAATTAAATTTTAATTAATAAATTTGGAAGAAGAATGATTATCAACACTACTCTTATGAAACTATTACAAACAGTCAAAACTATAAACAACTAATGTGGGTAAATTGGAAAAAACTATCTAATATACTTATATATTATGATTATAAATAAAAATAAAAATATTTTTAAGTATGAATATGTTTATTAAATTAGTTATTAAGATATTTATGTTTTTCGTATAGGATCTTAGAGTGCTTCCAACTAATTAGGGAAACAAGGTAAGGGTTTTTTGTCTCAAATTTGAATCCCTTGAGACATGTTTAAGATATACACCATGTTTCCTTTTCAATTATGTATATACTACATGATTTTCAGTTTGTATCGTTATAATAATATATTTAATGATATTAAATGTTATATTTAAATTTATACCTCTCATGGGGCATTGATTCAAAAGTTACAAAGGGTGTAAGGGGTTTTTGAGACTCAAATATTTTCCTTAGGTCGTAATCACTCTTCTGTAACAATTATCATTACAGATTGATATTTTATAACCTATGATGATGTTTTGTTTTATTTAAAAATTATTTTATAGGGAAAACATGTTTAATAACAAAGTCTCTTTCCTTGATTATTCTATTATTTCATGAAAAATACATTTTTATTAAGAATAATTCTTATTTAATTTAATGAATGTTTCTTTCATATCCATGTTTTTACTTCCTTCCAATTTTCTACCTAACCAAGTGAAAGATAAAAATGTTTTTATATTATATTATCCTTATATTAACATTTATTCATTTTAATAAAAATGTTTTTTTATCCTTTTAATTATGTGGGTTTTCAATAAAGTCATTTCAAAAAATTTAAAAGGATTTTTTCCTTAAAAAGGATTTTATATAATTACATTATACTTCACATTTTGAAAAATGTTTTATTTAGTATTAGGGTATATTTATTAGAATTGTTTTTGAAATATTGTTTTATGAACTTTTATATTCATATTCTAGAAATTAATTTTGTAAAGTGACTTGGAAATCACATCCTTTTTAGGATGATATTATGAAATGTTTTTTTTAAGAAAAATCCTTTTTGTGATTTCTCTTCCATTTTCAAAAGATTATTCTTCAATGGGGTTATGTTTCATTTTTAAACACATATATTCTTTTATTATGTGATTATATTTTATGGTAAAGTTTTTGGTATCAAATTATTTAATTCATGATGATATTTTACACTGTTTGGATATTTTATGAAATCTATTTTACTTCCATGGGTTCTTTTTGAAAAGTCAATATTTTCCATTTGGATATTTATGAAAACCATTTTTCATGGGTTATATAATATTTGATGATGATTGATCTTAAATAGTATACATATATATGTATTTTGAAGTTAAGGGTCCTATATAGATCTCCAATTCAACGGTTAAGGTTTCATATCACAAGAGATGATGTAATGTTGAGTGAATGAGATGAGAGAATATTGTTTTTGACAATTTTGTTGTGTGAATGAGATATGGGAATATTTTTTCCCAACTTTTTTATTTGAATGAGATGTGGGAGGCGTTTTTCACAAGTTTTTTGTGTTAATGAGATTCCAAACAATTTTTTCACTAGTTTTTGTGTGAACATGATGAGGTTTGTTCATACTATTTTTCTATTATTATGGTTGTCCAAAATTTAATTTTTTTTATCAATTCATGAAAAAATTTAAAGGTGCATTTCATTTACATAAAATTGCATTTTTTCTTGATTTAGACTTATGTTAAAGTATTACACACTTTTATGTCATCCACACATGTTAATTCCAGATTTATTGCCTTAATCCCCAAGAAAGATAATGCCCTCAATATTAATGATTTCAGGCCCGTTGCTATTGGAAACACAATCCCAAAAGTGATTAGCAAGATTCTAAATCATCATCTGGGTGGTATTGCAAAGAGTATCATCTCCCTTAATCAGTTTGGATTTGTTCCAGGATGGAGCATCCAAAATTGTATTTACAATGCATCTGAGTGTTTCAATGTCATGAGGAGAAAGGTGAAGGATGATAATATGGCATTGAAAATTGACATTTCCAAGGCCTTCAAAACCATCAGATGTATCTTCTTGTTCACCATTATTAAAATGCATGGGTTTTCCCAGAGATTTATTGATCTTATTGGATCCATCCTTTAAAGTGTCAGGCTCTCTATTCTTGTTAATGGCTCTCCCAGGGGATTCTTTCAATGATCAAGAGGGGTTAGGCAAGGAGAACCTCTCTCTGGTATGCTGTTTTCTATTTCAGAGGATTATTTGAGCTGGCGTCTCAATGATATCTCCAATTTTGGATGGTATCAGAGAATGAAAATTTGGAATCAACTGCATGCCCCATCACATCTATTTTATGCTGATGACATTATTCTTTTTGGAAGGGATGATAAAGGAACCATCTCTTGTATCAAAGGCATCTTATCACATTATGAGGAGGTTGCAGGTCAGGATATTAGTTGGGGGAAATAGCTGGCTCTGTTTGGTAAAGGTATTAGCATCTGAAAACAATATAGAGTGGCACGACAGCTTGGTGTCCAGCGAGGTGTTCTTCCCTTTATCTATCTTGGGGTACCATTATTCTGGGGCAGGGTTAAAAGGTGTTTTATGGACAATATTGCTCTGAAAATCACAAATCAGTTAGCAAGTTGGAAGGGAAAAACATGTCCTAGGTAGGAAGAATAAGTTTGGTCAATTCTGTGATCACTTTGATGTTTGTTTACTCTTTTTTAGTGTATTGTTGGCCTAGAACTATGCTTAAATAATTAACCAGAAGGATAAGAAATTTTATTTGGACTGGACCAGTTTATGAGAGGAAATTGGTCACTGTGGCATGAAAGGATTGCATTAAACCTCTTCACATGGGTGGTATGGGTGTCAAAGACATCAGATTTTTCAATGACACCTTGATCAATATGTTTGTCTGGAATTTAATTTCTAATTTTGATGAGTCCATGGAATTTCTTCGAATCAGGTTTCTTAGAAAGTTGTATAATGGGTACTCTGCATACCTTGGTTCATCTATTTGGACTGCAATTAAGCAGGCCTTTGCTGACATAATGTCCTGCTCTAAATGGATTGTGTGAAAGAAATCCCATCTTAATTTCTGGACCACACCTTGGCTAGCTCGACCTATCTATGATGATATTGAAATTCCCACTCTCTTAAGGGGGACTTCCATCGCTGATTTTCAGAACAATTAAATAGAAATAAACAGTTTGCTTCCAACTCATGTTGGACTGGAAATCACCAGGTATCGGTATATGGATTGTGACACGCTGGTTTGGATGTCCAACTTGAATGGAAGATTCAATACACGTGACTGCTACAGGTTAATGTGTGGCGCCTCCCTCAATCCTCCATTATGGGTCACAGATTTCTACAAAACTTTCATCCCTCCATCTTCCTCTTTGATCATCTGGAAAATCCATAGGAAGAGACTCCCCTTGAAGGCTATGCTCCAGCGTGCTGGATTCAGTCTTGCTCCGTCTTTCATGCTTTGTATTCAGGCTTGCGAAGACTATGATCATCTCTTTGTCTTCTACAACCTTGATTCCAGGTTATGGACCTATGTTCAAGAGATATTTCATTGCTACATCCCCTCTCAATCGGTTGAAGGGGTGCTGAAATTTGTTTGTAGGATTAATAGCAGTGATTAGGTAAAATCTCTCCTCCTTGCAGCTGTGGCCAGCTTTTTGTCTCACTTATGGAAGGAGAGGAATGCTGTAATTTTCAATGGAATTGCCCCCAACTTCCATTCTTCTGTTCTGGAAATTCATGGTGCAATCCGCACTGCTTCCTCCATCCAATCTGGTTCCATGAGGAATGATGTATCTGATCTTGTTTTATTGAGATCCCTTGGTGTGCAGGGTAGGGAAAGGAAACCCTTGACGATGAAGCATGTACGCTGGATTCCCCCCATCTCACGATGGCTAAAAGTTAATGTTGATGGGGCTGCCTCTGGTGCACCAGGCCCCGTCGGATGTGGTGCTGTCTTCCGCACTCATAGAGGTTTTGTCAAAGGGTGCTTCTTTCATTATATTGGCAATGCGTTTGCCATTGAAGCTAAGCTATGGGCCATGATGAAGGCCATCAGATATGCTATCCAATATGGCTGGCATGACCTATGGATTGAGTCAGACTCGACTATTGCAGTCTAAACTCTTCGTGAACGGTCAAGAAATGTTCCATGGTGAATGTTACCGGTTTGGGTCACTTTCACTTGAAATTTTTCACATCTATCATGAGGCTAATCAAGTTGCGGATTCTCTCTTTAAGCGAGCTATTGCCGAGGTGAGCTCAAGTTGGTATTTTGTCTCCCCGGAATTTTGTGAGAGGCTTGTGCAGGCCGATTGTTGTGATGAGACTTACAATCGCCTCTGTAAACCACCTCTATGATGTTTCCTTTTGTACTTTTATTTTCTTTAATAAATTTCTCTAGGAGCAGGTGTTAGGCCTGGCTCCTGATCTTCTTGGTATAAGGTATTTTGATATCTTATTATGATATTTATGACTTCACTATATTTTCCTTCATGTTATGATACGTTTTACCCTTACTGAGTATCTAAGCTCACCCATTTCTCATATTTTTAATCACCAGGTTATGAAGATGATTATATCATGTGTAATATATTGAAAAGGGTCTAAAGTAGCATTATTTTGGGTAAATTCTCATAAGTGTAATAAAATAATATGTTTATGTAGATGATCTAAAAGTCACTAAACCAAAAGGTACTTGGGTTGTGTGACAAATTATGAGATATATTATCTATATCATCAGATTAATGTAATATTTAAGTTATTTTTATCTTGGGACTCTATATTTGATATCAGATAATAGTTTAGTTATTTATAGAAACTATTTTATTTAAATTTTGATAAAAACCCTATGGAAAATTCCAAGGGATGGGTTTATTTATAAAATAACATACTGATTTTTTGATCAAATAGATATTATGTTGTTCCCCTAGAATTTAAACCCCTTTCTAGATACTATAAGTTAATATTGGCTAAAAAATAGTTGTATCTTGGGGTAATAACCTAGAATAATGTGTGTTGGGTATTAAATCAACCATTACCCAATTTATAAAAAGGAGGACTAACTGCACACTTCATTTTGAACTCTCATAGGATATCCCACTCCACTCAGAGTATGGGAGATTTCTTGGCCTCTCCCCCTCACGGGGAGGGGACCCTTGTTTCATTTCCAACTCCTCCTTCCATCACCATCCCTCCCCCTAATCCAAGACAGATTCCTTGTTTTCCTGAAATCCATCTCTACCCTAAGGTTTTAGGTTTCGAAGACAGAGATACTTCCCTACCAATTTCTCCATCAGAGTTCACAATGACTTCTTTCCTCCTTGACTTATCCCTAGTTTATTAATTTTTTCAGCAGCGTCCCCCAGTTGGTGTCTTCAATAGATCCGTTACCACAACTTGGGATTTACAGCATCCGATGACGGTTGGTATGCTCGATCCGCAACACTTCCTCATCCATTTCAAAGATGAAGAAGACATGGCATGTTTTTGGTCTATCACCCCTCTATCCCTTGATTCCTACCATTTCTACCTTATAAGGTGGTCGTTTTATTTCCATGTGAACTTCAATGTGGATTCCTTATCTATTTGGGTTCATCTCCCAGGTTTTCCTTCCCCTTTTAGAACCCCTCCATTATCAAGATGATTGGTATCTTTCTTGGGAATTTCCTCTATGTGGACTGAAGAACAGAAGGTATGTTCCAACCCATTTCTCCTTGTTTCTATGTGTTGGTTGATTCTTTGAAGGACCTTATGAATTTTTTATAGATTGACATAGAAGGGGGTATCATTATAAATAAGAGGTTGTTTATGAATCGTGGATAGACTACTGTGACAACTGCTCTCGTATGGGTCATCTAGCCTTGAAATGTTTTCATTGAAAGGGTGTTGAAGGTAGATTTTTATCTCATGAGCCTACTCTTTTATATATTTATGATCGCTTCTGCCAAAGGTTTAAAGATTCACCCCCAAACTGCAATCTCATGCTGAAGAATGACGTGGATCCTGGTGGTTCTATTAATGACAACTCATGTATCCAGAAAGTCCCTGACTCATCTAGCATAATCGTTCCTTGTTATAATAGTTCTAGGATTCCCACCCCACCCCTCTTATGATTTTGTTGCCACCTCTTCCAATGGAAAAGTAGTTGGTGATAGAAGTCAAGCAGGGTTATGCCCTTCTCAATATCTGATGACCTCGAATGTCCAACTGATCTCAGCTATGGAAGGGAAGGTTGGTGATCATAATGTAGGTATGAAGGCCCTATCCTGAATGAAAACTAATAATCAATTTCAGCTACTGCATGACTATAATCTTGGAAAGGATAAATAGGGGTGGAAAACTTTCTGCTATAGGAAAAAGGATAAAATTTAGGTTGTAGTGGTGGTAGCTTTCCATGAAACCAATGATTCATAGGGATATTTTACTGCTAAATTCATCAAAGAGTCCATTAACATAGATTTAGACTCTTAGGATTCATCATCTGAGGAGGAAGAAAAACAAGCATGAGAATACTTCCATGGAATGAAAAAAGGGAAGAAAGGCATCACAAATTTAGAAGGTTATACTGGAATTCTTAAGAAGCATGCCAGACGAAGAAAAGACTATTCCAATTTTCCTAATCCTATGGTGAGTTGGTCAGTGGAAAAAACCATAGAATCCAAGGATCATAGAAACAAATAGACTGGTCTTAAGGATAATTAGGGACTTCCTAAGAAAAAATAGGAGCTGGTGGAAATTAGTGATGCCATGGGAGAGCAAGAGCATCTTGAAATTAGAGTCCATGAATTTTTTCAACCTAAAGTGGTTGAGGGATTGGAGGAAGTGGCATGTCTGGATTCCCCTCACAAAAATTATGAACCAAAGGCTCAGGGAGAAGAATTTCTGAAGCCAATAGTAAAATATCATTGAGGCTAAGATTAACTTGTAGGTGTCTAATCAAGAATTTCCAGTTCAAGATGAAGTCTCAAAGGTGATAGGAGAGCCCTAGTTAGGTAAATTTCAAGGGAAAAACCAATACCACTAAAAATTATCAGGAATAACGAAAAGAATATATGATAGATTTTTAATATATCTATAATAAAAGTTCTTAAGAGAGAACTCCGGGAAGACATCAAAGGGCATGGAAAAATTGAACAAGAAGATATTTCCACAGGGGATTGGTGCACAACTCTTGATCTGGTTTAAATTGAAACTTTTGTGTACTTTAGAGCAGCTATAATCTATCTTGATTTCCCATGAAAATTTTAAAAAGTTTTTGGCATTAATTTCATTCAATAATGAAGACTCTCTAAGGATCAATCCAAAAATTGACATTATAGAACTATCTTTGAATTAGATTGTAGTTCCCTATAGTAGATTCTGGTTTACTAGGCTTGGTGTTGGCGACTGGATTATCCTGGTATGTTTTCTGATGGTTTTTGGTTCAATGGTGGTTTAGTGTTAGTTTTTTCTCTATTCCCACTTGATCCCTTAAAAGTGGTTGTTTTTTTTCTAAAAATCAAATAAAAATGGAATTGGATAGACACTCCCAGAGGACATGCTTTGGTTAATCACATTATATTTTCAAGAAAAAAATAATGATTTTAGTATGAAGTTAAATAATTAAGTTAGAGAACCTAATTTTTAAAATGAACATAGGAAACCTAGGTTAAATTAAAGGAGTGTAAGATCAGTCTGATTACATCATAGTTAAACCAGAAGTATCATATATTGAAATGAAGGTGTCATTAGAGAATACATATTAGTATTAAGTTTCATATTCATTTGATTATTTACCCCGACTTGATCATAAATGTATTGGTTTTAGCATTTTATTGGAAATTGGATCATGAAAATGAATATGTGAAATGTATGTCCCTATGAATTCCAAAAGATGCATATTTGGGATAAATAATTTCCCATTTTTATAAAGGATAAGTGCGGTGGATATCTTAGTAAAATATATATCATGGTTTTCTTATGGATACCTTAGATTTTTAATTTATTTAATAATAAATAAAATTATGAGGAAATATTTATTTAATAGGGGGAATGTAATGAACCAATATTTCACTATATACATCCCTTAAATAAATAATATGATCAATAGCTTTCTTTGTAAGTAGTGTTTGACTTAAATGAAAAGCATGATACATTTAGATAAAAATATAAGTATTAAATATTACTAAAACCTAGTAATTGAATTACTAGGTATGAGTAGGTTTAACGAAATTATTAAATATGGGTATAATGAAAATAATTTCTAGTTTTAATACTAAAGTAATTCAATCAGTATAGCTAAAAAAATAAGAAAAATCATTATAAGATTTAAAATATATTTTTCTTAAATTGGTGATTTATTTCAACAAAATAAGTATATTATAATGAAATAATAATAAAATATATTTATAATATGAATAATATATTACCAATAAATTAATTAGTAAATGATAGGAAATAAGAATAATTAAAAGTTAACATTTTAAAAATTTATTTTTCAACATGAAAATGTTTATGATATATTGTTGGATTTTATTTAAATATTGAATTACAAAATTTTATAAAATTAATTTGAAAAAATGAAAATAATTTTTGGATTATGAATAATAATATAAGCTTAAGATAATTTTTTTAATGTTCTAAAAATGGTTTATTTTTATGTGAATAGTGAGAAATACAATTTTAACAAATAACAAGACTTTTATGAAATTATTAGTATATAAGTATGAATCATATATTTTTAGTAGATTATTTTAATAAAAATATTTTTTTATTAGTGATTATAAATTTATAAATTTTGGTTTTAATTTATAAAATTATATTTTACATTTTATAATTTATGTTTTATTTTTCAAAAAAATTGTTTTTGATAAAATATTAATTAACTATTTTAAAATTAATTTTAGAACTTTTAATAATTTAATAAAAAATGATTTAAAATTTAGAATCATTATGTTTAAATTATATAATAATGACAATTTTATTTTTGGCCATGAAGGATAAATTAACTTGGTAAAAACTAGTTACCATAGTGAAAACTAAAATGGTAAAAATGAGCAACCTTAGAGGTAAATAGCCTAACATGTTTAAAAATTTATACTAATTGATAGGTGGAGGTTAGGATCAAATTTAAGTCTTCTACTATCAATTATTTATCAAAATTGGATCAATTTTATTTTATAGTGACTTCCCATTATTGAAATTCTTTGGGTATCTACAAAAATGCCACTCCTTTCCACTTATAAAAGGGGAACTCCACTCATCACTTAACCACACAAAAAAACCACTTATGTTCATCCTAAAATCTGAAAAAATATCTTAAATACTCAAATATATTTTTATTAGGTTCTTTTCTTCTCAAAATTCCATCCCTCAATGGTTCAATCCCCTTCACAAAGGAGATCATCAAAGAAGTGAGGTATAAGTTCCTAACCTGCCTTTTTTTCCTATTTATTTATGTTCTTTTATTATAATCTAAATTTATTTTTACTAAATAATAATGATAAAATTAGTATTATTATTATACTGTTATATTATTATAATTATTTTACAACTATTAAATACCATCCCCTTTTCCATTAAGGAAAATGAAAATGTGAATCACATGTTTTACAGACTACCACCACTACGACGCAACATCTAAATTTTCATTAACTACCTTAAAAGGATGGTAAAAATACAGAATTTAATATATTATTATGTTATTTATGAAATATTTTATAATATGAAATGATAAATAATATTACACATTTTCCCCGTTCTATGGAAAATGAAATCATCATTCGTGCATACATGTGAACTACTGCCTCTATGGAACGATCAATTTCCATTTTTCATTTCATAACCACCATACATGGATGGTTATGAGAATGGTTTTAAAGGATAAATATGATTTTTATGACATCATTAATTTTTTTATTAAAAATTAGAGAAAATATTCATGATATGATCAACAAACAATTAACATTAATTTAACCATTTAAAACAAGCATATTAAGATGAAAATATTTAATTAAAATTATATAATATTATCATATCCATTACATATTCCTGTAATTTATTTATCATTATGATTTATCAAACTAATAAAAACTATATCATATCATTATTATACTATTATAATGATATTTTAACTAAATAATCTCATAAACATCCATTAGTCATAATATGTTCATGTTTCGGTCAGTTTGACCACATACTTGAAGAATGATTTGAAATTATATCATGGATGACTAAAAAAACATAATTAAAAGTATAATATGATATAAATATTCCAATAATAATTATTTTTTGGTTCTATAAATAATATATCAATATTTAAATCATTAATTAAGAAAATAACCTTTGTAGGTTCCAAATCACCGAAATATGTTCGTTGTCAATTTCATCTTTTAGGATAAAGACTCAAGTACTCATAAAAAGAAATTGAAACATCATAAATAATAATATGTTATCCATTAGAGTAAATTTATTTAAATTTTAATGAAGAACATTCGAAGATGAATGTATACCAACACCTCTTATACATAACTAGTACAAATGATCAAAACTATGAACACCTAATGTGATAAAATATGAAAAAACAAACTAATATACATATATATAATGATTATAGATGAAAATTAAAAAAATGGGTATGAAAATGGTTCTTAAATTATTTATTAAGATATTTTTTAGTTATATACAGGATCTTAGAGTGTATCTGACTAAGTGGGGAAACAAGTTATGTGTTTCTTTGTCTCAAAATTGAGTCCCTTGAGGCATGTTCAAGATAATTAACATGTTTCATTTTCAATAGTGTAAATACCAAACGATTTTAATTTATTATCATTATCCTATTATATTTAATTATATTCAATGCTCTATTAAAACTTATACCTTGCATGGGGTTTTTATTCAAAACTTATAAAGACCGTAATTAGTTTTCATGACTCAAATATTTTTCTTAGGTAATAATCACTCTTCTTTGAATATTAACATTCAATATTGAGATATTCTCACCATGATGATTTTATATTGTATCTAAAAATTATTTTGTGGGGAAAAAAATTTTCACACCAAATTATTTTTCCTTTATTATTATGTTATTACATGAAAATCATTTTTGTTAAGAATAATTACCATTTCTTTTAATTGCATTTTTCGCCATATCTATGTTTTTAACTACCACCAATATCCTCCCTTAGTGGAAACTCAAATATTTTTATATAAAATGATCTATATATTTCACTTTATTCATTTAAATACAAATATTTAATTATTATTTTAATTATTTTTATTTTTAATAATGAAATTTTAAATAATTTAAAAGGATTTTCCCTAAAGTTAATTTATATACTTACCTTATACTTCAAAATTTTAAGTATTTTTAATTTCTTATCGAGGTATATCTATGGGAATTTATTTTGATGTAATCATTTAATAATTCTTATCTTCATCTTCAAGAAATTTATTTTTGAAAGTGATTTAAAAATCAATTTTTTAAGATAATAGTAAGAAACATTTTTAAGAAAAATAATTGTTGTGACTTATTTTCAACTTTAAATGGATTCTTCTTAATTGGTGTTATGTTTAATGTTTCACCCTATATATTATTTTATTGTGTAATTATCTTCGATGGTCAAGTTTTTAGTATTTAATTATTTAGTTCTTAATATTATTATACACTATTTGGTTGTTTTATGAAACTCATTTTACTTCCATGATTTCTTTATAAAAAATGAATTTTTTCATTTTTATGTTAAAGAAACCCATTATTTTTCCATGGTTTCTCTAAGATATGATGACGATTGGTTTTAAATGAAATATATATGTATGGATGATGACTGGTTGGGTCCTATGTAACCTTACAACGTATTGGTTAAGGTTTTATATCACAAGAGATGATGTAATGTTGCTTGAATGAGATGTGTGAATTATTTTTCCCAATTTGTTTATGTTAATGATATGGGGGATGATTTGTTCACAATTATGTTTTGTGAATGATATGTAAGAAAATTTGTTCAGAAGTTTTTGTATGAAATTGATGTGGAAATATTTTTTCAAAATATTTTTTTATGCTTATGGTTGTTCCACATTTCAATGTTGCTTATCAAGTTATTCCAAATTTTCAAGATGCATTTATTTTCTAAGAAATTTCATCTTTTAATGATTGGGACTTATTTTTGAAGTATTTAGCACTTTTATGTCACGATCACATGTTATATAATCATTAAGATGTATTTTGATCCATGTAATATATTTTATTCATCCTTAATGATATTTTTATGATCTATGTTTCACTAATATGTTTTATTATTATCTTATAAGGTCATTTTATATTTTATTATGATATTTTTGTCTTATTTATATTTTCCTTCATGTTATGATATGTTTTCCCTTTACTATGTGTCTAAGTCACCCCTTTCTTTTATTTATAATCCCCAGGTTATGAAGATGATTATAACATCTTAGATATCAATAAAAGTTTCTATAAGAGCTTGATTATGGTGAAATGTTCACAAGTGTAGTAAAAGAAGATGTCTATGTAGATAATCTATAATACACTAAACCTTTTGGTCCTTGGGTTGTGTGAATGAGTGTGAGTTTTATTTTCTAAAAAATAAAATTAATGTACTATTTAAGTTATATATATATATTGGATCACTATATTGTCCAAGATAAGTGGATAAAAATGTGTGAATAGGTGAGGAGAGGAGACACAATTTTATAATAGTGGGGGTGAAAATCTTGTAAATACTTTAAAACTTTAAATTTTATAAATGTATTTCTCACGGTAAAGTGGAAAAAATGTCCAAATTTCAAGGAAAATATAGGGTATGGTTTAAATACACTCAACCAATCACATTTATCTAAGTTTTATAGATATTTCATGTTTCATTTATTAGTTTAATCCCCTATTAAAACTTTTATCCTTTACCAAGAAGATAAAGATTTACCAAGGTAAGTATTTTTAATGACCAAAAATTAAATTTAAAACATTATAATTTCTAAATACATAATTAAAAATATGAAATACATTTTTAGAGATTCAATTTGTATAAGTGGTAGACATTAATTTCAATATATGTGTGAAAAACAAAATTAAAACATCTTTTTAGAAAAATATAATTTTTATGCATAAGAAAGATTTTATACAAATATAAAATATAATAAAGATTTATATATAATTATTTGTATTATTATTAATAAAAATAGATTTATGGAACTTTAAAACCAATGAAAAACCAAATTGGGCTTTGTAATTACTTGAAAATAAATGACAGTTTTTATAAAAATCGATATTTTCCACTATTCACTCAAAAATAATTTTTAAAAAAATCCAAAAAATTCACCCTAATATAATTTTGATACAATTAATTCAAAAATTAATTTAATTTTATGAATTTAAAACTATAAAATTTATATTTTATTTTTTAAATAATACCTTATATTTAAAGTAAAATTTTTAGCTAGAATAAAACCAATTCTTATTCAACTAAAATATCATATTAAATGATAATATTATATATAAATCTGTAAAATATATTTATTAACATTAATAGAAACTTAAATTGATATTTTTTTAACATTACCTGGGATGTCAAGTTCTTTACTCCTTTTATAAATTGCATCCTCACAATTTTATTCATTACTTAAACAAGTGAGGGAATTTTTCACTCATAGACTTTTATAATTCCTATGTTTCTTCTTCAATCATATGGTTTCTCCATAAAAATTTTAATATGATAATGTATTTATTTTGAAACACTTTCTCTTTATGATCAAGAAATTGAACTATTCTTTCCATATAAGATAGTTTTTCCATTAACTATACCACTTTAGGGATCAAAACCTAGGATGCATGTAACACTCGAGACTTTTATGAGAAATATTTTGTTTTTATGTTATATAAATCATCAAAGGAATCTTTCACTACACAAAACACTAGATTGGATTACTTTACACGCAATCGTGACCTTCCTCGATAGCTTACATCGTACGCAATACCGAGTTTTACTAAACAACGATATGCTATTAAAATATTATTAAAACTAGCCGTTATGAATAGTAATACCTACTTTTTGAAATTTTTAAAATTTTATTTTTCAAAATGGACTTCATTTTTGGATTCGGAATATCAAAATTAGCCTAGGGTGAAATTTTGATATTTTTCTGAAAAGTTTCAATTTTTGATGAATAGTGAAAACACTCGGTTACTATTTAAAAACTGATTTTTTATTTAAATAATTATTTATTTTATTTAAAATTTTTTTTGGTCAAAATTTATACATAATACCTTTATAATTTTAAAGTAATTTGTTAGAGTAATTTTATAATAATTTTAGATATATAAAAAATTTATTGAACTTTTCGCCGTCTTTTACCCACCTCTTAGGAGAATTTGCAAATTTACAGAAAACATAATTTTACCACTTCTGTGAGTGGAATTTCGAAAATCCGAGAGACACGGTTAATATCAAGGACTAAAATGTGGTTCAATGAGATAAAAATAATTTTTGGTGAATAGTAACTTTTAACTTTTTTTACCACGGTTAAAAGTAAATAGGGTAATTAAGGGTAAAAATGATATTATTATTACCCTAACACTTGTCCTAATTCTATTGGATAAGTGTAATTAGACCAAAAACAACCTTAGGAATAAAATATGACCATTTAGGCCCACTTGGATTAGATTAGGACATTTAATATTAATTTATTTAAAGAAGGGTTAAAATAGTTAAAATCAAAGTTTAATAAGTAAATCATTTTTAATATAGGGTTATACATAAGATAAATTCTAATATAAATATTAATTAGAAAGATAAAACGATTTCATACATAAGAGTATTTTATTTGTAATTTTTAGACTTTACATAATTTAATTTATTTATGACACAACGATGATGCACTAATTATATTATTAATGAAATATTGACATAATTGATGTTATAAATACCCAAATATATGTAATTTGAGACTTTTGATGAATTAAAATAATTTTATCTATTAATATGACATGTTAGTATTGATTTAATTAACTTTGTTCGAACTAATCGTACTGTTATGCTTTTCACAAAAATCAATTACCAAATAGTGTCAAAATTTACATAAAATAGTTTTTAAAACAAATATTATATTATTAATTGTTATTTTATTCCTAAAAATCTAAGGTTCGGCCAAATTACTTAGATAAGGTTATAAATATTAATAATATACAACTTGGGGTTCTTTTGGCTTGTTATAGTAAGTTTATTAACCTTATAGTGTAAGAAAAGAAGAAGACACGGTAAAAGTCAAATTATCTAACTTAAAGTTAAATCTAAATGATAAGGTTGAAAAAGATACCTAAACTTGTATAAATTATATTATATGAGAGGATTTAGACCCATCCTCACCTTAACTTCTAAATAAATCAATTTGGAGCTATTAAAAACCGAATATGACTTTATAATAAACTAATATTTTTTGTTTTTCCAAAGGTGCCCCTCTCCTCCCTTATAAAAGGGAACCTCCTCCCTCTCTTCCTCACACCACTTTGTGCCTTAAATCTCGTCCAAACCCTGCCAAATTCTCTTCTCCACTTCCCTCGAAACATCCTAGAGGTCTTGGTCTTCTTCAAAGACCAATTTTAGTGCCCTAAGAGGAGGTCTCAAAGAGGCGCTTCAAAGAAGAGGTAATGTCTGTTACCGATTCTTTCAACTTTATTTCTTCTTCCACTTCATCTTATTTAGTTTTTTAATTATGAAGTAATAACATCATTATCACTCATATACTGATATTTTATTATAATTATGAAACAACCCTATTTCATGATCTATCTATCCTATGTAAAATGAAATCACCGCGCGTGAGTATGTACGGAATACCGTCTCCTGGCCGTGGTGTAATCTATTTTCCACCACCACCTTACTTGGATGGGTATAATGGTGTAAATAAAAACTATATATGATTATTGTAAAGTGATATTGATTCTGAAATAGTATACATACACTCCAATACAATTCCACGATCATGGGAACGATATCATCGCTCGTGCGTACGTACGAAATACTGTCTCCACGATGTGATGCGACTCCTTCAACATGATTTTCATTGCATAATGTTTAAATAAATGAATTGAGTTAATAAATATAATATGTATTATACTAATACCATTCTGGAAATGAGGTATCTATAACCTAAAAAGAACAATAAGAATTTATTCGACAAAACACGCATAAGAACAAAAAGCAATAAACACCTGAATAACAAGTAACAATGAAATATTACTAATAATAAGCTAAGAATATGACCATATATGATATCATAAAAATGAGTATGATTTTGTAATAAGTCAATGACATTATTTAAATCATTATACAGGAGGTTCAGACACTTACGAAGCAAATCAGACCTAAGGTAAGGGAAAATCTCCCAATCTCATTTTTATCTGAGATTATTTATACTTCAGAATTTACTGGGGAATATTTATCATCCACATACATGTTTCATCAATATGTAATATTATTTACATCCACCTAAAATTGTTTAAATCCAATTTTACCCTTTGGTGAGTTTTTAGTAAAAGATATGAAAGGAATCTTTTGTCGTTTTTTGTACAAGGTACTTTTTGACTTTTCCGACCAAAGTACGAGAAGATTGTTTTTTAACTTATACGGCATGAATGGATTCATAGAACATTATTTCCATGAATATTCCTTTACAAGTTTTCAAGTTTATTTTTAATCAACTTCTTTTAGTTTAAAATTGTATGACATGTTAAGAAAGGAAAAATGTTTTTGAAGTAGAAAGGATATTTTCCTCAAGAATGGAGTTCAAGTGTTTTATCAAAATAATTTTCCATCTAAGATAATATAGGGTTCTGTTTATATCCCTATTTTAAATACTATTATTTATCCCATGTTATGAAATTATGATCTCTTTTTCAGGTCAAGATTTCCAAAACGACACGTTCTTATGAATATGATGTGATTGATATTTCTTTTGTTTACCCTTACTGAGAATTTGAGCTCACCCTTTTGTATGTCTTCTTTTCCCCAGGTCAGGAAGAAGGATATTAAGTAGGATATGCCAAAAAGAGACTCTAGATATGATGAAATAAATGGGAGACAACGTAGATGATTTTTGAACCAGTTGTTTATGTTTTGCAGTTTCTAAAGACACTATACCTATACGGCCCTTTCATGTTTTTTTTATATGTTGTAATAAGTGTACTTCAATTTTGATGTATTAACAATGTATGTAAAGTATGGGTCTTTATAGTTGGTATCAGAGGAAAGGTATAGTCAACCTTTGGAAACTAGGATGTGAAAGCCTTAGTAAGAAACCTAAGGATATGTCTAAGCATAGAACACAATCTTAGTGTTTTAGAAATGGCCATGAATAACCTATGATAAAACCTTAAGTGTAAAATTTTATTCTTGATTATGTGGTTTTCCTATGATAATTATTGTTGCTCACACTATTCTTCTTGGTTTTCGTCAATGGCTAGAACCCGAAGGAACCGTGTTAATGCGGAATGCGACGAGAAATGCAATGATTGTCCCCCCGAGCAACCAAACGTTATGGGAGCTGGAATGCAAAATCTTGTAGCCATGCTCACACAACTTTCTCAAGCTATGAATCATGCAGGACTTCTAAACGAGCAAATGAAGAAGCAAAATTCTGTTGAATCCTTCATGAGGCAGCGTTCGCCCTCATTAAGTGGGTCTAATGATCCATTAGTGGATGAACAATGGATCAGTACCACTGAAAATATATTTTCAGTTCTTCAATGTTCTGAACATGATAAATTCATCTTAACAGTTTATCTCTTGTAAGGTGAAGCTGATCAATGGTGGAATCTTATCAAAAATATGAGGCAAAGGGATGAAATTGAGTCTATGGAATGGGATGAGTTTAAAAACTTATTTTTCACTAAGTACTTCCCTCGTATTTTTCGAACAAAGATGGAGAAGGAGTGTCTTGAACTGAAGAAAAAGGATGATGAATCTATTTGTACCTATGAAGCAAATTTTACAAGACTTGAAAGGTTTGCTTATGGTATTATTATCCAACCTGAGAGTAAGATCGATTTATTATTTAGTGGCTTAAAACCAAGTCTTCGAAGGGAGTTAGCCATAAGGGACTTCAATAGCTATGAGGAAATCATTCGATGTGCTCTCAAAGTTGAGATGGAGATTGGAGTAACCCATCAGTCATATGGGTTTGATAAGAAGAGGAAAATGGAATTCAAAGGAAAATATAAAGAGCACACTGAATAGAAGATGAGTTTTCCCTTATGCTCAAAGTGTGGAAAGAAACATGGAGGGAGTTTTCTTAAAGGGACAAGTAAATGTTTCACATGTGGAAAGGAAGGTCATCAGGCATTTGAATGCCGCAATGATGGTAAGAAGATGTCTAGTGATGCGAACAAAGAAAAGGTTACACAGAGTGCACCTCCTACACTTTAATGTTACAAGTGCAAGGAAATGAGAAATTATGCCAATCAATTCCCTAATCCAAGGGTTTTTCATGATGATCGATGTCAACAAACTCTTAAGGCTAAAGACAAAGGAAAGTCACATGCAATTTCTATCAGTGATGTGGAGTATGATAACGAAGTGGTGAAAGGTACACTTACCATCCATTCTAAAGTAGCAAAGGTTTTATTTGATTCTGGATCCACCCACTCTTTTATTTCTGATGAATTTCATATGGGTATCACCGTATTACCTCAACAATTAGATGTTGAGTTGGCTGTGACAACCCCTAATGGCACAACAGTCGCATCAAAAGTTTATAATTCTTCTCCGATTGAAGTTTGTGGGAAAGTGCTTCCTGCAAATCTTGTGATCCTTCCTATAGTGGAATTTGATGTGATTCTTGGCATGGATTGGATTTCTCTATATGGATCTCATATTAGTTACCAAATAAGGGATGTCACATTTCATATTCCAGATCAATCTATGATCATCTATCGATGCAAGGATGAACATAACCTTCCAGTGGAAATTTCTTCCATTTTATGGGTCTTGATTCCACTAAATGAGGGTTATTTATCTCAAATGGTTGGAGAGAAACCCACGATTTAGAATATTCCCATTGTATAGGAGTTTGACGATGTCTTTCTGAATGAATTTCATGGTCTTCCACCAAATCGTGAAGTTGAGTTTTCAACAGAACTCATACCGGGAGCTATACCTATTTCAAAGACACCATATAGAATGGCCCCAATTGAGTTGCAGGAATTGAAGAAGCAACTCCAAGAGAATCCTGATATGGGATTCATACGCCCAAGTGTGTCACCTTTGGGAGCACCAGTTCTATTTGTTAAGAAGAAAGATGGATCAGTGAGACTCTACATTGATTATCGAGAATTTAACAAGATTACTATCAAGAACAAATATCCTCTCCTGCGCATTGATAACTTATTTGACCAACTACGCGGAGCTCAATACTTTTCCAAGATTGATATTCGTTCAGGGTATCATCAATTAAGGGTCAAAAGGGAGGATATACCGACGACGACTTTCCGTACAAGGTATGGACACTATGAATTTATAGTAATGCCATTTGGTCTTACTAATGCCCCTTATATCTTCATGGATCTGATGAATAGAGTCTTTAGAGACTATCTTGATCAGTTTGTGGTAGTCTTTATAGACGATATTCTTGTCTATTCAAAGATCAAGGAAGAACATGAAGATCAATTGAGAATTGTATTGAAGAACCTGAGAAATGAGAAGATTTATGCCAAATTTACCAAGTGTGAATTTTGGATTAAAAAAGTTGCATTTTTGGGTCACATAATTTCAAAAGAGGGGATATCTGTGGATCCAGAAAAAATAGAGGTTATCAAAAGATGGTCAAGACCAAAAACAGTAACCGAGATCCGAAATTTTCTTAGTTTGGATGGTTATTATTGACGTTTTGTGAAAGATTTTTCACGATTATCTAATCCACTCACCAAGTTGACTCAGAAAGGAGTTACGTTTGTTTGGACGGAGGAATGTGAAGAGAATTTCAAGGAGTTGAAAAGAAGGTTATCCAGTGCACCTGTACTCACACTTCCTTGTAGTGGAGAAAGGTTTGTGATCTATAGTGATGCATCCAAGAAGGGGCTGGGGTGTATTATTATTCAAAATGATATGGGGATAGATTATGCCTCATGATAGTTGAAAATCCATGAGCAAAATTACCCAACTCATGATTTGGAGTTAGCTGCGGTAATATTTGCATTAAAGATTTGGAGGCATTATCTTTATGGAGAAATGTGTGATATTTATAATGATCATAAAAGTTTAAAGTCTATTTTCACACAAAAGGATCTTAATATGTGCCAAAGAAGATGATTGGAGCTGATTAAGAATTACAACTGCTCAATTCATTACCACCCTGGGAAAGGAAACAAGGTGGCAGATGCATTATGTCGACAAGACCATGCTAGCTTATCCATGATGAGGATCACAAAAGATCAAATATTTTGGTTTTACAAAGGATGGATCTTGGAATTATAATGGAAGGGGAAAAATTGTATCTTTCTCAAATGAATGTTCAACCATATATACATGTGAAGATTAAAGAGGCACAGAAAGAAGATGTAGAGTTACAAAACAAGGTGAGAAATGTTCCTGAATTTAACCTTGATTGTGATGGGATAATAAAGTTCAGGAATCGGGTTTGTGTTCCTCCCATCCCAGAATTAAAGAAGGAGTTGTTGTATGAGGCTCATAGTTCTTCATTCTCTATTCATCATGGAAGCACGAAGATGTATAGGGACCTGAGAGAGTACTTCTGGTGGGATGGCATGAAAAGATATGTTGCTGATTATGTCTCTTGATGCTTGGTTTTCAAGAAAGTTAAAGCTGAGAGACAAAAGTCTAAGGGGGTCTTACAACCATTACCCATACCAGAATGGAAATGGGAAAACATCACTATGGACTTTGTCACTAGACTTCCTAAAATATCCAAAGACAATAATGCTATCTAGGTCATAGTTGATTGGCTTACGAAGTCAGCACACTTCATCGCTATTAGAGAGGATTTCTCTCTGGATCAGCTTGCCATGATATATGTGAAGGAAGTGGTAAGATTTCATGGAGTAAAACTTTCTATTATATCTGATTGGGATCTGAGGTTTACCTCAAAGTTCTGGCGAAGTCTTCAGCATACTCTAGATATAGAGTTGAGTTTCAGCACTGCTTATCATCCTCAGACAGACGGTCAGTCTGAGAGGACAATTCAAACTCTAGAAGATATGTTGAGAGCTTTCTCTATGGATTTCAAATGTGATTGGGATAAACACCTACCTTTGGTGTAATTTTATTATAATAATAGCTTTCACTCCATTATTCAGATGTCTCCTTATGAATCACTCTATGGAATGAAATGTAGGACTCCAACTTGCTGGAATGAAGTTGGGGAAAAAAGCTATTAGGACCTGATCTTATTGATGAGATGGCAGAAAAAGTCAGATCTATTCAACAACACATAAGAGTAGCTCAGAGTCGACAAAAAAGTTATGCCGACAACCGAATAAAAGACCTAGAGTTTGAAGTGGATGATAAAGTGTTCTTAAAAATATCTCTTTGTAAGAGAGTAATGAGATTTGGAAAGATGGGAAAGATGAGCCCTCGATATATCAGTCCTTTCAAAATACTCGATCGTGTTGGGAAGGTAGCTTACCGATTGGCGCTTCCATCGAATCTCTCCCAAGTTCACGATGTGTTCCATGAATCTCTCCTGAGAAATTACATACCTGATCCTTCACATGTACTCAGCTCAGAAGTTGTACCGCTGGAGAAAGATCTTTCTTATGAAGAACATCCGATAGAGATTCTGGATCGTAGCGAAAAAGTCATACGGAACAAGACCACTCGATTAGTGAAAGTTTTATGGAGGAACCACCAATTAGAAGAAGCTACATGGGAGCTTGAGGATATGATGAGGGAGAGGTATCCTCATCTGTTTGTTACAAAGTGACGAATTTCGAGGGAGAAATTCATTTTAATGGGGGTAGAATGTAACACCCGAGACTTTTATGAGAAATATTTTGTTTTTATGTTATATAAATCATCAAAGGAATCTTTCACTACACACAACACTATCTTGGCTTGCTTTACACGCAATCACAACCTTCCTCGATAGCTTGCGTCGTACGCAATACCGAGTTTCACTAAACAATGATATGCTATTAAAATATTATTAAAACTAGCCGTTATGAATAGTAATACCCACTTTTTAAAATTTTGTAAATTTTATTTTTCAAAATGGACTTCATTTTTGGATTTGGAATATCGAAATTAGCCTAGGGTGAAATTTTGGTATTTTTCTGAAAACTTTCAATTTTTGATGAATAGTGAAAACACTGGGTTACTATTTAAAAACCGACTTTTTATTTAAATAATTATTTATTTTATTTAAATTTATTTTAGGTCAAAATTTATACATAATACCTTTATAAGTTCAAAGTAATTCATTGGAGTCATTTTATAATAATTTTAGATATTTAAAAAGTTTATTGAACTTTTCACCGTCTTTTACCCACATCCTAGGAGAATTTGCAAATTTACATAAAACTTAATTTTACCGCTTCTGTGAGTGGAATTTCGAAAATCCGAGAGACACGGTTAATATCAAGGACTAAAATGTGGTTCAATGAGATGAAAATAATTTTTGGTGAATAGTAACTTTTTACTTTTTTTACCACGGTTAAAAGTAAATAGGGTAATTAAGGGTACAAATGATATTATTATTACCCTAAAACATGTCATAATTCTATTAGATAAGTTTAATTCGACCAAAAACAACCTTAGGAATAAAATATGACCATTTAGGCCCACCTGGATTAGATTAGGACAATTAATATTAATTTATTTAAAGAAGGGTTAAAATAGTTAAAATCAATGTTTAATAAGTAAATAATATTTAATATAGGGTTATACATAAGATAAATTCTAATATAAATATTCATTAGAAAGCTAAAACTATTTCCTACGTAATGGTATTTTATTTGTAATTTTTGGACTTTAAATAATTTAATTTATTTATGACACAATGATGATGCAGTAATTATATTATTAATGAAATATTGACATAATTTATGTTATAAATACCCAAATAAATGTAATTTGAGACTTTTGATAAATTAAAATAATTTTATATGCTAATATGACAAATTATTATTGATTTAATTATCTTTTTTCGAACTAATATTTCTGTTATGATTTTCACAAAAATCAATTACCAAATAGTGTCAAAATTGACATAAAATAGTTTTTAAAACAAATATTATATTATTAATTGTTATTTTATTCCTAAAAATATAAGGTTCGGCCAAATGACTTAGATAAGGTTATATATATTAATAATAAACAACTTGGTGATCTTTCGGCTTGTTATAGTAAGTTTATTAACCTTATAGTGTAAGAAAACAAGAAGACAAGGTAAAAGTTAAATTATCTAACTTAAAGTTAAATCTAAATGATAAGGTTAAAATAGATACCTAGACTTGTCTAAATTCTATTGGATGAGAGGATTTCGACCCATCCCCACCTTATCTTCTAAATAAATCAATTTGGAGCTATTAAAAACAGAATATTACTTTATAATAAAATAATATTCTCAGTTTTTCGAAAGGTTCCCCTCTCCTCCCTTATAAAAGGGCACCTCCTCCCTCTCTTCCTCACACCACTTTTAGCCTTCATGCTCGTCCAAACACAGAAAAATTCTCTTATCCACTTCCATAGAAACATCCTAGAGGTCCTGGTCTTCTTTAAAGACCAATTTTAGTGCCCTAAGAGGAGGTCTCAAAGAGGCACTTCAAATAAGAGGTAATGTACGTTACCGATTCTTTCAACTTTATTTTTTCTTCCACTTCTACTTATTTAGTTGTTTCATTATGAAGTAATAAAATCAGTATCACTAATATAATTATATGTTATTATAAGTATGTAACAACCCTATTTCACCATCCATCCATCCTACGGAAAACAAAATCACCGCACGTGAGTACGTACGGAATACCGTCTCAACACCGTGGTGTAATCTATTTTCCACCACCACCTTACTTGGATGGTTATAATGGGGTAATTAATTAATATATATGATTATTGTAAATTTATATTGATTCTGAAATAGTATACATACACTTAAATACAATTCCACGATCATGGGAATGATATCATCGCTCGTGCGTACGTACGAAATACCGTCTCCACGATGTGATGCGACTCCTTCTACATGATTTTCATTGCATAATGTTTACATAAATGAATTGAGTGAATAAATATGATATGTATTACACTAATAACATTCTTGAAATGAGGTATCTATAACCTAAAAAGAAGAATAAGAATTTATTCGACAAAACACGGATAAGAACAAAAAGCAATAAACACCCGAATAACAAGTAACAATGAAATATTACTAATAAGAAGCTAAGAATATGACCATATATGATATCATAAAAATAAGTATGATTCTGGAATAAGTCAAAGACATTATTTAAATCATTATACAGGAAGTTCAGACACTTACAAAGCAAATCAGACCTAAGGTAAGGGAAAATCTCACAATCTCATTTTTATCCGAGATTGTTTATACTTTAGAATTTACTGGGGAATATTTATCATCCACATACATGTTTCCTCAATATGTAATATTATTTCCATCCACATAAAATTTTTTAAATCCAATTTTACCCTTTGGTGAGTTTTTAGTAAAAGATATGAATGGAATCTTTTGTCATTTTTCGTACGAGGTACTTTTTGACTTTTCCGACCAAAGTATGGGAAGAATGTTTTTTTAACTTATACGGCATGAATGGATTTGTAGAAAATTATTTCCATGAAGCTTCCTTTACAATTTTTCAAGTTTATTTTTAATCAACTTCTTTTATTTTAAAATTGTATGACATGTTAAGAAATGAAAAATGTTTTTGAAGTAGAAAGGATATTTTCCTCAAGAATGGAGTTCAAGTGTTTTATCAAAATTATTTTCCATCTCAGATAATATAGGGTTTTGTTTATATCCCTATTTTTACATTGATTTGATTATGTTATGATGGAATTATTTTTATGATGCCCTTTTATCTTATATGGATTATGTTATGATGGCATGATGTTTAAGATTCCCATTTTTATTACATGGGTTATGCTATGATGTATGATTTATGATTTTGTGGAACACATAAGAATGGTTTAATTACGAGATGGGTGGGACCTATATATCCATACAATTCATTGGGTAAAGATTTATATCTCATGAGATAGACATGGATGAAACGGCAGGTTAAAGTAGTTCAGTGAAACAGGACTGAAACGAGGAGTGAACTCAGTTCAGAAATAGACTTATTCCGCTAAGATAGTCTTGGATATGAGTCTTGACTACTAATAAATGATTCTCTATGATTATGTGTGTATGCCACAAATTTTCATGTTTTAAGTTATGATTATTGGGACTACATTTCACTACTATGATTTATCCCATGTTATGAAATTATGATCTCTTTTGCAGGTTAAAATTTCCAAAATGATATGTTCTTATGAATATGATGTGATTGATATTTCTTTTGTTTACCCTTACTGAGCATTTGAGCTCACCCTTTTTATGTTTTCTTTTCGCTAGGTCAGTAAGAAGGATATTAAGTAGGATATGCCAAAAAGGAACTCTAGATATGATGAAATAAATGGTAGACAACGTAGATGATTTATGAACCAGTTGTTTATGTTTCCCAGTTTCTAAAGACACTATACCTATATGGACCTTTCATGGTTTTTTTATATGTTGTAATAAGTGTACTTCAATTTCGAAGTATTAACAATGTATGTAAAGTATGGGTCATTATATTTGGTATCAGAGGAAACGTATAGTCAACCTTTGGAAACTAGGATGTGAAAGCCTTAGTAAGAAACCTAAGGATATGTCTAAGCATAGAACACAATATTAGTGTTTTAGAAATGGCCATGAATAACCTATGATAAGACCTTAAGTGTAAAATTTTATTCTTGATTATGTGGTTTTCCTATTATAATTAGTGTTTCTCACACTATTTTTCTTGGTTTTAGTCAATGGCTAGAACCTGAAGGAATCATTTTAATGAGGAATACGACGAGAAATGCAATGATTGTCCCCCTGAGCAACCAAATGTTATGGGAGATGGAATACAAAATATTGTAGCCATGCTCACACAACTTTCTCAAGCTATGAATCATGCAGGACTTCCAAACGAGCAAAGGAAGGAGCAACATTCTATTGAATCCTTCATGAGGCAGCCTCCACCCTCATTCAGTGGGTCTAATGATCCATTAATGGCTGAACAATTGATTAATACCACTAAAAAGATATTTTCAGTTCTTCAATGTTCTGAACATGATAAAGTCATCTTAGCAGTTTATTGCTTGTAAGGTGAAGCTGATCAATGGTGGAATCTTATCAAAAATATGAGGCAAAGGGATAAAATTTAGTCCATTGAATGGGATGAGTTTAAGAACTTATTTTTCACTAAGTACTTCCCCCGTATTCTTCAAACGAAGATGGAGAATGAATTTCTTGAACTGAAGCAAAAGGATGATGAATCTGTTGGTACCTATGAAGAAAATTTTACAAGACTTGCAAGGTATGCTTCTGGTATTATTATCCAACCTAAGAGTAAGATCGATCGATTATTTAGTGGCCTAAAAGAAAGTCTTCGAAGGGCGTTATCCATAAGGGACTTCAATAGCTACGAGGAAATCGTTCGATGTGATCTCAAAGTTGAGATGGATATTAGAGTAACCCATCAGTCATATGGGTTTGATAAGAAGAGGAAAATGGAATTCAAAGGAAAATATAAAGAGCACACTGAAAAGAAGATGAGTTTTCCCTTATGCCCAACGTGTGCAAAGAAACATGGATGGAGTTGTCTTAAAGGGACAAGTAAATGTTTTAAATGTGGAAATGAAGGTCATCGGGCATTTGAATGCCACAATGATGGGAAGAAGATGTCTAGTGATGCGAACAAAGAAAAGGATACACAGAGTGCACCTCCTACACTTCAATGTTACAAGTGCAAGGAAATGGGGCATTATGACAATCAATGCCCTAATCCAAGGGTTTTTGATGATGATCGATGCCAAACAACTCTTAAGGCTAAAGACAAAGGAAAGTCACATGAAATTTCTATCAGCGATGTGGAGTACGATAACGAAGTGGTGAAAGGTACACTTACCATCCATTATAAAGTAGAAAATGTTTTATTTGATTCTGGATCCACCCACTCTTTTATTTCTGAATAATTTTCTAAGGGTATCACCATATTACCTCAACAATTAGATGTTGAGTTGGCTGTGACAACCCCTAATGGCACAATAGTCGCATCAAAAGTTTATTATTCTTCTCGGATTGAAGTTTGTGGGAAAGTGCTTCCTGCAAATCTTGTGATCCTTCCTATAGTGGAATTTGATGTGATTCTTAGCATGGATTGGCTTTCTCTATATGGATCTCATATCAATTTCCAAAGAAGGGAAGTCACATTTAGTATTCCAGATCAGTCTATGATCATCTATCGATGCAAGGATGAACATAACCTTCCAGTGGAAATTTCTTCCATCTTATGGGTCTTGATTCCACTAAATGAGGGTTATTTATCTCAAATGGTTGGAGAGAAAATCACGATTGAAAATATGCCCATTGTACAGGAGTTTGACGATGTCTTTCCGGATGAATTGCCTAGTCATCCACCAAATTGAGAAGTTGATTTTTCAATAGAACTCATACCAGGTGCTATACCTATTTCAAAGACACCATATAGAATGGCCCCAATTGAGTTGCAGGAATTGAAGAAGCAACTCCAAGAGAATCTTGATAAGGGATTCATATACCCAAGTGCATCACCTTGGGGAGCACCAGTTCTGTTTATTAAGAAGAAATATGGATCAATGAGAATCTGCGTTGATTATCGAGAACTTAACAAGATTACTATCAAGAACAAATATCCTCTCCCGTGCGTTGATGAATTATTTGAACAACTACGCAGAGCTCAATACTTTTCCAAGATTGATCTTCGTTCAGGGTATCAAAAATTAAGGGTCAAAAGAGAGGATATACCAAAGACGGCTTTCCGTACAAGGTATGGACACTATGAATTTATAGTAATGCCATTTGGTCTTAATAATGCCCCTTCTATCTTCATGGATATGATGAATAGAGTCTTTAGAGACTATCTTGATCAGTTTGTGGTTGTCTTTATAGACGATATTCTTGTCTATTAAAAGAGCAAGGAAGAACATGGAGATCACTTGAAAATTGTATTGAAGACCCTGAGAAATGAGATGCTTTATGACAAATTTACCAAGTGTGAATTTTGGCTTCAAAAAGTTGCATTTTTGGGTCACATAATCTCAAAATACGGGATATCTATGGATCTAGCAAAAACAGAGGTTATCGAAAGATGGTCGAGACCAACAACAGTAACTGAGATCTGAAATTTTCTTAGTTTGGCTGGTTATTATCGATGTTTTGTGAACGATTTTTCACGATTATCTAATCCACTCACCAAGTTGACTCGGAAAAGAGTTAAGTTTGTTTGGATGGAGGAATGTGAAGAGAATTTCAAGGAGTTGAGAAGAAGGTTATCCAGTGCACCTGTACTAACACATCCTTGTAGTGGAGAAAGGTTTGTGATCTACAGTGATGCATCCAAGAAGGGGCTGGGGTGTGTTCTTATGAAAAATGATATGGTGACAGCTTATGCATCACGATATTTGAAAATCCATGAGCAAAATCACCCAACTCATGATTTGGAGTTAGCTGCGGTAATCTTTGCATTAAAGATTTGGAGGCATCATATTTATGGAGAAATGTGTAATATTTATAATGATCATAAAAGTTTAAAGTATATTTTCACACAAAAGGAGCTGAATATGTGCCAAAGAAGATGATTGGAGCTGATTAAGGATTACGACTGCTCAATTCATTACCACCCTGGGAAAGCAAACAAGGTGGAAGATGCATTAAGTCGACAAGACCATGCTAGATTATCTATGATGAGGATCACAAAAGATCCAATATTTATGGATTTACAAAGGATGGATCTTGGAATTATAATGGAAGGGGAAAAATTGTATCTTTCTCAAATGAATGTTCAACCATCTATACATGTGAAGATTAAAGAGGCACATGAAGAAGATGTAGAGTTACAGAACAAGGTGAGAAATGTTCCTAAATTTAACCTTGATTGTGATGGGATAATAATGTTCAGGAATCGGGTTTGTGTTCCTCCCATCACAGAATTAAAGAAGGAGTTGCTGGATGAGGCTCATAGTTCTTCATTCTCTATTCATCCTGGAAGCATGAAGATGTATAGGGACCTGAAAGAGTACTTCTGGTGGGATGGCATGAAAAGAGATGTTTCTGAATATGTCTCTCGATGCTTGGTTTGTTAGCAAGTTAAAGCTGAGAGACAAAAGTCTAAGGGGGTGTTACAACCATTACCCATACCAGAATGGAAATGAGAAAACATCACTATGGACTTTGTCACTGGACTACCTAAAACATCCAAAGGCAATAATGCTATCTGGGTCATAGTTTATCATCTTACAAAGTTAGCACACTTCATCACTATTAGAGAGGATTTCTCCTTGGATCAGCTTTCCAGGATATATGTGAAGGAAGTGGTAAGATTGCATGGAGTACCACTTTCTATTATATCTGATCGGGATCCGAGGTTTACCTCAAAGTTCTGGAAAAGTCTACAGCATACTCTGGATACAGAGTTGTGTTTCATCACTGCTTATCATCCTTAGACAGACGGTCAGTCTGAGAGGACAATTCAAACTCTATAAGATATGTTGAGAGCTTGCTCTATGGATTTCAAAGGTGGTTGGGATAAACACCTACCTTTGGTGGAATTTTCTTATAATAATAGCTTTCACTCCAGTATTCAGATGGATCCTTATGAAGCTCTCTATGGAAAGAAATGCAAGACTCCAACTTTCTGGAATGAAGTTGGGGAATGAAATCTATTAGGACATGATCTTGTTGATGAGATGGAAGAAAAGGTCAGATCTATTCAACAACACATAAGAGCAGCTCAGAGTCGACAAAAAAGTTTTTCCGACAACTGAAGAAAAGACCTAGAGTTTTAAGTGGATGATAAAGTGTTCTTATGAATATCTCCTTGGAAGAGAGTAATGAGATTTGGAAAGAAGGGAAAGCTGAGCCCTAGATATATCGGTCCTTTCAAAATACTGGATCATGTTGGGAAGGTAGCTTACCGATTGGCGCTTCCACCGAATCTCTCCCAAGTTCACGATGTGTTCCATGTATCTCTTTTGAGAAAGTACATACCTGATCCTTCACATGTACTCAGATCAGAAGTTGTACCGTTGGAGCAAGATCTTTCTTATGAAGAACAACCGATAGAGATTCTGGATCGTAGTGAAAAAGTCCTACGGAACAAGACCACTCGCTTGGTGAAAGTTTTATGGAGGAACCACCAATTAGAAGAAGCTACATGGGAGCTTGAGGATATGATGAGGGAGAGGTATCCTCATCTGTTTGTTACAAAGTGACGAATTTCGAGGGCGAAATTCATTTTGAGGGGGGTAGAATGTAACACCCGAGACTTTTATGAGAAATATTTTGTTTTTATGTTATATAAATCATAAAAGGAATCTTTCACTACACACAACATTAGCTTGGCTTGCTTTACACGCAATCACAGCCTTCCTCGATAGCTTGCATCGTACGCAATACCGAGTTTCACTAAACAATGATATGCTATTAAAATATTATTAAAACTAGCCATTATGAATAGTAATACCCACTTTTTGAAATTTTGTAAATTTTATTTTTCAAAATGGACTTCATTTTTTGATTTGGAATATCAAAATTAGCCTAGGGGCAAATTTTGGTATTTTTCTGAAAACTTTCAATTTTTAATGAATAGTGAAAACACTGGGTTACTATTTAAAAACCGACTTTTTATTTAAATAATTATTTATTTTATTTAAATTTATTTTAGGTCAACATTTATACATAATACCTTTATAAGTTCAAATTAATTCATTGGAGTCATTTTATAATAATTTTTGATATATAAAAATTTTATTGAACTTTTCACCGTCTTTTACCCACCTCCTAGGAGAATTTGAAAATTTACATAAAACATAATTTTACCGCTTCTGTGAGTGGAATTTTGAAAATCCGAGAGACACCGTTAATATCAAGGACTAAAATTTGGTTTAATGAGATGAAAATATTTTTTTGTGAATAGTAACTTTTTACTTTTTTTTACCACGGTTAAAAGTAAATAGGGTAATTAAGGGTAAAAATGATATTATTATTACCCTAAAACATGTCCTAATTCTATTAGATAAGTATAATTCGACCAAAAAAAACCTTAGGAATAAAATATGACCATTTAGACCCACTTGGATTAGATTAGGACATTTAATATTAATTTATTTAAAGAAGGGTTAAAATAGTTAAAATCAATGTTTAATAAGTAAATCATTTTTAATATAGGGTTATACATAAGATAAATTCGAATATAAATATTCATTATAAAGATAAAAATATTTCCTACATAATGGTATTTTATTTGTAATTTTTAGACTTTAAAAAACTTAATTTATTTATGACACAATGATGATGCCGTAATTATATAATTAATGAAATATTGAAATAATTGATGTTATAAATACCCAAATAAATGTAATTTGATACTTTTGATGAATTCCAATAATTTTCTATGTTAATATGACATATTAGTATTGATTTAATTAACTTTTTCTGAACTAATATTTCTGTTATAATTTTCACAAAAATCAATTACCAAATAGTGTCAAAATTGACATAAAATAGTTTTTAAAACAAGTATTATATTGTTAATTGTTATTTTATTCATAAAAATATAAGGTTCAGTAAAATGACTTAGATAAGATTATAAATATTAATAATAAACAACTTGGGGTTCGTTTGGTTTGTTATAGTAAGTTTATTAACCTTATAGTGTAATAAAACCAGAAGACACAATAAAAGTTAAATTATCTAACTTAAAGTTAAATCTAAATGAAAGGTTAAAATAGATACCTAGACTTGTCTAAATTCTATTGTATGAGATTATTTAAACCCATACCCACATTATCTTCTAAATAAATCAATTTTGAGCTACTAAAAACAGAATATGACTTTATAATAAAATAATATTCTTAGTTTTTCCAAAGGTGCCCCTCTCCTCCCTTATAAAAGGGCACCTCCTCCATCTCTTCCTCACACAACTTTGAGCCTTCAAGCTCGGACAAACCCTACCAAATTCTCTTCTACACTTCCCTATAAATATCCTAGAGCTCCTGGTCCTCTTCAAAGACCAATTTTAGTGCCCTAAGAGGAGGTCTCAAAGAGGCGCTTCAAAGAAGAGGTAATGTCCGTTACTAATTCTTTCAACTTTATTTCTTTTTCCACTTCTTCTTCTTTAGTTGTTTATTTATGAAGTAATAACATCAGTATCACTCATATACTGATATATTATTATAAGTATGAAACAACCCTATTTAACCATCTATCCATCCTACGAAAAATGAAATCACTGCGTGTGCGTACGTACGGAATACCATCTCAACGACGTGGTGTAATCTATTTTCCACCACCACCTTACTTGGATGGGTATAATGGTGTAAATAATAAATATATATGATTATTGTAAAGTGATATTGATTCTTAAATAGTATACATACACTCCAATACAATTCCACGATCATGGGAATGATATCATTGCTCGTGCGTATGTACGGAATACCGTCTCCACGATGTGATGCGACTCCTTCTACATGATTTTCATTGCATAATGTTTACATAAACTAATTGAGTGAATAAATATGATATGTATTACACTAATACCATTATGTAAATGAGGTATCTATAACCTAAAAATAATAATAAGAATTTATTCGACAAAAAACGCATAAGAACAAAAAGCAATAAACACCCGAATAACAAGAAACAATGAAATATTACTAATAAGAAGCTAAGAATATGACCATATATGATATCATACACATGAGTATGATTCTAGAATAAGTCAATGACATTATTTAAATAATTATATAGGAGGTTAAGACACTTACAAAGCAAATCAGACCTAAGGTAAGGGAAAATCTCACAATCTCATTTTTATCCGAGATTGTTTATACTTCAGAATTTACTGGGGAATATTTATCATCCACATCCATGTTTCATCAATATTTAATATTATTTCCATCCACCTAAAATTGTTTAAATCCAATTTTAACCTTTGGTGAGTTTTTAGTAAAAGATATTAAAGGAATCTTTTTTTATTTTTCGTACGAGGTACTTTTTGACTTTTCCGACCCAACTACGGGAAGAATGTTTTTTAAACTTATATGGCATGAATGGATTCATAGAACATTATTTACATGAAGCGTCCTTTACAAGTTTTCAAGTTTATTTTTAATCAAATTCTTTTAGTTTAAAATTGTATGACATGTTAATAAAGGAAAAAAAAATTTGAAGTAGAAAGGATCTTTTCCTCAAGAATCGAGTTCAAGTGTTTTATCAAAATTATTTTCCATCTAAGATAATATAGGGTTCTGTTTATATCCCTATTTTTTCATTGATTTTATTATGTTATGATGGAATTACTTTTATGATGTCCTTTTATCTTATATGGATTATTTTATGATGGCATGATGTTTAAGATTCCCATTTTTATTACATGGGTTATGCTATGATGTATGATTTATGATTTTGTGGAACATATAAGAATGGTTTCATTACGAGATGGGTGGGACCTATATCTCCCTCCAATGAATTGGGTAAAGATTTATATCTCATGAGATAGACATGGCTGGAATGGCAGGTTAAACCGGTTCAGTGAAATAGGACCGAAACATGGAGTAAACTCGGTTCAGAAATGGACTTTGTCCGCTAAGATAGTCTTGTCTATGAGTCTTGACTACTAAGAAATGATTCTCTATGATTATTTGTGTATGACACAAAGTTTCATGTTTTAAGTTATGATTATTGAGATTACATTTCACTACTATGATTTATCCCATGTTATGAAATTATGATCTCTTTTGCAGGTTAAGATTTCCAAAATGATATGTTCTTATGAATATGATGTGATTGATATTTATTTTTTTTACCCTTACTGAGCATTTGAGCTCACCTTTTTGTATGTTTTATTTTCCCCAGGTCAGGAAGAAGGATATTAAGTAGGATATGCCAAAAAGGGACTCTAGATATGATGAAATAAATGGGAGACAACGTAGATGATTTATGAACCAGTTGTTTATGTTTCCCTGTTTCTAAAGACACTATACCTATACGATCGTTTCATGGTTTTGTTATATGTTGTAATAAGTGTACTTCAATTTCGAAGTATTAACAATGTATGTAAAGTATGGGTTGTTATATTGTAAAATGACAATATAAGGTGTTATAAATAGTAATATTGTAACGCCCTGACCCCAGTTACCCAGAGTCGGTGCATTATTTTAATACATTGGCATGATCACAAGGAATCAAGTCCTGAAGGACCGATCAGTTTAGCAATCTTGGAAAAATAGATCACATACATGAATGTTACATTTTCACTTTATGACGTACAAAACAAAATAAATAATCTTTATGAACACCATTATTCCCTTGGCTTAACCCTGCATATCAATCACATTACACTTCTTGGAATCCTGGGAAAAATAAAACATAGAAAAGGGGTGAGCTCAAATCCTCAGTAAGGGTAAGCAATATAGTGGTAACTTTCATAAATAAGAATAAACAATTAAGGCAATGTATAAAACTAAAACAAAATCCTTTTAAACTTGAACTTCAGCATAATATGACAGAAATAAAATGAAATAATGCCATTTACTTATTCACATGGATATTCTACTAATCGAATAATCACATGAAATATCACTAACCACTTTCATAATGATGGAATGCATGAAGCCGAAATATAATTTCTATGTCGAGGCCTCGTGCCAAGACCTAAGGGATAATTGTAACCGAAACCCAGCCCGGAGAGCCTCTGTAACTGGACTCCATCCCGGAGTGCCTCTAATAACCGGACACCAACCCAGAGTGCCTCTAATAACCGGACACCAACCCGGAGTGCCTCTAATAACCGGACACCAACCCGGAGGGCTTACTTTTACCGGTCCCCAACCCGGAACATACTAGTCCAACACATTCATCTTAAGAAGAGGATGAAATATAACATAAACATTCGTATTAAAATTATCATAAAAAATGTCAAAACTTTAATCATAAAAATAACTCATCCATAGTCAAAAATATCACAAAACCTTATGGATGATTTGTATCATAATAAATCAATTTGAAACAAGTTTAAAATTTATTAATGGATGTTGACATAGATGAAATCAATACTATTTGAGAGAAATATCTCTTTTTTTAAAATCATTTAAAAGTCGCATAATTATAGAGAAAACCTTTATTTTGAAAATATCTTTATAAACTTGTGAAGGAAACTTCAATGGTGTAATAACGGCGGAGAATAACCGCACCCGCCTTATAAGTTAAAAAAACATTATTACCTTAATTTTGTCAAAAAGGTTAAAAAGGACCTTGTTTGGAAAATGACGGAAAGATTCCTTTATAAACCACTTATAAAAGTCAACAAGGGTATAAATGACTATAACCCATATTCTAGTAAATAGAAAAAATGTTTTGAAATACATTTTTAAGAAACATGGATGTGGATGATAAGGAAATACCAGTAGATTATTACGTATAAACAACCTCATATAATGAAGAGATTGCGAAATAAACCCTTACCAATTTGGTAACTTATGAAACATATAACCCATGAAAGAGGTATCATACAATGAATATGTAAATACACATAAATTAAAGCGTATTACACAAAGAATATAATTATGGGCAGTACATACACCACACAAAAGGTAATGGTGGCAATATGGCATGAATCTCACGGGAATAAGGAGTGAGATGAAAACCCCTTACCTTGCACTTTCCTTTAGTCGAGGGTACGTTTAACCTCCTGTACGAAGATCTTAGTATGTTATTAAATTATACCAGAACCATATTAATATTTATGATATCATACATTATTCATTTATGACTTTATATTACCCATTTAAAAATAATTTCCATGTTAAGTTAACATTTCGGGTAATAATCACTTTCTTTATCGTACGTGTTTTAACTTGTCACTCTTGGTTGTATCACTTAGATCATGATTTAAATAATTCCAGAATATAAAACATGATAAATATATCATATATATTTATAATATAAATATGTATAATAGACATATATATGAAATGGAAAACACAGTTTATGGAGACGGTAGTCCGTACGTACGCATAAACGCTGTTTCTATTTTCATATAGTATTGAACGGAAGTAAGTGAATAAGATATATGTAAGTACATAAATCCTTATATATATATATATACAGTAGAATTATTATGTCATATATTACATACTTATTAGTAATATATATTTTTATAATTATCGATGAATGGTGAACTTGGAAATGAATCTCATCGCATTGTGGAGACGGTAATCCGTACGTACGAACGAGCAAAAATATCATTCTTTTGATATTAAAATAATATATAATTGGATGGAATATCATATATACAGAATAATTATCATGTTATATTTATTATTTACATGATTTAAACATCATTATTATACCCATACAAATAATAATTTATTGAATAACAATTACACCACGACGTGGAAACGGTAAGCCGTACGTACGCACGTATGGTGACATGTTATTCAAAGGATGGATAGAATACTGAATATGGTTGTACCATATTTATAATAACATTACAGTATATATATGATACTGGAGTTATTATTTTATAATGGTAATAACAAAGGAAGAAGAAGTGGAATAATAAAGGAACTTGGAAAAGGGTGGTGAAATCATTACCTCTTCTTCGGGTTCTTCCTTTTGATTTGATCAAAAGGGCTCTTTAGGTTGGCTTTCTGATCAAAATAAGACCTCTAGGTTGTATTGAGGGAAGTTGAGAGAGTATTTTGGCAGAGTTTGGCCGATCCAAAAGGCTTTTAAGGTGTGAAGTAATGAGAAGGGGGAGTGCCCTTTTATAAGAGGGGTGAGGGGCACCTTTGGAAAAGCTAGAAATATTAATTTATAATAAATTCATATTTGGTTTCTAATGGCTCAAAAGTTGATTATTTAAATTTTAAGGTGGGTATGGGTCGAAAAAAATTCAACCAATATAATTTAGACAGGTTTGGGTTACTATATTAACCATATCTTTAAGTATTAACTCTAAGTTAATTAGTTTCACTTTTACAATGTCTCTTTGTATTTTTATATTATATGGTTAATAAACATACTATATACATCCATGCGACCCCTAAGTGGTCCATTAATGATACACCTATCATGATATAAGTCTCTTGGCCGAAAATTAGTTTTTTAGGAAATTAATATCAATTAATAATATAATATTTTTTTTAAAAACTCATTTATGAAAATTTTGACACTATTCAATAATTGATTTTTGTGAAACTCATAACAGAATTATTACTTCTAAAAAAGTCAATTAAATCAATCCTAATATGTCATAGTAATACATAAAATTAGTGTAATTCAATAAAAGTCTCAAATTATATTTATTTGGGTATTTATAATATCAATTATTTTAAATGTTCATTATTATTTTAATTATTGCATCATCATTGTGTCATAAATAAATTAACTTATGCAATATATAAAAATTATAAATAAACTTTCATTATGTTATAAATCTTTTTATCTTTCTAATGAATATTTATAGTCAAAAATCCAACATATATATCCCTATGTAAAAATTGTTTTTCTAAAAGATATATGCTTGTGTCATTTTTGTATTCATTTTAACTTAATTAAAATAAAGTGTCCCTATCACCTACAAGTGGCTCCATGGGGTCCAAAAATCGATCCAAATATGCCTATGGTCGAAAATGTATCAACCAATAAGGCTAGGACACGTTTTAGGGTAATTTTGTATTATTATAATATTATTTGTTAACCCTTATTTACCGGATTTACCCTTAACCATGGTAAATAAAATATTTACCACAGTAATTATTCAAAATGTCTAAAAATAAAACTTACCTATTTACAAAATATGAACATCCTGATTCCAAATATGGAATCCATTTTTCCAAATTCAAAACACAGAAGTGGCAGAAATTAATTTAAAATTAATTCCCTTTGTTAAAACAAAAAGCGCGTTTTTAAGAGATAATAACTATCAAAAGATTGACACTTGTTTATGTCCGGTTTAATTGTAAAATTATGTACAATGAACAAAATTATATTAAATGGTAAAAATATATTCTAAATATACTTTAAAACCACTAAAATGCATAATTTATCAATATAAATTATTTCGATTAAAAAAGTTTTTTTTAATTAAAATTTAGTAATTTTCACTATTCATCAAAATATAAGTGTTATCCGAAAAGTTCCAAAATTTCACCCTAGGCTAAATTCGATATTCCGAATCCAAAAATGATGTCCATTTTGGAATATAAAATATATAATTTCAAAAAGTAGGTATTACTATTCATAACGGCTAGTTTGATTGGTTGTGGTGTGTGTTAGAACTCGAAGTTGCGTACAACACACGCTACTGTATTATTCAAAGAGAATCATACCATGGAAGCTCGGGGTGTTACATTATCCCCTCCTTCAACAAATTGCGTCCTCGCAATTTGATATTGCTATTTGAAAATAAAGGTGGAAAATAGAAAATATCTTTTTGGAAAAAACCCACATCAGAAATTTGGTTACTAAAATTTAGTCTTAATATGAGGAAAAGAAAAATGAAAGGGTCACCACCAAATTATGATCTCAATTAGGAGAAAATTGGTGGCAATTAGAGACATATAATTGGAGGAAAAACGTAAATATTTTTAGGTAGTGATTGAGGTCATCAATCACAAACAAGTTTAAAATTGAGGTCCTTAAATTCATCAATCTATGATGATTTAAAATACCATCGGTTTAACAAAACATAAGGTATTAGGATAACACATTTTTGACATTTCAAAATATCTTAGTTGAAATCTCACATAGAAAAATGTATTAATGAGGCCTCTATTTAAAATAAAGAGTGTAAATCATGAAGATTACAGAAAATAACACATACTAGGGTTCCATGTAGGGAAATATGGATATGGAAGAGAAATCTAACCATCAATTATCTGAGGGAGAGTGGTAGAGAACATGGCTATGAAAAGGCCAACAATCCCAAAGCCATAAATTAGTGATGATCTAAGGTACCATCTAGGACAAAATTTTTGTTCTAAGTTCCTTTTCTTAATGTTGAGAAATTCATTTATGAGATTGGCTAAGATCATAAAGAGATATACTTAATTTATAATTATAGTTTTATCCATTAATAAATTTCTACCAAAAATTCATCTTTCACCCCAAAACATAATACAACTCAAAAATACTCTATTTATCCTAATCTTATAGGGTTCCAAATATAATGAATTTATATTTCACATATCAGACCCTTTATGTAAAGAAACTATATTATACCATCCAGGAACATCATGTAGCACAATGGTAGGTGATAAATCCCAATTGCACTATGGTTGTGGATTCGATTCCCATAGCTTTGTCTAACACGACAGGTCATCACACGGTCTACGTGTTTTTCTTTTATAAAAATCCAAATAACTAACCTCTCAAACATAATCCATTCCAACACTTAGACTTATCCAAAATAATATTATCCAAACTCACAGTCCAAAATTTACAAGGAAGTTAAACATAATAAGGATCCTTTTTTTCAGGTAATAACATGTGAACGCCTTCCTCATATATTCTTTTAAAACACCACAACATCCTGAATTACCAAAATCAACCATCTCTTATTCCAAAATCACTACCTCAATATTAGGACCATATTAAGGTTTATCTTTCCTTCAACCATGTAATTTCCAAAAAAAATTTAACTCACTGTGGAGTCACTTTTCTTAGTACCATAAAATCTAAAATCCTTAATTAAATAGTACTGCAGTACAATCCTTATTTATTTCCAGAACATTATTGATACAACACTTAAATGAAATAATTCTAAAATGACAACATAAGAACACTAGTCATTCCTCTTCATTTGTGGTAGTATCATAACTTGATTATTATCCAATAGCATCATTTGTGGCATAGTCTGATGACTGGGACATAGGTTCACATAGTGTACAAACTCCTTGCAAATGAAGCATTGTACATTTGAAACCATTTTCTTACCCTTTCAGTCACGTACTTTGTGCTCTTTCCCTCCACACTTATAACAAACTCCCATTCCTTTCAGACAAGTTCCTGGGTGTTTCTTCCCACAGTTATCACATATGGGAAAATTCTTCTTTTCCCTCTTCCCTTTACCCATATTTCTCTCTTCCATCCTTTTCTTCTCTTGCTTCCCTTCAAAGACATAGGACTCTGAGAATTCTTTACTCATCTTATCAACACATGGTACTATTTCATCATATGATGATAATACGTGGGAAACTATTTCCCTTCTAAATTCTGGCATAGGACCATGAAAGATATAATCTTTCTTACTCTTTGGATCATACGTATTACGGGAGTTCACATTCCTTCTACTGGGTTCCATTTCTATACAATAGCATAAACTAGTTCAGTTTATGAATTGCAATGAATAATTACCAAACTTGTAAAATACCTAACACAAATTGAACAGTTTATGGATATAATCCATAATCATAAAAATGTTTTCTTTGAGTATGTATATACTCATAATCCCTTAATAATGGTTTGTAAAGAAAATGAGAATTATCCTAAGAATATCCCCCGGGAGTGTCGTAACCAAGAGTGCAGCAAGGCCCGTTGTCGTGCACCAGTTCTCATTCGAGTCTAGCTCAAAGCGGTGTTTTTGGGTTTTACCCCTAGGTACATCTGTGCCAGAGCCGCCTCTACCTGCTCGTATCTAGACAGAGATGTATTTCTCGGAAAACTCACAAAATCTCTACAATACCAAAGTTATAGGAAGTTCTTCTATAATAATCCTCAAAGTTCATCTTAGGTCTACATGCTCTAATAAGAGTTTATCTAAATATAGTTTCCAAGGTTATTGCTAAACTTCCTCTGATACCAACTGTAACGCCCCGACCCCAGTTACCCAGAGTCGGTGCATTATTTTAATACATTGGCATGATTACAAGGAATCAAGTCCTGAAGGACCGATCAGTTTAGCAGTCTTAAAAAGATAGATCACATACATGAATGTTACATTTTCACTTTATGATGTACAAAACAACATAAATAATCTTTATGAACGCCATTATTCCCTTGGATTAACCCTGCATATCAATCACATTACACTTCTTGGAATCCTGGGAAAAATAAAACATAGAAAAGGGTTGAGATCAAATGCTCAGTAAGGGTAAGCAATACAGTGGTAACTTTCATAAATAAGAATAAAAATTTAAGGCAATGTATAAAACTAAAACAAAATCCTTTTAAACTTGAACTTCAGCATAATATGGCAGAAATAAAAGAAATAATTCCATTTACTTATTCACATGGATATTCTACTAATCGAATAATCACATGCAATATCACTAACCACTTTAATAATTATGGAATGCATGATGCCGAACTTTAATTTATGTGTCGAGGCCTTGTGCCAAGACCTAAGGGATAACTGTAACCGGAACCCAACCCGGAGAGCCTCTGTAACCGGACTCAATCCCGGAGTGCCTCTAATAACCGGACACCAACCCGGAGTGCCTCTAATAACCAGACACCAACCCAGAGTGCCTCTAATAACCGGAGACCAACCCGGAGGGCTTACTTTTACCGGTCCCCAACCCGGAACATACTAGTCCAACACATTAATCTTATGAAGAGGATGAAATATAACATAAACATTCGTATTAAAACTATCATACAAAATGTCAAAACTTTAATCATAAAAATAACTTATCCATAGTAAAAAATATCACAAAACCTTAAATACAATATGGATGATTTGTATCATAATAAATCAACTTGAAACAAGTTTAAAATTTATCAAAGGATGTTGACATAGATGAAATCAATACTATTTGAGAGAAATATCTCTTTTTTTTAAATCATTTAAAAGTCTCATAATTATAGAGAAAACCTTTATTTTGAAAATATCTTTATAATCTTGTGAAGGAAGCTTCAAAGGTGTAATAATGGTGGAGAATAACCGCACCCTCCGTATAAGTTAAAAAAACATTATTACCTTAATTTTGCCAAAAAGGTTAAAAAGGACCTTGTTTGGAAAACGACGGAAAGATTCCTTTATAAACCACTTATAAAAGTCAACAAGGGTATAAATGAATTTAACCCATATTATAGTAAATAGAAAAAAATGTTTTGAAATACATTTTTAAGAAACATGGATGTGGATGATAAGGAAATACCAATAGATTATTACGTATAAACAACCTCATATAATAAAGAGATTGCGAAATAAACCCTTACCAATTTGGTAACTTATGAAACATAAAACCCATGAAAGAGGTATCATATAATGAATATGTAAATACCGATAAATTAAAGTGTATTACAAAAAGAATATAATTATGTGCAGTACATACACCACACAAAAGGTAATGGTGGAAATATGGCATGAATCTCACGGGAATAAGGAGTGAGATGAAAACCCCTTACCTTGCACTTTCCTTTAGTCGAGGGTACGTTTAACCTCCTGTACGAAGATCGAAGTATGTTATTAAATCATACCAGAACCATATTAATATTTATGATATCATACATGATTCATTTATGACTTTATATTACCCATTTAATAATAATTTCCATGTTAAGTTAACATTTCGGGTAATAATCACTTTCTTTATCGTATATGTTTTAACTTGTCACTCTTGGTTGTATCACTTAGATCATGATTTAAATAATTCAAGAATATAAAACATGATAAATATATCATATATATTTAGAATATGAATATGTATAATAGACATATATATGAAATTGAAAACACCGTTTATGGAGACGGTAGTCCGTACGTACTCATAAACGCTGTTTCTGTTTTCATATAGTATTGAACAGAAGTAAGTGAATAAGATATATGTAAGTACATAAATCCTTATATATATATATATCTCTCCAGTATCATTATAATGTCATATATTACATACTTATTAGAAATATATATTTTTATAATCATCGATGAATGGTGAACTTGGAAATGAATCTCATCGCGTCGTGGAGACGGTAATCCGTACGTACGCACGAGCGAAAAAATCATTCTTTTGATATTAAAATAATATATAATTGGATGGTATATCATATATAAAGAATAATTATCATGTTATATTTATTATTTACATGATTTACAGATCATTTTTATACCCATCCAAATAATAATTTATTGAATAACAATTACACCACGATGTGGAGACAGTAAGCCGTACGTATGCACATATGGTGACATGTTATTCAAAGGATGGATAGAATACTGAATATTGTTGTACCATATTTATAATAAAATTACAGTATATATATGATACTGGAGTTATTATTTTAGAATGGTAATAACAAAGGAAGAAGAAGTGGAAGAAGAAAGGAACTTGGAAAAGGGTGGTGAAATCATTACCTCTTCTTCGGGTTCTTCCTTTTGATTTGATCAAAAGGGCTCCTAAGGTTGGCTTTCTAATCAAAATACGACCTCTAGGTTGTATAGAGGGAAGTTGAGAGAGTATTTGGGTAGATTTTGGCTGAGACAAAAGGCTTTTAAGGTGTGAAGTAATGAGAAGGGGGAGTGCCCTTTTATAAGAGGGGTGAGGGGCACCTTTGGAAAAGCTAGAAATATTAATTTATAATAAATTAATATTAGGTTTCTAATGGCTACAAAGTTGATTATTTAAATTTTAAGGTGTGTATGGGTCGAAAAACATTCAACCAATAGAATTTAGACAGGTTTGGGTTACTATATTAACCTTATCTTTAAGTATTAACTTTAAGTTAATTAGTTTCACTTTTACAATGTCTCTTTGTATTTTTATATTATATGGTTAATAAACTTACTATATACATCCAAGAGACCCCCAAGTAGTCCCGTAATGATACACCTATCATGATATAAGTCTCTTGGCCGAATATTAGATTTTTAGGAATTTAATATCAATTAATAATATAAAATTTGTTTTAAAAACTCATTTATGTCAATTTTGACACTATTAAATAATTGATTTTTGTGAAACTCATAACAGAATTATCACTTCTAAAAAAGTCAAATAAATCAATCCTAATATGTAATAGTAACATATAAAATTATTGTAATTCAATAAAAGTCCCAAATTATATTTATTTGGGTATTTATAATATCAATTATTTTAAATGTTCATTATTATGGTAATTATTACATCATCATTGTGTCATAAATAAATTAATTTATGTAATCTATAAAAATTATAAATAAACTATAATTATGTAGGAAATCGTTTTATCTTTTTAATGAATATTTATAGTCGAAAATCCAACATATATAACCCTATGTAAAAATTGTTTTGCTAAAAGATATATGCTTGTGTCATTTTTGTATTCATTTTAACTTAATTAAAAAATAGTGTCCCTATCACCTACAAGTGGCTCCATGGGGTCCCAAAATCGACCCAAAGATGCCTATGGTCGAATATGTATCATCCAATAAGGCTAGGACACGTTTTAAGGTAATTTTGTATTATTATAATATTATTTTTTAACCCTTATTTACCGGATTTACCCTTAACCATGGTAAATAAAATATTTACCACAGTAATTATTCAAAATGTCTAAAAATAAAAGTTACATATTTACAAAATATGAACATCCTGATTAAAAATATGGAATCCATTTTTCCAAATTCAAAACAGAGAAGTGGCAGAAATTAATTTAAAATTAATTCCCATTGTTAAAACAAAAAGCGTGTTTTTAAGAGATAATAACTATCAAAAGATTGACACTTGTTTATGTCCGGTTTAATTGTAAAATTATGTACAATGACCAAAATTATATTAAATGGTAAAAATATATTCTAAATATACTTTAAAACCACTAAAATTCATAATTTATCAATATAAATTATTTCGATTAAAAAAGTTGTTTTTAATTAAAATTTAGTAATTTTCACTATTCATCAAAATATAAGTGTTATCTGAAAAGTTCCAAAATTTCACCCTAGGCTAAATTCGATATTCCGAATCCAAAAATGAAGTCCATTTTGAAATATAAAATATATAATTTCAAAAAGTAGGTATTACTATTCATAACGGCTAGTTTGATTGGTTGTGGTGTGTGTTAGAACTCGAAGTTGCGTACAACACACGCTACTGTATTATTAAAAGAGAAGCGTACCGTGGAAGCTCGGGGTGTTACATTCTCCCCTCCTTCAACAAATTACATCCTCGCAATTTGATATTGCACTTTGAAAATAAAGGTTGAAAATAGAAAATATCTTTGTGGAAAAAACCCACATCGGAAATTTGGTTACTAAAATTTAGTCTTAATATGAGGAAAAGAGAAATGAAAGGGTCGCCACCAAATTATGATCTCAATTAGGAGAAAATTGGTGGCAATTATAGACATATAATTGGAGGAAAAACGTAAATATTTATAGGTAGTGATTGAGGTCATCAATCACAAACAAGTTTAAAATTGAGGTCCTTAAATTCATCAATCTATGATGATTTAAAATACCATCGGTTCAACAAAACATAAGGTATTAAGATAACTCATTTTTGACGTTTCAAAATATCATAGTTGAACTCTCACAACGAAAAATGTATTAATGAGGCCTCTATTTAAAATAAAGAGTGTAAAGCATGAAGATTACCGAAAATAACACATACTAGGGTTCCATGTAGGGAAATATGGATATGGAAGAGAAATCTAACCATCAATTATCTGATGGAGAGTGGTAGAGAACATGGATATGAAAAGGCCAACAATCCCAAAGCCATAAATTAGTGATGATCTAAGGTACCATTTAGGACAACAGTTTTGTTCTAAGTTCCTTTTCTTAATGCTGAGAAATTTATTTATGAGATTGGCTAAGATCATAAAGAGATATACTTACTTTATAATTATAGTTTTATCCATTAATAAATTTCTACCAAAAATTCATATTTCACCCCAAAACATAATACAACTCAAAAATACTCTATTTATCTTAATCGTATAGGGCTCCAAATATAATGAATTTATATTTCACATATCAGACCCTTTATGTAAAGAAACTACATTATACCATCCAGGAACATCATGTAGCACAATGGTAGGTGATAAATCACAATTTCACTATGGTTGTGGATTCGATTCCCATAGCTTTGTCTAACACGACGGGTCGTCACACGGTCTGCGTGTTTTCCTTTTATAAAAATCCAAAAAACTAACCTCTCAAACTTAATCCATTCCAACCATTAAACATATCCAAAATAATATTATCCAAAATCACAGTCCAAAATTTACAAGGAAGTTAAACATAATAAGGATCCTTTTTTTCAGGTAATAACATGTGAATGCCTTACTCATATATTCTTTTAAAACACCACAACATCCTGAATTACCAAAATCAACCATCTTTTATTCCAAAATCACTACCTCAATATTAGGACCATATTATGGTTTATCTTTCCTTCAACCATGTAATTTCCAAAAAAAATTTAACTCGCTGTGGAGTCACTTTTCTTAGTACCATAAAATCTCAAATCCTTAATTAAATAGTACTGCAATACAATCCTTATTTATTTCCAGAACATTATTGATACAACACTTAAATGAAATAATTCTAAACTGACAACATAAGAACACTAGTCATTCCTCTTCATCTGTGGTAGTATCATAACTTGATTATTATCCAATAGCTTCATTTGTGGCATAGTCTGATTACTGGGACATAGGTTCGCGTAGTGTCCAAACTCCTTGCAAATGAAGCATTGTACATTTGAAACCATTTTCTTACCCTTGCAGTCACGTACTTTGTGCCCTTTTCCTCCACACTTATAACAAACTCCCATTCCTTTCAGGCAAGTTCCAGGGTGTTTCTTCCCACAGTTATCACATATGGGAAAATTCTTCTTTTCCCTCTTCCCTTTACCCATATTTCTCTCTTCCATCCTTTTCTTCTCTTGCTTCCCTTCAAAGACATAGGACTCCGAGAATTCTTTACTCATCTTATCAACACATGATACTATTTCATCATATGATGATAATACGTGGGAAACTATTTCCCTTCTAAATTCTGGCATAGGACCATGAAAGATATGATCCTTCTTACTCTTTGGATCATACGTATTACGGGAGTTCACATTCCTTCTACTGGGTACCATTTCTATACAATAGCAAAAACTAGTTCAGTTTATGAATTGCAATGAATAGTTACCAAACTTGTAAAATACCTAACACAAATTGAACAGTTTATGGATATAATCCATAATCATAAAAATGTTTTCTTTGAGTAAGTATATACTCATAAGCCCTTAATAATGGTTTGTAATGAAAATTAGAATTATCCTAAGCATATCCCCCGGGAGTGTCGTAACCAAGAGTGCAGCAAGTCCCGTTGTCATGCACCAGTTCCCGTTCGAGTCTAGCTCAATGCGGTGTTTTCAGGTTTTACCCCTAGGTACATCTGTGCCAGAGCCGCCTCTACCTGCTCGTATCCAGACAGGGATGTATTGCTCGGAAAACTCACAAAATCTCTACAATACTAAAATTCTAGGAAGTTCTTCTATACTAATCCTGAAAGTTCATCTTAGGTCTACGTGCTCTAATCAGAGTTTATCTAAATCTAGTTTCCAAGGTTATTGCTAAACTTCCTCTGATACCAGCTGTAACGCCCTGACCCTAGTTACCCAGAGTCGGTGCATTATTTTAATACATTGGCATGATTACAAGGAATCAAGTCCTGAAGGACCGATCAGTTTAGCAGTCTTGGAAAAATAGATCGCATACATGAATGTTACATTTTCAATTTATGACGTACAAAACAACATAAATAATGTTTATGAACGCCATTATTCCCTTGGCTTAACCATACATATCAATCAAATTACACTTCTTGGAATCCTGGGAAAAATAAAACATAGAAAAGGGGTGAGCTCAAATGCTCAGTAAGGGTAAGTAATACAGTGGTAACTTTCATATATAAGAACAAACATTTAAGGCAATGTATAAAACTAAAACAAAATCCTTTTAAACTTGAACTTCAGCATAATATGGCAGAAATTAAATGAAATAATTCCATTTACTTATTCAAATGAATATTCTACTAATTGAATAATCACATGTAATATCACTAACCAATTTCATAATTATGGAATGCATGATGCCGAACTGTAATTTATGTGTCGAGGCCTCGTTCCAAGACCTAAGGGATAACTGTAACCGGAACCCAACCCGGAGAGCCTCTGTAACCGGACTCCATCCCGGAGTGCCTCTAATAACAGGACACCAACCCGGAGTGCCTCTAATAACCGGACACCATCCCGGAGTGCCTCTAATAACCGGACACCAACCCGGAGGGCTTACTTTTACCTGTCCCCAACCCGGAACATACTAGTCCAACACATTCATCTTAAGAAGAGGATGAAATATAACATAAACATTCGTATTAAAACTATCATACAAAATGTCAAAACTTTAATCATAAATATAACTCATCCATAGTCAAAAATATCACAAAACCTTAAATACAATATGGATGATTTGTATCATAATAAAAAAACTTGAAACATGTTTAAAATTTATCAAAGGATGTTGACATAGATGAAATAAATACTATTTGAGAGAAATATCTCTTTTTTTTAAATCATTTAAAAGAAGCATAATTATAGAGAAAACCTTTATTTTGAAAATATATTTATAAGCTTGTGAAAGAAGCTTCAAAGGTGTAATAACGGCGGAGAATAACCACACCCACCTTATAAGTTAAAAAAAACATTATTACCTTAATTTTGTCAAAAAGGTTAAAAAGGACCTTGTTTGGAAAACGACGGAAAGATTCCTTTATAAACCACTTATAAAATTCAAAAAGGGTATAAATGACTTTAACCCATATTCTAGTAAATAGAAAAAATGTTTTGAAATCCATTTTTAAGAAACATGGATGTGGATGATAAGGAAATCCCAGTAGATTATTACGTATAAACAACCTCAGATAATGAAGAGATTGCGAAATAAACCCTTACCAATTTGGTAACTTATGAAACATACAACCCATGAAAGGGGTATCATACAATGAATATGTAAATACACATAAATTAAATTGTATTACACAAAGAATATAATTATGGGCAGTACATACACCACACAAAAGGTAATGGTGGCAATATGGCATGAATCTCACAGGAATAAGGAGTGAGATGAAAACCCCTTACCTTGCACTTTCCTTTAGTCGAGGGTACGTTTAACCTCTTGTACGAAGATCGTAGTATGTTATTAAATTATAACAGAACCATATTAATATTTATGATATCATAAATGATTCATTTATGACTTTATATTACCCATTTAATAATAATTTCCATGTTAAGTTAACATTTCGGGTAATAATCACTTTCTTTATCGTACGCGTTTTAACTTGTCACTATTGGTTGTATCACTTAGATCATGATTTAAATACTTCCAGAATATAAAACATGATAAATATATCATATATATTTAGAATATAAATATGTATAATAGACATATATATGAAATGGAAAACACCATTTATGGAGACGGTAGTCCGTACGTACGCATAAACGCTGTTTCTGTTTTCATATAATATTGAACGGAAGTAAGTGAATAAGATATATGTAAGTACATAAATCCTTATATATATATATATCCAGTAGCATTTTTATGTCATATATTACATACTTATTAGTAATATATATTTTTATAATCATCGATGGATGGTGAACTTGGAAATGAATCTCATCGCGTCGTGGAGACGGTAATCCGTACGTACGCACGAGCGAAAATATCATTCTTTTGATGTTAAAATAATATATAATTGGATGGTATATCATATATACAGAATAATTATCATGTTATATTTATTATTTACATGATTTACACATCATTATTATACCCATCCAAATAATAATTTATTGAATAACAATTACACCACGACATGGAGACGGTAAGCTGTACGTACGCACGTATGGTGACATGTTATTCAAAGGATGGATAGAAGAATGAATATGGTTGTACCATATTTATAATAACATTACAGTATATATATGATACTGGAGTTATTATTTTAGAATGGTAATAACAAAGGAAGAAGAAGTGGAAGAAGAAAGGAACTTGGAAAAGGGTGGTGAAATCATTACCTCTTCTTCGGGTTCTTCCTTTTGATTTAATCAAAAGGGCTCCTTAGGTTGGCTTTTTGATCCAAATAATACCTCTAGGTTGTAGTGAGGGAAGTTGAGAGATTATTTGGGCAGAGTTTGTCCGAGCCAAAAGGCTTTTAAGGTGTGAAGTAATGAGAAGGGGGAGTTCCCTTTTATAAGAGGGGTGAGGGGCACCTTTGGAAAACCTAGAAATATTAATTTATAATAAATTCATATTCAGTTTCTAATGGCTCCAAAGTTGATTATTTAAATGTTAAGGTGGGTATGGGTCGAAAAAAATTCAACCAATAGAATTTAGACAGGTTTGGGATACTATATTAACCATATCTTTAAGTATTAACTCTAAGTTAATTAGTTTCACTTTTACAATGTCTCTTTGTATTTTTATATTATATGGTTAATAAACATACTATATACATCCAAGCGACCCAAAAGTGGTCCATTAATTATACATATATCATGATATAAGTCTCTTGGCCGAACCTTAGATTTTTAGGAATTTAATATCAATTAATAATATAATATTTTGTTTAAAAACTCTTTTATGTCAATTTTGACACTATTCAATAATTGATTTTTGTAAAACTCATAACAGAATTATTACTTCTATAAAAGTCAATTAAATCAATCCTAATATGTCATAGTAACCTAGAAAAGTAGTGTAATTCAATAAAAGTCTCAAATTATATTTATTTGGGTATTTATAATATCAATTATTTTAAATTTTAATTATTATGGTAATTACTGCATCATCATTGTGTCATAAATAAATTAAATTATGTAATCTCTAAAAATTATAAATAAAATATCATTATGTAGGAAATCGTTTTATATTTATAATTAATATTTATAGTCGAAAATCCAACATATATAACCTTATGTAAAAATTGTTTTGCTAAAAGATATATGCTTGTGTCATTTTTGTATTCATTTTAACTTAATTAAAATAAAGTGTCCCTATCACCTACAAGTGGATCCATGGGGTCCCAAAATTGACCTAAGGATGCCTATGGTCGAACATGTATCAACCAATAAGTCTAGGACACGTTTTAGGGTAATTTTTTATTATTATAATATTATCTTTTAACCCTTATTTACCGAATTTACCCTTAACCATGGTAAATAAAATATTTACCACAGTAATTATTCAAAATGTCTAAAAATAAAAGTTACCTATTTACACAATATGAAAATCCTGATTCCAAATATTTAATCCATTTTTCCAAATTCAAAACACAGAAGTGGCAGAAATTAATTTAAAATTTATTCCCGTTGTTAAAACAAAAAGCATGTTTTTAAGAGATAATAACTATCAAAACATTGACACTTGTTTATGTCCGGTTTAATTGTAAAATTATGTACAATGAACAAAATTATATTAAATGGTAAAAATATATTCCTAATATACTTTAAAACCACTCAAATTAATAATTTATCAATATAAATTATTTCGATTAAAAAAGTTGTTTTTAATTAAAATTTAGTAATTTTCACTATTTATCAAAATATAAGTGTTATCCGAAAAGTTCCAAAATTTCACCCTAGGCTAAATTCGATATTACAAATCCAAAAATGAAGTCCATTTTGAAATATAAAATTTATAATTTCAAAAAGTAGGTATTACTATTCATAACAGCTAGTTTGATTGGTTGTGGTGTGTGTTAGAACTCGAAGTTGCGTACAACACACGCTACTGTATTATTCAAAGAGAAGCGTACCGTGGAAGCTCGGGGTGTTACAAATATGTTTCATTAAGATTTTAATAACACTCTTTTAACCATTATACAGGATGTTTAAACACTTTTTAAGTAAGAAGAACCCAAGGTAAGAGAATTCTTACCCCAATTTCCATTCTTTGGGTTAACCTTATTCTTTATTCATTATGTGGTATTAAGATTATTGGTGTGATTAGTTTTTTTATATTGTATTGAACTATGTGTATTTATAGTGTATATATATATCCATTCCATTCTATTAATTCTCACTCCATTTATATTTTAAGGTACTTTCCTTTTAAAATCTTTATATAAAAACTCCCTTTAATAAATTTCAAAAGGATTGTTTTTTATAGGTATGTGGAAGGAGTGGTTTCTTATGATTTTCAAGATACTTTATTACCATGATATGTTCCCTGGACATTATTTATGTTGGGTTGAGCCCATTATAGCTCAATATATGTTGGTTTGAGCCCATTATAGCTCAAGATATGTTGGGTTGAGCCTATTATAGCTCAAGATATGACGAGTGAGCCCCATTATAGCACTCCAATTCATTGGGTACTTTGAAGATGAAAGTTTACCAAAAGGTTATTCCATATTTATGGGTGAATGTAAGAGTGATACGATAAATATTTCCAAAGGAAAATACATGATTTTTCTATTCATATGAGTTTTTATTATTATGGGTTGTATTGGTTTTTATGTTATCACTTGACTAATGCTTTCTTTGTTTATATCCCTTACTAAGTTTTATACTCATAAGAAGTTTTTAAAATGTTTTTCATGGGAATCTTTATAAGTTCAAATGATAGTTAAAGTGATAATGAAGATGAATCCAGTTACTTATATTAGCTATTAATTTTTGTAAACTCTAATTAAATATATGTATTTTTTGTCTAATTATCCAGAACCTAGACAAGAAAAGGTCCTCATTTTTATAATGTACTGTGTATTGTTCAGTTATCTATTATATAAAAAAACACACATCATGTTTTAGTATTTAATCCAGAAGTGTAGGTTCAGGGCTTTACAGTTGGAATCAGAGGAATGGTCTAGACAAATTTGAAGATTAGATGTTGGTGTTTTTTTTTAAAAATTAGTGATAGAATTTACTTTTGAACATATAATTAATTATGTACACAAAATAATTTTTTTTCATAATTATTGATATGTACTTTCATAATAATAAGTACAATGAACAAATTGAGAGGGCACAATTCATTTAAGGGTGGGGGGGGGGGATAATGTAACATCCTGAGATTTTAAAAAGAAACACTATGTGCATAAATGAACTACTAAATACTATGTGAACTTTATAAATTAACCATTACACATAATTTTTCCTCTACGGTGTTTTGAATTTTGAAAAATGGTTATCTACAATTGTGTTCTGTAAGTTATTTGGAGTCTGATAGAATCAAATTGTTTTTTTGGTGAATAGTAACATGCCCTTAAGAATTGTAATATGAATAATAATGTGAACCTAATTAATATTAAATAGTATTAATATTTTATTTTCTTAAGTATTTAAGATAATGACATCTTGGTTAATTTTTCAATGTGTTATAAAAGCAGTTATAGGTTTAAAATTGTTTATTGAATAAATTATGATTTTATTTAAAAATTAAATTAATAATATTTAGAATTTTTTTTCAAAAAATGGAGTTCATTTTTTAATTATAAATTTCAAAAAAAATTAGGGTGAAATTTTGGGATTTTTCATAAATTCTTGAAATTTATAGGAATCGTGAAATACAATAAAATTCCATATATTCCAATTATCAGTAAAATACATTATTTATGACATAGTAAGTGATTTAAGGCCACTTAGTTCGAACTGAAATGCCATTATTACTATTTTGGGTCACATGAATTAAGACAATTCATATTCTTGAGAAAAATATATTATAATAATGATTAAAATAATGTTAAATACCTCCTCTCCTCCACTATATATACAACCCTCATTCCCGTATTCCTCCCACACATCTTAAGGATTGAAAATTACCTATGTTCTTACCAATAATCCTCCTAAGACTCTTCCCCACATCCTAGAGCTACTAGTTTTACCAAAAGGACAAAATCAAAGTCCTTAAGAAGGATCTCAAGGAGAAGGGATCAAGAGGTAAACATCTTCTTTTGTTTTCTTTCTTTTATGTCATTTTATGTTATTATTTTTAATTTAGTTTGGATTATATTGGGATATGTAATTCCATATCCCCCTTACTTCCCATATTATGTAAGAATGGTTATAGACCCATTTTCTCTCATCAATATATTTTGAGAAATTTTAAGCGATGCCGTTAGGCTGCCAAATTTTCGAAGGGGATTTCTCAACTTTTCATTTATTTTGAGATTCCCTTTTTTTATTTTTATTTCCTAACATCCCCTTATCCAAGAGTAATTAATGATCTAGTATCATAAATATTTTTTATTTCATCATTTTTATTTAAAACTCACCATTACATTTCTTCTCCTCTCCCACTTATTCAAGAAATTAAAACATTATCCATGATGTGTGGATTTACCGACATCATGAACGATGTGATTTCAATTTATTTTAATTATTTCAAGGATGGCCATGAAAAAATTTTTATGGTTGAAAAAAATTATAATTTACTTATTATATATAATATAAGGTTCTGGAATCTTTTTTTACACACGTGATTAATTTATAATACAAAAGGAGTTCATTATGATCGAAGAATCGCCAAAATGACCTAAATAAATATCAATAGTGTTTTAAGTTATGAATCATCCTAATTTCAGAATTCAAAATGATAAATGGTATAAATTATGGTTATGAAAATATTTAAATACCATTCCATTCCAATTCTGGAGTTTCACTTCCAATCAACAAGAATATCCATCTTGAACCGATCATGGAAACCATGTAAAGAATGCACCCGACATAATGTAAATAACAAAACATTACTAATAAATGTGTCAAATGATGTTTTAAAATGATCATATAAGGTGTTATAAACATTAATATGTTTCATTAAGATATTAATAACACTCTTTTAACCATTATACGGGAGGTTTAAACACTTCTTAAGTAAGAAGAACCCAAGGCAAGGGAATTCTTAACCCAATTTCCATTCTTTGGGTTAACCTTCTTCTTTATTCATTATGTGGTATTAAGATTATTGTTGTGATTATTTTTTGTTTATATAATGTTTCACTATGTTTATTTACAATGTATACATATATACATTCGATTCTATTAATTCTCACTCTAATTATATTTTAAGGGGCTTTCTTTTTAAAATATTTTTAAAAAACACTCTTTAATAAATTTTAAAAGGATTTTTTTTATATGTATATGGAATAAGTGGTTTCTTATGATTTTGATGATACTTTATTTCCATGATATGCTCCTTGGACATTATTTATGTTGGGTTGATCCCATTTTATCCCAAGATATGTTGGGTTGAGCCCATTATAGCTCAAGATATGTTAGATTGTGCCCAATATAGCTCAAGATATGATGGGTGAGCCCCATTATAGCTCTTAAATGCATTGGGTACTCCAGATATGGAATTTTACCAAAAGGTTATTCAATGTGTATGGGTGAATATAAGAGTGATATGGTAAATATGTCCTAAGGAAACTATATGTTGTTTCTATAAATATAAGTTTTTATGATTATGGGGTTTGTTGGTTTTTATGTTATCACTTGAATAACGCTTTATTTATTTATATCCCATAATTAGTTTTATACACATCCCAAGTTCTTTTTTTTCAGTGTAATCCTTATAAGTTCAAAGGGCAGTTAAAGTGCTAATTTATATAAATCCAATTATTTATATTAGCTATTAATTTTTGTAAACTGTGATTTAATATCTTTAAGTTATTATTTAATTATCCAGAACCTAGACTAGAAAATGTCATAATTTGTATAATTTACTATGTATTTTTATGTTATCTATTATATAAAAAATACAAATCATGTTTTATTGATGAAACTGGACGTACAGGTTCCGGGCTTTACAAGATGTCTCCCATTGGATTACACTTTAACCCTTATAGGATTAGTCTTTTGAGAAGTCCAAAACCTCTAAGATATGGGATGGAGAGTTTAAAAGGGTTTTGGAATGTTATTGGCTGAAATAATTGTCTTAAAATGTGTGAAGAAGTGAGGATATGAGGTGACCTTTTATAAGTGAGGGATGTAAGAATCTTATAAATAATTCAAAATTTTAAATATAATAAATGTATTTCTCCAGGTCAAGTTCCACAAAATGTCCAAAATTTAGTTTCTAATATTGTATAATTTAAATATAAACTAATAAAATATAAATTATCAAATATTTATATATATTTTATGCCTTATCTCTTAGTTTAACTCCCTCGTTTACCCTTTAAAACTTTACAGAGGTGATAAAGTTATACCATAGTAACTATTCATTATGACCAAAAAAGAAATCGAAAATATTAAAAAAAATTAATATCTTAATTAAAAATATTAAATCCATTTTTCTAGATTCAATTTTTAAAATGGTAATAATTTAATTTCAATATATTTGCACAAAACGCAAAGAAAACAGTTTTTAGAAAAATGAAATTTTTAAGAAGAAAAATGATTTTTTTAAATCAAAATGAAATTTAATACTGATTCATATGAAACTATTTAGATTAATTTATTTATAGGGGTCATATTTTACTTCTAATCCAATATAAAACCAAATGATATTTTTTAATTACTAGAATAGAAATGAAATTTTTTATAAAAATTAGTATTTTCCACTATTCAATAAAATACAATATTTTGAGAAAAATAAAAAAAATCACTCTATGATAATTTAAATATACAGAATAAAAAAATTTATTTAATTTTATAAAATTTGAACTCTAAAATTTATAAATTTAATTTTTATATTAAACCGTATATTTCATGAAAAACATTTCAACTAGAATAAAACAATTTCTTTTCTGAATTAAAAATAATATAAAATTATCATATTACATATGAATTAAAATATATAATTATGAATATTAATAATAAATGATAATTATTTATTATTTTCATTACATGAGTTCTAACATTATTAAACAAAATAAAGTGTTTTGGAAATAAACAAGAAATTCTCATTAATGGGATAATTGTTTTTGGTTTAAAGATGTTGAACATGAAAATGTGATAAAGGATCATAAAGAAAAAAATTCATTGGAAGAAGAAAAATTATTTATTGAATAATAAATGTTTCTTTAATATATGAATTAACTAAATAATTTAAATGAGAACTTAAAAACTCTATTAAAATCAAAGCCGAATCGTTTAAATCAACTGAGAGAACTTGCACAAAAGGTAAGGTTAAACGTGTACCTAACAAATATATTTATAATCCTGATTTATATAACATAGAAAGTTATATATCAAAATATTTTCAATCATTTGGAATGAAAAATTATGATAAAAACTATCTCACTTCATTTTAATAAAGGATAAACTCTAGAATATTTTCTTCTTACAAACAGACACAAATTAAGATTGAAATTTCCTAATAATGAAAAAAATTATGAGGATGCTATAAGATGAATTTATATGAACCATGGATAATTAGGTTTCAATAGTACTTATATTTCTATTTAGTGTTTGGTAATATATCTTATACATGTTGGTATAACTTTTCATTTCCTGGGATGAGATAAAATGTTAGGGGAAGCAAACCAAATAATAAGATAACAGATTCATGAATATATCTTATAGTGAAAATGTATATTTCTAATATGGAAACATAAAATAAATTTTAAAATATAAATTATTTAGAATATATGTCAAAAACTATTATAGAGATGAAATATTCAGGAAACCTTTTTTAGGTTATATTCCTGTTATTGAAAAAGTGAAGAGTGCATAGGTGCACAAAGATGACCTATCTTTCTTATCAAAAGTTCCTCTTAAAGAAATATGGAAGACAAAGTAATGGTTACTTGATAGTGAGTATTCCTAGCACATGAATTATGTTTCTATAATACTTAAAAATATTGGTAAATATGAAAGTGTTCTTGAGACATTTGGAAATGATTATTCCTTGAAAATCAAAGGTATTGGATATACTCAGATTGAAAATCTGACATTAAAATATGACGACATTCTTTATGTGTAAGGGATAAAAAATAACTTTTTGTGAGTATTATCCAATTTTGTGATGATGTTAATGGGGTTATTTTCAATAAAGTATAATATCTCATTAAAATCTCAAAGGATGTAAAAATAATCACTCAAGGAAATATAATAAGTGGAAATTTGTTTTTAAATGATTATCCAACCAATACATGTTACATGGGTGAAAGTGATGAGAATATGATATGACACTAGAGACTTGTTAATATTATCCAAATAAGCCTAGGAAAATATTATAAAGTAAGAGATTATGAGATATCTTCCAAAGTTGAAAATAAATTATTAAAGTATTTTTGTAACATGTTAAAATGGAAAAGTTTCATTAAAATATCACATAAAAGTGGGTTTTACATCTACAGGACCATTGAAATTAATTTATATAGATATTTGTGGTATAATGATGGAAAATTATACCTAAGGTGATATTTAATTCATCACATTCATATATGATTACACATAGATGAAAAATGTTATTTTTATCATGAATAAGTTAGTTGCAATTAAGATGTTCAAAATTTATAGAAGACATATTGAGAATGAATTGGAGTTTTGTATCAAGAATTTTAGATCCAATAATATTAAGGTATATAAGTGTGTTTCATTTTAGGATAACCTTGAAAAACATGAAATCATGCATAATTACATCAAACCATATACAACATAATAAAATAGTATTGTAGAAAGAATAAATAGAATTATAGTAGAAATGAGCCACTCTATACTTTTAGAAAATAAAATTTCAAATTATTTTTAGGGAGAATATGTGTATAATGCCATTAAAATTTAGAATATATGCATTTTTACACTTGAGACACATACTACACTTTATGATATGTGGTATCATAAGAATCCTACAATGATCCACTTAAAAGTTTTTGGTAGTCTATGTTAGATAAAAATCAAATACAAAAAGCTAATAAAGTTTTGAGAAAAATATGTTGAGGGTATATTTATAGGATATATATCATGTTTAAACAGATATATATTCTAGAAAAAAATGGTAAAAAAAATTATTGTTATTTATGATGTAACAATTGAGTAAAATTTGGGGAAAACGGGTAAATCATTACAAGTATATTTTATATTTATGTACAAGGAAACACGAATATTTCTTAATTTATATATATAAAATTGTATAAAATCACACCATAAAATGATTATATTCACTAATAAATTACTAGTAATGATTAGGATACTAATATTAGAGTGGAAAGTTGATTTTAAACATTGATAAGATATATAGAAACTAAAAATATAATTGGAAATAAAAATACTCCAGTTTAGACAAGAAGAATGCCAAGTGTTTAGAATCAAGTAGCTACTAAATCATAAGTTAAACCAATAATAGTAGTTGAAGATATTGAACATGAATATTGGGTTAAATATATAAATGAAGGGCTCAATCAGATTGTGGATAACTTCACATGGGAGTTTATTCCTAGACCAAAAGGTAAAATGTAATTGGTGCAAAAACAGTTTTTTCGAAAAAAAATGAATCAGAAGGTAAAGTAACAAGAAACAAAAAAACGATTGTTTAAAAATAATATTCACTGACGGAAGGAATTTATTTTTAAGAAAAATTTTCTCCAGTTCCCAGTCTTGAAACTATAATAATTATTTCAGCAGTGACTATAGATAAACACTTTAATGTTTATCAGATCGATACGAAGTTAATATTTTTTTTGGTGAACTTGAGGAAGAAGTATTTATTGAGAAACTAAATGGTCTCATTATTGAACCTGATGGGAGTATGGAATGTAAATAAAAAATTGTATATACTTAAATAGGCTCCTAGATACCAGTGCTCTAAAATGTTAATTTCTTGAGAAAATGGGATTTACTAAATTAACCTTTGATTATAATTTGTATATGAAGAATATTTTCAAAGATACCATGATGGTAATTGTATATGTAGATGAGCTATTTTTTTTCTAATAGTATAAAATTATTATTTAATGAATTTTAAATATATATTTAAGATATGTTTAAGATATCTATGTTGGGAAATATGAATTATTTCTTTGGGTTTACAGATTGAGAATAAACTTGAGTATATCATTCTATCCCAAGGAAAATATTTCAAGGAAGTATTGAAATTTTTTGGAATTAATGAATCTTGAGAGGTCTCCACTCATATTTTAGTTGGTAAAAAAATGTGTAAATATGAACAAGGAAACAAGGTTGATTAGAAGAAATTCATAAGAGTTTTTGGTATATTTTTGTATTTCACAACTTCCAGACTATAAATTACATATGTTGTGACTGTGTGTGATTGATTTCAAAGTAACCCTAGATAATAAAAAATTATCATAGAAAATAATATTTCTAGGTATATGAAATATATAGTCAACTATGACTTGATTTATAATTATAGTGAACATATATACTTATTTAGTTACATTGACTTCAGTTGGGATGGTTAATCTATCGATAGGATACCCACTTTAAGTGGTGTTTTATTTCTTGTTAATGGCTATATGAGATGTTTAAAAAAGAAACAAAGATTACGGATGTTGAGTACAACTATATATGAATATGTGTCTTCTATAAATGTATATAAATAGTTTTTATGGATGTAGATTTTATTGAAATACTTGAGAGTTTCTATTGAAAAACCATGAAAAATTCTCTATGATAATTAGAGTGATATTGATCTGTCTAAAAATACGATTTAACAATATTGATCTAAACACATTGAAATTATATATCACATTCTCTAAGTGAAGGTGCATATAGGTGAGATTAAACTTGAATACATTGAAACACAAGAGATGCATGAAAATATCTATATTAAATTTATACCAAGAAATGTTTTTATGGAGTTAATACTGAAATATAATTTTCATACTTCACCCCATATTTTAGGATTCATAGAACTGACCCCCATGATTCTTTGTATTATGTTGTCAAAGGTGATAAAAAGATATAATACACAACTCTTTCATTGTGTATTAAAGGTAGATTTTTCTTGATGTGTGTTCACTTTTAGTTCGTGAATTTATATGGAAACATCTTAAAAGGAGATAATCATTGTGGTTTTTAAAGTGAGTCAAGTAAGTAAGTTATTTAATAACTTGGATTAAGTATTCTTGTCATCGAGTGATGAAATTATCTCAAAACACTGTGTTATAATATGGTGTGTATCAGGATACATATCTTAGATATAGGCTAGGGTTTGATGATTCTTGATCTATAATTATGTTGGGAGTTTTTTTGAACGAGTTACTAGGTTGGTTTCTAATAAATCCAAAGGGGGGAGGATTAAATAACCCTATGGATTTGTGAAAGTTCTTGAAAATTGTATTATTATCAACCATTCCATGGAAGTGTTTGAAGATATGTTTTTTTTTCGGTTGATTTTTTTTGATTAAAAAGATTGAGATGGTTTATAACTTTCCTAAATACTCTTGGAGGTATTTGTAGAATATATTAAGTGGTTGAGATTTCTTTGGAGATAGTAGACAAGGTGCTGGAGCTGTTGGAGTGAAGGATTTAGTTTTTCCAGACTCATGTATGAGTTTTTTTTAAATAAAAAAATATTTTGATACCGGAAGGCTAACGTATATGTAATTTAACACACATAGATTTTAAAATAATAACATTATGTTGGATAGAGTATATGACATTACACACTAAGCTTAAACAAACCATGAAATGTTATTATATAAATATGACCATTATAACGCAACCGTTTAATTTTTTGGAATAAATATGAATAACCAAATTATGAAATATATATAAAGGTCTAAATTAATACCAATTTATTGATTAATTCTAATTAAATAATAAATCATTTTTTAGTAAAGTCATTTTATGCTTGAAATATATGTTTTGTTCAAAAATGATTTTTATTGATTTTTGTGAGAGGATAATAATATTAACTTCTACTAATTTTCAAAATGGTATTTTATAAATAGGATATATATTTTTAAAATAATCATATCCAAATTATTTTAGAGTTATTTTTTGGTATTTTTTGAAAAGATTTATTTTATGATGAATAGTGAAAAATACTAATTTTTATAGAAAACTGTATTTTTGTTTCAAGAATATAAAATGTTCCATTTTTATAATTTTTTTAAATAATAATTTGTTATATTATATTATTTATAACCAAATTATGTTCATTGAAAATAATTTTTTAGTGGAATTTGTATACACACATTTTTATACCTAAATATGCATTTTTCTGAAAAACCCTTTTTCATTCCCTTTTAATCTTAAATTAATTCCTCAAAATTTTAGAAATTGAATCGTTAAATTGGATTCCATATTTGGAATTAGGATGTAAAAATTTGGTAAATAGGACCCTTTTATTTTTGGTCATTATGAACAATAACCATAGTAAATAATTGTCACCACAATAAGGGTAAATTGGGTAATTAAGGCTAAAAATAATATGAAAAGGACTAAAAAAGAGCCTAAATTTTTCATTTATCCCATTGGATGTGTTAATTTCATAAATTTACATCCAATTTTTGAATATATGTAAAATTGGATCCATATTTATTTTATTTTGACCTTTATAATATTTAAGTAAAGGATAAAGTAAAAAATGTCACTCTATTTCTTTTAATATCTATAAGATTTTTTATAGGGATAAAAAACCTATCTTCTGTTATAAATAGTTATTTGAAATAGGAATGATTTTTTATCATGGTTGTTTATTTTTAATTTTTAGTGATGAAATAACTAACTTAAATTTCACACAACCCTCATACAGTGCTTGTGAAAGAAATAAAAAAATCATGTAAATAATTTATAAAAAAACTCTTAAAGTGATTTTCTTTAAGTGATTATTTTTGTTCCTTGGGTTTTATTGATAAAAATAACTTATTATTTAAATTTTAAAGGATTACATTTCAATTAATTTTTTTTCATGTTGTTTTCATAGTCAAATTAAATAAATAGTTCTAAAAATGAAATAAATAATACTTTATAAAAAATAATATTTTATTAAATAATTTAAAATTCCTAAATATAGGATCTTCAGCCAATTTATTTTAAATTGGTTTAAAATATCAACCATGTCCCATTTATGAGCATATTTTCCTTTAATAGTAACTATCTTGATCCCTAAAAAGTAAAAAAACATTGTTATCACGGTAATCATAAAAAAGGGTTAACACAGGTTAATAAAAGACATGGGTGACGAAATAACATAAACTTGACCAATTTTTATTTTATGTGTTGATTTATACTTATAAACATCTTATCTTAAAATAATATCAATTTGGATTCATTTTAACGTGATAAATAATTTATATTAATTTAATACTTTAATAAATTCCATGAATTCCCCCCTCTTTATTAAATGACAAACCTCTCATATTTTATTCATACTTAAAAAAGCCTCTTTTTTCAGAAAATAACTGAAACAATACCTTCTTATAATAACTAAAATTATTCTAGTGGTATTTCTTAGGTATAATACCAACCATAGAGGTATTAAGGTGTAAAGAAAAGAAGATCTTTTGAAGAAGAGGTATAATTTTTAACCAAATGTTTTAGTTTTGTTTCTTATTCCACCTCCTAAAAATCTTCTTCAACCATGATAATATAATAAAATAATTATATTCCATATATTTATATGTTATTATTTTACATTAATAAACTATATTCATCTAATTCTTCCATCAAATGGGAAACAAAACCATCATTCACGTGTATGGTGGACTATCACCAGATGAAATAATGTAATTCGTTTTACATCACCACCTATCATAGATGGATAAAATGATGGATGTAATATATAAATAAATAAATAAATATATAATATTATTTTCATATTTATCATGATTTAACATTAAAATATAATATACTTCGTTACCTTTACATTCACTGAAGAATGACAACATTGTTTGTCTGTACGTGTGGACTACAACCTCCACAAAGCTATGTGATTAATTTTTCATCCCCACATGATATGGATGATATATATAAGTTTTTTTCAAAGATATAATATAATATTTATGATATAATTATAATTATTTAAATATAAAATTACTTTCCCTATTTCCATAATGATCGTTGAAAAATTGAAACATTACTCATGTGTACTTACAACCTACCGTCTCTATAATTGTAACATATTTCATTTTTCATGATAATATTTCATGAAGGGTTTTAAAAATTTAATTGATATATTTAAATGATAATTATTTAATTATTATTATTTTTATATGATTCAATAATGAACTATTTGACCATATATAACCTACCGAAGTCATTTTGGACATATGATCCGAATAATGTCCAAACGTCCGGTGTAAATTTAATTGATTATGCAATTGATTATAACATGGAAATAAAAAAAATGAAAAAATTGAAAAACTTTATTAATAAAGTAAATAATTTACATAATTTAATTATTTAGGAATATATATAACATAATTTATGAATCATACTCAAGGTAAGGGACACTTTACTTTAAAAACATCATTTTAAATATTTTAAAGTTTTATTTTCAAAAATATTTATCTTCAGTGTATATAATATTAAAATTATTTGATTAATGTATTTATATTTAAATTAAAAAAAATAACATTTTATGTCACTTTTTTACTTTATTTTTAATGGTTTAAAAAATAAATCTTTTTACAGATTCTATATGGAATGTTTGGACAAAAAGACAAAATGGAATGTTCAATTTTAATGTATACGAAATATATGATTTTTACAAACATAATAACCATTATTTTATTTTTGTATTAATTTATATGACTTCATATTTTCTTAGAAAACAATTTTTTCCTTTATTATGTGTATTTTTTAAAATGGTTTTAAATTTAATGGATATTTTAATATCCCCAAATGTTTTCTTGTGAGTGAAAATAATATTTTCATGTGTGCAATATACAAAAATACAATATTTTATATGTTTTTATTATGTTATGGTTATTGGGAATGTTTTATGATGACATTTCATTCTGTTAAAAATGAAGTACATGTTGTTTCATTATAAACCAGGGATAGGTGGGTCCATGGTAACCCATTAATGCATTGGGTAAGATTTATGTTTAAAGTTGACCATGAATGTTATTCCATCTATAACCATGAAGTTTATTCCATTGGTAACCATAAAGGTTTTTCCATTTTTAGCCAATAAGGTTATTCCATTTGTAAATATGAAGGTTATTCCATTAGTAACCATGAAGGTTAATAAATTTGTAACCATAAAGGTAATTCCATATATAAGACTGATATGAAAATGATTCCTCAAGTTACCCATAAGATTTATCTAGGATTATTATTAGTTTTTATGAAAGTTTTATTATTTTAAAAATTTATTAAATGAGTTAATTTTTAAAGGTATTTTTATACTACTTCATAAAGGTGAAATGTTTAACCTTTAAGGAATGTTATCATAAGTTGTCATGATTTTCTAATAAACCTTTATTAGTTTGAAAATTTTACTTCAAGTTTTATAATTAAAAATTCTATAAAAGTCTTTTTGTAGGGAAGTTTATTTCTTGGGTAAGAGAATTTTTATTTTTAATCAAATTTTTATTTTTAAAAATTAAAATTTTTATAAATATTCATGGAAAAATGAGTTTATTTATTTATTTTTATGTCCCTTACTAATATTTTTTTGCTCATACCAAGTTTTAAAATGTTTTTATAGGGTTTTAAGGATGATAAGGGATAAATATGAGTTAAAGAATAAAATTGTGAAGAATATATATGAAAGGAAAACTTGTTATTTCTTAAATGTTAATATAACCCTAGGGTTTAGTATGAGTTTTAGTGAAAATTTTATTTTTGGAATAATGCCTTTACATTTTGTGCACATAAGTTTAAAGGTATTAATAACTTTTAAGGTTTATATTATTTTTTGAAGTTGAGATAATTATGTATTATTTAAATTTGTGAAAATATGTTTTATTAATAACCATTTCATTGAAATATGATTTGGTGATTAATTGATTAATGTTATTTCAGAAGAAGTTCACTATTTTGGGAACCTTATGTGATTATGGTAAATAGAATATTAAGGGATTTTATTTGAGGAATAATGGTTGAATTATCCTCTAGAAGAATATATTATTTTAATGTTACATTATGGTTATTCAGGTTTTTATTCTAATTATTATTATATTTTATATATTATAGGATTAGGTCATATACAACTTTGGGAATATAAATTTAGAAGTAACTAATGTTGATTAGAGATAGATTTTAAATTAATCCAAGAATAATTTGTGATCAAATACTTATTATTTTTGGATTTTGAACTTGTTCAGGAATATTTTTAGAAATTTTAAAGTTATATATTTATCAAATGATCTAATATTAATATTGGGTGTTATTGTTGAGGCTTTAGTGATTAATGTTACATTTTATCATATGAAGGTTTATTCATTTTTGGAATTATCATACCTTGTGCTAACCATTATGGATTTTGTTATTGTATAAATATTGTAGGAATAAATTTTTATCCATTTATGAAATTATGTGATATATTGGATGTTTATTTTAGTGGTTCAATAATAAAAAAATTCATCTTGAATACTCATCATTTGGATAAAAATATGTGAATGTAGTTGAAATTGATTTAATGATGAAATTATACTTATCAAGTGAGAATAATTTATTTATGTTCTTAGTATATATGGTAAGGAATTTCTTAACTCTAGGAAAAGGTTCTAAAATTTTTATCATATTACCTTCATTTTGGATGAATCGATGGTCCTTTTCGCACCTCTTTGGTTTATGGTTTTGTAGTCATTAACAATCTCATGATCACTCAATTTCTTATGATTATGATCTCTATCACTCCCCATCATTATTTGGACATTAATTTTTTCTTCATATCTATATTTTCACTTCACAAAAATTTTCTACAAATTTGAAACATAGTATGTGTTATTCTAGATAACCTTTATACTTCCCTTTTCCCTCTTTTCAAGAGGAAGTTTTATTAACCCTTTTTATGATGAGGGATTTCAACAGAAGTATTTTCAAATGTAAAAACATTGATTATTAAGTTCAATTTCATTTTTTTATTATACCATTTATTTATGGGGGAATTTAATACTCTTATATTCTTAAAGAATAACATTATGTTCAATAACATATATAACAAACAACACTGAACCTAATCAAATCATGAAATATAATAATATAAATACGATTGTTATAACATATCCATTGAATCTGGTAGTATAAATAAAATTATCCAAATTATGAAATTTATATAAATTTATTAATTAATATAAATTTATTGATTAATTATTCATAAATAGTCACTCTATTTTTTTGTAAATTCATTTATTCTTCAAATACACGCTTCCTTCAAAACTGATTTTTATTGATTTTTGTGAGAGGATAATAAAATTAATTTCTATTAATTTTGGAAATCTAATTTAATAAAAATAATACCATTTTTGAAATCACAATTTCAAAATTATATTATATTGAATATTGTGTATTTTTATGAAAATATTGATTTTCTAGTGAATAGTTAAAAAAACTGATTTTTATAGAAAACAATATTTTTTTGAGAATTGACAAAGTTAACTTTTTTAAAATGGATTAAAAGTAAAATTAATTTTATTATAATATTAGTAATCCAATTATACTAAATTTAAATAATTTTATGGTTGAATTTGGTATACAAACATTTTTTTACCGAAAAGACATTTTTATGAAAAACTATTTCTTTGTGTTTTTAGTTTTAATATCAAATTAATTTACACAACTTTTAAAGTTTTAATCTTGAAAAATTGATTCAATAGTTCAAATCAAAAGATCAATATTTCATAAATAGGTCCCCTTTTTTTGGTCATTATGAATAATAACCATAGTAAATAATTATCACCACAGTAAGGGGAAATCAGGTTATTAAGGTTAAAAATATTAGGATAAGGACTAAAAATGACCCTAACACTTGCCTTTATCTAATTTTTGTGTGTATTTTGGCCATTTAAATCCATGTTTCAAATATATGTAAACTTGGTGCCATATTTATTTGATTTTGACCTTTATAATATTTAAGTAAAGTATAAAGAAAGAAATGTCACTCTCTTTATTTTAATATCTATAATATTTTATGATATGGATAAAAACAACCTATATTCGGTTATAAATATTTATTTGAAATTTGAATTAATTTTTTTATTAGGGTAATTTTTTTTTAAAATTTTAGTGATGAAATAATTATCTGAAATGCTTACATAGCACCGACACAGTGCTTGTGAAGGCAATATAAAAATAAAGTAAATATTTTTTTTAAAACTAATGAAGTTATATTTTATATGTGATTTTTTGTGTTACATAAATTTTATAGATAAAAATAACTTATTATAGATGTTTTAAAGGATTATATTTGAACTACATTATTATCATGTTTTTTTCAAAGTCAAATTAAATTCATATATTAAAAAATGACAATAATAATATTTTATAATAAATAATATTTAATTAAGTGTTTTGAAATTCCTAAAAATACTATAATAAGATAAATTATTTAAATCTGGTTTAAAATATCAACCATGGTACATTTGAGGGGAAATTATCGTTTTATAGAAACTATCATGACCCCTAAAGAGTAAGATACATTGTTATCATGGTAATCGTAAAAAAGGATCCACACGGGTTGAGACAAAAAATATAAGGCTAAAAGAATCACCTAAAATTGTAAAATGTATAATTTATGAGAGTATATCTACCTATATAAATATTATAATTGATTTAAATCAATTTTTATCCATTTTAATATGAAAATTAATTTATATTAATTTAATACTTTAAGAAATTATTTGAATGCCCCTTCCCTCATTATAAAAGGGTACCCCTATCCTATGTTATTCACATTAAAAATACATTTTGGTTTCGAAAATACCTACCCAAATTACTTAAAATAATAACACCAATAATTTTAGAGGTATTTTTTTATGAATACTACATTCCTTATAGGGATTAAGGTGTAAATAAAATGAGATTGTTTGAAGAAGAGGAATATATTTTAACTGAATGATTTAGTTTTATTTATTCTTCAACCTCATTCAAATATTCTTAAACCATGATTAAATAAAAAAATAAGTAGATACCATATAATTATATTTTATTATTAAAATTTAATAACCTATATCCATCTTCTTATTTCATCAAGTGGGATATTAAACCATCATTTCTGTGTATGACAGACTATCGACTCACAAAATGATGTAATTCATTTTCAATCACATTCTGTCATGGTTGGAAATAATGAGGGATTTAATATATATATATATATATATATTAAATTCATGAAATATTTTTCATTTTTTAAATATAATATAACATATGCTTCCTTACCTTTACATTCATTGAAAAGTGATAACATCATTCACGCATATGTGTGGACTACCACCACCATGAAGCAATGCGATTCATTTTTCATCACCAAATCATATGAATGATATATATAAGTTTTTCTAAATATAAAATATTATATTTATGATATAATTATCAATATTAAAATATAAAACTAAACTTATCTTCTTTCCATAATGATCATTGAAAATTGAAAACAATACTCATGTGTACGTATGACCTATCATCTCAATGATTGTAATGTAGTTCATTTGTTACAATAATAATTATTGATTGGTTTTAAAAGTATAATTGATATATATAAATAATAATTATTTCATTGTTATTAATATAGATATTATGTAATAATGACCACTTTGATCGTAGACTACCTAGAAAAGTCATTATGAACATATGAGCCGAATATCATCAAAACATTGGACGTAAAGTTAATTGATTAAGTAATTAATTATAAAATGAAAATAAAAGGAAGGATAAACTTGAAATTTTTTATTAATAATGTAAATAATTAACAAAATTTTATTATTATGGAATTTAAATAATGTATATGATGAGTTAGAATCAAGGTATAGGACACTTTACTTTAAAAACCTCATTTTAAATGTTTTAAAGATTTATTTTCCAAATATTTCCCTTCCATGTCCATATTCTGAAAATCATTTTATATATGTATTTATATTAAAATTATTGAATTATAAAGTAAAATTTATGTCACTTTTTTACTTTCTTTCAATGGTTTTAAAAAGGAATCATTTTACATATTCTATATGGAACGTTTTGACAAAAGACCAAAAGAAATGTTTTATTTTAATGTATATAGAGACAATGGTTTTTCTCAAAATTGTAACTATTAGTTTATATTTGGATTATTCTATAATAATTCATGTTTTTTTAAATAAGAAAAACCTCTTTTACTTTGTTATAATTATATTCAAAAAGGTTTTTAAATGGAATGGATATTTCAATATCCAGAAATGTTTTCTTATGGGTGAAAATAGTATTTTTATGAGTGTAATATTGAAAACCAAAATATTTTATGTGTTATGATTATGTTATGGTTATTTGTTTTTTTATTATAGGTGGTTCTATTATAAACCATGGATGGGTGGTTCCATTAATAAATAATTACGGGTGGGCCTATGATATCCCTCCAATGCATTGGGTAAGATTTTTGTTGTAAGTTAACCATGAATGTTTATACATTTATAACCATGAAGGTTATTCCAATGGTAACAGTAAAGGTTATTCCATGTTTAACCATGAAGGTTATTCCATTTTTAAACATGAATTTTATTCTATTGGTAACCATGAAGTTTATTCCATTTGTAAGAATGAAGCTTATTCCATATATAAGAGTGATATGAAAAGGATTCCTCAAGTTACCCATAAGATTTATCTATGTTTACTAAGGGGTTTTAATTAGATATTAATTTTTCAAAAAGGTAATAAATGAGTTTATTTTTAAAGGGAAGTATATGCTACTTCATAAGGGTGAAATGTATAACCTTGTAAAAAGTTTTCATGATTTTTCATGATTTAATAAGAAACATTTACAGGTTTGATTTTTTAATTTTAGATTTATAGTGAAATTTTATATGAAAATATTTGGCAGATATGTATATTTCATAGATAAGAAAATGTTTATCTTTATCCTAAGATTTATTTTGAAAATGAATTTTTTTAAGTATTCATAGAATAATGAGTTTCTTTATTTCTTTTAATGTACTTTACTATGATATTTGTTCTCATACAACATTTTAAAATGTTTTTCATAGGGTTTTAAGAATAATAAGAGATAATGATATGGTCAATATAAAAATTATGAATAAGTTTAAGGATTTTTTTAATTTCATCAATGTTTTGTTTGTCAGAAAAATGGATACTGAGTGGAAGGGTCCAATTTGTAATGTATGGGTTTGTTATGTAAGAGTTATGACCTAATTCTATACCAATATAAACTGTATAGATCCTCAGAATGTGAGAAAGTGAATTATTTACTAAAAATTCAAGAATAAGTTATGATTTAAGTTTGAGTCCTTATACAAAAGCTTCTACATATCTGATATTCTATGTAATCGATGTTCCTACATTAATAGATTTTTCACACTCCATTTTTGATACATACCAGAGTTCTGACAACATAAGTTAACAAAAATAGGCCTTTTTCACTATGTATACAATTTTCCCAGAAATAAAAATTCACATAGGGTTTTTTTAAAGAACTATATAAGAAAATTTTACTTATATAAAAATTTAGTTTTCTATAATTCTTTTTTATGAAGATATGAAACCTGATAATACTGATGCTGATCTTTATGGTCTAAAACATCACATTTGAATTTTGATTGAAGATAATTCATGAGTTTCTTTAAAAACAGTGATCACTATTCATATCTATTTTAAGTTTCAAGCTAGTTTTTCTAAAAAACTAAAGTGATGAACACAGTTGAGGATGTTAATGAATAATATTAGATTTCAAAACCAAAAATTGACTTTGATGATGCTCTGGTGATTCATAGTTAAATAAATCACTTACATCTGAATATGTAGTGATTCCTTAGGATTTTAGAATGGGTTAATATTGATTTTGTTAAGTTAATTTAAACTACTATTATATCATGATAGTAGGTTGAAGAATATGGTTAGATTGATATTATTTCATGGGAATGAGATGATGGGTATTATAGGAAATTAAGAAATATTTTTTTGTGATTTGTTATATATATTGATAAAAACTGATGGTTTGAGAAGATGAGGTTCATAATGGTACTTATGTAAATCAATGTGGAAATACTTTTCAAAATGGAGATATTATTAAGATAAAGGTTTAAAAAAGTGGTGATGCCTAATGTTTTTATTTTATGATAAATCCTTATGCTGATAGAATAAAAAAATATTCATTTTTCTCCACATGAGGAAACTGATTATGATGGTATCCATTTAATTATATTAAACAAAGTACTTTTTATAAAATTGAGTATGGTGAATTTTGAGTGAGACTGAAGATATGGTTATCACTAATGCTATGAAAGTGATGTAACCATACTGATTAAAAACTGAAGGAGGAATGAGTACCTAGAATAGTTATAGTATTCATAGAAAAATATGGGTTTTCCTAAGTTCATAGTGTTTCAATTCTAGAGATAAAAAATAATAAGTTATACATTAGATCTATATGAAGTGATCTACTATTCATGAATATTTATAAAGGCCTAATGAGGGAGATCTATTTGTACTTTATAGAGGAAAAAAATATTTCAAGAAGAACTATATCATATTGGTTATATATTCTATATTAAGGTTGTGTGAAACATAATTTTCTAGTGTGAATTTGGATAGGCATAACGAGACTCTATGACATGAATATAAGATTGTAATTAGTTTTTTCTTTAGTGAAGAATATATGGTTGGGGGGAGAAACCAACCATGATAAGGAATAAGTTACCTAATAAGGGTCCAAACCTTGTAAAACTCCTTGATTTAATTGTCTCTTTTATTTTTGGCAAACATTAGTGAGGATAAGACTCTTTACTTGAGAAAATTGAATCTTAACAGATTATAGGTGTTGATTTAAAAATGAAGAAATTTTGAAAACTAGTCTTTATTGATTAATCCAACACTTCTCAATAGATTAATATGATCCTAGGCACTTCACACATGATTTCATAGAGGAAAAAAACATGAAAACAATAAATCCTACAATGTTGAAGCATCTTATCACCAACGGTGGTGATGGATCTTGATAATGGAACTAATGAGTTAAACTTAGTTGAAGTAGAGTGCCTATATATGTCAAAACATGTAAGAAATATCAAGGAAGAAAACCCATGCAGGCCAGTATGAAGGGCCATAGGAGTAGGGTGAGTCTACGAGATTGTCATTGCTAGCTAAGTATTTCCAGCAATGATAATGAAGTTCCCTAACCATAAAAAAATTTATGAGGGATACATTAATAAAAAATACTATTCATGATTAAAAAACATGGATTCACATGATACCTACATTATATGGTGATATTAAATATATATATTTTCCTTATATTGGAGCATTAGGGGGTTGCATTCCATGATTCCATCCAATTTGATCTTGACACAACTAAAACCGAGTTGATTTACATGTGAGTATCACATATTCTTTTCCTCGAATAGAGAGAGTGTACTAATATGTGATAAATATATGAACTTTCTATATGGACGAACATAACATTATTCTACATGTAAGAACATAAACTATGGAATAACTCTACATTAAATTACTATCTATATTGGTGTTTATTCTAAATATAATTAGGGAATTAAAATGATGATGCTTTTCTATGTTACTTTAACGTTTATTTATCACAGTAGCTGAGTACTATGATCCAATTTAGACAAAGTTAGAGTAGAAAATGTTTTTTTATTCATGTAAATTGATTTTCAATGCAAGGTTATATACTATGTAAAATTTTATATGTAAGGGGATCCTCTTATGGATATCGATATAAGGATGATGCAATTACCTATGTAAGGATGACTATGAAACCTTAAGTTTTTATGGAATTTTTTTGAATAAATTTAATTTTCATTTGTGTTTTTCAATTAAATAATTCAAAGAAAAATCCTTTCACAAGTTAAGTAATAGTCATAAATTACACATAACATTGAGTTGGCATATGTTATGTGGAACAATAACTTGGCATATGTTACACGCAACAATGATGTTTCTACAAAACATAATTTTATTGTTATAATTATTTTAATGACATAATTAGAACCTACCCATTAAACTTAATAATATTAATAGTAATAAATACTTATAAAATATTTTTTATAATGTTTTTATATAAATAAAAAAAATTGATAATGAAAGATAATTTTTTTTGGTAAAGTCCTTATATGTTAAAAAATACTATTTTCTGAAACAAAATAATTTTCATATCCTTTTGTGGAAAAAATAAAATTAATTTTAAAGAAATTTAGAAATTTAATTTTATAAAAAAATCTTTAATTTTGAATTTATAAGGTTTAAATTATATTATGGTGAGATTTTGGTATTTTTTGAGCAACTTTATATTTGGACGAATATTGAAAAATACAGGATTTTAATTCAAAAATGATTTTTCATCTAATTTATTTATATGGAAAAATTATATTTTAATTTGTTTTAAAAGATAAATTTGTTAATATATTTATAAATTAATACAATTTAGGATATTTAGATCAATTATACATTTAAATTAGATATAAAAACATAGCAAACTTTTGAATGTTTTTACTTCTAAAACCTGCAATGTTGACCCGACTCTGGGATTAATTTTAAATTAATTTATTCCACATATATGATTATAATTTGTAAAAATAGATTTTATATTTGGAATAATAATAATTTATAATCTATAATAAGATCAACTTAGTTTTTTACTAAAAACATTAGTGAAGGTAATTAAAACTAATTACATCGCTTAAGGTAAAATTTAGCTTAACTAAGGACTAAACAATAAATTTAAGATCCAAAACCACTTATACACTTGTAAAAAACCCATTTATTGGACATCATTCGGACATAAACCTTAAATTCTTGATTTTGTTTGGTTTTGTGACTTTTTTAATGTAGAAATGTGGGTACACCAGACTTGTTTTAAAAAATGCCAAGTATGTCCTTTCCTTTCCCTATAAATGGACACCAACTATATCTCTTCTTAAAACCTCTCAAAAAACATAGGTTCAAAAAATATATTACCAATAAATTTTATAACATACCTCCCTTAATCCTAGAATACTCCCATTGTACATAAATCAACCCATGGAATCCTTTTGACACAAACCAAAAGGAGGTACCCGATTAAGTGGTAACGTCTTCTCTTAAACTCCATTCTTTTATTTTATTTCTCCACCCCTTAATTATATTTATTCCATGATTATATAAAAAAGAATCATAAATATAATAGGATGTTTTTATACTACGTTTTATACCTATACTTATACAAACCTCCATCTAATGGGTAACGAACATACTGTTTACGTGTACGACAAACTAGCGTCTCACGAAATGATGATTATTAATTTTTTACTTTACCACCACTCATGGTGGGAATTATGATGGACAATATATTTTTATATATTATATATTATATTTATTATATATTTAATCTTATTTGTTAATTTTACAATAAATATCTTTTTAATTTCCATTTGGTGTAAATACGGTAATTTTGTTTGAGGAAGTGTGGACTACAACCCCTCAAAGTGATGTGATTTATTCACACACTACATGGAATGTTTTATGGATGATTTTAGTGAACTTATATGATATATATGAAATAATAATTATACTTAAATAATGATATATATATATATATATAGACACTTATATGTCTTTTTCATTATTTCTTTCAATATGACAATAAAAACAGAAACAATGTTCATGCGTATGTACGGATTACCGTCTCCATGAATGGTGTATTACATTTCATACTTATATATTATATATTTTATTATAATAAAAATATAATATATATATATATATATTATATTTATATCATGGTTTAAATTTTTAAATCATGATATAAGTATAAGGACAAAAGATATAACAAATTAAGACACATGCGAAAAATAAAGAGAATATTACCTGAAGTGAAACCTTAACATAGGATTATTAAAAATAAGGTAATATAAGGTCATAATAAAACCATATGTGGTATTATATATAGAAATATGGTTCTGTAAAATATTTATTATAATTATATATTTATTATACAGGTGGTTTGAATGAGTACGATGAGAGTCAAGACACAAGGTAAGGGGATTTCATCTCACTTTTTATTTATGTGAGATACATGATTTATTCACCACCTATTAATTTTTTGTGGTAAATATAATTATTATCATGATATTTTTAGATTCATTTAATTTGATTTTTTTACATGTAGACTATGATCCCAAGTAACCAAGTGGTAAGAGTTTATTGAAACAATCTCAACACTTTTCGAGATCGTTAATGATTATGCTTCATTGATGAAATATTATGATCCACCTCTCAAGAAAACTAATGAATTTTAATCTCATATGGTTATTCAAGATATCCCCATTTATTAGTATCATTTCCACTCTTTGGTACTTAATATAATGTTTTTAAGTAAAATATAACCATCTTTCTCCTTGGTCGGAAATCTATTGTATTCAAAAAAAATGTTTTCAAAAATGTTTTCAAAATATCTTTGAATCCCATTTTCACAGAAAAATGATTTTAAAAACGTTTTATAATTATCATTGATTCCATCAATAGTTTTTAATTTTTTTTTTCAAATAAAAATGTTTTCAAACGTTTTTAGGATTTAAAAAGAATTTTAAATGCAGAAAGGTTATTTTCCTCGAGAATTCTTTTAAATGATTTTTCAAAATTATTTCCCATCCCAGACAACATACATTAGTGTTAATCATTCCTTTATTGGAGAAATTATTCAAAGTTTCCATTCATATTATTTCTCTAAATGAATCATGTTTTGATGACATGATGTTTATGAAACTCATTTCTCTTTCACATGTTATATTCTTTTCAAACCCCCTTCTTTTCATGGGTTATGTTTATGATCAAATGATTATGAAACCTATCTCTTTCCATAGGTTATGATATGATTATATGTATATAATACCCATTTAATTTGATGAGTTATGATATGATTATTTATGGTAGTGTGTCATATGTTTGTATGATTTTATTTTGATATGGGTGAGACCTATATCTCCCTACAATGCATTGGGTAAATATTTATATCTCATGAGATAGACATGAATATAATGGGAAATGAACTTGGTTATATATTACAGGGATGGAATGAGAAATAAACTCGGTTTAGTATTACATAGTTGGAATGAGGAGTGAACTAGGTTCAGTAATACGGGGTTTGAATGGGGTCTAAACCCAGTTCATTAATGGACTTTTCCACTAAAATGGCCTAAAAAAATGACTTCACTACTATGAAAATCATTATATATGCTTATGTGTCTACCATAATTCCAAGTTTTTTTTCTATAGTGTGATTTCATGGTTTATGTTTTTTATTTCCTTATGATTCATGTCTTATGGACTTCCAAGATTTATGCCATGATTCATGTATATGATCTTTAATATGTAGGGTATGATATTCTATTTTCATGATAATATTCTCATACCCTTATGATCATGATTATTCTTACATATCTCCCTTTTTTACCCTTACTGGGCATTTGATATCACACATTTTTATGTTTCCTTTCCCCAAGGTTATGAAGATATGTATTATATTTGATGTGTCTAAGAAGGGTTATAGTAATGAATAACCGAATGGGAGATGATATAGCTCATTTATGTTCAAGTGTTTATGTTTCCATATTTCTGAAGGCACTAGACAAATATGGTCTTTCAGAATCTATTTGTATAATGTTTTAAGTATTCCAAAAATGTTATGTAATGTTAATGTATATAAAGTGAGGGTTTATATAGTTGGTATCAGAGTGAAGGATAAGTTAAACTTTGGAATATAGGATGAGAAATCCTTAGTGGGATCCATAAAGACATGTATAAGGATAAGTCTAAGGTTAAGGAAAAGAATAGGAAAATGTATTGGAATTTTGGTAAAGGATATAGTTAGTGGTTTCCTAGAAATAAATCCTTGTATAGATACTACAAGTGGATGTGGCTCTAGAATAGATGTACCAAGGGGAAATAACTCCTACAAGATGTTCTGGTCCTAACTCGTGGTAATTTGGTACACGAAAATGGGCCTTACTACACACATGGTTTGATACTCCCAAGGGATATGATTTGGAAATTCACAAACTTTTTACAAACCGTCATGAAGGATTTAAATAGATTTTGGCTATGAATAATCTAGGATAAAACTAATGTGTCATCGATTATGGAAGGTGTCATAATTTAGGCATCCTATAAGTGAATTTTCATGATTATGTGGTTACTCAATATGATAACTATTTATTACTATATAATTTTGGTTTTAGTCAATGGATGGAACCCAAAGGAACCATGTTAATGGTTATTGTGATGGAAAATGCAACAATATTCCTCATGAGAAACCAAATTCTATGAGAGATGGAATGAAAAAACTCAATTCTATTATCACATATATTTCTTAAGCTATTAATCATGGTGGAATTCCAAATGATCAAAGGAGGGAAAAAAAGTTTTTTGAGTATTTCATGTTTCAACATCTACTTTATGTTAGAGGGTCTTTTGATCCCCTTATTGCTGAATAATAGATCAGTTCTACTGAAAGAATATTCTCCATTTTCTAGTGTTTGGAGCATGGGAAATTCATTCAGGCTATTTATCGATTAGAAGGAGAAATAGATCTTTGGTGGACTCTAATCAAGAATATGAGGCAACAATATGAGATCTAATCCATATATTGGGATGAGTTCAAGAAATTAATTTTCAATTAGTAATTTCATCAGATTCTTCATACCAAGATATAGAAATAGTTCCTTGATTTTATGTAAGGGGATGATGAATCTATTAGTACCTATGAGGCTAATTTCATGATACTTTCAAGGTACGATTTTGGAATTATCATCCAACCCAAAAGTAAAGTTGATAGGTTCTTCAGTTTCTTAAAGCCAAGTCTTGGAAGGGTTTTTTCCATAAGAGACCTTAGTAGCTACAAAGATACTATGTCTTGTGAAATCAAGGTTGAAATGGAGGTTGGATTCATGTATCAACCTCATGGTTTTGATAATAAAAGGACGACGTTGTTCAAAGGAAACTATAAAAACAATGGAGAAAAGAATATGGGTTTTCCTATATGCTATAAATGTTGTAATAAGCATGAAAGAATTTGTGTTAAAAGGTATATTAAATGTTTTAAGTGTGTAAAGAAAGGACACTAGGGAATTGATTGTCAAAATGTTGTAAAGAAGTTAGATCAAAATGCTAATGGAGAGAAAGATACACATAATGAACCTCCAACAATTTAGTGCTACAAGTGTATGGAGAATGCGAATTATGATAACCACTTCCCAAACCCAATGGTTCGTGATGATGATCGATGTCAAAAACCTATTAAGTAGAGGGACAAGGGAAAATATTATGCAATCTCTATTTTTGATGATGAGTGTGATAAAAACATGATGAAAGGTTCACTTACCATCCACTCTAGAATTTCTAATGTCATATTTGATTTTGGATATACTCACTTTTTCATACCAGAAGAATTTTATAAGGGTGTTAAGATTCCACCAAAGCAATTATATGTGTAATTATCAGTGTAAAACCCTAATTATACAATGATTGCATCTCAAGTATATGATTACTATCCACTTGATGTTTTTGGGGATGTTCTTCTTAAAAATATTTTTATTACTCCCTTGGTTGAATTTGATGTCATCTTAGGCATGAATTTACTTTCTCTGCATAAATCCCACATCAATTTTCAAGTAATGGAAGTTACGGTTGATATTTTAAACCCTAATATGATCATACATCAATGTGACAATAAGTATGAACTTATCATGGAGATTACATCCAGTGTATGGACCTCAATTTCCAATCAAAAGGGTTGTTTATCTTAAATGGTTATGGTGAAAATCGACATCAATGATACAACTATATTTTTGGATTTTTTGGATGTATTTTTGGAAGAGTTTCCTATCCTTTCACAAAAACACAAAGTTGAGTTATCAATAGAACTCATACCTAATTCCACAAAAATTTCAAAGACTCTATATAGAATGGATCTGATTGAGTTGTAGGAACTGAACAAGAAAATCCAAGAAAACCATGATAAGGGATTCATTCAGCCAAGTGTGTCACCTTGGTGTGCACCTTTTATTTTTTAGAAATAAAAATATAGATCAATGAGACTCTCTATTTATTATCAAGAGTTGAACAAGATCACAATAAAGAACAAGTATCCTCTTCCCAGTATTGATGAATTTTTTGATAAAATATACAGATCTCAATAGTTTTCCAAGGTTGACCTTAGTTATGGATATCATTAATTGAGGGTTAAGAAGGAGGATATACCCTAGATGACATTTCATACATGGTATGGACACTATGAATATATAGCGATTCCTTCTGGTCTTACTAATTCACCTACTATATTCATGGATTTAATGAATAGAGTCTTTATAGATTACCACAATCAATTTTTAATAGTATTTATAGATGATATTCTTATATATTCAAAGAGTAATAAAGATAATGAATACCACTTTATAATTGTACTAAATACCCTAAGTAAGGATAAACTATATGAAAAATTTATAAAGTATTAATTTTGTCTAAAAAAGGTTTCATTTTTAGGTCACATAATTTTAAGAGATGGTACAGTAGTAAATCCATTAAAGAAGGAGGCTATTGAATAATGGACTAGACCAACCATGGTGACTAAGATCTATAGATTTCTTGGTTTAGTTGGATATTATCAACATTTTATGGAGAATTTATCATTACTATCTAATCCTCTGACTAAGTTAACCTATAAGTGTGTCATGTTTTTGTGGATAGATGAATGTGAGGAAAATTTTAAGGAACTAAAGAGAAGGGTAGTCAGTGCACCTATGTTTACAATATCTTTTAGTAGAGAAGGGTTTTTAATATTTAGTGATTCATCCAAGAAGGTATTGGGATGTGTTATTATGAATAAAAACATGGTTATATCCTATGCCTTATGATAGTTGGTGATTCATGAGAAAAATTACCCAACTCGTGATTTGGAGTTAGCAGCTGTAATTTTTTCATTACATATATGGAGACATTTTCTTTATGGAGAAAAGTGTGATATATATATACGGATCATAAAAGTATGAAATATATATTCACACAGAAGAGGTTGAACATCACTAGATAAGATAGCTGGAGTTGATAAAGGATTATGGTTTCTCAATACATTACCAACCTGAGAAAGTGAACAAGGAGGTCAATGATTTTAGTCAAAAGGATAATTCTAGCTTATTTATGATGAGGATCACAAAATGTACAATATTTTTGGATTTGAAAAGGATGGATCTAGAAATCCTAAAGGAAGGGGACAAATATTATCTTTATCAAATGATTGTTCAACCCTCTTTCCCAGTGAAGATTAAAGAGGCTTAGAAGGAAGATGAAGAGATGAAAAAGAAAGTGATAAATGTTATTGAGTTTATCCTTGATCAGGATGAAATGATAAGATTTAGGAACCATGTATGCGTTCCTTATATACCAAATTTGAAGAAGGATATGTTAGAGGAAGCTCTTAGTTCTTCATTATCTATTCATCATGGAAGTACAAAGATGTATAGGGACTTGAAAGAATACTTCTGGTGGGATGGAATTAAGAGGGATATCATAATGATTGTATATCGGTGCTTGGTATTCCAACAAGTTAAAGCTGAAAGATAAAAGTCTAAAGGGATGTTGAATCCATTACCAATACCAGAATGGAAATGGGAGAACATCACTATTTATTTTTTCATTCAACCACCCAAAACAAATAAAGAGTTTAATGATATATGGGTGGTATTCGACCATATTACTAATCCAATACACTTCATCACTATTAGAGAATACTTATATTTGGATAATCTTTCTAGGATATACATTAAAAAAGTGGAAATGTTGCATAGAGTACCAAATTCTATTGTATTGATTCGGGATATGAGGTTCATCTCAATGTTCTGGTTAAGTCTTTAGGAAAAAATTGACATAGAATTGAGTTTCAGTACTTCTTATCATCCTCAGACTGATGGTCAGTTTAAAATAACAATCCAAACCCTAGAGGATATATTGAGATCTTTTTCTGTAGATTTCAAAGGTGGTTGGGATCAAAACCTTCATGTAGTTGAGTTTTCTTACAACAAAAGATTTCACTGAAGCATTTAGATGGTATCTTTTGAAGACCTATATGGGAATAAATATAGATCTCCAATGTTCTAGGATGAAGTTGGGGAAAGAAAGCTATTGGAACCTGAGATCACTGAAGAAATGTATTAAGAAGGTTAGAACTGTTTAGAAGCATATTAAGGAAGCTCAAAGATGAAAAAAAAACATTATGCTAATAACTGTCGATGTGATCTGGAATTTAAATTTGGTGGAAATGTGTTTCTAAGAATCTCACCATAGAATAAGGTTATGATATTTAAGAATAAAAGAAAACTAATCCCTAGGTATATCAGTCCCTTTGAGATTCTTGATCTTATCATTATGGTAGCCTATCGCTTGGAACTTACTCCAAATCTCTCTCAAGTCCATGATGTTTTCCATATATCTCTCTTGAGTAAGTACATACCTAAACCTTCACATGTACTAAACTAATAGGTTATACCACTAGATAAGGATCTGTATTACGAAGAACAATGAGTTGAAATTCTGGACTGATCAGAGAAAGATCTACAAAACAAGACCACTCACCTGTTAAATGTTTTGAAGAGAATTCAAAAGTTAGAGGAAGCTACGTGGGAACTTGAGGATACAAAGAAGAACAATTATCCTCATTTTTTTACTTGAGTGATGAATTTCGAGGGTGAAATTCATTTTAAGGGGGGTAAAATGTAACACTCTGAGTTTTTACGGACCTTTTTTCAAATAAGTTAAATTTTCATTTGTGTCTTATAATTAACTAAGTCAAACAGTCGTTTCACATGGCATAGAATTGGAATATGTTACAAAGAACATTGACATGGAATACATTACACAAAACAATGACTTGGCGTACATTACCCACAACACAGATGTTTATACGAAACATCCTTTTATTGTTATAATTATTTAAATGAGATAATTATAAAATAGTCATTAAAATTAGTAGTATGAATAGTAATAAATACTTTTAAAATATTTTTTATAATTTTTTTAAATAAATAAAACATATTGATAACAAAAGATATAATATTTGGTAAAATCCTTATATGTTTAAAAATACTATTTTCTCAAACAAACTACTTTTCATGTCTTTCTATAGAAAATAATAAAATTAATATTATACACTTTTAGATATTTAATTTGATAAAATAAAAATCATTTTCTAATTTATAAGGTTAAAATTATATTAGGGTGAAATTTTGGGATTTTTCTGAGGAACTTCATTTTTTGATGAATAGTGAAAAATACCAGATATTAAATCAAAAATGATTTTCATCTAATTTATTTATAAGGTTAAATTATATTATAATTTGGATTAAAAGTTTAATTATATAATATTTTTATCAATTAATACAATTTATTTCATTGAGATCAATTTCACATTAAAATTTGATATAAAAACTTAGCAAACTTATGAATATTTTTACTTTCAAAACCCGCATTATCGACCCAACTATAGGATTAATATTAAATTAATTTCTACCATATATGAGATTATAATTTGAAAAAATGGACTCCATATTTATAATAATAACAATTTATAACATCTAATATATTAAAATTATTTTTTTACAAAAAATATTAGGGAAAGTAATTAAAATTAATTACATCGATTAAGGTAAAATTAATCTTAACTATAGACTAAACATAAATCTAAGACCCACAACGAATAATAAAATTTTACAATACCAATTTTATGTAAATTAATTTTAAATTATCTTTTAATTATTGAGTTTTTTTGGATTTTATGACTTTGGTTAGGTAAAAACATGGGTACACCGAACTTGTCTTCTAAAATGCCAAGTGTGTCCTTTCCTTTCCCCAAAAAAGGCCACCACCCCTCCCTCTTATTCACACCTCTCAAACCACTTAGTATCATCCATTATCTTACCAATAAACTTACCAATATCCCTAACTTCCTCCTATAAACCCCCTTTGACAAAAATAAACCAAAGGAAGCCTTTTGGCACAAACCAAAAGGAGTTACCTGATTAAGAGGTAATGTCTTCTCTCAAGCTCCTTTCTTTTATTTTCTTTCTCCAAACTTAAAATATATTTATTCCATGATTTTATAATGAAAAAATATCCTAAATAAACTATTATTATTTTTATTCTTATGTTTCTACCTACATATAGACACACCTCCATCTAATGGGTAACAAACATACTGTTTACGTGTACGACAAACTACTACCTCACGAAACGACGATTGTTCATTTTTCATTTCCAGCATCTGATGGTGGAAATTATGATAGGAAATATGTTTTTATATATTATATATTATATTAATCATGTCTTTAATATTATTTTTTTCTTTTACAACACATATATTTTTACTTTCTATTTGGTGTAAATATGATAATTTTGTTTGGGGAAGTGTGGACTACCGCCCCTTAAAGTGATGCGATTCATTCACACACTGTATAAAATGTATTAAGGATGGGTTATGTGAAATTATATGATATATTTGATATAATAATTATACTAGAATAATTATATTTATACATATATAGATACTTATATGTAATTCTGTTTCTTTCTTTCAATATGACAATAAAAACAGAAACAATGTTCATGCGTACGTACGACTTACCGTCTCCTTGAATGGTGTATTACATTTCATAATTATATATTATATAGATTATTATATTAAAAATACAATATATATAAATTATATTTATATAATTTTTTGGATTCTTTAAATAATCATATAAGTATAAGGACCAAATATATAACAAATTAAGACACATGCGAAGAATAAAGCGAATATTACCCGAAGTGAAACCTTAACATAAGATTGTTAACAATTCGGTAATATAAGGATATTATAAAACATAATATGGTATTAAATATAACAATATGGTTCTTTAAAATATTTATAATAATTTTATCTTTTTTATACTTGTGGTTTGAATGAGTACGATGAGAGTCAAGACACAAGGTAAGGGGATTTCATCTAAATTTTTATTTCCGTGAGATACATGATTAATTCAACATCCGTTATTTTTTTGTACTGTGTATACTTAACATTGATTTATTAATTAATTATTATACTTAAATTTATGGGTATTGACATATTCATTTTATTATATTTATTTCATGGGGTTTAGGTTTCAAAAGTTACCAAATTGGTAAAATAGTTTTGTCTCAATTTTCCTTCTTTGAGACTCATGTTTTGTTATGCACCTAGATTATTTTTCGAGGTGTATATACTTCCATTTTACATGTTATATCATGAATATAATTATTTTCATGATATTTTAAGTTTCATGTAATTTCATTTTCTTTCATGGAGAGTATGATCTCAAGTAACCAAGTGGTAAGAGTTTATTGAAACAATCTCATTGCTTTTGGAGATTGTTAATTATTATGCTTCTATGATGAAATCTCATGATACATATCTCAAAATAACTCATGAATTTTATTATCCTATGTATATTCATGATATTCTCATGTATTAGTACCATTTTTTCCACTCTTTAGTACTTAATATAATGTTTTTAAGTAAAATATGACCGTCTCTCTCTTCAGTCGAAAATCTATTGTATTCAAAATCTAGGTTTTCAAAAAATGTTTTCAAAAGATATTTGAATCCCATTTTCAAGTAAAAAGGATTTTAAAAATGTTTTATCATTTTCAATTCTTCCTTTATAAGTTTTCAAATCTATTTTCAACGAAAAAGTTTTTCAAAAGTTTTAATGTTTTAAAAATATTTTTTCAATGGAGAAAGGATATTTTCCTCAAGAAATGTTTTTAAAAGATATTTAAAATTTGTTTCCAATATAAGATAACATACATTGGTGTCTGTTGACGCTCCTTTTCATCACATTGTCTAACTCAATGTAACGGGAAATGACTTAGTGTAAATTGATTCATCCTTTGAAGAAAACATCAAAAATCGACAAAGGCATGAACAAAGCTTCAAAAGCATAAGGGTCGCGCAAGTTCTATCACTATCACGCAAGTATACTTGCACGCCACCTAATGGTCACGCAAGTGACTTGCGCGCCCTAAAGGATAACTACCCGGGGTTATCTCCAGCCTATAAATACACCCTGTGGGCCCCCCATTTCAAGAGGAATTTTTCCAGAATTCACATACAGAGCTCTGAACGCCCAAGTCTCTTCTTCAGGTCTTCCGAACACGTCTAAGGTAATTCTTTACCTAGAATGGAAGGTCTAAACAAGAGGAGTAAGGTCTAAGTGTTAGAATTCACTAAAACTTGCACACCTAAGTGGTTTTACCCTTAAGGTAAATGGACACACTTACGCGCCGCCCTACTTCTTCACCAGAACTTGCGCACCATATTATGGAAAGCCTATAGGGAGGATTCTAAAGGATTTGATCAAGGATCACCCAAATATTACTCTAAGGGATAAAAATCGCGCAAGTACCCATGTGCTGCGCAGGTAGACCTGCGCGTCCAGGACCTGCACACCCACGCAGTACCTGCGTGCCTGCCAGGGCTTGTGCGCCCCTATCTTTTTGGGTGCCTTTTCTGCCCATTTCACCCCTCTTATACTATTCCACCTCTCCAATTTAAGATTCAGTCTTCAAGAGATTCTTAAAAGCCATTTATGGAATGTTTTCTTGATTAAATTCCTTATCGGAGAGAAATTCTTTGAAATACCTCTCAAAACCTAGTGATTTACACATCTTTATGTCACTAAAGATTGAGATTTCATTTATTCAACCTCATCCTTTAAGATGAGAGGACCCCTTAACCTGGGCCTCCTTTTCAGGAATAAGCCCCAGTCATAATTCTCAAATATGGGCATCCTATTTAGGTGTAAGCACCATTTCCTCATTAATTTGGGCCTCCTATTCAAGAGTAAGCCCCAGTCATAATTTCCCTTAATCTGGGCCTCCTTTTCAGGAATAATCCCCAGTCTTAAAATTCCCAAATATGGGCATCCTCCTCAGGAGTAAGCCCCAACCATAATTATCTTAAGCTGGACATCCTCCTTAGGAGTAAGACCCAAGTCCTCATTAATTTGGGCCTCCTTTTTAGGAGTAATCCCCAGTCATAATTTCCCTTAATCTGGGCATCCTTTTTAGGAATAAGCCCCAGTCTTAAAATTCCCAAATATGGGCATCCTACTCAATAGTAAGCCCCAACCACAATTCTCTTAACCTGGGCCTCCTTTTTAGGAGTAATAATCAGTATCAAATATGGGCATCCTCCTTAGGAGTAAGCCCCAAGTCCCTTAATTTTAAAATCCCTTTAACCTGGGCCACTTTTTCAGGAGTAAGCCCCAGTCTTAATTTCTCTTGACCAGTCATAATTACTTTTGATTTGGGCTTCTTTCTTAGGAGTATAACCCAATCATAAATCCCCTCCTAACTTGGAAATCGTCCTTAGGAGTAAGCCCCAAGATTAGAGTATCCAAATCTCCATGAAGCACATACACCTTTATGGACCCTGTTCATAGATTTCTTCCCTGAAGTAAATCTTAATCTTCATCTATTTGGGCAGTCATACACACATAAGCCCCACATCATTGCATCTTTCATGAAAAAATTGTATGGTTTCACCAATACCTCTTGTTTCTCACACTGAGCATGACTCACGTGAGCTTAGAGTGTAAAAGTAATCATGACATCTTTCTTTGATCCATCAATCAGGCATAAGCATCATACTCCCTTACTCAACTATGTGGGTTCTGATTCCTTTTCCTAAATAAAGGATACATAGGTAGCCCATCTGCGGGTATGATCCCAACTCTGAAATAATCCATGTCCTTATGAATGAAAATAAACTTCAAGTGCCCCACTGAGTGGCTTTAAAACCAGTATGGTCATCATAATGACCAAGAGTCTTTTTATGTATTAAAGGATACCATTGACTAAGAATCTCTAAAAAAATAAAAATTATTCTCTATCAATGAAGAACCTAGAATACATATAAAAGATTATCTGAATTTCCTATATCAATAATTTATTGTCAGATATAAAGGAAAGATCATTTTATACTTGGTAATGTAATAAGGATTCACAAACATAACTTAAATCTATAAAGAGAGTCCCAGAGTAGACAATAATTCCCCTAAAAAATGTGCGATGAGTCTGACCTCCCATCCTCTTGACCAATGCAAATTCCTAAGCCTTATTAGTCTACAAATAATAAGCACCTATCTTTGGAAAGTAGGTTCAAATGGAAATGGAATCATTGGATGTTTCCGGTTCTATGAACAAACCCGTTAGAAACTGCTTGGAATGTTTGAATCTTAAATCAATGAGATCATCCCCCATTCCAGAGGAAAAAAATGGTGAACCCGACGTGAATCCTTAACCCAGTCAAAATGATGTTTTGCTTATTTTTTAAGCCCCTATTTAAAACTCAATGAGAGGGACAACAAAAACAATCATTGATATATGTGCTCATCCAAAAGATATAGTGGTTGAATTTATCTTGATTACGTTTGTTATATCAAACATGCACTCTTTTCCAAGATATTATGCATTCTAAGAAATGGATGCTCTCAAGTTCACACCCGTGAATACATCTGCTGTGAAAACCTGTACTGCGAATGCCAATGCTTCTATTACTATTGGATCATCATCCGCTATGAGGATGACATCACCTATTCAGCATCTTCAATGCTGGGTATCAAACGCGCTGGTTAAGGAGTATCATCAAAACGGTACTATTCCAACTCTGGAGGCTGCTCGACAAGCCCTCCAAGTGAACAATTCACCCTGGTCATCCGGACAGTGACGATCAGTGATCAAGAAGCAGGTGGTGCTAACCACCGTCTCCAACCATTTTGTGTCGTTATCCCTGGAACACAATCACCACTCGCTCCCTTATTCTGGGGAGGTGAATGAGCAGGTCCCTCAGGGCCTTAATTCAAAGAGGTAGGAGTCCTTCCCGAGGGATCCCCTCAACAATCGCCGCCAGACTCGTGCGACAATGCACCCTTAACATGATGAGGGTACCAAATACAGGCGTTCGGCTCAGGTTCCTCAAACCCAAGTAGGAAAGACGAATCGCCAGAGGCAAAATCTGGTTAATAGTGACCAGGTTCTCATCTATGCTATCTCCAGTGAAGTCCACTAACCTAACTTGGTGGCAATCAATGAGCGGGCACACACACCTGCCCATTTTAATTTCGCTATCAGGCAATTACGGTGGAGTACTATAAGCAGGAACATACACTTGTTTATACATCATCAGCTAGTCAGCAGGCTCGTCTGACTACATATGATGGAGCTCATCAACCATGTTTGGCGAAGTGAAATCAGCAGGCACATACACCTGCTAGTATTGATCAAGCCTACCAACAGTCTCGCTTGGTAGCACATGGAGAGGTCAATCAGAAAGTTTTGGCGACAAACAGGAGGCAGACTCAACTCTCTTCCCCCACACTTGAGTACTGTCAGGATTCAATGACAGGAAAAGAAGGACAGGAGCAGGCACATACACCTACTCCAAGAACGAAATGGACGTATATCCTCGTTCTGGCAGCTGAAGTCACCATGTATATTCTATCAATGGTGAAAGAGCAGAAGAAAATTCTTGCTCATATCCTGGTTTCCTGTCAGGATATTATAACAGCTTCAGCAACATCTCAGGGAAAGACACATAAATCTATCCCTACCAGTGGAGTGACACATCAACAGTTCACTCCGGAACAGACACACACATCTGTTCCAGTTCAAGAGGGTTGTGGGGTGTACTCCCCCATATCATACAGATAACCAAGTCAGGCACATACACCTGATTTGAGTAGAGATCATCATCCTAACCTAGTCATCTCTCTTGATCAGGTACATACACCTGCTCAGAGTAGCCACTTCCGTCAAAAAGTGGTTTCCAAGGCGAGTAAGAAGGCGTTTAAGAAAAAGACTTGCCCAACACAGTCACGAAATCCAGAGCCAATCTGTAACAAGGCCTTTCTCGATGCTGGAGTTCTTGAATCCCTCAAACAGTTATCTGTTGGAATGCAAGATTCTACTCCCTTATTTTCCAATAGTAGGAACATTAATTCCGAAGGTCTTCAATAGACACTTCCTCATGAAGGCTTGCTTCATGACAGTTCGGTCGATCTCGAAGTTTCATCTTCAGATGAAAGACACAAAAACCCTCTGTGTGGTCAGATGAACAAGGAGCAAAAGATCTCATATTTTTCTGTAACCCACCGTGGTGGTCCTCCCCATGATGATGAATTTTTGTGCGAATGTCCTCTCCGTAGTAGTGATGCAAATTGCCCGGAAAATGCTCCAATGGACAATGTAGTGCCGAGAAAGACCTCTTATCTTGAGGCACTTGCAAATACGAAACCAGTCATGTCTGATGCTTCATCTCTAGAAGGTGAAATACTTTCTCAATCGGAAGATAGCCCAGGGTGTAGATCATTCTCTGAAGCACCCCTAAGTCATGCATCTTCTATTTTGATCAGTGATTTCTATACCAATCTTGTTGAATCCAATGAATCAACAAGGAAGTACCGGCTCTGGTCAAATCAGGTAGAATAATCTTCATTGAATGATAAAGAGGAAATACTGAACATGAGAAAATAACTTGCGAAAGGTGATGTGCCAGTCATGTTTTGGCCTTTGGCTGACTCTTAGTATGACATTCCAGAGATGTTGATAGAAGATGGGATTCATGATATTCATCTCAACATATGGAAAACTCTCTGTTAGTTGAAAAAGAAATTATTATCTTATGATGAATATGAAAATCATGTTAAGATAATAGAAGGGTTACAACGTCAAATTGACTTGGCATCTCTATCAGTCTCTCGATATCTGAAGGCTGAAAAGCAGCAGAGAGCCCTTCAGCGTTCATGACTTGGTGAACTAAGATGATTGCGCCAGTTAATTTCCAATGCCCCATCTAGTATTCATGTCATAGGATGGGGTGTTCATAGAGCACTACATTTAACTATGATCTCCAGTCAGCAAAGCCCACCGAAAATGGTCTCATGCAATGTTATTGCTCGTGGCTGGCCACAGTCAATGGGTTTTGTTTGTAATCAAAAGCTTTCCCAAGAACATGCCTCAACTAGGTCCTCTCAAAATCAAGAATATAGAGAACAAGTTGTTGAATTACTCTTGCATCAAGCAAACGAGAATATTGAACATGCCTCTCGTATGGAGCAAGCACATCATCAAGTGACAGAAGTGTCAGAAATCATCCAACGGTCTTTCAAGCCAGGTGATAAAAGTTGATAGAGGTTGATGCATCCAGCTAATTTCTGGACTAAGGTCCGCAAGATCTGGAGAGATTTTAAGAAAGTCTCTGACATAGCATGTCAGGAGCCACCCCATCTTGCCAGACTGGGGAATCTTTTAACTCAACCCTCAGAATCAACAAATAGGATTCTAGGAGTTAATCAAAGACAGTAGAAACCACCCCGGTCCACTGCACTGCGGATGTTTTCAAATAATGAATCCCCTCCTCAAAGAAAGTCGGTCTTCTCTCGATTGAGGAAGAATCCACATGAGGAACGAAGAGCCAAATTATCAGGAGATTCCCTCCAAATTACAGTTTGTCAAGAAGTTCATGAGGGATTGAATCAACAAAAGGCAATGTCTCATCAAAGACATGGAAGAAGAAAATATCACAGAAATGCTAATAGAAGGGATTCGATGCATTATGCATCAATTAATGTCATCAATGCCATTGTTGCTAATCCACCAGATGAGGCTCACTCAGGGGACTCAGATGAAGTGGTTCCTGCTCAAGAAGTTGTATGCACGGACACAAATGAAGAAGGTGTGCGTACATGGAATCAAAGATTTACCCAAAATCTGGGTGTTCCTTAAAATAACCCACTTCCCCCTCTCCGAAAAGGATCAAACAAGGGGAAGGGAAAGAATGAGGTTACATATCCTCTCACTGGAGAAGGCCAATCTCTCTCACTAGAGAAAAGATTTGCACAACAGGAGGAATAAATGAAGGAATTGAGGAAGATGAACGCAGAACTACTTCAGGGTAGTATTCATCCTAAGTGTGATGGAGTCAGTCAGCCAAGGGAGTTTATTGCAGCTACTGAGATGGATCAAGAATATCCTCCTTTATCAGTACACCCTCACAGGTCTAATCCTACGGGTCAAGTGAAACAACAATTGGCAGTGCTACCATCAGTTGCAGTACCAGCTGCCATACCTGTCCAAGCTCCATTCAGTGCACCTGTTCAGATTCAATCTCAACTGGATGTTTCTCAAAAGTTAATAACTACTATTGAGTCATTAACAGATCTTTTGGAAGACATGGAGGGAAAGTGTGCATAGGTTCAACCGGAAAGGAAAGCTTACCCTGAATGGGTATATTCAGTCTCTCCCCCATCAATTTTCTGGAACCCTGTATTCCCTATTTTCAATGGATCAGGCGATCCTGAACAACATTTGACACATTACGTGTCTTGTTGAGATCCTACGATGGGAACTCCGGAGCAACAAGAAGTAGTAAAACTTAGATGCTTCGTGCGAACCTTGCAAGGACCCGCTTTTTCTGGTATACAAGATTGAAATCCTGGTCAATTACCGGATGGGAAGATCTCTGTCAATGATTTCTTCTTCAATTCAGCTCAACTTTGCCAAAGACAACAGTTTTCGATCTTACAAACTGTAAGCAAAGGGAGAATGAAAGAGTGTCTGATTTCATTGCTCACTAGAAGGGATTAACATATTCCCTAATGTTAGCACTCCCTCAAGAAGAACTGTTGCCAATCTGTGTGGAAAATCTGTGTGACGAATTACGCACACCGTTGATCCCTATGAAATACACAGGAGGGTTTCAAGATCTTACTTCAATCGGTCAAAAGATTGAAGATTCTCTTATACAGACTAAGGCTAAATCTCATATAATTCCATCAGCTCCAGGAAGGAGAATGGGTAAAACAAAGACTACTACAGTTATGCTTAAACAAGCACCTATACCTGCTTATACTTCAAAACCTTCATCTTCTCAAGGGATCCACCTCCTGAGCGCCAACAAAAAAGGCCATTTCGTCAAGACGATCCAAGAGATCAAAGATGAAAACAATTTGAGGATCTGAAAAGAAAAACATACTCTTTTTGAAATGAACAAGTTCTTGGTTACTTCATTGCCTCTCTGGAAAATAATTTGGTTCAGTTTCCAAGGTCCAAAAGGCCAAACAAAGAAGGAGATGAAGACCATCCCAATTATTTCCCCTTTCATCAAATGTTGGGGCATCCCATCCAGGAGTGTTTTGTCTTCAAAGACCTCCTGAAAAATATGGTCGACTCAGGACAAGTCAAACTGAAAGGCTCTTCAGCTCAGGTAGCATGTGTTACTACTACAGTTCCAGAGGAGGAAGGTGAGTGGCAAGAATTTAAGAAAAAAAATACACAAAAATATGATGATTGGATGGTCAGAAAGATGATCAACCGAACTCATGCTATTTTGCGAACTCAATTGAAGAAACCAATTGTGCCTTCTACCATGAATGTTGCAGCAAAACCCTCTCCATTAGAGGAAAAATCCTCAAAGAAACGACATGATTCAAAGAAAGAGAAAGAATCAGATGAAAATGAGTACGTGTCAAAGCCTAAGTTGTCTTTGACCCTGGAAGACTTCATGACATCTACTTCAAATCAATAGGCACCGTCCGACCAAATGGCATAGCCTAAATAGGCTAATCAGGTAGAGTCTTCATCAGATGAAGAGTTGATTTTCGATTCTATTAATATGATTCAATTAACAGATCCATATGCCAGTCGCAGTTTTGATTTCGATGAGCCTGAATTACCTGTATCAAACAGAGGAATCAGAGGAAGTTCCAGAGGCTCAGGATACAGGGGAAGATGTGTATCTTTCAGAAGCCACTATTCCAATTCTACCCCTGCTAGAACTGTGTACGCAACAGAAACTCGTGGTAGAGCCCTTCAGCGAGCTCAAGAAGAACAAGCAAGTTCTTCCACCAATAGAAAATTCAGTCCTGACACAGTTATTTTGGAAGACCAGTTGAAGGTTCCATCTTATTACTCTCAGCAAGTAAATGGATCTAACCGGTCTAATCTTCCAAAACCAGGAATATTGCCAACTCCTATCCCAATACAAGATGCATCAACTTCCAAAGCATCTGCTTCTAAGGCACCTACTAAACCACATGTTCCTGTTGGGAAACACAGACCTCTGGATCAAAAGTATGATGTATTGAAACACTTGGCCTAATTACCAGCTGAGTAATCAATTCTGGAAGCTTTGAATTTGTCAAAAGATCTTCAGGAGGCACTCATCGAGCTTTGTCAAGTCCTCAGGAGTTTGAAACTGAAGTTTCTGCAGCTGAAGTCTATCACATAGAGAATAATCCTGTAGAATTCCATGAAATAATATCTTTTACTGATGAAGATGAATATGATGTTGTGCATGGGCATATTAGACCTTTGCACTTATCTGGCAAGGTCAATGGCGTAGACGTCTGAAGAGATTTCATTGACAATGGTTCAGGAATCAACCTCATGCCCATTCGTACACTTCGTTGATTGGGCCTCATGGAATCTGATTTATCTCCTTCTACCATGATGTTATACGGATATAATAAAAATGAACAAGAACCACTAGGCGAGGTTACACTCAGAACTCAGTTTGGAGATCTTGTATCCAATTCAGATTTCATGGTTGTTGATCAAGACTCAGCTTTCAACATCTTTCTTGGAAGACCCTGACTACATCAACATGAGGTTATCCCTTCATCATACCATCAATGTCTCAAGTATTGTTTTAATGGTCAATTTGGGACATTGTATGGTGATAAGGCCCCATTCAAGACTTGTGAGTCTCAATACATTGAGGCAGAATTATATCACATGAAGGGAAGGGAGAAATCCAAAACAAAAGAGATTGCCAAAGTTAATGCTCCGTATGGTTTGGAAAAGATTCCAGTAAATCCATTTGCGCATGTGACTACAGATTATGTATTGCCTATCAGTCAAATTGACAAGATATACCCAAATCAAAATACTCTTATGGAATGATCCATAATGTCAATTACGGAAATTGAGCCAGACAACATGGGATAAATTGGTGATTCTCTAAGAAATGATGAAACCTCAAATGGTGATGTCTTCATTTCATCTACTGAAATCCAACAAGTCTATACTTCGCCAATCAGGCTAGAAGAAGTTATATAAATATCAGAGGTGAACAATGATGTCGATTCTCAATCCATCATCTCCTCTTTATTACCCAAAGAAGATCCTTCATCATCAATCGAGTCAGAAATGGAAGATTCTTCTTTAAGATGTGCAAATTTTGACATCTCTTCTGATCATGGAAATTATGTTTTATCATACACTATGCAAGTAGAAATGGAAGAAATAACACGTGTTGAAGAAGAAGAGGAAGATCTCATAGATGCTCCTCCAGCATTTGAAGAGGGTATCTTTACCACCATGGATGAACTCAGAGAAATAAATCTGGCTACAAAAGAAGATCCATGCCCCACTTTAATTAGTGTGGCCATGAATCTTGAAGAACAATAGATGTATATTTCCTTTTTAAAGCAAAATCGAGACATATTTTCTTGGAACTATACAGAGATGCTCGGGCTTGATCCTGATGTTGCTACTCATCATTTGGCTTTACCAGAAGAACATCGAGGATTTAAGCAAGCCGCGAGAAGGACACACCCAACTTATGCTTCCAAAATTAAAGATAAAGTGGATAATATTATCAAAGCTAACTTCATTAGAGAAGTTCAATATCCCAAGTGGTTGGCTAATATTGTCCCTGTAAAGAAGAAGAACGGACAAATTAGAGTTTGCATCAATTTCAGAGATCTTAATCGGAATTGTCCTAAGGATGATTTTCCAGTTCCAATTACAGAACTTCTGATTGATGAAACAGCTGGCTATAAAGCACTTTCCTTCACAGATGGATATTCTGGATATAATCAAATCCGAATGGTTCCAGAAGATGAAGAATCCATAGCCTTCAGAGCCCCTCAGGGTGTGTTTTTCTACCGGGTAATTCCCATTGGCTTAAAGAATGGAGGTGCAACATATCAGCGTGCCATGCATCATATCTTCAAACCCTTTTTAGGGAAGTTTGTTGAATGCTATGTGGACGATTTGGTGGTCAAATCCAAACAATGTTCTAATCACTTGGATGATTTAGAAGTCATATTCCACAAGCTTTGACAACATAATTTGAAGATGAACCCCTTAAAATGTGATTTTGGGGTAACCTCAGGAAAATTTCTTGGCTTTGTTGTACGCCATCATGGTATTGAAGTCAATCCTAAGAAGACAAAGTCAATCCTTAGTATGTCACCTGCTCGAAATTTGAAATAATTAAGAAGACTTTAAGGACACTTAGCCTATATTCGGTGTTTCATCGCCAATTTGGCAGGAAAAAGTTTACCCTTCACCAAATTGATGAAGAAGGGAGTCACTTACCAGTGGACTGAAGAATTTCAAGAAGCATTTGATATTCTCAAGAAATACCTCTTGAGTCCACTGGTACTCATGCCACCTGTTGAAGGAAGACCACTTATCCTCTACGTGATAGCTCTAGAGCGATCATTGGTTGCCTTTCTTGCTCAGAAGAATGATGCTAGGAATGAAAACAACCTCTACTACCTCAGTCGGACTATGCTTGAAGCAGAAACCTGATATTCAAATATTGATAAGTGCTTATTGGCATTAATCTTTTCATTTCAGAAGTTAAGACACTACCTACAACATCATGAGGTCCAATTGGTATCTCACAATATCCCGATCAAATTCATCCTTAGTCGTCCAATGCTTACAGGACGTCTGGAAAGGTGGGAAGTTATTTTTCAGCAATTTGACATTCAGTATGTGTCTCAAAAGGAAATAAAGGGACAAGATCTGGTTGATTTTCTAGTTGAACACCCTTCAGTGGAAGACACATCTTCAGATATTTAACTCCCTGATGAGGAAGTCTTCTCTATTCAAGAATGTCCTCAGGCATGGGAAATGTATTTTGATGGTGCTTCCAGAAGTCCAATAGGGAGGAAAATGGAAAATCCTAAATTCAACAATGTTGGATTATGAATTGTGCTCATTTCTCCAAAAAGGCAGTGTTACCTAATTCCTTCTTATTGTGGGAAGGTGGTACCAATAATGAAGCATAATACCACCAAGCTCTCATCATAGGCTTAGAATTGGCGCTTCAAGCACAAGTGAATCACTTAAAGGTGAAAAGTGATTCAGACCTGGTAATCAAACAAGACAATGTGGATTATTCCATAAAAAAAGAAGTACTAATCCCTCTTTATGATTACGTCAGAGAGTTAATGGTAGAATTCCCTTCAGAACCGGAATTTTCTTATGTCCCGCGATCACAAAATGCTCAAGATGATGCACTGGCTAATATAGCCACAACTCTTGAAGATCCAAATCGGGACAAGACAACCATCAGTATCACCCACTGTCATGAAATTTCACCTTATGTTCGAATCAGAACAGTGGAAATTAATGAAATTAGTCCCATTCTTGAACCGTACGGTCATACTACAGGATGGATGTCACCTATCAGGGAATACCTTAAAAATGGAATACTTCCACATGATAGAGCCGAGAAAGAACAAATCTGGCGACGTGTGGTCAATTTTACTCTTTATGATTCCCAGATCACTTAGAAAATATTATCTACTAATGTTGTCTTGATGGAGTTCTCTTCAGATGCATTGATGGTGAAGAGACAATGGCTGTCATGAAAGAAGTGAATGCAGGAATCTGTGGTGCCCACAAGTCTGGACATAGACTGTCTGATCAGATTCGAAGGCTTGGATACTTTTGGCCTTCAATGATGAAAGATTGTATTGATTTCACAAAGAAGTGTCATTCATGCCAAGTACATTCCAACTTCATTCATCAACCTCCAGAGTTGCTTCATACAGCTAAATACTCGTAGCCATTTTCCCCATGGGGAATGGATGTGGTGGGACCTTACCCTTCAGCTACGACCAAGCAGTTTAAGTATATTCATACTACTACTGATTTCTTTTCCAAATTGGCAGAGGAAATACCTCTTAAGGAAGTCATTTCTAAATGAATTGTTAGATTCATCAAGTCTAACATCATTACCAGATTTGGTATCCCTCATACCATATTGATGGATAATGGCACCAAATTTTGTTCATCTGAGGTGAAGAAGTTGTATCAAGAATACAACATCAAATCCAACAATTCATATCGGTATCATGCAGTAGCCAATGGCTAGATAGAAGCCTTCAATAAGACTCTTTCAAATATACTGCAAAAGACGGTGGATAAAGATAAGAAATCATGTCCTGATAAACCCTTCCATGATTTATGGGCTTATCGGACTACCACCCGCACTGCAATGAGGTCAACTCCATATTCATTGGTATATGGAATGGAAGCCGTCTTGCCATTGAACTTCAAATACCCTCGCTCAGATTTTCCATTTGTGATCAATCATCTATAGATGAAAAATCTCAAATGCGATTGAATGAATTGGAACAGTTAGGTGAGAAAATATTGTGCACACTGCACCACTTAGAAGTCTATCAGAATCGAATAGCATGAGCTTTTAACAAAAAAGTTCGTCTTCGTTCATTCACTCAAGGATAATTGGTATTAGTTCTCATAACTCTAATGATACCAGGAAAGAACCTCCCAAGCTTGATCCCAAATTGGAAGGAACTTACTCAATACATAGGGTCTACTCCAATGGAGCTTATTCATTAATATCAATGGATGGAGAACTCATCACTACTCCAACCAATGCCAGATTTTTGAAGAAGTATTTTGTATAAACACAAAATATATCTTCAATGGTCCAGTATGACCTTAAACTACACCACTGTCCAGTAAGACATTAAAACTGCATAACCAACGGTCCATGAATATGACCCTAAACTATTTGCAAGTCCCTTACGTCCAGCAAGACGTTAAACTGCATCATCCATGGTCCATACATATGACCTTAAACTATTTGTACTTTCATCCAACATGACGTTAATATATGTCCCCCTTCATCGTCCTTGCTATATGATGTTAAACTATATAGAAGTCCCTTCCATCCTGCATGACGTTAAACTGCACCATCCACGGTTCATGCATATGACCTTAAACTATTTACACTTACGTCCAACATGCAGCTAAATTGTATCGTTCCTTTTTTGTCCAACATGACGTTAAACTATGAAAAAGTCCCTAATACGTCCAACATTACGTTAAATGGTGTACTCTTTTGTCCTCACTGCATAACAATAAACTGCACAGTCCCCTTTTCGTCCAACATGACATTAAACCGCATTGTCCCCATCGTCCTAACTACATGACGCTAAACTGTACAAAAAATCCTTGATATGTACTACATGACATTAAACTGTACTTTGTCCCTGCTACATGACACTAAACTGTGCAGCACCAATAGTCCTAACTTCAAGACTTTAAACTGAATAGTCCCTTTATATTTCCTACATGACATTAAACTGTGCATCGTTAAGGTTGTTGTTACCTCTTGTTTCTCACACCGAGTATGACTCACGTGAGCTTAGAGAAAACTTCAACCATAACACTCTCTCTGGTCTACTAACCATGTGTAAGTCCAAAAAACATCATTTTTTTAGATCGTTGTCCCCAAGAACAACTTGATCATTAATTCATTTTTTAATTGAACTACGCGGACTTTGATCCTTACCTTCCAGGCTGGTTATGTAGGCAACCTCCCAAGGTTCAAGCCCAAAACCAATCTCTTCACATCGGTTCACCTCCATCTCATACAATGTTGATTTGTGAGACCGCCCCTAGAATCAATACCTTTACATTGGTTCAATTTCATCCTTTCTATACGACATTAAACTATACGACACTTTTGTCCAGTATGACAATAAACTACAATATTCTTTGATACCCTCACCTGAGAGGGAATCATTATTTACATTGATTTTCAATGATGTTTCATTTCAAAGACTACGTGAATACATGGAAATACCTGAACCTTTTATCTTGGGTTAAATCATCATTGCACTAAATTCCCCTTTTCACCCTTCACATGTATGAACCAAATTTGTACAGAGGGTAGTTCTATAACTATGTGGGCTTGATTCCCATCCTTATGGGATACGTAGGAATGTTTGAGAGTCCCTTGAATCCAGCCCCAAATCTTTTGGGCCTAACCCCAAATTTCACTTTCAGCCCCTTGGCTGAAAATTCCCCATGAAAACACACACTGTGTATTTCTTATAATGGTCCGAGCTGTAACACCCCAAGCTTCCATGATACACATCTCTTTGAATAATATAGTAGCGTGTGTTGTACGCAGCTTTGAGTTCTAACACACGCCACAACCAATCAAAGTAGCCGTTATGAATAGTAATACCGAATTTTTGAAATTTTATAAATTTTATCTTGCCAAATGGACTTCTTTTTTGGATTTGGAATATCGAAATTAGCCTATGTTGAATTTTTGGTATTTTTCTGAGAACTTCCAAATTGCCTTGAATAGTGAAAATTACTTAAAAACAAATTTTTTAATCAAAATAATTAATAGTGAAAAATTATACTATTGAGTGGTTTTAAAGTATAATTAGAATATATTTTTACCATTTTATCCAATGGTGGTCAGTATAATTAATTTCACTTTGAAATTGGACATAAACAATTGTCAATCTTTTGATATATATTGTTTCTTAAAAACACGCTATCTATTGTGACAACGGGAATTAATTATGAAATTAATTAATGAAACTTATATGTTTGGAATTTCATAAAATAGACATCATTTTTGAATTCGGAATATCAATTATATCTTAGGGTGAAATTTTGGCATTGTTCTGAAAAACATCAATTTTTGATAAATAGTGAAACCACTAAGTGGTAGTTAAAAACTGATTTTTTTGTTTAAATGAAACATTACCACTTCTGTAATTTGATTTTCAAAAATCCGACATACATGGTTGTCATTAAGAAGTAAAATGTGGTTCAATGGGATTAAAATAATTTTTGGTGAATAGTAACTTTTAAGTTTAATTAATCACGATTAAAGGTAATTAGTGAAAGTTAAGGTAAAAATGATATTATAAAAATATGAAAATACCTTTACACTTGTCCTAACACTATTGGATGAGTCATGGCAGACCAATACAATCCATGGGTCAACTTGGGGACCCCATGGAGCCAATTTGGTAGGAAAATGACATTAAAAACATTTTATTTAATATTAAAATAAAAATGTCACAAACAAGAGTTGTTTTACAAAAACAATCTTTAAATGGGGTTATACAAGTCATAGTTTTGACTATAAATATTCATTAGAAATCTAAAAAGATTTCCTACATCATGATATTTTTTTTATAATTTTTAGACATTAAATAAATTAAATTATTTATGACACCATGATGATGCAGCGATTACCTCATTAATTAACGATTTAAATAAAATGAAAAGATAATGTAAAATCTAAGACTTAAACTTGTGAAAAACCTATTGGATGAGTATATTTCGAACCCTTATAACCTTATACTCGAATTATATAAGTGTGGGACCTTTAGAATCCGAAAATCATTGTATAATAAAGTAACATTTCATTACTTTCCAAGAGTGCCCCTCCTCTCCACTTATAAAAGGCCCCCACCACTACCACCTTAATCACACCTTAAAAGCCTTTTTGCTCGGCCAAACTCTACCCAAATACTCTCTCAACTTCCCTAACTTACTCCTAGAAGCCTCACCATGGGAATAAGTCTTCCCAAAGAAGCCTTTGGCTAAAATAAAAAAGAGTTACCCGATTTTAAGGTAATGTCTTCTCTAATGTTGTTTTGTTTTATTTTGCTTCTCCAACACCTTAAACTATTTTTATTCCTTTATTTTGTAATAACAACAATATCTACAATATACTAGGATGTTTTTATGATAAGTATTTGGTTTACACTTACACACACCTTCGTCTAATGGTTAAAGAACATACTATTTCTATGGGCGGTGAAATACTGCCTCACGAAATGATGATTGTTCAATATTCTTTTAACACATCTATTGGTGGCCATTTTTATGAAAATATTTTCATATATGATATATATATATTATTTTTATGTTTTCCTTATAATTATTGTATTTCTCATTTATGGCATACTTTATGATTTCCATTATGGGTAAACGCGATAATTTCATTTTAGGAAGTGCGGACTACCGCCCCCTCAAAGTGATTTGAATCGTTAATGCCATATGTGGGATGTATAAAGGATGGAGTAAATGATATTGTATATGATATTATACTGGAATTATAATACACCTTTATACTATTATGATTTCATTCCATTAAATACAAAATAGAAATGAAAGTAGCGTTCATGCGTACGTACGGCTTACCGTCTCCATGAACGGTGCATTTCATTTCTTACCTCTAAATGTTATGTAATATTATAAATGAATGTATATACTAGATATATATGATATATATGATATCTACATCATGAATATAATTCTGGATATAATGGATATTTCACCACATGAACAACTTGTAATTATAAGAAGTTTATTTTTGACTCAAGTACCTAAGATCGACAAAACAACCGTTATAAACTTAAATAATTACATAATGTTCATGAAATGGTAATAAGTGATATAAAAGGAATAATGAACTTGAAAAATGTTCTTAAGAAGGTAGAGATTAACTCTTGTTTATTATTCAGGAGATCAATGAACGGTCGAGTGAATTCGGACATGAGGTATGGGAACTTCTTAACCCAATTTCCATTCTTTGGGTTAATCTCATACTTTCAAATTATGTCATGATATTATTATGTCCTATCTTGTATTTATACTCTCTTTATCTGTACATATAGTGAATACACATAATAGATATATTTTATTTAAAAATTATCTTTTTAAGGGACTTCGTCTCAATCTCCATTCATTGAGGCATATTTTGTTCTATACACAAATTTCTTTTATACGGTGTATAAACCCCTTTCACTTTTACTTTTATTCAAAAGGAATCTTTTCATACGAAGCGTTTTTACAAAACGAAAAAAGGAATTTTTTTTCTTACGTATGCGGGGACAACGACTTCTCCGCCGCCGTGACTATTATTTGAGTTTCGGCTTCCTCTATAAGCCATAACTTTTTTTTAAGAAAAATAAATACCATGTTTTACTTATCTTTTATTTTGGTATTGAAAATGGTTTTGATAAAGTTTTTATTATATCAATGTGTTTTATTGATATCTTGTGATTGAAGTGTGGAAATATTATGTTTCCTTTATGCATGTTTTATGTGATATAATTATGTTATGGTTTATGATATGTTTAAACCTGTTCATATGAGGAATGCATTGGACTTAATAAGTGACGGGTGGAGCCTGCTATAGCTCCTCGATGCATTGGTAGGTCTCATGAGACAAACTAGTGTCTTGGCACGAGGCCTTGACAAAATATTATTTGTGGTCTTGGAACGAGTCCTTTGCTACGTGGTTATGATAGTCTGGCATTATGCATTCCATCATTATGAAAGTGGTTATTGATATTGCATGTGATTATTCGACTAGTAGAATATCCATGTGAGTAAGTAAATGACATTATTTAATATATTTTTTCCATATTATGCTAAATTTGAAGTTTAAAAAGGCTTTTGTTTTAGTTATACATTGCCTTAAATGTTAATGTTTATTTACGAAAGCTTCTGCAATATTTTTATCCTTACTGAGAATCTGAGCTCACCCCTTTCAATTTTTTAATATTTTCATGGATCTGAAGAAGTATTTTATGAATGACATACAGGGATAATTTGAAGAGGATAGAAGTGTGGACTATGGAGACTTTGTTATTGTAGTTTTTCACTTTATGATGTAATGTAACATTTACGAATGTATCTAGTGTTTCCAAGGCTACTAAACTAATCAGTCTTTCGAGACTTGATCTTTTGTGATCATGCCAATGTTACAAAGTAACGCACCGACTCTGGGCAACTGGGGTTGGGGAGTTACAGTTGGTATCAGAGGCAGTTTAGTACTAACCTTGGAAGCTAGATTTAGATAAACTCTGATTAGAGCACATATCCCAAAGATAGACTTTGAGGATTAGTATAGAAGAACTTCCTAGAATTTTGGTATTATAGAGATGTTGTGAGTTTTCCGAGCAATACATCCCTGTCTGGATACGAGCAGGTAGAGGCAGCTCTGGCATAGATGTACCTAGGGGTAAAACCCGAAAACACTGCTTTGAGCTAGACTCGAATGAGAACAGGTGTACGACAACGGGCCTTGCTGTACTCTTGGTTACGACACTCCCGAGGGATATTCTTAGGATGATTCTCATTTTCTTTACAAACCAATATGAAGGGTTATGAGTATATACTTCCTCAAAGAAAACATTTTTATGTATTATATCCATAAATAGTTCAATTTATGTTAAGTATTTTACAAGTATGGAATTATGTATTTTGATTCATAAACTAATCTAGTTTATGCCATTGTTTAGAAATGGCACCTAGTGGAAGGAATTGAAACCGTATCAATGCACGCACTCTGTGTAGGGATTGCCATCCTGCTCAAGATAATTATTGTGGATCTGGAGATACAACTGGTGCTGATCAACTTATTACCATACTGGGACAACTCACTCAGGTTATGAATAATAACCCTACTCGTATGGAGCACCCTGATCCGCAACGTGGAGGATCAATGTTAGACTGCTTCATGAGGCAACAACCGCCAACATTTAATGGGGGTACAAATCCATTAGTAGTTGAGCAATGGATAAACTCCTTAGAGAAAATATTACACGCCTTGGGGAGTAGCGGAAGGGAGAAGGTTGTCATGGCAATCTACCACCTCACTGGAGATGCCGATCAATGGTGGTCGCTGATTCAAAACACAAAGGAAGATGAAGAAGTATCAAGTATGGAGTGGAGGGAGTTTAAGGAATTTTTTTAGAAAAATACTTTCCGCATGACCATCGAGCAGATATGGAAAGGCAATTTCTGAGTCTGAGGCAGAAGGAGGATGAGAATGTCGCAAAGTATGAGGCTAACTTTACAAGGTTAGCGAGGCATGCTACAGATTATATACGTAACCCAAGAAGTAAGATTTATTGTTTCTTTGATGGGTTAAAACCATTTCTCCGTCAAGCATTAGTCTCACAAACCTTCCCGTCATACGAAGATATTGTCTCGTGTGCTATCAAGATGGAAAAGGAATTCTCTAAGTATTATGACTTTAAAGAAATGCAAGAAAAGAAGAGATCTTCTGATGAATCTGGAAATGGAAATAAGGGGAAGAAGGGAAGAGTTGAATATCAGTCCTGCAGTAAATGTGGAAAGAAACACCCCGGTACTTGTATGAAGGGAATGGGAGTCTATTACAAGTGTGGTGAAAAAGACCACCAAGCTCATGATTGCAAGGGAAAGAAAGTTGCTCTCAATGTGGAATGCTATAATTGTAGAGAGATGGGGCATTATGCAAATGAATTTTATAAGCATCAGGGGAACTTAACTCAGAAGAGTCCAAGGGATCAAGGACAAGCTTATGCTATCACTACTGCTGAGGTTGAAGCTCCGAAAGACGTGGTGGAAGGTAATTTAATGGTTTCCTCAAGTTTAGAAAATGCATTATTTGATTCTGGATCATCGCATTGTTTCATATCTTCTCAGTTTTCTAAGAAAATTAGATATTTCCAGTTTGATTTAATAAGAGAATTGTCAGTCAAAACTCCTAAGGGAAGTATTATTGCAATAATGTTTTGTGAATCAGTCCCCATTAGAGCAAATAATTGTTCTTTATCCGCTGATCTCATTGTCATACCTATGATTGAGTTTGATATAATCCTTGGTATGGATTGGCTTTCAGACTGTGATGCAAATATTTATTGTAAGAAGAAGGAGGTTACAATTTTTGATGATGATGATAAGGAACACCTTATTTTTAGAGCAGAATCGTCACCACCTAATTCTTATTTAGACCCACCCCCAGTAGCTCAACTAAATTCAATTATTGGGGAGGAAGAGAGTGAAATGAAGAAGGGAGAGGAAATTAATGTTCAAATAGGGGATGTATTTATTGTGAAAGAATATGAAGATGTGTTTCCGGAATATTTACCTGGACATCCTCCAGAACGAGAAGTTGAGTTTTCCATTGATTTAATTCCTGGGTCAAGGCCTATATCGAAGACCCCTTATGGGATGTCCACCATGGAATTAGTTGAACTAAAGAAACAACAAGAGGAATTGAGTAATAAGGGATTTATTCGCCCTAGTGTTTCTCCATGGGGAGCCCCTGTCCTTTTTGTTAAGAAGAAAGATGGATCTATGAGGTTGTGCATTGACTACATGGAGATCAATGCTATAACAATAAAGTACAAGTATCCCCTACCTCGCATTGATGATTTATTTGACCAATTGTACGGAGCTCAATACTTTTCAAAGATTGACCTTTGATCTGGATACCATCAGTTGTGTGTGAAGAAGGAAGACATTCCGAAGACAGCATTTTGAACAAGGTACAGGCATTACGAGTTTACAGTAATGCCTTTTGGATTGACTAATGAACCTTCTGTATTCATGGATCTAATGAATAGAGTTTTCAAGTAATATCTAGATGATTTTGTGGTGGTATTTATTGATGACATCTTGGTGCACTCAAAAAGCTACAAAGATCATGAAAATCACTTGCGCATTATCTTGAAGACTCTTAGAAGACATCAATTATATGGGAAGTTTAGAAAGTGTGAATTCTGGATTCAGGAGATTTCCTTTCTTGGACACATTGTCTCTAAGGATGGAATTTCCGTTGATCCTTCTAAGACCAAGGCAATCCAAGAATGGCTAGCACCGACAAGTATAACTGAGGTACGCAACTTTATTGGTTTGTCAGGTTATTATCGACGTTTTGTCCAGAAATTTGCCCGATTGGCTAACCCATTAACGAAGCTCACACGCAAAGGGGTTAAATTTGTCTGGACAAAATAGTGTGAAGAATGTTTTGAATAACTGAAGAGAAGATTAGTCAATGCTTATATATTTACTCTACCATCAGGGAATGATGGGTTCGTTATTTATAGTGATGCATCAATGAAAGGACTTGGTTGTGTCCTTATGCAGAATTATAAGGTTATTGCCTATGCATCATGATGGCTAAAAATTCATGAGAAAAACTATCCTACTCATGATCTCGAGTTAGCTACTGTAATCTTTGCCTTGAAGATATGGAGACATTATCTCTATGGTGAAAAATGTGAGATATATACAGATCACAAGAGTTTGAAATATATTTTCTCACAAAAAGAACTCAACATGAGGAAAAGGCGATGGCGATGGCTTTAACTACTCAAGGATTATGATTGCACGATACACTACCACCCAGGGAAGGCAAATAAGGTTGAAGATGCTTTGAGTAGAAAATATTATAGAGTTTTGAACATGATGAGAGTGGAAAGGGATCCTATTTTCATGGATCTAGTAAAGATGGATATGGGAATCACCATGGAGGGTGAAACATCAAAACTTTTTCAAATGGTTGCCAAAACATCTTTACTAGAAAGGATAAAGAGTTCTCAGTCCGATGATGAAGTGTTGAAAAATAAGATTAAAGCTGTGAATGATGGGCGGTTGAGGGACTTTGTGTATGAAGATGGAATTTTGAAATTTGGGAGGAGAATCTGTGTTCCCGATATACCTGATTTAAAGAGGGAATTGTTGGATGATTCTCATAGTTCCAATTTCTCTATACACCCTGGGAGCACCAAAATGTATAGAGATTTAAAGGGACATTTTTGGTGGGACAACATGAAAAGAGAGATTGCTGATTTTGTGTCAAGATGTATGGTTTTTCAACAAGTGAAAGCTGGAAGGCAACTGCCTGGTGGAGTATTGCAACCTCTTACCATACCTGAGTGGAAATGGGATAATATTACGATGGATTTTGTCATGGGACTACCAAAGACTCCTAGAAGAAATGACGCAATATGTGTCATTGTTGATCGTCTCACGAAGTCAGCACATTTTCTTGCTATAAGGGAAGATCTACCACTTGAATGTCTAGCAAGACTGTATATTAATGAAGTTGTGAGACTTCATGGAGTACCCATGTCGATTGTCTCGGATCGTGATCCTCGTTTTACATCAAGATTCTGGAAAAGTCTTTAGAAGGCCTTGGATACTGAACTTCATTTGAGCACTGCTTACCACCCTCAAATAGATGGACAATCAGAAAGAACTATTCAAACCTTAGAAGACATGTTGATATCATGCTCACTTGACTTTCAAGGAATGTGGGATCAATATTTACCTCTAGTAGAATTTTCCTATAACAATAGCTTCCATTCAAGTATTCAGATGGCACCATATGAAGCGTTATACGGAAAGAGATGTCACACACCAACCTGTTGGGATGACGTTGGTGAAAGAAAACTTGTAGGCCCAGAACTGGTGGAGGAAACGATGGCAAAGGAGAAGGTAATCTAAAACCACATCAAAGCAGCTCAAAGTAGGCAAAAGAGCTATGCTGACAATCGAAGGAAGAATTTGGAGTTTCAGGCAGGAGATCATGTTTTCTTGAAGGTATCACCATGGAAGGGAGTTATACGTTTCGGTAAGAAGGGTAAATTGAGTCCCAGGTACATCAGACCCTTCGAAATTCTAGAACGAATTGGGGCTGTAGCTTACTATTTGGCAATGCCGCCACGTCTCTCCAAAGTTCATGATGTGTTCCACGTATCACTGTTGAGAAAAAACATGCCCGACCCAACGCATGTACTCAGCTATGAGGAATTAGAACTAGAACCCGATCTGTCTTATTGTGAAGAACCCGTCAGGATTCTTGATACAAGAGAACAAGTGCTGAGAAACCAGACGACTCATCTGGTAAAATTTCTATGGAGAAACCATAAGATGGAGGAGGCAACGTGGGAACCCGAGAAACTTATGATGAAGAATCACCCGAGTTTTTTTATACAGTGATATTATATGAAATTTTGAGGACAAAATTATTTGAAGGAGGGGAGAATGTAACACCCCAAGCTTCCACGGTACACATCTCTTTGAATAATACAGTAGCGTGTGTTGTACGCAGCTTCAAGTTCTAACACACGCCACAACCAATCAAATTAGCCGTTATGAATAGTAATACCTAATTTTTGAAATTTTATAAATTTTATCTTGCCAAATGGACTTCGTTTTTGGATTCGGAATATCGAAATTAGCCTATGTTGAATTTTTGGTATTTTTCTGAGAACTTCCAATTTGCCTTGATTAGTGAAAATTACTTAAAAACAACTTTTTTAATAAAAATAATTAATAGTGAAAAATTATACTATTGAGTGGTTTTAATGTATAATTAGAATATATTTTTACCATTTTATCCAATGGTGGTCATTAGAATTAATTTCACTTTGAAATTGGACATAAACAATTGTCAATCTTTTGATATATATTGTTTCTTAAAAACACGCTATTTGTTGTGACAACGGGAATTAATTATGAAATTAATTAATGAAACTTATATGTTTGGAATTTCATAAAATATACCTCATTTTTGAATTTGGAATATCAATTATAGCTTAGGGTGAAATTTTGGCATTGTTCTGAAAAACTTCAATTTTTGATGAATAGTGAAACCACTAAGTGGTAGTTAAAAACTGATTTTTTGTTTAAATGAAACATTAACACTTCTGTGATATGATTTTCAAAAATCCGACATACATGGTTGTCATTAGGAAGTAAAAGGTGGTTCAATGGGATTAAAATAATTTTTGGTGAATAGTAACTTTTAAGTTTAATTAATCCCGATTAAAGGTAATTAGTGAAATATAAGGTAAAAATGATATTATAAAAATATGAAAATACCTTTACACTTGTCCTACCACTATTGGATGAGTCATGGACGACCAAGACAATCCATGGGTCGACTTGGGGACCCCATGGAGCCACTTTGGTAGGAAAATGACATTAAAAACATTTTATTTAATATTAAAATAAAAATGTCACAAACAAGAGTTGTTTTACTAAACCAATTTTTAAATGGGGTTATACAAGTCATATTTTTGACTATAAATATAAAAATATTTCATACATAATGATAGTTTTTTTATAATTTTTAGACATTAAATAAATTAAACTATTTATGATACCATGATGATACAGCGATTACCTCATTAATTAACGATTTAAATAAAATGAAAAGATAATGTAAAATCTAAGACTTAAACTTGTTAAAAACCTATTGGATGAGTATATTTATAACCCTTATCACCTTATCCTAGAATTATATACATTTGGGACCTTTAGAATCTGAAAAGAATTGTATAATAAAGTAACATTTCATTACTTTCCAAGAGTGCCCCTCCTCTCCACTTATAAAAGGCCCCCACCACTACCACCTTACTCACAACTTCAAAGCCTTTTGGCTCGGCCAACCTCTGCCCAAATACTCTCTCAAATTCCCTACCTTACTCCTAGAAGCCTAACCTTGGGCAGAAGTCTTCCCAAGGAAGCCTTTGGCTCAAATCAAAAAGAGTTACCCGATTTTAAGGTAATGTCTTCTCTAATGTTGTTTTGTTTTATTTTGCTTCTCCAACCCCTTAAACTCTTTTTATTACTTTATTTTTTAACAACACCAGTATATAAAATATACTAGGATGTTGTTATGATAAAGATTTGGTTTACACTTACACACACCTTCGTCTAATGGTTAAAGAACATACTGTTTCTGTGGGTGGCGAAATACTGCCTCACAAAACGATGATTGTTCAATATTATTTTAACACCTCTAATGGTGGCCATTTTTATGACACTATTTTTATATATGATATATATATTATGTTTATGTTTTCCTTATGATTCTGTATTTTTCATTTATGGCATACTTGATGATTTCCATTATGGGTAAACGCGATAATTTCATTTTAGGAAGTGTTGACTACTGCCCCCTCAAAGTGATTTAAATCGTTAATGCCATATGTGGGATGTATAAAGGATGGAGTAAATGATATTGTATATGATATTATACTGGAATTATAATACAACTTTATACTATTATGATTTCATTCCATTAAATACGAAATAGAAATGAAAGTAGTGTTTATGCGTACGTACGGCTTACCGTCTCCACGAACGGTGCATTTCATTTATTACCTCTAAATGTTATGTAATATTATAAATTAATGTATATACTGGATATATATGATATATATGATATCTACATCATGAATATAATACTGGATATAATGGATATTTCACCACATGAACAACTTGTAATTATAAGAAGTTTATTTTTGACTCAAGTACCTAAGATCGACAAAACGACCGTTATAAACTTAAATAATTACATAATGTTCATGACATGGTAATAAGTGATATAAAAGGAATAATGAACTTGAAAAAGTTTCTTAAGAAGGTAGAGATTAACTCTAGTTTATTATTCAAGAGATCAAAGAACGGTCGAGTGAATTCGGACACGAGGTAAGGGAACTTCTTAACCCAATTTCCGTTCTTTGGGTTAATCTCCTACTTTCAAATTATGTCATGATATTATTATGTCCTATATTGTATTTATACTTTTTTTTATGTGTACATATAGTGAATACACATAATAGATATATTTTATTTAAAAATTATCTTTTTAAGGGACTTCGTCTCAATCTCCATTCATTGAGGCATATTTTGTTTTATACACAAATTTCTTTTATACGGTGTATAAACCCATTTGACTTTTACTTTTATTCAAAAAGAATCTTTTCATACGAAGCATTTTTTCTAAACGACAAAAGGAATGTTTTTTCTTACGTATGAGGTGACAACGACTTCTCCGCCGCCGTGACTATTATTTGAGTTTCGACTTCCTCTATAAGCCACAACTTTTTTTAAAGAAAAATAAATACCATGTTTTACTTATCTTTTATTTTGGTATTGAAAATGGTTTTGATAAAGTTTTTATTATATCAATGTGTTTTATTGATATCTTTTGATTGAAGTGTGGAAATCTTATGTTTCCTTTATGCATGTTTTATGTGATACAATTATGTTATGGTTTATGATATGTTTAAACCTGTTCATATGAGGAATGCATTGGACTTAATAAGTGACGGGTGGAGCCCGCTATAGCTCCTCGATGCATCAGTAGGTCTCATGAGACAAACTAGTGTCTTGGCACGATGCCTTGACAAAATATTATTTGTGGTCTTGGCACGAGGCCTTGGCTACGTGGTTATGATAGTCTGGCATTATGAATTCCATCATTATGAAAGTGGTTATTGATACTGTATGTGATTATTGGACTAGTAGAATATCCATGTGAGTAAGTAAATGGAATTATTTAATTTATTTTTTCCATATTATGCTGAAGTTAAAGTTTAAAAAGGCTTTTTTCTTAGTTATACATTTCCTTAAATGTTAATTTTTATTTACAAAAGATTCCGAAATATTGTTATCCTTACTGAGCATCTGAGCTCACCCCTTTCAATGTTTTAATATTTTCCAGGATTTGAAGAAGTATTTTATGAATGACCTGCAGGGATAGTCCGAAGAGGATAGAAGTGTGTAATATGGAGACTTTGTTATTGTAGTTTTTCACTTTATGATGTAATGTAACATTTACGAATGTATCTAGTGTTTCTAAGGCTACTAAACTAATCGATCTTTCGAGACTTGATCTTTTGTGATCATGCCAATGTTACGAAGTAACGCACCGACTCTGGCCAACTGGGGTCGGGGCGTTACACGAACTCTATGACCTTAAACTAAGATCTCTAATCCTTCTGTCCCACATGATGTTAAACTGTAGTTCAAGAACTACGTATGGCTTGATTCCCATCCTTATGGGATACGTAGTGAAGTCCAACATTTCCATTCAGGACGCAACCACAACATGATTATGGTTAGCATTGATCTGTGTATTTATGTATACATTAGTAAATACCCATATTTACGTGTCATAATCCTAACCTTAAATATTTTAAGATCTTCATAACCCTTTTCTTGACTTTTAGTCCCAAAAATGTCAAATTTCTGAGAGTTATTTTACTAGACTATGCAGTACGTGCCCTTAGGCGGCCTTGCATAAACAGTCTCCATAACAGATTTGTCAGCCAAAAGATACTATTATTTGACTATGCAACCAATGCCCTTAGGTGGACCTGCATAATTCAACCCCCTAACGGGGTTGTCGGATACTGGTAACTTCATTCTTGGGAAGAAAGCCCCTTTTTTCCTTATTGGTCTTAACTGATAGTATGTAGGGAGCCACAAAAGTATCCATCCTTAACATATTTTTCCCATATCCTTTTTCATGATCTGAAAGTATTCAAGTCTATGGTTTATATTCTCCTTCCCTACGTTTGGGTCAGACCTTCATAGGAGTGACATCCATCCAGGTCTTCGATAATCTTGTTTGGAAATATCTTATCCATATTCAAGTACCTCTTTCCATACAGCAAACTCTATACTTTGAAAAAATTTGAATCTCCATAAACTTTCACTGGATTTTTTGCACGAGGAAAGTAAATTTCTAAGAGTTCTTTTTCCTGACTATGTAGCACGTGCCCTTAGGAAGCCTTGCATAAAAAGTCTACATAACCAACTTGTCAGCCAAAAGATGCTATTTATTTGACTATGCAGCCAATGCCCTTAGGTGGCCCTGCATAATTCAACCCCCTAACGGGTTTGTTAAATAATGGTAACGTTATTCTTGGTAACCATTTCTTCTAATTCCTTTTAGCTCTTTTTCATATCATTCCTCATATCCAAATTTTCTTAAGTTATAGTTTACATATTTTCCCTCATACTTGAGTATGGTAATATGTTTTCAGATAAATTTTCAAAGAATTGAGTGAATTCTAATCCATTTCAGTCAAAGCTATTTCGACCTTAAACATTAGCCTCTTTATGTACGATGTGCATGACTTTAAACTGCCCACAAAAGACAAAGGAACTCTGAGTAAAAGTCAAGTTCTAGCTCACTAAACATACATTTTTTATGATTTAGGTAATATTGAGAAATTAAAAGATTCAAAGTTTGTAGGGTTATTGACACCAATCCAAGTAAAAATAAAACTATGATTACTAGGTCCATTGGATTAAGTTAAAATCGAAATCATGTAGAAAAAGAATGCAGGTACAAATGATTGAAGATGAAAGTGTTTTTCATTGATGCACATGAGATAGAAGGACATCCACAGACTAGAGTATCTTCTCTTTTTCAATAATTACAAGTGGCTTTCAACGTAACTCTTCATTTGATTTACGGAATCCCTAGATTCATTATCAACCACCTAGAATTCATTCATTCAACTGGATACAATAAGAGATGAAATGATACCAGCTCTTCTTGGAACAATTGTAAAAGGATGTTCTTGAGTGCGGTTTGAGAAAATTTTCTGATGATCAAACAGTGACTCTGTTTCTGTCCAAGAGAATTGGAAGATGGATACATGGATTTGAGAATGGAGAATTGGAAGTATAGAGACATTTAGAGAGAGTACTCTTTTCAGATATTGTTTTAATGCCATGTTTGTTTTCTTTCCACCAACCGGCAGCAGAAAACATTTCAGCCCATGGGTTTTCCATTTTCATATCTGCAAGGAAATGACATGGAAGAAAAATTTGAAAGTTCACACCATTGTTGTTGCTCTTAATGCACAAAATAACCGAAATAGAGGAGTAGCAGTGCAGCTGCATCTCAGGAATATAGTTTTTTGCATCTGTAACATTGACCCCTTGCAGATGTGCATGACCATAAAGAGGCAGGTGGATGCTCTGTGGGAAATTAAGATGATATTTCTTCAAGTACTTAGCCAAATCTGGGAGAGTGTTGTCGCATATATCATAGTAATAATGGACAATGATGCTCATAATATCATCAAGTCACTTGCTTTCCAGTTCATCAGCCGTTCCGATTCTCTTTGGAGCCATTGATTCTACACAAAATTTGAATAAATTAACTCTTAAGTAAGTTGATTTTTCATAAAATTTGTGAAGGAATTTCAGAAAAATGGAAAAGGCATTAAGGCGCGCAAGTCTAAAACATGGCGGGCAAGTATGGATGTGTCGCGCAAGTGTTAATCTTCCACGCATGTTTTTGGCGTGCAAGTATAAACCGTGCAAGTCCAAATACCTATACAGCAGCGCGACAACAAAGAAACATTGGAAAACAGAGCAACTTGCACGGTGAAGGTGACCTGCGTGGCGAGAGCTCGAATGTTTGAAATCTGGATGCTTTGTACGGAAATGAGCGCATATATATAGGCCAGGTCGGCCACCTGCATGCCTATGACCAGCGTGCTCCAGCCCTGCGTGACTCACACCTGTGCGATGCTGGTTACGTGGTGAACACCTGTGCGACCCTCTCCCATTGGTTTTCTTCTTTTCCTCAGAGTCACATCCTTATTCTTTCAGATCCAACTCTGAGGGGGGACTTTTGTTGACACTCCTTTTCGTCACATTTTCTAAAAGAATGTAAAGGGAAATGACTTAGCGCAAATTGATTCATCCTTTGAGGAAAACATCAAAAATCGACAAAGGCATGAACAAAGCTTCAAAAGCATAAGGGTCGTGCAAGTATACTTGTGGACCACCTAATGGTCATGCAAGTGACTTGCGCTCCCTAAAGGATAACCGGCTAGGGTCATCTACAGCCTATAAATAGACCCTGTGGGCCCCCCATTTCAAGAATTGTTTTTCCAGAATTCACATACAGAGCTCTGAACGCCCAAGTCTCTTCTTCAGGTCTTCCGAACACTTGTAAGGCAATTCTTTACCTAGAATGGAAGGTCTAAACAAGAGGAGTAAGGTATAAGTGTTATAATTCACTAACACTTACGCGCCTAAGTGGTTTTACCCTTAAAGGAAATGGACACACTTGCACGCCTCCCTACTTCTTCACCAGAACATGCACGTCATCTTCTGGAAAGCATATAGGGAGGATTCTAAAGGCTTTGATCAAGGATCACCCAAATATTACTCTAAGGGATGAAAATCGTGCAAGTACCCATGTGCCTCACAGGTACACCTGCGCAACCAGGACTTGCATGCCCACGCAGTACCTGCACGCCTACCATGACATGTGCGCCCCTATCTTTTTGTGTGCCTTTCCTGCCCATTTTACCCCTCTTATACTATTCCACCTCTCCTATTCAAGATTCAGTCTTCAAGAAACTCTTCAAAGCCATTTATGGCATGTTTTCTTGATTAAATTTCTTATCTGAGAGGAATTATGTGAAATACCTCTCAAAACCTAGTGATTTACACATCTTTATGTCACTAAAGATTGAGATTTCATTCATTCAACCTCATCCTTTAAGATGAGAGAACCCCTTAACTTGGGCCTCCTTTTCAGAAATAAGTCCCAGTCATAATTCTCAAATATGGGCATCCTCCTTAGGAGTAATCCCCAAGTCCTCATTAATTTGTACCTCCTTTTCAGGAGTAAGCGCCAGTCATAATTTCCCTTAATATGGGCCTCCTTTTCAGGAATAATCCCAAGTCTTAAAATTCCCAAATATGGGCATCCTCCTCAGGAGTAATCCCCAACCATAATTCTCCTAACCTGGGCATCCTACTTAGGAGTAAGCCCCAAGTCCTAATTAATTTGGGCCTCCTTTTCAGGAGTAAGCCCCAGTCATAATTTCCCTTAATCTGGGCCTCCTTTTCAGGAATAAGCCCCAGTCTTCAAATTCCCAAATATGGGCATCCTCCTCAAGAGTAAGCCCCAACCATAATTCTCTTAACATGGGCCTCCTTTTCAGGAGTAATCCCCAGTCTCAAATATAAGCATCCTCCTTAGGAGTAAGCCCCAAGTCCCTTAATTTTTAAATCCCTTTAACCTGGGCCTCATTTTCAGGAGTAAGCCCTAGTCTTAATTTCTCTTGACCAATCATAACTACTTTTGACTTGGGATTCTTTATCCGGAGTAAAACCCAATCATAATTCCCATCCTAACTTGGTCATCTTCCTTAGGAGTAATCCCCAAGATTATAGTATCAAAATCTCCATGAAGCACATATACATTTATAGACCATGTTCCTGGATTTCTTCCCTGAAGTAAATCTTAATCTTCATCTATTTGGGCAGTCATACATACATAATCCCCACATCATTGCATCTTTCGTGGCACAATTGTCTAGTTTCACCAATACCTCTTGTTTATCACACCGATAATGACTCACGTGAGATTAGAGTGTAAAAGTAATCATGAAATCTTTCTTTGAGCCATCAATCATGCATAAGCATCATACTCTCTTACTCGAACTACGTGGGTTCTGATTCCTTTTCCTAAATAAAGGATACGTAGGTAGCCCATTGTGGGTACGATCACAAATCTAAAATAATCCATGTCCTTCTGAATGAAAATAAACTTCAAGAGCCCCACTGAGTGGCTTTAAAACCAGTATGGTCATCATAATGACCAAGAGACTTTTTATGTATTAAAGGATACCATTGACTAAGAATCTCTAAAAAAATACAGATGATTCTCTATCAATGAAGAACCTAGAATACATATAAAAGATTCTCTAAATTTCCTATATCAATCATTGATTGTCAAATCTAAAGTAAATCTCATTTTATACTTTGTAATGTAATATGGATTCACAAACATAACTTAAATCTATAAAGAGAGTCCCTGAGTAGACAATAATTCCCCTAAAAAAGGTTCGATGAGTCCGACCTCCCATCCTCTCGGCGAATGAAAATTCTTAAGCCTTATTAGTCTACAACTAATGAGTGCCTACCTTTGGAAAGTAGGTTCAAATGGATATGGAATCATTGGATGTTTCCGGTTCTACGAACAAACACGTTAGAAACAGCTTGGAATGTTTGAATCTTAAATAAATGAGATCATCCCCCATTCCAGAGGGAAACAGTGTTACTCATCCATTTTTGGGGAAATTATACAATGATTCCATACATATTATTTCTCTTAATGGATTATGTTTTTATGGAATGGTGTTTAGGAAACCTGTTTCTCTTTCACGGGTTATATACTTTTTAAAACCACTTCTTTTCACGGGTTATTTTTATGATTAAATGATTATGAAACCCATATGTTTCCTTAGGTTATTATATGATTTCATTTATATAATAATAATTTATTTTAATGGGTTATGATATTATTATTTATGATATTGTGGCACATGTATGTGCGATTTTATTATGACATGGGTTGGACCTATATCTCTCTCCAACTCATTGGGTAAAGATTCATATCTCATGAGATAGACATGGATAGAACAAGAAATTAACTCGGTTTAGTATTACAGGGTTGTAATGGGGAATGAACTCAGTTCATTATTATAAGACTGGAACGGGGAGTGAACTCAGTTTAGTAATATGTGGCTGGAATAAGGTGTGAACCTAGTTTAGTAAAGAACTTTATCCACTAATATGGTCTCGAGATCAATTCATTGACAACTATGGAAATCATTATATATGATTATGTGTCTTCCACAATTTCATATTATATTCCTATGTTGTGATTTCATGAAATATGTTTTTTTTCTTTATGATTCATGTCTTATGAACTACCAAGATTTATTCCATGATTCAGGTATATGATCTTTGATATGCAGGGTATGATAATATATTTTCAGGATCATGTTCTCATACCCTTATTCTCATTATTATGCTTACATATCTCCCTTGTTTAACCATATTGATTATCTGAGCTCAGCCGTTTTTAGGTTTCCTTTCCCATATTTTATGAAGATATGTATTATTAATGACGTTCCTAATAAGGGTTCTAGTCAAGAAGAACCTAGTGGAAGATGATATAGCTCATTTATGTACCATTTTTTATGTTTCATTGTTTCCAAAGAAACTAGAATAATACATTATTTGGGAATATATTTGTATAATATTTTAAGTATTCTGAAAATTTTATTTAATGCTAATGTATGTAAAGTGAGGGTCGGTATAATTAACAGTAAATTTTGTAAATATTGTCTATGTTTATGTAAGGACCATATTTGTTTATGTAAGGATGATTCAAGAGACACTTCATAAGGATGATGGAATCCTATATAAGGATTAAATGAAAAAACCTTAAGAATAATATGGATTCATTAGTATCAATCCTTTGTAAAATTTCTATGATGAAATGAGGTTTCCACACTATAAGTGCATGAGAAAAAAGGAAAAAAATCAGAGTTATTGTTACTGAATAAAATCCAATACATACAAGGAAATAAAAAAGAGTTCATGATATTGTTAAATATAGAGTCTATAGATTATATTTCAAAAATAAAATGAAAGAAAATAAAACTCATATGATTGAAGAAGACCAAAGATCGTAGATTTTAAATTACAAAATTTTTCAGAGAGGTTGAAAATTCAAGGTTTATAAAAGCTCACAAATTTTAATATTATGAGAATAATTACAACATAGAATAGTAGAGATATATAATAATAAAAAAAATATATTTTATCTAGCTCTGATGTTCTTTATTTACATTCTATGAGCTTAGAATAAATAATGTGTGCCTTTTACTAGTGAAACTGAGACGAAAGACCATTTTCAAAGAATAAATGTCTGGAGGGATCCAATATTGATATAACTTGGACATGTGTTTGTATCAAAGAAGGAATAAGAGGAAGAATCCTATGATACACTCATATCATAGAAGAATATTAAGTAGAGAAAGGATTGAACTTTTTAATACTACTTAAGAACCTTGTGTCAAGACCCTTGCTGAGAATAGAACCATTGTGATCAATATTCATAGTGAGTGTGAGAAGATACAATAGAACCATATTGCATGAATTCTTGTGTATTTTATCTAGAAATTTTAAGATTGTTTGTTAAGGATAAATAAATCATTCATTTTATGTATTGAAATCAAAAATTGGAAGGGAATATCTTTTTTCAGAGCACAAAAAGGAAGGATTTTGAAGGATTGGTGGTTCTAGTATAAACAATTCCATTTATTATGGAGGGAAGTAGATGATATTATCCCTTCGGGAATGTGTATGATACATATCTAACATATGTGTTTGACTTGGAATTCACCTGTAATCACAACAAATTGCAGTTATAATTACATCAGTGTCTTGAAAAAAGGTCAAACAAGAGAAGAAGTAAACTGTTACGAACCTTTTAAATACCATGTGATATTGTTCTTATCTATTTCTGCATATCATGATAAAGTGAGGAATGAGTGGGAATCAATTTATCCATTACTCTTTAACAAGGTAATACTCTTGAATGAAATAGTGAATTATTAATAAAGAAAGTAAAACTTAGTAAAATTTGGGTACACTGATTCACACACTTCTCGATGTCCCTTCACGATCCACTAAACAATACACCATATATGACATGTTTTTAAATATTTTATTTTACAAATATTCCCACTAAAATAAATAAGTGTTAAATTTTTTGAATCTTAGAATGATATTATTTATATAATAGTGTTTTTATGAGGACATTGGGAGTATATTTTGATTTAGAGAAGTTTAAGTACAATAAATAAAAGATTATTCCAGTGAAAATTCAATGTAAATGTCACTTAATATCCTAAAAGGGTTAAAGGTATATCATTAAATAAAAATTAAAGAGTTATATTTTGTTATCCTAAAAAATATAATGTATCTTTATATAATAAAATAGTTTAGGAAATGTGTTTAAATAAATATATCAATGTAAAAGGTTATGTTAGTTACTTAATGATCTTAAAGAAATTTGTTTTTTAGAAAAATTGTATGATGATAATGACTAACTTAGAAAGAGTTATAAATATAAATTTTTTTATTAACATCATAAAATTTTATTTTGTAAAGTAAATAAGTTTTAATACTATGTCTAAAGTTTTCAATATAAAATAGTTTAGGGGGAGGGTTTTATTTGATAGTCACATATAGATAAGGTAAGAATTACATAGAGGCATACTAAGTTTAGAAAAACCCTAAAAATATATAAATCACAAGTCCTATCTAGTGGTATATCATATGAGATATACTTAGACATGATCTTATAGATTATTTTTTCAATATTATTAATATATTTTAAGAATATAAAATGTATAATGTTATACAATCTGTAATATTAACATTATTATTTTATTAGATTGGCTACAAATATTGCTCCAATTGAAATGATAATTGACCCGTCAAAGTATAAATTTTAGTTATTCCTAATCTATATTCGTAATGTAGTTTTATAGGTAGCAAATAAATATTATGGTTAGTGATAGTATTAATTTTTATAATGATATGAAATATTCTTAGGAGTCACAAAATGAATTTAGAGTGTTGGATGACCTATTAAGTATACCACATTGACTGTCATACACTATGTATTTGGTATACTAGGGGTGAACATGTCATATTGAATCTACAAACCTAAGGTTTTAAAGATACTTACAATGAGAACATTCATACTTTTATATCCATCCTATAGAATCCTTAATGATTAGCTAATCACAGTATGGTCGGGTCTATTGTCGATCATGTCATCAGTTGAGGCTTAACTAAGATGATATTTTTCCTCTTATATGGAGAGTGTAACATTCAAGATCTTGATTGAGATAATATGAGGAAATATATGGATATACATAGATAAGGTACATGTGAAGAAATTATTTACTTTCATTTGGAGAATGTGATGTTCTCAACCACTTAAATAAAATACATGTGATGTATTCATCAATCTAGTTGGTCTAGACATGGAGAATCGAGAACATATTATTAGGATATATAAGACTAAACTGCCTCAGGTCCCATGGTTATCTGATGCCTTAGACAAATGTATTATATGAGCATGAATACTTTTATATCATATATTCGGTGGATACAGTTATAGAGATATACATGTTTGATAGAAATCATTCCATATCCCTTTGTATCTTGAGTTGTATTGAAACTTTTCTATAGGCCACTCTTTTATAAAATTTATATATATATAGAAATTTATATTTTTTTCAAAACGAAAAAGGCCACAAATTCACACTTTTTTATTGTGAAAATGACTATATTTTTTATTAAACATTGATAGATACTCCAATAGTGTTTTTTAGGATATCTAGAAGAAGTTCTAGATGGATTTTCATGAGTTGTTTTATATGATATATAGTATGGTGAAAATGTATGATTGTTATTCCAAAATGAGTTTTTAAAGATATTAAAAAGATTTTTTGGATATATTGTCATAAGTTTTTAGGTATGCTGTGATAAAACGAGAAAGTTTAAAAAGTGTATGAGGATTTTGAGTATGTGATAGATTATTGGAAATGTTAACCAAAGGGATAGACCATGACATGGTGGTTTATGCCATGTTGTGGTTTATCCTTATGTTCACCAAGGCATAGTATATGACACCATGTCATGGTGTATCATACATGGTATTATCACATATAGTGATAATGTGAAAGAATAAATAAAAATAATATCTAGAAGCTATCATACTCAGTTATTTATCATTTTATGATGAATTTGATGGTTTTAACATCCTATATGATCATTTAAATGATAAAAAATAAATATGGGGATTGTACCAAATGTTTAAAAGGATTATAAATGTTGGATTTTTTTTTAAAATTATTAAATTAATATAGGTCAAATATCATAGTTCTAGGATGCCTATATAATAAGGTAAAATCATAATACAAGGTGATATGATAATTACAACTATTAAAAGATGAAAATATTTATCTCTTGATTCTTGTAAGTATTTATAATTAAGGTTCTAGAAAACCATGGATTTAAGGAAATCAATCTCAATCATTGGGAAATTTTAAAATCTATGGATACCATAAGAGGGAGGAACCCACTAATATAACTTATAATATCTCCATCAAATTCATGTGGATGAGTTTATATTGATTGGTGAAAGATAATTTTTACTTTTATCCATTATTTAATTAAATCCAATACATATGGAAGATTTTGTATTTTTGGGATACTGTTTGATATTTTTATTTTATATTTGGATATTGAATCCCATCAATGTCTTATGGCTATTTAATTTTAGAAACTCTTGAACTAAACCATGCTCTGATTAGGCAAGTTGTGGCATGGATTTTCTAAAACCATTGAATTTCATCTCAAATATTCTTTAAAGTATCTAAATTATTTTTTATACCAAAACCCCTTAAAATTAATAATAAATAGGTTTTATTTTATATGATTAAATATTAAAAACATGAAAAAATAGTACACATAATTTTGGATTATCAAATTACCCAACACTTGAACATTTTCCTGACCTCAAGAAATATCTGAACATCACATAAAAAATATTTCATATTTAAATAAGGGAAATATATAATCTATAAAAATCATAAACATAAAGGAATAATTTATAATTATAGAACCACATAACTAATCTAATTAAAAGTGTCCCAATCATCCCTCATATATAATTACAATTCAAGGATCCTCTCCACTTCCACTTATATTATTCAAACTTTAATTAATACCAATGACATTAATGACATACATTATTAGAAATTAATTTCACTTATAACTCAATATCATTTGAATGGTGTTTTGATAAATCTAAATTATATTCACAATATCTTTAAGCTTTTGAGTTATATAAATCTCCATAGATAAATCAAAAATAATAATCAAGAGGACTCTTTAAAGGTCATTTAGTATGTTTAATGTGAGTGTTTCATAATGAAAAAAAAACAATAAATAAACTCTAAAATAAAAATGATAATTTCTTAAAGCCATACACATGATTTTATAAAAATATTAATGGAAAATAATCCTCACTTTACCCTAAAATATTAACAAATACCACTTAAAGTTTTCCTATTTCTCAAAGGATCTCAACTTTGAGAATTAAAATAGTGATGAAATTTCCTGCTTCAAAAATTTCTGTAACACCCCAAGCTTCCACGGTACGATTCTCTTTGAATACTACAGTAGCATGTGTTGTACGCAACTTTGAGATTCTAACACACTGCGACCAATCAAAGTAGCCATTATGAATAGTAATACCCACTTTTTGAAATTTTATAAATTTTATCTCTCAAAATGGACTTCTTTTTTGGATTCAAAATATCAAAATTAGCCTAGGGTAAAATTTTGGTAATTTTCGGATAACTTTTATATTTTGATGAATAGTGAAAATTACTCAATTTTAATTAAAAACAACTTTTTTAATCAAAATAATTAATAGTGATAAATTATGAATTTGAGTGGTTTTAAAGTATATTTAGAATATATTTTTACCATTTAATAAAATTTTGGTCATTGTACATAATTTCACATTTAAACCGGACATAAACAAGTGTCAATCTTTTGATAGTTATTATTTTTTAAAAACACACCTTTTGTTTTGATAGCAGGAATTAATTTTAAATTAATTTCTGCTACTTCTATGTTTTGAATTTGTAAAAATGGATTTCATATTTGGAATAAGTATGTCCAAATTGTGTGAATAGGTAACTCTTATTTTTAGACATTTTGAATAATTACTTCGGTAAATATTTTATTTACCATGGTTGAAGGGAAAATCCTGTAAATAAGTGTAAAAAAATAATATTATAATAATATTAATTTACCCTAAAACATTTCCTAACCCTATTAGTAGATACATGTACAACCATGGTCATCTTTGGGTCGATTTTGGGACCCCATGGAGGCACTTGTAGGTGATAAGGACACTTTATATTAGTTAAGTTAAAGTAAATACAAAAATGACATAAGCATATATGTTTTAGCAAAACAATTTTTACATAGGGTTATATATGTTATATTTTTGACGATAAATGTTAATTATAAATATAAATAGATTTCCTACATAATGGTATTTTATTTATAATTTTTTTACATTTAATAATTAAATTTATTTATGACACAATAATGATGCAGTATTTTCCTTATTAATGAAAGAATCAAATAATTGGTATTATAAATGTTAAAATAAATATAATTTGAAAGTTTTGATGACATACACGAATTTTATTGGTTAATATGACATTTTAGGATTTCTTAAATGAATTTCGTTCGAATTAATAAAGTGTTTATGACTTTATCAAAAAACAATTATTAAATATTGTCAAAATTGACATAAATGAGTTTTTAAAACAAGTATTATATTATTAATTGATATTCTATTCCTAAAAATATAAGGTTCGTCCAAAGGAATTATATCATTATAGGTGTATATTTAATGGACCACTTGGAGGTCTCTTAGATGTATATAGTAAGTTTATTAACTATATAATATAAAAATACAGAGTGACATGGTAAATGTCAAACTAATTAACTATGAGTTAAAACTAAAAGATAAGGTTAATATTGTGACCCAAACCTGTCTAAAATATATTGGTTGAAAGGATTTCGACCCATACCCACCTTAAACATTAAATAATGCACTTTTAATCCATTAAAAACCGAATATGAATTTATTATAAAATAATATTTCAAGCTTTTCCTAAGCTGCCCGTCACCCCTCTTATAAAAGGTAACTCCCCCTTCTCTCAAATTCAAACCCTCAAAGCCTTTTGGTTTGGCCAAAACCTGACCAAATATTCTCTCAACTTCTCTCAATTTGAACCAAAGGCATTAGTTTGATCAGAAAGGCAACCTAAGGATCCCTTTTGATCAAATAAAAAGGAAGAAACCGAAGAAGAGGTAATGTTTTCACAACCATCTTTCAACTTCATTTCTTCCTTAACTTCTTCTTTCTTTGTTATTTCTATTATAAATAAATAACTACAGTATCTTCTATATACTGTGATGTTATTATAAATATGGTACAACCATATTCAGTATTCTATCCATCCTTTGAATAACTTGTCACCATACGTGCGTATGTATGGCTTACTGTCTCCACGTCATGGTGTAATTGTTATTCAAAACATTATTATTTGGATGGGTATAATAATGATGTTTAATTCATGTAAATAATAAATATAACATGATAATTATTCTGTATATATGATACAACACCCAATTATATATTATTTTAATATAAAAAAATGATATTGTCGCTCGTGCGTACGTACAGACTACCATCTCCACGAACGCGATGAGATTCATTCCCCATCGTATACATTCAAGAATAATTTTCATTTTATGGTTAAAAATAATGTTTAAAGACTTAATATAATTATGGACATGAATAAAATAAAACCTATCCATAACAAACACATCTTACGTAACAAAACATATAAAAGAAAATGAGTAAGTTAACACCCGAAACGACGATAATAATAAGATATTATTAACAATGCAATGTAAAAAGATTATATATGATATCATATTAATGTATATGATTATTTTATAATTTAATAACAATTATTTAACCATTATACCGGAGGATAACCTACCCTCAACCAAGTAAAAGTACAAGGTAAGGGTTTATTTCACAATCTCTTCGTTATCTGAGGTTGTTTATACGTAATTATCTAATGAGACCTCTTTATCATCCACATCCACGTTTCTTAAAAATGTATTTCAAAACATTATTAATATTTTATAGACTATGGGTTAAATTCATTTGTACCCTTGTTGAATTTTTATAAGATTTTTATAAAGGAATCTTTCTGTCATTTTCCAAACAAGGTCCTTTTCAACCTTTTCGACAAAATTAAGGTAAGAATGTATTTTTTAACTTATACGGTGGGTGAGGCTATATTATACATTATAAACTTGTCGAAGCTTCAATTAAAAGCTTATAATAATATTTTCAAATTAAATTTTATAATTATGTGACTCTTAAATGATTTCAAAATAGAAAGAGATATTTCTCTAAAAAGGGTTTTAATTTCATCTATGTCAACATCCTTTGATGGATTTTAAGTTTATTTAAAGTTGATTGATATGTTTGACTATGGATGTTATATTTTTATACCATTCATGTTTTATGGTTAATGTATTGACATTTTGTATGCTAATTTTAATACGAATGGTTATGATATGTTTAAAACTTTTCATATGAGGAATGTATTAGACATAGTAAGTGACGGGTGGAGCCCGCTATAGCTCCTCGATGCATCGGTAGGTCTCATGAGATGACGAGACGTGGAATTGGCCGAGGACCATTCCCAATTTGATTTATGGTTTTGGCCGAGGCCTTAATCATTTTTAGACGTTTGGGCTGAGGCCTTGAAATTTTTTTCAGAATGTCTGGCATTATACATTCCCTCATTATGGAAATAATATTGATGGTTCATGTGGTCATTCGACTAGTAGAATACCCATGATTATGTTTTATAATGGCATTATTTACTCAGCTCATATTATTTCCATAAAAGAATTCATGTTTATTATTGGTAAAGGCATGTGGTTTCAATTATTTACCATGCTTAATATTTATTTCATTTTCCACTGTATTAATTACCCTTACAGAGCATTTGAGCTCAACCCTTTCTTATGTTTTATTTTCCCAGGATATGAAGAAGTTAGTTATGAGTAACCTGCAGGCATAATCTAGGAGACTTGGATGTTTCTAATGAAATATATCTGCGTTGTTTTTCTCTTCAAGATGTAATGTTGAACTTATGTATGAATCTTGTTTTCAGTAATACTAAACTGATCGGTCTTTCAAGACATGAATTCCTTGTGATCATGCCAATGTTATGTAATAATGCACCGACTCTGGGTAACTAGGGTTGGGGCATTACAGTTGGTATCAAATGAATTTTAGTACAAACCTTGGAAAAAATAGATTTAGATAAACTCTGATTAGATCACATATCCCTAAGATAGACATTGAGAATTAGTATAGAAAAACTTCCTAGAATTTTGGTATTGTATAGATTTTGTGAGTTTTCCAAGCAATACATCCCTGTCTGGATACGAGCAGGTAGAGGCGGCTCTGGCATAGATGTACCTAGGGGTAAAACCTAAAAACGTTGCTTTGAGCTAGACTCGAACGGGAACTGGTGCATGACAACGAGCCTTGCGACACTCTTGGTTACGACACTCCCAGAGGATATGCATAGAATAATTTTCATTTTCCTTACAAACCATTATAAAGGGTTTATGAGTACATACTTTTTCAAAGAAAACACTTTTTTATGATTATGGACTATATCCATAAATAGTTCAATTTATGTTAAGTGTTTTAAAATTATGGAATTATGTATTTTTATTCATAGACTGACCTAGTTTATGACATTTTTTAGAAATGGCGCCTAGTGGAAGTAATGGAAACCGTATCAATACACACACTCCATGTAGGGATTTCCCTCATGCTCAAGATAATTATAGTGGAGCTGGTGATGCAACTGGTGTTGATCAGCTAATCACCATACTGGGACAACTCACTCAGGTTATGAATTATAACCTTACCCTTATAGAGCACCTCGATCCACAACGTGGAGGATCAATGTTAGATCGCTTCATGAGGAAACAACCACAAACATTCAATGGGAGTACAAATCCATTGGTAGTTGAGTAATGGATAAGTTCTTTAGAGAAAATATTCCACGCCTTGGGGAGTAGAGAAAGGGAAAAAGTTTTCATGGATGTTTACCGCCTCACTGGAAATACTAATCAATGGTGGTCATTGATTTAAAACATGAAGAAAGATGATGAAGTATCAAATATGGAATTGAGGGAGTTCAAAGAGATTTTCTTAGAAAAATACTTTCCTCGTGACCATCGAGCAGATATGGAAAGACAATTTCTGAGTTTGAGGTAAAAGGAGGATGAGAATGTCGCTAAGTACGAGGCTAACTTTACAAGGTTAGCGAGGCATGCTACAAAATATATACGTAACCCAAGAAGTAATATTGATCGTTTCTTTGATGGGTTAAAACCATTTCTCCATCGATCATTAGTATCACAATACTTCTCATCATATGAAGATATTGTCTCATGTTCTATCAAGATAGAAAAAGAATTCTCAAAGTCTTATGACTTTAAATCAAATCAAGAGAAGAAGATATCTTCTGTACACTATGGAAAAGGAAATAAGGAATCAGGGAAGAAGGGAAGAATTGAATTTCCACCCTGTGATAATTACGGAAGGAAGCACCATGGTGCCTGTCTAAAAGGAAAAGGAGTTTGATACAAACATGGACAGAAAGGTCATCTAGCTGGTGATTGTAAAGGAAAGAAATCCGCTACTAATGTTCAATTCTACAATTTTAGAGAGATGGGACATTATGAAAATGAATGTCCTAAGCGTCAGGGAAACATACCTTAGAAAAGGCCAAGGGATAAAGGCTAAGTTTATACAATCACTACTGCTGAGGTTGAAGCCCTGAAAGACATGGTAGCCGGTAATTTAATGGTTTCCTCAAGTTTAGAAAATGCTTTATTTAATTCTGGATCATCACATTGTTTCATATCTTCCTTGTTTTCTAAGAAAATTAGATATTTAAAATTTGATTTAACAAGGGAGTTGTCAGTCAAAACTCCTAAGGGAAGTATCATTGCAACAATGTTTTTTGAATCAGTCCCCATTAGAGCATATAAATATTGTTTATCTACTAATCTCATCGTCATACCCATGACTGATTTTGATATAATCCTCGGTATGGATTGGATTTTGGAACATGATGCGAAAATTTATTGTAAGAAGAAGGAGGTTACGATTTTTGATGACGATGATAACGAACACCTTATCTTTAGAGCAGGATCACCACCACCGGATTCTTATCTAGATCCACCCCTAGTAGCTCAAATAAACTCATTTATCGGGGAGGAAGAGAATGATATAACTGTGGGTAAGGAAAAGAATGTTCAAATAGAGGATGTACCTATTGTGAGAGAATATGTTGATTTGTTTCCGGAAGATTTACTTGGACATCCTCCAGAATGAGAAATTGAGTTTTCCATTGATTTAATTCCTGGATCAAGGCTCATTTCGAAAACCCCTTATAGAATGGCCACTGTGGAATTAATTGAACTAAAGAAACAACTGGAGGAATTGAGTAATAAGGGATTTATTCACCCTAGTATTTCTCCATGGGGATCCCCTGTCCTTTTTGTTAAGAAGAAATATGGATCTATGAGGTTGTGCATTGACTATAGGGAGATCAATGCTATAACAATAAAGAACAAGTATCCCCTACCTCACATTTATGATTTATTTGACCAACTGCATGGAGATAAATAATTTTCAGAGATTGAACTTTGATCTGGATACCATAAGTTGTGTCTAAATAAGGAAGACATTCCGAAGACAATATTTCGAACCAGGTACGGGCATTATGAGTTTACAGTAATGCCTTCTGGGATGACTAATGAACCCTTTGTTATCATGGATCTAATGAACAAAGTTTTCAAGGAATATCCTCATGACTTTGTAGTGGTATTTATTGATGATATCTTGGTATACTACAAAATGTAAAAAGATCATGAAAATAACTTACACATTATATTGAAGATTCTGAGAAGACATGAATTATATGGGATGTTTAGCACGTGTGAATTCTGGATTCAAGATATTTCTTTTCTTGTCCATATTATCTCTATGGATTGAATCTCTGTTGATACTTCTAAGACATGAGCAATCCAAGAATGGCCAACACCGACGAGTATAACCGAGGTACGCAATTTTATTGGTTTAGCAGGTTATTATCGACGTTTTATCCAGAATTTTGCCCGATTGGCTAACCCATTAACAAAACTCACACGCAAAGGGGTTAAATTTGTTTTGACAAAATAGTGTGAAGAATGTTTCGAAGAACTGAAGAGAAGATTAGTCAATTCTCATATATTGACTCTACCATTGGGGAATGATGGGTTTGTTAATTATAGTTATGCATCAAAGAAAGGACTTGATTGTTTCCTTATGAAGAATGATAGAGTTATTGCCTATGCATCACGACAGCTAAAAAATAATGAGAAAAACTATCCTACTCATGATCTTGAGTTAGCTGCTGTAATATTTTCTTGGAAGATTTGGAGACACTATCTCTATGGTGAAAAATGTGAGATTTATACTAATCACAAGAGTTTGAAGTATATTTTCTCACAGAAAGAACTCAATATGAGGCAAAGGAGATGGCTTGAACTACTCAAGGATTATGATTGCACGATACACTACCACCCGGGGAAGGCAAATAAGGTGGTAGATGATTTGAGTAGAAAGGATCATTGAGTTTTGAACAAGATGAGAGTTGAAAAGGATCCTATACACATGGATCTAGTAAAGATGGATATGGGAATCACCATGGAAGGTGAAACATCAATGCTTTTCCAAATGGTTTCCAAACTATCTTTACTAGAAAAGATAAAGAGTTCTCAGACTGATGATTAAGAGTTTCAAAAGAAGATTAATGATATGAATGATGAGAGATTGAGTGACTTTGTGTATGAAGATGGAATTTTGAAATTTGGGAGGACACTTTGTGTTCTCGATATACCTGATCTAAAAAGGGAATTGTTGGACGATGCTCATAGTTCCAATTTTTCTGTACACCCTGGGAGAACCAAAATGTATAGAGATATTTGGTAGGACAACATGAAGAGGGAGATTTCTGATTTTGTGTCAAGGTGTATGGTTTGTCAAAAAGTGAAAACTGGAAGGCAACCGCCTAGTGGAGTATTGCAACCTCTTCCCATACCTGAGTGGAAATGGGATAATATCACGATGGACTTTGTCATGGGACTTCAAAGACTCCTAGAAGGAACGATGCAATATGGGTCATTGTTGATCGTCATACCAAGTCATCACATTTTATTGCTATAAGGGAAGATTTACCACTTGAACTTCTAGCAAGACTATATATTAATGAACTTGTGAGACCTCAGGGAGTACCCCAATCGATTGTTTCTGATCATGATCCCCGTTTTACTTCAAGATTATGGAAAAGTCTTCAGAAAGCCTTGGATACTGAACTTCGTTTGAGCACTGCCTACCACCCTTAAACAGATGGACAATTAGAACGGACTATTCAAACCTTATAAGACATGTTCAGATCATGCTCACTTGACTTTCAGGGTATGTGGGATCAATATTTACCTATGGTAGAATTTTCCTATAACAATATCTTCTATTCAAGTATTTAGATGGCACCATATGAAGTGTTATACAGAAAGAGATGTCGCATACCAACCTGTTGGGATGACGTTGGTGAAATAAAACTTGTATTCCCATAACTATTGGAGGAAACAATGGAAAAGGTAAAGGTAATCCAAAACCACATCAAAGCAGCTCAAAGTAGGAAGAAGAACTATTCTGATAACCGAAGTAAGGATTTGGAATTTTAGGTAGGATATCATGTTTTCTTGAAGGCATCTCCATGGAAGGGAGTTATATGTTTCGACAAGAAGGGAAAACTGAGTCCCACGTACATCATACCTTTCAAAATTCTAGAACGAATTGGGGTTGTAGCTTAGCGTTTGGAAATGCCGCCAAATCTCTCCAAAGATCACGATGTGTTCCACGTATCACTGTTGAGAAAATACATGCCTGACCTAACACATGTACTCACTTACGAGGAATTAGAACTGGAACCCGATCTATCTTATTGCGAAGAGCCCGTTAGGATTCTTGATACAAGGGAAAAAGTGCTGAGAAACCCGACGACTCATCTGGTAAAAGTTCTATGGAGGAACCATAAGATCGAAGAGGCAACGTGGGAAACCGAGGAACTTATGATGAAGAACCACTTGAGTCTTTTTATACAGTAATTTTCAAGAAATTTTGAGGATGAAATTTTTTAAATGAGGGGAGAATGTAACACCCCATGCTTCCACAGTACGATTCTCTTTGAATAATACAATAGCATGTGTTGTACGCAACTTCGAGATTCTAACACATCAAGACCAATCAAAGTAGCTGTTATGAATAGTAATTCCCACATTTTGAAATTTTATAAATTTTATCTCTCAAAATGGAATTCATTTTTGGATTCTGAATATCGAAATTATCTTAGGGTAAAATTTTGGCACTTTTTAGATAACTTTTATATTTTGGTGAATAGTGAAAATTACTAAATTTTAATTAAAACCAAATTTATTAATCCAAATAATTAATCATGATAAATTATGAATTTGAGTGGTTTTAAAGTATATTTAGAATATATTTTTACCATTTAATACAATTTTGGTCATTTTACATAATTTCACATTTAAACCGAACATAAACAAGTGTCAATATTTTGATAGTTATTATTTCTTAAAAACACGCATTTTGTTTTGACAGCGGGAATTGATTTTAAACTAATTTTGGCCACTTATTTGTTTTGAATTTGGAAAAATGGATTCCATATTTGGAATCAGGATGTCCAAATTGTGTAAATTGGTAACTCTTATTTTGAGACAGTTTAAATAATTACATCGGTAAATATTTTATTTACCATGGTTAAAGGGTAAATCCGGTAAATAAGGGTAAAAAATAATATTATAATAATATTAATTTACCCTAAAACGTGTCCTAACCCTATTATTTGATACATGTCCGACCATGGGAATCTTTGGGTCGATTTTGGACCCCATGGATCCACTTTTAGGTGATAAGGACACTTTATATTAATTAAGTTAAAGTAAATACAAAAATGACATAAGCATATATATTTTAGAAAAACAATTTTTACATAGGGTTATATATGTTATATTTTTTACTATAAATATTCATTATAAATATAAAAATATTTCCTACATAATTTTATTTTATTTATAATTTTTAGACATTTAATAATTAAATTTATTTATGACACAATAATGATGCAGTGTTTTCCTTATTAATGAAAGAATCAAATAATTGGTATTATAAAAGTTAAAATAAATATAATTTGAAAGTTTTGATGCATTACACGAATTTTATTGGTTAATATGACATGTTATAATTTCTTAAATGAATTATTTTTGAATTAAAAATGTTTTTTATGACTTTAACAAAAATCAATTATTAAATATTGTCAAAATTGACATAAATGAGTTTTTAAAACAAGTATTATATTATTAATTGATATTATATTCCTAAAAATCTAAGGTTCAGCCAAAGGAATTATATCATGACAGTTGAATCTTTAATGGACCACTTGGGGGTCTCTTGGATGTATATAGTAAGTTTATTTACTATATAATATAAAAATACAAAGTGACATGGTAAATGTCAAACTAATTAACTAAGAGTTAAAACTAAAAGATAAGGTTAATATAGTTACCCAAACCTATCTAAAATCTATTGGTTGAAAGTATTTCAACCCATACCCACCTTAAACTTTAAATAATCCACTTTTTATCCATTAGAAACCGAATATGAATTTATTATAAAATAATATTTCAAGATTTTCCTAAGGTGCCCCTCACTCCTCTTATAAAAGGGAACTCCCCCTTCTCTCATATTCATACCCTCAAAGCCTTTTCGTTAAGAAAGACCCTGCCCAAATATTCTCTCAAATTTCCTCACTTAGACCTAGAGGCCTTAGTTTGATCATAAATCCAACCTAAGGAGCCCTTTTGATCAAATAAAAAGTAAGAACCCGAAGAAGAGGTAATGTTTTCACCACCCTCTTTCAAGTTCCTTTCTTCTTCAACTTATTCTTTCTTTGTTATTTAAATTCTAAAATAATAAATCTAGTGTATTCTATATACTATGATGTTATTATAAATATGGTAAAACCATATTCAATATTCTATCCATCCTTTGAATAACTTGTCACCATACGTGCGTACGTATGACTTACCGTCTCCACGTCGTGGTGTAATTGTTATTCAAAACATTATTATTTGGCTGGGTATAATAATGATGTGTAATTCATGTAAATAATAAATATAACATGATAATTATTCTTTATATATGATACAACACCCAATTATTTATTATTTTAATATCAAATGAATGATATTGTCACTCGTGCGTACGTACGGACTACCGGCTCCACGAACGCGATGAGATTCATTCCTCATCGTATCCATTCAAGAATAATTTTCATTTGATGGTTAAAAATAATGTTTAAAGAATTAATGTAATTCTGGATATGAATAAGATAAAACATATCCATAATAAACACTCCTTACGTAACAAAACATATAAAATAAAACATGTAAGTTAACACCCGAAACGACGATAATACTAAGATATTATTAACAAAGCAATGTTAAAAGATCATATATGATATCATATTAATGTATATGATTGTTGTATAATTTAATAACAATTATTTAACCATTATAAAGGAGGTTAACCTACCCTCAACCAAGGAAAAGTACAATGTAAGGGTTTGTTTCGCAATCTCTTCATTATCTGAGGTTGTTTATACGCAATTATCTACTGGGATCTCTTTATCACCTGCATCCATGTTTCTTAAAAATGTATTTCAAAACATTCTTTCTATTTTATAGACTGTGGTTTAAAGTCATTTATACCCTTGTTGACTTTTTATAAGATGTTTATAAAAGAATATTTCCGTCATTTTCCAAACAAGGTCCATTTTGACCTTTTTGACAAAATTAAGGTAAGAATGTCTTTTTTAACCTATACGGCGGGTGTGGCTATTTTCTACTGTTATAAACTCATCGAAGCTTCCCTTACAAGATTATAAGAATATTTTCAAAGTAAATTTTATAATTATGTGACTATTAAATGATTTCAAAATAGAAAAAGATATTTCTCTAAAAAGGGTTTGGATTTCATCTATGTCCACATCCTTTGATGGATTTTAAGTTTATTTAAAGTTGATTGATATGTTTGACTGTGGATGTGCTATTTTTATACCATTCATGTTTTATAGTTAAAGTATTGACATTTCGTATGATAGTTTTAATACAAATGTTTATGATATGTTTAAACCTTTTCATATGAGGAATGTATTGGACATAGTAAGTGACGGGTGGAGCCCGCTATAGCTCATCGATCCATCGATAGGTCTCATGAGACAACTAGACGCGGAATTCGCCGAGGCCCTTTCCCAATTTGATTTATGGTTTTGGCCGAGGCCTTAATCATTTTTAGACGTCTTGGTCGAGGCCTTGAAAAAATGTTTCAGAATGTCTGGAATTATACATTTCCTCATTATGGAAATAATATTGATGGTTCATGTGGTCATTCGACTAGTAGAATACCCATGATTATGTTTTATTATGGCATTATTTACTCAGCTCATATTCTTTCCATAAAAGTATTCATGTTTATTATTGGTAAAGGAATGTGGTTTCAATTATTTACCATGCTTAATATTTATGTCATTTTCCACTGTATTACTTACCCTTACTGAGCGTTTGAGCTCACCCCTTTCTTGTGTTTTATTTTCCTAGGATATGAAGAAGTTAGTTATAAGTGACCTGCAGAAATAATCTAGGAGCCTTGGATGTTTCTAATGAAATATATTTGTGTTGTATTTCTCTTAAAGCTGTAATTTTGAACTTATGTATGAATCTTATTTCCAATAATACTAAATTGATCGGTCTTTCGAGACATGATTTCCATGTGATCATGCCAATGTTATGTAATAATGCACCGGCTCTGGGTAACTAGGGTCGGGGCGTTTAATTTTTATTCTTATATTTTAAATGTAATTAATGAATGAATAAGTTTCAATAATTTATAAGTAAAACAAAATGAAAACCTTAATCCCCACATTAATTTCCTGTACATAATATTTGTGATAGTTAGAACAATAATCAGAAAGGTGACTACCCAACTATCAATATAAGGCATTTCATTACTCATTGTTCTTTAAATAGTTGAGGAATTATATAAGAATAATCAAAATTAGTACATGGAACTTATTCCAAATAATCAAGTGATAATTTCCACATATTTTTCTATTTCATAAAAAAACACCCCAATAGATTCATGAATTAACCCAAAATACCTCTTTAAACACAATTAAAATCACGAAATTAATACAAACGAATTATGATAGGAAGGACATGATAACATATAATACAGATTTATAATTGGTAGTTAATGGTATCTATTAGATTGATAAAGTATCATACATATGGTTTGTATTATGGTAAAATGGGTTGAAAATATCCAAATATGAACTCAATTGTTTTAATGTGGTTCAAAATCATTATTCCTTGAAAAAGATTAAAAATACAAGTTCTATTAGTGATGCATATCCCATTAATCTCTCAATAAACAGGGTACTATAAAAAATATGTCAAAAGGGAATAAAAAAATCCTAGGAATAAGAATAAAAAACATTAATCAATTAAATAATGATATTAACAATAACAATGTAACACCCAAATATTTTAAAATAAGAACTTTATTTTCTATAGCATATACAACACACAACACTAATCATAAAAAACCATGAAACATTGGTATTTTAATATGATCATTATAACCTATCTATTGAATTGGTGGGTATGGATAAGAATAATTATATTATAAAATACATATAAAGTCCATAATCAATAAAAATTTATTTATTAATTCTTAGGAAATAAGCGGTCAATTTTTAGTAATTTAATTTTATTATTCAAAAACATGTTTTCCTAAATAATGTTTTTATTTCTTTTTATGAGAGAATATTGTAATTAATTTTTAAAACTTTTCAAAATTTTATTTGATAAAAAGAGTATAATTTTTTAAATAATCTTTTAAATTTTATCATAGGGTGAATTTTTATTTATTTTTCTAAAAAAATTTATTTTCCTATGAATGGTGAAAACTACTGATTTTTATTGAAAACAATATTTTTTAGGAATTTGAAACGTTATATTTTATTATAAAAAGTTTTAAAAGATAAATTAGTTCTCTTATATTATGAATAATATAATAAAGTTAATTGGAATAATTTTTTTAATGATTCTTTTATAAAAAAAATAATACATAAAAGGAATTTTTTGTAAAAAACAGTTTTTATTTCATTTTTCATTTTAATATTAATTTAATTTATTCAATTTTGGTAAATAAAATCTTGAACAATGGATTCTATATTTAGAATCTTGTGGTATATTTTTTTTAAATATTACTCTTTCATTTTTGGTCATTATGAATATCAACCATAGTAAATAATTGTGGCCACGGTAAGTGTAAATTTGGTAATTAATGTTAAAAATAATATGATAAAGACTTAAAAATGACTCTAACACTTTCCTTTAACCTATTTTATGTGTTTATTTCAGAAATTTAGATCGATTTTTAGAATATATGGAATCTTAGTTCTATATTCCTTTTATTTCAACCTTTATATTATTTTATGTAAAGAAAATTAAAAAAATTCATTCTCTTTATTTTATTATCTCAATTTTTTTGAAATAGGGATAAATAAAGGATATTTTTAGTAATAAATTTTTATTTGAAAGATAAATGATTTTTTATCATGTTAATTTATTTATAAATTTTAGTGAAGAAATAATTACCTTAAATGCCTATGTAACATTAACACAACATAAATTTAATTAATATAAAAATAAAATAAATGAATAAAAAATATCAAAAGTAATATAATTTGTATTATTTTTTGTGTCCCAATAAATTTTTATATAAATATAAAATTTTATAGGTGTTTTAAGGGATTATATTGAAATTAATTTTCTGGAAAGTTGTTTTCAAAGCCTAATTAAATGAATAGTGTAAAAAATGATAGTAATGATATTTTATGTTAAATAATATTTTGTTAAATTATTTAAAAGTCATAAAAATATTTTAAAAAACTAAATTATGATTATAAATGATCTAAAATGTTATAATTTCTCCATTTATGAGTGAATTTTCACTTTATAAGTAAAATTAAAACCATTAATATTGAAAAATTCATTACTGCTATTATGGTTAAAATTGGTTAATAATGGTGTTAATCCAAATGATAAAGTTTAAAATGATATAAAAACCTATGAAAATTTGATTTTATGATTATATTAATTCCATATATTCCTTATATTCGAATCTATGTCATTTTGGAACCATTTTACATGATCTTGAAACATATTATATTATAATATTTCATGAAATTCCAAAAATGATATAAATGATATTTTATAACAAATAATATTTTATTAAATAATTTAAAAATCCTAAAAATTTTAAATTCAGCCTAGTGATTGGGATATGATTTAAAATATAAACTATTTTACATTTATCTTCCAATTTTAATTTTATAGTAACTATCTTGACACCTGAAGAGTAAAAACCTTTGTTATCATGGTATTTGTTAAAAGGGTTAACTGAGTGTTAAAAAATATATAATGATGAAAAAATCACCTAAACAATTCCAATTTTCATTTTTTGAGATTAATTATAATAATAATCACATTATATTCAAATTTAATTAATTTATATCCATTTTAACATGAAAATTAATTTATATTAATTCAATACATTAAAAAACTCCAAGAATTCCCCTCCCATCATTATGGAAGGGAGTCTCATATTCTCTTCTCTAAAATATTAAAGAGCCATTTTTTAGGCTAATAACTTCTTAAATACCATCATAAAATCCCTACCCTTGTTATATAGATCTTATTTTTTTTTTGTATAATTCCAACATTAGAGGGATCAAGTTGTAAAGAAAAGAAGATTTTCCGAAGGACATGAATAACTTTTAACCAAATATTTTAGTTTTATTTATTCTTCATCATCATTAAAATATTATTTAAACATGATGAAATAATAAAAACAATATATTAAATATTCAAAGATATTTTTATGTTAATAAAATACCATATATCCATCTCCTCTTAAATCTAATGGGAAATGAAACCATTATTCATGTGTAAGGTGGACTACCGCCTCATGAACCGATGTAATTTTTTTCAGTCACTATCTCTTATGATTTTTTATAAGGATGGAATTAATGTTTATATTTTATATTAATTATATATTATCATTATGAAATGATTATATATCAACTACTTTCTTCCCTTTACTTCTATTTAAAAATAATAATGTTGTTTGTGTGTACGTGTGGACTACCACCTCCATAGAGCGATGTGATTCATTTTCCATCACCAAATAAAATAGATTATTTATATAAGTTTATTTAAATAAATAATATTATATTTATGATATAATTATAATTATATAAATATAAAATAATACTTATCTTTTTCCATCATGTTTGTTAAAAAATGGCAGCGTTACGCATGCATACGTATGACCAACCGTCTCTATGATTGTAATGTAGTTCATATTTCTTAGAAATATTTCATAGTTTGTTTTAAAATTATAATTGATATATTAAAATTATATTTATTTCATGATTATTATTTTCAATATGATGAAATAATGACAACTTTGACCATAGTCAATCTACCAAAGTCATTTTGGACATACCTGATTTTGTTAAAACATCCAACGTGAAGTTAATTTATTATGTAATTGGTTATAAAATTGTAAAATGAATAATAAACTTGAAAAAAAATTCTTAATAAAGAAAATAATTAACTTAGTTTTATTATTTAGGGCAATAAGGAATGCACTTAATGATTCCGACTCGAGGTAAGGGACACTTTACATTATAAACATAATTTTAATTACTTTAAATATTTTTTTAAAAATTTTCCTCTAACATGTACATATTATTAAAATTATTTTATGGATGTATTTATATAGGAATTAAAAAATTATAAATAAAATTTTATTCCACTTTTTACCTTCTTCCAAGGGTTTTCAAATGGAATCTCATTACATACATTATATGGAATGTTTTTATAAAAGGAAAAAATAGATTGTTCTATTTTCAAGATATACGACATAAATGATTTTTCTCATTTCTGTAACCATAACTTTATGTTTGTATTCATTTATGATCATTAATGTTTTATTAAAATAAAAAACCACTTTTCTTTGTTCTTTATATTTTCAAAAAAGTGTTTTAAATGAAATGAATGTTTCATTATTTGAAAATGTTTTCTTATGCGTGTAAAGAATATTTTTATGAGTGAAATTTTGAAAAGTATAAGATTTTATAAGTTATTATTATGTTATAGTTCATATGAATTTTATATTATGATGGATGGTTCCATTATAATCCATGTTTGGGTGGTTCCATTATGAACTAAGGGCGGGTGGGTCTGTGATGACCCTCTAATGAATTGGGTAAGATTTATGTTTGAAGTTGAATGTAAAGGTTATTCCATTTGTAACAATGAAGTTTATTTCATTAGTAACCAGAAAATTTATTCCATTTTTAACCATGAAGGTTATTCCATATATAAGAGTGATATGAAAATGATTCCTCAATTTAACCATGTGATTATCTATGCTTTCTATGGGTTTTTATGAAAATATTATTATTTTAAAAAGTTATTAATGAGCTCATTTTAAAGGAAATTATATGATACCCCTTAAGTCTAAAATTTACAACCTTTTTGAAATTTTTTTCATGAGTTTCATGATTTCATATAAAAATTTATGAGTTTTATTTTATACTTTTATATTTTTTGTTATGAATTTTTTTTGAAAATATTTAGGTAGAGAAGTTTATTTATTAGGTAAGAAATTTTTTATTTTGAGCTTAATGTTTATTTTAAAAAGTAATTTTTTTATAAGTATTCATGAACTAAAGAGTTTATTTATTTATTTTATGTCCCTTACAGATTTCTTTTTCTCATCCCATGTTTTAAAATATTTTTTTCCGGGTTTTAATGATGAGTATACATGTTGATAATATCAGTGTTTTGAACATAGAAGTTACCTTAAGTGAAGAAATCATGTATTTTTAAAGAACTTGTTTTGTGGAAAAAATATATTCTTTATAGAAATGTATACTTTGAAAGAGTTTTTCATAATTCTAAAAAACTCTAAACTTTAAAGTTACTTGGGTATGTAAGTGATCCAAAATTTTATTTTGATGTCATATGTTTTTAAGGGTAAAATTTGGCCCACATTTATTTGTATTACATATAGAAGGGTAAAGATTATATTTTTCACATAGATTTTGAGAGTGTGGGTTTTAGGCTATGATTGTTGGTATCAGAGAAAAAGAGTGAATCCAATCCTTGGGAAGTCTTGCAAGTGAATGTTGAAAAAAATGACTCTACACCCAAGAAATTCATGAAGAATTGGATAATATTGTGGATAGTGGTAAGTGTTCCACCCATAAGGTGTACCCTCACATAGATTGATTTGATTGGTATCAATTATAACCCACTTGTTATGTGACTAGACTGTTATAGCATATAAGATACCGAAACTTATAGAGGTATGATCTATTTTAAATTTATATTTTAATGCATTAAAGTTTTATAATTCAATGTTTATTAGGATTATGGGTTATTTTAGGTGTGTTTTAGGGGTTTGAGATATGAATGAAAGGAAAAATGGCCATCTAGTGCACGTTGCATGGTTAGAGTAAACCATGCAAAGGGGAGGTCAAATCATATGGATTGGGAAAAAGGCACTCTGGAATATTGGAGCACAATTTTCTAAACCATTTGTGCTTCCCAGGTAACCATGAGACTTGGACCCATTTTGGATAGAGGGAGGCACACAGGTTTCTAAACCCTTCATTCAATTAAAAAGTGAAAAATTACCAATTTTTTCCATTGAGATTTTAAGATATCCACCCGATTTCTTCCACAATTTCACCTCTATCAATGATAGTGATGAACCAAAACTCCCGAATCTTTCATAGTGTGAATATACTTTTATTCTAGGATGTTTGGAGTTCCTTTGGGTGAAGATCAAAGCTGTAGGTGAGTCTAATCCACCTATTCATTCTCTTTTTTCTGGATTAGGATTTTTATAGTTTCTCATCTTCTCCAGAATCCCTAAAACCCTATTTTTCCAGTTTAATCTATGTTGAATATTCAAAAGGTGTTTGAATATGAATCTAAGGTAACGATTAAGAGTGTATTAATCATCAGATTCAATGAAGGTGGTATATAAGTTATATCCCATAGTTTTGATGTAGATTTGGGCATGTATGTTGTATTCTTGGTTCCATATTTTTTTGAATTTGGTTCCATTGGATATAATTGTTAAAATGTGTGCCTATGTGATGAATGGAACCCCTCAATATCCCCGTGGAATTCATGTAGGATAATTAAAATTATTTAGAGCCACTATGGGGTGAGTCGACATTCCTGTACCTATAAATTAGTAAAGTGAAGTGTAGAGTTGACCTGTGGTAACATAGAGAACTTATTGAACATGTTAATATGTTTAATTGAGTTAAAAATAGAATATTTATAGTTTTTTATAGGTTTTGATAATGTCATAAGGGGTTGTTTGGTATGATATGAAAATGGGTTTAATGGGTTAAAGTGAGGATGTGTCAAATGGATTATGAAATATGTCAACATTCCTAAGAGGTTTAGTGAATATGAAAATGATAAAATTGTTAAATTGGTAATGAATTATGAATTGAATAATATGTTAAATGGGTTAATATAAATGAATTTATTGAATATGCCTAATTTTTTGGGGTTTGAGAATGGTAATTTCCCTAAACAGGCTATGTAATGTAAAAGGTAAATGTGTGGGTAATGGAATAATATTAATTCCCATGTTGATTGTTAAGGATTTTGATTATTATGTGTTTTGTTTTTATATGTTTTTTGAAATGTTATGTGTGGTGAATGGATATATAATCACGTGTACATGGCTTGGTAGTGTGGGGTATTGACTTGAGGTTCTACACCCATGGGTCAAGGTAGACTGAGGCTCGAAACTCCACCAAAAAATACACAGATTAGGGAAAGGGATCGAGGCTATACTACCCTAATGGTTTCATTTGATGTGACCACCTAGACATAGGATTCAAGGTGAGTGTTATATATTTTTTATTATGTGTTTACCCCTAGTCAGATAGGGACTTAACTTATTCCCTTATTCATAGTCGATGTTTGGTTCAAAATATTGTGTAAATGATTTAGATGCCAGAATCATGGAACACATTATGGAATTAGATTATGTAATAAAGAGGTTATAATTGAACAAATGGTAATAATGATATAAACTTTTAAGGTATATATTGTTAACTAATGGAACTCATTTTTTTTAAATTTCATTTATTTAGTACTTGCATGAACTATCTATTTAGACTGGATATTTTTATACATCGTTGGTGGTGGACTACTGAGTTGTACTCACACCCTACTCAGGTTCTATTGGATACCTGAGCAGATTTCATTCTTCTATGTCAGGATAATGGAAAAGAACCAATTCTAGGGAGTTGTATCAGGCTTGGGATGCACATGGATGTGGTTCTAGACTTGAAGTTAAGACCATTTTGGGAATTATTCTATTTGTATTTATTTTGGGGTTTCCTAAACTTTTGACACTATTATCATGACATGGAATATTTATTTTTTGTTTTGTGGTTTGTGCCTAATTTTGGGAGGTGTTTAATTTTACATGTTCACTGTCATTGCATAATGTTTCTGCTATTTAATTCGTTATATGATGAGGATCACTCTCATAAAGAGGGTATAGTCTCCCCATGAAACTTATTAGGCCCTAGATACTAGTAAAAACCTTTTTCATATGAGGAGTCATGATTTAGGTCATGTGGGGACTCAGCTTGGGGCACCAGTTTAGTGTCCCTCAGTTTAGGGATATTACAAATTGGTATCATAGAAATTAGTTTTTGTGGTATTACTATTTTTGGATGGTATACAAGATATTAGGATGTGTTAGTCCTTGGAAATGAGGTCGTTCATAGGTGTAGCTAACCCATGTATGTGGGAGCACCCGAGTAACCAGGGTGAGAATTATTGTTCTTGATATGCGTTGTTATAGTTGAATGATATTTCACTGTTAAGTGATTCACTTATTGTGTGATGTGACTATTTTATGATATTTTTCTCATGAACAGAATGACATGAGGTTGCACATTCATGCATCATTTTAGGAACCTATGTCCATAGGTGGCATGTATCAAGATAGTAACTCATATGATGGATGTGAGATACGTTCAGGGTAGGATTCATTTTACCTTTCTGAAAATTTTATGAAAATGGAATCTAATAAAGATGATGCAAATGAGTAAATGTAAAGAATATAAATGAATGGTTGAATAATAGCGTGTTCATAGAAATTTTATAAACTATAGAGACCCTTTATTTTCATACATTAACATTACATAACATTTGCAGAATACTTAAACCATTATATAAATAGACACTCAAAGACCGTAGTAGTATAGTGCTTTTGGAAAAATGTAAACATAAAAACCGATACATAAGTGAGAAACATTATCTTACACTGGGTTATTCTTGAATATTACCCTTCTTAGACACATCAAACATAATAAAAATCTTCAAAACATGGGGAAGGAAACAGAAAAAAGGGTAATCTAAATTTCTCAGTTTTTTTAATCAAGGGAGATATATGAGTATAATCATGCGAATAAGGGTATGAGAACAAGATCATGAGAATAGATGATCATACTTTAAATATAAAAGATCATATAAATTAATAATGGAATAAATCTTGGCAGTTTATATGACATGAATCATAAATAAATAAATAACATAAGCCATGAAAAAATATCCTATGTATAAAAAATGGAATTTTGGCAGACACATAAGTACATAATATGATTTCCATAGTATCCAAGGCATCACTTCCAAGATCATCTTAGTAGTATGGGTTCACTCCCCATACCATATTGGTATTCATGGTTCACTCCCATGGAAATATTAGTAGCATGACTTTACTATGAATACTATAATTGTAGTCATGGTTCAATCCCATTTCCATTTTAGTAGTCAAGGTTCATTCAGAGGACAATCTTAGTCTATCTCATGAGATTTAAATCTTTACCAAATGCATTAGAGGGAGATATAGGTTCCACCCTTCTCATAATGAAATCATACATACATGTTCCACAAAATCATAAACAATCATATCATAACCCATGAAATGAAATGGTCATGATTATTCGTCATCCAAATACTGTATCTAATCTTTGGGAACAATGGTAAATAAGACTTATAGCCCATTTTATGATTCACACACCGCGCTTTCAAGACACCACTACTGCTCCCGACTCTTCCGTTTGGTAATGAGTTGGTTGATTGCATTATCAAACTGAAGGTAACATGTAATCATATTATAACCTTTGGAAAGATATAGGTTTCATAATCAATTCATCAAAAGCATAACTCATGAAAGAGAAATAAATTTCATAAAAATATAAACTATGCAACGGAAATTGGTTTCATAAAGACAATGAAATTATTCATAACCCATTAATAGAACGAATATTAATGGAACCTTTAGATCATTTCCTAAAAGGGAATGAGAAATATCAATGGATGTTATAATATATGAAAAATAATTTTTAAATATCTTTCAAAAACATTTCTTGAGGAAAATATCCTTTCTTCTCAAAAAAAGTTTTTTTAATATATAACAACAATTGAAAATCATATTCTTATAATATAAATTGAAAACCTATAAATAAGACTTGATATAATTTTGAAAACCTTTTTCCTTAAAAAATTATAAAATAAGATTCAAAATATTTTAAAAAAATTTTTCTTTGAAAACATTTTAAATATTTATAAATAAAGATTAAAAATGCTTTGAAAACATTTTTACTTGAAAATAAATGAAAGAAGATTGAAAATGTTTTGAAAAAAAAATTCTTTGAAAATTCTTTTAAAATTTATAAAGATATCTTGAAAATGTTTTGAAAACATTTTTACTTGAAAACATGTGAAATAAGATTGAAATTTTTTTGAAAACCATTTCTATGAAAATACATTGAAATTTTTTAAAGAAATCTTGAGAATTTTTTGGAAACCATTTCTTTGAAAATAACATTGAAAACTTATAAAGAAATATTTTAAAATAATAAAACATTTTTAAAATACTTTTAACTTGAAAATTATCTTCAAGGATCATTTGAAAACAATTTTGAAAAACATTTCTGAAAACATGGTTTTGAAATAATACATATTTCCAACCGAAGAGAGAGATATAGTTAGATTTTTATTAAAAACATTTTCATAATTATGTTAAGTATCAAATAGTGTAAAAAAATACTAATACATCAAAATATCTTGAATAAATATATATAGATTATGTTAACGAGTGTTCCTGAGAGATGGATCATAATATTTCATCAAAATAAGCATAATCAATAAAAATCTAAAAAACCGATGAGATTGTTTCAATAATCTATTACCACATGGTTACTTTAGATCATACTCTTAATGTAAGAATATTAAATTAAATGAAACTTAAAATATCATTAAAATAACTAAATTCATGATATAACATGTAAAATGGAAGTATATACACCTCAAAATAGAATTTAGGTGTATAACAAAACATGAGTCTTAAAGAAGGAAAATGGAGACAAAACATTTTTATTGATTTGGTATCTTTTGAAACATAGACTCCATGAAATAAAGGTCATAAAATGGATTTGTTAATACCCATAAATTTAATTATAATAAAAATATAATAAAATAATGGTAATTAAATACACCACACAAAAGGAAAGAGTGGATAACATTGCAAGTATCTCACAAGAATAAAAAGTGAGATGAAATCCCCTTACCTTGTGTCTTGACTCTCGTCGTACTCATTTAAACCACCTATATAATAAAGATAAATTTATTATAAATATTTTACAGAACCATATTATTATATCAATTACCATTTATGGTTTTATTACAACCTTATATTACCCTCTTGTTAACTATCATATGTTAAGGTTTGACTTCAGATAATATTTTCTTTGTTCTTCGCATGTTTCTTAATTTGTTATATATTTTGTAATTATACTTATATAATGATTCCAAAATGTAAAAATGATATAATATATAAATATATTTTTAATTAAGTAAATTTTTATTATAATAAATTATAGAATATACAATTACAAAATTTAATACATTGTTCTTATAGACGGTAAGTCGTACGTACACAGGAGCGTTGTTTCTATTTTTATAATAGTATTGAAATAAATAATGAACATGAAATATATGTATATATGTATATAATATCATTTAAGTATAATTATAATGTTATATATATCATATAAGTTCACTAAACCCATGATTAATACATTCTATGTAGTGCTTGAACAAATCACATCTCTCTAATGGGGTAGTAGTCCACACTTCCTCAAACAAAATTATTGTATTTACGCCAAATAGAAAGTAAAAAAGATATGTGTTTTAAAAGTAAAAAATGAGATTAAATAAATAATAAATATAATTTATGAAATATATAAATATATTTTCAATCACAATTTCCACCATGAGAGGCGGTAATGAAAATTGAACAATCATCGTTTAGTGAGGCGGTAGTTTTCCGTACACATAAGTAGTATGTTTGTTATCCATTAGATAGAGGTGTGTGTATTTTTAAGTTGAAAAAATAGAATAAAAACATCCTAGTATATTTATTATACTGTTTTTTAAAAAATTTATGGCAAAAAATAATGTGGATGGGGTGGTGAAAGAAAATAAAAGAAAGGACTTCAGTGAAGACGTTACCTCTTAATAGGGTAAATCCTTTTGTTTTATACCAAAAGGATTCCTTGGATAGATTTATTCAAAATGGGAGGATTATAGGAGAAATTTAAGGATTTTGGTAAGTTTATTTGGTAGATATTGGCCTAAATTAAGAGTTTTGAGAGGTGTAAAGAAGAGGGATATGTGATGGCCTTCTATAAGGAAGGAGGAGTGGCACACTTGTAAATATTTGAAGAGAGAATTCCACCCACATTTTTTATGATGTAAGTGGATAAAATAATGATCCAAAACTAATAAAAGGGAGGATAGGGTAGAAATTTATCCATAAAATGAATTTTTGACATGTTTAATGGTCGTTTTGGGACATAAGGTTATCATTTATTCCCTTATCAAGCTTAATTTAATCCTTAATCGATGTAATTAATTTTATTCACTTTTACTGATTTTTTTGGTCAAAAAAAGTTGAACATATAAGAAATTATAAATTATGATGAATAAAAATATGGAATACATTTTTCCAAATTCCAATCATAGAATTAGTAGAAATTAATTTAGAATTAATCCCGCAGTCGGGCCGGCAATGCAGATTTTTAAAGTAAAAATGATCCAAAGCTTGCTAAGTTATTATATCTAATTTCAATGTGCAATTGGATACAATTACCAAAATTGGATTAATTGATAAAAATATAATATAATTAAATTTTTTAACCAAATTAAAATATAATTTAACCTTATAAATAAATTATATGATAAACAGTTTTGAATAATAATCTGGTATTTTTTACTATTCATCCAAAAATGATGTTTCTCAGAAAAATCCCAAAATTTAAACCTAATATAATTAAAAAATTCTAAATTAAAAAATGAAGTATATTTTATAAAATTAACTTTTTTAAAATGTCTAAAATTAATTTTATTATTAAATGTGGTTCTGTCGAGAAAACAATTTTTTTAAACATAAAAGGACTTCACCCAAAATCATATATTTCACTATCAATATGTTTTATTTTTATAAAAAAAATTATGAAAAATATTCGAAAATTAGTTGTTAATATTAATATTATTAGGTTTAAGTACAAAGTTATAATTATCTAAATTATATAATTATAACAACAAAATGATGTTTCTTAGAAATATTGGTGTTGCGTGTAACGTATGCTAAGTCAGTGTTGCGTGTAATGTATGCCGATTTGATCACTACTAGAATTTTAGGTATTTGTGATGGGATATTTGTGATGAGATCCCGTCGTAAATAAGATTTAGTGACGAGGTCATGTCGCAAATAGCCTGTTGTAGAAAACGCCGTGCAAAAAATTCTATTTGTGACGGTGCAGTTCTCCATCGCAAATAAGTCTCCAATTATATATATTATATACAAATAAACTTTTTGCGAAAGGCCCATTGCAAATAATTTTTAAAAATATATATTTATACTATTTGTGATGGGATGCTGTCGCAATAGGTCTCATCACAAATACTTAATAAAGTATAAAATATACATTTAAGAAAATTATGATTAAAGAAAAAATAATATCTATATTATTAAAATAATAAAAAAATAAAAAATATTAAAATTCTCAATATTCACAAAAAATATAGAAAATCATAAAATATTATTATTATTATTATTAGTAAAATAAACAAACATTAAAAAATATAATACTAAAAAAATATAATTAATAAAATTATGATTAATGAGAAAATAATATTAATATTATTAAAATAATTAAAAAAAATATATATTAAAATTCTCAATATTCACAAAAAAATATAAAAAAATCATAAAATAATAATAATTTTACTATTAGTAAAATAAAAAATCATTAAAAAATATAATACTAATAATAAATAATAAAATATTAAAAATAAATAAATTTATTCAATATTCACACCAATATAAAAGACAGAAACTGTAAATAGTTAATATTACAAAAAATCTTGAATTCAAATGTTTTTAACATAACAAAAAAATCACTAGGGGGATCGTATTCTGGAAGTGGTGGAGGTGCTGAAGGAGATGGTGGAGGAAACTCCAACCCAAAACTATGAGTCAGACGACACATGTACTTCATCTTCTCGTGATGTTTCTGCTACCATCGATGCATATTCTCCTCGTACTATTGTTTTTGTTGCTGCTGACACATCCCTTCATGCTGCTTCTGCTAACTCCCTATAAGCTCACTCTGAGCTCGCAACTGCTCCTGATACTGTGAGCCAAAAGATGATACCTCTCCACGATCTCCTCTCGAGATAGACTCCGAAATCACAACCGTACCATAATAAGTACCATGAGTCAAATGAGAGCCGATACCAACTACTCAACCCTTCCCAAATCCATATTGAGTCGCCTGCATCCATTCCGCCTCATCAAAATGGTGGGCACTAGTCTGATCACTCATCTCGTCCTGAATCTCAGCCTGTTTCTGAGAGGACGTAGCCTCATATGACTCCTTCAATTCAAATTTGAAATTAAAATTGTGAAAATATTATATGCAGCTAATTGTCAAACTGAAAAAATAATACTGACCACAATCTGACGCTGGCGATCACCAGTAATATATCTAGTGGATGGATCACTGTATATCCTCCGATAAGCGTCGTACTCTGTAATATCAGGATTCATGAATGCCTATAGAGATATAAAATAAACTATTTATATTTAAAGTTATATAAAATAATTAAAAAAGATACTTACTAGATGCTCTCTATGTGTACAGAATTAACAGCGACCAGCTTGATGCGTCACCTCCTGTCTCCCCTGGTTATGCCGACCCAATGAAGATATCCTCTAAAATCCACCACCCCACTAGTGTGAAGATAATCCATCCCAAACATGAGATGAAATGTACTCTAGTCGGTGGTCTCTACACGACTCATCAAATATTGTCGCTCCTACATTCTTAATTGTTGTCCTTCTCAAATTGTGCAAAAACTGATAAAAATGGTCACACAGAGACACCTCCTATGCCGTGTGGATAACATTGCACATTCTATCATCTATGAGATACCATAAACCCTACAAATAATTTATAATATCAAGTTATTCATAAAATAAATTTCAAAATAAATATTATTTATTTAGGTATTATCCAATGATTGAACATGTTGAGCTGTACATCAACGAGAATCTGTTCCCATGTGATCCATGGAAGAGAAAAATAATTGCCCAATATAGCACTCCCCTATCCAACAGCTACATGCACAAAATTGTGAAAAAAGAATAAATAATCAAACAATTAGTATATAAATAAATTAGTGAAAGATAAGTAAAATATACAGGTTATCATAGATCTATGTGCATGGATCGAAGCCAAGACGTGGACTTCGCTTGAAGATAGGGTCAGGAATCATCAGCCGCGTAAGACCGTTCCCCCTCCTCGTACCCCCTGAACCACCAGTAGGCTGAGGGTTAGATGATCCCAAATCCCCCTTATCCAAAGGTAGATCATCCTCCTCCAACTCACAAAATAGATCAGGGTCCATATGAAACAAAAAATTATTATTGTTAGCAGATAGTTCAAAATAACTATTATATATAGATATATATTAGTTAGGATTATAACTAGAATTTAACTGGGTCAATGTTGACCTTCATAATTATCTTCATAACTGACATTGTAAATGTCTTCATATTCTTCCTCGACATCATCAATATCCACATGAGTTTCATTTTCATCATCTCTTTTCATTTCAAATTAATTTGTAACATCATTAACATCATCGTCACCATCGAACCTTAATTTTGGGGTGTTATCATCAATATTGACATCTATTTGTGAAAAAGATGGATTTTGAGTAGTCTCTTGAAAAATTTAAATTCTTCCCACTTCAACGGAACCACATTCAGTTTGAGTAAACTGATTTTCCTGAGATTTCATTTTTATTATGCTCCACCAATCACTAAGGTCTCTTAATGCAGCACAGTATGTTGCGTAATAAATTTGATGTGCCTGTTGAGCCAGTAAAAATGGTTTATTTACTGCAATAAGAATTTTATATTTAATATCGACGATTCCATGAATTAGATGAACATGAAAGCCTCTATTGGTATCCAACCATCGACATTTAAACATAGTTATATAATTCTGTCCTAGATAACACAGTTCAATAATTTCATCCAGAATGCCATAAAAGTCAACTTCAGTTTCTCTATGATGTGATACTTTCAAGAAAAATCCATTGCTCATTGTTTTTTTTGATTCCCCATATGCACGTGTATGAAATCGAAAACCATTCAGCACATATTCATTATAAGATTTAACCATTTTGGATAGTGGGTTACTCAATATACAAAGTCGCTTATCAATTTTATCAGCATATTGAGACAACTGAAAATTTGTAAGAAAATTATCAATATAATAAATAATAAACTAAATTGTTATGTTAAACCATAAATAATTTATCTTACCAGTTTTTGAAACCATTGAGAAATTTTTTTTGTCTACGTTCTTAAAGAGAAGCTGCTGTAATTTATGGAAGTTGTTTCTTGATATGATTATCATATAACCTACAAATAAAATAAGTTTAAATACTGTAACATAAATTATACAAAAATTGATAGAATCACTAATAGTACAAATGATTTCATTTCTTCATAGTTGAGTAGAACATATGTATGAGCTCTTTGATTTTCATCATCTGCAGACATCGTTCATGAACTCCACCGAAGACAAGAATTGGATGATTAAAAACTGATGATTGATTATTCATTTCATCATCAACATTACCCTTGATCTGTCCCATGTGGTTGTGTTTTGTGGGATATTCAGATTCAAAATAATAAGAGCAGAAAAAAGAAATTTCCTCTTGCAAAGAAGCTTCAACAATTGATCCTTCAACTGATGTTTTGTTACGTACTTTTTTCTTCAATTTCTGCATGCATCTCTCGAATGGGTACATCCATCAAAACTGTACTGGACCTCCACATTTAGATTCATGTTGAATGTGTAATATCAGATGTTCCATTGAGTCAAAGAAATCTGGAGGGAATATTTTTTCCAGTTTACATATAATTATAACAACATCTTCTTCTAGTTTTATTAGCACATTGTAGTCTGTTGTCGCTACACAAATGTCTCGATAAAAATATTATATGTCTATTATCAAATCCTAAACCATAAAATTCAAAAAACCTCTGAATCCAATCGACATAAGTCTTTTCGTTATAAAATGAAAATCATGACATTTTATTCTAGTAATATGATCATTATTAACACATCTGTCCAAATTGGAAGCATAGCCAATAGGAAATATCAAATCTTCAATCCACTAACAAAATAATAAGTGAATATTTTTGGAAAGTGTATAATCTTCTTTTGGATTCATTAACCTCTGTGATCTGACATTTTCAAATAGTTCAAGTTCTGGTCTTCTGCAAATTTGGGCAAGATCTAATCATGCCTTTACATTATCTTTGGTCTTACCTGGTGTATCCAAAACTGTATGAAATAAATTATCAAAAATGTCCTTCTCAATATGTATGACATACAACATGTGACAGACCAACAAATCGGACCAATATGGAAGATCCCAAAAAATTCTTCGTTTTATCCAATTCTGTTCTTTCCCAAATCCATGAATTTTCTGTTGGTTTATTGCTCGACAAAATGAGATTGGAGGTAATGAAAATACAATGAATTTTAACTCTGTACCTAAGATCATTTTTGGAGGTCTGTCCCTTTAAATTGTACCTTTTCTGAAATGAGATTTGTTCCTCCGAAAAGGATGATCGGTTGGAAGAAATCTGCGATGATAGTCAAAATATAAGGTTTTTTTCATTGAGAATCATAAATGATTTGTTGTCTTTCATACAGTAAGGATATGATTTCAGAACATGTGTACTCCATCCAAATAACATTCCATATGCTAGGAAGTCACTAATCGTCCACATCAATGTAGCTTTTAATATGAAATTTTGTTTCGCAGTGACCTCATATGTACTAACGCCATTACTCCACAATTAATTTAACTCATCAATAAATGGTTTTAAATAAACATCAATATTCTTTTTCCGATGTCTTGGGATTAATAAGGTCAAAAAGATACAAGGATCCTTCGTCATTATCCATAGAGGTAAATTGTACAGAGTTATAAATACATGCCAACATGAATAATGACTACCATAAGAACCAAACAGATAGAAACCATGAGTAGAAATACCCAATCGCACGTTCCAAGCTTCTAAAGAAAAATACGGATGCAGTCTGTCAAAATGTTTCCATGAATCACCATCAGATGGATGATTCAATCTTTTACGGGTTGAAATCTTAGTTGTGTGCCATTAAATCATTGGCATTGTGTTCTGAGACATAAATAAATGCTGCAACCTATATGTACGGGGAAATATATCAACTATTTTACAGGAATCCTTCCAGACTTCCCCGGTTGAGCTTATATATACCTCAATTGTCCACATGTGAGACAACTATCCAATGAATCATTTTAACCAAAATATAAGATGCAATCATTTTCACATTTATGAATCTTCTGAAAATTAAGGCCCAGATTACGAACCAACCTCTTGCTCTCATAGTAATTTGCAAAAAACACAATTCCTTCAGGTAACAATTGTTTAACCAAAGAAAATATACGATCAAAACAGTTGTTTGACATTGCATTATGTGATTTAATAGCCATAAATTTTTCGATTGCTTCTATTTTTCTTATCTTATAACTTGGATACAATGCATATTCAGTAGACCTCAACAACTCATAAAATTCAGATGGTGCAAACTCAAGAGTTAAATAAATATCATCTTGAGTTTCAGTTTGTTAAACAGATGGACCTCCAACATCATGTACTAAACTTCAAAACCTTGATGGATCCAAAATCACATTATTAGAATCTTCTCTAGAACTTTGTTCATCGTGTTGATACCAAAAAGCATAATCTGATTGAAAACCAAAACACAAGAGATGTCCCCCAACTTTGTCAAATGTGTCAAATTTTCTCCGGGAACATTTTTTACAAGGAAACTTAATTGTGACTTCTGAAACAAATTTTTTTTAATGATGCAAATAATAAGAAAGCTTCAACACCCTCAATATATACAAGATTTAAAACAGAACCGTTTGGATTTCTGTGCTAATTTATCCAAGCGTGATCATCTAATAATGATTTTTGTCGACTTCCTTATTCCATATTTTTCTACAAAATATAAAATCATTACTATTTTTGATTAATTTTAAATTAGAAAAACACTATCCTAAAAATGAAGATAAATAATTACAACTAATTATTAATAATTTCCATTAATTAAGGGTGACACAATTTCCAGTGGATTGACGACTACTCTTTTGTCTGACTACTCATTTACTTGCAACTTTCTCACACTGAAATCACAATGAAGAATCTGCTCAGACGTATTCATATCCATTCTCGTTCATACAAGAATGTATAAGCTTACCTTTGACGAGTTTATTTATTGTGATTTCTGTGTGAGAAAGATACAAGTAAATGAGCCGTCAGATAAAAGAGCCCCCTTTTTGTTGATGAATCATCTTCTTCCAGCAGTCACTACCTGAAAACATTATAAAAAATATGTTCCTATAAATGCATATCAAATTTCATGCATACGAGATTGGATAAGCATGCATAGAAGCACACTTTTCATAATGTTTTGAGTCGGTGAGAGTTAAAAGGAGAAGAGTCATCGAGAAAAAGGAGTGCCATCAATCCATTGGAAATTGTGCTAAGTTCTTAAAATTTATGAAAATTTATTCCTAATTATTCCTAATAATTCCCAATTATTCCTAATTATTCCAAATTATTCCTAATTATTCCAAATTATTCGAAATTATTACTAATTATTCCTAATTATTAATATTTATTCCTAATTATTCATATTTATTTCTATTTATTATTATTTATTGCTATTTTTTACTATTTTTTACTATTTTTACTAATTATTACTAATTATTACCGATTATTAATATTTATTAATATTTATTACTATTTATTGCTATTTATTACTAATTATTACTGATTGTTACTAATTATTTCTAAATATTGCTATTTCTTACTATTTATTACTATTTATTACTATTGGTTACTATTTATTACTATTTATTATTATTTCTTACTATTTATTACTAATTATTAATAATTATTACTAATTATTACTAATTATTACAAATTATTACTAATTATTACTAATTATTACTAATTATTACTAATTATTACCAATTATTACTAATTATTCCTAGTTATTCCTAATTATTCTTATTTATTCCTATTTATTCCTATTTATTCTTATTTATTTCTAATTATTCTTAATTGTTCCTAATTATTACTAATTATTCCTAATTATTCCTAATTATCCCTAATTATTCCAAATTACAACTAATTATTACTAATTATTCCTAATTATTCTTAATTATTCCTAATTATTCCAAATTATACCTATTTATTCCTAATTATTCCGAATTAGTGCTAATTATTACTATTTATTCCTAATTATTCCTAATTATTACTATTTATTACTATTTATTACTATTTATTACTAATTATTACTAATTATTCCTAATTATTCCTAATTGTTCCTAATTATTCCTAATTATTCCTAATTATTCCTAATTATTCCTAATTATTACTAATTATTACTAATTATTACTAATTATTACTAATTATTACTAATTATTACTAATTATTAATTTTAATTACTAATTATTAATTTTAATTACTAATTATTTCTATTTATTACTATTTATTACTAATTATTACTAATTATAACTAATTATTACTAATTATTACTAATTACTACTATTTATTACTATTTATTACTAATTTTTACTAATTTTTACTAATTATTAATAATTATAACTATTTATTACTAATTACTACTAATTATTACTATTATTACTAATTATTCTTATTTATTACCATTTATTACTATTTACTCCTATTCATTCCTAATTATTCCTATTTATTACTAATTATTCCTAATTAATCCTATTTATTACTATTTATTACTATTTACTACTATTTATTACTATTTCTTACTAGTTATTACTATTTATTACTAATTATTACTAATTATTACTAATTATTACTAATTATTACTAATTATTGCTAATTATTACTATTTATTCCTATTTATTTGTACTTATTACTATTTATTCTTACTTATTCCTATTTATTCCTACTAATTCCTATTTATTACAAATTATTCCTATTTATTACAAATTATTCCTATTAATTACTAATTATTCCTATTTATTACTAATTATTCATATTTATTTGTATTTATTTCTAATTATTCCTAATTATTCCTATTTATTACCAATTATTACAATTTATTACTATTTATTACTAATTATTACTAATTATTACTATTTTTTCCTAATTATTACTATTTTTTCCTAATAATTACTAATTAGCCCTAATTATTACTAATTACACCTAATAATTACTAATTTGGGTTAATTACTATTAATAACTACAAATTACATCTACTAATTACTAATTACCGCTAATTATTTATATACAATACTAATTATCGTTAATAATTATTAATTATTACTAATTATTAAGAATTAGAACTAATAATTTTAATTTATTATCACAAATAAATACTGATGACAAAAAAATTTAAATCTAATTTAATTACAAGTAATCAACAATAATTAAAATTAATATAAAAAATGAAATAAATACTAAATTGAATAAAATATAAATACCTTTAAACATGATCTCCTATTGATGAAGACAACTTCACAACTTATTCGTAAAAAAAAACTAACTCAAAGAATTTTTCACTCTAAAAAAAGAGTTCAGAGAGAGGGAGAGAGTGAGAATTGAGGGGAAGAATAAAAAAGAGGTTAGATTAGTTGTGACAGGACTATTTGCGACGGGTTATCCGTCACAAATACTACTATTTGCGACGGTACCTGTCACAAATGCCTTCACCCACATTAATTATTGTCGACGGTTAAAAGGGTATTTGTGACGGGTCCCGTTTCAAATAGTTGTCTGCCGACACACTTTTTGTGACAAGACAACATCCCATCGCAAAAACCTATTTACCGCCGCAAGGTATTTGTGACGGGTCCCGTCGCAAATACCCTCCACCCGATGAACTATTTGCGATGGGGGAATCCCCCCATCGCAAATAACCTTCCCGCAATTTGGCGTGCAAACCGTGCCTAACTTTTTGTGACGGGAACCCAAATCCCATCACAAATAACCAATTATTTGCGACGGGCCGATTCCCCCATTGCAAATAACCTCTTGGACGGACTATTTGTGACAGGAAGAAATCTCATCGCAAATAGCCTGTCGCAAAAAGCTATTTTTCCCGTAGTGGATGCTGTGTGAAAGGGATGTTTGAATTAGTGCATTGCAAGACATAAATTGAAATTTCATTTATTATAGAAAGAAAGGTCTATAAAAACTTAAGGTGTTACATTCTACCCCCCTTAAAATGAATTTACCCCTCATAATTCATCACTTGGGTGAAAACAAATGAGGGTACTTCAACTTCATCATATCCTTAAGTTCCCACATATATTTCTACAAGTAGTTATTTCTTTAAAAAACTTTGACCAGGCGAGTCGTCTTGTTTCATATAACTTTCTCTGTACTATCCATAATTTCAATAGGTTGCTTCTCATGAGAAATATCCTAATCCAATGGTATGACCTATGAGTTCAGTACATGTTAAGGGTCAGGTGTGCACTTATTGAGGAGAGATACATGGAATAGATCATGGACTTGAGAGAGATTTGTAGGAATTTCCAAGTGATAGGCTACCATCCTAATATGTTCGAGAATCTCAAAGGGACTAATATACACAGGCCTTAGATTCCCTTTCCTCCTGAACCTCATAACTTTCTTCCAGGGTGATATTCGTAGATACACATTTTCACCAATTTCAAATTCTAGTTTATGCTGATGGTTATCAGCATAATTGTTTTCCAAATTTGAGCTGCTTTGATATGATGTTGAATAGTTCTAACATTATCGACCATTTATTCAAAAATCTCATGTCCCAATACCTTTCTTTCTTCGACTTTATCCCAACACCTTAGAGATCTAAATTTATTCCTATAAAGGGCTTTATAAGGTTCCATCTGAATGCTTTAGTGAAAGATATTGTTGTAAGAAAACTAAACTTGATGAAGGTGTTGATCTCATCCACCTTTGAAATCCAGAGAACAAGATCTCAACATATCCTCTAATGTTTGAATTGTTATTTCAGACTAACCATTTGTCTAAGAATAATAAGAAGTGATGAAACTCTGTTTTATATCAGGTGCTTGCTGAAGAAATATCCATAACTTTGTGGTAAACCTAAAATCAAATTCTGATACAATATAATGTGGTAGTCCATGAAACCTTACAACTTCCTTAATGTATATCCTAGAAAACTGATCCAGAGAGAAGTATTCTCTGATAGTGATGAAGTGTACTGACTTAGTAGGGCGATCGACTACCACCCATATAACATTAAACCCTTTAGATGTTTTGGGTTGTCCGATGAAAAAAAATCCATAGTGATGTCCTCCCATTTCCATTCTAGTATGGGTAATGGATGCAACATCTCCTTTGACTTTTGTCTTTCATCCATAAATTGCCAGTATACCAAGCATCATGATACAAACTTTGTGATATCTCTCTTCATGCCATCCCGCCAGAAGTATTCTTTCATGTCCCTATAAATCTTCATACATCCATGATAAATAGATAACGAAGAAATATGATCTTCCTATAATAACTCCTACTTGAAATTTGGTATAGAATAAACAAAAAACACAGTTCCTTATCCTTATCATTCTATCCCGATCAAGGCTAAACTCAGGAAAATTTCTGAATTTCATTTGCAGCTCTTCGTTATCCTTCTACGCCTCCTAAATGTTCACTTGGATAGAGGGTTGAACATTCAATTGAGAAATATAAGGCTTTTCTCCTTCTTTCTGGATTTCAAGATCCATCATTTTTTAATATTTAAATATTGGATCTTTTTTTATCATCAACTTGGATAAGCTAGCATGATCCTTCTGACTTAAATCATCGGTCACCTTGTTCTCTTTCCTTGGGTGGTAATGTATTGAGTAATCATAATAATTTATCAACCCTAACCATCTTCTTTGGTGCATGTTCAACTCCTTCTATATGAATATATATTTCAGACTTTTATTATCAATATATATATCACACTTTTCTCCATAAATATAATTCCTCCATATATTTTATGAAAAAATTACCCTTGCTAACTCTAAATCATGTGTTGGGTAATTTCAATATTGAATATTCAACTGTTATGAGGAATATGCTTTAACCATGTTAATTTGCATAAGAACACATCCCAATCACTTCTTTTATGCATATCTATAGATTATTAACCCTTATCCACTATAGGGAAATGTAAGAATAGGTTCTATGATTGACTTTCTCTTCAATTCCTTGAAATTTCCTTCACATTCATCTATCCATAGAAACTTGACACCCTTCTAAATAAACTTGGTCAGAGGATTATATGGTCATTATAAATTCCCCAAAAAACATTGATAATATCCATCTAAACCAAGAAATATATGGATCTCATCCACCGTGGTTGGTCTAGGTCAACATTCAATTGCCTCTGTCTTTAATGGATCTACTGCTATACCATATCTTGAGATTATGTGACCTAAAAATGAAACATTTTTAAGAAAAAATTCACACTTTGTAATTTTTTAATATAGATTATCCTTCCATAGGGTTTTCAGTACAATTCTCAATTGATCTCCATGCTTTTCCTTTGTCTTTGAATATATAAGAATATCATCTATAAATACTACCAAAAACTGATCAAGGTAATCTCTAAAGACTCTATTCACTAAATTATTGAATATAGATAGATAATTAGTAAGACTAAAAGGAATCACTATATATTCATACTATCCATACCTTGTAGGGAACGCTCTACTGGGTATATCCTCTTTCTTTACCCCCAATTTATGATATCCAGAATCAAGGTTAATCTTGGAAAAATATTGAGCTCCACACTATTGATCAAACAAGTCATCAATACGGGGAAGATGAAACATGTTCTTGATTGTGATATTTTTCAACTACCTATAACCAATACAAAACCACATTGATCCATATTTCTTTTTCACCAAAAGAATAGGTTCACCCAAAGATGACACACTTGACCAAATGAACCCCTTATCAAGGTTTTCTTGGAGTTTCTTCTTCAATTCCTGCAACTCAATCAGATCCATTCTATAAGGAGTCTTTGAAACTGCTGTGTAACAAGGTATAAGTTCTTTTAAGAACTAAAATTCTTGTTTTTTTTGAATACTAGGAAAATATTAAAAAACTAAATCCACAAAATCCCATACAATAGGCATATCATCGATGTCGAATTTCTCCCAAACCATTTTTTATAAACAACCCTTTTGATTGAGAATTAAAACCCATACACTATATGAAATATCCATAGGGAGTTAATACTTATCATCCCTTGGATAGATGATCATAGGATGGTTTAAAATATCAAAATTAACTTCACTCCCTCAATAATTGATGTGGTATTTATGCAGAGAAAGCTAATCCATGCCTAAGATGATATCAAATTCATCCAAATGAGGAATGAAATGATTTTCAGGAAGCACATTCCCACAAACATCAACTGGAGATGAATCATAGACTTGAGACACAATCATCGTATCATTAGGGGGTTGTACTACTAATTCCACATCTAATTATTTTGGTGGAATCTTAAAACTCTGAGAAAATTTATTATATATGAAAGAGTGGGTAGATCCATAATTAAATATGACATTATCAGTTCTATTGTGTATAGTATGTGTACCTTTTATCACATCATTATCAAAACCCTCATCAAAAATATCGATTTCATGAGATTTACCCTTGTCCCTCAGCTTAATAGGTTGTTGAAGTCGATCATCACCGACCCTTGGGTTCGGAAAGTGGTTATCATAATCCCCGTTCTCCCTATACTTGTATCCCTAAATCACGAGAGGTGTATTCTGTGTCTATTTTTCCTATTAACAACATTATCTAACTTATTCCCATCACTTTGGAAATAAAATTCCCGATGGCCTTCCCTTCCACACATAAAAAATTTATTAGAAACCTTAAAGAAATCTCCCATATGATTCTTCCCACACTTAGAGCATCAAGGAAAGCTCATCTTTTGGTCTTCATGTTTTTTATATTTTCAATTAAACTTAATCATCTTCTTATTGTCAAAACCATGAGATTGATACAAGTATCCAACCTCTATTTCAACCATGATTGTACAATACAGAATCTATTCATTTCTAATAAAGTCTCTTATAGAAGAAACCCTATCGAGACATGGATTTATGCCAGTAAAGAACCTTTCAACTTTACTTTCAGGTTGTAAGATAATTCCTGAAGTATACCTTGAAAGTCTCATGAAATTAGCCTTGTAGGTACCAATATATTCATCATCCCTTTTCTTCAACTCAATTAACTCTTTTATCCATCTTGGTATGAAGAATCTGAGGAAAATAATTATTGAAAAATAAGTTCTTAAATTCATCCCAATCCATGGATTCAATCTCATATTTCTGCCTCATATTCTTGATTAGAGTCCACCACTGATCTGCTTCACCTTCTAAATGATAAGTAGAGTGAGTAAATTTATCATGATCTAAAAAATAAATAATAGATGATATATTTTTAGTGGTATGAATCCATTGTTCAACAACAAGTTGATCAAAATACCCTCTAAAAGAAGGAATAATTTGCCTCATGAAATACTCAAAATAATTTTGTTCCATCCTTTTCTCATTTGGAAGTCCACTATGATTCATAGCTTGAGAAAGATATGTGAGAATAACAATGAGTATTTTCATTCCAGCTACCATAGCATTCATTTACTCTGGAGTAAAATCATTTCATTTTCCATTTCAATCACCATTAACGTGGTTCCTTCGGGTTCCAACCATTGACTAAAACTAAAAAGCATAGAGTAAGAAACAATTATCATAGTGAGGAACCACATAATCATGAAAATTTACTTAGATGATGTATAGGTTATGATAAGTTCATTAATATATGACACCTTAAGTTTATTATAGGTTATTAATAGGAAACTTATTTTTAAATCCTTCATGATGGTTTATGAAGAGTTTGTGAATTCCAAAAGCATAACCCCCAAGAGTGTCAAGCTAGGTGTGCATCAAGGCCCATTGTCATATACCAGATTACCCCGAGTTATACCCAAAACATATTTTCAGAGTTGTTACTCCTAGGTACATCTATGCCAGATCCACATACACTTGTAATATCCAAAAAGGGATGTGTTTCTAGGAAGCCACTCACTCTACCCTTCACCAAAATTATAGGAAATTTTCTTGTGATTTTCCATATCATTATACATATCCTTATACATTCCCTTAGGGTTATCACTATGGTTTTCACTTCCTATATTTTGAAGGTTAACCAAACCTTTGATCTGATACCAACTATAGGGAACCTCTCTTTTCATACATTAACATTATAATACATTTTCAGAATACTTAAAACATTATACAAATAATCTCACAAAGATCGTACTAGTCTAGTACCTTTGGAAACATGGAAACATAAACACTGATATATAAGTGAGTTACATTATCTCCCACTAGGTTCTTATTGAATATCACCCTTCTTAGACACATCAAACATAATACACATATTCATAACTTGGGGAAAGAAACATAAAAAGGGGTGGGATCAAATTCTTAGTAAGGATAAAAAAGAGAGATATGTCATCATAATCATGAGAATAAGGGTATGATAACATGATCATAATAATAGAAGATCATACCCTACATATCAAAGATCATATAACTAAATCTTGGAATAAAGCTTTGTAGTTCATAAGACATGAATCATAAGGAAATAAAGAACATAATCCATGAAAGCATAACATAGGAATAAAACAAGGAATTGGGGAAGACACACAAGCACATAATATTATTTACATAGTATCCAAGGCATCATTTCCACGACCATCTTAGTAGTATGGGTTGAATCCCCATATCATCTTGGTAGTCATGGTTCACTCACAATTCCATATTAGTCACACGAGTTCCTTCCTCATACCATCTTTTAAGTCATGGTTCACTCCCATGTCCATCTTAGTAGTCAAGGTTCTTTCCGAAGACCATATTAGTCTATCTCATGAGATATAAATCTTTACCCAATGAATTGGGGGGAGATATAGGTCCCACCTGTATCATAATTAAATCATACATATATGTTCCATAAAATTATAAACAATCATATCATAACCCATGAAATGATATGGATATCATAAAAATGTAATCATATCATAACACGTGGAAAAGAAAAAGGTTTGATAATCAATTCATAAACAACATAAATCATAAAAGGAAAAAGTATTTCATAAACATATAACTCATGAAAGAGAAATATGTTTTACAAAGACTATTATATTCATCATAAACCATTCATATAAATAATATGAATGGAACCTTTAGATCATTTCATATAAGGGAAAGAGTAACATAAACAGATGTCATCTTAGATGGAAAATAATTTTGAAATATATTTTAAAAAATTATTGAGGAAAATATCATTTCTTCTTAAAAAAAGCTTTTTTAATACATAAAAACATTGAAAATCATTTTCTTAGAAAATAACTTGAAAACATATAAGGAAGACATGAAATCATTTTTAAAACATTCTCCTTGAAAACTTTTAAAATAAGCTTCAAAATATTTTTAATTTTTTTCCTTGAAAACACTTTGAATACTTATAAAGAAAGATTGAAATATTTTTGAAAACCTTGTTAGTAGATGAAATATGTAAGAAAATTTGAAATTTTTTAAAAACCATTTCGTTGAAAATAATTTGAAAAATTATAAATAGATCGTGAAAATGTTTTGGAAAACTTTTTACTTGAAAACATATTAAAGAATCTTGAAATTGTTTTGAAAAAAATTTCTTTGAACTACTTTGAAAACACGTAAAGAAAGATTGAGAACATTTTGAAAAAAATTTATTTAAAAATAAGATTTAAAACTTATAAATAATGATTTTAAATCCATAATTTTTTTAAAATAATTTTACTTGAAAATTATCTTCAATGATCATTTGAAATATATATTTGATTTTTCTTGAAAACATGGGTTTGAAATAAAACAAATTTCCAACTAAAGAGAGAGATACAGTCAGATTTTTCTCAAAAACATGTTCTAAATTATCTTAAGTGCCAAAGAGTGGAAAATAGTAATAATAGATGGATATATATTGAATAAACATAGGAGAATTAATCTCATGAGTGTTCTTGAAATATGGATCATAATATTTCATAAAAAGAACCATAATTATTAATAATCTTGAAAAAAGATAAGATTGTTTCAATAAACTCTTACCACATGGTTAATTGAGATCATACTATTCATGTAAGAAAAGTAAATAAAATGAAACTTAACATATAATTAAAATAGATAAATTAGTGATATAAAATGTACAATGTAAGTATATACACCTCAAAAGATAATTTTAATGCATAACAAAACACGAGTCTCAAAGAAGGGAAATTTAGACAAAACATTTTTAGGGATTTGGTAACTATTGAAACTTAGACTGGATGAAAGAAAGGTCATAAAATGGATATGTGGATAAATATAAATTTAAGTATAATAAACATAGTATACAATAATGGGTAGTACATACACTATATAAAAGGAAAGAGTAGTGAACATTGCATGTATCTCACAGAAATAAAAAGTGATATGAAATCCCCTTACCTTGTGTATTGACTCTCATCGTACTCATTCAAACCACCTATATACTATATAATAATTTATTATAAAATTCTTAAAGAAAAATATTATTATATCTAATACCTTATATGGTTTTATTGTGACCTTGTATTACTAGCTTGTTAACCATCCTATGTTAATGTTTGACTTCGGATAATATTCGATTTGTTTTTTGCATGTGTCTTAATTTGTTATATCTTAGGTCCTTATACTTATATCATGATTACAGAATGTAAAAAATATTATAAATATAATTTATATTAATTATATTTGTATTATAATAATCTATATAATGTAGAATTATGAAATGGAATACATCGTTCATGGAGACAGTAAACAGTACGTACACATGGACGTTGTTTCCCTTTTTATTGTCGTATTGAAAGAAATAATAAATATTGACTATGTGTATATATGTATATAATAACATTATAGTATCATTATAATGTTATATATATCATATAAGTTCACTAAACTCATCCTTAATACATTCCTTGTAGTGCATAAATGAATCACATCGCCTTGAGGGGGGCAATATTCCAAACTTCCTCAAATGAAATTATTGTATTGACACAAAATGGAAAATAAAAAAATATATTTTTTAAAAGGAATAAATATTATTAAAGAAATAATAAATATAATATATAATTTATATAAACATATTTTCTATCATAATTTATACCATGAGAGGTGGTAAGGAAAATTGAATGATCATCATTTAGTGAGACGATAGTTCACTGTAAACATAAACAATATGTTTTTTATGCATTAGATGGAGGTGTGTGTTATTTTATGTTGAGAAATTATAATAAAAATATCCTAGTATATTTAGGATACTGGTTTTTTTATAAAATTATGTAAACAAATAAAGTTTATGGGGTAGTAAAAGAAAATAAAAGAAAGAACTTGAGAGAAGATGTTACCACATAATCTGGTAACTCCTTTTGGTTTTTGCCAAAGGATTTGGTGGATGGCTCTGTTACAAAGTTGAATATTCTAGAAGGAAGGTAGGTATGTTGGAAATTTATTGGGAAGATATTGGAAAAACATAAGAGGTTTTAGAGGTGTGAAGAATAGGGATAGGTGGTGGCCTTTTATAGGGAAGAAGGAGTGGCACTCTTGTGAATATTTGAAAAGAGAATTCCACCCATGCTTTTCATTTTTCAAGTGGATACAATAATTATAAAAATCATGGAAAAGGGATTATAGGGTCTAAATATGTCCATAAAATGACTTTTGGACAAGTTTACAAGACGTTTTGGGCCTTATGTTTATGGTTCAGTCCCTTATGGAGCTTAATTTAATCCTTAATCGATGTAATTAATTTTAATCACTTTCAATAATATCTTTGGTCAAAAACTAATTTTAACTTATTAGAAATTAGAAAATATTCTGATTCAGAATATGGAATAAATTTTTCCAAATTTCAATCAAATAAGTGGAAGAAATTATTTTAAAATTAATCTCATAGTCGGGTCAACAATGCAGGGTTTTAAAGTAAAAATAATCAAAAGTTTGCTGAGTTTTTATAGAATATTTCATTTTGAAATTGGTTAAAATTACCCAAATTGGATTAATTTATAAAAATATAATCTAATTAAACTTTTAAACCAAATTAAAATATAATTTAACCTTATAAATAAATTTTATGAAAAATCTATTTTGAATTAGAAACTAGTATTTGTCACTATTCATCCAAAAATGATATTTCTCAGAAAAATACAAAAAATTCACCCCAATATAATTTCAAAATTATAAATTTTAAAATATATATCATTTTATCAAATTCAATTTCTAAATATTTCTAAAATTACTTTTATTATTAAAAAAGGTTTATTTGAGAAAATAGTATTTTTAAACATAGAAAGACTTTTCAAAAAATCATATCTTTCATTGTCAGTATATTTTGTTTATATAAAATAATTATAAAAAATATTTTAAAGGTAGTTTTTATTATTAATATTACTATTTTTAATGGGTATGTTATAATTATCTCATTTAAACAATTATAACAGTAAAATTATGTTTCATAGAAACATCGGTGTTTCATGTAACATATTTTAAGTCAGTGTTGCATATAACGTACACCAAGTTGTCATGTGAAAGGAATGTTTGACTTAGTTCATTGAAATACATAAATAAAAATTTTATTTATTTGAGAAAAAAGGTCTATAAAAACTCAGGGTGTCTAAAAGATAAATATTTACGTTGTAATGGTAAAATGGTTTAAGAATTAAGATTTTTGATGGCTATGAATGATTTAGAATAATAGTTGTAACAAGTTATATATTGGGAAAGGTGCGCAAAAGGGAATTTTTTTCATTGTGTAAGTGTGGATGGTTTAAAAAGGGTTTCTAATGTAAGACTTATTTCTACGATAATTGGCTTAAACAATGTCAACCATGACCCATGATAGGAATGCTTTAGGGTAGTATTAAATATGTGACCATGTCCATTGATATAGTTTATGTGGAGTGGGTTGAGCATGGAAAGTAGTGTATTTTCTATTTTGGTTGAAACTGATTGGACTTTCCTTGAAATGTTTTTTATGGAGATGTTTTGAAATATGAATCCTAATTAGTGGGGTTTTTTTAATTTTTTTTGATAAATAGAATGTTATAATTTGTGAAACTTTGGGTTTCAAAATGGAGATGTTAATAATAAAGGAACATGTGATGATGGAACTTTTAGTGGATAATGGTATTGAGTATTTTTAATGTTTCCTATTTGGACCTTTGTATGGGTTGTTTGGGAAGTGAGAGTTTCCTAGGACAAGACACCAGTTATATATCAGGAGACCTTGATGAGTCTTGATGTGTGGATAAAGGTGCTTTCCTTGTTATGCATTTAGTAGGGCTGTGATCTTATGGTTTTGAGATGTTGCTTGATAATGTGAGATTAGTAACCCTTGTGTGTTGTACGTTCATGGGTTGTGCGTTGGAATTAAGGATGGATGTCTTGTTTGTTTCATCATTAGTGATGGGTGTTTTGTTATGGGTGTGGTGAACTAGGTGGATTTAGAGCTTAAAATTTGTGATTTCGACCCTATAGTGGGTGTTTTGGATCATGGTGATGATGAATGTGCATGAGTATGTTTTGTGTGAAACCTAAAGTTAATGTTAATGAGGTGTATTAGATGTAGTGTTCTGAAATTGGGATAGTAGAGCCAATCGTGAGTGGTGAATTGTTGGAGGTTTGATGTGTTTAGCCGAGAGAGAGAGGGGATAATTACTTGTTACCCTTACCCTAGTTAGAAAGTTGATATCGTTCGATCGTTGAGAGAGACCTGTGAAAGTGGTCAGTGGTTTTTTAGTTCTCTTGGGTGTGTGCGGCACAAATAGATGTTTTGAATTTAGAAAGGGGAATATTATCCTGGAGGGCTAGTGGAAAGGTCAATGGTTTTGGGAGATGTGACTAGAGTTTGGACAATGAGTTGGAAGTCTTGGAAAAATAAAGGGTGCCCTCATGTGAGGTTAGACAAGTTTAGAAGGTTCCTTGGAATATGAAGTATGAGAGATGCTTTAGAGGTGGAATCGATTCATAATGTGTACCATCATGTTTTGATAGCTGGTATGGTCATACCTTAGATCATTCATAAGGGAACTTGAGTGCTTGGGGTTGGTGTAAGGATAGTTTCAAAGGTTTGTCTTGTTTGGGTGTCTGACCCAACTATTTTGATGAAGATTAATGGAGGCCTCAATGTTGATTTCAGGTGGAAAAGACAAGAGTGATTAAAGCATGGTTAGATGCCTCGTTATTGAGGCGACACATGATGTAAGTGTGGTCACAATACTTGGCTAGCTCATATGAATAGTCTAGATGTTGGGGGAAATATTAATAATTCCTTGAGGCCTATGGGAGTGACGGACTAGGAGGTATGGTCAGATGAGTAAGTGGGCATTGGGTTAGGATTTGGTGATGTTTGTCTTGTGTGATCAAAAGATAGTTTATGAGTGTGGTCGCAGGAAGGTGCGAGATGTTAAGGGTCTTGATGAGGTCCAGATACAAGCATGCACTGGTAAGGCATGAGTCGTTTCGGGATGGGTGAATGAGTGTCTTGGTAAAAGCAACTGTTGTTATTTATGAAACCAAATAAGAAATCATAGATATGAGAGATACCATTGGTTTTGGTTGGTGTGGTGGAATGTTGTGTTTTTTTGAAAACTTTCAGGGTTTTTCTGGAAGAACTTGAGTGGTGTGGTGGGGGTTGTGCCAAAGGAAATGTTGGTTCATGATTTTTTGGGATATGGTCATGGAGCAGTGGTGAGAGTCTTGGATGGAAATCATGCCTGGGGGGTGGTGTTTAAGTACTGATAAGATGTTTGTAGGCAGGGAAGCCCATAACTCCTGGTAGGTTATGGTGTCCTATAGTGGAGGTTACATCAGTGTTGGATAAGTTCTGTTAGTGTTCTTCAAAAACATATTATCATAATTTTAGCCAGTGATGATTGTGGATAACATCTTTATATCATCCTAGGTACACTAATAAATATTTTTCTTTATGCAAAGAGATATAATTGTTTTTGGGTTGGATGTGGGAAATCTTAGAGTTTTCACTCATGGAGTAGTATATTTCAAGCTATATAGTAGGATGTAAAATATCGACAATTTATGAGTGAGGTCCTCAGGATGGAATAGTTGTCAAAAAACACTACAAGTTTTGTTCAGGGAAGTTGGGAATGTCAATTAGATGATGTTTGTTTTGTTGACATGTAAGAATTTAGATGACCACATCCATGTTTGGGGGTTCAACTTATGACCGAAGAAAGAGCCGTGTGGTTGGAATTAATTGAGGAAAGCGATGGTAACGACAATCTTAATGCGGCAAGTGATAGAACAGTTCTGGATGTGTTGAGTAGAGCATAGAGTTGATGTGGTGGAATTGTGATGCTAATGCAAGGTACACATTGTGTTACTTAGAAGAGGGCTAGGTGGGCTTAGATGTGGTGGTTGGTTAAGTCAAGCATTGGATTTGAGAATAGGGAAATTATAAGAGGAACCCAAAATTCATATTCTATAATCATTTTTGTCGTGATAATAGAGGTTTAGTGTTAAAAAATTAATAGAGTTTGAGAATGGAATCTAGTAGGTGTGATTGAGTGACCTTGGAGAATGCTTAGGTGTGAAGGCATCTTGTGTAAGTGAGTTAATGATGTTCCAATAGTGAAGCTGTGTATTTATAGGATGAGTCAACCGAGAATAGCTCGACTCAGCTAAAAAAAGGTATGAGAGTTGTGACTTGTAAAATGCATCAATAGATGTTTTTGAGAGGAAAGTACATTCTAATTTTTGGAATGGATTTTGAGTGAGATCCTAATCATCTTTAATCAATGTTTGGATGGTAGAAGTGTTTTATTGGGAATGTTTATGGGTGTGGTGGAGCATGATGGTGGTTTGGAGTGTAGTGGATACCATAGAAATGGGGTTCTATCATAAGTTAAGGAATGACCCAGGTTGGTGTGTTGGACAATAGTGATGGACATCATGTTAATAAACACCTTCGAGAGGTAAAAGGGGGGTAGTGTTCCAATAGTGGAAGATGAATGTCTGGGAAAATCCACATGGGTATGGTCTATCATGATATGGTGAAAGTAATGGATGTGGTAAGTTATGGACCACCTCTGGTTTGATGTTTTCATTGGAAATAACTTTTCATAAATGAATGCAAAGTTGAGTGAGGTCAATTTATTAGTCTGTGAATGGACGGTGTAGAGATGCCCTCCAGAATGGTTTCAACGACAAGGCTTGATTTCATCATTGGATGAAGTCCTTATGGATTTTTGGTTATGGTGAATTGGGGATGCATCAGGTACATTTTGAAATTTGAGTTGAGGCTTTGGTGGAATTTTTGCGATAGTGGAGGCTCCAATCAGAAGAATATGGTGGTTGGGGTGAGATAAAGTGTATGGTGGTAGATAACCACAATGTACAAGTGGTTGGTTGATGTTGAGATCAGTTTATTGAGTTGAATGGACTTAAGTGATTACTTTTTGGTTGTTTTGTCCATTACAATGAGTGTTAGCTCATGTTTGGCCGGTTGAGTTCTTTGACTATGGTGGTTATGCTTTGGATGTTCGATTATGGAATAGGACCATTAGGGATTTGATTTGTGGATCAACATAGGTTAGGTAATGTGGTTGGGAAAACTGTGTTTTTTCTTTAGGTGGTGTCATGTTGGGTAACCGTTAGAGTTTGAGGGAAGGGTATAATTGTGATGAGAAATTTAAGTTAAGAGTTTCAAGGAGGATCGAGACAATGGGGTGTTGATTGGATCTTCTATGATGGTGTGATGTTGTGTGATTTTTTTTCCTTATGTTGTGTTTTACACTGTGCTTTCTAGGATTACTTATGGAGTTGTTGTGATTGAAGTATGGTTAGAAGTTGATGCTCCCTTTGAGGACTATTCAGTTTGTGTTGTGGGTCATAATGAGAAAGCATTAAGGGGAAAGAATATGCCTTGGTTTTATTTTTGTGGTAGCATGGTAGAGTTCAAGAAGAGACTTAGGAAATGAAAATGGATATACATGCCTTGTGATAAGATCTTTTTTACTTTGTAAGTTTGATGATTCTTGGAAGTGCGACTCATGGACGACCCGTTATAAGTTGGGGGTGTTTGTAAGATCTCAGACCTTATAAAGGTAAAATATCATTTAAATTTTAGTATTAATCCCCTAAATTTGTATAATTAAATGTTTAATAGTAATATGAGGAATCTTGGCGGTGTTCTAGGGATATGTGACATGAAATAAAGGAAAAATGGCCATCCAGTGCATGCTGCACGGTTGAAGCATAGTTAGAGTAAACTATGAGAATGGGGAGGATAAACCATATGGCTTAGTATAGAGGCACTCTAAATGGTTGGAGAATTTTTTTCCAAACTATGTTGTCTCCCTAGGTAACCGTGCGACTTGGACCCCTTTGGATAGAGGCAAGCACACAGTTTTCCAAAATGTGTAGGCCATTAAAATGTGAATAACTATAATTTTACCCCCTCATGATTTTAAGATCCCAACCCAATTACATAAATCATTACTCATATATCAACCCTATGGGAAAACCAAAACACCACAAGATTCATAATAGTGAATCTCCTTTGATTCTAGGTTGTAAAATCCCATTACCTTTCTGACTGGTATATTCTAAACCATGTTGTGGCTTTCTTTTTTTGTTTTCTGGGTAGGGTTGAGAGGGTATTGAGAGGATACCTATAATGGTGAAGTCAGAGATTTGTTTGATTCTATGATTTTACTAGTCATTTATGCATCATGCTTAATAATTAAATTCCATTTAAATCCTAAAATCAAAATAATTCATTTTTAGCGATAGGCAATGAATTTTTCAGTAAATATGAGAATTACCAATTACACGGAATGTAATTGGGTTACACGCCTTGTAAAACCATGATCCTTGTTTTTTAAATAAGAATCCAAATGATTTTTCTTATGTTCTTCCTCCATACTTACTTTCTCTCGACCTAGAGACTTTCCCAGGTGGTTTTTGGGTTCCTCCAACACCTCCAGACTATTTAGTTCGGTGATTGATTGTTGTGGAGATCATAGTGTGTCTTTTCGGGTAAGCGTTCTTCATGACACTCTATCTATTTCTCTACTCATTCCTTGGATTTGATGAGTCATCTTGAGTTTTATGGATCTAATATCCATGTTTCTTAATATCATCTATATTTTGAGTTCATAGATCTTCTTCACATTCGTTCTTGTTGGTGGGTTTCATTTCAATCATTGTGTTTCCATGAGGAAGGTTGGGGGTTCCATATTTGGTTGCTAATTTATTTAACCTTTAATTTCTTGATTTAAATTAATTTTTTTTTTAAAATTAAATTTCTTAAATTGAAAAAATTGATTTTAGTCAGTTTATTAAAAACCTATTTCCAATGAATTGATGTTTTGGTTCACTTTGGTATGAAATTGGGAAAAAACCCAAATTCTAGTGAATTGGGATGTGTTTGTGAAATGGATAGAAACTATTTGAAAATTAATTTTTTTAATTTAATTGTGAAATGGATTGTGAAATTGAATTAATTGGTTTCAAATCACAATTTTTTTTCAAAAATGGGATAAAAATGGGGTTTTATGGAAACCCATTGGTTTCATTGTAAAAATACATGTTTTTTATTAATACCCCATTATAGTTTTTAACGAGAAAATTAGAATATTTGAAATGGGGGGAATGTGATTTAATTTTATTTCAAGTAGTCTTGAAATAAATTTCCCATCATTATTTTTACTTGATCACATGAAATCCGTAGGTAATTAGTGCATTATTTGGACAACAATTTACAATTAACAACATTTAAAACATCATATCAGTACATACCATTCCTTAGGTGATAGTGATGATTCCCCTTTGACTTAGGCCTAAATGGGTGTATGTACATACTTTTCATTTCATAGTATTGGGTCCCTATAGATTAGAGCATCCATACCTATTTAGAGAATGACTATGTTGCTCGCTTGTTTGTATTTCAAATGTATATTCCATTGTTATAAACTCATTTACAAGCCCTATACATTTATATGAACTATTATATATAAAAGTGTTTGTTTTGTCCATTTTTTGAAAATTGAAATTTATATAAAGAACCATTTTTAAAGTTAAATTACATCATTTGAAAAGTATTTCCATCATCTGAAATGTGAATCCAAAATTGCTAATGTATTTCCATCTTTTAAATAGTAAAGTATGATTTGTTTAAAAATGATTTTGTGAATTCCAAACCCATTTATTTAAAAATTGAAATCCATTTATTGGTTAATTTGATATGAGAATATTGTTATGGAATCCTTGGGTGAAATCCTACTAGGATTTTTCTCACACCCTACTTGTGACTTCAGGTGTTTGTATATTATATCCTTCCAGGTTCGAGCAAGGAAAAGTGATCTCTTGGAGGTGGATATAGCTATTGAACCTTGGACATGATGAGTTGTTTCTTTTGGGAATCAGTTTGTTTTCCCTATTTTGGTACATTAGTTTTAGTACTTTGGGCTTTATTTTCTCGTTTAATTATGGTACATTACTCCCAGTGGAGTTTATTTTTATATGCATACTGTATTGTTTCTTTTACATCATAATTTTTAGTGGTGAAATAATTCCCACATTCAGTTTTTATGATGACAGGTGCTAGTCTTCGACCCATGTGGATCAGGAATTCCCTTCCGGATATGTTAAAGCCAGATCAATTATCAGGTTACCAAGGTACCCAAGTGGGTTTGTGACAAATTGGTATCAAAGGGAGGTATATATTTTGTCTTTAAGTCTGTATAATTTGTGAAATATTGTTGGTACTTAAGAGGTAGTTGCGATTGAGTGATTGGACATCTCTCACCACAATAAACCTTAAGGTACTAAGGGTGGTTAGGGAAAGAATTATTGAGGATTATTTACAGTATTTTCCTGATTTTTTTGGATAAAGTGAAATATAAATCTTATTTGTATATATGTTGGGATTAATTTCCCTTGTCGCTCTGTTTGAGTGTAACCTAATGTATTCATTATTGTCAGATGATGTTATGTAGTATCATACCTCTGAGAAGATTTGAAAATATGACCCAGGAGGAAGTTATTATTGAACACAAGTGAGAAAATCCTATTGTAGATCCAAAACTATTTTAGGTGATTTTGTGCATTGTCTATGATCTGGTACAGGAACCACCTCCCGTTCCTATTCAGGCTCTAGCTATAGAACCTTAGAGAAATATTCACCAATTTTGTTCTCAAGAGTCCTTTCACCAGAAGCTAGAATAGTTCAAAGTCTCAAATGAACCTCAAGAGTCCGAGGAGTGGTTGATAATGATGGAATTCTTGTTTGGGTTCTTGGATACACCTGAAGAAATCAAAGTGAAGTGTGCCACCTTTGTGCTAGAAGTACTGAGAAGGAAATGGTGGGAAACTATGGTAACAATGAAGAGCATGACGACATATAGTGGAAAGAATTCAAGGATCTTTTCACTAACCAGTTCTATCCAGAACCAATGTTTTTGTCCAAGTATACATGTTTTTTCAAACCAGAGCAGGGTGACATGACCGTGGAAGTGTATGAAAACTGTTTTGTTAAGCTCATGCATTTTGCACCTAAAATAGCATCGAATGAGAGGATGATGGTTTTAAGGATCGAGTTGGGAATTCCTCAAGATATTTATTATTAAAATTTATTAATAATGATTCATTCTTATGATGATTTAATAGATATATAACTGATGGTTGAAAGGGACATGGCTGGAAAGTTAGGGTTATTAATATTTTCTTTCTCTCCCAGTGGCACCATGAGTTTCTATAAGGGAAAGAGTAAGCATGATGATTATATTAAAATGTGATTTACGGATTCAAGGAGTGAAATTATTGGGACATGTGGTGTTGGAATATGAAATATCATTTGATCCTAAGATGGTGAAGGCTGTCATGACCTGGGAACAACCATAAAATTTATTATAGATTCAAAGCTTCTTAGGCATAGCCGAATATTGTCGCTAGTTCATAAAGGACTTATCAAAGTTGGATTCTCTAATAACTGCACTAACTCAAAAGGGAGTAAATTTTTCTTGGGATAAAAAATTCCATAATTATTTTATTGAGGTAAACCATCTATTGAATATCGTGCTGGTGTTGACTCTTCCAGAGGTCGGGTAGGTCTATGTGGTCTTTTGTGATGAATTGGGTTCAGGCTTGGGTTGCGTTCTTATGAAAGGTGATCATGTTTTTGCTTATGGATCTCATCTGATACTTCCACATGAGAATAATTATCCAACCCATGACCTTGAACATGTATCTATGATGTACATACTTAAGAGTTGGTGGCATTAAATTTTCAAATAAAGGTTTACCGTATCTTATGACCACAAGGGCTTGAGTTATACCATATCTAAAAAATATTTGAATCTCTGCCAGAGGAGTTGGGTGGAATACCTACAGTCATTTGACTTCAACATCACCTATACCCTAAGGAAAGGGAATTCCATTGTAGATTCTTAGAGAAGGAAACTTTTGAAATTGGCAGTGAAATAATTATTGGAAGATTGATATTTGAGGAGTCTCTTTTCACAATTGTATATTAGAATCTAGGAGCCAAGGTTTCCTTGGCTAGTGTTTAGTTGACATCCACTCTTCTAAAAATGATTTTTTAGGATCATCAGATTGATTATGAGTTATGTAGAATTAGATATTCTCTAACAGTGGGGTGGAAATGTTCTATGTGGTCATTCTCCAAAGAGGGTATTCTTTTCTATTGAATTTTCTTTGTTGTGCCATTAATGGAAATTAAAACTGTAATGAGGGATTTTAATAATTCCAAGAGGGATATACGCCGAGGAACCTCTAAGATGTTATATGGAATAAAATGATAGTTCTGGTGGACATGTATAATATGGGGCATTTCTAAGTTTGTTTCTCATTTTTATACACACCAATAGGTGAAGGACGAGAACCAGAAACTTTCGTATTTTCTTCAACCACTTTCATTCCCAAATTGGATGTGGGATGATATATCTATGGAATTTTTGGTTGGGTTTCCACATACCCAAATAAATAATAATGAAATACTAGTTTTTATTAACCATATATCCAATTCATCTCACTTTATACCCATTTTCGATACAACCAATGTTATAGGGTTGGGAAATATTTATGTGAAAGAAATTGTTCATTTTCATGGAGTTCCTTATACTATAGTTTCTAATATGTATCCTTGGTTCAATTCTGTAAGAACCCAGTTTTTCCTATAAAATTCTTTGGAATATTCTTGATGTTATACCAGAGCAACACCTTTAGACGGCGTGTGATTCCGAGTCCCGGTGTGGCCAGAATTAAATTTTCTGTGCGTTCACACTGAGAATGCCAAATAAATGGGGTAACTCCTAAATGGTTTTTCAGAACCTAAATATGAGTGTACGTATGGGTCCGGAATGGGGTTTTTACCCTTGGAATGACATAAAACATGTCGGTGCGGGGAGTTTGGACCCCTCGCTTGCTTCTGAAACATTAAACGGATAAATTAAATAATTAATTTATTCGTTTAATGGATTAACTCAAGTATCTCTTGAAAGTTTTCTCGGATGGGAAAACTGAGGGCACCGTTGAGTCCGGAACATACCGTTTACCCCAGGAGGGGTGTAACTTTCACGGGTCCGGGCGTTCTGTGAAAAATGACGCCAGGGGCGTTTTTGTAATTTAGCGACTTTAAACGTTAAGTTTTATAACTTTTGAATGGGGCCTCAGATTAAAATTAAGAGACCACTGTTGTGATCAGAAGATGGTTTTTACCCTATCCATGAACTATATTCTATTGTGTTTGGGGGTTCAGACACGGATTTAAATTAGGACGAGTTTTTAATTAATTAAGGGATTAATTAATTTCCCTTATTTAATCCCTTCATCCCCTTCCTCCCCTCTATCAATTCCCCTGAAAAAACCCAACTTTCCTCTCAGCCTTCTCCTCATCCACCTCCCTCCTCCGATTAAGGCGGCATCGAGCACGGTGGGAGCGGTAGCGGCATGTGTGACGAAGCTCTGGGCTACGCCCCGACAGGTAGGAGTTTACGTTTTGCGTTTTAATTTCGGAACCTCTCTTTAAAGTTCAATTTTTCCATCGAACTATGGTTTAATTTCCATGAAAATCCCATGGTTGCGTAGTACTGGTTCTGAGATTCCCGACGCATGATTTGGATTGAAAATCCGAGTCCTGACATGTTCGAAAACGTCCGGCAAAGTTCACGGGTTTTTGGAGGTTTTCTGGCGGTTTGCAGGCCGGCCGGCGGCACACGCAGCAGCCCGGTGATCCAGCAGAGGTGGCGTGGGCTCTCTTCAGCGGAGACGGATAGGGGCGGCTCGCGGTCGAGCAGGGCGGTCAGCCGGGCGCAGGCGTCGGCAGCTCGCGGTCGAGCAGGGCGGTTGGACGGGCGCAGGCGACAACGGCTTCAGCGAGCGCGACGACATGCGGCGGATTGGCGCGAGGTGGCGACTCCAGGCGGGGCGAGGTGGCCAGGCGGCGTCGTCGCGGTGGTCATCGGCTACAGGCACTAGGTGCGGAGCACAAGCGGACCAGCCCGTTGGCCGGTCGTTGCCGGAGAAGACCGGGGTCTTTGGACCCCGGCTGGCAGACAAAGGACCCGCAAATGCGGGTCATGTTCTTGATGAGGGGGAAGACAACAAGAGAGAAAAAAAGTAATAAAAAGAAAATAAAAAAGTAATAATAATTTTATAATAATAATAATATCATTATTATTATTATTATTATGCAAATGATTTATATTGATAAATCATCCACAGGGCGTCTATTTTGGGCACCTTCTTTGGCGATGCGTCCCTTAAATTGAGATGAACTTTTGAGATGGTTTTGGGGGTTTTAATTCCCGAAATGAGGGGTCTCAGAGGCGCGACATGCCTTTAAGTGAATTGGCATTTTTAGCAGGGGTTCTTGTTTTGGACGGCGCGGACATATCCGATGTCCGAATTGGGCGCCATCAGTGGCGTTGAGACCCTGGCGTTGAGCCGGGGTTTTCCAGTGTGGTTTTGGGCATTGAAACCAGAGGTGAGGCATGGGCCCCATGGGCCGTCGTTCGAGATGCACACAGCTTTTTGTAACTTTTTTTATCGGATGTCCGTTTGGGGCGTGAGAGTAGTCAATTTTGGGTGTTTTTACGAGGGCATTGCATTGGCGCAGTCTTCCCGCTTTAATTCCGCACGTTGGTGTGGGCCCCACGAGGGCCATTTTGGGAGTTGGCGGTGATTTCCAGCTTTATCACCGGGTGTCCGTTTTGGACAAGTGAATAGTCCATCTTGTGTACTTTTTCGAGAGGATCACGACGGTGCAATCCGTTCGTTGGGCTTAGGGACCGAGATGCAGGTCCCATGTTGCACCGCTCGTGTGCGGTGTGCCGGAATGCATATTTTTCTCCGGATATCCATTCCACTCAAGTGAGCAGTCCTTTTGACACGACTTTACGAGGAGATCACAATGGTGCGATGCGCCCGACTATTTTTGGGGCTGAGGCTCGGGACCACAGGACACCGTTCGGGCGTAAGGCGGTGTTGGCGACTTTTCCATTGGATATCCGTTGGAGGCGAGTGAATAGTCTATCTCGCGTGTTTTTCTGTGAGTTTTAAAATGGTGTGATCTATTTGGAGGTGCAGAGTCCCTTCGAGGTGTCATTTAATATGGAATCATGAAAGGTGCTCCAAGGGTGGTTTTTCTTGTTGTGTTCGGAAGCAAACCCCTGAAGCGTGATCGCGTTCACTCCCGTGTGAGTGGAGTTGATGTTTAAAGATATGTGGTTGGCCGTGCTGGAGCCGTGGAGGAAGCTGGTTGACAAATTACGTTTTCTCCCATTGCATGGACTTTGGGTGTTGTGTGCATGATAGACTTTGGGCTAGAGATGTGGTATACTTTGGGAGTATACGGGAATTCTTGGAGGTACATGATGTAGTATGTGCTTGAGAATGCTTGTGCTTGGTTGGGAGATGAGCTGGGGCCACACTTCATGTGGGCCCTGTGTGTGTCATGTTCTAGTTTACGTACCTTTGACCTCTCGTGACATAAAGGGTCCTCCTGTTCAAGATGGTTTAAACCATTAGAGTTGAGTGGTTTCCCATGATTTTGTTCTGGTGTTGGATGGTTGCACGATACCCACCACGAGTTCTGTTGGCCAGTGTTGTACCATCCAGTAGGGATGGCCAGAGCAGTTCCGGGCTTACCCTCCAGTAGAGAGTGGGCAGTGGGTCATCCGACACTCTTACGGTTTACCCTCCAGCAGAGAGTGGGAAGTGGGTCACCCGACACTCTTAGGGTATACCCTTCGACAGAGACTGGGCAGTGGGTAACCTGACACTCTTAGGGTCTACCCTCCAGCAGAGACTGGGCAGTGGGTCGCCCGACACTCTTAGGGTCTACCCTTTAGAAGAGACTGGGTAGTGGGTCACCCGACACTCTTAGGGTATACCCTCCAGTAGAGACTGGGCAGTGGGTCACCCGACACTCTTAGGGTCTACCCTCCAGCAGAAACTGGGCAGTGGGTCACCCGTTGACTTATTCCAGGTCTACCCTCCAGCTGGGCTGGGCAGTGGGTCGCTTGTCGACTTATTCCAGGTCTACCCTCCAGCTGGGCTGGGCAGTGGGTCCCCTATTGACTTATTCCAGTTCTACCCTCCAGCAGGACTGAGCAGTGGGTCACCTGATGATGTATTAGGGTTTACCCTCCAGTAGGGCTGGGCAGTGGGTCACCCGATATCTTATTATGAATTACCCTCCAGCAGGGCTGGGCAGTGGGTCACCCATTGGCTTTTCAGACTATCCATTATACTAGGCTAGTCTGTGGCTTCTCCATGATCACTGAAGCATGAACCTTGTTTGTACGGGGCAATGATGTGACAACTTTGACATTGAGTAGACCTCTCGACTGTGTGACAGTGAAGAGGTGTGGTTTGAATTAACCCAGAACTCTCACGTACGAGGGGAACTTTCCCCACCGAGATGCGTCCTTATGACGCGACCTAAAACCATGCAGGCGAGTCAGTGCTACCCAAAGCAGATAGTGTCGAGGTGCGGTGATTTGAGCCCCTTGTCCTACAGTTGGGGGCAGACGTGTGGGATGCTGGGCATCGATGATGGTTACTTCTAGGACTGATGGCGACTCACTTTCTTGGGATGATATACGAGATGGAGATCCCCTTACGATCTTGTTCGGGCTTCTTGATTGAGCATATGGATATGTATATAACTTGTTCTAGTACCCACTCCTTGGATTTTGGCTACTCTCTTTCGAAGAGAGGCGAAGATGCGTGGGGTATTCCACGTGCTTTCCATGTCTAGCTTCTCTTGGTTGGACGAGTCTACTCTCCTCTTATAGGTAGCGAAGACTCGACGAGAAGTTCATCTTCTCATCGTTTCCAGCTCCTTGTGTTTGGACGAGTCTACCTCCTTTCTCTTGTTGGGTTGAGATGAAATCTCTACTGTTATTCTACTATACTCTCGGTTGTAATTCTTTAATTTTCCCTATTCGATCTACTGCTCACCCTTTGGTACCTCCTTTGTTTCTCCCTCGAGCCTTCAGGGTATCCTACTGAGTATTTTTATACTCACCTCTACTTGGGCTTTGCCCGCACTTGGTGTGCCTTTGCAGATGATGGACAGGTTAGTCGTGATGTCAGTGGATCTTAGGATATCGGGATCTTGGACCACGAACGGTGGTCGTAGTTGGGTTCCAGGTGTGGGACCCTCCCAGCTGGTTAATTTTGTTTACCCCGTTTCCTGGTTGTGGCACTTTTCTAGTTGGGTGTGTGTTTTTCCCTTTTTCTTTTCAGTTTACCTCCATCACTTTCTTTGTACTGTTTAGAGGTCAACACACATTGTGGTTTATTTATAGCAGTTGGTACTTTTCTTTTCTTTTTAATATTCACTTTTTCATTGAGTGTGTTGTGTGTGTGTACAGGTAATTAGTCAAAGGCCTCCCCGAGTTGTTGTGCCTTCAGCGCTGGTCGCCAGCCCCTAGCCTATGGTGGTGGGCTTGGGGTAGTTGTGGATTGAGCCCGGGTAGGGTCGGGTCTTGACAAATTGGAATCAAAGGGAGGTTTATTCCTTGGGATGTTGTTAGGACCTTCCTAAAAAGGAATTGGTTGGTATTTAGGGAAACAGTGTTAAAGTGTCTCGAGATCGGCTCTCAGGATAGGGAGTCTAGTGATGGTGCGGCAGCCGACGTATCCATTCAATAGGACCCTGATAACCCGCTTGTCGACTTGGCATGTTGAGACACTTGTTGCAGGGAAAATTGGTTGCGAATCACATAGGATTAAATCTTGGAATGCCCTTCTTGAGTCAGCTCCCCATTTTTGTTATTGGTATATACATTATGCTCATCTGATCGCGGCATTCCTTGATAACATTCAAGATGTCTCCCCGAAGACAGCCAGACACGATACCGGCTTTAGTTCGTGAAGGTGAACCTGTGAGCTACGAGGCCACAACCCATGCCCCATAATGTGAGCCCCTTTCTCCAGGTGGGATGGTAGCAGAACCCCCACCTGGTGAGCAGCAGACAGCTCCAGCAGAGCAGATGGGGCTTGAGCGCAGGTTGAGCGCGCACCGTGAGTTCCAGCGGCAGAGACCACTGAGGTTCGGTGGTGAGCCAAACCCTTAGACAACAGAGGTTTGGATGGAGACAGTGTTTCACCTTTTCTGGCTTGTGTAGACACCAACAGATCTTATGGTGGCTTTGGCCTCCAACCTTTTCCGAGGAGCAGCTTGGCGTTGGTGGAGTCTGGTGACTCAGTTTCTTTACGAGTCGTCGCTTTCTTGGGGAGACTTCTAGTTTTTGTTTCGTGAGGAGTTTTGCCCCTCCTACTTACAATCCATTTGGATTCAAGAGCTCCTACAATTTCAGCAGGGAGGGATGACGGTGGCCGAGTACGCGACTAGTTTCACAGACCGTGCACGCTTTTACCCAGACTTGGTCCATGATGGCATCTTTCGAGCGCAGAAGTTCGAGCAGGGTCTCGGCAGAGAGATTCATGCTGTTATAGTACCCTTGGGAAATCCCACTTATACCAGGGTGCTAGAGTAGGTGCTGGTGAAAGAGAGCTTCCTGTCATGCTTTACAGATGGTGGTGGCAACCGGCTCGCCAGAGCCGAGATGTCTGCTGCAGCTAGCGGGCATCAGATGACAGGACCTCGACGCAGGTGGCTTTCCAATAACCAGACTCATGGGCATGGTCGAACACCACAGTGGCACCATAGGACACCAGTGTATCCCAGAGAGAGTCAGTTCTATGCTTGCAACGAGCGAGGTCACCTGGCGCGGGACTGCCCGACCAGGCACACTGAGAATATCAGGCAGGCAGTGGGTGCACCACCATGACAGAGGCAGCACCATGATCAGAGTAGCGCCCAGAGAGGCGGTGCTTGTAGAGGAGTGGGAGGAGCTGGAAGTCGAGGATGGCCTTACAAGGTCTTCCCATCACCACTAGGCCATCCATGTCAGGCTCCAAGAGCTGATAGTTGGGACCATAGAAAACTGTGAGCTTTGGATGTCTATGATCTTGCAGAGCATGATGTGATAAGAGGTACTCTCTATAGCTCTTCTACTTTTTACAATATAATTGTTAGACTCTGTGTGTGAAATGTTGTCTCCCTGATCTTTGTTTGAGGAGTTTACCAGGGTGACGCGGGGCGTCGGTGTAACCCAGTATTGGTAAGGTAAAAATGAATTTGACCTTTTCTTTAGTCGATGGTGTTGACTCTTTCGCTCTCCAAGCATGTAAGAGAGTCTGGGTTGTGGGACATCGACTATGAAATCTTTCATGACCAGTTATCCTAGGGTGTTTCACCATATGGATATTCCAAAGAAGGGAATCACTGGGCTTTGTCCCAGGTCTAAGCGGTGATTCCAGTCGCGGTGTTAGATGTAGGGGGTTTGGTCGGGGAGGTGAGCTACCCCCGAGAGCCTTCGGGCCGTTTGAGATCGTGCGAAGGGATGGCGAGGTTCCCTACCGCCTTTCCCTATGCCCAATGTCTGGAGTGGGTGCATGACGTCTCCCACATGACTCACCCAAGAAGAAGTGTACGTGCTCCTATTCACGCCATTGGTAAGGGCATGCCTCACCTGAATAGATCAAACCCTTTGGTCTACGTGTGGTGACGTGAGACTGTGCAAGAGTTCTTCTGGGTATGGGAGAGCCAGGTTCGGGCTTAGTACCCTGAGTTGTTCCCTGGTTTTGCTTTTCTGGGACAAAAATATTGAAGGAAGGAATGATTAAATAACCCATTTTTTACTATAAAATACTTTGGAATATTCTTGATGTTATTCCAGAGCAGCGCCTTCAGACAGAGTGTGATTCCGAGTCCCGGTGTGGCCGAAATTAAATTTTCAACGCCTTCACACTGAGAATGCAAAATAAATGGGGAAAATCCTAAACGGTGCTTCAGATCCTAAATATGAGTGTACTTATGGGTCCTAAATGTGGTTTTTACCCTAGGAATGACATAAAACATGTCGGCGCGGGCTCTTTGGACCCCTTGCTCACTTCCAGAACGTTACATGGATAAATTAAATAAATAACTTATTTGTTTAATGGATTAAATAAAGTATCTCTTAAACGGTTTCTCGGATGAAAAAACTGAGGGCACGGTTGAGTCTGTAACGTGCCTTTTACCCTAGGAGGGGTGTAACTTTCATGGGCATGGGCCTTCTGTGAAAAATGCCGCCAGGGGCGTTTTTGTAATTTAGTGTCTTCGAACGTTAAGTTTGATAACTTTTGAACGGGGACTCAGATTTAAATTCTGAGAGAACTGTTGTACTTGAGAGGTGGTATTTACCCTATTTGTGACCTAATTTTGATTGCGTTTGGGGTTTCAGACGCGAATTTAAATTGGGATGAATTTTTAATTAATTAAGGGATTAATTAATTTCCCTTATTTAATCCCTTCATCCCCTTCCTCCCCTCCCTCAATTCCCCTGGCGAAACCCACCTTCCCTCTAATCCTACTCCTCCTCCACCTCTCTCCTCTGATCAAGGTGGCATCAAGCGCGGAAGGAGCGGTAGCGGCACGTGCGTTGAAGCTCTGGGCTACGCCCCGACAGGTAGGAGTTTACGTTTTGAATTTTAATTTCGGAACCTCTCTTTCAAGTTCAATTTTGGCATTGAACTACGGTTTAATTTTCAAGGAAATCCCACAATTGCGTAGTAATGGTTCTGAGATTTTCGAAGCATTTTTTGGATTGAAAATCTGAGTCCCGACGTGTTCGCAAGCGTCCAGTTAAGTTCACAGGTTTTTGGAGGTTTTCTGGCGGTTTTCAGGCCGGTCGGCGGCACACGCGGCGGCCCGATGATCCAATAGAGGCGGCGCGGGATCTCTTCAGCGAAGCCAGATGGGGGAAGCTCGCAGTCGAGCAGGGCGGTCGGCCGGGTGTAGGCGTCAGCGGCTCGCGGTCGAGAAGGGCGGTCGGCCGGGCGCAGGGGATGGCAACTTTAGCGAGCGTGGCGGATCGGCGCGAGGCGGCGACTCCAGGCGGGGTGAGGCGGCCAAGCGGCGTCGCCGTGGCAGTCGTCAGCTGCAGGCACCAAGCGCAGAGCACAGGCGGACAGGTCCTTTGGTCGGTCGTTGCTGGAGAAGACCGGGGACTTTGGACCCCGGCTGTCAGACAAAGGAACCACAAATGGGGGTCATGTTCTTGACAAGGGAGAAGACAACAAGAGAGAAAAAAAAGAAATAAAAATAAAATAGAAATTAATAATAAGTTTATAATAATAATAATAATAATATTATTATTATTATTATGAAAATTATTTATATTGATAAATCATCCGCATGGCGTACATTTTGGGAACCGTCTGCGGCGAAGCGTCCCTTAAATTGAGACGAAATTTTGAGATGGTTTTGGGGGTTTTAATTCCCGAAACGAGGGGCCTTGGAGGCGCGACACGCCTTTAGCTGAATTGGCATTTTTCCTATGGGTTCTTGTTTTGGACGGATCAGACATATCCGATGTCCGAATTGGGCACCATCAGTGGATTTGCAACACTGTCGTTGAGCTAGAGATTTCCAGTGTGGTTTCGGGCGTTGAAACCGGAGTTGAGGTGTGGGCCCCATGGGCCATCTTTTGAGCTGCACGCAACTGTTTGTAACTTTTTTATCGGACGTCCATTCGGGGTGTGAGAGCAGTCAATTTTGAGTGTTTTTACGAGGGCATTACATCGACGCAGTCTGCCTACTTTAATTCCGCACGTTGGCATGGGCCCCGTGAGGGTCATTTTGGGAGTTGGTGGTGATTTCCAGCTTTATCACCGGGTGTCCGTTTTGGAAAAGTGAATAGTCCATCTTGTGTACTTTTTCGAGAGGATCGCAACGGTGTGATCCATTCATTGTGCTTCGAGGCCGGGATGCGGGTCCCACGTAGCACCGCTCATGTGTGGTGTGCCGGAATGCATCTTTTTCTCCGGATATCTGTTCCACTCAAGTGAGCAGTCCTTTTGACGTGACTTTCTGAGGAGATCGCGATGGTGCGATGAGCCTAACTATTTTCGGGGCCGAGGGTCGAGACCATGGGACGCCGTTCGGGCGTAAGGTGGTGTTGTCGATTTTTCCGTCGGGTATCCATTGGAGGCGAGTGAATAGTTTATCTCATGTGTTTTTCTGCGAGGATTACAATGGTGTTTTCCGTTTGGAGGTGTGGAGTCTCTTTCGAGGTCTCATTTAATGTGGAAGCATGAAAGGTGCTCTGGTGGAGGTTTTTCTTACTATGTTCAGAAGCGAACCCTTGGTGCGTGATCGCGTTCACTCCCGTGTGAGTGGAGTTGATGTTTGAAGAGATGTGGTTGGTCGTGATGGAGCCGTGGAGGAATCAGGTTGGCGAATTACGTTTTATCCCTTTGTGTGGACGTTGGGTGTCATGTGCATGATTTCCTTTGGTCTAGAGATGTGGTATACTCTGGGATTATATGGAAATGCTTGGACGTACATGATGTAGTCTGTGCCTGAGAAAGTTTGTGCTTGGTTGGGAGATGAGCTGGGGCCACACGTCATGTGGGCCCCATGTGTGTCGTGTTTTACTTGACGTACCTTTAACCTCTCGCGACATAGAGGGTCCTTTTGTTCACGATGGTTTAGACCAGCATAGTTGAGTGGTTTCCCCTGGTTTTGTTCTCGATTTGGGTGGTTGTGAGATACCCACCCCGAGTTCGGTTGGCCAGTGTTGTACCATCTAGTAGGGATGGCCAGAGCAGTTCCGGGATTACCCTCCAGATGAGACTGGGAAGTGGGTTGCTTGTCGACTTCTTAGGGTCTACCCTCTATCAGAGACTGGGCAGTGGGTCACCCGACACTCTTAGGGTCTACCCTTTGGCAGAGACTGGGCATTGGGTCACCAGACACTCTTAGGGTCTACCCTCCAGTAGAGACTGGGCAGTGGGTCACCCGACACTCTTAGGGTCTACCCTCCAGCAGAGACTGGGTAGTGGGTCACCCGACAATCTTCGGGTCTACCCTCCAGCAGAGACTGGGTAGTGGGTCACCCGACACTCTTAGGGTCTACCCTTCAGCAGAGACTGGGTAGTGCGTCACCCGTCGAATTTTTCTAGGTCTACCCTCCAGCTGGGCTGGGCAGTGGGTCGCCTGTCGACTTATTCCAGGTCTACCCTCCAACTCAGATGGGCAGTGGGTCGCCTTTCGACTTATTCCAGGTCTACCCTCCAGCAGGGATGGACAGTGGGTCGCCTGATGATGTATTAGGGTTTATCCTCATGCAGGGTCGGACAGTGTGTCACCCGATATCTTATTATGAATTACCCTCCAGTAGGGCTGGGCAGTGGGTCACCTGTAGGATTTTCAGACTGTCCATTATACTAGGCTAGTCTATGGATTCTCCGTGACCACCATAGCGGGACCCTTGTTTGTATGGGTCAGTGATGTGACATCTTTGACTTTGAGTAGACCTCTCGAATGTGTGACAGTGACGAGGTGTGGTTTGACTTAACTCAGAACTCTCAAGTACTAGGGGGCACTTTCCCCACTGAGACGCGTCCTTGTGACGCGACCTAAAATTGTGCGGGCGAGTCAATTCCACCCCAAGCCGATAGTGTCTAGGTGTGGTGATTTGAACCCCTTGTCCTACAATTTGGGGCAGACATGTGGGTTGCTGGGAATCGATGATAGTTACTTTTGGGACTGATGGCGACTCACTTTCTTGGGCTGAGCTACGGGATGGAGATCCCCTTACGATCTTGTTCGGGCTTCTTGATTGAGCATATGGATATGTATATACCTTGTTCCAGTACACACTTCTTGGGTTTTGGCTACTCTCCTTCCAGGAGAGGTGAAGACGCGTGGGGTATTCTACGTGCTTTCCGTGTCTAGCTTCTCGTGGTTGGACGAGTCTACTCTCCTGCTATAGGTAGCGAAGAATCGACGAGAAGTTCATCTTCTCACCGTTTCCAGCTGCTTGTGTCTGGATGAGTCTACCTCCTTTCTCTTATTGGGTTGAGCTGGACTCTTTACTGTTATTCTACTGTACTCTCGGTGGTACTCCTTTACTTTTCCCTGTTCTATCTACTGCTCACCCTTCGGTACCTCCTTAGTTTCTCCCTCGAGCTTTCCGGGGTATCCTACTGAGTATTTTTATACTCACCCCTTCTTGGGCTTTTCCCGCACTTGGTATGACCTTGTAGACGACATACATGTTGGTTGTGACTTCAGTGGAGTTTAGGAGATCGAGATCTTGGACCGCGTGTGGTGGTCGTAGTCAGGTTCCAGGTGTGAGGCCCTCCCAATTGTTTTCTTTTGTGTACCTGTTTCCAGGTTGTGGCACTTTTCTAGTTGGGCATGTGTTTTTCCCTTTTTCTTTTCAGTTTACCTCAAGCACTTGATTTGTACTGTTTAGAGGTTGATGCACTTTGTGGTTTATTTATAGCAGTTGGTACTTTGATTTTCTTTTTTACTCTGCACTTTTTCACTGAGTGTACTTTGTGTGTGTGTATAGGTACTTAGGAAAAGGCCTCCCCGAGTTGTTGTGCCTTCGACGCTGGTTGCCAGCCCCTAGCCTATGGAGGTGGGCTTGGGGTAGTTGCGGCTCGAGCCCAGGTAGGGTCGGGTAGTGAAAAATTCTAGCTTTTGGATATGAATTCAAGAGTAACTAAGATATCACATCAGTTTGAGTACGGTATACCATCCACAGTCGGATGTCCAAATAGAAAGATCTGTACATATTCTTTAAGATATGATCCGTGCTTGTGTTCTTGAATTGGATGGGGATTGAGATGATCATATGGGGATGGTTGATTTTTTTTATAATAGTAGTTATTGGTATGTGATCATTATTACTCCTTCGGAGGCATTGTATGATCATCCTTGTAAATATCTATTGTGATGGTCATAGAATAGTGAACATTACTTTGTTAGATCGAGCTTGGTCCAAGAGATATTAGAAAATATCTAGTTGAATCTTCCGAGGATACTGATAGAAAAAAGAATATATAAATATTTTACTGATCGTCACCATAGAATTTTGGGGTTCTCAGTTGGTGACTAGGTGTTCTTGAAGGTTTCACCCCGATTGGTTTAATGATGGTTAGGAGGAAAGGGAATCTTTCTCCTCATTTTGATTGACCTTTTGAGGTTGTTGAGTAGGTGGGGAAAGTTTCCTATCATTGGGAACTACCACCACAGCTTACAACACAACATAATGTGTTTAATTTATCTTAACTCAAGAAGTATCTTTATGATCCGTATCACATTTTGAGTTTGAGTGATCTTGATATTGAACAAGATTTATCTTTGACTGAATGACCAGTGATGATAGTTGATTCTGAAACCAAGGTACTTTGTGGTATGATTATACCTTTTGTTTGAGTGATACGACATCACATTTTTTATTTACATGAGACATTGGAATGAGGGGAACCGATGAGAGAGAATTGGTTGCATCTTTTTAGCATGGAAGATTATTTGAAGGCTTTCTTGGGATAGAATATTTTTATGGTGGGGAGGTTATAACATCCCATTAACTTTCTAACAGGTATGCTATAAACCATGTTGTTGTTTTCTTTTTTCTTTTTCTGGGTAGGGATGAGAAGGTATTGAGAGGATACCTGTAATGGAAAAGGTTGAGATTTATTGGATTCTCATCTTCAGCTGGTTTTTTCTATAGCCTAAAGAATAATTACATGTCATATAATAGGGTTACACAACATGTAAGTCCTAAAATAAAAACAGTTCATTTTTAGCAAGAGGAAATATTTTTTCAGTGGATATGAGAATTATCATTTACATGACAAGTAACTTGGTTACACGCCATGTAAAACCCCAAGCCTTTTTTTTAAATAAGAATACATCTAATTTTTATTTTTTTTCCTCTATACTTCCTTTCCCTTGACCTATATCCTTTGATAGGGGATTTTGGGAGCCTCAAACCCATCTAGTCCTTTTTTTGGGGATTGATCATTGTGACGATCATGATGTGTCTTTCCTTGTTAGCATTCCTCATGCCTCTACATATCTTTCTCTATTCCATTCTTAATGTTGATGGGTCATCTTGAGTTTTAGGGATCTAATACCTGTGTTGTTGAGTCTCATTTCTAGGTTTAGTTCCTAGATGTTTTGCGCCTTTATTCTTGTTGGTGGGTTTTATTGTGGGCATTGTGTTTCTATGAGGAAGGTATATGGTTCTATCTTTTGTTTCCAATTTAATTAACCTTTAATTTCATGATTTAAATTAATTTTGACTTAAAATTCAACATATTTAAATTGTTTTATTAAAAACCTAATTCTAGTGAATCAGGGTTTTGGTTCTCTTTGGCATAAAATTGGGAAAGCCCCCAATTCTACTGAATTGGGGCGTGTTTGTGAAATGGATAAAAATTTTATGAAAATTAATTTTTTTTTTATTTAATTGTGAAATTTATTTCAAAATTTCATAAATTGGTTTCAAATATCCATTTTTGTGAAAATGTATTAAAAATGGGGTTTGATTGAAACCCAGTGGTTTCATCATGAAAAGATATGTTTTTGAATAAAAACCTATTATGGGTTTTAAAGAGAAAATTGGAATATTTGAAATAGGGGGAATAATATTTAATTTCACTTCAATCATCCTTGAAATAAATTTCCCATCATAGTTTTTACTTGAGCACATGAAAGCCTTAGGTAATTAGTGTGTTATTTGGACAACAATTTACAATTTACAACATTCAAAAACATCATATCATCACATCCCTTTCATTAGAAGATGGTTATTAGTCCCATTTTTCATATCCCCAAAGGGGAATATGTACATAATTTGTCCTTCAGGCGTTTTTAGATTATCTTCTTTTTTGTTCGAGCAAGGGAAAGGGATCTCTTGGAGGTGGATCTAGCCTTGGACTTGGTGAGTTGTGTCCTTTGGGACTCACGATGTTTTCCCTACTTTGGTACTTTTGTTTTAGTAATTTGTGCTTTATTACCTTGTTGAATTTTGTTACATTACTCTCAGTGGAGTTTCTTTTGATATTGATAATGTCTTGTTTCTTTTACTTCCAAAATTTTTAGTAGAAAAATGTTTCCCACTTTTACTTTTTATAATGCTAGGTGCTAGTCGCTGAATGGGGGGGATCAATAACATCCTTTGGGATATGTTAGGGTATTTCTGGTTATTGTGTTACTACGTTACCCGAGTTGGTTCATGACATAGGAAGTTTAGAGTCCTGTTGGGTAAGGATTAAAGATCCGGGTGAGTCTAATTATCCTCTTCCTTCTCTTTTTCATATTAGGGTTTGTGTAGTTTCACATCTTATTCCAAATCCCTAAAACCCTATTTTTATGGTGAAATATAGGTTGAGGCTTCAAAGGATGTTTGAATTAGTATCTAAGAATATGATTAAGAGTTCATTCATCATTGGATTCAAGGTAGGTGGTCAACAAGTTATATCCCATAGTTTTGATGTGTATTTGTGCATGCACATTGTGTTCTTGGTGCCATACTATTGTTCATTTGGAATCATTAAATAGATTTGGTAAAATGGGTGTCTAAATGTTGAATAAAACCCCCTATGATCCCCGTGGATGCATGGAGAATAATTTAAAGGATTTAGGTCCATCCATGGGGTGCATCGACATTACCACATGTAGAAATTGGTAAATGAAGTTTAGAGTTGATGTGTGATAACATAGATCCATTTTGAACATGTTAATATGTCTATTTTAGTTGAAAATGGAATATTGATAGTTTTTATAGGGTTTTTATAATGTCATAAGGGGTTTTTTGGCATTGCATAAAAATGAGTTAAATTGGTTAAAGTGAGGATGTGTAAAATGGATTACTAAATATGTCAAAATGCCTAAGAGGATTAATGCATATGAAAATTTTGAACATGTTTAATTGGTAATGACTTTTGAATTGAATAATATGTTAAATGGGTTAATATTAGGGAACATATTTAATATTACTAATGGGTTGCATCATGAGAATGGTAATTGGGATAAATGAGCTATGTAATGTAAATGGTAATTGTGTTAATGGGTTATGGCAAAATATTAATTCCCATGTTGATTATTATGGATTTTGATTGTTATGTGTATTTTTTGTATATGTTTTTTTGTATGTTATGTGTAGTGAATGGATATATAATCATGTTCACGTGTCTTGGTAGTGTGGGGTATTTACTTGAGGTTATAGGACCATGGATCGAGTTAGACTAGGGCTCTAAACTCCAACCCACGCTGTACAAATTATGGATGGGGATGAAGGATCTATTCCCCTAATGGTTTAATTTGATTATACCACCTGGACTGAGGCTTCAAGGTGAGTGTGATTTATTTTTTATGATGTATTTTCCCCTAGTGAGATAGGGACTTGAATTATTCCCTTATGCATAATAGACGTTCGGTTTAAAATAGTTTGTAAATTATGTTGATTCCTAACCCATGGAACACATGATAGAAATGGATTAAGTAATAAGGAAGTTATAAATGAAAAAATGGTAACAATGATTGAAAATTTTAAGGTAGGTATTGTTAACTAATTTCACCCATGTTATCTTTTATTTAATTTTCATTTATTTAGTACTTTCATGAACAATCTGTTTAGATTGGATATTTTTTAGACACCATTGGTGGTGGCCTACTGAGTTGTACTCACACCCTTCTTGGGCACCTTTAGGTACCCAATAAGATTTCATGGTTGAAGATATGAACAAGGGAAAAGGACCTATGCTAGGGAGTTAATTCAGGATTGGGTTGTGCATGGATGAGGTTATGGATTTGGATTTATGACCATTTTGAGAATTTTCTATTTTTCTTTATTTTGGGTTTCCTACACTTTCAACATTGTTTGAATGACATGACATATTTATTGTTGGAATCTGAGTTGTACCCAGTTTGCGCAGGTGTTTGATTTTGTATGTTTACTATCATTTCATAATGTTTACACTATTAAATTTGTTATTTGTTGTAGATCACTATGGTAAATAGGGTATATTATCGCCACATGACTTGTAAGACCCCCACTACTTTTCGTAAAACTCTGGAAAATGGGGAGACGTGCTTTAGGTCATGTGGCGACTTAGCTCGAGGCAACAATTTAGTGAAACTCAGGCTGGAGACGTTATATAGTTGGCATCAGAGGAGGGTTTAGATAAATTTATAGATTAAGATGTATTTATTTCAGATTAACTTAAAATTTATAGATACCATCATGGGTATATAAGTTTGAGTTTGATCATAATTTCAAATTATTAGACATCCATTTTTGTGGTTTTAAGTTACTTATTTTAAGGTTACTAATGATATTTTTTGGAGATGTTTTATTATGTGAGGTATATGTGACCTTATGGTTAACGTGAAGGATTATTTCTTAAGAATGTCAATAAAGTTTTGAGTATTTTCATCATTTTTTTGGAACATCAGAGGAATTATATTAATATTATTTTAGTAGAAAGAAAACCTGTAGGTTGGGAGACAACCCATCATGTCTGAAAATGCTGTGGGTCTTGAACTCCCAATTAATGGGATACAAGGGTCAAACACCCACCATTGGACTATGTGATGTCTTATTTAGTATGATGTTATTATTTTTTAGTTAAAATATTTTATTTATAACAATTAATTTTATTTTAGGAACATATGTTTTATCGTTCAACCTCTATTGAAGCTGAAATGCTTGGGATCATCAATGCAGTTGAGATGTCAAAGAAACATGGATGATTTAACTTATGGATTGAATGTGAATCCACTACTGTTGTGCAGTAAATCAGAAATGGTGTAAGTCATTTTTCTTGGAATCTCAACCCATGGTGGAGAAATTTCTTGGACTCTCATTATTCCATGAACTATATCATCACTCATGCCTATTGTGAAGAAAAATACTTAGAGGATTGACTTGACAACAAAAGGATATTTTCTTCTGTGATAATAATAGTCAATGGTGTTCTATAAGATATTTTTTCTTTCTTTAAAAGATGTTATTTTAAAAAATATTCCTTTCATTTTTCATAACATTGTTTCTCATTAAAAAATGGGATTTTATTTCTGATAATGACATCATTTTTCTAAAAAAACAACTTTTTTATCATATAGATAACCATGGGATTGAAAAATGATTTTGTGATGAAGTGATTAATGATATTTTAGAAGAAGTTCAATATCTTTAGAACCTTATTTTATGAGGGTAAATAAAATATTATGGGATTTTATTTTAGGAATGAAGTTTGAATTATATTTTGGAAGAATATATTTTTTTAATATGGATTTATAGGGATATAATTTATTTAAGTAAATGATCAACATATTTTGGATATTATATGATTATGACATATGTATTTTTTTGTATATCACTTTATAAGAAATTGATATTATTTAGAGATAAATGTTAAGTTTATCTTGGAAGAATATGTGGTAAAATCGTTATAATATTTGGGTTTTAATATCTGTTAGGAATATTTTCAATAATTTTAAGGATCGTTATTTATATAATGATTTATTTTGAACTTCTTGTAATTACTATTGAAGTTTGGATATTAATGTATTATTTCTTCATATAAAGGTTTATTCATTTTGGGAATTATCTAAACTTGTGTTAGATATTTTGGTTTTGGTTAACATCTAAATATAGGATTAATAAATTGTTATCCATTAATAGAATTATGTGATCTGTTGTAACTTGATTTTAGTTCTTTAGGAATAAAAAAATTCATCTTTAATACTCATAATTTGGAGTAAAATATGAGATTTTGATAAAAATTTATTAAAGGATGAAATTATATTTTTTAGTAAGTATATTTCTTTTTTTTTCTTAGTATATATGGTAAATAAATTCCTTTACTCTTTGAAAATGATCTTAAAACAAAAATGTTATCATATTACCATTATTTTCTATGAAACTATGGTCTATTTCACACCACTGTGGTTTATGGTTTTGTGGTTTTCAAATTTATCTTAATCATTAAATTTATTGTGATCAATGATCTCTATCACTATCCATCATTATTTGAACTTTACAATTTTTTCCTCCATGTACATTTTTTCACTTCCCACTAATTTTACCCTATTTGGAATCCAAGTATTCCATATGACCTTCATACCCCCTTTCTCTCTTTTCAAGGGGAAGTTTTATTAACCCTTATTATGATGTGGGATTTGAACCAAGGATTTTTTTAAATGTCAATATTTTTATTAATGAGCTCTAGTCAAAATTTGGAGGATGAAATTTATTAAGGGTAGGTGGGGGGGGATACTACACCCAAAATTTTTAAAATAAGAACATTATGTTTGATAGCGTATGAAATACACCACACCAAGCCTAAAAAAACCACGAAGTACTATTATTTTATTATGGCCATTATAAATTAGGCATGGAATTAGTAGGTATGAATAGGAATTAAAATATCATGAATTGTATATAATTTCCCTAATCACTACAAATTTATTTCTAAATTATTAGAAAATAAGTACTCATTTTTTAGTAAAGTAATTTTATTCGTGAAAAATATGTTTGCTTAAAAATGGGACTTCTTACCTTTTGTATGATAATATCATAATTAATTTATTTAAATTTAAGAAGTTTTGTTGGATAAAAAGTATAATTTTTTTTGAAATCATCTTGTCAATATTATCTTAGAGTGATTTTTTATGGATTTTTCTGAAAGGTTTGATTTTCCATCAAATAGTAAAAATACTGATTTTTATTGAAAAATATATTTTTGTTTCAAACATTTAAAAAATTCTATTTTATTTTAAAATGGTTAAAAAGTAAAATTTGTTATATTATATTTTCATTAATCCAATTATGTTAATTTGAATCAATGTTATGATTGAATTTGGTATAAAATATTTTTATACTTAAAATATATTTTCTAAAAAATATTTTTCATTGAGTTTTACATTTTAATATTAAATTAATTTCCACCACTTGTAGAAATTGAATATTGAAAAATGGATTCTATATTTGGAATAAGGAGGTAAAAATTTGATAAATTGGAACCTTTTATTTTTTTGTCATTATGAATAGTAACCATAGTAAATAATTTTCAGCATGGTAAGGGTAAATCTAATAATAAAGGTTAAAAATAAAATGATAAGGAATACAAAGTGACCCTAAAACTTCCATTTATCCTATTTTATAGGTTTAGATCAACTATTTCATTCCAATATTATTAAATATGTCGACTTGGTTCCATATTTCTTTGATTTCAACCTTTATATTTTTTATGTAAATAAAAGTAAAAAATATCATTCTATTTGTTTTATTATCTTTAATTTTTTGACATATAGATAAATAGAGGCTATGTTTACTTATAAATGGTTATTTGAAAAATAAATTAATTTTTTTATGGTAATTTATTTATTATTTTTAGTGATGAAATAATTACCTTAAATATTTGTGTAACACCGACACAATATTTATTTAATTAATATAAACATAAAACACATGATTCTAAAAATATCAAAAGTAATATTATTTTAATGATTTTTTGTGTTCCCCAATTTTTTTATATAAATATAATATTTTACAGGTGCTTTAAAGGATTAGATTTGATTTCAGTTACTATCATGTTGTTTCAAAATTCAAATTAAATTAATAGTGTCCAAAATGATATTGATTATATTTTATGATAAATAATATTTTGTTAAATTATTTAAAAGTCATAAAAATATTTCAAAACAGTAGTTAGGATTATAAATAGTGTAAAATATTATCCCTAGGCCATTTATGATACAATTACTACCTTATAAGTAAAATTATAACCCATTAATATTGAAAAAGTCATCTCCATGGTTAAGGTTTAAATTGGATAACCCAAAGGTTAATTCATAAGATAAGGTCTAAAATGATATTAATACATGTAAAAATTTGATTGGATGATTATATTAAAACCATATTATCCTAATATTACAATACATATAATTTAATAACCATTTTACATGAGTTAGACACATATTATATTATAATATTTCATGTAATTCAAAAATGACATAAATGAAATTTTATAATAAATAATGTTTTATTAAATTATTTAAAATTCCTAAAAATCCTATCTTCGAACAAGTGATTGGGGTATAGTTTTATAGAGAACCCACTCTCATCTTCTCTATAAACTTCAATATCCATTTAGCTCAATCAAGACCTATCTAAATACCATCTTAACGTACCTCCCCATGTTTTAGATGTCTTATTTTCGGATGAATTCAAAAACTAGTGGGATTAAGGTTTAAAGCAATAGAGATTGTCTGAAGAAGAGGTATAAATTTTAATTGAATGTATTTTTTAATTATTTATTCTTATACATAATTAAAATATTATTTAAACATGATGAAATAAAAAAATCAGTATATTTAATATACTAAGTTGTTTTTATGTTATTTAAATACCCTATATATATCTCATCTTCCATCAAATAGGAAACAAAACCATTATTTGTGTGTACGGTGGACTAACGGCTCAAAAACTGATATTTTTTTCCATAATCACATATTAGGAATACTTATAATGATAAATTTATTGTTTATATATTATAATAATGAAATAATTTTCATTTTTAAAAGATAATACATTATCTACTTTCTTACATTTCCATCCATTGAAAAATGATAAAGTTGTTTTTGTGTACATGTGGACTACCACCTCTACGATGCCATGTGATTCATTTTACATCACCACATCACATGGATGGTATATATGAGTTTATATAACGAATTAAGATAGTATTTTTGATATAAATTTTATTATTAAAAGATAAAATAATACTTACCTTTTTTGTTCTATGATTGTTGAAAAATGGAAGCATTACTCATATGTACACATGACCAACCATCTACCTGATCAAAAAATATTTCATTTTTAATAACCATATATTATTTTTAGTTATAATATTATAATTTATATTTAAAAATTATAATTATGTCATGATTATTATTTCAGATGTGACAGAATAATGACCTATTTGACCATAGTAAATCTACCGAAGACATTTTTGACATATGAGCCAAATATTGTCAAAACGTATAATATGAAACTAATTGATTAAGTAATTGATTATAACATTGTAAAATGAAAAATAAAATGGGAAAAGGTTTTTAATAAATTAAATAATTAACATAAGTTTATTTTTTAGGAAGATAAGGAATGTACACGATGAGTCAGACTCGAGGTAATGAATACTTTTCTTTAAAAACTCATTTTTAATATTTTTAATATTTATTTTCTAAATATTTCTCTTCCATGTCCATATTATACAAATTATTTTGTAGATTTATTTATATAGGATTTAAATAATTATAAATATATGTATTTTACTTTTTATTTTCTTTTAATGGTTTTCAAAAGGAATATTTTTTACTTACTTTATACGAACGTTTTCAAAAAAAGATAAAAAGGATTATTCTATTTAAATAGATATGATTTCTACAATTTTTACTCCACCATAACCTTTATTAGATATTTTGATCCCTTTATAATATTTATTGTTTTATTCAAATAAAAACCCTCTTTTCCTTTTTTTTTATTATTTTCAAAAAGGGTTTAAAATAGAATTGATATTTTAATATCTGGAAATTTTTTCTTATAGGTGAAAAGAATATTTTTATGAGTGTAATGTTGAAAAATAAAATATTATATGTATTATTATTATGTTATGGTTCATGGTAATTGTTTAAGATGATGGGTGGTTCTATTATTAACCAATTAAAAGTAGTTCTCTTATAGTCAATGTTTGGCTAGGTTTGTGATATCCCTTCAATACATTGGGTAAGATTATGTTGGAAGTTGTCCGTAAAGGTTATTCCATTTGTAACCATAAAGGTTATTTAATTGGTAACCATGATGGTTATCCAATTTATAATCATGAAGATTATTATATATGTAATAGTGATATTAAAATGATTCCTTAGTTTACAAATGTGATTTATCTATGATTTCTTTGTGGTTTTATGGAAATATTATGATTTCAAAAAGGTATTAAATTTTTTTAAAGGAAGCTATATGATACATATTGAGGGTGAAATTTATAAACTTTTAGAAACAATTTTCATAGTTTTGATGATTTATAAGAAAAATGTATGATTTTTATTTTTCATTTAATATTTCTTATGAAATGTTCTATGAAAATCTTTAGGAAGATAAGTTTATTTCTTTGGTGAGAAAATTTTTATTTTGAGTTCAAATTTTATTTCAAGAAAGGATTTTTTTATAAGTATTCATAATCAAATAAGTTTATTTATTTATTTTATATCCATTATTGATATTTTTTTACTCATCCAACATTTTAAAATGTTTTTAATACGGTTTAATAATGAGTATAAAGGTTAAATATTTTATAGTTCCTGACATGGATGTTACCTTTGATGAAACAAGAAAGTATTTATAAAGAAATTATTTTGTATGAAAGATGGATACTTTGTTGAAATATTCACCTTGGAAAAGTTTTCATTATTCTATAAAACTATATAACTAAAAGGTCCTTAGGTATGTAAGTGATCAAATATTTCAGTCTGATGTCATGTGTTTTGAAGGGTTAAAATTGGGTCACATTTATCAGTATTAAATCTAGAAATGCAATGATTAGGTTTTTAGCATCGAATCCAGGAGTGAGGGTTTATAGGTGTTTTAAATAATCAGTCTAGTTTATGAAAATTTGCAATGATTAGAATAAAGGATATTTTTTATATCAATAAACATTTTAAAATAACCCCATATTAGAATGGGCATATAAATTTCATTAATTATCACCCATGTACTCATCAGTTATAATTATGAGGTATTAAAATTTCCACAATTAAAAATATTTATCTAATATATAGATTTCTCCTAGATTAATCAAATAGAAAAATTTTGAGAAGGTTTTTAAGGGTAACTTATCCCACTTTAATCAAACATTATCCCAAATTTTTATCCAATATGGGAGAGTTTACATATAGTAAAAAAGGTATACATATAAAAGGGAAGAATAAAAAATAATAAAATAAAAAAAATTATTCCCTATGTAATGTAACTTATTTTACATGATCCTCTAAATGAAAATATTTTATTGAATTTCATGAACTTGATTTAAGTGGTGTTCTTTTTTAAATTTCCATAAGATAAAATTTTTAACTTTAGAATGGGTAACTTTAAAATGATATATAAATAATATTCAAATTTTAGTGCTTATAAAAAGATCAAATCCCATTTATTTTAGTAGAAGAGTCAAATATGATGGGTAATGAGCTCAAAAATAAAATAAATACATGGTTATAATGAAATAAGATAAAAATGTTGAAAAAGTTATTAAACAACAAAAATAAGAGATGGGATATCCTAATATTACTAGATCTCCTTCTCAGTATCACTATTGTGCAACTCTGTACCCTCCATTGAATCCTTATGGCATGAGGTAGTGGACACTATATCCTATTGATTGCGATCTTCATGCCATTAAGTGATTACCTCACCCTCACCTAGTAATATATGAGTTATAAAATGAACTATAGACTGCTACTAATAAGTGAGACCAACCAGATATAGGATAAAAGTAATGTTTTCTAGGGAAGGTGTGATAGTATTTTTTTGAGATATTTATGTCTAATTGGTAGTTAGATATTGTTTGGATCCATGGTACCATATATGATCTATCTATTATTGAGGAGATATTGGTTCATAAGTGGTGGTTTCTAGAATAGGATACATCTTAACATTCCTCCCTAGAATATACTTAGTACTGGTAGTGGAAGTTGGTCTTATATCAAACAGGGGATCATGATTCTCGATCACCTTCCCATATTAATCCTCTTTGATTAAGATAGAGACCATATATTTAGAAATAGGTTCTATAAAGTGTATCTTAGTGGGTGAATGCATCATATTTCTCTTACCCTTTCACTTAGCATATATATCTAACCAGAGGAAAGCCTGAGAATTTTCCTAAGTACAAGTGGCCTCATGTATAATTGCCTAAGTGGGTGGAGTCAACCACAAGAATATCTAAAAAAAGTGGAATAATGGTGGGGTGATGTGGGTGGTTGATATAGATTAATGAGTGGGCTTGAAATGAAATGTTTTTATAAACCTTATTAGTGTCCTTTGAGGTGATTTTTGTGAAGGAGATAGTGGTGGCATAAGTACAAGTGTATCTAGTTGAACATGTTGTGGTTCTTATGAAAATTTAGGAAAATATAATCTTGTAACTCAATATTATTCTATAAGGAATATAATAAATATCTATTCATCTCCACTTGAGAAATAGAGATGGTGTAACACTATTGGGGGATGATTTTGCTCAAGGTATGGGAGCAGGTCATAGATGTATGGTAGCCTAAGAGTGGTCCTCATTAACCCAATCCTCCCTCTTTATAAAAGTATACTCATCACACCATTTTCACATTTCCTGACTTTATTTTTTATCCCATCTTACGTAAAATAGGTATATTAATAAGATGGATCTTTCCAAGAGAGAAAATTAGCATGGAAAATTTAAATTATCCAAATGTTTTTCCTAGATGAGTAATTAAATTTCATTAATGATTCTTCCATTGTATTTGTTTGTGGACCTCAAAGTAGAAAGAAATTTGACATTCAATTTTATCATACTCATAATAAAAATGTAATCTAATAAAATCAGACCAAGTTTTCTCAATTCCTCATGAGTCACCCATTGTAATCCAATGATGTGTGATTACATGATAGATAATTATAAGGTGGGAACCCTTTAGTTGTGCATTCTTATACTTGGACATTCCAAGGGGTTTTGTCAGATTTACTGTGATATTAAACTAAGAATCTGTATGGGGGTCTTATGGGGCTATAAAATCAAATTTTTATAGAATTTAGTCCTAATAAATTCATGAGTATAAATTCCAATCCATATATTAATTTTTTTGAAGATAAATTCCAATGCTAATGAATTATCCAAACTGTTACATCTTCATGATCATATTTTTTAAAACTCTAGTGTTAACTATTTATTATCCTACTCAAAAACCTATAAAATGTGATAAAGATACATGGATTATAATGCCTCCATTATTGGACTATCTACACAAATATTCTTATTGAACTATCTATCAAAGGTCATGTTTGTTATAATCATATCCATTTGAATATTGCATTCCCATTATTGAAGCAATGGGATCCTGAATTGAAGGCACCAATAAAAGTTTTTTTTTTTGGGATGAGTCCTCACTCAAAGAAGAATTTGGATTTTAGGAATAAAATGAATTGGGGATTTTTTTAAGGATGATAATAGGATAATTGAAATTTCCAGTGGTGGTGGAGGGTTATTCGTGAAGGGTGATGGAAATTCAATTAGAAAAAGGGGACAATAGTGTTAGTTGGGAAAGGGGGTGTTGGATGAAATGAAAAAGGCGTAGGAATGGGTTAAAAATCAACATAAATGGGTTTAGAGATTATTTAATAATTAATTCTGTTATAATATGAGTGATTAGGTTGTCCAAGGGCCTCAGTTAAGGAATAACTGAGAGAGAGGTAGATAAATGTACATGACACATCATAGGGTTTTCACTAGATATTTAAATGATTCTATAGTATTTTGGTCTGATTATTGTGTCTAATATATGATTCAAATATTATGAACCATATTATTTATAAAAATATGGCCATTAATATTATGTGGTGTGACTTGATACTTCATGGTGAAACCACGTGATGTTTCATTTTCACGTTGCGGCTTTTGATTATGCCTTCAACATGAAGGGGAACCAATGAAAATTTATGCTTATATAATTTTACAATCTTAAGGGTATTGTGGAGTAGCATTAGGTGTTTCACCATAATGTTTTTTTTGTAATTTTCTATGAGCAATATTTTGGGGTACTTATATAGTGTGGTGTAGAACCTCAGGAAAATTTAGTGTCAGGATATCTCTCTCTACTCAAGGAGTTGTGGTATGGCCTCGATTGATGTGATATGAGTGTGGTATTATTATTTCATTTAGGGGTTACATTATAATGTATCCTTGACCCCTTGAAAATTTCATGATTCTATAATTTTCATCCCCCTTTGATCTTTCAGTATAAAAGATGATGTTATATTTGAATTAAAAATTACAAAATTCATACGTAAAAAAGCATTATAGAATGCAAGAGTGTGTTGATCCATTATTTTGAATGCCTTTGAAATATTTACTCTATTCCTCAGAAAATGGATTAATAATCCTATATCAAAATTTCAATACTATATTATTATTATAAGTTTAGAGTTAAAGAGATTAAATAGGGACTTTGATAAAGTTAACTCAGAGTCTATAAAGTGACACATACATTCTAAAGAATCTTAGCTAGAGATATAATAATAGAAATTACAAATGTAAAAGAAAAAATACACATCTTTCCTCCCATAAAGTGTTTCATTTAAATTTATAACATCAAAATACCTTAGTATCATCTTTCAAAACCCAAGGAATGTAAATTATCCACCTGATAATGCTCAATATTATACGTGGGTATCCATATATTCACCTTGATGTCTAGTTTCTCATTCTTCTATATCTTTATAGCCTTTTGTGGGATGGTTCTTATCCCCAAGAAATGTGACAAACATCTCAGCTTGAGTTTACTTATGAACAAACCAAATAATGAGTTAAATATAAGTACATTGCCTCTCTAGTAAAGATCATTCCTTTGAATGTGTTGGTCTGCCACTTTTTTCTTCTCCTTATAGATGGCAGTATTGGCATAAATATCTTTTTTAATATATTATAGATCATCTATCTACAATAGTATCTTATTTTAAGCTTCATTATCCTCCCAAATGATCACTGTTCAACCTACACCAAAAGGATACATGATTTCCCACGTGCTAAACAGAATAGATACATTCCAAATGGTGTATTTTAGGTTTTTTAGTATTCCTACAATGTGTCATCAAGTATTATGGACCCATCTTTTTGTCTGGTATTAAAGTTCTTCTTTAAAACCATATCTATATCCATGTTATGTAGCTTTAATTGTCCTCACATTTTATAATCTTATAAATTAATTTTGTTTTATCAAACTCTAAACTTTTCAAGAACTCCCCTTAATAGGTGGTTTTCAATGTATGTGTTTGAATTGATGAGGGTATTGTAAAAACTAGGGGGGCCTATATTGATGATTTTTTTAATTTATTTTAAACCTTTCCCTTCTTTAACTCTTTACTTATTCAGTGTATGAATCTATTTATTCCTTTCACCTAATCATTGGTGGCATTCATGCATATTATAAAAACAATAAAGAAGATAATAAGGCATAATGGTTTTTTTATCATGGGTCAACTCCTTATAAGATGACTATATCCCCGATGACACATGGTTGTTATCCCATGCTCACATATTTCTTATTATTATCAAGGAGAACACGAGAAATAGTATTTATTTAGACATGTTATCTTGGCATAGACCATGCAAAATTCAAGAAAAAACTTTCTATTCAAACGATGAATTTAATTGGGTTATCCTCTCACAGATTAAAAGAATTTGGCCTACAATGCTTGAAGTTAGATATCTGATGTGGCTCAAGCGTCTCTTATATAATTTAAATGTATTTAATATTCCTTAGTCTACAAAATTAGAATGGATACAAAAATATTATTTAGTACTTATTATGTCATGATGTCATATACTAGATCTCTCATTTATTTTAATTTCTTAGTTTATAGAATTTCATACATAATTATTAATAAACTCTCTTCCCCTTCTCATTTAGTACATAAATATAATATATTCTTTTTCAAACTATATCCCTAAGTTTCCAAATTTATGTACGTTCAAGATAATTTCACCACCAAAACTCTTTTCAATTTGATACGCTTAATTCCTCGGTGTATATATTATAAATTCATCCTCACTCTATACATTTATATTTTACATAAATCTCATATATATATATATCTATATATGTATTAATTGAATATTTTTGGAATATTATTTCTATTTTAAAATTTTGAAAAATCCTTATTACATGGAAGTATAATTTTCATTATAATTATTAAAATAATCCAAGTTAATGTCCTCCTCCAATTCCTACATAATACTAGATATGATCACTCTCAAAGGATATTTTAATATCACAATCTTATTCATCCAAAAAATGTTATATATTTAATTATTTTTAAATATCTCTATGATTTTATGAATATCAAAACACCATGACATATCCTATGGTGTGGATATTTTCATGATGGATATTTTTATACTTATAGGGTTGATAAACTCTCAAAATGGTCACCCAAAATAGACTATGGATTGATCTATGGCATTTTAATTTTCAAAATTCACCTTCCATGTGAGTCACCAAGATCACCTCCATAACATATCCCAAATCTCTATTTCTTGCAGGTGGAAATATTTTCTAAAACACTCACTAAAATTGATGGCTCCACATCCTCCTGCCTGTTTCTGGTGTTGTTATAGAGCACCTAATTCATGAATCCTCCATAGTAACCAAAATGCCCATGGAAAATTCACTACAACATAGACATATTCATTTTATAGTGAACACGAATTATACAATGGACTTTACAACTTTATATTCCCATTTTGTAGTGACATGTAACTCATCTTAGAGCCAACATATCCCTCAGATGGTCTTCTTTTAATTTCTACCTGTATTATAATATCATTTAATTGTTTAACCAATGAATATTAAAGAAACAAAATTATACGATATAATATTCTTTAAAATTAATTAATTATGGAATTCTCAATTATTATAGTTTTTATAGGACTTTATAATTATTATGAAAAGAAAAAGTCGAACAACTTGACATAGTCTTATGCCCACTCAAAGCCATATGGGATAAGATATAAAGTCATAAATGGGATGAGAAAGTCTTTCATTGATCCTCTAGTAAAGTGGATACACAAACTCATTTCAAAGTCATATTATTTAGCTCTCAAATTTATATATTCTACAGATTAAAACTAAGATATCCATACATTTACTCAAGCTTAATCAGAAATTTTTTAACTATACTTAATGCCTTCTTCAACACTTCCCAAAATTTTAAAATATTATACACATTACTTAACAGTTATCATATCAGGAATGAATTCCAATTCCAAATTATCAATAAGATGGAAATTTAGAACTTCCACCATGTGTTTTTGAAAACATTTATTCATTAAAAAATCATATCCTTAATCATGAAGTACAACACAAACTATCATCACATGTAATCTTCACGGACATACAATATTCATCATTATAAATACTCCATGTAATTCTTCCTCTTATGTTTGTAAAATCTAGTTAAATCAAATTTATATATGGAAAAGTAATAAAAAATATATTTAAACATGAAATGATCTTTTACAATTGTACATATATCCATTAATATCATGGAATAAATACTATAAATTATCAAATATAATCTAAAAGATTCTAAAAATAAACTCGAAGTATCTTCCAAAAATTTGCAAACAACACTTCTTATAAGCCTCATGGTTGGTATTCAATCCTCATAATGTATTCAAAACTTAACAAATAATAATAATAATACCTTTATTGGTACCTCTAGTATTCTTTTTCATTATAATACTAGGGAACTCGCATTAACTTCCAAGCTGTCTAACTTCTTATCAATATACTTGAGAACTTTAAACTACTTATAATACATTCAACATCAATATATCTAAAACATTTAACTTTACGTGGTTCCTTCTATACTTATTGACATAAAATGAAACACAAACACAAAGTGGGTTCAATCATCATCCCCTTTTTATTTTTTGTTAACAACAATGGAAAAAATGACATGTAAATATTTTTTTATTCTTTTCCCATTTTCTTATTAAGTAATTATTTTTTTTATCTCACCCTTATTGACAGTAAATAAAAAGTGTATGGATGAAGAAAATATCATTTCATAATTTACCATCAATTAACCTACTTAAAGACTACATGAGACATGAGAGGTGAATAAAATATTAGGTTATGATTCAAAGATCAAAGTTGTCCATAATTAAAGAGAATATGATACAAAACCATATAAATAACCAGAAATAATTCATAATCTATCAAAATGTGCTCAGGTTGATACGAAGTGATACTAATTGATAAATGTAGTTTTATTTGTAATAATAACCTGAGTTTCTACACTCATATCAATGCATAGGTTAAAAAAATTCAAGTATAAATAGCAGTTTATAAACATAAGTGCTGATATATCTTCATGATGTTTTGTCTTTTATGTCATTGATAAAATGAATTTCTCCCACATAATATTAAAATTGATTCTTGATAAATCAAGGATGAGAGAATATAAATACATAATTTTCAAGGACCATTAGATGATAACTTTATATAAATTTTATATTTATATGAGATTTAATGTTCTGTTATCTACTAAAGATCAACTCCCCCTGAATGGATGATCTCCATATTCACCTTATCAAAGTTGATATATTCCTTAGAGTTTATTTAGAGTAATAATTGATAAATCCTACAATGATGGTGACTTTTTCAGATATTTAATATTTATTCCAGACTAATTCACTTCATTAGTTCTCTATTTTATAATAAAAATAAACTTCAATTCCCTACAATGAAAGTATATAAATTCAAAACAAATGATATGGGAATTAGGTGTAACCAATTTTTATAAATGTAGTGAGAAACAATTCAAATAATATATTCTCAACCGTGATACTCTAATATTTTTGACTTCACTTCTGGGAAAATTATCCATGATTTACCTATTGGGTTTCAAGGATGTCTTTGGTATCATGAATTTATTATTCTTCTCAACTATTTCATTGTGTGGGTTCTTTATCTTAACATGTTCCATAAAATCACTTGCATAACTTGGTTCAATATTAAAATTCATTATGTTTTCTTCATGGACTGGAATGATTGGTAGGAAATCCTTTTAGTTGCATCTAGTATAGTTGAAACTTCAACAGAACACCTCTTAAGATTCAAGGCTATCATCTTTTGAAAAACAATTATGAAATTTTATTTCTTATTAATGTATAATATTATACTTACTATTATTATTTTCCTTCAATTGTGTTTTATTCATTTTTTTCTCTTTTTAGTCGGTCCACCCATATTACTAAATATTCATTAATTGTGTTATCAACCTTTTTGATTCTTCTATATGGAATCTCAAGTGATTTATTCAGAAGGAAGGTCTATTTATTTTTATCTTAGATTGATTTTCCATTATTAATGAGATTTATTCCTTTATTATATCTATCCATGTCTTATTTTTATGAGTATATTTAATTTAACCTTATTAAATAATATAAGCAGTTGATCCTTTTAAGTGTTACTCCCTTATCAAACTTCTTAGGCATATTTTGAACAACATTTCACCTTTTTTATTCAAAAACGATAAATTTAATTTCTTTTTGACATGATATTTCTTTTTTATTTTTAGTATTATCTCTTTAGTTGAATTTAAAACATGATTGGTGGATTTATACTCGCATGTTTCTTCCCTTTTACCTCATTGGTTTAAATCCTCACATAGATCTTCAATGATTTAAAATATGTTTGAGGAAAATCTATTATTCCCATATTTATATGAGTTTTTATTTTACTAAGTATTTTTACCCATTAATGTAGGATTTATTTTTCTTATATAGGTTAAAATTTTATTCCAAATCATTTTATCCCTATTTTCAAACATGTTATAGTTCAAATAAGGACAGAAAAATCTTATTTTATTGCTGAGATCAATAGTCTATATAGATATATTATCTTTATTTATTTGATATTTATTAGATTCAAAAGAGACTTATTTTGGGGAAAAACTCTCATATACTTGATTCCAACCACATTGGATGTTGTGGTGGGATCCTCAACACTTTTCCTCATCCACGATTTAAATAATTTTACATTTAAACATATACTGTGAATACAAAAAAATTAAATAATAATTATTTTTTGATGTGTATGATAACTTTTCTTCTTTGGAAGATTTAGATTGATAATTAGATGATATCAAGATATTATTTCCACTAGATATAATATTTTTAGAAAAAAAATCCACCTTAGAAGTTTGTGTTTAAACAACTCACTTTTTAATTTCTTATGAAGAATTAGCTTGAACATTCCGCTAATTTTCCAATTTGATATCAATTTCAAGATATTTTATATTTAGGATTTTTTTATCATCAACCACTACTTGTATTTTTTCTTCACACTCCCTTTGGATATTATCAATAAACCACTCATAATCTTCATTCATTTTAAGTTTCTATTTCAATAAATATCGAAGCTCTTTGATCACATTGACGTTGATATATAGTTGTGCATTATTGATAGATATTATTTATTTTTATACATGTATATTTTAATAAATTGTTTTCTTATATTTTTTACTTTTATTTAGTTTAATTTACCCAATAATTTTCAAAACCAGTTAACCTTTCTTCAAGGTTCATATTTATTTCACCTTCAGATCTAATCTGTTTGGAGATCTTTACACATGTTCGAACTTATTTCAGATCATGAAATCTAGAAATATGGAATTATATTGTTTGGTGAGATATACACTCATAATACCACTTTTTCTAGTGATTTATATATTTTTAATGATTATTCTTCAATATACTACAAAAATATCTAGAAATCTAAGTGACTATATCTATGGGGAAAATATAAATTATGACTTCTAAGGAAGAGATTGATTCATTATTTGAATCATAATAAATGTGGTCTCTTCTATAGGTGATTGGATCCCAGTTATATCAACTTCATGTAAATTATTAGAATATTTTTTAGTTGATGTACTATGAATTTCCTTGATGGTAAATTATTCTACCATAACTTCTCCGTCGATGTAAGATTTTCCATCATAAGATATAGAGAATGGGTAAAATAATTTATCCTTTTATTTATATTAGATAGAAACTGTATTCTTATTTTTTTGTTTATATTTTCTAACGTATTATTTGATATAGAAATTTGTTTTTTAGTTGATACAATTGATCCCAGTTTTGATTGCATTTTTTCCTTCGTAATAGTGTTGGATCATAATGTATATGAATATTTATAAATTAAAGTGGGAGGGGGGGGGGGATGAATTGTAATTTTAAAATCATTCATTTTTATCCTTAACATAAACTTTAGTTTAACAAGGTCAAACAATTCGTATTCAAAAAACCTATTAAGTATTTAAATGGTAATCTAACTTAGAACTTAGGTATCATAAAGATATCATAAAAAATTAGATTCCGATATGTGAGTAAAAAGGTTATAATGATAAATTTATTCTATCTTAATAGTGTATAGAATCATAATCTACAAGTAGTGGTAATGTAATCAGAGTTTAATCATGTTCTTAGTAGAAAACTATACAATCAAAGTATAAAAAATAATATCATAGTCATGATCGTTAGGATATATCAGAGTGATATCATATTTACTATGTAATACAAAGTAAAATAGTTTTATTGTAATAATATAAATTATGATAAACAATATATAAAATAGAAACATGAATATAAAAGTACCACATTCTATTATATAAAGTGGAAATAAAATAATTGTAATAAAACAAGTAATAAAAATAAATGTAATTCTTTTAAACCAAAGAGTAGGGTATCAAATAATACAGGATAAATGTCCCTTATTTTATACTTACAATAATGTATATATTTCCCTTAGTAGGAAAGGCCCTTGATATGATGATCAGTTTTTCTTACTATCCCCATGATCCCTCAATATGATGGATCAGATTTTCTATTTTCCTATTGTTAGTGGTCCTCAATCTAATGTATTTGATTGTTTCTTTCTATCCCTCTAAGCACTTGATCAATAAAATCATATCTCTATCTTCATAGCCTTGTAAGACCTATATTGTATTAAAAAAATATGAACACACAAAGATATTACAAAATAATTTATTAAGGAGACAACCAGACAATGTTTCTTTAAGAAGGAATCTCTCTAAAGTAATACAAGAGACTAAGAATAATATGTTCATGATTTTTAGACTTTATAAATTTTGAGAGTGACATGGAATAATCTTCTTTAAACTCTTCAAATGATTTAGTATTTATAGGTGACCATTCCAACATTCATCTTGATCCTCCAACGGTCACATTTTCTTGGAGATTTTCTTCGGGACTTGGAAACTTGGAACTTCAAAAGGTATCTCACAAAATAATGTCTAACTTTATTTTTCAATAAACCATTACAGTGTAAAAATTTATTCTAATACAATAGAAAATATTTTTTTGTATTTAGAATTTAAACTTTAGTCAATCCGATGGATTTTCTTACAGAATTTCATCATGATAAATTATATTAGAGTGAATCCTATTTTTATCAGTTCTAATATAAAGTCCAAATATAGAGAATATTTTGGTTAAAAATTTAAGAAAAAAGACTTCAATATGATTTGATGAAGGTGGATCTAATTGTTATTAGTTTCATACTCAATATGATAATCTTAATGAATAAAATTAGTTTAAGTCTTAGAATACTTTACAACTATTTAAAAGTATGATAAAAATATATGTTTTCTAAAAAAAATCCTAAAACATACATTGGACATAAAATTTAGTAATCATGTATTTAGTAAAGTGTTTGTGATTTACAAAACAAAAGGAATAGAAAAGTGAAAAAGAAAAGTTTTACTAAAAAACTCCCCCGTTTTAGAATGCAAAAACCACATGACTTAAATAAGAAATAACTTTGAAAATCTTAACACCATTATCTTTTTGTTACACTGTATTCATAATTTAGATTGTAATACTTATCCTCCCGAGTTTATAACTCATATGAATAAAATGATGAATATGAGTAACTCCCCCTTTGTAAAAGAAATATTCCTAAGGATTGTATTCTATTATTTAAATATATTTCTCTCCCCCTTACTTAAACATATCCCATTTATCCCACTTTTTAAACTCATCCCCCTTTCTTATTTTCAAAAAGTAACGGGTAAGAGTCTTGTAATAAATAAAAATAGGTAAGAGAAACATGTATACAAAATAATATAATGAAGTAATTATCATATAAAAATGAAATAAAATCTAACCATTCAGAATTAAGAGATATTAAAATAATTCATAATGACATGAAAAATTTCTTCATTGATGAAAATGTTTACAAAAACAGTGATTACGACAAGAGTTCATAGAAAAAATTTAAACTTTCTTTAGCATCTGGGATATCATGGTGTTCTTTAACATTTTTAGCTCCTTTATATATTCTTACATATTTGAAATTAACTCTTCCTGATACAGGTTTTTCTTTTTTGGATCATATAATATTTCCACTTGAGTTTGAAGCTTTTCAACCAAATATCCATTTCTATTTTTAGAGAAATGTCTTCATCTTTATAATACTCGATTCATGAGATATTATACTGTATATAATTCAACTTTAATTCTAAATACTTGGCATCTTATGTATTATTTTCCATTTTTTTTTTAAAATCTTCCACAAAGTTCACCCTTTCCTCCATATTTTCTGATAATTCACTAAAGGTTTCTATAGATTCATCCATGTATTTATTTAATTATTCAATTGATTAGTCCTACAACATGATTTCAACTTCAATATTATGTTACCACTTTAAAACATTGTTACATGCTTCATTTTGTGCTTGAAAACTTTTTTAAGAATTTTTAGCCTGGCCTTATTTCGAATAACTCTTCCAGATAAAACATTAACTGACTTTAATTTATAAAGTTGAGTTTCTTACACAAGATTGATATTTCCTTCAAGCCTGGGAAAGCAAGTAATTGTTTCTTCAATTATCTGTAAATATTGAGTAATATAATGTACTCTTTTAATTGTGATTATATCCACTGAATCAGATATTTCAATCTTAGGAAATATTGGATGAGCTATTTCAAATTACACTTGCTTTCTTTTTCCATTTTCAAATTTATTTGAGAGTATCTTCTCAATTATTTGACCACAAATTTTCCATAAGAAACATAAATTGTATTAAAATCAATATTAATACATTTATTAACTTTTTGTTTTCAGTTCTGTTCTTGTTCATCCTTCTTGGAGGAAGATTTGATTTCTTGAATTGATGGAGACTTTTGTTTCTCAAGACTTATGGATTTTCCTTTTTCATTTCCCAGAGAAGACAATTATTTTTAAGAATATTGTGATGTTATTTAGAAAATAATATCAGATAGGAGATATTCTTTATGATCAGTTTTATTTTCTTCCTCTTCCACTTCTTATTTCTCTTCCTTTTCATTTTTAAGTTAATTATCTTGAACTTCATTATATTGATTATAACCATTCTCATCTTCATTATATTTAATTAATTCATATTTTTCTTCTTCATAATCTTCCATTTATTTTCATACACTATATTCTCAAACACCTTTAGTTTCTTTTTCTATAATATCAATTTCTTCAGCACCTTATTCTATTTATTTTTTAAATTCATCATAGAGTTTTTTTGTTCTTAAATCACCTTTCCCAACTAGAACTGATTATTTATACACAAAAACTTATTTTCCCATATCTATGATCGATAAAACATTGACATAGACTTGATAAGTTTCTAGAAAAGACAATTCGGCATCTGTATTTGATAAAAAACATTTTTTTATAGAAACATCTACTCCATTCATTAAGGAATCAACTAAAGTTCAACTTTGAACTTTCTTCTTTTGATTATTCTCTTTGGATTATTTTTATTATATTTTATATCCATGGATTTTTATAGATAAATTATTAGTAGGGTTAGTATGAATTGAGGATCTCTATATTTACTTTCTTCTCTTTTCTTTCTCCATTCATTAGAAACATCATTCAAGAATTTCTATTGCTTATTTTTTTATTGGGGGAAGAAAATCAGACTTTCTCTTTTTCTCAATATTCTCAAATTTCTTTGACTTAGAAGATAGTTATTCTTATAATGAATAAACTTGGGTATTCTTTAAAAACATATTTTATTCAGTATCAAATATATACTTCATACGTTCTATTGTGTTATCACTAATAGATGTCATCTTTTCTCTAAGGTCATTGGATTATTTTCTATTTTGAAAGTTTACATACTTGCTTCAATCAGATTTCTTTTCAAAGTTATAAACATTATAATATGAGACATAACTGAACAGGATTTGATATTCTTTATTTTCAAATGAACAAAACTAGCTAAATTGATCTTCATCATGTTAACTAGGTAATCCAAAATAAATATATCAGATACATTTAGAGTATCTCCATCCCCCTTTCTCAAATTTAGAAACCCTTACATCCAAAGGGATATAACTCTATACTTCAGAATGAGATAGGTAAAATTTCTTTTTTCACTATCTAAGTCATTGTTAAATAATTAATTTTTTGTCTATTTATTTGTTAAACTTACCCTTAGAATTAGGTAGTTTAGTTAATGGAAAAAATATTCACCTTCTACTAAAATACCTAAGAATCTTGTGGATACCCTATATGTTATCTTATAACTCTTATCATATATTTGTAATGAAAAAAAATCTATTTTCCATTTTATTTAAAAAACTTTACAGAGACATAAAAATATATAACCATATCCAAATAAAACAATATATAATCAAGATTTTTCTTGTTCTACACAAAATGATTACCGTCCTTAGAATTCAATTAACCTCACCAGAGATGAATCATACTTTCAATAATTGGATTTTTCTACTAAACTTTCCTAAAATAAATACAATTTGTTTTAATCCTTCATAGGTTCTATCATGTTGGGAATTGAAACATAATATTTGGACATGAAGAAAAAATCTAACCGAGAGACTTAAATGAGGCAATAATTTGAGGAAAAAGACTTGAGATAAATGATGTGGGACATGAGGTTGGGGGGTGTCCCTACTTATATAGGTATTTGAGGTGACGATTGATCTCTATAAAATATCTGACAGATGAGATTCAATCCAAATAATCTAATAGTTGGGAAATTATCTGAAGATTTTTTTAATGAATTTGAACTCTTGAGGTTTTATAAAATGTTTTTATCCTATTTGGTGAATATGATTAATTTTTTTATAATAAAAACAAAAAAGGATAAAATTAATAATGATGGAATAGTGTTAAAGTGTAAAATAAATAATAATACCTTTTTAGTAGATTAATTAGAGTTTTAATTTATTCATATTGGTTTTATAACAGATTATGATGGTTTTAATCAAAAATTAATATGAAACATTTGAAAAGAAAACCCAAATATAAATTTTTTAAAAATTTTATTTGAAGAAAACTTGAGTTTAAAATATTTTATATAATTCAAGTGTATAAAAAAAATTTTGTTCGGAAAGAAATGAGATTGAATTTTCTGTAGGAAATTGATTCTGAAAATTTTTATAAAGAATTATGAGTCTGGAAAACTCATTACGATAAAAAATTTAGGAAAACAAAAAATTTGATTTTTTTTGTAAATAACATCAGTCATATGTACTCAACCATTGAAAGACGTAAAATAATTTAATGAGATGGTTTAGATAAGAATTATATAAGAATGATTACTTTTGAGTGATCATTATTATCTTTTTTTAATGTATTAAAATCTATCAGAAGGTAATGGTTTTGTAAAAATATCAGCAGGTTGTTCTTGTGTTCCGATGAATTATAAAATGATATCTACTTTATGTGTGTGATACCGAATAAATTGATTCCTAATATCTATGTTTTTTTCTGAGAGTGATGTAAAATGTTTTTACTTGAAATAATGACACTAGGTTATCACATAGTATTTTAGTTTTTGTAAAAATCATACCATAACCAGTGAGTGTATGTTGTATCGAAAACACTTGAGTACAAAAACTTCTAGCTATTAAGTATTTTTATTAATTAGTGTAAAGTTCTACTGATTATTTTTTCTTAAAATACTATAAAACTAATGACTCTATTAAGAAGTTCTGAATATACTTTTTTTTATCCATTTTACAACCACCAAAATCAGTATATAAAAATATTTTTAATTCAAAATAATTTATTGTAGAATAAAATATTCATAAATCCATAGTTCCCTTTAGATATTAGAAAATTAATTTTACAGATTTTTTATTTGATTCATTTGGATTTTCATGATATATTTCACATAAGAATACTAAAAGCATTAATTCTTGTCAACTAGCTGTTATGTATAATAGGATTCCTATCGTTCCTCTAAAATTATATGATCAACTGGTTTCCCAATATCATTAAGTTATAGTGTATTTGAGGTACCAACTAGATTACTAATTATTTTAGTATTTTTGTATCTATAATTTTTAAGAATATATTTTATATAATTATGTTTAGATATATAATTACCTTCTGTTTTTTGAGAAATTTGAAAACTAATAAAAAAATATTAACTCAACAATATTACTCATCTCAAACTCATATTTCATAAGATTCATAAAATAATCTGTTAACTATTTTTTAGCTAATATAAATATAATTTCATCAACATATATTTGAAAAATCATGATGTTTTTGTCAACTTTATTTATAAAAAGAGTTGGATTAGCTGTTCCCTTAACACAATTGTTTTGTAAAAAAAACATATTAATCTATCATATCAGGCTCTATGGGATTTTTTATGTCCTTATAAATATTTGTTATGTTTACAAACATATTTAATCTGTTTTGTATCTTAAAAAACAATGGGTTATTCAACAAAAACATCCTAATATACATATCAATTTAGAAAAACACACTATAAATCCATTTGAAAAAGTTTGAAATTAAATAATGATGCAAAAAATAATTGAATACGAATAGATTAAAGTCTTACTCTTAGTGAATAGGTTTCTTCAAAGTATATTCCTATATCTTGATTGTAACCTTTTGTGATAATTATTTATTTTTTTTCTAATAATAATTTCTTTTTTGTCACATTTGATTCTAAAAACCCATTTTACTCTAATTATGGATGTTTCTATTGGTCATTCAACTAGGTTCCAAACTTTGTTCATTTTGAATTAATTTAGATCATCTTGCATAACCTTAATATAATCCTCATCACTTAAAGTTTCATCAATATTATTAGGTTCAAATTGGGAATGAAAAAAAATATGTTTTACTTCATTTTTTTAAGAATCTTCTAGTCCTAAAGAGTTTATTAACATCACCAATGATACTATCACTAGGATTTTTTTATGTAACAACTAACTTGGGTTTTGTAAAATATGTTCATAAACATAAGGTAGAAATTATTATAGGGTAAATACAGTAGAAAACATATCTTGGGTATTTTATTTATTAGAAGAGTTTTCTTACAAAGGTTTAAAATCATTTTTTGAAAACACATTCGATGATGTTGGTTGGGTTTGACTGAAAAAAAATCATTGGTTTCATCAAATTTAACATGTACTGTTTCTTAAACAGTACAATGGTTTTTATTAAAAACTCTATATGCCTTAGATGTAGCCGAATAACCCAAGAATATACCTTCATTAGATTTGTGTGAAAATTTCTATTATATATCTTTTTTATTCAAGAAGAATACTTTGAATCCAAATACTATGTTGTAAGAAACATTTGGTTTTTCACTTGTGCACAACTCTTAAGGAGTTTTATTAATAAAATGGCGAATCAAAAATTGATTTATATTATAAAAATAAGTACTAATCATTTCAGCCCAAAAATGATTACCAATTCAGAATTCACTCAACATGGTTCTTGTTATTTCTTGAAGAATATGATTTCTTATTTCAACAACACCATTTTTCTGAGAAATTCAAGGAGTTGAAAAGTTTTTTATAATGAAATTTTTATTAAAAAACGTTTCAAAATCAGAATTTATAAATTCTCCACCATGATCACTATTAATAGATATTAAGGGAAGGTTTTTCACATTTTTAGATTTGGATACTAAAGTTTAGAAATAACAAAAGGCTTCATATTTTTTTTTCTAGAAAATAGACCAATGTGTATCTAGTGTTATCATAAAATAAAAAAATAAAAATATTTTACTCTAATACTCCCAGTTCTTGTAGGTATAAAAATATCCATGTGCACTAACTATAAAGCGTTAGAAGTTGAGACTTCACTAATATATTTAAATCATTACTTATGTTTCTTACTGTATTGAAAAGGGTTATTGACATTTGAATAATCAAATCTAAGATATGGTAGATCCTTAATGAGATTATTCTTAGTTAATTTACATTAGTTTCTAAGGTTACATTGTCATATACTTATACTCTATAACCAAGATTGATCTTCTATTGCACGATGGCATGGTAAGTATTGGCTCATAATGTTTTCTAAGTTTAGTGTGTATACATTCTAATGCCGATGTCCAGAAAGAATGAATTCATCCTTGGAATTTTTTACTACACATATATAATTTCTAAAATTCTCAAGGTAACATTTATCACATTATTTAATTATGATTATAAGGTTTTCCTTAATACCTTTAACAAAAAATTCATATGAAATCAAATATTTTCCAAAAAGAACAATATTACCGACACAGATAATCTCTCCTTGAGAATTATTTCAAAAGGTAACTTTTCCACATTTCATTTTGATAATATTTTCAAAGAAATATTTGTTACCATTCATATGTTGGTAACATCCACTATCCCTGTACCATGAATTCATTTTGTTTTTACTTCCATTTTTTTTTCATGAAAACGAAACAATTAGACTTTCAAAACCCAAACCTTCTTGGGTCTGGAAATGATGGATTTTTTTGGAATCCACATGTGTTTTGAAAAATAGGATTTTTGGAAACCTAAGGATAGAAATTTATTTATTGAATAACTTTTATTCCAATGAAGACCACTTTGGATTTTTTTACAAAAGGGATCACTTTTCATAACCAAGTAATTATTACTAGAAACTAGTTTTTTATGAGTAGACACTATTCTAGAATTAGTACCATGAGGATGGATTTTTTATACATTTTATCAAATACTTCCTTACCAGAAGTAAAGTTTACAAAAAAAATTCTTAAATAAGAAATTTTAGATTTTAGTTTCACAACTAAATTTTTATCTTCTTGAGTAATAGTTCTTGAATTATGTTTTTTGAAACTGCTTTGACAAATATTCTTTTAAATTTTGTTTCTAAGTATTTATAAATACTATGTTTTTCACAATTGTATTTATCAATATATTTTGATAAATCCTATATTTAATTTGTTAATGTATAAATTATTGAACTATATTTTTCATTTTTTTCATTAGTCTTATCTTGTTTTTTAAAAACATTATAATTTTAATTTCCTTAATGTTTTTCAAAGTGAGAAATTTATTCATAAGAATGTAAATTATTATCATCTGTAACTTGAGAGGATTCTTTATATGAAGATATAGAATTATTCTCATCAGGATAATTTTTATTTAATGAAATATTAGTTAATGAATCAGTTGAATATACCTTTTCCATAAAACATTGATTTTTAATAGACACTCTAGCAGGAATACCAATATTCCTCTAATATGGACTTTCATTATCGAAAGAATTTTCTGAAGAATCACCTCCACTATCACTCCATGTGTTGGAATATTTAAGATTTTTTTTATTTTTGACTTATAAAACTTCTTCTGATTCCTATTAGAATATAAATTCTTCATATATTTTCTTTTCAACATGGGAAAGTTAGTTTGAATATGTGCGGATATTTTTCACTCATAACAAGTCACTTTAGAATTATTCTTTTCATTCCTATATTTGTAACCTTTCATGTAATGATATTGAAATTCCTTTTTACGAACTATATTTTTTATCTTTGAGAATTATTAGCTAGTTCATTCTTTGAATGTTTAAAATCACTTGAATATGATTGTATAAACCCCTTTTTCTTATTAGAAGACTTAATTTTTCTTCAAGAGTATGAGATTTTATTGAATTTGAAGTATTAATAAAGGAAAGTCCACTAATTTTCTTATTTTCCTTCTCAACATATCTTTTTGGCCTACCCTCATATGGTAAAAGAGTTATAAATAAATCATCAATAGTGAAATTTGTTTTATTCCTTGATTCAATAATAGTTGTTCTCTTGGATTCCCATCCATTGGGCATGATATTTATTATCTTTTCAAAAAATATTTCATCTTCTAATCCATTATATTCGATGGATTGTATACTTCTAACTATTTTCCTAAACCTTGGTTTTACATTTTCAATAGGTTTAATAAAATTAAATTCAAATTCTTGATAGTCATCTCTAAGAATTTCTCTCTTGGTTTCAACAAACTTTGATGTTACAAAATGAGTAATCTCTAACTTTTTACAGATACTATTAGAAGCTTCACAAGAAGAAATATGACTGTAAATTACTCTTATCATAGAACATAATAAATTGTTTCTAACACTATAATTCAATTGATACCCTTTCATTCCTGATTTTTAAAGCTGTAAACTCCTTGTAAGGGATCTTATAATCTCTAGTTAACATGAAAAAATTGTCAACTCCAGTATTTATAATGAATGTATTTATTATATATCTATAATACTCATAATAATTTATATAAAATATTATCGGTCTATTTGGATTAAGGTTATCTATTAAACTGACATCGAGTCCTTCCATCTTTAAAACAAGTAAATTTTTTTTTCACAATATATATTAGTGTAGAATATATATATATATATATATATATATATATCTTATAACAAAATTTAACTAACATGTAATAGTAATGAAGAGATAAAAATTTTATCAAGTATTCGAGTAGTGTAAACTTACTATGATACCAATTTTTGGATCGTAAGACATATTAAGATTGCTAAATATAAGAGGGGGGGGGGGTTAATTATATGTTTATAAACTTTGGGTTTTAAAATTAAAAGAATATTTAGTTTTATAATGTTAACCAATTAATATTAAAAAAACCTATCAAAAATATAATTGGTAATCATACTTGGCCCTTGGGTTTGATAAAGATTTTCTAATCAATTAGATTCTGATATGTGATTCGACAGGTCGTAATGATAAATTGATTATGTCTTAACAGTGTATATAACTGTAATCAGTAATTAGTGGTAACACAATCAGAGTTTAATCATCTTCATAGTAGAAAATGATTTAATCAAATTATACTCAATAATATCATAATCATAGTGGTTATGATAAATTAGAGTGATATCATATTCAATGCGTAATACAAAGTAAAACAGTTTTATCTTAATCTAAGAAATTATGATAAATAAAATAAAAAATAGAAAGAGGAATATAAAAGTATCACTTTCTATTATATGCCACAGAAATAATAGAATTGTAATAAAACAAGTAATAAAAATGAATATAATTATTTTTAACCAAAGAGTTGGGTATCCAATAATCTAAGATAAAGGTCCCTTTTTTATAATTACATGAAATTATGTCTTTCCCTTACAAGAAAAGGCCTTCGTTACGATGATTTGTTTGTCTCACTATCCCCATGAGTCCTTGATATGATGGATTAGATTATCTTTTTTCCTATCCTTAGAATCCCTCAATCCGATGGATTATATTCTGTCTTGCTATCCCCATAGGCCCTCAACCAATCAGATTAGATCTTTGTCTTCCTAGCCCCAGAAGTCCCCAATCATATTCACACAATCAGAATGTACAATAAAATTTTAAAAAATCATTAAGGAGAAAACTTGACAAGATTTACTTAATAAATACTCTCTCTAAAGCAATACAAGAGACTAAGAACAAGATTTTAATGCTTTGTAGACTTTATAAATTTTGAGAGTGGAATAGAATCAGCTTCTTTAAACCATTCAAATGACATAGTATTTATAGGCAACTCTTCCAATGGTGATCTTTGTCCTCCAATGGTCATATTTTCTTTGGGTTTTTTCATGAGGATTTATACACTTTAAACATTAATGACTATATCATAATATAATGTTCAATGTCGTTTTGTAATACACCATTACAGTTTAAATAAAATAGAAAAAAGTTTTTCATATTTATAATTTAAACATTAGTAAACCCATTGGATTTTCTTATCGAATTTCATTAAAATAAATTCTATTAGTATGAATCATATTTTATTAAATTTCTATATCAAGTCTTATTATGAATACTATTTTCATTAAAATTTTAATACAAAAAGTCTTCAATCTGATTTGATAACGGTGGATCTGATTATTATCAGTTACTCAATATGATAATCATAATTAATAGAGTTTTTTAAGCCTTAGAATAATTTATAACTATTTAAAAGTATGGTAAAAATATACGTTTTCATAAAAAAACATTATAAAAATTATTTCGACATAAAAAGTTAGTAATCAAGTATTTAAGAGAGTGTTTGTGATATCTAAAAAAGGAATGGAAAAGTCAAAAAGAAACTTTTCACTCAAAAAATAGAAACTAAACAATATAAAATATTTAAATTAGAAAATACCAAGAATAAAATTAGAGGTATAATCATTATATGACACTAATTTTATAATCAATGAGAGTATAATCAACACTGATGGTGGGGGGGGGGGGTGGATCAATGTTGATAACTTTTTTATTTGTTTTAAACCTTACCCCTCTTTACCACTTCACCTTTTTGGTGTATGGATATCTTTTTTCCCTTTGTATTATCTATTTTGGTATTTGTGCATGTGATGAAAGTAATAAATCATATAAAAATCCACACAATATTTTTTAACAAGGTTTGAATCTATATAGGATGACAATTTCCTTAACTACACATGGTTATGAGCCCACATACACAACTCTCCTATTATTGTCACAAAGTAGTCAGAAAAGGGTATTTAGTTGGAACCATTATCCCAACCCCATCCAAGTAAAATTAAATCACCGATTTTCCATTAAATATTTGATATGAACTATTCTATCCACCAATACGTTATAAGATAACATATTTCACGTCTTGATGTTGGATCTCTGATGTAGATCAAGTCTTTTTTGTATAATTCAATGTATTTTATATTCCATCCATTGTGTATATAAATTAGAATGGATTCATTAATCTTTTTTAGTATTTATTATATCAATAAATTATCAGTTGTATCTCTCACATCCTTTTCTTCCTCTATCTATAGAATATATTTCAGAATCATAGCCAGACACTCTTCTCCATCCAATTTAGTTCATAAATACAATATCTTATTTTTATCACAAGATCCATAAATTTCTAAATTTTTTGATGTTAAAGATAATTTTGTCACTAAATATCTCTTCTATTCGATACAAATATTGTCCAGTGTATACCGTATAAATTCTCCATCCCACTTGACATTTCTCTTTTACCTATATCTCATATATATACATTCACAAAATAGTTCATTAAGATCATTTCCATTTTTAATTTTTTTAAAACATCTCGATACACTATAATGTTCTTATCATTTGAATTCTCATAAAATTATAGTCATGGTCCTCCTCTAATTCTACCTTAAGACTTAGTTTAATCACTCTCATGCAACATTTGAATATTACAGCCTTATACTTCCCAAAAAAATCCACATATTTAATTATTTTTAATTATTTTCATATCTGTATGAAGCAGGAAGTACCATGAAATGTACTAAGATATTGATATCCCTTTCATAGACCTATGCATACTTACAGTATCTGGGGATTCTCAAAATGATCACCCAAAATATACCCCAATGTGGTCTACACTATTTTGATTCTTAGACTTGTCCTTCCATGTGATTCCCTATGATCACCTCCATAGGATATCCCAGCTCACCGTTTCTCCCAAGTGGGCATCCTTTCTAAATATCTCACTAAAATGGAAGACTCCATGTCATTCTTTCCCTTTTTTTCTATTGTTTCAAAGCACCCAAATCATGTATCCTCCATAGTGACCAAAATGACGATGGAAAATTCACCACATCATGGTCGTATTATTTTTATAGCGACCACGAATTACATAATATCATGGATAACCTCATCTTCCAATTTTTCAGTGATATAAAACACATCTCAATAGTAATATCTTCCTATGATTGTACTTATTCAATATCATATTGTCTCACAATCCCTAAGTGATTTTAAAACTATGAACAATAAGGAAATAAAATCATATGATATAATCTAATTCATAATGAAACAATTCTATAATTATGAGATATTCTTTATTTTCATAATACATTATAAGTATTTTGAATGAAAAAATTCCTATGAATTAGAAAAGTCTTACACCCTATCACAGTCATTAGAGTGATGCTAAAAATTCATATATAGCCAAAGAAATTCGTACATCGCTCCGGTAGTAAAATACATATAAGAACTAATTTTAAATTCATGTGATGTATATTTCCATTTCATATGCACTACATATTAAGAAAATGATATAGAAACTTCACTTAAACTCAATGAAAACATCTTTAACTCTACTCTAGGCCTTCATAAATATTTCAAAAAAATATTTAAATATTATCTAATTTATTGAATAAGTGCCTTATAAATCATGAAATATGATGTACCCTTGAGTTTCTTGATGAATATTTCTTTGTTTTCAATCTTATAAGAGGAATATGCTTCGTAAGAACCCATGATTTCTGAATGAGTCAAAATACTGACCCGGTTTGAATTTTCAAATTATTTTTTAGAAAACTGGAGAAACTAGGTAGTTTCTAGAAAATTATAGATTACATGTCGTGTACCTTTAGTACACATCGTGTACCGTTTCCCATGTGTAAAATCCATTCATGAAGTGTAGGCCTGTTGGCCGGGTAGAAATATTTTAGCAAGCACACACCATGTACTATTTGTACATTTCGTGTAGAGGGTCATGTATGGGGATATACATGGAATATTAGGTATGTCGGCTGGGTAGAGAAGTAAACACTGTATACCCCTAGGTATACGACATTTTGTCAAGTCGGAAAAGTAGGCCATCCATCTTTCGAACAGTTAAAGAACCAACACAGCATGTATTCTTATATACATGTTTTGCATTTTGTTTTTTTTCTTAAAATGGTATGTATCCTCTTTTCTCAGGTTCTGAATAGAACCCTTAAAAAATAGGTGGCTGAGACTTCAAATTGATCTCGTTCCTTCATCCGAATTTAGATTCAAACACTGTTTGATCCATTGGATCCCCCTCGGTAAAGCCTTGATTCCTCTTGATCCATTTGTCTTGATTTCTATTAGAAACCAAGTTATGTGGGTTTGAGTGTTTTTTATTCTTTTTTAGATCTACCTCAATTTAGACTAAATTGGAGGTTGTTACAGGAGGATGATCATCGTATGAGTATGAGGTAGGTGGTGAAAACCTCTTTTTGTGTTTTTTGGTCATTTGGGTGGCGCAACCATTAGCGTGTATTTTTTTATTTTGAGTGGGACACTATTTATTTTGTTGTTTCCTGTTAAATTAATTATTAGACTTGTGGGATACCTTTGGGTATGCCTTTTTCCTGTTTTTCTTGAGCGAGGCCGGGCAAGTGGCCGTTGCTCAATTGGGGAATTTTGGCCGGGTATGCCAAAATAGTTTTAAATGAATTGTGATGATTAAATCGCTAACTTTAGATTTTTCAAGAATGGTTAAATTTATCAGAGGCTTTCAAGACCTCAGTGATGGTATGGGACAACACCTGCCTAGTGAAATTCAACTGTTTAGTTTTTCTTGCCTGTTTAAAGTATTTTCATTGTGGTTATATATGTAATTGCTGAATTGCATATGCTGTAACCTTTGGGTTGTGTTGGGTGTGGCCTGAATATTTCTTGAGTGATGTTGATCACAGGTTGGGCTTGACACATATTACATTGGGTGGTTTTGACCATGGTATTGGGTGTCATGGACGTCGAGATTGAGGCAGTGAGACTGTCAGTATAGGCATGACCTAGGTTACATGGCTGAAAAGGCCATTGGATACTGAGTTACATGGTCATAGGGGATCGAGATTCCAGAGATGTTGTGGCTTGGGTAATATTTTTTTTGTGATTACCAATCACCTGTGATTTGAGTAGTGTTCACACAGAGAGACTCCGTGATGAGGTGGTTTTGACCACTCGTGTGGGTAGAGCCCCCTGATAGTTATAGTTTAGGTACTTTTGGTTTGGGGGTGATTTCCATAGAAAGCCATGTGGAAGCTGAGGAGCCTCTGAGAGATAGTGATGAGGCTATAAGGTTGGGGGTAAAGCTCTCCATGATTATGGACATGGACCGAGATACTTTATTTGAGGCTAGATATCGCTGTCCCTCCAGTTACATATTTGAGGGCAGACATCATTGTCCCTCTGGTTATTTATTTGAGGATATGAAATGTTGTTCCTTCGAGTTAATTTTTTTTGGGCATGACTTCAGGACGTCATTACATGATATGTGAGGTGTCAGGGGGAACATGGTGCCGGGTTACATGATAGAGATTCCAGCGTTGGCTGAAGAAGGTGACACTCCATGGTGGCTGCTAAGCACAAGTAGAGTTTATGTTTATTTGTGCACCATACTGTTTACTGCTTTCCTTATAAATTAATACCTGCTTAAACACTTATATTAGGTATACACCATTGGGTGGTATCCTACTGAGATTCGTCTCACACCCTGCATGGGCCCTTCGGGATGCATGTACACTTTATGGATTTATGTACAGGAAAGAGATTAGCTTTAGGAGATGGACTGTATTAGATATCTCATGGGGATGGTATGGAACCTGAGGTGTTTCTTAGCTGGAGTTTACTTTTTTTTTACTTCTTTACTATATCCTCGTTCTTACTTTATTATTGTATCTACTCTTGGTTATCCATTGTTACCTTTTATATATTTACTTTCTATGGATGCATGACTTGTCAGTTCTAGTAGTTTTTACTAGTGGATCAGCATGCTGCTGTGTTTACATTCCACTATAATTGTTTATCTTTATTTCTTCTGCTGCTTATTGTAATTGATTGTGCTTCTGCTCTGCGTGTCTAGTTTGAGTCTACTAAGTCATTTATTTCCACTGCATATTAGATATTTTTTCTTGGAACAGTAACATTATTATCCTCTAATAGGGTATATCCTCCCAACTATACCTATTCAGACCCTCGTTACTAGTCAGCAACCTTTGTAATTCAGGGAGGTGTGCCGTAGGTATTAACACCTGACCCATTTAGCACTGTTCGAGTGACTCTTTGGGTCTAGGATGTTACAAAGTGGTATCAAAGGGGTTTGTTCTTGAGAGGGATTTAGTAGAAGCTTCTGATTAACTACTAATGATATTGAGACTGCCTTTTTATTTATGTCAGTTTACTATTTGGGAAATGGAATACTAGAGATAGGTTGTAATTGGAATTGTGTTTCTAGCTTGTACTTGGGTGCCTGCAGCCCCAGGTATGAGGGATTGACCAAGTTTCCTTGGGTGGGAATTGGTATTTTTTTTTTCTCAGATTATAATTTATATGATTTCCACCATGATGGATCACTTGGTGTATGATTTTATTGATTGTGATACGTGACCCTTAACCCAGTGAGGTATGGGGGGAATTGTACCTTGGCCTGATATGGCAAGGCATGATTGTTTGGTTTTTTATAGGTACATTTTTAGGGTATTTCAATTTCATAACTACACGTATTTTTTTATTAAGTGATAATACCATGTGAATAAAATCAATTTCCATGATATAAATGCTTTTGGAATGTGAAGGGTGAAAAATCCTAATATAATTTCTTATTGATTAAAATGTAATATTCCATGCATTATATATATTTTTAGCATTGCATGTGGTAGGGTATTTGGGTCTGGCTCTTGTAAAAGCAGGCATGTACTATGGTTGAGGTGATTTTTTTTCATCAGGATTGGGCAACATGGTCGTCGGTTTGAGGTAACGTTGGTTGTCAGGATGGGCATGGCCCAATGTAATTTTGACACTTGGATCTGTTGAGGGGTAAGGATGTAATGAGACTGGGATGCCGTGGGAATGGTTGCATTAGGGGAGAGTAAGGGTAGTAGTTATGCGCAGCCTTTTACTGATTTCATTATATGTGTTATATATATATATATATTAATATATATATATATATATATCATTATATATGTGGGATGTCTAACCATTTATGGTATTCAGAGGGTTCCTCCTAGATGATTTGGATGGAGCATCAGGCGGGTGATGGTACAGTACCGTATGAGCACGATCAGATTCAGACCCTTGAGGGGCAGCCAGAGCATGAGCTGTAGGTACATGATGAGGGATAAGATTAGGTTCAGGATCTAGTACAGATAGGGCAGTAGACAGGTTTGGAAGTGTTTGGACTATGGCTCGATGAGCTGCTCCAAACTATCCTGGTATGTGTCTTGCAGGGGATCGACAGAGGCGCACATGGTATGTATACCTCTATGGAATATGTGACGCAGGAGTTCCAGTCACAGCACCCACCACTTTTTCAGGGTGAGGGTGGTCCACAGGTAGCTAAGAACTGGATATAGAGCATACAGATGATCTTCGACTAGCTCAAGATGCCTCCAGGGCAGAGAGACAAGCTGGCGACGTACATGCTAAGAGGAACGACGAAGCGTTGGTGGGATGTGTAGGTTAAGGCTCACATACATGAGGGACTAGCATTGAAAGACTCTGAGGATAGGTTATTTGATCACTTTTACCTAGATACACTAAGGGAAGAGAGATCTCAGGATTTATTGAGCCTTTAGTAGGGGGACATGTCCATCATAGAATATGATGTAACTTTCAATGAGCTGTCTCTCTTTGCACCTGGTATGGTAAGTGATTATTTGGGAAGGGTGAGGCACTTTGAGGATGGATTATGAAACACCATTTTTATCCAGGTAAATATATTTATGCTAGGTTCATTCTCAAAGGCGGTGAATCAGGCACTCATAGTGTAGGGAAATGAGAAATAGAGGTCTCACTTAGGCCGGACGAAGGATTCAAGTGATGGTTCAGATAGTAATAAGTGAAGAAGGGATGAGTTCCAGTAGGGAAGTCAGGCTAAAGACTCATCTAGAACACCTCATAAAAGTTCTTCAGTGGTTTTGTTTCAGTGTGGGGTGCCAGGGCATGTTTGGACTCAGTGCAATAGGACTCCAAAGGAGTGGGGGCATGTGGAAAGGTCATGCATCTTAAGACGTTATATAGGAAACCTTCTTAGATGGCCGACAATCAGGGACTAGGACAGACTATGGAAAATGGATTTGGTTCGAGGTCAGTACAAGGTGATGGTAACCGAGGTTCAGCTATGCATGGATGACGTGACATGGACAGTGGGACCTAGCGGAGGGGCTAGTTGCCAGGGACTGATGCAACACCATAGGGAGGATAGGCTTCAGGTAGCCGTGTGTCAGGTCAGGTACATGTCATGGAGTTTCTAGGGGCTGAGCAGGCAGGCAAGATGATAACGGTTAGAGGTACACAACGAGTGTGGATTTGACTTCCTTGTTTTCTTTTTTAGGATGACCTATTGGGGGATGTATGTTTTGAGTGAATGTGATGCACATGATATATGTGGACTGACTAGATGTAGTTAATTGGGATTGAAACCATCTCGGGTGTGTGATATATTTATATATATGTGTGTGAGATGTGTAGAATCATGAACATGAAGGTTGCAGGCTACTTTTGGTGTCGTGAGCATCGAAAAATCGAAGATGCAGGTTACTTGAGGTGCATGGAATAAGGTCTTATTCTGAGAATCCATGGGATTTCGAACCTCATGGAGGCGGACACCAATGTAGTGTGGGATTAATTTGGGTGTTGGAAATGACACGGGAGCACTGATGAGGTGCAAGGGTGAAAATGCTGTTAGATTTGGTGTCCTGAGAACCAACTGTTTGTACTTTGATTACATGAATGTACCCTTATTATATATATTGATCATTGTTCTGCATGACTATAATGTAATAATGTCCTATAATATGTGTTGCACTAATAAGGTCATGGAAGATCCCTTCTATGATGAGAACCTTGAAATGCTATAACAATATTCTTAAATAAAGTTCTACGGTTGGATGATATACTATGATAGAACACGTAGTATACAGACCGTCATGTGCAAGTACTCGTAAGAAGACGAGACTCTCTCTCATGGAGTTCGCACTTGATAATCTCCAAGATAGGAGATTATGAGAAAAGACCAGCCAATAGTAATTCATCATGTCTTGGTGTCATCGGACATTACTATCTACAAGTGTGTGTAATGGTCCTTAGACTGGAAGATTATCAATAACACATAGTCATGACTTGTGCACTTATATTTGCTGACGAAAACCATCACGAAGAGAGTTGGTGGAAAGTTGGGTACGTTGGGTGCGTCACAAATGACATGTTGTTAATGGATAAGTCGAGGAAGGATTTTCCCCTTCCATTTATGGAAGTTGATATCTCATCCCTTTGATTGAAATAGAACCGTTGTAAGAAATTCTATGGCCATGGTGTAACGATGAGTTTATTTCAGGTAGTCAAAGAATGACAGATCATGCATATAGGTTTATGACACTTCCATAAAACCTACTTAATGAGATATTGAGACAAAGAGATTAAGTTACACAGTAATCATTCGTATGAGGTGACACGTCAATGTGGTTTCAACTTCTTTCTCTTGGGTACATTGACCTGTTGCTAGACAGTAATCTTGGACTTTAGGCAAGCCCGCCTAATGACAATGAGAAATAGGCCTAGAGGGTCACACACTAAGTGTATTCAAGTATCTCAAGTATAATAAAGATTATTCTCATACGTGGTTTAATAATTATTCAAGTAATCATAAGTCGTTTTAATTATGGAGGAAGAATAAAATGAAAGCAAGTACACGCCGTGTATTTATGATTACATGCCATGTAGTTTTCAATTTTGAAAGGGAATGAAAAACAAGTACACACCATGTATTAATGATTACACGATGTGTAGTTTTCATTTTGGAAAACAAGTACACACCATGTATTTATGATTACACTCCGTGTAGTTTTTCCAATCAGGATTTTGAGGTTATAATATTGTTTTATTAAATGATATTTATTATACTCAGCGTAGGTGCATGTCAAGGAATTAATGATTCGACATGGGGGTTTTCAATAAGAGTTAACGAAATAAATAAAACGTGTAACACATTTAATTGTTTTCATAACTCTATGAACCTCAAACCCGATTATAAATATCCTCACAACCCCAACACTTTTCCCCAACCGTTGTGCCCAATAGTTCTGGAGAATTCTCTCAACACCGAAAGAACTCCTTCCTCCAAGAACCCTCTTAAGACCAAGAGAGATCCTCTTCCATCTGATCGAGACGATCTAAGGCGGGCAATTCAAGCAAAGGTTTCTCTAAGCTAGCACCCATAGAATCCTTTGGCGACGTCCAAGAGATACGTGGTGCACGTGTGGATCACCTCTAGAGGAAGTATACGCTTGCCTTCTGCGACAAAACGACGTATCACATCAGAACGTGATCAGAAATATCAACAAAGAAAGAACAACAAAAGGTACTTCTTTTCAATTGATTAAATTAATTATAATCAACCTGTAACGATCCTACTTTGTTGTTCTGAGACTTTCTTTTTCTTTGTCAATTTCTGTGATTCGATCTGTGGAGACTGGCCTTTATCGTCGTATTGATCCCAGATTGGTCATTGCTAATGACAAATATCTAAGTGGGCACATCCACCCACGCGATTCCACTGTGCACGGAACCTTTAAATGGTATGAGAGGGAGGTTAAAACGTTGATTATAGTTATTTAATTTTCCTTGATAATTTACACATTTATTTTTGATTCAATTCAAAATAAATCGTTCTATAAATCTAAATAAATGAGATATGTTCTTCCTCCTTATTTTCTCAATTCATATCACAGAAATGGCCTTTTAATTTTAATTTTGTTTAGAATAAAAATGAGGAACTCATCCGGAAGAGCCGCTCTTTCTGTCTGTACAACACGGGAATACACAACGTGTAATGAAAACTACACTTTGTGTACTTTGGCTCAATGAACCGGTATTGGTCCGCCAAACCACGCCGTGTGAATTGAGTATGCCTAAGTATTTATTACCCCATGTTGACCAAAATTGAACGGCATGTGGAAACCAGAATACACGGCGTGTATGTTTGAGCAACACGCCATGTACTCCAATCCGGCCTAGGTGAAACCATGTAAAAAGGAGAAGCTGCATACCACATACATGGGATTTCCATGCCAGTTACCACGTAACAAGGAAGTACACGCCGTGTACTCAAAAATTTCCAAATTACAAAAAACTCGCCAAAGCCTCCGACGTGTACTTTGGATAAAGGGTGAAAGAAATACATGCCATGTAAATATAAACTGCCCACTGTGTACTTTCCAGAAATGGAATTTCACCAGGTTTCCTCCAATGTACAAAGACCCGTACAAGGAATATGGATGAGAAGAATCTCAAGGAAATTCAAAAAGGAATTTAAGATAAAGAATTGATTAATTGTAAGATCATAATTAATTGAATTCAAGAGCAACATATCTTGAATAATTGAACGATTAAAAGAATTTAAATTCTAGATATGCGTAAATGTCGTTATATACAATAGATGATCAGGAGATAGACCAAAGACCCTTTGTATGTGTATGGTTTCATTTAAATTTATTTAAATTAAATTTGTTGGCCTGTGATCCTTATTCAAATAAAATTTAGGGCCTGTGTGCCCATGATTTCTTTAATATAAACCCATGTAATGGAGGATCTCCGAATCTAGAATAGACAGTTCAAAATCTGAAGCTGAGGCGAAACCAACATAAGAAGATACAAAGGTGGATTTGTGGGAGCTGAAAAACATGAACCAAAGGGTTCAAGTTGTTTTTCCATAGGTCATGGTTAACTTATCAAAATCGCTAGATAAGCTAACCAATAGAAGATCATGATCATGCCATCTTATTTTATTTCTGTCTGATTGCATGGTTTATTTATTATGTATGTGTTGTCATTATCACATAATTTAATGAAATAAAAAAGCATGCAAAGATGGAATAAAATAAAAACCGGACTATGTGTAAACATTATTAGAACATGGTTAATCACTTAAGCAAGCATTAATTAATATTAACAAGCATGTGATAATGTGAAGCTATGCATAAAAGATTAAAATCCCTCAAATACCATATTAAGTCAGACCAAGACTTCCGTTACTTGATTAAGGGCAAGACTCAATAAAACTATGTGTTTGACCAGCCCTTGTTGGGACACTTAATTTTATAAATGAAGACCTTATGAAAGGTTTTGGGTTGACTTAACCATATTACATCAAGATGAGTAGACCTTGCTAAACTTGGTGTAATACTAGAGGAAAGTGTCGAGGAAATCTATATCAGGATTTCAGGATTGGGGAGTCGACTCAACAGATCAAGGAACTGTAAGCTCACATTTGGAAAAGACCTACCGACCTAAATACCTTCAAATAGCTTGACCAAACCTTGTTGGGGTTATGCGAAGGGGAATATGGATCCTTGCCACTAGAATGTCAAAGCAACTGGACATTCCAAGTTCAATAGCTGATTTCCATTGGGACTTGATAAAATTGTGGGAGACTTAATAAAAATTTATTATTTCTTACAAAAGTTAATCAAGAAAGTACTAATAAATCCGATCTTTTAATTTGTAGAATAAATATGACAAACTCGTCAACCACATTTTCTCTGCGATCAATTCCGGACAAAGATAATATCCTCACCGGTAGTAACTTCCAGGAATGGATTAGGCACCTTCAGGTTATCCTATGCTATGAAAGAAAGTTTTATGTGTTGGAGTCCTCACTTCCTGATTCACCTGCCGATGGGGCGAGTGATGAATATTTCCTTGTATATGATCAACATTTGAGCGATGCACTCAAGGTTCAATGTTTGATGTTATCATCAACTTCTAGTGATCTCCTGAAGTCTCATGAAGACATGGATGTCTATAGAATGCTCAAGAACCTCCGTGGTCTATACCAGGATAGAGTAAGACATGAAAGGTTTGAGATCTCCAAGGCTCTATTTCAGAGCAAGCTTGGAGAGGGTTCCCCAGCCGGGCCTCATGTAGTCAAGCTCATTGGCTACATTGAGCGCTTGGAGGTTCTAGGGTTTAAACTCCCTGAAGAACTGGGTACCGATCTCATTCTTGCATCACTCCCCCTAGCTTCTCAAACATTGTTGTAAATTTCAACATGAACAACATTGAGAAGTCTCTATCTGATCTTCTTATCCTTATTGGACAAGTGGATAATGACATGAAGCGTGAAAATCCTTTTGTCCTTATGGTGAATAAAAGTAAAGGGAAGGAGAAGAGATTTAAGACCAAAGCTTCTTCAAGGCCTTCAAAGAAAAGGAAGATCAAAGGGGAGGCAAGAGAACATGAGGTTTTTTGTTTCGCATGTGGCAAGAAGGGCCACTAGAAGAAAAACTGCACCTATCCAATGAAGCAAGGGGAAGCTTCAGGTGCATTTTTTATCAAATTTAATCTATATGTTTCTACCAATTGGGTATTAGATACTACTTGTGGGGATCACATATATATCCAAATACAGGAACCAAGTAGGTTTAGAAATATTGACTAAGGTGAAGTGGATCTACGAGAAGCCAATAGAGCCAGACTCGCTGATGTAGCTGTCGGAGACTACCACCTCACATTGCCAACTGGGATGGTCTTGGTTTTGAAAGGATGTTATTATGTACCCTCTATATTCAAAAACATTATTTCAGAATCCAGATTAGATACTGATGGATTCATCTTCATGTTTTGAAGTGGATGTTGCTACTTTTATAAAGATAACATTTGTTTTGGTAGGGCACATTTATATAACGACCTTTATGTGTTAGACTACACAAACCAAGTAATGGAAATCGATGACAAAGTTAATTCACATGAATCATACCACACCCAAATTTGGCATCACCAGTTATGTCATGTCAATGAGAAACATTTGACAAAATTAAATCAAGATGGGTATTTAGATTCTTTTGAACTAAAACCACTTGGTGTATGTCATGCGTATCTACAAGGCAAAATGACCAAAGCCCCATTTATTGGGAAAGGTGAAAGGGATAAAGGGTTTCAATAATTAGTTCACATAGATGTGTGTGGACCATTTCCAGTTGAATAAAGGGTTGGGTTCTCGAACTTCATATGTCACGACCCGTCCTCGGGGCCTGTGCCGTGACTACCCCAAGCCCGCCATCCATAGGCTAGGGGTTGGCGACTAGAACCAAGGCGTAAATCCCGGTAAAGGGAAGGCATTGCCTTTGTAAAGTAAACAAGCACCACAGAGTAAGAAAGTGGAAAAAAGTAAACACTAAGTAAAAACAACTGGTACAACAGTAAGTGTGGAAAAGTAAAGGGGGCCGGAAATACAAGCCCAACTGTAAAGTACAACTGAAAGGGGAAAAACAGCAACTGAAAGGAAAAGTTGCAGCGTCGAGCCATCCTCTAAAAGTCCCACCTGAAGGGTGAGTACAGATAGCCTCCACAGCTCCTTGGTCCAGCCGCCCGCTCCAAGTACACCACACCCAGTGGTCCACCTCCAGGTACCGTCCTGCTCCGCAAGCCTCCACCACGATCAACGCTGTCCATCGTCTGCAACCAACACAACGTAGTGCGGGCATAGCCTATGTAGGGGTGAGTATAAGCTACTCAGTAGGGACCCCGAGACCCCCGAAGGTCTCCCAGAATCCACAAAAGATAAACCACGAAAGAAAGATACAATCACGAAGTAACAACCGACACTGCTTAGGAATATGCCCATACATATACCTCATCAATTCTCGCTCGGCTCCAACATCCGAGCTCAAGTACAACCCAGTCCACCCAGGAAAGAAAAACGTAAATCCACACAGGACAGCACAACACAATCCACAAAGGAAAGTAAACGTAAATCCACACAGGATAGCACAACACAATCCACACAGGAAAGTAAACAGGATTCAGCTCACACAGGTATACTTCTTCGAATGACGATAGAGATGATCACTGATCCATCAAAGTTGTCGGACCCACAATGGATCGATAGGTACTAACCCCCGCAATGACCCACAATGGATCGATAGGTAACTAACCCCCGCAAAGAACCACACAGGATCAGGCCCACACATGACCTGTAGGCGCTGGCTCACACAGAACCGCTGAGCGCTGACCCATACAGGATCAGACCCACACAGGATCAGTAGCACTGATCCACATAGGATCACTGAGTGCTGTTGTCATAGTCGTCGAATCCACTGAGGATCTCTGCACAGTCGTCGTCGTCACAGTAGCAGTCACAGCTAGCTCTAGGGTTCCCGCATACATCAAGCTCATTCGGGAGGGTCCGCTCCACGAGCCGAGAGGCTGATACATCAACTGACACATAGTCCAGAGTTGATGTATCCAAAAGTTCCGTATCGTCAATAGGAACTCAACGCCGCAGACGGCGCGTCAATCGGACGCCCGGTCTGAGAGTTATTGGCCTTTTCGTTTCAGGGGCCCGATTGGTTTTTAAGGAAAAACCAACCCGACCTTACTCCACCTGCATCCAAACATCGGGCGGAGTATGCCAAATAATCCGTCTCACTTAGAGGAAAACAACAAAATCGACGGCACGTCAATCGGACGTCCGAAGCTCAAGATATGAGCGTTTCCGCTCCGAGGGCCCGATTGGTTTCACGTACGAACCAACCCGGCCGAACTCAAAGTAATCCGAAACCTTGAGTGCGATATACCGAAACGACCGCCTCGATCCAAGGATCGCATCGCCACTAACGGAACGTCGTTCGGAGGCCCGTAGCTCAAGTTATGAGCAAAAGACCGAAAGACTCCAGAAACGGGGGGTCTGGGCCCGGACCGACCCGGCCCAACACCCCATGGCTCGGCCCGAACCGGGTCGACCCGACCCGGGTCCTGGTCCGACCTGGTTTGGCACTACCTGGCCCGGCCTGGGCGCGACCCGGCCCGACGGGTCGGCCCGGCTCGGCTCGGCCGAGCCGATCGATCGGAGGAACCGCGGGGCGCTGGCCCCCGCGGGATGAAGTGCCGCGACCCCCGCGTGGGGCCGCACTGAGTCAACGGACGCGGCAAAGCCGCGTCACATGTGTGCCGGACTCGCACGGCTGCTTGTCCGCTGGCCGCCGCTGCCACGGCTTCAGCCGCGACGGCCCTGTCTGGCGGCGCGTCGGGGCACCACCGGCGACCCGCGTCGTCGGTGGGTTCCACCGGCCACCGGAGTTGCTCCGGTGGTCCGATTTTGTTTCCGTCTGCGCCGTAGCTCCTCTCGGGCCCTGTACATCACTGCGGAATCAACGAATCGCCTCTGCGGCATGATTTGTCGCCGCCCTCCAATCCGCACATCAACGAAGAACTGAGGAGGGTTGTCGGGCCGTGTTTGTTTGGCCCGCACCCTCCGCGTTAGGTGATAACAATCGGGAAAGATATTCAACACATGAAAACATAACAAGATACAATTTAAATAAATTAAAATTGCACCTTGATCCCGGCTCTTTGTTATAGAAGGAAAAAACTACAGGAATAAAATATTATCAAACAAACCCCTACCTCGCCGTAGTCGTCGAGCGTGCATTGTTCGCGCAATTGATCGTCGCAGAAGGAGGTGAACGTCGCGTCGCGTTGTCGCGGAAAGGCGTAGCATCGTCGCGGATTACGGTGTCGCGTCGATGAACTCCGAGGGTGAAGAACATGTAGATTTAATTAGTAATAATTAAATCCATGTTGTTGTTATAATCCACAAAGAATTTAAAAAGGAGCCAACCCCTACCTTGTCGTTGTCGATCGAAGGTTGTCGCGGGGTTGGATCGTCGCGGAAGAAGCGTCGCGAAGGGATATTCGTCGGCGTCGCGGTACAAGGCTTTGCGTCGTCGATCTCCCCGGGTTCGGCGTTCTTCGTCGCCTTTCCTCGAAGGCTGGAATTCTTCATGTTCTTCGTGTTCTTCATGTTCTTCACGAAGAAGGAGGAAGAACTTGAGGTTTCTGTCAAATCCTCTCAACGAACAACTCTTAAGATGAATAGCGTTGGTCTTATTTTATTAACATGCCAACAAACGAACAAAGAGATAAGTTAAGTAACGACCCATTAATTCATAGAATTAATTCAACGAATAAAACCGCCCAATTAATAGGAGCGTTTAATTGTTTAAGAAATGCTCCAGTTGACTTTCAATCAATAGGGGATTTCGCGGGTGCGTTACCTAGCGGAAAAGAAACGGTGGGCTCGTGCAGGCCCCACCCCACAAATATCCTACCAAGAGGATATGATATTTTGAATTGTACCCTATCTGCTTTAACTTAGCTTAAGTAGCATTAAGTGGCTTTTAAGTGGTTTAAGTGAAATAAAAATAAAGTTGTCGCACCACTTTATTTTATTTCTTAACTTAAAGCCCAAAAATTAAAAACCACACCCAAGAAAACGCAACTCTAGAAGAGGCGTTTCTAAGAAAGTACCGGCGCTACGATTCCATCGGTGCCCTCCGAATTCGATTCCGAGCACCGGTTTAAAAGTTAGAAAAACCCGCTCGTTCGTTCACTGAACGTACCCGAGCCAAACTTCGGAAAATGATTCTGGGTACACTGGACCTCAGAATCAGGTGCCGTCAGAAACTGCGTTCTTGTAAAACTCCAAAGAAAATTAAGAAAAAAAATTTCCGTTAAATTTACAGGTCTTTACATCATAACTTTTACTGATGATTTTAGTAGATATGGATTTATCTACTTAATGAGGTATAAGTAAGATTCTTCTGATCGGTTCAAAGAATAAAAGAATGAAGTTGAGAACCATCTTGGTAATAAGATTATGAAACTCCACTTAGACAGAGGAGGAGAATATCTTAATTAGGACTTCATTGATTTCTTACGGGAGTTTGGGATTCTATCTCAACTCACTCCACCTTACACACCTCAGTGGAATGGTGTGAGTGAAAGGAGGAACCGAACCCTATTGGACATGGTGAGATCAATGATGAGCCATGCGAGTCTTCCATTATATTTTTGGGGATATTCATTACAAATAGAAGCACACATACTAAACCAAGTACCAACTAAATCGATAAATGGTATTCTATATGAAATATGGAGTGGCCACAAATACATGTTATTGAATTTACATTTGTGGGGTAGTGAAGAATTTGTTAAGGCCTCTTCAGGTAATAAACTTGCACCCCAAGGCACAAAGTGTATCTTTATAGGATATCCCATGGAAACAAGAGGATATTACTTATACAACCCCTCATACAAAAAAGGTTACAGTGGAAAGACATGGCATATTCTTTGAGAGGGAGAACATCTACAAAAAAGATACTGGGAGCGATATAGACTTCGATGAAGTCGAGGCTCAAGATACACATGAGTTGGTACAAGAACAGATTCCACAAAGCCCCGTGGAAGAACAATATGTTCCAGAGACACAAGAACTACATAAGAGCATGAGACAGGTGAGATAACCAGAACGATATGGTTTTCTTGTCACTGAGGATGGTGACTCATTTTTGGTGGACAATTATGATCCTCTTACCTACAAAGTAGCAGTTGAAGTCACAGACATTGCCAAGTGGCAAGAAGCCATGAATTCTGAAATGGATTCCATTTACCAAAACCAAGTCTAGATTTTGGTGGATCCACTAGTTAATGTAAAGCCTATCGGTAATAAATGGATATTCAAGAAGAAACTAGACATGGAGGGACAAGTCAGCACCTATAAGGCACGACATGTTGCAAAAGGTTTTAGACAACATCAAGGATCAGACTATGATGAAACCTTTTCACTGGTTGCGATGCTGAAATCCATCAGAATTCTATTGGCCATTACCTCTTACCATGACTATAAAATTTGGAAAATGGATGTCAAAACATCTTTCCTTAACGGGAACCTTCAGGAAGAGGTACACATGACACAACCTGAAGGGTTTGTGACTCCAAAGGATTCCAACAAGGTATGTAAGTTGCATAAATCCATTTATGGATTAAAGAAAGCATTGAGATCATGGAACAATCATTTTTATGAAGCTCTAATGGAATTTAGATTTGTTAAGAATGGATGTGATCCTTGTGTCTACAAAAGGTTTAGTGGAAGTGCAGTCGTTTTTCTAATAGTATATATTGATGACATATTACTAATTAGAAACGAAGTACCTGTCTTACAGTCAGTTAAGGCATGGTTGCATAAATTATTCTCCATGAAAGACTTGGGCGAGGCAGCATATATTCTAGGGATCAAGATCCATAGTGATAGATCCTAGAGAATGCTGGGCCTGAGTCAAAGTACATAGATTGACAAGATACTGAAGAGATTCAGTATGGAACAATCCAAGAGGGGATTGTTTCCAGTGTCACATGGAATTCACCTTTCCAAGAAAATGTGTCTTAGACACATGAGGAAAGAAAGAAAATGGCAAGGATCCCTTATGCATCCGCGATTGGGTCAGTCATGTATGATATGCTATGTACAAGGCTAGATGTTTCTTACGCATTAAGTGTGGTAGGAAGATATCAAGAATATCCAGGAGACCACCATTGGATGAGAGTAAATACTATCCTTAAGTATCTGAGGCATACTAAGGATATGTTCCTGGTTTATGGAGGAGATGAGGAACTAGTCATCAGAGGATATATAGATACTAGTTTCCAGACTTATCGAGATGACATGAAGTCACAGACTGGATACATCTTCAGTTTGAATGGAGGTGCAGTGAGCTAGAAGATCTCAAAGCAAGGTGTGGTGGAAGATTCTACAACAGAGTCCGAGTATATCTTAGCTTATGAGGCAGCTAAAGAAGAAGTATGGATTTGAAGCTTCATCCAAGACCTGGATGTAGTACATAGCAGTAAAGATCCTATCACACTGTATTGTGATAATACTGCAGCAGTGGCACTTGCAAAAGATCTAAGGTCACATCAGCAGATAAAGCACATACTTTAGAAGTATCATATCTTGAGGGATTTTTCTTAGAGAGGTGAAGTTGTAGTGAGCAGTATTTCCTTGGAAGACAATGTGGTGGACCCCATGACTAAAGCCTTGACTCAGCAGAAACATGATCATCATGTGAGGTCCAGTGGACTAAATGTCGTAGCCATTTGGCTCTAGTCCAAGTGGGAGTTTGTTAGAGTTGGTGTCTAGAGAACCAACTGTTTGTACTTTTATTACATGATTATACTCTTATTATATATATTGTTCATTGTTCTGCATGACTATAATATAATAATGTCCTTGAATATTTGTTGCATTAATAAGGTCATGGAAGATCCCCGCTATGATGAGAACCTTGAAATTCTATAACAATATTCTTAAATAAAGTTCTATGGTTGGATGACATACTATGATAGGACACATAGAATACAGACCGTCATGTGCGAGTACTCGTAAGAATACGAGACTCTCTCTCATGGAGTTTTCACTTGGTAATCTCCATGATAGGAGATTATGAGAACAGACCCGCCATTAGTAATTCCGCATGTCTTGGTGTCATCAGACATTAATATCTGCGAGCGTGTGTAATGTTCCTTAGACTGGAAGATTATCATTAACTCGTGTCATGACTCACACACTTATATTTTCTAACAAAAACCATCATGAAGAGAGTTGGCGGGAAGTAGGGTACGTTGGGTGCGTCATGAATGACATGTTGTTAATGGATAAGTTGAGGAAGGATTTGTCCCTTCCATTTATAGAAGTTGGTCTGTTTTCCCTTTGATTTAAATAGAACTGTCACAAGAAATTCCATGGCCATGGTGTAACGACAAGTTTATTTCAGGTAGTCAAAGAATGATGGATCAAGCATATAGGTTTATGACACTTCCCTAAAACCTTCTTGATGAGATATTGAGAGAAAGGGATTAAATTACATAGTAATCATTCGTATTAGGTGACATGTCAATGTGACATCAACTTCTTTGTCTTGGGTACCTTGACCCATTGCTAGACATTAATCTTGGACTTTAGGCAAGACCGCCTAATTCCAATGAGATAGAGGCCTAGAGGGTCACACACTAAGTGTATTCAAGTATCTCACGTAGAATAAAGAATATTCCTGTACGTGGTTTAATAATTATTCAAGGAAGCCTAAGTTGTTTTAATTATAGAGGAAGAATAAAATGAAAATAGTTACACACCATGTATTTATGATTACAATCCGTGTTGTTTTCAATTTTGAAAGGGAATGAAAAACAAGTACATGCCATGTATTAATGATTACACGCTGTGTAGTTTTCCTTTTGGAAAACAAGTACACACCGTGTATTTATGATTACATGCCGTGTAGTTTTTCCAGTAGGGATTTTGAGGATAAAATATTGTTTTATTAAATGATATTTATTATAATCAGCATGGGCGCATGTCAAGGAATTAATGATTCGACATGGGGGGTTTCAATAAGAGTTAATGAAATAAATAAAACACGTAACATGTTTATATATTGTCATAACTATATGAACCTCAAACCCGATAATAAATATCCTCACAACCCAAACACTTTTCCCCAATCGTTGTGCACAACAATTTTGGAGAATTCTCTCAAGACTAAAAGAATTCCTTCCTCCAAGAACGCTCTCAAGACCGAGAGAGATCCTCTTCCATTGGATCAAGACGATCTAAGGCGGACAACACAAGCAAAGGTTTCTCCATGCTAGCACCCGGAGAATCCTTTGGTGACGTCCAAGAGATATGTGGTGCACATGTGGATCACCACTAGAGGAATTATACCCTTGGCTTCTACGACGCAATGACGTATCACATCGGAACATGATCAGAAATATCAACGAATAAAGAACACCAAAAGGTACATCTTTTCAATTGATTAAATTAATTATAATCAACCTTTAACGATCCTACTTTGTTGTTCCAGGACTTTATTTTTCTTTTCCTATTTATGTGATTCGATCCATGGAGACTGGCATTTATCGTTGTATTGATCCTGGATTGATCATTGCTAATGACAAAAAGCCACGTGGGAACATCCACCTACGTGCTTTCGCTGCGCCCGAATCCTTCAGATGCATCATGGGAGGACCATGGGTTAAGGAAATAGCTCATTTGACCCTTTCTTGGTTTGAGTTGTGTTGGGTTGAGACCATGTTAGGCAATTCTTAATGTGAGGATCCCATTGAGGTATTTAGCCAGAACCTAAAAGACCAGGGTAGTCCGGGTTACTTTGACTGATATTGGTTTATTTGGTGTCATTTCTCGGTTTTTTCGACAGGTCAGGGACATGCTATGTTATGGTGGAGAGATTGTAAGAACCTGGGTTTTTGGAATAGGTCAAAATCCTAAGCCTGTTTGAATTTTTGACTTATTTCATAGAAAACTGGAGAAACTTGGTAGTTTCTAGAAAATTCTAGATTACACGTTGTGTAACCTCAGCAAAATCTATATACCCTTTCCCATGTGTAAAGTCCATACATGGCGTGTAGGCCAGTTGGCCGGGTAGAAATATTTTAGCAAGTACACACCATGTACTATTTGTAAATGTAGTGTAGAGGGGTTGTGTATGGGGATATACATGACGTGTTAGGGATGTCGTCTGGGTAGAGAAGTATACGCCATGTACCCCTAGGTATATGCCTTGTAGTCATGTCGGCAATTCAGAAAAGTTGGCCAGCCCTATTTGGAATAATTAAAGAACCCACATGACACGTAGTCCTAAGCACACACCATGTATTTTGTTTTTTTCACTTAAAATGGGACGTAGCCTCATTTCTCAGGTTATGGAAAAAACCCTCAATAAATAGGCGGCTAAGAATTTAAATTGATTTTGTTCCTTCATCTGATGTTATAATAAAACACCATTTGATCCATTGTAACCCCATCGGCAAGGCCTTTATTCCTCTTGATCCGTTTCTATTGATTTCTGTTCTAAACCATGTTATGCGGGTTTTAGAGTTTTTGATTCTTTTGTAGATCTACCTCAATTTAGAACAAATTGTAGGTTTTTATCAGAGGAGGATCATTGTATGAGTACGAGGTAGGTGGTGCATTTACCTTTTTTTATTTTCAGGGACATTTGGGTGGCGCGGCCTTTAGAGCATATTTTGGCATTTTAAGCAGGACCCTATTTATTCTGTAGTTTCATGTTAAATTGATTATCAGACCCATGGTATGCCCTTGGGTATGGATTTTTACAATTTTTCTTGAGCGAGGCTGGGTGAGTGGTCGTTTCTCAATTGGGGCATTTTGGCTGAGTATGCCAAAAATGGTTTTAAATGAATTGTGATGATTAAACTGCTTTGTTTAGATTTTTTAAGCATGATTAAATTTATTAGAGGCTTTCAAGACCACATTACTGGTATGGGAGAACACCTAGCTAGTTAAATTCAACGTTTTAGTTTGTCTTTCCTATTTAAAGTATTTTAATTTTATTATATATGTAATTGTTGAATTTCATATGCTGGAACCTTTGGGTTATGTTGGGAGTGGCCTGAATATTTCTTGAGTGATGTTGATCATAGGTTGGGATTGGCCCTTGTTAATTTGGGTCATTTTTACCATGGGATTGGGGGTCATGGACGTCTGTATTGAGGTAGTGAGTCTATCACGATGGTCATGGACCATGTTACATGGATGGAAAGGCCATCAGATACTGAGCAACATGGTTGCAGGGGCACGAGATGCCAGCGATATTGTAGCTTGGGTACTATTTTAGCGATTACCTCTCGCCCGTGATTTTAGTAGTGTCCACGCAGAGAGACTCTGAGATGAGGTGGTTTTGACCAATCGTGTGGGTAGAGTCCCTCGATAGTTTCGGTTTAGGTACTTTTGGTTTGGGGGTGCTTACCATAGAAAGCTACATGGAAGGCGAGGATCCTTCGTGAGATATCGATGAGGCTATCAGGTTGGGGGATAAGGATCGCCGTGATTGAGGCCATGGGATGAAACACTTTATTTGAGGGAAGATATCATTGTCCCTCTGGTTTCTTATTTGAGGGAAGACATCATTGTCCCTCTGATTACTTTTTTTGAGGACATGAATCGATGTTCTTCCAAGTTACTTTTGTTTGGGAATTCCTTCAGGATGTCAGTACTTGAGACATGTGGTGTTAGGGGGCACATGGTGCCAGGCTATATGATAGAGATTCCAATGTTGGCCAAATAAGGTGACACTCCATGGTGCCTGCTAAGCACCAGTGGAGTTTATGTTTATTTGTGCACCGTACTATTTACTTTTTTCCTTATAAATACATACCTTCTTAAACAATTATATGAGGTATGAACCATTGGGTGATATCCTACTAAGATTCGTCTCACACCCTGCACAGGCTCGTCAAGACATGTTTAGACTTTATGGATTTACATGCAAGAAAGAGATCGGATTCAGGAGATAGACTGTTTTAGCTATCACATTAGGATGTTATGGACCCTGAGGTCTTGCCTAGTTGGAGCTACTGTTGGTTATCCATTGGCACCGTTTTATATATTTACTTGGTATGGATGCATGAATTGTCTGTTATAGTAGTTGTTACAAGTGGATCAACATGTTATTGTGTTTACATTTCGCTACAATTGTTTATCTTTATTTCTTATACTGTTTATTACTATTGATTGTACTTCCGCTTTGTGGGTCTGGTTTGAGTCTGCTGAGTCGTTTATTTCCACTGCATGTTATATATGTTTTCTCAGACGAGTACCATTATTATCCTCCGAGAGGGTATAGCCTCCCCAGTATACCTATTCAGGACCTCACTACTAGTCGAAAACCTTTGGTGTTCGGGGAGGTGTGCCTAAGGTAGTTACACTTGACCCGTTTAGCACTATTAGGGTGACTCTCTAGGTCTGGGACATTATATGCTTTGATCCTTGATAATTATTTTTGAGATGCATAGATTCATATTGAAATGTTTTTTGGTAGTTTATAGGTTTTATTTGAAGTAACCTGGAATGACTGTTTTAGAGTTTTAAAAATTAGAAATGATTTTTTATTTCATGTAGGTGAATTCATCTATGAAAAATATAATTTTCCAATTCACAAGAGAATTATGATAAATATAAAATAAATTTCTAGAGTATAATAGAATATATTTTTGTGGAATAGAATTTTCCATTACAAGAGATAATGGATCTATATAGAAGTGAATTGAGTCACATACAAGATATTTTCAACACTTCATAAGATATTTACCCTAAACATAAGATAATTACTTATTAGATATTTTTACATAAGAAATAATATATTTTTTTGGATTTATATGTCATATGAAATATAGAGTTTTAAGATATGTTAATTAAGATGATGCTCATGTTTTATTATTAATTGATTAAACACCATGAATACTTGTCATTCAAGATGAAACAATAACATCAAATCAAAGTGATACTGTGTGATAAAATTAGTGATCCATGATATAGAATATGATGCTACGTCACAAATACTTATAATTTTAAATGGAATTTAAGCTTCTATAAGTATTGTGGAATTTTTAAAGGTTATATTTATTTTAGATTTTTGTGGATTTTTTGGAAATAAGTATTTAACTACAAATAATAAAGAAGACTGTGAAGATTTATTGGATATTTCATATTCAAATATTAAAAAATTATTATTCATGAAAGTTTTTTTTTTCAGGGAGTCATTGACTATGATAATTGATGTTGTTAGAAAAGAATTATTTTCCAAAATCTATTTTATAAATATTCTTCATATCCATTTTTCAATTAAAAATTGGAAAAAATAATAATTGAATCACATTAAAGAAATTTGGAGAAGAATTTGATCTTATAAAACTATGAAACAAATCTATATAGAAGTCTAAGAGAATTTGAAGATAGAACCAAACAACATAAATGATTTTTAAAGGGGTTAAAGTGATTTATTTATAAAACTATGGAATTTTGGGCTTACTACAAAGTAGGAAGGAAACCATTATCATTAATACATACTATCATGAATGATGAGATTATCCTGAATAATTGTGAGGTGAAGGTGATGTGTATGTTGTTTTATTGAAAACATCATAATAGTGAAAGTCTTTAATTATCTGGATTTAATATTTGATGCTAATACATATTAAAGTATCCTAGATGATCTAATTCACATTCAGGAGTAATGAGGATTCCTTGAAGAGGTGGTGGTTCCAGTATAAATAACACCATATACTATTTTAGTAGGAAGTGAATGATACATTCCCATAATGAGAAGTGGATAATCATGACTTGAACCTTGTGATCCAAATTTATATATCTGTAAGGACTATAAATTATTGTGTTAATAAAATCCATAAAAAAACCATATGTTCATCAAGGTAAAGAGTACGTTCTCACATTATGGCTGAACCTTTTATAAATTCTTGTGCAGCATTTTTATTCATTTAATTATTTCTTACAAGTGAAGAGGTCATAATAAGGGTGAATCATTACTCCAAAAATTAACATAGGTTTAATTTTTAAAATGATAGAATTTTTAAAAATATGTACCATTGATCTTGCCCCTCTAAAACGTATACCATCTAATCTTGGAACTACAAGTGGTATCTAAGTGAGGTTTCCCTTTATATTTTTATCTTTTGATGTTCATCATGTAAAATCAATGTTTTTTTGAATAGTATGGTTGTTCCTTATTTTTATAGGAATCATTTTTATGGGTGGAAGAATTGAACTCTATTATGTTTTATCCCATAAGTTTAGATGTGAGTAATGCTATCACTTAGATTTTCCACCTCCAACCAGAGATATATTGATTACATTTATTGATAAGAGAAATCTTAAAATTTATTAAAAGTTCAAAAATTACATTTTATCATTTCTATCAAGAATATTATATAACAATGTTATGAGGATAAAAATAACTAAAGAAATATGTGATATACCTAAGAACATGTATGAATGAAACATCAATATAAAACAATAAAAATTACATTACTGGGGAGATAAATTTTAAGACTTAATAATGGATACAAATGATAATATTGATGACTATTTCATAAGTTTAAATGATATAGTCTATAATATTAGAGGTTTTGGGAAAATGATGGATGATTTAACTATAGTCAAAAAAATTAATGAGATACTTTCTAGATATATTTGACCTAAATATCTCATCATTAAATGAAATATATGATATTTTTATTAATGAATTTCACAATGTTCTTTTAAATTATAAGATGAGAAAACCCTAGTTTTCTAGAAAAAGATAAAAATGAAGTTGGATTTTAAATCCTTGAAGAAATTTAAGATCAATGAGGAGGATAATGATTGCTCAATTGACTCAAATTGAGATGATGGGAGTGATGAAAATAAAAATAAACTAATGGATATCATATAAAAAATCCTAAAGAAAGGAAAAGGTAAATATAAATGAAATATACCACTTAAATTATTTAAATATGGAGGAATTAGAAAATTTGTTGTAAATTTTCAAATAAAGAAGAATTATATGGAATCTTAGGATGTGTAGATGAAGAAAAATTTCCAAGAAATCCTAAAAACAAACATGTTAAAGGATATATAAAAAATAATGAGAGTAGAAGGAATATGTCAAAGAAAAAGAAATAAGTGCGCTCAATAAGTAGGAAGGAGACAGATCTCCCTCAAGAAGTTAATTAGAGTAAGGATACCATGGAAGAGACCAAAACTTTATGGAACATGTTGAGAATAAAGGATACAAATACATTAGTAAAGAAGAATTGTAATACGATAAAGCCTATATTATTCACATTTTGAGGATTGAACATGAATCTTGTCTTGAAAGGAACACTGGGTTCAAAAAAATTTAAAAAAATTTAGAAAGAATTATGAAGGATAAAAAAAGTTCAAGATAATTTTAATAGAATGTAAAATGAGTATATTGTTAATATTAATCTTATCAAGGTAAAAGTTTTTGAGTAAAAAAGATTTATAAAAGTATCCATTAAGAATATGTCCACTTAATAAGAAGAACATACAAATGATGAATCAATGATTTTTAAGGATGATAAGACCCTTGAAAAAATGAAGACTGATTTTAAAAATGTTCCTAAAGTAATGGATGATTCATATCACTATGCTCAAAAAAATATTATATGGGTTTTAGGTAACACTAGTGAAGTAAATGTTTTAATTTATTTTTTTTATTTTTATTGTTGGTTAAGTAGAATTTTTTTTGAATTGATATTTTAAATGAGTTTTGTATGTCTTTTATAATAATAAACTTCATAAAAAACCATAAAAATATAATAGTGCATGATTTTTTCACATAGGGTATTAAAAAAATAATGTAAAAAATAGTTTTTAGGTTCTATTTTAAAACAAATGATTTGAAAATAGTTTTACATATAGGTTATTTAAAAGATATTATAAAAAACTCTTTTTTAAATAATTTTTTGAATAATCAAACTGAAACATTATTATTTATTAAATTATTATGAAATTTTATTTTTCTAGTAGACCAGGAGAGAAAATACCAGAAACACAGATAGAATCTGAAACAAATAACACATATATACATTTCCATGAAAAATATTTACATTATAACTATGTTCAAATTGTAACTACCCAATTTGAAAATTTAACCTTAACATCTATATTACAAAAAATTATAACTCGATCATAATTATTAAATAATCAAATTATATTTCCTGTAAATTATTTATCTCTTTACTAGTATAAGTATGATGAATATAAAAAATATATAAAATAATATAAAAGAAAATAATATGAAATCATAATACAATTATAAGATAAATTAAAGGAAAGGATAAAATGAACTCTAAAATTGTATAATTTTTTAATTTTCCCAGATGAAATTATTTCAAACATAAACATAAAAACAAAATATACACATCCCATGATTCCTTATTGATCATTAAAGTTCTATTTCAAAATACTGTTTTAATTGAAAATAACTCTTTATGTGTGCGAGCCAAGATATAGTAATTATAAATGAACTCACTTGTGCACACACACATTTGATATTTTGATTCCTTTTTTATATTTTATATTGAAAGTTATATCTTTACTTGTTAGAAATTTATATGCATAGAATAAAATTAAAATTTATTATAATATATAATTATAAAAATAATCAAACTTATGTATCCAATACTTTTCTAAAATTTTCCTTCATGTCACTATGTATGGAGAATTACTAGTCTTGTGTCTTCTCTTTTGAAAAAAAAACACACAACATCCAATGATTAATAACATAAAAAAATATAATGTGAGCAGTAATTCAATTAATATAAGTAACACTTTATGAAATATATGTTTCATACTCATCAAGACAAGGAATCATCCAACATTAAATTGCATCATTCTAAAATCTTATAGAAATATATATAGTCCCTTTTTCATCCTTTATGGTCTTAGTTGTTGGAGAAATAAAATATGGGCAACAAAATTCATATAACAATGTTGTATCATATGGAATATAAAGTGTATAAATATACCTTCTAAAAATCAAGCATAATTATTATGTTTTTTCAAATTGATATAATTGTAATAAATTCGATAATCGACTTACATGGATAAACATTCATCCCATTTATGCCCAAAAAATATTTATTTTAAAGCTCCATGATATCTAATTTCAAAATCATCACATTTATATCATGAAAAAAATTTCATCAATCATTGGAAACTCAAAAAAATCTAAAAACAAATAAAAATATATTGATAATTTTTCCAGACCTTAAGAAAAAGAAGTACTACAGTCCAAGGGTCCTCATCTTCTTTTCTTTCCATAAAACATTTATACACCATTAATATATTCAAAACACAAATACACACACAAACATATATATATATATATATTAAAATATTAAAATAAATTTAACACCAAATTGTAATAAAGGATATAATTTATACATACCTCAATGGTAAGTTTCTAGATAAGTCTAGATAGAAAAAGTAAAAAATGACTAGTACTATGCCCAATAATAGAATCCTCATATATATGTAATGGAACACTAGTATATATATATATATATATATATATATAATATCATATAACATTACCATAAGCAAACTTGTATCTACCCAATGAATATATATGGTATCCCCAATATAATATATAATCCCACATTCTAGAAAATGATATTGATGATCCTTAATATATAACTCATAATATATGTGAAATTATATAGGTGGAGGAGTAGGAGTGGGATATGAACACAAAGGTGTAAGATTGGGGTATTTAGGTGAAGGTAGAGGATTTGCATCTATAGGCATAGGTGAAGTGGGATATACAGATATAAACAATATCTATATGTTATCTAGCATCAACTATACTAAATCTATTATCCCCTCCTCATTCATCTCACACAACTTCTGAATTATAGCTTATTAATCTTTTTTTCTTTATATAAATACTCCCTTGAGAAGTCTCTAGAATGAAAAAACATTTTTTTTAATTTATAAACCCACCTCGTATCCTCATACACTACCTGAGTGTTCGATCTTCCCAAATATAGTCGCTAAAATTTTCTTCTTATACTCAATTACAATAGTCCCCTATGTGATATTATCCTCAAGGTATTCCTGTATAGAATATTTTAAGAACTTATTATTGATCAAAATAATAGAAAAAGTTAAAATAAATTAAGTAACTTAAATAAGTCCTTACAATCCTCTTAGCTAAAACCTTCAAATCTTCTATAAGATATATTTCTTTTTTATCATTCGGGTCCTCTTCCAATTTTCCTGTCAAGCTGGGGGGAAGGAGGGTGAATCTCTGTTGATCCTAAAGACTCAACTATCATTTTTTAAAAATTACCTCCATAATTTATTCTAATAACAATAGATGCCCTCCATGAGATATTTTTTGGTCCTATACATGTTTGTAAGTAATATTAGGATGATATCTCCACTATTCTACTTAATTGTGGACAAAAAAATATTAATATGATCATTTTTATATAATAAACTTTTAAAAGATGACATTGTACTTACAAAAAAACTATTCTTGTTGTATACTTTGAATAGAAAACATCCATATATATTCATTTAAAAAATTATATATATATATAGACATATATATATATATATAGAAACACACATAAAATATGGATTTTCATTTTTTCAAGCACCAAAAATGAAATATGATATTAGTGTAAATTTAAAATCCCTCCATCTCCTTACAACAAAAGATAAAAAATTATTTCTAACTTATATAATCCTAGGTATATCATATATCATCTAATGAGTAGGGAAAACAACATATATTAGTAAAAAAAATACCATGATAAGTAAAATAATAATAAATAATTTCACAAAAATTACCTCCCATAATTAAACTAGTGTCTTCTTTTTGACCCTTCATCAATCAGATATCAAAATGCTCACATTTTCTTGAGATTTAAAAGAAACAATACTCCTATATTATTTAAATTTTAGACACCTAGAATTAATATTATCGTCAAGATCAATATATATCCTTTGGTTTTTGGCTACATGCATGTGATAATATAGGAAACATGCACCACCATCTTTACCAACCATTGAATCCTTCTCTTTGCCTATTGAAATAAAAGATTATAGTGTAGAAGGATGAGAAGGATACTAGGAAGAAGTATGTGTAGGGTCCTCCCCAGAAGATCTAGGCGACTTATCTGTTTTATCTGACATCATCCTAAAAATTAAAATAATAATCAATTAGTACAATAATATTAAAATAAAACTGACACATATAATATAAAATAAAAAATGAAAAAACTATCATAAAAAAGTAAACAAACAAAAAAATTTTTTTAGTCATATTTATTAATGTTGTTAACTAAAATTATAAAAAAATATAGAAAATATTAATGAGACATCAAATGATACAGTAAAAATAAGAAAACATTAAGTAAAATATTATTCAAATCCAACTATTACATATAAATTTAAATAATAATTTCTAAATGATACAAATAAAATATAAAAAAACGCTTTATCATATTCATTATAGTTGAGAACTAAAAATTCCTAGGTATTTTAAAATAGAAATTTAGATTATACCTCAGGTTGATCTTATGAATTTTGACACTTTAGAGGCATTTGGGGTTTAATTTTCATTTAAATCAATTATAAGTTTATTTTTATAGTGTTTTATCATTTTTGGATGATTTTGAATGATTTTACCAATCTTTTAAAGGTTGTGATGAATTATAGAAATTTACTTAACTTATTATAAGGTAATTGGATATTTCCATCAGATTTATTTGGTAATTAGAAATTTCCTTCAGTTTTATGATGTGGCCATCAACATTCTCTTATAATCATTCCTTATAAATATGAATATCACATAATTAATCACTATATTTAATTTTTTCATGAGTAGATTACTATTTTTTCCTTCTAAAATGATAAATCACTTTACATTTTATGGATTAATAACAATGAAAATTTTTTTGATATGTGTTTCTATTATAAAATGGTTATCTATATATTCTTATATAAATAAATTTTATTGTGTCATGAAAAATTAATTTCATTTTACACTATTGTAACCCAAAAAACATAAATAGTTAAAGACCATAATTCAAAATTTAATGTATTCAATCTACTATATTTCTTTAATAACTTTTCTATATGCACTTTATGTGGTGATTGGTTTTTTTCATTTTCACTTGAAAAGTCTATTGCTTCAACAAACACTAATAGACTAATATTTTGAATTTTAATTCTACTATAATGATCATTATAATAAAATTTATATCCATTAATGTTATACCAAGACTATGTTATCACATTTTAACTTGGGTCTCTAAATAAACATATAAATCTTTCTGAATCATCTAATCAACCATGTATGGTCTCTTTAAATCATGGGGAAAAAGTTTTGTTATAATCATTTAATACCCATATATCTTTTTTTAAGAATTTGATTCATTATATAAATATGTGATGTTATATATAGATGAGTATCATCTATGTTATTCAAGATGTAGAAATACATCTTTATTTGGTCACTTATCAAAAAATTTACTTTTAATCCAAAAATACTCTTTCCCCCAAAAATTAATCATTCATGGCATGATGTATGTAAACTGAGTGGTCCACTATAGACAGGAGCCCACATATAACTCTGCAACCTCCTCAGAAATATTGTTCTCAATAATAGAGGCTTCAGGTCTATATAGATTTTTAACATACCCATTCAATATCTACCTTTAATTTTTAAAAGGTTACATTAATGAAGATATGTATGACCAAATATCCTTATTTCTTTCTCCAAATGGACCATTAAATGTATCATGATGTCAAAGAAAAAATAATTTAGAACATACATTTACTTTTGATAAAGTACATAAACTACATTGTTCTTTAAATTGTTCAATTAATAAAAATCCATAGCTTTGTTATAAATGGATTTTAAAAAGTATCATATGTTCATGATAGTCATTTTGAAATAGATGAATAGTATTCAATTCAATGTAATTTGTAGGAGATGTTATATCATAACATCATAAGCATCAAATTTAATGCATATTAATTTCAAATATTTTAGTTAATTTTTTACATATGAATAATAACCTCGAGTCACTAAAAAAACTTATTTTCTCCATCTTGGATAATATATAACAAGTTAGATGCAAGTATGTTAATTTGACTTTAATGTTTGGAGACAATCTTAAATGTATTTCCATTGAATGAAAATCCAAGACTTTATTTAAACCATCCTTCATCTTTCTTTTGATATCAAACAATTTTCCAATAAAATTGTCGCTTATATTTTTCTCTACATCCATGACATAAATGTTATGTTTGATCTCATGATATCTACAATATAGAAGATAAAAAAATATTTCTATTTTCTTATATATATATTTAGAAAATTACTATATCTTTGTGTTCTTCTAAATATAAAATCAATGTTTTTAACTCTATCACAATATAGATCAGATGAAAAAGGATGTAAAGTGATATAAAATTGTTGTGATATATTGAATGATTTTTTTTAATTTTTAATAAGAGTGATCAATAGGTGAAACCTTTTATGAACCTTGTACACTATTTTCATTCCATTCTATGGTTGAAAAAATAATGTGCCTTTATGACAAATTAGTCAAGATTTATGCCCCTTAACACCATATCATGAAAAATTTCCCTATTCTAGGAAGTATTTTGTAGTAAACCTAATCATTTAATGGATATGAAAATATTACTTATTATAAGAATCATAAACATTAATACCTTCCTACCATAATTTTTTGAAATCATGAATTAATAGTGAAAAGTAAACATAAATATCATTTTTAATACATTTTAATCTAGAAATAATTAAAATCAACATGATGTCTTATTTCTTCATGAAAGATTTAGGAGGAAAATTGAAAATTACCAAAATAAACTATCCAGGAACAATGTTTTCTACTTAGGATCTTATATGGATTCAATCCATCTATGTATATCCCAAGTATGATATTTCTAACTCTATTTCAAAATTTAGGAAATTGTTTATCAATTTACTTCAGTTATGGAGAATCAAATGAATGATGTAATTTTACATCAGATATTCACTCATATTCATGTAATATTATTATTATTTTCATAATTTTATTTTTAAAATAAACTTTTATGATTAGGAATTATTGGAAAATACTAAATTTTATTATCCAGGGTCTTGGTACTTTGTATAACTAATGAATCAAAATAAAAATTTACTTTCAATTTATACCACGATGAACCACAATAAAGACAATCAGAAAGGACTTCATATAACTCACAATATAACAAACAGTTATTTGGGAAGGCATGAATCTTCTTATTCACCAATATCATATGGAATAATGTTATATTCATATTATAATTTAAATCTGGAAGATTGTTTCCTTTAAGAAGAATGTCTTCCAAAAGCTTTAATAATTCAGTAGAACTCTTATCACTCTATCCATCTCTATATTTCAAGTTCACTAATCTTATAAATGTTGATATAACTATTAATTTCATTCAAACTAGATATGCTGTATTTTCAACATTACCATATATATGCACAATCAGTGATATTTTATCAATTACTTACACTATAATATCAAAAATCATTCAATTTAATCTGAACTATCATCTTGAAAATCTACATAATTATTTTTTCTTTAATTATATCTAATTTCAAAATGAAAAATACAAGGATTGTAACCTGGATTAAAAACACTAAAAATTAAATTATCTTTTATTTATCTTATTTACAACTCTGTTATATTTAAACATTTCAAGCATGAATTGAAGTAAATGTTGTTGTATGGAACATTTAATTTGGATAATTATAAAAAGTGGCATCTTTTTTCTCATTTTCATCATTTTTTTTGTACTTTATTAATCCAACTATGAATCGTTATCATCTTTTTAAAATTTCAAGAAATTACTATAAGTTACTATATATTGAAATATAATTTGAAATTCAATATTATAAATAAAAATAAAAATAAAAATAATAAAAATAAAAAAATTTACCAATTATTTAAAATAAAAAAATTCATATTTTTTTTCAAATTATACTTAATTAATTATTATAATTAAATAAATTTAAAATAATAATAAAAATTCTTATATAGAAGTAAAAATATTAACATTAATTTTACGAGGTTTAATAATAATAAAATAAAATTTTCATTCTTTTTTATTATCTAATTTTGTAATTATGTAATTATATCTATTAATTTCATAATATATAAATAAATATCATAATAAAAATAGTTAAATGATTTTTAAATGTATCAGAAAGAATTATTCTTATATGGAGAAAGCGTAAATTCTTCTCCATCAAAATATAGATGAGATTATGTCACTAGTGGGATATGTTACCTCTATTTCACTTGAAAGGATGTGAAAAATGGAAGAGGTGGAGATTAATCCTTTGGAAGAAGAAGAATTTTAAACAGAAATATTTTCTTATATGAAGGCATCATAAAATAATCTTATACTATTAATGTTTTATTCAAACTGAATTAGAAAATAACTTCACCAATATTGTAATTAAACATTTAACTCAATCATTGAGATAAACCACTTTTATGTTAAGTGGGAACCACATATAATAGAAACCAAACCATTTGTGAAAAGACCATTCATGTGAAAAACAAATTCAATTTAAAAAAATTTAATCTAAACACAAATTCTAAATCCAAGAAGCTAATAGACAATGAGGAGCCCAAGGATTCAACATTTAATATTATATGACTATTTAAGCATGATATGTTTCCATCACAATGAAAGAAACAAAAAAGACCAAAACACCATGGCATAAATAATTATTTCAATTTTTACTATTAATTATAAGATGAGTTATATTAATAAGAATATACCATATTTATTGAAAAATTAATCACTAAATTAACCGTACCTCAGAGGCCCTGAAAAATTAGAACAATCAATAAAATATATAGAATACAAATTATAGGGAGGAGAGAGGAAAACTTCTAATGATGAATATGGAGGATACCATGAAAATAATGGTGGTGAGTGAGGGTAGCTAAAAGGGAGTGGTGATACGGATGAGGATAATAAGGAAGAAAAAAAGAACATGATTACCACCAGATGTTCAGGGGATGAAAGTATAGTTTCATTGATGGAGAAATCATGTGTATGAATTAAAAAAACATAAATGAATCTGATTTTACATTTTAAATGTTTTTCTATATAGGTTATATGATAACTGGGGTAGAAAACCATTCTAATGTAGTTTTTTACATCGTTTATCATAAATGACATAAAAAACCATGTTTTCTATGCCAGTTATCATATATCTGATATATAAAACATTCAAAAATGGGTATTAATATTGGTTATTTTATAAATTATGTAAATAAACATTTATAAAATTGTTTTTAAATTAATGGAATTATAAATGTGATATATAGAATACTTTTTTGCACTAGTCTAATTTTTACACTTATGAAATATGATTTTTTAACTATATTATCTAATAGTACTCATTCCACAAACAATTATTGGAAAAAAATGGTTGAGATAAACCTTTATCTGAATTATACTATAGTTAAGGTGGTTTAGAGTGACCATAAGATGAAATAATCTTCAAAACCTATGGAAATTAAGGTTGATTTAGTACAAAAACAATAAAAATATATTCTATGATAAAATTAATAACATTTTTTAAGATCCATAATTAGGGTATATTGATAGTGTTTCAAAACCTAGGGATATAAAGCTTATGTTTTCTAGTATAAAATTTCTTTCCCCAAGAATCAAGGAAATCTGAATCTTAGGAGGATCTACTCAAATAATATAAAAAATATACCTTTGAAAAGAAAAATAGAAAATGATAAAATAGTATATATACATATTAAAAATAGTTATGATGGGATTTAATATATATATAGAAGGTGTAACCATCAAGGTCATTATAAATAAGACTGCATTACCATACTTCTAGGTTAACAATCATAGATCTTAAAATGAAGGTATGCATCAAACAAAAGTAAGATAGAAAAATCACTCTTTGTTGAGGTTGCTTTAAAATCCAACAAAATAATAAGACATTGTATTCTTGATAGTGGTTAATCTTCACATATGATATAGTATACAAATATCCGAAAAAATATTTAGGTTCATGATGGATGTGTTGTGACCTTTAGTAATGTGGGATCATTAAATATCAATGGAATTAGTTAGGTTTAAATTGAACCTTACTGAATAAATTCACATGAAGTTTTATTTTTTGATGGGCTTAAACATAACCTATTGAGTGTTTGTCAATTATGTGATGGAAATTAGGTAACCTTAAAGAATAAAATTTATCTCATTAAAATAATGGTTTAAGGAAATATTGCTATATGAGATGAAAGATCTAGTGGGAATTTATTTCAGATTGGATACCCTAGTAATTCCTACTACCTTGGTGTTAGAGAAGGAAACTCTATATGTAATATTGGTCTTTTCCACATTGTTCAAAATAATTTAAGTAAAATATTTATGTAAAACAAAATAAGGGACCCACCCCTATTTATTTGAGATAAATATCAGGTTTTTAAAACCTATAAAAAATAACAATGATCAAAGGGAAACATAATAAAGTGAAGGAACAATCAATATGACCTCTTGAATTAGTTCACTTAGATTTTTGTGGAACTTTGAGGCATAAATATAAAATAGGTGAATTTTATTTCATTACATTCCATGATGATCATACAAGGATGATAAGAGTGATATTTATAAAAAAATTCATAAAAAGTGGAAATATTGAAGATTTATAGAAGAGAAATTGAAAGATTTATTAGTATTTACATTACGAAATTGTGAATTGATAATGGGAAAAAATACACTAGAAAATAATTAGAATATTACCTTAGAAATTATAGGATTAAACTTCGATAAAAAATCCCCTAAAAACCTAAATATAAGATATTATAGATAGAATTAGTAGAACAATTATAAAAATAGAGATAACAATGATTTATAAATTTAAATGATCTAAGTAGTTTTAGATAGAGGTTTTTTCATAGCTATACACATTAAAAATTAATGTTTTTTGAGGGAAAACTCAAATATGACATCATATGTAATGTTTCATATTAGGAAGTCAACAATGAGTTACTTTAAATTCTATATAATTCTTTCATCCATCAATATTAGAGACATGAATATTGGAAAATTTGACGAAAGGGATGAGGGTGATATATTTTATGGGTACCTATATAATATAGAATGCTAAATATGCTAAAATAAAAAACTTCACAAGCTGGTTGGTAGTTATGATATAAAAATTATTGAAAAAATATCATAAAGAGTGTTCTACATGTAGAATTTTTTAAAGAGAGTAATAAATCCAACCAATAAATTTCAAGGCAGATTAGTGATAAACAATTTGAGGCTAAACTTAGTGCAGTAGAAGATGAATCTGATTAGACTAGTGATGAGGAAAAGGATTTTGAGAGTTGAAAAATATAAGTATCAACATTTTAAAAATCATATTGAAGGATGAAACATAATTAGAGATCGAAATTATCCTATATAAACTTAAAGGAATCTAAGATATGATGAACCCATTCCAGAGTCAATAAGAATAAGGCTAAGGATTTAGAATCAAACATCAATCATTTATTAGTTTAAACAAAAATTAGTGACAAATTAATGAAAATATAAAGAATGGATTGAGTCTATGAATGATGTGTTAAACAAAATTGAAAATAATTCTACTTGGGATATTGTTCCAATACCCATAACTGAATTTTCATTATAAAAAATGGGTGTTTAGGAATAAATTGAATGATAAGGGTAAGGTTGTGAGGAGAAATCCAGACTTGTATAAAAAGGATATTCTCTATTATAAGTAGTGTATTTTGATGAAACATTTTCTTTAGTTTCATGATTAGAGTCCATAATAATGTTCCATGTTTTAATAGTAGTCAAATAGTATAAAATATATAAAATGTATGAAAAGTATTCCTTTTTAAATGGGTTTATTGAAGAAGAGGTTTATATTGAATAGATTGGTGGTTTTATGCATGATGATAATAGAACAATATTATGAAAATTCAAAAAGGGAATGTATGACTTAAAATAAGCCCCAATGGCTTGGTATTAAAGGTTGGATAGTTTTTTAAGTGGATTAAAATTCATCAAAAGTAAAGTACAAAAAAACCTATATAACAAATAAATATATATAGAAATTATTTTTATAATAGTGTATGTTGATGAAATCATTTTTATAGGAGATCATGAGAGTGATTATAAAGATTTTCCAAATCAAACGAAGTATCTATTTGAGATATCCGCACTTAGTGATATCAGATACTTATTGGGGTTACAAGTCTTTAAAGGAAAATATTTTAGTTTCTTATTCCCTGAGAAGCACTCTAGAGAATTGTTGAATAATTTTTAGATGGGGGAGTCAAGCAAGTATCTACACCCATTCAGGCGGGGCTGAAATTTTGTAAAGATGACGAACGAGAGAGTGTAAATCAAAGATAATTTATATGATTTATTGGTTGTATGATTTATCTCTAAACTACTAGCCCTGATATTTTTTATTATATAAGTATCTATGCTATATGTTGAAATGATCCAAAGGAGTCACATCTTATGTCTTCCAAATCAGTACGTAGATATGTCAAAGGGAATTTGAGCTATAATTTTCTTTACAAGATAGGAAATAATTTAAATCTATATTGGTTTATATATACTGATTGTGTATGAGATTTTGATGATATAAGACCCACTTAGCCACACTGAGCACTTCAGAGGCTAGAGATATTACTTCAACCAGTTTTTGAATTCAAATGATTTGGATGAAGGATTAGTTCGATAATTTGAGGGAGGAATTTTAGAAATATATCAGAATTCATTATGATAATAAACGTGATGTAAGAATTTTTATAAATCCCATACAACACTAAAATTATAAAAATATTGATATCATATTTTATTTTATCATGGAGGGGGTGGATAATAGAGATATCAAGATATCATTTTTTCCTATTAAAAAATATTTGGCTGATATTTCACCATGACTATCTATTAGGATTTATTTGAGACTTTGAGACTAAACATGGTTGTTTAACCCCTACCACATTATTATGAAACATTGAGAGGTACCCCTACTAATCCTTGAATTATGTTTTTAAATGGGGATAATTAAATTCATAAAAAATTTCTTTAAATCTTCTTTTTAAAGGGGGATAGGTCCATTTCTATACTTTTATTTCAGTCACTATGTTTATTGTGAAAGGGGAGAGTTCTCTGAGGTAGTAATCTAATAGATTGAGTGAAATAAAATTTTATCTCTTTGAATTTTTTTTCATATCATATAGATATGGAGTTACCTAAAAATACTAATAGTACCTATGGTGTGGTGTCATGATGTTTGTCTTTGGACAAGGGTTTTTATTTGGTGGTTTTTGTATGAGAAGTTGTTAAAGAATATCATCAGTTCACTACATATGCAAAGGGAAAGATTGGAGTGGGCCTGAATTTTTTGAAAAAGTATTATTTATTATAAAACCTATAATAAAAATATTTTATAATCCTTAATAAGTGTTTTGAGATGCTTAGAAGTGTCTTGAATGATTGTTGAAAGTTTGGTAGTTCTTTTTGAAATGATTTGGAAGGGATATTCTAGAGTTTGAAAAATGGAAAAGGCATTTTTCCTTTGTGTAATAGAATTAATATTTGAAAAATATAATTTTATAATGTGTAAGAAAATTCATCTACAAGTTTATAAATTTTCTAGTGTATAAGATAATTCATCTATGTAGAAGAGAATTTTCTATCCCGTATTAGAATTCATCTTTGCTGAGGTGAATTAGCTAGCATATAAAAGAATTCATCTATACATAAGTGAATTAAGATATGTGTAAGATATATTTAGTAGGATATAAGAGAATTATCCTATTCATTAGATAATTTCATATAGGATATTTTTGAATTAGTTATGAAATTTTATTAATTTCACATGTCATTAGAAATATGGAGTTTGAATCTGAACTAATTAAGACTATTCCCATGTGATATTCTTCATCAATAAAAAATAAAAAAAGACTCATGTTTGAAGATAATACAATAGAATCAATAGATGGTGATGTGGTGTGATGAAATGAGTGATCGATTCTATAGAATAAGGTTCCATACCAAAGATCCATGTTAGCTAAAATATAATTTGAGCTTCTATGAGTTTTGTGGATGTTTTAAGGGGATTTTTATTTTGAGATTCTTAGAGTTTTTTAAATAAGTTTTTCAATGTAATAAAATGATAATACACTATGGTTTTTTATAGATTTATAATTAAAATATTCATAATTATTATTCATGAAAGTTAATTATATTTGTTTGCGATTCGTTGACCAATATATTTGATTTATATGAAAATAAGGAGTTTCAAAAATCTATATTAGAATTATTTTTTCATATTAATTACGTGAATATAAATTGATGAAATCCATATGTGAATCATGTTTAGGAATTATAGAAAAGAATCCGATTGTCTATAACTCTAAAAATCATCTATGTCAAAGATTTAGAGAATCAAGGAGATGAACGTACAACACAGTTGTGATTTTTGAAGAAGTTGAGGTGAATAATTTCTAAAAATAAAGACTCTACATCTTTCTACTGAGGAAGAAGGGGACCATTATATAGTGTGTATTCTCTCATGCCTGACGGGATCATCCCAATGAACCATGTAGTGAAGTTGATGTGTAGACTACTATATTGAAAACATCCTTGCAGTCAAAGTCTTCATATAAATAGATCTTATCTTTTATGCTAATAAATTTTGAAGTATTCTAAAAGATTTTATTTACATTCAATGGAGAGTAGGATTTCATGAATAACCAGTTGTACCATTATAAATAATGTTATAAATTATATTAATGAGGTGTGGATGATACCTTCTTATATAACGAAGTGGATAATACCTTCTCAAAACTCATAAGAAAATTATATACATTTGTAATCATTGAAAATTTCTACGATTATAAAAACTAAAAAACAACCATAGGTTGATCAACACATGGAGTTGACACTCACATTGAGACTAACCCTTTTAAAATTTATCATGAGCTATTTGTATTCTATTTATTATTGCATAAATGTGAGTAGGTAATAATAATATTAAATCATGAATCTAACAAGTCATAGGGGTTTAATTCCAAAAAGGATATTTTTTTAAAAAATAAGTACCATCGATTTACCCTACCTCTTAGTGGTACATCATTTGATTTGGGAACTACAACTTCCAATGCCAACTTATCCATAAGATATCAAATTTTATCTTCCTCAAAATGTTGTAGAAAAAACTTAAACATTAAAAAATTCATTTATTTAATCTTGAAGAACAAAATAAACAATTTTTAAAATATAATCTTTATAGATATGCAATATTAATCATTATGAATACACCCTAGAATTCTTACTCCTATGCTAATTAAATATACTTAAATCCGATCTGTATATGGAGTACCAACCAACAATAACTTTAAACTATTAGTGTATCTCTTTGAAACACTTCATGTTTTGATAATTACAAAACTTAATTTTTTTATTCCCTATAACTTGAGTATTATAAATAAATTTTATAAATAAATTATATTTTATTTGATAATAATAATTTATCACTCCATAAAAAAATCTATCCTATATCATTTCATTATTTGATTAATTTGTTTCTATTTTTGTTAAATCTTTTTACCTTCATTTTTTTTTGGAAAATATAGAATTCATTCGAGGTGTTTTTTAGTAAAATATTAAATTCATATGAAATGGTTATCAAATTCACACAGTTTTTTTGGAAGTTATATTAATTTTTTTTCAAAGTCTTATGAAAATAAGCTAAGTTAGACATTTATTGAATGAGGTCATATGGAAATAAATAAGTCAAAATAAATGGTATTCAAAGTCATATGAAACCTTTAATGTTATATAAAAATATCAATTTCCAAAATAATCAGATGAAGTCATATAAAAATAATGAAAGACATATGATTTCACAGTATGTTTTTTAATGTCTGAAAATATGCTCTGTTTTACTGTATTTTTCATATCATGATTAACTACATATTTTTATTATTTTTTTACTTTTTTTATATATTTTTTAATTAAATATTAGTAATTACAATTATATTAAAATCGACATGAAAATGTTTAAAAAATATTATCACAACACAGTGTAAACTAGGAATTTCATGTTTGAGATAATTTAATATGGCTTGGTTTTTATCTACATGTTGTTGAGGAATTTTTTTTTATTTTAGATGAACCTATAAAATATGGGAAATATAGTCTTTAATGTTTTTAATGGACTAAGTGTTTCTGATACCGTGGTGGATCTCACAAGATAATTGGTAAATAAAAAATGGTCAATGACATTGGAATATTCCATAATTGTAGGATTATTTGTATGAAGAAACACCTAATACAAATGGTGAAATCAAAATAAATGCATCGTGGTCATGTTAACTATGTACCACATAAGAATTTTGATTAAAAAATGTGGACCAATTTAGTTTTTTAGATTCTATGGAACATTGTTTTTTAATGATCTTGAAAATCTACAGGAAATGAAATAAAAAACCTACTTTTATGAGATAAATCCATTTATAATATTTTAGATCATTTTGAATTTCTGAAATTTCTGAGTATTCTATTACATGGAAAATAGTATGCTGGAAATATAGTTCAAAATGGCTTAACAAATTTGACCACATCATGGATCATGGCTGTGGTCATCATCCAAAGTTATTTTATATTTATTTTTCTCTCTTATCATTTCATATTTTAATTTAAAATTTATTATTTTTTGTTTTGAGTATTATTTTATTTATATATATAAATTAATTTTTAATATAAATTTTTCGTTTTTTATTTTTCAATAGTTAAGAATCAATTTCCTAGGTAATAAATGAAGCAATCAAAATTTATAATAATTTGAAAAATACCTTTCATGTTACATGATCTTGGAAAATAAAGATAGAAAATATATAGATATTCAAATTTTGATCCTCAATCCATTGATGGTGGAGAAAATATAAAAATAGGATTTTTGATAGAGTCAATGATTTGAAAAAGTTTTTGGTTGAATTGAATGAATTGTAAAACATGAAAATTTATTGAACTAAAAATAGTATTACTATTCACATATTCATACATCATTATAAGTTTCTTGGATGACCTTCAACATGTAGAAACTTTACAGATTCTGAGATCATTTTTATTTGAAATTATAGCAATAAACTCTATAGATCTCAAAGAGAATCAAGCTACTTCCACACTCAAGTACTCATAATTTTAATTTTTGATCTATAATACTACTTATTTCTACTATTTTTAGTTTTGATAATTTTATTGGGTTATACTACCCTCAAAATAGAAGGATTTTTAGGGTATACGACCCAAATAAAAGTTATTTATGGATTGTGTATAATCGGTAAAAGGCAAGGGGATTCAGTTGTAACATGGTCTGAATAATTGAAAGGCTGATTTATTTCCCACTTCAAATAGAATCTAGTTGGGTTGTGTCCCCAGGGTTTAAAGAAAATAAAGACTTAGGTTGTGCATACAAGGATTAAAAACAAATTTGTAAAGGGTTGTGACTCTCCAAAAAAAGTTAGAGATTTCATTTTAGTGGGTTCCGTTTCTATTTGATTTTGAGAGAAGTGAAGGGTAGATATAGGATAAATTTTATCTAAACTACAATAAAAATATACTAGGCCTATTTCTATTTAATTTCACTCCATAATTATATTAACCTTGATAATTTTTTAAAATTTATTAAATTGGAAAATTCACCCCCACTTGACCATTTTCACATCTCCACGTTGGGGAAAAAAACTAGTATTGGTACTTGAACCCTAGAATTGGTTTATATATATATATAAATGAGATAACTAATTCCTAACATAAAGTTGAAGGGAAAAATATTATTTTGATATGGAATGAATAAGTTTAAATGAAGGTTGGATTCCTCAAAAGCTTCTATTTTTTTTGATTTAAATGATTATGTATATTGGCTGTCACACATGAAAGCTTACCTTAAGAATATTAAAATTGATAGTTGGACCATCTCATTAAATCCTTATGAATTAGCTAACATTGACCCCAATACATTAACTAGAAATTATGCAATTATTCTTGTTATGAACTATATGTTAATAAATATTAAATATTTTTCTCTCAATAGAAATATTTAGAGACATGTATATGCATGGAAAACAACACATGATATATATAAAATTTTATAATTATCTAATATTATGTCAGATAAGATAATTATAACTAAGATTACTATTTTAAGGGATGAGTATTAAGAACATAAAATGGGATAAGAAGAAATTGTTTACCAAATGTATTGTAAATTTACTTGTATAATAAATGGTAGGAGTGGTTTAGAAAAAACACTAAATAATTTGGTTTTCATTGAAATATTTTTAAGATATTTTCCTTTAAAATGGAATGTTATTAAATTTGTAATTGATGAGAGTAAATATTTCAAAGAACATATATTAGATGAAATCATTGGATATTTACTTCAAAATGAATCAGAATTAAAAAATATAGATAATGATGAAAATAAAAAAAGAAAGGAATGTATTTTAAATCTAAAATGCATGTTATTATTTACTCCTATGATTCTAAGTTACGAATTAGTGAAAAATATTATGTTTTTTTATGTTTTACAAGTAAAATTAAATAAATCTTTCTCAAGAAGATATAAAAGGGATTACTGCAAAGATGGTAATAAAGGGATACTAAAATGTAGTACTATATCTAATTATGCTTTTGATATTATTTTTTATGAATAGAAAGAGAGGGAACGTCAAGACCTAATACTCTCAAATCAAGAATGATAAGAATAAAAAACAATAATACAAGAATGATAATAAATCCAAACTAGTCAGATGGAGTTGTAGAGAGGACTCTAATTCAAGTAAAGAGTACAGTTTTAAAAATGACATGGAAAACCTATTTTTAAATATATCATAAAACAATGTAAGTGAATATGAATATTACTTTTCTTCTAAATGTGATCCTAAAAAAATGATTGAAGATGTCATTTTTAAGGAAATTTAGAGATTAAATAGTGAGATATAAAAAATTTATGGTTTTCATAAATATCTTATAAGTAAACATATTAATTTTTTTAAATAAAAAGAATTACCTAAAGAATATTATTTAAACAGTACTAAAGAAAACATTATAGAACTTAAATATTATTTTTAATTTCTCATATATATTTAAATTATGCTCATAATTAACTAAAAACTACAATTGATGAAAATGAAAAATTAAATAAAGAAGAATAATGGAATATTGATTTCACTTAGAAGTGTAATGGTGATGAAAAAATAAATTTAAATGTTGTTATTGATGAGAATGATAGGCTTAAAAGTGAATTATAAAGTTTGAAAACTGATTTTGTAAAATATTTTTTAAGAAAAAAAATTATGATTAAATTATAAGGACAAACAAACTAAATAAAATAAGTACCAGTCTTGAATATGATCATCTTTTACCCAAAATATAAAATAGATTATTCTTAATAGTTATGATGAAATTATTTTAGATGTGAAATGTTTTATATGTAAAATGAAGGGACATCCTACAAATGAGTGTTCCTTGATAATTAAAAAATCAGTTGGCAAGATCAAGGATTTTACCTCTAAATTATTATCCTCCAGATTACCTATAAATAAATGTTTGAAATCAGTTTGGGTTCCCAAAAATTATTTTTTTAAACTAATTGGACCCTAGCCTTCATGGATACCAAAATCTTATTAAATATGTTTTTATTGGAAACATATCTTAGAAGTGTCAAAAAGTACACATGGTATGTTTTAGTGGATTTTCACAACACATGATTGGTGATATCTAATTATTTTTTATGTTTTTATAAATATTATTGTGGCAATGATATAATTTGTGATAATTATAAAGGAAAAATTAATGGTTTTAGAGAATTTCAAAATTAAATTCTGTAATAATTTCAAAAAAATTATATGTTGAAGGTTTAAAAAAAATTAATAAGCATATCAAAATTTTATGATGATGGAATGTTTGTAAATATTCAAATTGAAAAGTGTATATTTGTAAAGGATTAATCTATTATATTTTATACAAATAGAAAATATAACATTTATCCAATCAATTTTTTTTGAACTTACTAAGAAAAATGTTAAATGATTAAATGATAGAAAGCATAATGATATTTTTTTACCTTATATAATTATGTAAGGTTAATTTATGGTTATTGACCAAGCTATCCAATAAACAAACTGTTCTGTAATTAACCAAACATAAGGGGACATCACATATGTTTGTGACTCATGTATAAATGGAAAAACCCTAAATATCTATCAACACTACCAAAGAATTAATAATTGTAAGTCATCTTTAACTTATTCATTTAGATCTTTTTGAAACAATACAACCTATTAGTATATCTTGAAAGAAGTATGTTTTAGTAATTATAGATGATTTTAGTATATTTATATGGGTTTATTTTCTTTGACACAAATCTAAAACTTTATCTTTGTTTATTTATTAATCTAAATCAGTTAAAAATGAAAAAGGTTACTTGATTATATCCATTATAAGTGATAGAGGTATAAAATTATTAAATTTGGAATTTCAATTTTTTCGGGAAGAAAATGTTTAATTTAAAAATTTATCAGCTCCTTGGACACTACAATAAAAAAATGTTTTGAAAATAAAGAATAAATAAATTCAATAAATGATTAGAACCATGTTAAATGAATATAATTTACCAAAATTATTTTGGGATGAATCTATAAATTATACATATTATATTTTAAATATAATTCTTTTAAGATCTATATTGAAAAAGGGACATTATTAAATTTATATGGGAAGATAACATATTATTGGATATTTGAGAGTCATTGGTTCTAAAATTATCATTCTTAATACTAATTATTCCTTGAATAAATTTTATGAAAAATTAAATGATGGTATATTTTTAGGATATTAAAATTTAAACAAGGCTTATAGGGTTTATAATAAATTAACCTTTGTTATTGAAACAAATTTTCTTTTTTGGGTTGATGAAAGTTATCTAAAATAGAAGAAGATTGATTCAGATCAAATTTTTTAGAATTTTATAGAATCTATTTTTATATAAAATTAGATTAGTAAAAATGGTGTACCTATTTTGGGGGAGCATGAACACTTTCCTTCTCAACCCAACCCTAATAGTTGAAAAACTCATAAAGATCATCCAATAAACAATATAATTTAAAATTATTAATAAAATGTTCCAATGAGGGTATTATATATAAAATTTTATACTTATCATGATTTTATTTCTAATATTGTTCCTAAAAATAATGATTAAATTTTAAAGGATTATAATTTTATATTGGATATACAATATGAGTTAAATAAATTTACTATAAATAATGTATGAACTTTAGTTGTTATTCTAGTGATTCTAATATTATTAAAACAAAATAGATCTTTATAAAAAAAGTTAAGGAATATGGTTAAATCATTGAAAAAAAATCTATATTAGTTTCGCATGGATAGTCTCAAAGATAAGGTTTTGTTTTTGAATAATATTGTTTAATTTTAGTTAGGTTAGAGTCAATACGAATATTATTATCTTATGAATGTTTTTATGGTTTCAATTTATTTAAAATGGATGTAAAATATATTTTTCAAAAATGTTATATTTTTTTTGAGAATTATATGTAAGAAAACCATATATATTTCCGAATAAAAAGTTTTCCAATCATGTTTTAAAACGTTTAATTTTTTTTATGGATTTAATCAAGATCCTTGATCTTATTAATCAATTTTCTTTTAGAAAATAGTTTTGAGAAAGGATAAGTTGATCCTAATTTTTTTATTAATAATAATTGTAATGATATTTTGATTTTTAAAATTTATGTGGATGATACAATTTTTTTTCTCTTTAAATAATAACTTTTCTAATGAAATTTCAGATTTGAAGAAAAGTGAATTTGACATGGGCTTAATGGGAGAACGTAGATTTTTTCTTTGTCTTCAAATTTGTCAAAGAAATAACCATATATTTCTTAATCAATATATTTTTTCTATGGAATTAGTTAAAATATTTAGATTATAATCTATTAAAATTATTAATACTTCCATTATTACTACTTGTAAATTATATTGAGGGAAATCTAGAAAATATGTTAATGTTAAAAAAATAGTTAATGATCGGTAGGTTATTATATTTTATATTTTCAAGGCTTGATTCTATGTTTTTATTTTTCATGTGTAAAATATTTAAAATCAATCCTAACGGAAGTAAATTAAAGTATATTAAAGGGATTATAAAATATGATAAAGGGAAATTAATTATTTGTTTATTTTACCCTAATAAAACTTCATTTGATTTGATTATCTAGTTTGATTCTAATTTTGTGGATGCAAGATAGATAAAAAAATCACATCAAGTATGTATCATTTACTTTAAAAATGATTAGTTTCATGGGTATTAATGAAATATTTTTTTCCCATTATACAATTGAATTTTAGTACATACATAATATATTTTTGTGATTCCCATGATCTATACTCTAAAAATATGGTGCTCATAAACACATTATTTACATACCATCTTTGAAATGAATCAAATAGACTAAATTTTTACCATAAATAATTTTAATACCACTAAAAAATATTGAGTAGAGAGAGGATATCATTTTATATGAAACATTGCCTGATTTTATGCATAATTATACATTAGAGTAAAATCCAAGGATCATGAAGTCTAGTTTCTTTGAAGACCAGGTACATAACACTAAAAACATGGGGCTAAAAAAACAATTCCTTTATTTAATATGAAAAAAGAGCCCCTAACTTCTATTTTGCTCATATATCTTCATAGGATAACCTGTGTATAACATGAACAAAAGGATAAGATAAAAACTCTAGCAAGTGAGTAAAAATAAGAATAAATCTTTAGCACATGGGTTAGAAGGCATAACATGATGATATAAAATGGCATGTAACATATGGAATCGTAACATATAAAAATGGAATCATATTGAAATGTACTCATAATAATGTGGAAGCAACATAAAAATGACTTTATCACGATTCATGGATAACCTCCAAGACCATGGAACATGGTAGCACAAACCAATGCTAACTGCTAAGACCTGCGTGGATGGTAGCACAAGCCAAGTCTAACCGCCAAGATCGTTGCACATAACGTCTCATGAGACTCAAATTTGCCCAATTCATTAGAGTTTTATATGGTCACACCCATCTAAAATTTCCATGAATATGTTTTCCACATAAATAATCTTATATAATCAATCTTACATAAACATAAGGGTAACTGATGGAAATAATTGGGTACCATATTCATGTCATAAAGCATAAAAAATGGAAATATCATAAAAGTGTCCATGAATGAAAGGAATTAGAACATACATGGAAATTAATATGGTAAAATAGTCATAAATCATGGTCAGTGTTTTAAAATAGAAATTACAACATGTAATAAGATTATTTAAGAAATTTTAGCATTAAAATATTTTAGTAGGGTTTTATAGAAAATAATAAAGAGATTTGAAAATAGAAAAAGGAATAATATTTTACCTAAAAGAGGAAGTGAACCAGGAAGGTTTTCATAATAAAAATTCGGATTTTATAAAAATAATGGTGGCTTAAAAGTAGATAATATAGTGTACATGATGATGGGTAGGAATTAAGAAAGTTCACTTAAAACAAGTTTGCTTATTAGGAAGTATTGAGGAGGGAATCACTTAAAAAATGTATATCCAAGAAAGATCATGTTTAAAGGGTCTTGATAAATTAATTGGGTATGTGTACACATAATTTATAATATGCACATAAAAATATAAGATAACTTTATTTTGGTAAAAGTAAGATAAGGCAACCCGAAGGAACAAATGAGGTTCAGGTATAATCCCTTACGGATTATAGGCATGTTATCAGGTGTACTTAAGAGGGCTTAATAAGAGAGAATTTTTTTTATCATCACTTATAAATCATGATGTTAGTATGGGTGATTTTCTACATAATTCTCCATAATTAGTGATTACATATGAAATGTCATAACATAGAGGACATTCTTGAATAAAAGTGAAATAGAAAGGATCCCTTACCTTAAGTCCGATGCTGTACTCCACTTGATAATAATGAACTAAATAGTCAAATTTGGTTCATTAATTTATAATTAAACCACCTATTTTATATGTATAAGACTTATTATAACCTTTTAAATTCATTTATAACCATTTTGATTGGTTACCAAGTTCAATTTTATTGTTCGGGTTTGTTTGCATCCTTGGTTTTAATGATGGGTTTACTTATTTTCATGAATGGAGAATCATGTAAAATGGGGAAGTTTATCCAAAAATGGAGTTATATTTTATTATTTAACATCCATATGGTAACATGTTTGAAAATCTAATTTGTTTACTTATAGTGAAGTTGAATCCTTATATAAAATAGTAATGATAAACGCTTGAATTAATTTGGTGATTTTGATCATAATTAACTTGTTTTGTGTTATTGTTTTACATCATATGTGAAAATGGATTCTTGAAAAACACATAAGATAAAATAAATATTTAATAGTATGGTTCAACCATAATTTTTTTTCATGATCATAATTTAAGATGGTAATAGAAATTGAATACCCATCATCCTTGAATGTGGTAAATTAACACATCTCGGATGGTGTCTTTACTACTAATATAAAAGAAGAGTAAATGAGATATGATAATAAATTATTCCATTATCATAACAAAATTATAGTTCATTTTTGGTATTTGATTTATCATTACATTTGGATGTGGAGTGGTAAGGATAGAAAAGAAAACAAATGAACCTGAAAAGAAAATGAATGAAAAGAAAAATGGAATTTACCTGTTGATTCAATCTTCCTTGAGAGCATATTAAGGGGAGAGGATTTTGTATTTTGAGGAGACGAAGGGATGATGTAAGTGGGGGAGGATTTTGGGGAAAATTTAGGGAAGGTACAAGGCTTTATAGGAGTGAGTTAAAGAGGGGAGTGTGGGTGGTTTTTATAGTGGTAGGGAGGAGGGTTGTCTTAATATTTTATTCCTTAGTTTATTATTTTTCCATAACAAAATAAATAGTGATGATTCCATGAAAAAATTAGTAATAAGTGCATTTTAATTCATTCTAAGGTTTCTTACATCAACCATTATTCTAGGAATGGTCCATTTAGCTTATAATGTGTATAAATGATAAATTACTGTATTTCACTTTCATAAAAAAATTCAAGAATTTTAGAAAAATATCAAAAATTAACCCTAACCATATTTCAATGTGTTGAATCCAAAAATGAAATAAATTTTTCAAAACTAATTTTCTATGTATGATTAACATAATTTTTAATTAAAATCATTATTTACTTGAAAAATACATGTTTTAAAACTATGACTGGTTTTTTAATACTTTCGAAAATTAAATAAGGTCTTATAAAATTATCTTAAAACCAGAAGACATAAATATTTTAATTTATGAACACATTTTATGAAAATAAATTGTCTTTTAAATTAATTAGTTAATTACAATTAATTATTTATGACTTAAAAAAATACGAATACTTTTACTATGATCATATTATCACTTATAAAATGACTACATTTTATTTATATATTCAAGGGTGAGGTTACTATTCTTTTAGATAATTTACTATTCATAAGTGTCATATTACTATTCATAAGGGTAGGTTACTATTCATAAGGTAAGTTTACTATTCACAAAAAAATTATTTTTTTTTCCATCGGACTCCAAACAAATTACTGATCGCAACCGTGTATGTCAGATTTTTTAAATTCAAATCATAGAAGTGAAAATATTTTGTTTAAAGGTCACATAATATTTAGTAGTTCATTTTTTTGTGATTTCATGTGATTATATGACATAATTATAAGACGGTAAATTCTATTAATAAAACATTGGGTTGTTATATTATTCACCCTTTATGAAATTTCACCCTCGGAATTTAGTTTTACATTTTAAGACATAAACAAGTGCAGGTACTTTTCCTGCATTTCCTCCTCTAGTTCCCATGTTACCTCTTCGTACTTATGGTTCCACCATAGTACTTTTACCAGGTGACTAGTATTGTTACGTATAGATTTATCTCTATGAACCAAGATCATCACTGGATGTTCCTTGTAATTAAGATCATTCTCCAACTATACCACCTCTAAAGAGAGTACATGTGAAGGGTTAAGTATGTACTTCTTTAAGAGGGATACATGAAAGACATTGTGTAATTTAGCCAAGGTAGGTGGATGTGCCTATCGATAGGCCATTGCTCCAACTCAATCAAGGATATCTAAGGGACCAATGTACCTAGGTATTAACTTTGCTTTCTTCCTAAACCTCATGACCATATTTTGTAGAGATATGTGTAGAAATTCCATGTCTCCAACTTTGAACTCAAAGTATCATTAATGATTGTATTCATACACTTCTGTCGACTTTGGGATTCCTTGATGTGATTCTTAATGGTTTTAACTTTCTACACAATTTATTTAACCATTTCATGTCCTAGCAGCTTACACTCACCAACTTCATCCCTACACACTGGTGGTCTGCACTTTTTTCCCCTAGAGGGCATTGTATGGTGCCATTCGGATGCTTGAGTGGAAAGTATTGTTATAGGAGAATTAAAAAAGTGGAAGATATTGGTCCCATACTCCTTTTAAGTCCATAGAACATGCTATAAATATGTCTTAAAGTGTCTGAATAGTTTTCTCAGATTGGCCATCAGTTTGAGGATGATAGGCTGTACTGATGTTCAGTTCAGTTCAGTGCTTAGAGAATGTTGAAGATTTTTCCAGAACACTGAGGTGAATCTCATATCTCTATAAGATATAATAGATAGTGTTACTCCATTCACCCTTAACACCTCTTTGATATATATCCATGAATGTTGATCCAATGATAAGTCCTCTCAAATTGCAATAAAGTGAGATGTATTTGTAAGATGATCCATAATGACCCATATAGCATTGTTTCCTCTGGATTTCCTTGGAATTCCATTGACACAGCCCATAAAGATGTTCTCCCACTTCCATGTTGGTATGGGTAGTGGTTTCATCATCCCCTTAGACTTCTTTCTTCCAGCCTTCAATTGTTTACATACTAGACACTTTAATGTATACTCAGTAATCTCTTTCTTCATATTATCCAACCAAAAGTTCTCTCAGAGATCTCAGTACATCTTTGTGATCCATCGGTGGATAGATAATGTTGAGATATGTGCATCATTAATAAGATCATTTATTTACCCTAGATCAGATGGTATACATAATCGTGGCCCAAATCTAGAAAATCCTTCCTCATCAATCTTGAACTCTAAGGATTTTCCATTTCTAACAGCTTCCACCCTTTTTTTTATTTCCACATATTTTCTTTGAGAATACTTTATTTTATTCATGATGGATGTTTGAGAAATAATTTGATAAAGGATTGAAGATGTTCCTCCCTTAGTGATCCAATGTCCATCTTCTGAAAATCTAAGATTATTGGATCCTTTTCAATTCTCATCATTGATAAAGATGTAGGATCCTTTCTACTTAGAGCATCCACCACCTTGTTTGCCTTACCAGGATGGTAGTGGATTGAGAAGTCATAATACTTGATGAGCTACATCCATATTCATTAGTGTATATTAAGTTATTTTTATGTGAATATATATTTTAGACTCTTGTGATCAGTATATATCTCACACTTATCCACATAGAGAAATGCTTCCAGATTTTTAATGAAAAGATCATAGACGCCAACTCCAGATCATGTGTAGGATAGTTTTGTTCATGGATTTTTATATAACCTGAGTCACAAGTTATCACTTTATCATTTTTTATCAGCACATAGCCTAAGACCTTCTTTGAAGAATCACTTTACCCCACAAAGAGTTCTGTACTTATTGGGAGTGTGAGTACTAGTGTAGTGATTAGCCTCGTTTTAAACTCCTTATAACAGTCTTCAAATTCCAGATTCTAGAAAAACATTACTATCTTATGTGTTAGCTTGGTCATTTGGTTTAAAATCATGAAACATTCTTCACAAATCATTGATAAAATTCAGCTAGATCCACAATGTTGCAGATCTCTGTTACAGATGTTGGCCTAGGACACTCTTCAATTGCCTTTATCTTAGAAGGGTCCATAGATATCCATTTGCTGGTGATAACATGCCCCAAGAATGATACTTTCTCTATACAGAACTCATATTTACTATACTTTTCGTACAAATTATCCCTTCATAAAGTCTCTAACACTATATTCAAATGCTACTCATGTTCCTCCTTTATCTTGGAGTATATCAGAATATCATTGATAATGACTACCAAAAAATATTCAAGGTAATATCTAAAGACTCTAGTAATTAAATCCATGAAACTTTCTAGAGCATTAGGGAGTCAAAAGGGAATCACTACAAACTCATAATGTCCATACCTCATTCGAAATGCAGTCTTGTGAATATCTTCCTTTCTCACGTTTAATGGGTGACATCCCGAACAAAGGTACAACATAGAGAAATCACTATGCCCCACAAAGCTAATCGAAAAAGCCATCTATCTTTAGTAGGGGATACTTGTTATTTATCGTTATTTTATTAATTTCACAATAATAAATATATAGGTTCATCGATCTATCCTTATTCTTGACAAAGAGGACTGGACACCCCATGGTGAAGCACTCAGGCATATAAAACCCTTCTCCAAATTCTTCTGTAACTGCTTCTTCAGCTCCCCCAGCTCTACAGTGGACATTCTATAAGGTATCTTTGATATAGGTAGAGATCCAGGAATAAGTTCAATTGAGAAATCAACCTATCGATCAGGGGAAGTCCAAGAAACTCTTTAAGAAATACATCAGTGTAATACCTCATGATGGGATTGACTTCAAAGCATGATTCTCTCTTTTGTATCAATCATTTGATCTAGGCATGATTACTTAGAAATAATTAATATCCACACTTGATATAACGATTCTAACGAAGATTCATCTTCCTCATTACAATTGGAAAGAATTGGAGGGTGCTTCAGGATGAGAAGAGTGATCTCCCTTTCCTGGTAGTTGATATTATATTTGTATAATGATATACGATCCATGCCCAAGATAACGTTGAAATCCACTTAAGGAAGTATGATGAGATTTTATGGGAGTTTCAATCCACAAACATTAACTAGGGAGGAGTTATAAACCATGTAAACAATAATTTCCCCATTCAATGTTCTCACAGATAACTTATCCTCCAAATTTTGAGGTGGTGTTTGAATAGTTCTATTAAACTTGCGAGAAATGACGGAATGTGTAGAACCAGAATCATATAGTATGTTCACTATTCTTGAATGAATAACTAGCGTACCTGTCACCACATCATTTTCCGGCTCCACCTCTGCAGTAATGAGAGAATAAACCCTTCCTTATTTCCTTGAAGGTTGTTGTTGATTGCCTCTGACAACCCTCATCTTAGGGAAATTGTTAACATAATTCCCATGGTACTTGTAGTTGTAACACTGCACTACAAGATGAGTGTTGATTTGAACCTTCCTTTCTTCTTCCACAGTAGTGGGATTATTCATATCCCCTTGGCAGTTTTTATCCAGATGTCCCAACCTTCTACATTTGAAGTAATTCTTGGTTCCTTTTAGACAGTTCCCAAGATGCCTCTTCTCATAATTTTTACACATGGGATGACCAAGCTTCTTTCTATCTTGGAATTTATTAATAAAACCGCCCACATTAGATTCTATTTTCCTTTTTTTTCATTGGGACCATGATACCACTAAGAGTCTCTGATCTCTATTTCAACCTTAAGGTCATGACAGTTAATCTCCTCATAGTCGTCGAAGTCTCGAATCACCAATTATTTTTGTAGGCTCGGATTTAGTATGCTAAATAAGAGATCCACCTTGCTCTCTATGTTCATGAAAAATCCATAGGATTACCTTGAAATCCTTGTAATGTTTTCTTTATACACCCCAATAGACTCATCTTCCTTCTTCCTAAGTTCGAGGAACACTCTTTCCATCTTATGGTAGATGGTTCAGGGAAAATATTTATTGAAAAAGATTCTCTTGAATTCCACCCATTACATGGAATCAATTTATTCTTATGGATTTTAATTATTTATCAGTTTCCACCACTGATCATCTTCCCTATAAAAATGATAGACTTCTAGTACGACTTTATCTTCTTCTAAGCACTGTCAGACATAGAATATCTTTTCAAGGGAGTTAATCCACTATTCTGTGATGAGGGGATCAGAAGATCCACTAAACATGGGAGGTATTTTTTGCAGGAAGTATTCAATAGAAATACATGGAGTATGAGGGTGTTCCAAATGATTCAGGTTATTATTCATGACTTGATCCAGCTAATAAAGTACTCTCGTGAAGTTGTGATCGCCCATTCCAATCATATGGGGCATATCATTAGGGAAATATTCACATTCCCTATCACATTGCTTATTGGTACGTGTTCTTCTATTTCCCACCAATTGGTAAGAAAAAGAATGTAAAATTAGAGGGATTGAATACTTATATATTGAGCATAAAAAGTAAACTTTGAACATAAGAGAATACACTTGTAAAGAAGAAGTATATACTAACTTTTGATTCCCTATTTTTTAATCTAGGTTATCCTGGATCTATTTCTTAACATATATTCTTATAGGATTTTTTTCATTCCCTTAATAATGGTTTGTACCAAGCTCATGAATTTATCAAATCATATCCCCCGGGAGTGTCAAAACAAGATTGCAACAAGTCTCGTTGTTGTGCACCAGTTCCCATTCGAGTCTAGTTCAAAGCGGACTTTTCAGGTTTTACCCCTAGTTACATCTGTTCCGGAGCCACGTTTACTTATTTGCATCCATACATAGATGTATTTTCTTGATAAACAACTTACTCTATACTTACCAAAAATTTGGGGTGCTTTCTTATACTTAGTATCATCTTTAAGGTTCTTACTAAAGTGCTATAATCCAAATCTCCAAAAATAACTATACCATCCTATAATACCAACTATAGCGACCCTGGCATTTTATACATAACATTATATGATTTTATTCATAATTATACATCATACTAAAATCCAAGGATCATGAAGTATAGTGTATTTGAATACTAGGAACATAACACTAAAAACATGGAACTAAAAAACACTTCTTTATTTAATCTTCAAAAAGATCCCCTAACTTCCATTGTGTGGATAAATCATCATAGGATAACCTATGGATAACATTAATAAAGGGATGAGCAAAAAATCCCAATAAGGGAATAAACATAAGAATTAATCATTAGCACATGTGTTAGCAGGCATAACATGATGATATAAAAATACATGTAACATATGGAAGCATAACATATAAACATGGAATAATATTTCCATAGAGTCATAGTAATGTGGTAACAACATAAAAAAATTAATTTATCACTATTAAAGTCTAATCTCCAAGAAGTTTTCACATGGTAGCACATGCCAAGGCTAACTGCCAAGACTTCCCCACATGGTAGCACAAGCCAAGGCTAACTTCCAAGACTGTCACACATAACATCTCATGAGACTCAACTTTACCTAATGCATTGGAGAGATATCTAAGGGAACCCATCTTAACTATTAATGAATATGTTTTGCACACAAAGAATCATACATAATCAATATTACATAAACATAAGGGCTATCCATGGAAATAATTGGGCACCATAATCATGTCATAAAGAATAGCGAATGGGTGTATCATAAAAGTGTCCAAGAAAGATTGTAATTAGAAAATACATGGATATTAATAAGGTAAAATTTTCAAAATTCATGTTATTTTAAGTCAAAAATAATTTAAATTATTTAATAAGAGTATTTAGGAGATATTTGTATTAAAACATTTGATTAGGGTTTTAAGGAAAATACAAAAGAGATTTTAAAATAGAAAAGGGAATAATATTTTACCTAAAACCAGAAGTGAACCAAGAACGTTTTAATAATAAATATAATTATTTTATAAAATAAAGGGTGGCTTAAAAACAGATAATATACTATACATTATTATTGGAAGGAATTTGGAACGTTCCCTTAAAACATGTTTGCTTATCGGTAAGTATTGCAGAGGGAATCACTTAAAAACATTTGTATCCCCAAAAGATCATGATGAAAGGGTATTGATAAATCAATTGGTTAAATTTAAAAAACATTTATAATATTAACATAAAAATATAAGACAACTTCATTTTGGTAAAAGGAATACAAGGAAACCTGAAGGAACAAAGAAGGTTCGGGTAAAACCCCTCACGAATTATCGGCATGGTATCGATTGTACTTAAGAGGGATTAAGGAGAGAGAAAAGGGTTTCTCATCACTTATATATCATGATTGAAGTATGGGGGAGGTGATAAATCATTCCTCATAATTAGGTATTACACATAAAAGTGCATAATATAGAGGGAATTCTTGAATAAAAGTGAAACAGATAGGACCCCTTACCCAAAGTCTGATGGTGTTCTCCAATTAATATTAATTAACTGAATAGTAAAATTAAGTTCATTAATTAATAATTTACGAACCTATTATATATTTATAAGACTTATTATAAAATTTTTATGTTCATTTATAACCATTTTGATTGGTTATTAGGTGAAATTTTATTGTTCGGGTCCGTTGGCTTCTTTGGTTTTAATGATCAGTTTACTTATTTTCAGGAATGAAGAATCATGTAAAATGGGGACTTTTTCCAGAACTAGAGTTATATTTTATTATTGAAAATCCATAAGGATACATGTTTGTAAATTTAATTTTTTTACTTAGAGGGAAGTTTAATCGTTATATAAAACATTAATGATAAACACTTGAATTAGTTTGGTGATATTTATCCTAATTAATTTGTTTTGTATTATTATTTTACATCATGTGTGAAAAATGATTCTAAAATAAATAAATAAGATAAAATACATATTTAATAGTATGGTTCAATAATAAAAATGTTTCCATGACCATAATTGAATATGGTAATGGAAATTGAATACCCATCATCCTTGAATGTGGTAAATTAACACATCTCGGATAGTGTCCTTACTACTAGTATAAATGAAGAGTAAATGAGAGATGATAATAAATTATTCCATTATCATAACAAAAACCATAACATGTAAGGTAATGGAGTTTTAATAACATTTTTATGTGGAGAGGAAATGATAGAAAAGGAAATAAATGAACATGAAAAGAAAATGAATGAATAGAAAAGAGGAATTTACCTCTTGATTCAATCTTACTTGAGAGCCTCTTAACGGGAGAGGATTTGGTATTTTGAGGAGACCAAGGGATGATGGACGTGGGGGAGGATATTTTAGATATATTTGGGCAGAATTTAGGTAAGGAACAAGGCTTGAGAGGAGTGAATAGAAGATGGGAGAGTGGGTGGTTTTTATAGTGGAGGGGAGGAGGGGCTTTTTAATATTTTAATAATTAGTTTATTATTTTTCCATAAGACAAGAAAGAGTGATGATCCTATGAAAAAAATAGTAATAAGTTCATTTTTATTCTAACTAATGTTTATTACATCATCCATGATTCTATTAATAGTCCATTTAGCTTATAATGTATATATACGGTAAATTATATTATATCACTATTCATAAAAAATTCAAGAATTTTAGAAAAATCCCAAACATTTAGCCTAACCATTTTTCGACGTGTAGAATCAGAAAATGAAATACTGTTGAAAAAAATAATTTTATAGGTATTATTAATTTAATTATTAATTAAAATCCTATTTTACTTGAAAAATATAGATTTTAAAACTATGAATGATTTTATAAAGTTTTCCAAAATTACATATGGTCCTATAAAATTATCTTAAAACCAGAAGACATAAATATGTTAATTTATCAAATCTTTTTAGGATTTCTTTAAATTAATTAATTAATTGTATTTAATTCTTTATGACTTCCAAAAATACCAATACTTTTATTATCACTAATAAAATTCTTTTATCTTATTTATACATTCAAGGGTAAGGTTTATATTCTTTGGGATAATTTAATATTTATAAGGGTCATATTACAATTAATAAGGGTATGTTAATATTCATAATGGTAGGTTACTAAGAACCAAAAATTATGTTTGTTCCATCGGACTCCAAATAGCTTACTTATCGCAACCATGTATATCAGATTTTCAAAATTAAAATTTAAGAAGTGACAATATTATGTTTAATGGTCAAATAGTACTTATTAGTTCATTATGTTGTGATTTCATGTGATTATATGACATAATTATAAGAAGGGAAATTCCATTGATAAAACATCAGGTCATTACATTGAGTAACTTACATTTTAAGGTCCATTTAGTTTTAAAGTTTTAAAGAGTCCATAAGAAATTTAAACTAAAAATTATCACGCATTTCTTATAAAATAGTCATTTTCCACCATATAATAAACTATTTAAACCATAACAAGTCTTCAAAATCTCCCACATAATTCTACACACATTCTACTCTACTAGATATATCTTGTGTAATAATATTCCTTATAACTTGGGGAAATTAAAATATATGAAGGGTGAGATCAAATGCCCAGTAATAAAAATATTATATCCGAACATCTCAAGGAATGAACATGGAATGAATAATATGGTTGGAAACAATTGAAAATAAAATAATTCCATAAAACTGATTTAATGAGCTTGAAAAATAATAATTGGTTAAGAATATAAAAAAAATATGGATAAAAATAATTAAATTCATGGTGATATAATATAAAATTTCAAACATTTTTATCTTTTCCATCAAGGCCTAAACTAATACATTATTCTTTCTTCCAATGCCGAAACAAAGACATCACTCTTTTGATCAAGGTCATTACAATGACATCATTATTTTATTAGGTAAGCATATATCAAGTACCCAAAACCATTATCTCATGATACCAATCGATAAATTGAGGGGATATATAATACTAGGCCCCACTTATCATTTCATTAAGTCAAATGAATTTACTATATGAAATGTTTGAATAAGAATACCATGCATAATCAAATTTCTTTAAAAAAGATCCATATTAGAATGATAACATACAAAATTCCAATACTTGTTCCCATGTAAATAAAGGGGATAAAATGATTATAACCAATATAGAGAAGATAAGGTGGATTTTTAAGAAATACATAATCAACTTTCTTGAGTAGTCAATAAAAATATATTCTAGAATAATATTCATATATATTTTTCAATACTTTACCAATCAATAAATGGAAAATATTTCAATGAAAGTATCCATCAAAGTAAAAATATATAGAATATTGAGTATATAGTTTGTTAAATAATTTCCCCAATCAATAAATGTATGAAATCCAGGGGAACATGCTTCAATCAAAGGAATGAAATATATAATGTTCACAGAGAAATTTCATTGTAAGGAAAATCATACCTATAACAAAGGATGGTTTAGAAAGGCCAAAGGAGTGATGAATAATTTATTTGTTAGAAAATAACACTATCAAATACATCCATATAAATATGGTGGATGGATTCATTTAAATAGTTTCCTTGATAAAGCATAAGATATGCCAAAGGGAAATTACTCACACGAAAAAAATATTTTTAGGAGTTTTATAAAAATCAATCTAGAAGTAAGAAAATATCATTGTTCATTTTAAATAATTTTAAAATAAATAATTTAAAATACTAAGATATTGAGAATTTATTTTTCAAAAACATAAAAACATAGATATGATGTTTCATAGAAAAGACCAACATTGTGGAATGTTTTTTCACATATAAAACTTTAAAATGAGATAGTTTTCATACCATGATGAAAATAAACCATATAGAAAATGTTAAAAATTTATATAAATATTTTTAATGAAAGTAAAATAAGTATAAAATTACCTTAATCAATTATTGAGTCATATAAAATACATTTACAAAATCAACCAATGAATAAGGAATTAGAAATAGGGTGGATCATGATTGATAAGAAGAGACCATGTTAGTTTCACTTAAAATAAACTCTTTGGGTAAAATATAATTTAAAGGAAATGAAATTTTTATGGGGAATTTAAAATCCCATTAATAAAAAATGAAAATTATATGAGGTTTTAAGAATAATTCAAATTCCATAATTGTATTATCTTTAATAAAAAATATTGATTTGAAAGTAAAATTTGACACAAAACAATTATGAACATGAAATTGAACTTAAAATACCATTAATAAAAGATAATTTATGATATATATTCTCAAGTATTCAATATATACACCATATAAAAAACATGGCCTGTAAAATTTAAATCTCTCATGGATTTGAAAATGAAACAAAGAAACCCTTATCAGAAATTATGACTTCTAGTAAAGTAGTTTAATATTATATATAAAAAAAATAAATATCTGGATAAATATTTTATAACATTATTCATATTGAAAAAAAATTATAAGCTTCATTTATAATTTTTCTATACTTGTATATGAGTTATTTTTATCTATTTTCAATATCGAGTGTGAGTAATATTGATCGTTTTAAACTAAATTTATAATAGAGATGTTTTTATTTATTCTTATCCCAAAGTTAATCATTCATAGATCATAAAATGTAATAGAGTTTATGTTTTATAATTATTTATACTCATATAATTTTATTCTATGAGAGTTCTGTTTATGATCCTGAAAGTTGAAATAAACGATGGCCATGTTTTAGTGATTTTTCATGAACATATGTTGGTATCTTATTTAATGGGTTTGAAATTAATGTTACGACAAAAGAAACAAAATATAACATTTTTTTTCTTATTTATACCATAAATTTTCAGTAATTAAGTTCTCATAACTATCCATGATATCATTTTATAGTATTATTCACATAGGTGGTTAGACCGACTTAAACATGAACATACCATAATTAATCGATGATTATGACTATAAAAGTGCTTTATTTTAAGTATAATATCATTATTAAATTACAATAATGATACTATTTTGATACTATTTATTTTTAATGATATTTTAATTTTTATTGATGAATAATAAAGAAACTAGATGAAAAATAAGACGTGTTACTACACAGAGTCGGTAGTCTGGACAACACACAATTAACATTTTCATTTATTTAAAAATGAGTGGGAAATAAGGTGAATTATAATTTTAATATTAGAAATAATAATTTTTTTTATATATTTCACTTTTTTTCTTCCATTTCACACTTATAAATATCTAATAGAGGTGTTGCTGAAAAATAGAACATGTCACTTTGTGGAGGTGGTAGTCCGCACACACATGTGATTTAAATTATTTTGTTTCTCTAAGTGGAAGGGGAGGAATAATTAAGGGTTTATCAATAAATATAATAATAATTTAGTATAATAATTATAATAATTTCATTATACTAGTATGGTTATGTAAGGTTTGGAATAAAAATATTATGAAGAAAAGGTAAGGAGTAAATAATACATACGTCGAGAGCATGAACTTACTCATAAAAAAATATTTATAATTGATAGACTTAGGATAACTTTTAGTTAACAGGAGAGTTAATAAATCCAAGAAAATTATTAGAGAAAAAAATTGGGTGAGTTTTAATGGATTTTTTTAAGGTAAATTAAAGAATTTAAAGGGTGGGAGTGATAACCTTTTATAAGTAAAGAAAAGGGCACTTTTGTGAATACCCTTTCCTTTTCAATGATATCAATAAACTATTTAAAAATAAATTAATCAAAAATTTATAAATAATTGAGTTGAGGGTGATAATTTTTTGATAAATCCTCAACCAGGATTTTCCACAAATTTTTGAAACATGTTTGAAGTCATTCACTATTAAATTTTACTTTTATCATTTCTTTTTTTACTGGGGTAACTAATATTTACCAAAGAAAATTCTATTTTAATAAAAATTTTAAATAATAATTCTTACCAAATTTATGTGAATTTATGTATAATTCAAATATATATATTATAATTCAATTTCCAAATAATATTAAATTAAATTTTAAATTTAAAAATTTAATATATAGAAAAGCTCTTTTGTTGAAAAATGATATTTTTACTGTTTAGTGTTGTTTAAAGTTATTTATTATCGATTATCAATTTAATGAGTGATAATATACTTATATATATGAAAAAAATATTATATTTATTATTTAATGTATATTAATTTAATTTATTAGATAAAATTACTCAATGTTAGTAAAATAATTCTTTAAAAAACAAAAGTTTCACCATTATCATTATAATTAACATTAATATCATTAATCTAATTTTTATGGTTAAAAATGAAATTGAATTTATCAAATAATATGGTAATTTTTATCTTTAATATAAAATCCATTTTTATATATTTAATTTCCAATAGTAATAAAATAAATTTTTTATATAAGCACAAAAAATATTTTTTAGTGTGATATATTACTCGAGTTTTTAAAATGTTAAACTTATTTTTTAAAAAAAATATATAGTATTATTTAATTATTTGTATTAATTATTAAATATATATATTCTATGAAAAATTTTCTATAATATAATTTGACATTTTTATATTAATATAATGTCATAAAAGGGACACTTAAAAAGATTCGTATTTTCACTATTCGCCCAAAAATCAATTATTTTAGAAAAAAATAAAAATTAACCCCAAGATAATATTATAATTATTAATCATTAAATAAATTTAATTTTAGGACATTAAAATTATAAATTTTATAAATTTATCATTTAAATGAAAATACAAGATATAAAGAAAAACTCCATTTGTTGAAAAAATAGCTTTTAAAAACATTAAGTGTTATTAATCCTATATATATGAATTTATAATTGACTAATGTATTTTTATTTGTTAATGATTATATTATTCATGTAATTTTAACATATCATGATTTGTTTTAGATTGGTTTTTTGTTAGTTTGGTGTTGTGTGTATCACACACTATTAAACATATTTGGTCTTAAAAGAATATATAATTTTATATTTCATGGTGTTACATTTCCACCCCTTAAATAAATCTCATCCTCAAAAAATTAATTGTCATTTAATTATAAAATCATTTAAGGGTATCTGAAATATGGGAATAACTCAAGAAATAATATTAAATGAGGAGTCTATATTAATATGTTATGTATGACTCAGAAGAAAATATTTCCTCCTCATCATGTTAACATATTTCTTCATCTCTCATTTGAAAATTATTGATTTATTACCTATTTTTCCGAACACATTGAATATTATAGTTTATTTGGGATATTCCCCTTGGTGATTCTTATCAAATTTTTTGATATGTAGGAAATTGAACATTCTTTCCTTTTCCATATTTTTCACCTAAACTTCCGTGAGAATCTATCTGTCTCCTAACCTGTTTATTTTTGGAATTAAAATAAGTTCATGTAATCGATCATAATTCATGGTAACTCATTAGGAATAATCATAAGATTATTACTTTAGTTCTTATCTCATTATGTTTCTTTTTTGTATGATCTTCACATTTTCGGTGGTACCACTACAAAAAAACTAGTGATTAACGATAGTTTTTATTGGTGGTTCTAATAACCACTGTGAAATAAATCAAATAAGAAATTTACAATATAACTATAGTTTTATTAAACTGTCACTATATATTTATTATTTTAAAAAACAATGGATGTTTAAATTAAAACACTGATAATTTTTTAAGAAAAAAAGTAATTCACCAATCTCACTCCTTCACCCCACTCCCCTCTGTGACCCCAACCATGATCCCCCCTTTCACCTCACTCCACCTCCCAAAACAAAACCCAAAACCTAAAACCTACCCCCTCCTCGGCGGCGACCCCGACCCCCCACCTCAGTGGTGACATCGAACCCCCTTCAGACCTCCCGCTACCCTCCTCAGTGATGACCCCAACCCCTCTTACCTCCCTTTCCCCTCATCAATGGTGACCCACAACCCCCTACGACCTTTCTATCCCTCTCCCCATGTTAGTGAAGACCCCTAACCTCTTCCAAACTTCGATCTCTCTATACCCTCATCGGTGGAGATGCCCATACCGGCGACCAACTTGACCCTGACCCCCTACTAGTGACCTCCATCAATCGACACCCCTTCCGGCTATGACCATGACCTAGACCTGCTTTTTAGTGACCACTATGACCCTAGTCCCCCTATTGGCAATCACCGTGACCCCAAACCTTCCTTTTTGTCTAATTCCATAACCTCGACCCAACTTCAAGAGACCACTATGACCCCAACCCCTTTTAGCTATTGTCGTGACCTCAACCCACCTTGACAATGACTTATGTGATCCCGAACCCCCTAAGGTCAAGTGATTCTAAAAAAATATTTCAGTACTATTTTTTGAATTCGTGATATACTGTAATCCCAAATTTTGATATGAAATTAATTATATATATTAGGTGATTGGGGGTATAATTACATTAAACACACACACACACCACTCACACAAGATAGAAAGGTAGGCCATAGCCCCCCAAGGGATATCCCACCCATAAAGCCTTATTTATTTAGTACATGGCCTGAAGGAAAAGTGGGAATGAAGCCCATTTCATGAACCAAAGGCCCAAAAATTGGACCAAAGGCCCAGTGTTGCAACATGCCTACAACATTCCTGCGTCACCTTCTGCCCACATCATGTTTGTGTCACCACATTACAACAAAAATTATCTCCCACTAGGATATGAAATTAATGGTTTGTTTCACATACTATATTTAATTAAATAAAATTTATGTGATTACATATCTCTTTAATGAAATTTTTATTCACTTATTTGAAGTGGATGATTTAATTTTGATATGATTATTAATTTTTTATGGTTTAAATTATTTTTTTCATTATATATATATTTGTTCTTATATTTAAAATATGTATTAATATAATGTTTAAAGTAGTTTTATTATGGTCATATGCAAGGTCTAAATATTCCATGAAATGATATTTTTTATATCATTATCCTTCTATATAGGTGTGCATGTGAAGGTTAACAAACTAATTTATTTATCCATCATGTATGAAATGAAATGGATGGTTATGTATATCATGGTATTTTTCATTTTTCTAGTTATAAAGTCATCATTTTACAGTTATTATAGTGATCCCTATTAGACGACATGAATAGGGCAGATATATGTTTCTTGAAAAAATCACTATATTTTTGAGCAAGTGGGAGTTATCTAATTTATGGTTAAATCCAACTTATATTATAAGAATGTGGTGGCCATCTAATTTATGTCACTATTCATATATGTTTGTGAGAAATAATAATTTATTTTATTCATGTTTTTATATTACAGTTTTAGTAATAAAAACATCATTATTTGATTCATCCCATTTTCCTTTATAGTTGTTATGAAAGATTCAATGATGAAGTTGTGTGATGTTTAATTTTGACTGTACTTATTTGATGAAACATTTATATCATTATATCTGAATGTAGAGGGAGAATAACTTCCAATACCTATGGATAAAATTTGGATTAATTTACCTCGAAACACACCTTGGTATGCCAAGTTTTTGGAATATTTTTTCGATTATGAAATTGTAAACTGATCAGTGGATGGTAGATTAACGTGTCCATGTCCTAATTTTAAATTAAAGGGATTTTTGAATATAAATGAATTATATGATCATTTAATATTGAAATATATTCTTTCTCGATATGTATGTTATATTTATTATGGTGAATCAAATGTTTTGGAAAGTGAAAAAAATAAAAATACTGTCAAAAAACACAATGTGACCTGATAAAGGATAGTTCATTTGATCCTAAATAGGTTAATCATTCTTATAACTTTAGTGACCAAAAAGATCAGTTTTATGAATTAGTTAAAGATGGAAATCAATAACCTTATAAAGGGTGTGAAAAGTATTCAAAGTTTTCTTTTCTACTTAAATTGTATTATATAAAGTGTCTTTGTGGAATTAATAAAAAAGATAAGTCCACAATTTTAGATTTGATTCATGATGTATTTAGTAAAGCTAAGATTCCTACATCATTATATGAGATTAATAAATTCATCAAAAAACATGGAATTCATTATAAAAAGATTCATGAATTCCCTAATGATAGCATGGTTTATTCGAGAGAATATAATGATAAAAAATAATTTATAATATTTCGTTCATGCTGATGGTTGTCAATAAAAAATGTGAGTGTAAATAAATGAAACTCTAGGAAGAAAGAGAAGAAGAAAACTCCTATAAAGGTATTGCATTACATTCATCACAAACCATTCTTGAAAAAACTATTCATGACGTTTAATATTGGATATGACAGGAAGTAGAATTAATGATTTCTTGATGAGACATCCAAAATATTTAACATCATGTAATATGTTAGATTCTATATATTAATATTTTTCTTTGGATCCTAGGAATTTATGATTGGGATTATCTTTTGATGGTTTTAACACTATGGTACTTTATGTACTAATTATAGCATTTGTAAAATTGTTTTAATCACATATAATCTAACTCCATTAATTTTTATGAAGAAGACTTCTTCCATTATTTCAATTATTATACCCATAAAAAATGCCTAGAAATGAAATTGATGTATAATATAAACCACTAATAAAGGAATATGAACAATTATGGGATGATGGCATGGAAACATATGAAGAATCAATGAGGCAACTTTTCAAAATTCATGTTTCTTTCATTTGGAAAATTAGTGACTTTCCTAGACTAAGAATTTTATCTGGTTGGAACACTCATATTGGTTTGGCATGTCCAATTTGAAATTTTGATTTTGAACCTCAAATATTTCTTCATAGTAGAAAATGGTGTTTTATGTGCCATCATTGATTTTTTTATAATTCTCATAAATTAAAGTTTAACAAGACACAATTAAATGGAGATTCTGAATTGTGAAAGTCACCGAAGGTGTTATATAGTTTATAATTCTTGGGTAAATTAATGAATTTCACTAAAGAATTTGGAAATTTCATCATTTTAAAGAAGTGGGGAAAGGGGTATGAGGTGCAATTTCTGAAGTATCTCTGTCACAACAATGAAAGAAAGAGAATGTACTTTTCAAACATACTTATTGGGAGTTTAATTTGATATATCATAATCTTGATGTAATTCATATAGATAATAATGCATGTGATAATGTAATTTTTACATTGATTAATGATAAGGTTAAATCGAAGGATCACCTTAATGATTGTAAGGATTTGGACTTAGTGAATATAAATCATGTTTTTTTGGAATATGAGAGTGTCATGTGTCCTTCAACTATTTTTACAATGAAAAATCATGAGAAATAAAAATTCCCTCGAACTTTAAAGAATGAAAAACTGCCAGATGCATATTCAAGTGTCATGTGTCCTTCTATTGATGGATGTATCAAATTGAGAGGTATGTTGATATTATTTTTAATTTCACTGGTGAATTATATTTTATAAAATGATTTCCTAAAAGTTTTTAATAGGTTTCTTATTTTTTTCCACTAGGTACTTAGGTCAGTTGAAATCATATTTGAGGAATAAATCTGAACTGTAAGGCTCTATTGCTAACAGTTACATAGCCAAAGAGTACTTTACCATATATTATAGGTATTTTTATGATATTTAGACTAGACTCAATCATGTTGGATGTGCTAAAACGATATCCACTAATTATCATTCTGAAAAGTAGACATAAATATTTCCAACTATTGGATGGCCAATTAGAAAGGGGTAAAATTTTACACTGACTGAATTGGAGTTTCTAGAAGCACATAGATATGTGATACTCAATATTGTTATTACATATCCATTTATTGTGTAATTTAAACTCCAAAAAAATAGGTGACTGAGGGGTTGAGCTGGAAAGTAGATAGAATAAACAAAATCTGTTAATAAAGAGATTGTTTAATGGTTCACCCATCATGTATGTATATACTCATGTTCATATTATTGACATGTATTTATTTTTTCTATGTTAAAAGTAACTCCTTAAATATTATTTTTATAGATAATGAATGGTGATAATTGATAAGAAAATATAAACTGATTAGATATTTTTATTTGAGGTCCTCTAAGGTAGGCTAAGAGATTCGATGCCTGCAATATTCATGGAATCTGTTTTCATACAATTTTTAGTAAAAAAGACTTGAAAACTCAAAATAGTGGTGTATTTACACATGTAAAGGTGGGATACTATAAAAAGATGAATGATATAATTTAATTAAACTATCATGTCTAGTTATCCATTTTCTTATTCAAATGAAAGTGGGTCTGCATTTATAGTGGTATAATGAAATATTCATTACATATCACATCTATCAACTTATCTCGCTTGAACCGTACCGGTGAGCATGTAGAGCATGATCAATTTATCTTGGATTCACAAGAGAAGATGGTTTATTATATAGATGATGAAATTCATGAAGTTTGGAGTGTTTTTGTAAAATTAAAGAAGAGAGACTTATAAGATATGGGTGATAAAGATCAATTGGTGCTTTGTGATAGTGAACCTCATCAACTAAAAAACATAGAATAGTGGTTTTCTGAAAATATCAAAATTGTAAAACATGTAAGAGGGGGTGAAAATTAAGGACTCATCATAATTGAGGTTGATAATAATGAAGAAAATGATTATGAATATAATTGAATCTATAAATTAGTAATAAAAATATATTACAATTTCTCATTGATAAGTGTTTCTTACATATATACATTGTTATATTTTTTCATTTTTGTTTCTGTAAAAATATTTTATTTTTTCATTTTTTATACATGTAATATACATGTACCATTTAAATTGTAGTAATGCTGAACAAAATTAGTATACTAGACAATTAGAATCTCAAATCACACCATCACTATCATTAACTTCTGTGGATCTGAGTGATTCCATTATACTTAAGACTACTAGCACCCCTTCCATTTCCCCAGATTTTATTGGAATCACACCTCTTAATTGACCTCTAATGATGGATCAATTGGTATCACCTTCATCTATTGGATATTGGAGATTTGCCATTACCGATATGTATGTCATTTAAAAAAACTACGTAGTTTATTAATTTTTTAAATTAGTTGTCAAAAAGATAAGTAAAAACTTGGAAGGGATACAAATATGAACATGAAAGATGTATGAGACCTGAAAGAATTTAAGATTATAATTTCATTTGATGAGTTTGGGGTTCCTACCAGTGACACTACTCAAATCAATGGGAGGATTTTTTGGTATCATTCTTGTGAGATGGTGAGAATTACCATTAATTATAAAGATTGGGGGCATATTCCTATACCTGGGAAAAATGAGATCTTTGATACCCATGTAAAGGTAATATTAATTTAATATCCCTTGATAACTATTTTGAAATACAGGATTATAATTTTATAATATACATATAAATTGATATTCATTTTATTTCTATTTTTTTCATTTTTATGTTCCTATCTCTATTTCACAACCATGTTCTTTGAAAAATTTGGGAATGAAATGGACAGAATTTAAATGGATATTATGGCACGAGTTTAAGGAAACATCTTTAGGCTCACGATAGATGTATGAGAATGTGCCTAAAGTCATTTCTCCTGATAAATGGAAACCCTTTGTCGATATTAATAGAGATGAATCTAATGAGGTAATTCCATATTTTACAGTAGATTAACAAAATAATCACAATAATATTATAATGTTTATTAATGTTACTACTTTTATAAAAATTATCTAAAAAATACTATGAATAATAAGAATAATTTCATTCCTCACATCACTGGGTCTCTGAGTTTTTTTTATAGAAAAAGAATTTTTTTTTGTTTTTATTTCATCCATTATTATTTATATTATTTTATTATAAATGATGTTTTTTATAACTTGTTTATATTTTTTATAAATTATAATGAATTAGGTCACTCTATTGGCTGAACAAAGATGCGGTTTAAAGTGAATATGAAACCTAATGGAAGTTGTGTAAATAATACTACCAAATACATTGGAGTATATAATTTTCATTTCTATTTCATTTTCTTTAATTACTATAAAAAATAATAATGTAAAATATATTATAACAACTAAGACTACTTAAAGAAAATTAAATGAAGCCTACTACATGGATCAAACGATGATAAATTTTCATCATTGGATACATCTAACCAACCCCAATTAATTGGGTTTATGTATTATTTTTTTCTATAATATATTTTTCATTATTATGTTTTTATAGTAATGATATAATAATAAATAGTAATGAAAAATTTATTAATAAGATAATATTATGAAGTTAAACTATTTTAAAAAATCATTGTTAATATATTTATATTAACATGTTAAAATTCAAGAAGTATGGGATGATAATCCTTCACAATCTTAATCATTTTACTAGAACAATGTTGTTGGAATTGTTTTAGGAAAGGAGAATCCCGAATGTGTGTGGGGGGTGGGTTCTAGGCCTACTCCATCAACTTTATTTGGTGGGGTGTCATCATTCATTAATGGTACACCCAGCAAGGGTTCAAGTAGTGCTGTTGATCCATAATCACATATATAAATTTAAATATTGAATGAAAACGTGCAAGAACAAGACACTTATAAGTAGATACAGGATCAGTGGTGATCGACAATTTAAAATTCTTTTGTTTCAGTATTTCAGAAGATGGCCTGCATAATCCCCGAAGAAATTTCTAGCCTTATAGATCATCCATCTGAGGTAAATTTTAAATTTCATAGATCATTCAAACTTGTTAAAATAAAACATAAAACCTCCATAAATAATCTAAAATTACCCATTTATATAGAAAACATGCCTTTCGAGTCATACCAACCACATCTTATGTCGGATTACGGTAGCATCCGGATCCAAACCACTGGGTCCGAGATGGAATTGTACATGACCTCATACACACCTACATGTATACAAGAGGATTATGACTTGCAGCAAGGGCCTAATTTCGTCATTGGGGAGCCTATACCATCAGGATAACTTCATAGGGTCAATAAAAACAATATAATAAATAATCAAATAAAAAATACAGAAAATTAAAGACAGAATACATATAATAAAAATAAAGTAGCTCCCCAAGGTGAATGAAAACCAAAGTAATATGTAGTAGATGAATAAAAAGATAAAATTATGTACTTTAGAGTCCATAATGGTCCGTTAATAGATTCATGATCCACTAGTCAGTAGTCTATCACTAATCCATTTCCCTTCACTAAATCCCTCATCAAATCTATGATAACATCAAAATTCCCAAGTACGGTGTGAGTATAAGACTCAATAGGAAACCAAAAATGAATCCTTAACATGGTTTGATCATGCATACAAGTGTATTACATAATAAAATAATTATTAACAATAATAACACGGAATAGAAACCGAGCGGACATGAGCTAACCAAGCTTCCACAACCCCCAGTTGTACCTGTTTCGTCTCCATGATGGATGGATAATCAAGGTTTCTTATGAATCAAGAATTATCCATGATGACAATGAATCATGATTCTTGGCGTTGTGTGATTGTGAAATTCAACATTAATTATCATCAAGGGGATTATTTTCTCTATATATGCACTAGATTGAGATCTAATCAGTATCACTTATTCATTGAGTGACATACTAGGGATCGAGAGCTAAAAATCCTCCCTTAGTCATCGAAGAATATACTATGGTCGAAGAGCTAGTAAACATCCATTTGTTTTTTATTAAAATACTAGATATATAGAGATAATAAGTATCCCCTCTTTATTGAATGAATACTAGCGATCATGATTTAGTCAGCATCCCTTAGTAATTGAGTGCATTACACGATATCCCCAAGGCATCATCGTATGCCTACCTCATTCATTGGTCCCTCATCATCACTATCACATGTCATGCGTACTACCACTCCAAGGTATAACATTTCAAGATAGTCCACCTTTCTTGGGATCAAGGAACATTACCACATGGCATACATAACATGGAATGATACATGAGAAATAATAACATATCATCATAAGGAAAGTAGCACACACAATACATGTGATCAAACGTCAAACATGATTAACAAGCTATAAGTACTCATGGTATAATGTGTAAAATATGGGTTCCATGGATACACACAAACCCACATGCTATCCTAATCTAAAAAGGTCATTGAAACAAGTCTAAAAATAATCATATTAATTAAAAAAATGTGTAAATGAGACCAAAAAGATAAGGAACTTCCTACCTCAAAAGTGGGAACAACCTCTACGTGGTTTTATCATTGTCAAAAGCAATATGTCAAAGTCTTGATTTGTTTTCACATCACTGCTTAAGGCATATCAAGGGTTTCCTATAGTGGCACCACACATGGGTGAGGAAGAACAAGGAGAACAAGCCTACCTAGATCCATGAAAAACACCTAGAAAGGATTGATGGGGGTTCTCCCACACATTCAAAGGAGTCCCGAGATATACCAGTTGAAGGTTGGGTGATTTATTGGTTCCCCTCCACATAAACAAACCGAAAAATTAAAACCCTATTTTAATCCATTAATTTAATTAACATCTTGACCATATTTTGAATATATATTCTATAATTTCATCTCCAAAATATGTTTCTAATTTTTAATTGTAAAAAATTTTTGGAAACAAGATTTCAATTTAATGTAGAGGTCAATAATATAGGAAAATAGATTTTAGGGAAGAAACATGAATAGTTCCGATTTATTAATTAACTAAATAAATTTATTATTTAATTTAACTATCAAATAAATTAATTTTAATTGGTGAACTTCCCAAAAATCATTTTGTGTATAAAACTTATACCTCTCCTAGGGTAAACCCCCACTTATGGACCTAAAAGTGGTCTCATATTTCTCATAAGACATACCCTTTGGGATATATTAATTATTTATTATTTAAAAAATGGATTAAATAATTAGCTAAATATAAAATGTATTTGTTCTACATGTAAGGTATCCAAATGTCTAATGGTTACAAATGTTACACCCCACCTAGGGTAAATACCACGTCTCATACCTAATGATGGTCTCATATTTCTCATATGATAAATTGTTTTGGAGATGATCAATAATTTTGAATAAATTTCCCTCACTTAAAAAAATATATTTAATACTTTTTATTCTATCTTTGTTGAGGATTTAAAAGCATCAAATTATTGATCTAACTCAATGTCTAACTCCAAAAATATTTAATTGAATATTTCAAAGTGTTAAATTTTATTTTTTTTTCTTTTATTAAATGGATTTAAGAATTTTATTATGTTATTTCAATGATAAATCATTTTTTCCATATAAGAAATTTAAAATTTATCAAAAGAGGGTTTTTTATTTATCATTGTAAAAAATCAGGATATCACAATTCTCCCCATATATCGACTTCTCATCCTCAAGAAGTATCACTAGTGGTATTGCTCAAACAACTCAGGCCACTGAGCTCAAATATCAGACTCACGTTCTCATGTCTCTTCCTAGATCTATCCATACTTCCACCAAATCCAGACTAGTGGTACTATATTTCCTCATAACTCCTTCTCTCTTAAATATATGATCTATAACAGATGATCCTCATAATATGTGTCGATCTATAGATCAAATTCCTCACAAGAAATAACATGTGTAAGGTTAGGTATGTACCTTTGAAAATGTGACACATGGAACACATCGTGCATACCTAGATAGAGATAAGATTTATCCAGACAATACGCCACTGGCTATGTCCCCTCAGTGATCTTAGAGGGTCTAACAAAATGTGGTGTTAACTTTCCCTACTTCCCCAGACATCTGTTCCCTAACTAAGGATTCACTCTTACGAAAACTAGATCTCCCATTGAAAACTCCAAGGGTCTCGTCGTATGATCGTAATATGATCATTTTCTTCTCTGAAAAGTGATAAATCTCTTTCATATCAGCTACACTCTCTCATAAGTCTCCTAAACCATATTATGGAAAAAAACATCTGCCTCACCCACCACATGACAATAGAGCGGTGATAGAAACATCCCCCCCTAAAGATCCTAATAAGTTTCCATCTGAATGGAATCCTAATAAAGGTTATTTTATGAAATCTCAATCAAGGACAGATGATCATCCCATGATTCTACAAGGTCTAACATTCAATCTCAAAGCATATCCTTCAATATGTGTGTAATCTGTTCAGACTATCCATCAGTTTTAGGATGGTATTCCATTTTCAATACCACCTGAGTCCCTAAGGATTTTGATAAGCCCTTCCAAAAGCACACTCTAAAACATGAATCTATATATGAAACAATTCTCAAAGGGACTCTATGAAGGAACATGATCTCTCAGACATGATTTATTCCTATATCTTTGTTAAGACCAATAGGGGCCTATATACCCTAAGAGGGGGGGTGAATCAGGGTATGGATATTCTTTTTCAAAGTTCTTTCTGCCCCACTGGATCTTGACCTCTTTGTTACAAGGGTCACATTGTTTGCACTTGTGTGGTTACTGTGATCACTTGTCTCCTTTACCTGATAATGATGCTTTGAATGCAATGTTGGGAAGTAAACAGGCAGACACAGAGATTTTTACTTGGTTCACCGCTAAGGGCTACGTCCAAGGAGCATACGCCGACAAGTTTCCGGTTCGTACCAAATTCCACTAAACTTCACTAGCTGTGGATTACAATGTTCGGGATAGATCACTTCTATGCCCAGGCTCACTGCCTATACAATGTTTAGGGTCAGCTCACTGCTTTCCCAAGGGTCACTCCCTGTTTCTCTCTCTCTGGCTCACTGCCGGTGGAGAGGATCACCTTCTTCCTCTTCCTAAGCTCACTGCTCTTGGAAGGGATTCACTCACAGTTTATAGACCTGTAGGTCTCTTCATTTGCATGAAAGAATGCATCTTCCTCTGTGTGTAGATGCTCTATTGAAGTACAACTTTCACCTGTAGATGAATATCTCTTTGCACCAAAGGTATCGGGAAAACTTCCAGCTTCCACGCAGTCCGAAAACACTACTGGAACAAACCTTACTTGGCGCGCAAGTCAACCTCGACGCACAAGTATTGGCGCGCAAGTCACAACGGGCGCGCAAGTCCTCCTCTGAAACTTGCGCGACACAAGCTTCCTCAACTCCAAACTGGTGCGACTCTCTTCCTTTTACACCCAAACCAATATTGGCGCGCAACTGCCAACGGGCGCGCAACTTCTAACACCGGCGCACAACTTCAACCTCTGGCGCGCACGTCCCACCTGCGCGACCACACACACCACTTGCGCGACCACCACACCTGCGCGACGGGAGCTTTGAGTTGAACTCCGGTAGAAAATGAGGAGGGGTGGTACAGTATTTATAGGCAATCTGACCACCCTGCGCGACGGCGCGCAAGTCACCTGCGCGACCCAATCTTGGCGCGCAAGTCTTCTCTCCTTTTATACACTTGCGCGACCAACTCCCAAACTTGCGCGAACCTATTTCTTTAGCCATATTTTGATCTTCTGATCTTGAAAAACATATGGCGCACAAGTTTCCTATACTCCAAGTCCACGGTGCTCAAGTCCCTTTGCCAAAAACACTTTTCATCATTTGCCGATTTTCAGGCCCAAAAATTTGGCAAACACTGGAAAACGACGCCACCTTGTATCTGATCTTTTGTACCGCCTCCAGATCATCCATTACTTTTATCGACGTTCTTGAATCAAACATGGATCGTTGACCTCAGCTCTTGAACTCGACATTCCACCATGAAATCCTCTTTGTCAACAAATTTGTATGTCATTGTTTTGCTTTGTCAACAATCACTACTCAGATGTCCACTTTGTCAACAAACACAATCACCTCAAAAATGCATCAATGATACCTTGAGGGATTTTTTCCCAACAATCTCCCCCTTTGGGTTTGTTCACAACTCTTCCAAAACAATGATACGTCATTGATTCTTCAGCCTCCATTCGCCTCATTGCGATTCTGATAGCGATCAAGGATTTACTCAACACATACTCTAAGCCCACATGAGCACTGCTCGGTGTGAGAAACAAGAGCAAATGAAAAGTTCATCAATGAATCACTTTATCTCTGACATCCACTGTTGACACCAAACTGATACCAATTTGTACTAAACTGATACCAATTGTTGATGGTCTTTTTGGAAGACTAATGTTTGGTTTGGAAATATTCTTACCACTGTCCAACACCACTCTTCTGCTTTTATCACAATCCTCAGCTGTCGTGATATCTATTCTTTGATCGATCAGTACTAGCATCGTCAGATTTAATACACTCCCCCTTTCTCATTTCTCCCCCTTTCTGGCTGCTCCACCTATCAGCTTCTCCCCGTATCAATTATGATTTATCAAATATCTGCACTGTCTCCCCCTTGAACAAACACTTTTCTCCCCCTTTGTCAACGAACCCAAAGGACACTCCTTTGTAGTCTGTAACATAGTAGAGAACACATATCATCATATGAGGGAAAAACACATGATACCTCGGGGAGAGGGGGGGGGGTGTCCCACATCCACACTGTTTCAAGTGCGGGGAATCGACTAAACTCCCAGAGCTAGTCGATGCCTCTCAAAAGCTTCATTGGGTAAGGCCTTTGTCAGAATGTATGCAACCTCTAGCTCTATAGGCACATACTCCAACTTCACGATGCCCTGCTCAACCTTCTCCTTGATGAAATGATACTTGATCTAAATGTGATTTGTCCCGGAATGATGGACATGATTTTTGCTAAGATTTATAGCACTTGAGTTGTCACACTGGATTCTGATCGGAGACTTCACTTCAACTCCCATATCTTCAAGGTGCTGCTTTATCACTAGTGCAGAAAACATTTTTTACGTCGGTTATTTTTCATTATTTACGTCGGTTTTTAGGCGACGTTAATACGGACGACGTTATAAATAACGTTTTTACATCGTTTATTTAAAACCCGACGTAACATACCTAACATCACGGGGTTTATAACGTCGGTTATTTCTAAACCGACGTGATAAAACGTCTGGGATATCGTTTATCACGTCGGTTATATTAAGAACCGACGTGATAAAAGGCCCGGGAACGGTTTATCACGTCGGTTCTCGAAAAAACCGACGTGATAAACCCCTACCGATTTATTTACCACGTCGGTTATAAAATAACCGACGTGAAAGCGATATTTTTTTTAAAATAATTGCACTGCTCTCACCAAAAAGCAACCAGAAACCAAACAACAAAAATAACCATGCTAGCCCTCCCCCAAGCCCCAACTGAACCCCACCCTCATCTATACCCACCTAACAACCTGGCCAGCCCTCCCCCACCACATTGGAGCCCCACCACAACCCTTGGACACCCCCACCCCTTGGACAGCCCCCCCCCCCACCCTCATTTACACCCCCACGACCCCTAGTACAGCCTCAAACACCCATTAGACACCCCTCCCATATCCCTTGGACACCCCCACCCCTTGGACACCCCCCACCCCTTGGACAGCCCCCCCACGCTCATTTACACCCCCAAGACCCCTAGTACAGCCTCAAACACCCATTGGACACCCCCCCACACCTTGACAGCCCTCCCAGACCCCTTGGACACCCCCCGACCCCTGGACACCCCCCCCCCCCCGAGCCCTTGGACAGCCCCAAACACCCCTTGGACACCCCTCCCATATCCCTTGGACACCCCCACCCCTTGGACAGCCCCCCCACCCTCATTTACACCCAACCGGCCCCTTGGACAGAACTCCCAGACACCTTGGACACCACTCCCATATCCCTTGGACACCCCCCACCCCTTGGACACCCCCACCCCTTCGACAGCCCCCCACCCTCATTTACACCCCCCGAACACTAGGACAGCCCCAAACACCCCTTGGACACCCCTCCCGTATCCCTTGGACACCCCCACCCCTTGGACACCCCCCACCCCTTGGACAGCCCCCCACCCCCTGGACACCCCCCCGACCCCTTGGAAACCCCCCCGACCCCTTGGAAACCCCCCCATCCCCTTGGACAGCCCCAAACACCCCTTGGACACCCCTCCTATATCCCTTGGACACCCCCCACCACTTGGACACCCCCCACCCCTTGGACACCCCCACCCTCATTTACACCCAACCGACCCCTTGGAGAGCCCCAAACACACCTTGGACACCCCTCCCATATCCCTTGGACACCCCCACCCCTTGGACACCCCCACCCTCATTTACACCCCCCCGACCCCTAGGACAACCCCAAACACACCTTGGACACCCCTCCCATATCCCTTGGACACCCCCAAAACACCCACCCACCCCCTTGGAACCTCTCCCCCCATACCAAAATCCAGACCAGAAAAACCATCAACAGTAGACCAAAACAAGAAATAGAGAAAAATTAAACATTCACTTATATAACATTCAAAACATACACTGTCAACTTCAAAAAAAACTAAATCCAACATAAATGACTATGAAATACACAATTACATTGACAATATTCAAAATTACATTTTACATTACAAACAACTAAAAGTCAATCAAACCTGTAAAATAATTTGTCCACTCCACTTGTAAGTGTTTGATATCTTCAGCAGTAAAGGGTTGAGGGTCATCAAAAATCTACAAAGGAAAAGGATAGTAGTCAACGTCTATAATGAATAAATCAAATTGAAATATTATGAGAAATGGGAAATCTTACCAGGTCAAAACTCAGAACTGTCCCAGTTGTTATTATTTCATACATAAATCTTAACATGTAATATCTGCATTCGATGATGCCTTGTTGCTCATGACATTTCTGTTTGAATGAGTGTAAATTCAATATATTATTTTTATGTAATAAATCAAAATGTACAAATTGTAAATGGATATTTACCTTCGCATGTACATATTTGATCTTGAAATTCCTTTTCTTTGCGCTTTTTCGAAAGTGGACCCATGCCCTGTTAGAAAATAATACGAATGGGGTAAATTTAAAATTCATTATAATATATAAAACTATTGTGAAATTGAAACTTACATTTCCAATATATTCTTAAAACTTTCTCGCACATCATCATGGAGAGAGCATATCCAATAAAGTGCTTTCTCCCTAGGGCAAAAAACCCCTAACATCCAATGATCCCTGATAAAAGGAAATTTAACGTTAGTGGGTTTTTATGTTAAAATATAATTAACTCTTTGAGAGGGATGTGTTTCATACCTCTCACAAAAAGGCATCATCCAACACTGTGTGATTACATTCTTTTCAAATCTATCAGCAATATAAATCATTCTTTGTTCCTCATCCAATGCACATGCTTCAGGGGAAATCAATTGTGGGTCCATGAATCCATATACATCTGTCAGCTCATTCCTCTCACAAATTTTATACAGATACCTAATACAAAGCAGACATAAGTATACATTTTTAATAAATATAACGCAAGTAAAAGGTGTTAAGACTTACATGATAAAAATTTTCACCACGTTGATGCCCAACTTATCTCCAATGACAAACTCCATGATATCAGTTTTCATAATCCCCACATTTAGTTCACGTCCACAGACATGAGCTTCCATTGTAAAGTCATAATGATCCGCCAACAAATTTGAATATCTTGACAATTTGTCAAGACTGCTAGTATCTGCATCTGATGTCATAGCTATCTGTCTTTGTTGTTGTCTATACAATATTTCTTTACCTTTGAAGTATTCCTGCAAAAATAAATTGAAAAATATATTAGTTTTCAAATGATAAAACATTAATAAAAATATAAAATAAAAGATATAACATCCATACCTCTATGGTAATGAGTCGAAGAAGTCTGGATGGCCAAAGTAAAAAATGGCCGATACTATGTCCAACTGTCGTCACCTCATCTGTAGGTAATGGTATCCGAGCTGATCTATCTATAATATCCTGTACAGTGACCCTCTGATTCTCTACCTCTAACTGTTGATGATGAACTGTATCTCCTATACAATATACCATCCCATATGCAACTATATGATGTTGAGGATCATCAACATACAACTCACAATAAGTAGGTAGCTGCGGCGGAGGAGGAGGATCAAAAATGGGGTCCGCAGGCTGAGGTGGGGGAGTGGGAGCTACTGGGAGAGGTGGAGTGGGAGCTGCACCCTGAAATTGTCTTTGCAAGTCTGTAAACATAAACTGCACCGATGCTCTAATCTTGTCCTCTATTGTCGCATTAATATTATGGACTTCAGCCTCCAAGGATTCTATTTTTTTTATAAACTCCCTCAACGTTAGAAGTTGAGGAACGTGGCAACACTTTTCTTACCGATACACCTGCCGGATATCCTCTTTCACGGCCAGGATGTTCGGGCTTTCCCAATGCCACAGATAAAATATCTTCCCTCCCAGATGGTGTAAATGTCCCCTGTGAACTCTGCTCCTCAAGAGAGTCCTGTAATAATTAATTGAACATTTCTATAATGATTGGAAATATATGACGAAAATAGTAAACTTAAATAAATAAAATAGATATCTTACAATCCTCTCAACTACGAGTCTCGATTCTTCTGAAAGATATTGTCCTTTTTTGCCCTTCTGAGCTCTTTTCCATTTCTCATGTCTAGATGGAGGGGATGGAGGGGCCACCTCTCCAGAGCTTGAAGACTCAGCTCTTAGTTGTTGAAATTTTTCTGCCATCATTTGTTCTTCCAATAATTCATACCCTCCCCGAGATAAACTATGAGGGTATACATTTTTAGATTGGATCTCTTGATGAGCTTTCCTTGTTTGTTGTAAATTAAGAATAAGTAATCATTAACAAAACAATAATAAGATCATTTATATAAGAAAGCTTATAAAAGTTTACATTTCCCTTACCAAAAATGATTCTTTTCTTCTACTTTCAAAAAATTGTCTCCATGTGTCTTCATCTATAAAAGGATATATACGACATGGATTCTCACGACTCCTATGACCATAAATGAAATCAGATGAGAGGGTTTATTTGAAATCCCTCCATCTCCTAGCAGCCAACGATAAGCATTTCTTCCTGACTCCTCCAGTGTCAGGAATATCAAATGTCATCTGATAAAAAAGAGGTTAAAAATATTATATATACTAGAAACATTTAAAGAACAGTCAAACAATAGAAAAAGATCTTACCAAAATGGTCTCCCACAGCTGAGAAATTATCGCCTTATCCACACTTCTCCAATCATCATAGAGAATGCTTACTTTGCTCTTAGCATGAGTTGCTACAAAACCCTTAAAATCTTTAGCATTTGGACCTCTAGGAAGATCATCATCATCAAACTCCACGACTATCCTCTCCTCCTTCGTACGGGAAAGTGATAATTTTGGTAAACGTGTGCACCCACGCTTACCAACCTTTGAACTCTTTTTCGTAATAGGAGCATGTGAATGTTCCTCCCCAGATGTATGACCAATATGCTCATCTCCAGAATCATGTGGCTGATCAATTGATTGATCTGTCATTTTTCTTCAATTCAAAAAAACAAACATTAGTTCACAAATATACAAATTCAAATATTGTAATACTACTTAATCAGAAAATAGAAAAGTGTACTAAATTACATAATAGTAAACATTGGTAATATGGTAAGCATGTTAAACAATGATAAACATCGTAAACACAGTCTGTTGTACCCCTCTCTCTTGGATTTTAATGATCACAATCACTCTTATTATGTTCTAACTTGTTTTCAAGTGTTTTTGTTGATAGGCAAAAGGTTGCCAAGGAGTTGGCCCAAGAAAGCTGAAAAGTGGACTCACTGAGTCCACCGGTCAGCCGGTGTGAGCTCACCGGCCAGCCGGAGGACCCAGGCAGTAGACTTTCCCACTGCCTAGTGTTACCGGCCGGACGGTGGCTCACCACCGGCCGGCCGGTGGACCAGACAGCCTTGCTCTGTCTGGGCCACTGGCCGGCCGCTGGCTCACCACCGGCCGGCCGGTGGACCAGACAGCCTTGCTCTGTCTGGACCACCGGCCGGCCGCTGGATCACCACCGGCCGGCCGGTGGACCAGACAGAGATCCTTCCTCTCTCTCTGGACCACCGGCCGGCCGCTGGCTCATCACCGGCCGGCCGGTGGACCAGAGATCTTTGCTGTCTGGAACACCAGCCAACCGGTGATCCACCACCGGCCAGCCAGTGCGCCCAGGACTTCTCCTCTTTACGGTTTTTATTGTTTTATCATTTTGGTTTGATACATGTTTTAATAAGTAAAAAATTTACAATATCTAACATTATATGAAAAAACTAAATGTAAACAATAAATAAACATGTCTTACCTGTAATTTTAGGAATGTACAGTTGGATTGTTTTCCCAAATTCCTTCGTCGTGATCGTTCCTTATGGCACAAACCATGTCTTCAACATACTCATCATTATGTTCTGTTAATCTTTCCATGGAAGTAGGGATCTCACATAAATCAGCATCTTCATCAAATTCATCCTCACCAACATATTGTTTTTTCCCTTGTAAAACAACAACCCACTACATATCTGATGGATCTACTACATAGAAAATTTGTTTGGCATGTGTTGCCATTATAAAAGAATCAGCTGTGTCTTCCAATCTATTCAGATTAACAAGTGTCATTCCAAATTCATCGTGTCTGACACTTTTGTTACCGAGAAACCATTTACAGTTAAAAACAGGGACTTTAATTTTAAAGTAATCAGCCTCCCATATGTCTTCAATCACTCCATAATATGCACTTGATGCCGAAATTGGGTTTCTATCCTTAGCAATCGAAAAATGCATTGCTTCTGCAAACACCAATACACCACTATTCTGAACTGTACTTCTGTTGTCCTGAGCTTTCGTATAAAATGTATAGCCATTAATGTCATAAGCGGACCATGTTATCACATTTAAAGATGGACCACCCACTATCAATTTTAATGTCTCTGATACATCTGATCTACCAAGCAAGGTCTTTTTAAACCATGGCAAAAAATTTTTGTTGTGCTCATTCAAAATCCACATTTCTTTCTTCTTTGGATGACATTGTTTCAACTCATTAATATGAAATGTGATATACGGTTGAACATCAGCTATGTTATTCAAGATGTATGATTCTAACTTCTTCATCTGTTCAGCTGATAGTGATTTGACTTTCAAGCCACGAATCCCCTTTCCCTAATTATTAACCCGTTCATGGAGAGATGGAGGCAAACCTATGTGTTGCGCCGTAGCCAAGTAGCTCGTACAAAACTCTGCTACCTCCTCAGAAATATACTTTTCAATAATGGAGGCTTCAGGTCGATATGGATTTTTAACATATCCCTTTAATATTTTCATATACCTTTCAAAAGGATACATCCAATGAAGATATACAGGTCCACAAAGCTTTATTTCTCGAACCAGATGAATCATTAAATGCACCATCATATCAAAAAAAGTTGGAGGAAAATACATTTCCAAATGACAAAGTATAAAAATTGCATCCTTTTCCAAAATGTTCAAAGCATTCACATCAATCGCCTTGTTACAAATTGAATGTAAAAAATAACACAACCTCATTATAGTCTTTCTGACACGGATGGGCAATATTCCACGCAGTGCAACTGGTAGAATTTGTTGCATCATGACGTGACAATCATGTGATTTCATACCTATCAACTTCAAGTCTTTCAATGAGACAAAAATTTTTACATTTGAAGAATAACCTTGAGGCACTTTGATATCATGAAGACACTGACAGAAGCTACTTTTCTCCCTCTTCGATAATGTATGACAAGCCGGGGGAAGAAATGTTCGTCTTCCTTTAGGAGTGGGAGCTAACTCCAAACGTATTCCCATTGATAGTAGGTCTAACCTTGCATTCAACCCATCTTTTGTCTTTCCTTTAATATCTAGCAATGTTCCGATCAAAGAATCACAGATATTCTTCTCCACGTGCATGACATCAATATTATGTTTGACTTCATGATACCTCCAATATGGTAGCTCAAAAAATATTGACCTTTTCTTCCAAATATGTCTATCATTACCAGATTTCTGTGTCTTTCCCAATGTCACATCAAGGTTTTTCACCCTCTCAAAATAAAAATCTGGGGATAATGGTTTTGGAGCAGTATCAAATTCTTGTGAGCCATTGAATGCCTTTTTTAGTCTTCTATAAGGGTGATCCATAGGTAAAAACTTTCGATGACCCATGTACACTGTTTTCCTCCCATGATGCAATTGACAATATGACGTCTGTTGTTCGCAAATTGGACATGCTTTATGCCCTTTAACACTGTATCCAGACAAATTTCCATATGCTGGGAAGTCATTTATAGTGAATAGAAGCACTACATGCAGTTGAAAATATTCCATTTTATAAGAATCATACACCCTAATACCATCAGACCATAACAATTTCAAATCATCAATCAGCGGTGACAAGTATACATCAATATCATTGCCGGGTTGCTTTGGACCAGAGATCATGATACTCAACATGACATATTTGCGCTTCATACAAACTACAGGAGAGAGGTTGTAAATTACCAATAAAACAGGCCATGAACTATGTGTGCTATTGAGGGTTCGGTATGGATTCATTCCATCTGTGCACAAGCCTAGTCTCAGATTTCTAATTTCATTTCCAAATGTAGGGTACTGGGCATCAATTTTCTTCCATTGTGGACAATCAGCTGGATGACGTATTTTTCCATCACATACCCGCTCATCAGCATGCCATCTAACCTTTTTGCATCATGTGAATTAGAAAATAAACGTTTGAAACGAGGAATTATAGAATGATACCAAAATACCTTTGAAGGGAGCTTTGTAATCTCTACATCAGCTTGTGATTTTTCTTTCACCTTATACCGTGATGTCCCACATTTAGGACACTCTTTCAGAAATTCATATTCCTTCCTATATATAATGCAGTCATTCGGACATGCATTTATTTTCCTGTATCCCAATCCCATCGGGCATAATATTTTTTTGGCCTTATAATGTGAATCTGGAAGATCATTATCTTTTGGAAGAATGTCTTTCATCAATTGTAGCAGCTCTGTAAAACTTCTGTCACTCCATCCATGTTTCGCCTTCAGGTTAATCAATCTTAACACCACCGTCAAAACCGTAAAATCTGTACAACCAGGATATAATGGTTTTTCGGCATCACCATATAGACGTGCTTTCGGTTCTATCTCAATTTGTTCTGCTACAATATCACGAATCATTTCTTCAATTCCATCGGAGTTACCATCTTGCGATTCATTATCATCAGTGACATTCTGTCCAGTTTCACCATGCCAAATCCAAGGGTTGTAACTCGGATTGAAACCATGACAAATCAGATGATCTTTTATCTCTCTACTTTTCAACTTATTCATATTCATACATTTCAGGCATGGACATAAAAAAATGTCACTACTTGGAACATTTCGTTTAGAAAATTCCAAAAAGGCATCAACACCTTCCTCATATTCATTTCTCATTCGATGTGCCGTAATCCAACTTCGACTCATTATTACCTATGACAAATAGCAAAAATATATATATATTTTTAGATAAGACAAATATATGTTTATATGAAAAAAATCATAATTTGAATGTAAACAATTTTGAAATATAAAACAAATCGATGTGTATTTAAAAAAATATGCTTGAATATTATTTTTTAAACAAAATATAGTAAGATATAACACCCCCCCTGGAACCCCCCGACCCCTCTGGACAGCCCCCCGCCCCTCCTGGACACCACCCCCCACCCCCTACCCCCTTGGACACCCCCCTGGACATCCCCCAACCCTCTGGACATCCCCCCACCCACCCGGACAAACCCAAATACCCTCTGGAGAGGCCGCCACCCACTTGGACAGCCCCCCACACCCATCCACCCCCTTGGACACCCCCCTGGACACCCCACCGACCCCTCTGGACAGGCCTCCACCCCCTTGGACAGCCCCCCACACCCACCCATCCCCTTGGACACCACCCTGGACACCCCCCGACCCCTCTGGACAGCCCCCGACCCCTCTAGAAAGCACCCCCACCCCTCCTGGACACAACCCCCCACCCCCGACCTGCTTGGACACCCCCCTGGACACCCCCAACCCTCTAGACAGCCCCCCACCCCTCCTAAACACCACCCCCACCCCTACCCCCTTGGACACCCCCCCTAGACACCCCCCAACACCCACCCACACCCTTGGACAGCCCCCCACACCCACCCACCCCCTTGTAAAACCCCCTGGACACCCCCCGACCCCTCTGGACAGCCCCCCACCCCTCCTGGACACCACCCCCCACCCCCTACCCCCTTGGACACCCCCCTGGACATCCCCTAACCCTCTGGGCAGCCCCCCACCCACCCGGACAACCCCAAATACCCTCTGGAGAGGCCGCCACCCACTTGGACAGCCCCCCACACCCATCCACCCCCTTGGACACCCTCCTGGACACCCCACCGACCCCTATGGACAGGCCGCCACCCCCTTGGACAGCCCCCCACACCCACCCATCCCCTTGGACACCACCCTGGACACCCCCCGACCCCTCTGGACAGCCCCCTACCCCTCTAGAAAGAACCCCCACCCCTCCTGGACACAACCCCCCACCCCCGACCTGCTCGGACACCCCCTGGACACCCCCAACCCTCTGGACAGCCCCCCCACCCCTCATAAACACCACCCCCACCCCCTACCCCCTTGGACACCCCCCTGGACACCCCCCAACACCCACCCACACCCTTGGACAGCCCCCCACACCCACCCACCCCCTTGTAAACCCCCCTAGACACCCCCCGACCCCTCTGGACAGCCCCCGCCCCTCCTGGACACCACCCCCACCCCCTACACCCTTGGACACCCCCCTGGACATCCCCCAACCCTCTGGACAGCCCCCCACACACCCGGACAACCCCAAATACCCTCTGGAGAGGCCGCCACCCACTTGGACAGCCCCCCACACCCATCCAACCCCTTGGACACCCCCCTGGACACCCCAATGACCCCTCTGGACAGGCCGCCACCCCTTTGGACAGCCCCCCACACCCACCCATCCTCTTGGACACCACCCTGGACACCCCCGACCCCTCTGGACAGCCCCCGACCCCTCTAGAAAGCACCCCCACCCCTCCTGGACACAACCCCCCACCCCCGACCTGCTTGGACACCCCCCTGGACACCCACAACCCTCTGGACAGCCCCCCCACCCCTCCTAAACACCACCCCCACCCCCTACCCCCTTGGACACCCCCCTGGACACCCCCCAACACCCACCCACAACCTTAGACAGCCCCCCACACCCACCCACCCCCTTGTAAACCCCCCCTGGACACCCCCCGACCCCTCTGGACAGCCCCCCGCCCCTCCTGGACACCACCCCCACCCCCTACCCCCTTGGACACCCCCTGGACATCCCCCAACCCTCTGGACAGCCCCCCCACCCACCCAGACAACCCCAAATACCCTCTGGAGAGGCCGGCACCCACTTGGACAGCCCCCCACACCCATCCACCCCCTTGGACACCCCCCTGGACACCCCACCGGCCCCTCTGGACAGGCCGCCACCCCCTTGGACAGCCCCCCACACCCACCCATCCCCTTGGACACCACCCTGGACACCCCCCGACCCCTCTGGACAGCCCCCGACCCCTCTAGAAATCACCCCACCCCTCCTGGACACAACCCCCACCCCCGACCTGCTTGGACACCCCCCCTGGACACCCCCAACCCTCTGGACAGCCCCCCACCCCTCCTAAACACCACCCCCACCCCCTACCCCCTTGGACACCCCCCTGGACACCCCCCAACACCCACCCACACCCTTGGACAGCCCCCCACACCCACCCACCCCCTTGTAAACCCCCCTGGACACCCCCCGACCCCTCTGGACAGCCCCCCACCCCTCCTGGACACCACCCCCCACACCCTACCCCCTTGGACACCCCCCTGGACACCCCCCAACCCTCTTGATATCCCTCCCACCCCCTAGAATCACTGAAAATTTAACATAATAAGAAGTTGGGCCATTCAAAGAATGTTTTTAGGTGTGGAGGAAGAACTGAGTTTCAATATTGCAAGTCAAACTAATAGATCTAGGGATGATAAATAAGATTATGGTGCCAAAACGAGTTAAAAGGGTTCGCAATCGAAGAATCTTAGGTAGTTTCAACAAAAAAATCACAACACATATATATATATTATCCGCGAAAAAAACGAACGAGTGGGAGGATTACCTGAGTGCTGCGAGTTTAGATGATTGATCCGAGGAGATTAAATATGAGAAACGATGATCGCAAAACGAATCTAAACCAACGAAATGGACGATCCGATTCGGGTTTACGCGCGAGAGAGACGAGTCGCGACTGTCGAAGGTAAACTCGCGAATGACAATCCACGGGTCTGGGTAAATTTTTAAATGAGTTATCACGTCGATTATTAAATAACCGACGTTATAATTTTTTTAAAAACATTTATAACGTCGGTTATTCAATAACCGACGTAAAAACCTTCCTCCGATTCTTTTTTACGTCGGTTATTTTATAACCGACGTTATAAAGGGCTCAAAATCCGCGTTTTTTTACGTCGGTTATTCCATAACCGACGTCAAAAACATCTGCGGAATCTTTTTTTACGTCGGTTATAAAATAACCGACGTAAAAAGGCATTCAAAAACCATGTTTTTTACGTCGGTTATTGAATAACCGACGTAATAACTCGTACATATGTCCATTTGTTACGTCGGTTATTGAATAACCGACGTAACAAACACCCCCCGCTTCTGTTTTTTACAGCGGTTAATGTATAACCAACGTAAAAAACGAAGCCACGCGATTAATAACGTCAGTTATTAAATAACCGACGTAAAAAACCTCGTTTTACATATTATGACGTCGGTTTTATATAACCGACGTAAAAAATGGTGACGTAAAAAACGTTTTCTGCACTAGTGTATCCACAATAACTGTGTGCATGCTTGAGTGGCCGCAATATACTCAACTTCTGCGGTGCTCAATGAAATGAAATCTTGTTTCTTGCTTAACCAAGAAATACACAATCCACCAAGATAGAATGCACCACCTGACGTTGATTTTCTATCATCTGCTGAACCGGCCCAGTCTGCATCAGTATATCCCAATAACTCTGTATCAGATTTGTCAGTATATGTCAGGCCGAAGTCCACTATGACCTTGATATACCAAAGTATTCTTTTTTACTTCAAGCATGTGACTTTCCTTTGGATTACTTTGATATCTCACTACTTGGCATGTGGTGAAAACAATATCAGGCCTTGTCGCGGTCAAGTACAACAGAATTCTGATAATTTTCCTATATTCTGTGATATTAACTGCATTGCCATCCTCACCTTTTGATAATCTCATCCGGGTAGCAACCGAAGTCTTCATCTCCTTGGAATTATCCATTCCAAACCTTATTAGAACCTCCTTGGAATATTTGGATTGAGAAATAAAAGTGCCAGTACTTCCTTGTGTCACTTGTAAACCAAGGAAAAATGTTAGCTATCCAATCATTGACATTTCAAACTCATTTTTCATGAATTCGGAGAACTGTCTGCATTGAGCTTCATCTGATCCGCCGAATATTATGTCATCGACATAAACCAAAACCATCATCCTTTGATTACATTCATTGCTGAAATAGAGGTTGTAATCAACTCCTCCACGCTGGAAACCATGCTTCTTCAAGTATTGATCAAGCCTTGAGTACCATGCCCATGGTGCTTGTGTCAGCCCATATAATGCCTTCTTCAGCCTGCAAACCTTTTTCTCATTCTCATGAATGAGAAAACCATCTGGCTGCTCAATGTACACCTCTTCTTCCAGAACCCCATTCAAGAACGCGGATTTGACATCCATCTGGAACACTTTAAACTTTCTTTGCACTGCTATGGCCAAGAATAATCTGATTGTCTCCAGCCTTGCAACTAGTGCAAATGTCTCATCAACATCTATTCCTTCGATCTGGGAGTACCCCTTGCACACTAGTCGTTCTTTGTTTTGAATCACAGTTCAATCTTCATTCATTTTGCTGCGATAGACCCATTTAGTCCCAATAACATTCTTGTCTGCTGGTCTCGAAACAATCTCCCACGTCTGGTTCTTCTTAATCTGATTTAGCTCTTCATTCATGGACTGAACCCAGTTATCTTCACTGATGATATTCTTCCTGTCAATTTCAGCTCGATTCTTTGTCTTTTGTGCAGATAAGGATTTTAATTCCTTGTACTCATCATCAGTATCTTCTTCTGAGTCACCCTCAGCCACTTCTTCTCCCCCTGTGTTTCTTTCTTCTTCAACACTTTTGTCAGGAAATTGCTCTCTGACTCATTTTTCAGTGGCTTCATTTCTTTCAGCTACTTTTCTCTGTGTCATTGTTCAATGAAATCATTCCTTTCAACTTCTTATCACAGCTTCTTGGTATCCTGAAAATAGTCAGCTGATACCACAATGCTAGATCAAAATAAATAAGCATGAAATTCTTGATCACTGCTGCTTCTCTCATAGTATGTCTTCTCTCGATAGAAAACACTTGAGCTGGGTCATCCAATTATTTCCTTGATGAATCTAGCATCTGATTTTGTTGTTGAATGCCCCCCCTGTGTTACACAACACTTCTATCTGTTAGGCCCAATGGTAGAGACCCAAAACCATTCATCTCCACGTGCAACATTTATACTAATCTGGCACTCCTCATTGAGCCATTAACAAAATCTCTAAGCCTACTGAGTTGGAACTCGGTGTAGGAAACAAGAGATAAAGCTAATAACACAATCACTTTTAATTGTGCTTAGTTTCATCTTTTCTTCTTCATCCCTGGTTCCTGATTTGCATCAATTGAACCTGTAGAGCATATCAGATCCCCACTTCGCATCCTTAGATACCACTTCCCCTTGGATCGTATCTCCCTAAAACCTAAAACACATCAATCATCAGTTAATAGCATTTATATACATTGGGAGAGGGGATTTCTTCTAAACTCCTCAAGATGAGGATTTCAGTTGATCCTGATGGGTCAACCCTTTGATTCTTTCTTGGAGGGCATTACACTCCTTTCTTGCTTCCTCCAATTGCCTAGCCAACTTCAACTGTTCTGGCCATATGACTAGGCATTCATTGCCTACATTCTGAGCCTTTTTCCGATATGTAGATTTGGTAGGCTCGGCCTTTCTCACCGCTTAGGGTATAAACCCGCTAGTACACATTTCCTTCTTTGAGGTTCTACCAAAATTCCATTTTCCTTGATTATTTCTCTGAGTAGGAACCTCTCTATTTGGCATATTCCCTTTCTTATTCTCCCATCTTAGGGGTCTTCCTCTTTCCTTCACTTCTCGCTGAGAAACACGACATGTGGATTTCTCGATGCATTCTTCATTTATCTTTCTTTTATCAGATGTCTGAGTCACCACACTCTTTTTCGCTGGTGGTGAGTCCTCTATTGAACATTCATTCTTCTTCATCACAGGTGGAGTAGATCTCCGCTTAATCTTCCAGGTTTGTTCACATTCTCTCCTTGAGAGCTGTTGTGAGTATGACAGAGGAGGTGACTGATACACCTTTCGTTCAGCTCCATGTGATTTCCCCAAGGCTCGAAGCCTATTCTTCTCCTTACAACATTGTCTCCCAGTACAGGCTTCTTTCTTGTACACTTCCTGTGGTAGAGATCTCTTTTCTTGTTCCTTTTCCTTTCCTGCTTTCTTCTTACTGCAATGTCTCTCCATGTGGCCATAGTGAGAACATATAAAACATTTTCCCTCAAAGGCATACCTCATTTTATCATCTCTCTGCTGAGATGTTGATACACCTTGAGTTCTTCCTCTGATATTGTTCTCCTGAGCTTCCTGACACATGCTCATGGTGTGTCCCATTCTTCCGCAGTAATAGCATCTAATATATGCTTTCCCTTGAGAAGCTCTTCATTCTAATTTCTCACGATGCTTCTTCTTGTTCTCAGATTTATTAATGTTTCTCTTTTCAGAGACTGAAATGTACTCCAGAGCCTCTGTACAGAAGCTTGATGTGTGGCCATGAACTCCGCAGAAATATCACATATCATCACTCCTTGAAACTATCCTCATAGGCCTATCTCCAGCACCTACAGGATTTTTCTTACCTTTGGAATTTTTCACTGCATTTTTCTTATCATCCATAGGAGTGGGATTATCATATCCAATTCCAGATTTTCCCAAAAAGGTTGACCTTTGGGAAGATACAATCCTTTCATGCTTCTCCTCTGATGCAGCATATTTGGACTTCATTTTATCATCACCTGCCAAAGGATGATCAAATAATAAGTGCAGTGCATCCTTCAACTTGGGCTTATCTTTGGATTTAGACTTCTCCATTTCCTTCTTGACTGATTGTAGCTCTTCTTCCAACTTTTGAATCTTCAAATATCATGATACAAGTTGAGCATCAAGTTATTTTCTGAGATTCTTTCCACAACTCATCTCATCTTCTAGTTCATGCTTCAGATTATTAACCACAACATTTTTCTCTTTTACTTTCAATTTTTCTTGAGTAGGAGAATCGGAGAAACATGCATTCTCTTGTTGTAGTCTTTGATTCTTCTGAACTAACTCAGACAGCTGTGTAGCTAGATCATCATTCTTGGCTTTCAGATTCCGAACTTCATCGGACTCTTGATTCTCTTCACACTTACCAGCCTTTTTTTTCCTTTTCCTTTAGCCAGCTTCTGTAGTTCCTCACCTTGAGAATCATTCTTCTCTGTTAGGTCAGTAACTATATCAATAAGCCTTTGATTTAATCCTCCTAGCTTGTTGACCTCAGTTTCCAGAGCATGGATCTGTATGCCTTTAGATTTAATTTCCTCAGTGGATTTATGATCCAATTCTTTAGTCCCATGGACAACTTCCACCTTTTTGTTCAGGCCATCGATCTCTCTTTTCTGTTCTTCAACCTTCAGCTTATACATAATAACGGATTCTGTGTTCTCTGAGGTTGATAAATTAAGTTTCTCAATTTCTTCCATCAGCTCAGATTTCTCTTCTTCCGGCTGCTGCATATAGTGTTTGGCATCACGAACAATTTTGTTAGCTTTCTTGGTTTTGGCCCTCCAAACATCTATCTCTTCAAGAGCAGCCTCCAAATTAGCTCGCATATCAATTCTTCCTTCAATTTCTTCTTCTGTTTCAGCATCACTCTGATGCGCATGCACTTCACTAATTCCAACATCATGATTGAGTGAATCAATCTTTTCCCTATCTGATTCATCAAGACCATCCTTCAATAAGCTATTTGATTCTTTTAGTTGAATCACACTTTTTCCAAAAACACTTCCACACTGAGGGAATTTACCTAACTTCGGATTCTTCTTTGATGCTTTTCCTTTTCCCATTGCTCACCAAGATAAGAGCAGACTGATTCTTTAAACACACTGATCGACTACACCAAGTCAGAGCAAACAAATCTGATTAAAGCAACCTTCCTTCTGATACCAATTGTTAAGACCAATAGGGGCCTATATACCCTGAGAGGGGGGGTAAATCAGGGTATGGATATTCTTTTTCAAAGTTCTTTCTGCCCCACTGGATCTTGACCTCTTTGTTACAAGGGTCACTTTGTTTGCACTTGTGTGGTTACTGTGATCACTTGTCTCCTTCACCTGATAATGATGCTTTGAATGCAATGTTGGGAAGTAAGCAGGCAGACACATAGATTTTTACTTGGTTCACCGCTAAGGGCTACGTCCAAGGAGCATACGCCGACAAGTTTCCGGTTCGTACCAAATTCCACTAAACTTCACTAGCTGTGGATTACAATGTTCGGGCTAGATCACTTCTATGCCCAGGCTCACTGCCTATACAATGTTTAGGGTCAGCTCACTGCTTTCCCAAGGGTCACTCCCTGTTTCTCTCTCTCTGGCTCACTGCCGGTGGAGAGGATCACCTTCTTCCTCTTCTTAAGCTCACTGCTCTTGGAAGGGATTCACTCACAGTTTATAGACCTGTAGGTCTCTTCATTTGCATGAAAGAATGCATCTTCCTCTGTGTGTAGATGCTCTGTTGAAGTACAACTTTCACTTGTAGATGAATATCTCTTTTCAACAAAGGTATCGGGCAAACTTCCAGCTTCCACGTAGTCCGAAAACACTGCTGGAACAAACCTTACTTGGCGCACAAGTCAACCTCAACGCGCAAGTATCGGCGCACAAGTCACAACGGGCGCGCAAGTCCTCCTCTGACACTTGCGCGACACAAGATTCTTCAACTCCAAACTTGCGCGACTCTCTTCCTTTTACACCCAAACCAGTATTGGCGCGCAACTGCCGACGGGCGCGCAACTTCTAACACCGGCGCACAACTTCGACCTCTGGCGCGCAAGTCCCACCTGCGCGACCACGCACACCACTTGCGCGACCACCACACCTACGCGATGGGAGCTCTGAGTTGAAATCCGGTAGAAAATGAGGAGGGGTGGTCCAGTATTTATAGGCAATCTGACCACCCTGCGCGACGACGCGCAAGTCACCTGCGCGACCCAATCTTGGCGCGCAAGTCTTCTCTCCTTTTAGACACTTACGCGACCAACTCCCAAACTTGCGCGAACCTATTTCCTTAGCCATATTTTGATCTTCTGATCTTGAAAAACATATGGCGCGCAAGTTTCCTATACTCCAAGTCCACGGCACGCAAGTCCCTTTGCCAAAAACACTTTTCATCATTTGCCGATTTTCAGGTCCAAAAATTTGGCAAACACTGGAAAACGGCACCACCTTGTATCTGATCTTTTGTACCGCCTCCAGATCATCCATTACTTTTATCGACGTTCTTGAATCAAACATGGATCGTTGACCTCAGCTCTTGAACTCGACATTCCACCATGAAATCCTCTTTGTCAACAAATTTGTATGTCATTGTTTTGCTTTGTCAACAATCACTACTCAGATGTCCACTTTGTCAACAAACACAATCACCTCAAAAATGCTTCAATGATACCTTGAGGGATTTTTTCCCAACAATCTCCCCCTTTGGGTTTGTTGACAACTCTTCCAAAACAACGATACATCGTTGATTCTTCAGCCTCCATTCGCCTCATTGCGATTCTGATAGCGATCAAGTATTTACTCAACACATACTCTAAGCCCACATGAGCACTACTCGGTGTGAGAAACAAGAGCAAATGAAAAGTTCATCAATGAATCACTTTATCTCTGACATCCACTGTTGACACCAAACTGATACCAATTTGTACTAAACTGATACCAATTGTTGATGGGCTTGTTGGAAGACCAATGTTTGGTTTGGAAATATTCTTACCACTGTCCAACACCACTCTTCTGCTTTTATCACAATCCTCATCTGTCGTGATATCTATTCTTTGATCGATCAGTACAAGCATCGTCAGATTTAATACACTCCCCCTTTCTCATTTCTCCCCCTATCTGGCTGCTCCACCTATCAGCTTCTCCCCGTATCAATTATGATTTATCAAATCTCCGCACTGTCTCCCCCTTGAACAAACACTTTTCTCCCCCTTTGTCAACGAACCCAAAGGAAACTCCTTTGTAGTCTGTAACATAGTAGAGAACACATATCAGCATATGAGGGAAAAACACATCATACCTCGGGGAGAGGGGGGGGGGTGTCCCACATCCACACTATTTCAAGTGCGGGGAATCGACTAAAATCCCAAAGCTAGTCGATGCCTCTCAAAAGCCTCCTTGGGTAAGGCCTTTGTCAGAATGTCTGCAACCTGTAGCTCTGTAGGCACATACTCCAACTTCACAATGCCCTGCTCAACCTTCTCCTTGATGAAATGATACTTGATCTCAATGTGCTTTGTCCTAGAATGATGGACAAGATTTTTTCTAAGATTTATAGCACTTGAGTTGTCACACTGGATTCCGATCGGAGACTTCACATCAACTCCCATATCTTCAAGCTACTGCTTCATCCACAATAACTGTGTGCATGCTTGAGTGGCCGCAATATACTCAGATTCTGCGGTGCTCAATGAAATGCAATCTTGTTTCTTGCTTAACCAAGAAATACACAATACATTAAGATAGAATGCACCACCTGACGTTGATTTTCTATCATCTGCTGAACCGACCCAGTCTGCATCAGTATATCCCAATAAATCTGTATCAGATTTGTCAGTATATGTCAGGCCGAAGTCCACTGTGCCCTTGATATACCAAAGTATTCTTTTTTACTTCAAGCATGTGACTTTCCTTTGGATTACTTTGATATCTCGCTACTTGGCATGTGGTGAAAACAATATCAGGCCTTGTCGCGGTCAAGTACATCAGAATTCCGATAATTTGCCTATATTCTGTGATATTAACTGCCTTGCCATCCTCATCTTTTGATAATCACATCCGGGTAGCAACCGGAGTCTTCATCTCCTTGGAATTATCCATTCCAAACCTTCTTAGAACCTCCTTGGCATATTTGGATTGAGAAATAAAAGTGCCAGTACTTCCTTGTGTCACCTTTAAACCAAGGAAAAATGTTAGGTATCCAATCATTGACATTTCAAACTCATTTTTCATGAATTCGGAGAACTGTCTGCATTGAGCTTCATCTGATCCGCCGAATATTATGTCATCGACATAAACCAAAACCATCATCCTTTGATTACATTCATTGCTGAAATAGAGGTTGTAATCAACTCCTCCACGCTGGAAACCATGCTTCTTCAAGTATTGATCAAGCCTTGAGTACCATGCCCTTGGTGCTTGTTTCAGCCCATACAATGCCTTCTTCATCCTGAAAACCTTTTTCTCATCCTCATGAATGAGAAAACCATATGGCTGCTCAATGTACACCTCTTCTTCCAGAACCCCATTCAAGAACGCGGATTTGACATCCATGTGGAACACTTTAAACTTTCTTTGCACTGCTATGGCCAAGAATAATATGATTGTCTCCAGCCTTGCAACTAGTGCAAATGTCTCATCAACATCTATTCCTTCGATCTGGGAGTACCCCTTGCACACTAGTCGTGCTTTGTTTCGAATCACAGTTCAATCTTCATTCATTTTGTTGCGATAGACCCATTTAGTCCCAATGACATTCTTGTCTGCTGGTCTCGAAACAATCTACCAAGTTTGGTTCTTCTCAATCTGATTTAGCTCTTCATTCATGGACTGAACCCAGTTATCTTCACTGATGATATTCTGCCTGTCAATTTCAGCTCGATTCTTTGTCTTTTGTGCAGATAAGGATTTTAATTCCTTGTACTCATCATCAGTATCTTCTTCTGAGTCACCCTCAGCCACTTCTTCTCCCCCTGTGTTGATTTCTTCTTCAACACTTTTGTCAGGAAATTGCTCTCTGACTCAATTTTCAGTGGCTTCATTTCTTTCAGCTACTTTTTTCTGTGTCATTGTTCAATGAAATCATTCCTTTCAACTTCTTATCACAACTTCTTGGTATCCTGAAAACAGTCAGCTGATACCACAATGTTAGATCAAAATAAATAAGCATGAAATTCTTGATCACTGCTGCTTCTCTCATAGTATGTCTTCTCTCGATAGACAACACTTGATCTGGGTCATCCCATTATTTCCTTGATGAATCTAGCATCTGATTTTGTTGTTGAATGCCCCCTGTGTTATACAACACTTCTATCTGTTAGGCCCAATGGTAGAGACCCATAACCATTCATCTCCACGTGCAACATTTATACTAATCTGGAACTCCTCATTGAGCCATTAACAAAATCTATAAGCCTACTGAATTGGAACTCGGTGTAGGAAACAAGAGATAAAGCTAATAACACAATCACTTTTAATTGTGCTTAGTTGCATCTTTTCTTCTTCATCCCTGGTTCCTGATTTGCATCAATTGAACCTGTAGAGAATATCAGATCTCCACTTCGCATCCTTAGATACCACTTCCCCTTGGATCGTATCTCCCTAAAACCTGAAACACATCAATCATCAGTTAATAGAATTTATATACATAGGGAGAGGGGATTTCTTCTAAACTCCTCAAGATGAGGATTTCAGTTGATCCTGATGGGTCAACCCTTTGATTCTTTCTTGGAGGGCATCACACTCCTTTCTTGCTTCCTCCAATTTCCTAGCCAACTTCAACTGTTCTGGCCATATGACTAGGCATTCATTGCCTATATTCTGAGCCTTTTTCCGATATGTAGATTTGGTAGGATCGGCCTTTCTCACCGCTTGGGGTATAAACCCGCTAGTACACATTTCCTTCTTTGAGGTTATACCAAAATTCCATTTTCCTTGATTATTTCTCTGAGTAGGAACCTCTCTATTTGGCATCTTCCCTTTCTTATTCTCCCATCTTAGGGGTCTTCCTCTTTCCTTCACTTCTCACTGAGAAACACGACATGTGGATTTCTCGATGCATTCTTTATTCATCTTTCTTTTATCAGATGTCTGAGTCACCACACTCTTTTTCGCTGGTGGTGAGTCCTCTATTGAACATTCATTCTTCTTCATCACAGCTGGAGTAGATCTCCGCTTAATCTTCTAGGTTTGTTCACATTCTCTCCTTGAGAGCTGTTGTGAGTATGACAGAGGAGGTGACTGATACACCTTTCGTTCAGCTCCATGTGATTTCCCCGAGGCTCGAAGCCTATTCTTCTCCTTACCACATTGTCTCCTAGTACAGGCTTCTTTCTTGTACACTTCCTGTGGTAGAGATCTCTTTTCTTGTTCCTTTCTCTTTCCTGCTTTCTTCTTACTGCAATGTCTCTCCATGTGCCCATAGTGAGAACATATAAAGCATTTTACCTCAAAGGCATAACTCATTTTATCATCTCTCTGCTGAGATGTTGATGAACCTTGAGTTCTTCCTCTGATATTGTTCTCCTGAGCTTCCTGACACATGTTCATGGTGTGTCACATTCTTCCGCAGTAATAGCATCTAATATATGCTTTCCTCTGAGAAGCTCTTCTTTCTAATTTCTCATGATACTTCTTCTTGTTCTCAGATTTATTAATGTTTCTCTTTTCACAGCCTGAAATGTACTCCAGAACCTCTGTACAGAAGCTTGATGTGTGGCCATGAACTCCGCAGAAATAGCACATATCATCACTCCTTGAAACTATCCTCATAGGCCTATCTCCAGCACCTACAAGATTTTTCTTACCTTTGGAATTTTTCACTGCATTTTTCTTATCATCCATAGGAGTGGGATTATCATATACAATTCCAGATTTTCCCAAAAAGTTTGACCTTTGGGAAGATACAATCCTTTCATGCTTCTCCTCTGATGCACCATATTTGGACTTCATTTTATCATCACCTGCCGAAGGATGATAAAATAATAAGTGTAGTGCATCCTTCAACTTGGGCTTATCTTTGGATTTAGACTTCTCCATTTCCTTCTTGACTGATTGTAGCTCTTCTTCCAACTTTTGAATCTTCAAATCTGTTGATACAAGTTGAGCATCAAGTTCTTTTCTGAGATTCTTTCCACAACTCATCTCATCTTCCAGTTCATGCTTCAGCTTATTAACCATGACATTTTTCTCTTTTACTTTCAATTTTTCTTGAGCAAGAGAATCGGAGCAACATGCATTCTCTTGTTTTAGTCTTTGATTCTTCTGAACTAAATCAGACAGCTGTGTAGCTAGATCATCATTCTTGGCTTTCAGATTCCGAACTTTATCGGACTCTTGATTCTCTTCACACTTACCAGCCTTTTGTTTTCCTTTTCCTTTAGCCAGCTTCTGTAGTTCCTCACCTTGAGAATCATTCTTCTCTGTTAGGTCAGTAACTATATCAATAAGCCTTTGATTTAATCCTCATAGCTTATTGACCTCAGTTTCCAGAGCATGGATCTGTATCCCTTTAGATTTAATTTCCTCAGTGGATTTCTGATCCAATTCTTTAGTCCCATGGACAACTTCCACCATTTTGTTCAGGCCATCGATCTCTCTTTTCTGTTCTTCAAACTTCATCTTATACTTACTAACGGATTCTGAGTTTTCTGATGTTGATAAATTAAGTTTCTCAATTTCTTCCATCAACTCAGATTTCTCTTCTTCCTGCTGCTGCATATAGAGTTTGGCATCGTGAACAATTTTGTTAGCTTTCTTGGTTTTGGCCCTCCAAACATCTATCTCTTCAAGAGCATCCTCCAACTTAGCTCTCATATCAATTCTTCCTTCAATTTCTTCTTCTGTTTCAGCATCACTCTGATGCGCATGCACTTCACTAATTCCAACATCATGATTGAGTGAATCAATATTTTCCCTATCTGATTCATCAAGACCATCCTTCAATAAGCTATTTGATTATTTTAGTTGAATCACACTTTTTCCAAAAACACTTCCACACTGAGGGAATTTACCTGACTTCTGATTCTTCTTTGATTCTTTTCCTTTTCCCATGGCTCACCAAGATAAGAGCAGACTGATTCTCTAAACACACTGATCGACTACACCATGTCAGAGCAAACAAATCTGATTAAAGCAACCTTCCCTCTGATACCAATTGTTAAGACCAATAGGGGCCTATATACCCTGAGAGGGGGGGTGAATCAGGGTATGGATATTCTTTTTCAAAGTTCTTTCTGCCCCACTGGATCTTGACCTCTTTGTTACATGGGTCACTTTGTTTGCACTTGTGTGGTTACTGTGATCACTTGTCTCCTTTACCTGATAATGATGCTTTGAATGCAATGTTGGGAAGTAAGCAGGCAGACACATAGATTTTTACTTGGTTCACCGCTAAGGGCTACATCCAAGGAGCATACGCCAACAAGTTGCTGGTTCGTACCAAATTCCACTAAACTTCACTAGCTGTGGATTACAATGTTCGGGCTAGATCACTTCTATGCCCAGGCTCACTGCCTATACAATGTTTACGGTCAGCTCACTGCTTTCCCAAGGGTCACTCCCTGTTTCTCTCTCTCTGGCTCACTGCCGGTGGAGAGGATCACCTTCTTCCTCTTCCTAAGCTCACTGCTCTTGGAAGGGATTCACTCACAGTTTATAGACCTGTAGGTCTCTTCATTTTCATGAAAGAATGCGTCTTCCTCTGTGTGTAGATGCTCTGTTGAAGTAAAAATTTCACCCGTAGATGAATATCTCTTTGCACCAAAGGTATCGGGCAAACTTCCAGCTTCCACGCAGTCCGAAAACACTACTGGAACAAACCTTACTTGGTGCGCAAGTCAACCTCGACGCACAAGTATCGGCGCGCAAGTCACAACGGGCGCGCAAGTCCTCCTCTGACACTTGCGCGACACAAGATTCCTCAACTCCAAACTTGCGCGACTCTCTTCCTTTTACGCCCAAACCAATATTGGCGCGCAACTGCCAACGGGCGCGCAACTTCTAACACCGGCGCACAACTTCAACCTCTGGTACGCAAGTCCCACCTGCGCGACCACACACACCACTTGTGCGACCACCACACCTGCGCGACAGGAGCTCTGAGTTGAACTCCGGTAGAAAATGGGGAGGGGTGGTCCAGTATTTATAGGCAATCTGACCACCCTGCGCGACGGCGCGCAAGTCACCTGCGCGACCCAATCTTGGCGCGCAAGTCTTCTCTCCTTTTAGACACTTGCGCGACCAACTCCCAAACTTGCGCGAACCTATTTCCTTGGCCATATTTTGATCTTCTGATCTTGAAAAACATATGGCGCGCAAGTTTCCTATACTCCAAGTCCACGGCGCGCAAGTCCCTTTTCCAAAAACACTTTTCATCATTTTCCGATTTTCAGGCCCAAAAATTTGGCAAACACTGGAAAACGGTGCCACCTTGTATCTGATCTTTTGTACCGCCTTCAGATCATCCATTACTTTTATCGACGTTCTTGAATCAAACATGGATTATTGACCTCAGCTCTTGAACTCGACATTCCACCATGAAATCCTCTTTGTCAACAAATTTGTATGTCATTGTTTTGCTTTGTCAACAATCACTACTCAGATGTCCACTTTGTCGACAAACACAATCACCTCAAAAATGCTTCAATGATACCTTGAGGGATTTTTTCCCAACAATCTTCCACTGAGTGAGTCTCTCTGATTGGTAAAAAGTAATAACACTTCATTTAACTATTTAAAATCACTTATATTACATCATGACTCCTTGTTGTCCTTGGTAACCCCATCAGAAAGTCCATCGTGATGTTTTTACACTTCCACATTAGAATCAGGAGTGGCTTCAACAACCCTCCCAAACAATGGTTCTCAGCCTTCAGCCTCTGATAGGTGAGTCATCGAGATACAAAACTATCAAATTTATAATGGGATGTGGTTCATTAATATTGGTGTGATCGCACCCCAGGGATCAACACAAGTACTTCCCAGAAGGTTACCCATCCAAGTACTACTCTAACCCAATCATTCTTAACTGCAAATTACTCATGAAATCTCAGAATCAAATATATGTATATACTCAACCCAGCATGTATTCCTTAGAATCATATCTCTCTATGTAAAGATATTGAGAAGGCTCTTGTAGTTTGTGTAAACAGAAACAACCACTTACCGAATAGATAGTGTCTCTAACATTTCAGACTATAGACCACTATTTCTAGCACCAAATCATGTGTAGGGAAGTTCCTCTCATGGGGTCATAGGTGAAGATAGCATTAAGCTACTACCTAATATCTTTGAATCTGAACCTCTCCTAGAGCAATGCTTGATGCATCATAGTACATGACATAACCAAACCCCAGGCTCAGGGAGTTTTATTACCAGAGATTCCATAAACCTTATCTTTATCTAAAGTAAAGACTATTCACACTGGTCTTACAATTGAATTTTTTTATTTAATTCTTTTTTATTAATATTATGGGTGATGAGAGTTGGGAGAATCCCTAGATAAATTGTTGGTAATATCCTGCAAAACCGAGAAATCTCCTAATCTCAGAAATGATCAGTGGATGTTTAGAGGACATGAATACTTCAAAATTCTTTGGGTATACTGATATACATATCTTAGACACCACATTTCCTTGAAATTTTACATCTTAAATCCATATGTAATACTTTGATAGCTTGGCATAAAGCCTTTGTTCTTTAAGCGTACTTCATGACTATCTCTAGTTGCCTAATATTTTTCGTTGGTGTTAGTGAGTAGATGAGTATATAATTAATGAATACTAAAATGAAATATCCCAAGTATAGATGAAAGATCTTGTTTTCAATGGATATGAACATAGTTGGTGCATTCTTTATCTAAAACGTCATCACCAAGTACTCATATCGTGTATATCTGATACCATTTTCCATGACCCAGACTTCCCCAGGATATGAACCTAGTCATTTAATCCAATGGGTCTATTGTAATACCTTAGTTTCCTTCCCAGTGCATCATAGGAAATTAATCTTTGGGGTTACGTATTAGACTAATGACTATCCCCACAGGCCAAAACATGTTCTTTTAGCATGTTTTTTCCTTACTCTTACACACCATGGGAAACCTCCCCTTAGTTTCCTTCCCAATACACTATATGCAATTACTCACGTGGGTCACTTATCAGACTAATGACTTTACTAATAGGAAAACACATGTTCTTTCAGTGTGTTTTCCCTCACTCTCACACACCCTAGGAAACATCCTTAGAGGTCACCCATCTAGAACACTATTCCAGTCCAATAATGATTATCTTTACAGCTATAATCAGGTAGTGACTAGAAAATAAAGGTGCAACTTGTTGAGGTGGGTAGTACCGTTTATCCTTTTAAGTCTCACTTTTTAGGGGTGATACACTATTTTTCATAAACCAGACTTCCCTAGGACATGAACTTAGTCATTTGAACCCATGGGTCTCCTATAATACCTTAGTTTATTTCCCATCACACTGAAGGCTTTTACTCACTCGGGTCACTTATCAGACTAATGAATTTTTAAATAAGACAACACATGTTATTTCAGTGTATTTTTTCCTCACTCACACACACCCTCATAAATGTCCCAGAAGGTCCCCCATCCCAATCACTAATCCATGAAAAACATGTTTAATTGTGGAGTTCTAATTAGGTAGGACATTGAAAAGAAAGGTGTATCTTGTTGACATGTGTAGAAACATTTAACATTTTAAGTCTCAATTTTTTAGGGGTGTTACACTTTCCACCACTTTAACTGGTGACCTTCCCAAAAAAACTTGTTGCATATAAAAAGTATACCCTATCTAGGGTAAAATCCCCCATTCCGAACCTAATCGTTGTATCATATTTCTTATATAATACAGCATTTAGGAGATATTAATTTTTTATTATTTTAAAAATGGATTAAATAATTAATAAATTTAAAAAGGTTTTTTCTTGTGAGAGAGGTGTCCAAACGTCCGACACATACAAATGTTATACCGTGCCTAGGGTAAATAAAATTTTCCAGACCTAAAGATGGTCTCAGGTTTCTCAAATGACACACCTTTTTGGAGTTATTCAATTATTTTGAATAAACGTCTTTCACTTAAAACAATATATTTAATATCTTTATTTTGTCTTTTTCAGGGATTTATGGGCCTCATAATATCACACTAACTCAGTTTCTAACTCATAAAATATTCAATTTAATATTACAAAGTGTGAACTAGGATTTTCTATCTCTCATTAAAATCCATTAACACATTTATTATGTTATTTCACTGATAAATAATTTTTCTCCACATAATACATTTATAATTTATCAAAATATGGTTTTCATTTATCATTTCAAAAATAAAGATATTACAATTCTCCCCCTCTATCGACTTCTCATCCTCAATTAGTATCAATAATGGGTTTTCTCAAACAAATCAGGATACTAAGTTCGAACATCATACTCATGTTCCAACATCTCTTCCTAGATCCATCATGTTGCCACCGAAACCAGACTACTGGTACTGTATTTCCTCATAACACCTTCTTTATTTGATATATGATCCATACTGAACACTCCTCATAAGTTGTTTTAGTCTCTATATCAACATGCTCACAATAGATAACATACACAGGGTCAGGTATGTACCTACAAAGCTGTGAAACATAGAACACAACGTGCATACCTCGATAGCGAGAGGGGAGGTCCATACAATATTCCATTACCACTATCTGTCCAGTGATCTCAAAGTGTCCAACAAAATGTCGTGTTAAATTTCCCTACTTCCCCAGAAATATATTCCCTAACCAAGGAGTCACTCTCAAGAAAACATGCTCTCCCATGATAAATATAATGGTCTCATCCTACATTCGACATATGATCACTGTCATCTATGAGAAGTGAAAAATCTATTCAGTATCAGCTGAACTCTCTCAGTAGTCTCCTAAACCATATTGAGGCCTACAAATGCTACCTCACCCACCTCATTCTAATAGAGAGGTGAGAGAAACGACTTCCCAGAAAGATCCATATAAGGTTCCACAAGAATTGAATCCTGATAATAGTTATTGTGTGCAAACTCAATCAAATTTGGGTGGTCATCCCATGCTCTTCCAAGGTATAACATGTAATTTATAAGTATATAATTTTATATTCATATAGTTCACTCAGACTATTCATCGACCTGAGTATGGTATACCATGATCCATCTCTGTTGAGTCCCTAAAGCTTTTTCATAAGCCCTAGAAAAAGAATGCTTTAAAACATGAATATATACTTGAAATAATTCTCAAAGGGACTATATGAAGTCCCATAATCTCTCAGAAATATATATTTCATAGCTCGTCCAATGAGTGATTTTTACTAATTAGTAAGAAGTGATCAAACTTCAATAAATGACCGATAATCACTCAGTCTGCTTCACGAATCATTGGGGTCCTTGGTGACCCCATCAAAAATTCCATCATGAAATATTTCCACTTACACATAGGTATCGAGAGTTGATACAAAAAACTAAAACGATATTAGTGTTTATCCTTCACCCTATAATATATGAGGCATTGAGAGACAAAACTAGTAGAGTTCTAATGGGATACAATGCATTAATGTGGGTACGATCACACCACGATTAAATCACCAGATCCCATTACAAATCTCTAGTTTAGTGTGATTGGGAGAGAGTTTCTTTGGATGTGTTTAAGTGAGGACAAATCCAACTAGAAATAACATGTGTTGTCCCATCGGGATAATCATTAGTCAGATGAACCGTTTGGGCACATGGGTGGGAACCAAGGAGGGGACCATGTATCTTTGGGGAAACTGGTGGTACATAGTGGGCTAAGACTTGACTTACAAGTTAATACATGGTGTTTTTGATGTTATTAGAGCCCAATTATTACATTGGTATCAGAAGAGTAACCAAACTTTAAGTGAAATAGCACTACCTGGGTTGAGATGTAGGGTCCACAATGAGGATATTGTTCTCTAATGGGGGGAGGGGGTGAATATAACACCCAAAAATGATAAAGGATTAAAATACTAAATTATATGACTCATGTTTGTAATGAACCAGGCTTTACATACATAGAAATTACATTACTTTTATAGAAAAATTATTACATGAAACAAAGATAAACCCAATGACCGTATTAGTTTAGTGTCTTTGGAAACTCAAAAAATAATATTCTAATCATTGTGAAAGATCTTCAACATATCCCATAAATATCTTCCCATTTTTTTCTTTCTAAAATATTCCTTTATATCCTAGGGAAAAGAAAACATAAAAACGGCGAGCTCAAATTCTCAGTAAGGGTAATCATGGGGAAAATAAAACAACCCATATATATTTGATCATAAAAACATTAACATAATGTTTAAACATCAAAATCCAGAGTCGTGAAATAAATCTTGGCAGTACGTAAGGCATAAATCATAAAGGAGCATTAATCAAGATAAAATACCATGGGAATAAAACATGGATATGTGGAAAACCATAAATCACATAATATGATTTACATAGTAGCCAAGGAAATGTTTCCAAGACCATCATAGTGGACAAAATCCATTACTTAACCGAGTTTACTTGTCGTTCTAGCCCTGTATCACTGAACTAGATTTAGTTTTCATTCTAGACATGTCTATATAATGAGATATAAATTGTTACCAAATACATTAGAGGGAGATATAGGTCCCACCCATCTCATAATTAATTCATTCTTACATGATCCAAAAAATAAACATAAATCATTCATCATAACCCAACGAATAAAATGGTTTTCCTAAACATCATTCCACCATAACATAATCCATATAAAACTCATGGATATCATTTCATCAATAAAAAATAAAACCATGCAAATAATTGGGACATTATACTTGAAACATAACCATATTAAATAATTTCATCATATATGGAAAATAGTTTTGATAAAACACTTGAAATGAATTCTTGAGGAAAATATCCTTTCTTCTTTGAAATAATTTTCCTTTCTCAAAATGCCATGCAATTTTAAAAGCAAATAATTTTGTTGAAAATTATTCTGAAATCTTGTATATGAATCTTCATGGAAATAATGCATTATGAAACCGAAAAAATCCTTTCACGCTATATAAGTTAAAAAAACATTCTTATCGTACTTTGGCTGGAACATTCCAAAAGTTTCTCATACTGAAAATGAAAAAATATTCCTTTCATATCATTTAATAAAAATTCACCAATGGGTAAAATTGTATTTAAAAAATTGTAGAAGGATATAAATAATATTATATATTTAGGAAACATGGACGTTGATGATAAATATTCCCTAGTAAATACTTAAGTATAAACAATCTCGGATAAAAATGAGATTGCAAGAATTTCCCTTACCTTAGGTCCAATTTCATCCGTATGTGTCCGAAACTCCTGTATTGTGGGTTTAAATGTATTATTAACTTGTTACAGAACCATAATAATATTTATGATATCATATATTATTCACTTACGACTTTATATTACCCGTTCATTTGCCAATTCTATGTTAAAGCAACATTTTGGGTAAAATCGATTCATTTATCGTACGTGATTTGACTTGTAATTATTCATATGACTACTTAGATCATGATTAATCAATTAAAGAATGTAAAACATGAATTATATATAATATATATTTAGAATATAAATATATATAATTGATTTATAAATGGAATTAAATACACCTTTCATGGAGACGGTAGGTAGTACGTACGCATGAACGCTATTTTCGTTTCCTTATTAAATTGAATGGAAGTAAGTAAATGACATATAAATAAATCTAGTATCATTATAATGTCATATATTTCATTATTTTTTATTATATATAATTTACAATCATTATTTAATGGTTAACATAGAGAATGAATCTCATTGCGTCATGGAGATGGTAAGCCGTACATACGCACGAGCAACGATATCATTACCATGATTGTGGAATTGTATTGAAGTGTATGGTGTATAATATTTCAGAATCAATATAATTTTAAAATAATCATATATATTTATTTCTTCCATAATTATACCCATACAAGTATGTTGGGTTTGAAAAATAGATTACACCATGACGTGGATACGGTAGGTCGTACGTACGCACGCATGGTGATTTCATTTTTCATAGGATGGATAGAATATAGAATATGGTTGTTTCATATTCATAATAAAATATCTGTATACATGTGATACATGAATTATTACTTTAAAATGAAAAAACTCATATAGATTAAGTGGAAGAAGAATGAAGTTTGAAAGAATCGGTGAAGAATATTACCTCTTCTACGACGTGCCTCTTCTAAACCTCCTCTAAGGGCACTAAAGTTGATATTTAAAGATGACCAGTGCCTCTATTTTGTTGATAGGGAAGTTGATAATGGAAATGGGTAGGGTTTTTTCGAGTTTGAAAACTCAAAATGGAGTGAATAGAAGAGGGAGGATAAGCCCTTTTATAAGAGATGAGAGGGGAACTTTTGGAAAGCTCAAAAATATTAATTTATAATAAAAACCAAACCCACTTAAAACATATAAAATGACTCAAATTCAAAAATGAGATTAGATTGGATTGTAATCGAATCAACCAATAAATTTTAGACTATTTTTGTGTTTATTTTAAACCTTATCATTTTGATTTATCCATATTTAATCTATTGAATTTTATTTGTGGTAATAATATTCTAAATTTTAAATGTAATGAACACTTATTTATGTGTTGTGAATTGTTAATAATTGGATAAATTCTGACATTTTCTACCATATAATTTTAAATTTGTAATTTTTAAACATTTTTTTGATTTTAATCAATTTAATAATATGTTATTTTTATAAAATATCAATAGTGTCAATTTTGACACTATTCATTTATTTGAATTTAAATTAAATCCACACAGACGATATATTTAAAACAAAATATTCAATAGATTCATAACATGTAATATTCATCGATAAAATTCGTGGAGAACATTAATAAGTTAATATAATATTTATTTTAATATTTTTAAAACTATTTATTTGATATTTCTCTTAATAAAATAATTACTACAATATTTTTTTGTATAATTATTTAATATACATATTTGTTGCATAAAAATTAAAAATAAAATACTATGATGAATATAAACCTAATATATTTTATAATAATTCTTTTGGTCAAATTTATCTTTTAAAAAACCTATATTTTAAAATTTTATATTTATTAAATTATGAAGGTGACAACTTTGACATCATTTAAAATAAAATAATATAAGTGTCATAATCCATTTTATAAGGCAGTAAATGATTAAAAGGTTGACCCATGGATGTTTATGGTTTATATATAATCTACCAATATGGTTTGGTCACGTTTTTGGGCCTTTTATGGATATTATTATTTTAATAAAAACTATATTATTGACTTTTCACTAAATAAATAATTTCTGCATCATTAATGTATAAGCAATTAAGGTAATTATATATTTATTAAAAATTACAAATAAATTACCATGACAAATATAAATATTTTTTCTTTCAAATGAGTATTTATAATCGAATTTATATTTTTTAAAACCTTATATTAAAAATAATATAACTATTAAAGTTTGAGTGAGACATATTTCACTTTTCTTTAACTAAAATAAATTAAATGTCTTAATATCATCAAAATGAGTTCCAATAGATTCCATTTCAATCCAAGAATGTTTTAGGGCGAAATATAATCATCCAATTATTTTAAGACAAGTTTTAGGGAAATTTTATAATATTATTGTTACCCTTAATTACCTGATTTACCTTTAACTATGGTAAATAAAATTTACCGTAGCTACTATTAATAATTCCCAAAAATAAAAAGTATCCTATTAACATAATTTTAACCTACTAATTCCAAATATGGAATCCATTTTTCTAAATTTAAGACACAAAAGTTTCAGAAATTAATTTAAAATTAATCCCATTGTTGAAAAAACGGATTTTTATTGAAAACATTGTAAAAGATTGAAATGATTTTTCGTATGAATTCAAATTAAAATTAAATATAATTACATACATTATATTAAATTGTAAAAATATATTATATTTAAAATTTAAAACCACTCAATATTATTATTTATCCATATAAATTATCTCGATGAAAAAAGTTATTTTTTATTAAAATTTAGCGTGTTTTTACTATTCATTAAAATATGAAAGTTATGAGAAAAATATCAAAAATTTATCCAATGCAAATTTTTTATATCCTAATTCCCAGGAAGAAGTTTAATTTGTCAAGTTAAACTTATAAACATGTCAAAAACTAGTTTTAAAATGGGTGCGCCATCAAAAGGCGGCAAAACTGCATTTTATGGAAAATACTTCCTTTATACAATAAATTGATTTTGTTCTCATACCATGTTCCAGAAAATGTGTAAGATGAATTATAATGTTATAAAATTCAAAATTTATTTAATACTATTCATAATGGCTAGTTCATAAATATATTATAATAATATGTCATTGTTTAGTGAAACTTGATATTGCGTACCACACAAGCTATCGAGGAAGGTTGCTCTTGCGTGTAACACAAGCCAAGTCAGTGTTGTATTTAGTGATGGATTCCGTTGGTGTTGAATATAAAATAATAAAAAATTATTTCATTTATACATTGGTCAAAATCTATACTCAATGTTGCGTAGAATAATATTTACCAAATGAACTTGAAATTGTGTGTAACACAAGCCAAGAATAGTGTTGCGTATACTCCAAGCTAATAAAGAGTTTCTTATAATGCAAGATAATCTTGGTGTAGTGTAAAATAGAAGATATCAATGAAATTAAAAATAATATATCTCATTAAATCTCAAGGTGTTACATTCTACCCCGCATAAAATGAATTTCGCCCTCGAAATTTGTCAGGGTTATAAATGGTTTACTACTTGAAAGATTCTTTCATAGAAACCCACATCGTAAAAAGGAATACTAAAACTTAATTTTAAAAAGTTAAGTAAGAAAAATAATGGTTACTCAAATTAACTCATCACTGGGTTTCCACATAAGAGAACATAGGTGAAGACAAAGATATAGAAGAGAAATCTAACCTGTAAGTTCTGATAAAGAGTGGTAGAGAACATAGCTATGAAAAATCCAACAGTCACAAAGCCATAAGTTTGTGATGATCTAAGGTACCTTCTAATTCATCAGATATGAGGGTACTAGGATAAAATTTTTGGTTTTCAAGATCATTTTCCTAAAGTTGATGAATTTTTACATAAGGAGAAATACTTAGTTGATTTCAGTGTAATATCATCGTTGGTCATTCCACGAAAAATTTCCACTTCATATCTTATTTAAAGAAATGAAGTTGAATTTTTATTCTTGAAGTGTTACTAGATCATGTGATAGAATGATAGGTAATTCCATCTGTCTCTATCACAAAAAAGGTTAGCAGAAGTTATTAAATATACATAAGTCCATCTATGGTGAGATTAATCGTATATGGTTTATAAAATGGACTTATACTTCATCTATCATACCTCTAAATAAAATAAAACTAATTTATACTAACCATGGAATTTTTATAGGCCAGTGGTAGGTGATAAAGTCCTGTCACACTTCGGTTGTGGGTTCGATTCCCACATCCTTGTCCGAGGCGACAGGTTGTCGCCTGCCCTGCAAGTTGTCTTTTTTCAAAAACTACACTATTATAACATTCCAGAAATATTATAAGAAAATTTATATCCTTAAAAAATACTATCTAATGTCCAACTTAATCCATTATAATCTTTAGGATTATCCAAAATACTTCTATCCAATCTGATAGTATAAATGAAATGATTACCAGACATGTCATATAACAAGCATGTGAATACCATCATTTATCCCCCATATATCACAAGATATTTCTTGTTGGTATCATTTCAAACATTTTAAAGACTTCATCATGCATTCCCTTAAAATATTATAATAACATAAATTACCATATAACCATAGTGACAACATGAATTTTGTCAAAATCAACTCTTTCCATACACCAAAAATACCAAAAATTCTATATACTCAAACCAATATATCACTTTGTCCTTTTATCACCCATGATCTCATTAATACAATAATAAATATTATTTTCTCTTTAACCCTTTATTATGTGCATATAATATGATTTCCAAAAATATTTCAAACAACTTTCATTGTTACCTGTACCATATTATTATAGAAAACCACAATGGACCAATACATAGATATTCCAATATACAATAATATTTCCTCAACAACATTATTCTTAAATTCCAATACATAAACCCTTTAATACATCCTATTAAATGATTTGCATTGAATAGGTCCTTCTTATATTTTGAAGTAAACTCTTAGGTCAGGGAATTGAGTTGGGTAATGCCCGTGTTCTCCATAGATAAGACATTGAACTCTAAGAAAGTCTGTCACTCTATGACCCTTTTCCCCACACAGATAAAATCTTCCCCTCCATTTTAGGTATTCCATATGATTTATATTCCCTTCTTATTGATATATAGAAAGATTAATCTTCCTTATCATGTGAACATGCATAAAATTCCATCTTCCTTTTATTCGATGACTTAGGAATACCAATAATGTTCACCATATTAATCATATAATGCGATGACTGATTGGGCACAATCACAATATCTTTTACATTAGTCATTATACAATTTTGTTTTCCACAGTCACCAATTTGTTCATCAGAATCAATGTTCACCCAATTCCTTCTTCTTCCCTCAATTGTCTAAAACACATAAAGAATAGTGTGAGAGGAAAAAATCATACTAGGGAAACAATATAATCAAGCAGGAGTACTTTCAATCTCTAACATCTTAGTTTGAATCTGAGGTTATTCATGATCATTATCATAATTCTAGTATTTTAATATATAATTATACTTAACCTTAGGGACATCCCTAAACATACCATAGGAATATCTCTATGGATCTCACTAAAGTTTTCACATCCTAATTTACAAAGTTTGACTAAACCTTCTCTCTGATACCAATTGTATTGTCCCAAGATTGACATACATGTACATTGCATTAATTTTGTGGAAAAATTATTACATGAAACAAACAGACACCCAATGACTGTATTAGTTTAGTGTATTTGGAAACTCGGAACATAATCTTCTAATCATGGTGAGAGATCTTCAACATATACCATAACGATCATCCCATTTTTTTCTTCCTAAAAACCTTCTTTTATATCAAGGGGAAAAGAAAACATAAAAAGGGTGATATCAAATGCTCAGTATGGGTAATCATGGATAAACTAAAACAAACCATATACGTTTGAACATAAAAACATGAAAATATATATTAAACATCAAAACCTTGAGTCGTGAAATAAATATTAGTAGTACATAAGACATAGATCATAAAGGAACATTAATCAGGATAAAATATCATGAGAATAAAACATAGATTTGTGCCAAACCATAAATCAAATAATATTATTTCCATAGTATCCAAGGAATTACTTCCAAGACCATCATAGTGGACAATGTCCATTACGGAACCGGGTTTACTTGTCATTCCAGCCCGGTATTACTGAACTAGATTTAGTTGTCATTCCAACCATGTCTATATCATGAGATATAAATCTTTACCCAATGAATTTGAGGGATATATAGGTCCCAACCATCTCATAATGAAATCAATATTACACGGGCCACAAAATTAATATAAATCATTCATCATAACCCAACGAATAAAATGGGTTTCACAAACATCATCCCATCATAACATAATCCATATAAAACAAATGTATATAATTTTATCAATAAAAAAATGAAACCATGTAAATAATTGGGACATTATACTTAAAGTATAATGATATTAAATAATTTCATCATAGATGGAAAATTGTTTTGATAAAACACTTGAAATGAATTCTTGAGGAAAATATCCATTCTTCTTCGAAATAATTTTCTTTTCTCAAAATGATGATAAATTTTAAAAGAAATAAATTTTGTTGAAAATAATAATGAAATATTGTAGAGGAATATTCATGGAAATAATGAGTTATGAAACCGTAAAAATTCACACCGTATAAGTTAAAAAAACATTCTTCTCTTACTTTGGCCGGAAAAGTCAAAAAGTATCTCGTACTGAAAGCAACAAAAGATTCCTTTCATATCATTTAATAAAAATTCACCAATTGGTAAAATTGGATTTAAAAAATTAAAGGGGGATAGAAATAATATTACATATTTAGGAAACATGAACGTGTATGATAAATATTCCCCCATAAATACTTAAGTATAAACAATCTCAGATAAAAACGAGATTGCAAGAATTTCCCTTACCTTAGGTCCAATTTTTTTCTATATGTGTTTGAAACTATTTTATTGTGGGTTTAAATGTACTATTAACTTGTAACTGAACCATAATAATATTTATAATATCATATATGATTCACTTACGACTTTATATTACCTGTTCATTTGTCAATTCCATGTTAAAACAACGTTTTGGGTAAAATCGTTTCATTTAACATACATGTTTTGACTTGTAATTATTCATATGATTACTTAGATCATGATTAATCACTTACATAATGTAAAAAATGATATATATATATATAATATATATTCAACATATAAATATATATAATTTATTGATAAATGGAATGAAATACACCGTTCATGGAGACGGTAGGTCGTACGTACGCATGAACGGTGTTTTCATTTCCATATCAAATTTATTGGATGTAGGTAAATGACATATAAATAAATCCAGTATCATTATTATGCCATATATGTCATCATTATTTATTATATATACTTTATAATCATTCTTCAATGGTTAACATAGTGAATGAATCTCATGGCGTCGTGGAGACGGTAAGCCGTACATACGCACGAGCGACAATATCATTCCCATGCATGTGGAATTGTATTTAAGTGTATGGTGTATAATATTTCACAATAAATATCATTTTACAATAATCATATATAGTTATTTCTTCCATAATTATACCTATCCATGTATGTTGGTGATGAAAAATAGATTACACCACGACGTGGAGATGATAGGTCCTACGTACACGCACGTGGTGATTTCATTTTTCGTAGGATTGAAAGAAGATGGAATATGGTTGTTCAATATTCATAATAACATATAAGTATACAACTGATACTAGAGTTATTACATAAAAATTAAAAAACACATATAGAGGAAGTAGAAGAAGAATGAAGTTTGAAAGAATCGGTAACGGATATTACCTCTTCTTCGACATGCCTCTTCTAAACCTCCTCTTAGGTCACTAAAGTTGGTCTTTGAAGATGAAAAATAACTCTAGTATGTTTCTAGGTAAGTTGATAAGGTAAATTTAAAGGGTTTTTCGGAGTTTAAAAACCAAAATGGAGTGAAGAAAAGAGGGAGTAGGTTCTCTTTTATAAGAGAGGAGAGGGGTATTTTTGGAAACCTCAAAGATATTAATTTATAATAAAAACCAACCCCAATTAAAAACATAAAAAATGAATAAAATTAGAATATGAGTTGATATAGGGTTATAATAGAATAAACCAACAAAATTTAGACATTTTTTGAGTTTATTTTAAACCTTATCATTTTGATTTATCCATATTTAATCTATTTAATTTTATTTGTGGTAATAATATTCTAAAATTTAAATGGTTATAAATACTTCCTTATGTGTTGTGAATTGTTCATAATTGGATACTTTATGAAATTTTAGACCATTTAATTCTAAATTTTTAATTTTCAAACATTTTTTTAATTTTTAATCAATTTAATAATATGATATTTTTATAAAATATCAATAGTGTCAATTTTGACAATATTCATTTATCTGAATTTCAATAAAATCCACAGAGACGATATATTAGAACCAAAATATTTAATAGATTCCTAAAATGTAATATTAATCTATAAAATTTTTCAAGAACATTAATAAGTTATTATAATATATATTTTAATATTTTTAAAACTATTTTTTTGATATTTCTCTTAATAAAATAATTACTACAAAATTTTTGTATAATTATTTTATATAAATATTTGTTGCATAAAAATTAAAAATATAATACTATGATGAAGATAAATCTAATAGATTTCATAATAATACTTTTAGTATAATTTATCTTCTAAAAACCCATCTTTTAAAATGTTTTATTTGTTAAATTATGAAGGTGACAACTTTGACATCATTTAAAATAAAATAATATAAGTGTCATAATCACATTTATAAGGCTTCCAATGATCAACATGTAGAACCTTGTATGATTATGTTTTGGATATACTCGACCAATAAGTTTTGGCCAGGTTTTTGGGCCATTTATGGATATTATTATTTTAATAAAAACTATATTAATGATATTTCACTAAATAAATAATATCTTCATCATTAATGTATTAGATATTAAGGTAATTATATATTTCATAAAAATTACAAATAAATTAACATGATAAAGAAAAAAATTTATATTTCAAATTATTATTCATAAGTGAATTTATATTCTGTGTAACCTTATATTAAAAATAATTTAATTATTAAAGCTTGAGTGAGATATTTTTCACTTTTCTTTAAATAAAATAAAATAAATTTATTAATCTCATCCAAGTGGGTTCTAATAGATTCCATTTCGACCCAAGTATGTTTTAGAGAGAAATATAATCATCCAATTATATTAATACAAGTGTTAGGGTAATTTTATAATATTATTTTTACCCTTAATTACCTAATTTACCTTTAACTGTGGTAAATAAAATTTACCGTAGTTACTATTCCTAATTACCAAAAATTAAAATTAGCCTATTAACATAATTAGGACCCATTTATTCCAAATATGGAATAAATTTTTCCAAATTCAAGGCAAAAAAGTTGCATAAATTAATTTAAAATTAATCTCTTTGCCGAAAAAATGGGTTTTTGTTTAAAACATTGCAAAATATTAAAATGATTTTACCTGTGAATTCAATTTAAAATTAAATCTAATGACATAAATTATATTAAATGGTAATAATATATTATATTTATACTTTAAAACCATTCACTATTATAATTTAACCATATAAATTATCTCGATGAGAAAAGTTGTTTTTAATTAAAATTTAGCGTGTTTTTAGTATTAATTAATATAAGAAAGTCATCATAAAAATATAAAAAATTTATCCAAAGTAAATTTTTATATATTTATTCCACATAAGAAGTCTAATTTTTCTATTTGAACTTATAAACATGTCAAAACTAGTTTTCAAATGGGTACGCCATCAAAAGGCAGCAAAACTGCATTTTTTGAAAACTACTTCCTTTATAAGAAAAATTGATTTTGTTCTCATACCATGTTCTAGAAAATGTGTAAGATGAGTTATAATGTTATAAAATTAAAAATTAAGTTAATACTATTCATAACATCTAGTTCATAATAATATTATAATAATATATCATTGTTTAGTGAAACTCGGTATTGCGTACCAAGCAAGCTATCGAGGAAGGTCGCTCTTGCATGTAATGCAAGCCAAGTCAGTGTTGTGTGTAGTAAGAGATTCCTTTGGTGTCGTGTATAACATAATTGAAACTTATTTAATTTATACATTGATCAAAATCAATACTCAATGTTGCGGAGAATTATTTCTACCAAACAAACTTGAAATTATGTGTAACACGAGCCAAGAATAGTGTTGCGTATACTACAAGATAATACAGTGTTGCGTATAGCACAATCTAATCATGGTGTAGCGTAAAGTTGAAGATATCAAAGAAATTAAAAAGAATATAACTCAAAAAAGCTTTGGGTGTTACATTCTACCCCCCATAAAATGAATTTCACCCTTGAAATTCGTCGGGGTTATAAATGGTTTACTACTTCAAAGATTATTTAATTGAAACCCACATAATAAAAAAGTGTACTAATACTTAATTTTAAAAAGATAAGTATGAAAAATGATGGTTACCCAAATTAACTCCTCAGTGGGTTTCCACATAAGAGAACATAGGTGAAAACATGGATATAGAAGAGAAATCTAACCAGCAAGTTCTGATAAAGAGTGGTAGAGAACATGGCTATGAAAAAGCCAAAAATAACAAATCCATAAATTTGTGTGATCCAAGGTATCATCTGATTCATCAGATATGAGGGCACTAGGACAAAATTTTTGGTTTTCAAGATCAGTTCCCTAAAGTTGATGAATTTTAGTATAAGGAGAAATACTTAGTTGATTTTAGTGTAATATCATCGCTGGTCATTCCAAAAAAAATTTCCACTTCATCTCTTATTTAATGAAATGAAGTTGAATTTTCATTCTTTAAGTGTTAGAAGATCATGCGATAGAATGATAGGCCATTCCTTTTGTCTCTATCACAAAAAGGTTAGCACACGTTATTAAATATACATAAGTCCATCTATAGTGAGATTAATCGTATATGGTTTATAAAATGGACTTATACTTCATCTATCATACCGCTTAACAAAATAAAACTATTTTCTATGAACCAGTGACTTACTATAGGCCAGTGGTAGGCGATAAAGGCCTATCATACTTCAGTTTTGGGTTCGATTCTCGCAGCCTTGTCTGACGTGATAGGTTTTCACCCGTCCTGCAGGTTTTCCTTTTTCTAAAACTACACTATTATAACATTCTAGAAATATTATAAAAAAAATTCTATCCTTAAACAATACAATCTGATGTCCAACTTAATCCATTATAATCTTTAGGCTTATCCAAAATACTTCTATCCAATCTGATATTATAAAGAAAATGATTACCATAAATTTAATATAACAAGTATGTGAATACCATCATTTATCCCCCATATTTAATAAGATATATCTTGTTGGTCACATTCCAAAAATTTGAAGGACTTCATCATGTATTCCCATAAAATGTCATAATATCATAAATTACCGTATAACCTTAGTGAAAACATGCATTCTATCAAAATTAACTCTTTCCATACACAAAAAATACCAAAAATTCTATATACTCAAACCATGATATCACTTTGTCCTTTTATCAGTCAGGAGCTGGTTAATACTATCAACCATATTATTTTCTCTTTATCCCTTCATTATACCCATATCATCTTCCCTCCAAAAATATTTCAAACACTTTTCATGGTTACTGGTACCATATTCTTATAGAAAACCACAATGGACCAATAAATATATATTCCAATATACCATAAAATTAACTCAACAACATTATTCTTGAATTCCAATGCATAAACCCTGCAGTACATCCTCTTTAATAATTGGCATGGAATTGGTCCATCTTTGATTTAGAAGTAACCTCTTATGTCAGGGCATTGAGTTGGGTAATGCCCATGTTTTCCACAGATAAGACATTGAACTCCATGACATTCTGTCACTATATTACCCTTTTCCCCACACAGATAACATCTTCCCCTCCATTTTAGGTATTCTTTAAGGTTATTCTTCCCTTATTTTTGATATGTACAAAGCTTAATCTTCATTTCTTTATGTTCCTTATCATGAAAACATGCATAAGAGTTTATATTCCTCTTATTTGATGACTTAGGAATACGACTAATGTTCACCTTGTTAATCATATACCACGATGAATGATTCAACATAATCAAAATATCTTTTTCTTTAGTCATTACACAATTTTGTTGCTCATAGTAACCAATTTGTTCATCAGAATCAATGTTCACCCAATTCCTTCTTCTTACCTCCATTGACTAAAACACAAAAAGAATAGTGTGATAGGTAAAAATCATACTAGGAAAATAATTTAATCAAGTGGGATTTCTTTCAATATCTAACATCTTAGTTTTAATCCTAGGTTATTAATGATCATTACAATAATTCTAGGATTTTAACATATACTTACACTTAACCTTAGGGAAATCCCTAGACATACTGTAGAAATATCTCTAGGGATACCACTAAAGTTTTCACATTCTAGATTCCAAAATTTTACTAAACCTTCACTCTGATACCAACTTTAATGACCCAAGCTTGGCATACATGGACATTACATTAATTTTTTGAAAAAATTATTAAATGACACAAACATACACCCAATGACCGTATTAGTTTAGTGGATTTGGAAACTCGGAACATAATATTCTAATCATGGTGAAAGATATTCAACATCTCCCATAAAGATATTACCATTTTTTTCTACCTAAAAACCTCCCTTCATATCGTGGGGAAAAGAAAACATAAAAAGGGTGAGCTCAAATGCTCAGTAAGGTTAATCATGGAGAAAATAAAACAAACCATACACATTTGAACATAAAAACATGAACAAAAGTTTAAACATCAAAATATTGAGTCATGAAATTAATCTTGGCAGTACATAAGGAATACATCATAAAGGAACAATAATCATGATAAAATATCATGGTAATAAAACATGGATTTGTGGAAAACCGTAAAGCACATAATATGATTTCCATAGTAGCCAAGGCATTGCTTACAAGACCATCATACTGGACAAAGTCCATTACTGAACCATGTTTACTTATCGTTCCAGCCCTGTATTACTGAACTAGATTTAGTTGTTGTTCCAGCCATGTCTATATCATGAGATATAAATATTTAACCAATGCATTGGAGGGAGATATAGGTCCCACCCATACATAATTAAATCATTCTTCCATTTTCCACAAAATAAACATAAATCATTCATAATAACCCAAAAAATAAAATGGGTTTCATAAACATCATAACATAATCCATATAAAACAAATGGATATCATTTCATCAATAAAAAAAATAAAACTATATAAATAATTGTGACATTATACTTGAAACATTACCATATTAAATAATTTAATATTATATGGAAAATAGTTTTGATAAAACACTTGAAATGAATTCTTGAGGAAAATATCCTTTCTTCTTCAAAATAATTTTATTTTCTCAAAATGCCATGCAATTTTCAAAGAAAATAATATTGTAGAGGAATATTCATGGAAACAATGTGTTATGAGAATATAAAAATTCTTTCACTCCGTATAAGTTAAAAAACATTCTTCTCATACTTTGGCCGGAAAAGTCAAAAAGTATCTCATACTAAAAACGATAAAAGATTCTTCTCATATCATTTAATAAAAATTCACCAATGGGTAAAATTGGATTTAAACAATTGAAGGATGATAGAAATAATATTACATAATTTGGAAACATGGACATTGATGATAAATATTCCCCTGTAAATAGTTAAGTATAAACAATCTCAGATAAAAATGAGATTGCAAGAATTTTTCTTACCTTAGGTCCAATTTCTTCCATATGTGTTTGAAAATCCTGTATAGTGGGATTAAATATATTATTAATTTGTAACTGAACCATAATAATATTTATGATATCATATATGATTCACTTACGACTTTATATTACCCGTTTATTTGTCAATTCCATTTAAAGCAGCGTTTTTGGTAAAATTGTTTCATTTATTGTACGTGTTTTGACTTGTAATTCTGCATATGATTACATAGATCATGATTAATCACTTTTATAATTTAAAAACTGATTTATATATAATATATATTCACAATATAAATATATATAATTGATTGATAAATGGAATGAAATACACTGTTCATGGAGACAGTAGGTTGTACGTACACATGAACAGTGTTTTCATTTCCATATTAAATTGAATGGATGTAAGTAAATGACAGATAAATAAATCCAGTATCATTATTATGTCATATATTTTATATTATTTATTATATATACATTATAATCATTCTTGAATGGTTAACATGGAGAATGAATCTCATGGCGTCGTGGAGACGATAAACCATACGTACGCACGAGCGACGATATCATTCCCATGAGTGTGGAATTGTATTTAAATGTATGGTGTATAATATTTCATAATAAATATAATTTTACAATAATCATATATAGTTATTTCTTCCATAAATACACCCATCCATGTATGTTGGTGATGAAAAACAGATTACACCACGACGTGGAGACGGTAGGTCGTACATACGCGCACGTGGTGATTTCATTTTTTATAGGATGGATAGAAGATGGAATATGGTTGTTTAATATTCATAATAACATATCAGTATAAAATTGATACTGGATTTATTGCATAAAAATTAAGAAACACATATAGAGGAAGTAGAAGAAGAATGATGTTTGAAAGAATCAGTAAAGGATATTACCTCTTCTTCGACGTGCCTCTTCTAAATCTCCTCTTGGGGCACTACAGTTGGTCTTTGAAGATGACCAGTTCCTCTAGTATGTTTCTCGGGAAGCTGAGAAGGAAAATTTTCAGGTTTTGGCAGACTTTGAAAGCTCAAAATGTATTTAAGAGAAGAGGGAGGGGGTTCCCTTTTATAGGAGAGGAGAGGGGCACTTTTGGAAACCACAAAAATATTAATTTATAATAAAAAAACCCACTTAAAAACCTCAAAAATGACTCAAATTCAAATATAAGATGAGATAGGATTCTAATAGAATCAACCAATAAAATTTATACATGTTTTGATTTTATTTTAAACCTTATCATTTTGATTTATCCATATTTAATCTATTTAATTTTATTTATGGTAATAATATTGTAAATTTAAAATGGTAATAAATACTTTCTTATGTGTTGTGAATTGTTCATAATTGGATAGTTTATGACATTTTAGACCATTGAATTTTAAATTTTAAATTTTGAAACAATTGTTTTGATTTTTAATCAATTTAATAATATGATAGATTTATAAAATATCAACAGTGTCAATTTTGACACTTTTCATTTATTTGAATTTAAATAAAATACACATAGAAGATATATTCAAAAAAAAAATTTAATAGATTTATAACATGTAATATTCATCTATAAAATTAGTGGAGAACATTTATATGTTAATAAAATATTTATTTTAATATTTTTAAAACTACTTATTTGATAATTCTCTTAATAAAATAGTTACTACAACATTTTTGTATAATTATTTAATATACATATTTGTTGCCTAAAAATTAAAAATAAAATACTATAATAAATATATATCCAATATATTTCTTAATAATACTTTTTGTCAAATTTATCTTCTAAAAAACCCATATTTTAAAATGTTATATTTATTAAATTATGAAGGTGATAACTTTTAAATCATTTAAAGTAAAATAATATAAGTGTCATAATCACTTTTATAAGGATCCAAATGATTAAAAAGTCCACATTTGGATGATTATTGTTTATATATACTCAACAAATAAGTTTTTGTCATGTTTTTGGGCCTTTTTTGGATATTATTATTTTAATGAAAACTATATTATTGATTTTTCAATAAATAAATAATTTCTGCATCATTAATGTATAAGATATTAAGATAATTATATATTTCTTAAAAATTACCAATAAATTACCTTGATAAATAAAAAACTTTTATTTTTAAAATGAGTATTTATAATCGAATTTATATTTTTTTTAACCTTATATTAAAAATAATTTAATTTTTAATGTTTGTGTGAGATATATTTCACTTTTCTTTAAATAAAATAAATTAAATGTCTTAATCTCATCCAAGTGGGTTATAATAGATTCTATTTTGGTCCAAGTATGTTTTAGGGTGAAATATAATCATCCAATTATATTAAGACAACTGTTAGTGTAATTTTATAATGTTATTGTTACACTTAATTACCTGTTTTACCTTTAACTGTGGTAAATAAAATTTACCGTAATTAATATTCATAATGCCCAAAAATAAAAAGTATCTTATTAACATAATTTTTATCTACTGATTGAAAATATGGAATCCATTTTTCCAAATTCAAGATACGGATGTTGCAGAAATTAATTTAAAATTAACCCCGTTGTCGAAAAAATCGGGTTTTTGTTTAAAACATTGCAAAAAAATGAAATGATTTTACCAATGAATTCAATGTAAAATTAAATATAATGAAATAAATTATATTACATTGTAAAAATATATTATATTTATACTTTAAGACCATTCAATACTATAATTTAACTGTATAAATTATCTCAATGAAAATAATTTGTTTTTAATTAAATTTTATCGTGTTTTTACTATTATTAAAATATGAATGTTATCAGAAAAATATCACAAATTTATCCAAAGTAAATTTTTATATCCTGATGCGAAGTAATAAATGTAATTTTTCAAGTTGAACTTATAAAAATGTCAAAAATTAGTCTTAAAATGGGTGCGCCAACAAAAGGGGGAAAACTACATTTTTTGAAAAATACTTCCTTTATACGAAAAATTGATTTTGTTATCATACCCTGTTCTAGAGAATGTGTAAGATGAATTATAATGTTATAAAATTAAAAATGTGATTAATACTATTCATAAGGCTGAGTTCATAATAATATTATTATAATATATCATTGTTTAGTGAAACACTGTATTGCGTACCACGAAAGCTATCAAGGAAAGTCGCTCTTGCGTGTAACGCAAGACAAGTCAGTGTTGTTTGTAGTGGGAGATTCCTTTGGTGTTGCGTATAACATAATCAAAACTTATTTCATTTATAAATTGATCAAAATCTATACTCAATATTTCATAGAATAATTTCTACCGAACAAACTCGAAATTGTGTGTAACACGAGCCAATAATAGTGTTACATATACTGAAAGCTAATACGATGTTGCGTATCGAGCAAGATAGTCTTGGTGTATCGTACAAGAGAAGATATCAAAGAAATTAAAAATAACATATCTCATAAAATCTCATGGTGTTACAATGTTAACAATGTGAACCATTATTTTTGGGAGCCTACCTGATTATAACTCCACAGATAAGCATGATTGTCATGAAGTAGTGATCAGGATGGTTGACCTTATGGGAAGTTTCCCAGGGTGTGTGTGAGTGAGGAAAAGAACATTGGAAAAAACATGTGTTGGAATATAGGGAATTTCATTAGTTTGATAATACGTTCGGGCACATGGGTGGTCCCAACATAGGGGACCACATGTCTACAGGGAAACTAGTGGTACATGATGGGCTCGGACCTGAAGGCCAAGTAATGGTTGGGTGTCTATGCTGTCAGTGGGGCCCAATTGTTACAATTGATATATGTTTGATTCTTACACATAAGAAATAAATTGGTGATTGTTCTCCATAAGTTTGAATATAATCTGAGCCTCAGTAAACACTTCTTAAAGTTACAAAAACCATTAAGAACATTTTTTAGAGGGTAAAAACCAAGAAAAACTAGTAATATTTCCCTGAAATATTAGGAAATTGACTATAGAATGAATTGTGAAATTTAGGAACTAACGACATGTCATTCTATGTTGTGGTTATCCCAATATGGCTGCAAACACGTATTTAGAGTTTTAAAACACTAAAACATTCATGTAGCAGTCAAAAACACATCAAACGACCTAATCTTGATTTACAATTCTAGTAAAATAACCAATGTGTTATTTTTGACTTTTACACACAGAAAATAAATCAATCTAATGTGTGATGTGGTCAGAATGACTCGGTAAACACACCTTAAAATTATACAAGCCTTTAAAAACATATGTCGAGGGGTCAAAATCAGGAAAATGATGTTATATTACCCTAAAATCAGTTAAAAATTACCCAATATTGATTTTTGAAATGTAGGAATAGATGACATGTCATTTTAAGTCATAGTTTTCCCAGGATGGTGGTAAAGGTGTTTTTATTGTTTTAAAACACTAAAATGGCCATGTAATGGTCAAAACCATAGAAAACGACCTCATTTTGACATGGAATCAGGGTAAAACCACATATGAATTATATGTACTGATACAAAACATATAAATATAACATGTAGTGCGGTTGGAATGACATGGTATTCACTTCTTAAAGGGTACCAAGTCCTTTAAAAACATGTGTCGAGGGGCTAAAATATTGAAAATGATGTCATATTGCCCTGAAATTATAGGAAAACAAATGCATATTGAATTTTTAATTATAAGAACTAATGGAACATCATTCCATGTTACGATTTCCCTAGGATGGCTATAAAAGCATTTTTAGTGTTTTAAAACACTAAAACATCTGTGTAACAGAGAAAACCATAGAAAATGATCACAAATTGACATAACCATGGTAAAACCATTTTTGAGTTATTTTGGATGTGTATGTACATACAACATGTCAATCCGACATGTGGTGTTGTTGGAATGACTTGGTAAACACATATTAATGGGTAATAAAGCCTTTATAAACATGTGTTGGGGTGGGGTGGGGGGAAAAATTTGGAAAACGATGTCAGATTGCCTTGATATTATGGAAAATTATTGTAGATTGAATTTTGAAATATAGGAACAGAAAACATGTCATTCTGAGTTACCGTTAGGTTGGGATGTCTGTAAATGAATTTTTGATGTTTTAAAACACTAAAACAATCATGTAATAGTAAAAACCATATAAAACGACCTCCTATTGATGTGAAATCATGGGAAAACACCATTGAGTTTTTTTTATTTCTACACATAGAAGAAATGTCAATCCAACATGTGGTCCACCAAAATGTCTGAGTAAACACTTCTTAAAGGGTAAAAAAGCCTTCAAAAAAAAGTGTTAGGGGTAAAAATCATGAAATATTCATTTGATTTACCTAAAATATGAGGAAAATGACCATAAATTGAATTTTAAAATGTAGGAACCAAAAAAACATCATTTTGAGTTATGGTTTTTTCAGGATGGCCGTAAATGTGTTTTTTATGTTTTAAATCACTAAAACGTGCATGGAACAATCAAAACCAAATAAAACAACCTCGTATTTTTGTGAAACAATTTGGAAACCACCACTGAGTTATTTTTAACATGTAATCATAGAAAACACATCAATACAATGTGTAGTGTGGTCTAAATAACATAGTAAACACTTCTTAATGGTATAAATGCTTTTAAAAATGTGTATCATGGGGACACTACTATAAAAAAAGCCTAATTTCCAGTAAATTAGAGGAAAATTATTGTGGATTGAATTTTTAAATGTAGGAAGTGAAAAAACATCATTTTGAGTTATGGTTTTTCTGAGATGGAGGTAAATGTGTTTTTAGTGTTTTAAAACACTAAATCGTATGTGAATTAGTAAAAAGAAAATAAAATACCTCATATTTACATTAAATCATGTGAAAATACCTAATGAGTTATTTTTTTGTGTACATATAGAAAACACATCAATCTGACATGCGGTGTGGTCAGAATAACTCGATAAAAATTTCTGAAAGGTACAACAGCCTTTAAAAACATGTGTTGGGGGGTCAAAACTAAAAAATAAATATTGTATTTCCATGAAATTAGTGTACAATGAACATAGATTAAACTTTGAAATGTTGAACTAACAAAATGTCATTCTAAGTTATGGTTTTCTTGCGATGGCCATAAACACATTTCTAGTGCTTTAAAACACTAAAACGTACATCGAAGGGTCCAAAAAATAACAAAAGACCATATATTGAAATGGAGTCATGGGGAAACAAATTTATTATTATTATTTATATGTACTCATAGAAAACATGTTAATGAAATTTATGGTGCTCTCAGAATTACTCGATAAACACTTCATAAAGGTACAAAATCCTCTAAAAATATATGTCAGGGGCTAAAACTAGGACAAAAATGTCTTATTTACCGTAAAATCAGTGGACGAAAACCATAGAATGATTTTTGAAATGTAGGAACTAACTTATTTTCATTCCATGTTACAAGTTTCTCGAGATTGTAATCTAATCAATAAAACATGTGTGGAATTGTAAAAACCACAGAAAATGACCTCATATTGAAATGAAATCATGGGAAAACCACTGTTTAGATATTTTTGACTTGTACATAGAGAGAAAATTTCAATAAAACATGTGGCGTGGTCAGAATGACTCGATAAACAATTCTTAAAGGTATAAAATCCTTTAAAAACATGTTTCGGGGGGGGGGGGGGTCAAACCCAGGAACCAATGCTAGATTTCCCTAAAATCATAGGACAAAGACAGTAGATTGAATTATGAAATATAGGATCCAAACAAACATTATTCTAAGTCAAGGTTTTCCCATGATGATAATAAATGTTTTTAGTGTTTTAAAACACTAAAACATGCATGCAATGGTCAAAACTATAGAAGAAGACCTCATATTGACATCGAATCATGGGACAACCACCAATGTGTTATTTTTAAAAAATACGACATATTGTGAAATCAAAGTCCTTAAAATTTGTTCACTAACTATATTTCAAGCACCCCATATATCTATTTAAAAATTAATTGGAATATTTACTTATCCCTTTTCAGTTTTAAGTGTCGAATCATATATTAAATAGGCAAGTTTATGTTTTATAAGTTTTTTTCAATACACATTATTTTTTATGTTAAAATTTCTTCTGTTTTATTTAAAAAATAAAAAAATTTATGTGAACAATTATGAATATATTAGGTGTATTTTCCATTTCATATTTCTTTTCTTAAATATACTAGTTTTAATTATAGGTGACATGTGTTAGAAGTTGGAAGGAGGTTGAGTCTTCTGATCCACCAAATTATTCAGAAGGTAGTCGTGATGGTTCTTAGTTTCTGTGGTATGTTAAAATTTTATCAATTATTATATAGTAATTCTAATTTATTGTGTTTAGTTTTAATTTATGTTTTAGTTTTTTTATAGTTGATGAGATGATGTGGCTGGTTTCTGTTGATGAGATGATATGGAGGCAGACCGATGCATTGGAGGTTATGAGGTGGATATATATTGGGAATGGGTTATTGTTGGACATATTTTATATGTATATATTGATGAATGAGGTATGGTTTTACTGATGTATGGGTTGATTTGGACTAAGTTTATGCTAACTATAGATGTTTGTATATATTATTATAGATGTATGACATATGTGTGATGGGTTTATCATACATTTATGTTTTAGTTTATTTCAAGTTAGTTATTTTTATATTTACAGTTTTTGATAAATAGTTTAAAAAATATATATTTGTATTATTTTTCAGTAGTTATTTGTATCCATCTCTAATTATAGCAATTAAAATTATTTTTAGCGGTGGTTACTCTTAACTTCCACTACCCTTTACCATTTCTAATATATTTAGTGGCAGTTAGTTTCATTTTTTTTCCTCCAGAAATCTTTTTTAAAAACTATATCTTAATAAAAAGAAAATCACCACTAAATGATCCAAAAAAAAAACACATACCAAAACCATTATAAAATTAAAGAAACCACTGCTTAATAACTAACAACCGTGCAATACGTGATCGTTTCGGTAACCACTGCTATATTATAACAATAATACTATTTTTTGTAGTGATATCTATAAAACACTCCTTGACATATAGAGGGGTAGTGTCTTTAGGAATTTGGAAACATAATATAACAATATAAAATGAATTTCATAATATTTTATTTCTATCTTCATAACATGCTTCTAGTCCTCATTAAATATCTAACACATCATGGTTTATCTTACAGAGATTTTTAAAATAAGGGTTTATCCAAGAATCTTAGTAAGGGGATAAAATAGGGTTATCATGTGGTGAAATTGCATAAGATTTGATGTGGATTTATTTTATGCATGTTTGGAACGTCAATTTTTATATAATTTATACTGTTTTGTGAATAAGTGTTCTTTAAATAATGAATTATTCATTATTGATTAGTATTTGTGAGAAATTGATATTCATTATAAAATTAATATAGATTTAATACTAAATATTAATTGATGAACTATTATATGTTTTATTTTATATATATTTTTAGAATATTACTTTGAGATTTTTTATGGATAATAATTTAAAAATTAATTTTTAGGTGATCTGGATTATGTCGAGTCTTTGAAATATATTAGTGATTCACTATATATAGTTTTTTAAAACATTTTAAAAAGTGTAAATGATTTTCTAAAAAATAGTCTTGTCTTAATTTTATAAAATATTTTTTCATCCGTCTCTAAAGAAATATTTTGGAATTGAATTTATGGTTTAATAAAATGCAATATTCAAATGGAATTTTAGTTGAGTTTTAATTTGGTTGTATACAGGTGATTATTTTTGAACTTGTAAATTAGAAAACTTCCATTAGTGTAATAATAATAATCATTTTCTCATTATATAATTTATAATTTTTAGGTGTGAATAACTCAGGAGAAGTTCCCTACAAAAGAATAAATTGAGGTTTTAAGGACATATATAAGAATATATTTCTTGGTTACCTGATATATCATATTAGATCATCAAAGAACATAAAAAAAATTCACTAGTTAATATGAATAAATAGGGAAATATTTACCTTTAATAATAAGAAACTGGGTATCATAATAATTGAAAATGAATATCTTAGCCTAAATTATAAATTGAAGAACAAATGTTGAATGATATCAGGAATTCAAAAAACTAAGGGATCATGGCCAAGCCTCATCAAATAGAGTTTGACTGATTTTTAGAAGGGAGTTGAGGATAAATCTAAATGAACTTGTATTAAAATTGATTAAATGAGTTATCAATTTCTCATTTGAAGAATTGGTTTGATTGGTATAATCAAATGAATCCATGATCAAGTGGATCTTTAAATAAAATGGAAACTCACCTGATTCGGGGAGGTCAATTGAAATCTTATTTATGTAGTTTTTTCAAAATGAATTAGAAAATGATTATTTCAATGGATCATCAACTTATGTACATATGATTATATTGATATAAATAATTCCAAGTAAGAAGTGAGTTCTCATTTAATTAATGAGCTCAACGACGACTGATCAAGAAGCATTTAAAAGAGGATTGTAGCACTAGAAAAACCAAAAGGAATGATGAATATCTCTCCATAGTTGATATTAAGATGGAATTAAATAATATTTTCATTTTTTTTCTTAATTATATTTGATATTTTTTTGGGGAAAATTATTTTCATAGAGTTATTCGATTCACTTTGAGTCCATTGTGAACAATATACGTTTGATGGAATGAATCAATGTAATTCATTCTACTGGAGAATTATCTAACTGAAATAACAATCATTACCAAATTTAATTCTAATGAAGTCTAGTGTTGAGGTGGAGTCACAATAGAGTGGTGATTCAGTCATCATGGGAATTCATTGTAGATGACTGATAAGGCTAATGATTTAGATTCACCTAATTTTTTGATGAAGTCATCATGATTGGGTCTTGGATGTGCCTTATATAAAGAATCCCTAGTTAAACCAAAGTTCATGTAGAAGATATATAAAAAAGGGGAGTGAAGGATGGTTGTTTGGATTGATGATGTTATCTAAGGTTGACCATTTTTTCACTTAAGGGAGTTAGATGAAACTTAATGGGGTAATGCGAATTCTGGTAGAAGTACTATTGTTATATTTCTATAAAGTCTAATATAAGGATATAACCTTGGAATTAACTTATATTAGAATAATAATTGATTAATATTTGACAATGAAAAAATGGGAATAAAATTTTAAGAGGAATTAATAAGATATAGGTTTTGGAAGGCCAATAGAGCTATTAAAATAAACTATAGGTCTATGGAATAAATTTTGTTATTTTAGAAGAATACATAGGAACATCACAAACATGATATTAAATGAACCATGAAATAATATTATTTATATATTACTGTTATAACATAGTATTTTCATTGGCGAGAATAAATAGAAATAAAAAAATATGAAATATAAGTAGAAAGTATTTATTTTCAAAAAATTAAATAATTCAATCAAAAAAATTTATATTCATCTAATTTTTGTTACTATCAAATGTATAAGAATAAATTAATTTTATGCTATAAGAATAAAAGTATTCATATAGATGGTTATTATTTTTTTCTGTGAAAATAATTATATTTAATTTCATCCATTTATAGAATTTTTATTTGATAAAATTTTCTTAAATTTTGAAATTACAATGTAAAAATTACCTTAGGGTGAATTTTTTGAGATATTTCAGAAATTCTTGTTTTTTGGGTGAATAGTTAAAAATACCGATTTAACAAATACTCTCACTTTTATGAAATTATAATGATATAATAATAACTTATATTTTGATGAAACCTTTTTTTATAGACCCAATGTATTTTTAATTTTTAATATAATTCATATAAAAAAATAATTCTAAATATATAAATATATGCATAACATTTTTAGAACTAATGTTTTTACTCAAATAATTTTTTTGGTTATTCTATCTTAAAAAATTATTCACAATGTAACTTTTAGTTTCAGTTTAATTTGAAAAAAAAATTTCTATTTTATTTAACACAACATAATAAATTCCATTTGAATAGAAAATATACTTGATTTTAAAAAAAATCATTTTAATGCTTAAAACAAGAATTTTTTTAAAATGGTTTTCGTTTCATTTTATGAATATATAATAAAATTATTTTTTAAAAAATTATGAAATTGAATATTTTAGAATCTGTTTGATATTTGGAACTAGAAAAATTTAAATTTTATAATAACGTGAACTTAATTTCAAGTCAAAATGAATGAAGACTGAGGTAAAAATTCATTACTATGGTAATGGTTGAAAAGGGTTGGGGTTAAAATGAAAATATAAGGGTTAGAAACACGTATAAATTCTATTTTACTATCATATTTTGACATTATCACTATAATATTCCATGTTATTACAATTTGGATCTACATTACTTGAGCAATACAAATAATATATAATAATATTTCAAGTGTTTACAAGATCGCCACCCACCACATTTATAAGCATAACCCACTCTACAATATTATTCTCACCTTTTGAGCCACCTAGATATGACAATCCATAAAAATACCTTCATAGCTTCTTTATACACATCTTAAAGGCTTTGGAATTCCCTTAATAGAATCCTATGAATGGTTAAGGTTTAAGCCAAAGGGGAATTTCTAAAGAATAAGTATAACTTTTAATAATGTCTGTTCACATCATTTCTTCTTAGAAATGCTTAAATTTTATCATAAAAATGATGAAATAATAAAATTTGTATATTAAATATATTTACAATTAATTATACTATTTTAAAAACGTTTATCCACCTCTTTTCTATCAAATGTGAAATGAAATAATTACTCCTTCCTAAATCTGTACTACCACCTCAAAGTAGTGTTTTATTTCATTTTTCATCACAACACATACGGGTTGGTTATTATGAGTATATAATCTTTATATATAAATATTATTTATGATATAATAATAATTATTTTATTAATTTATATAATCAAACTTCTTACCCTTCTATCCATTTGGAAAATTATAACGTCGCTCGTGTGTATATTTGGACAACCACCTCCATGAAGCGATGCGTTTCATTTTTCATTTCTTATTCACAAAGATAGTTATAAGAGTAAATTTAATGAATAAATATTATATTTATAATAATATTATTTATATTTAAAATTAATACCTTTTCTATTTCATTACCTTTTCATCCATTAGAAAAATAAAAAATTCCTTCATGCCTACGTACAAATTATATTCTACATTAAGAGACGTGTTTCATTTTTTAAGACCTCAATTTTTGGTTGGATATAAAAATGATTAATATTTCATGACTGATATTTTTTATATGATGGAGTAACTACCCCTTTGACTAGGGTCATCCAATCTATGTTGTTCTAGGATTATGAACCAAATATCCTCAAAATATCTAACATGAACATAACCAATTTAGTAACAATACTAGAAATTGTAATAAATAAGAAAATAGACATTATGATAGGGGAATAAAAAATGAATATTTATTAAGAATTTAAATAATTAATATAATATTATTCTACAATCTCATTTTTATTCTACAATCTCATTTTTATTCTAAAAAATGAATAAAAATAGACATTATGAACTTAAATCCAAGCTAAGGGTTTATTCTATAATCTCGTTTTTATTCTGGATTGCTCATTTTTAAATCCCCATTGAATGATTTTATATCCTCTTCCTTTGTTAAATTATATATATTTTATTCTAATATAGTTATATATAAATTTTACATGGTTTAATTTCATTTTACTCTCTTTGTTACTTAATACGATCAAGAAAATATTTTTCTAACAAAAGCTGACCTTATTTCCTCTTTGGTTGATGAACAATATCTCCCATATCTATGTTTTTTAAAATGTTTTCCACTATTTGATTTTATAAAACATAATGAGTAATTAAATTAATTTCCAACTATATTTTAATTTATTTTTAAATTTTATAATGAATCTTTTTATCATTTTATAGATACGGTACTATTGAATTTTTACCAAAAGTGTGAAAGAAATCATTTTTTAACATTTATCAGACTAATGGTTTATCAGACTAATGATTTATTTAAAATATTAAATTATTATATTCAATGAATGTAATTCTATCAATATTATAAAAATATATATTTAAAGTTTTATAAAAAAATGATATTTCTATTAGGTTTTTAGTGAAAGGATCGAATGTTATTTTAATAGTATTTTCAACTGTTTCAACATCCTTTAATGATTCTTATTGATTTATGGGGATATAATCTAATTACACCATCCAACTTATTTCTAAAGATATATTATGATCGTATTGTTTTATTCATTTAATGGGTAAATTATTAATATTTAATATTATTGTTTTTAAATACAAATGTTTATATTGATTTTTTATTTAACTGATATCGATTTCATTTAAATGATGATTGATTTGAACTTAGTAAGTGATGAGTGATGAGTAATATAAACCCTAGATGAATTGGTAGGTTTAATGAGACCAACTAGTTTTTCCTTGTTGGCATACACCTTATCTATCTACATATGATTTATTGGAATAATTCTATAACAATACGATTACGATGTCTGTTATTATGAATTGTATCATTATGAAACTAGTTATTATTATCCATGTGAATATTTATGTTGTAATGGAATCCTTGTATATTTTTTCATTTTATAAAATTATTTTTATATCATATGTAATGACCTGAATTTTCCAAGTAATTTTTTTAATTATATGGAATTATTACGAGTCTTCAAAAATTGAAGGCGCATGATTCCTAGGCCTAGTGTGCCCGGAATGAATTTCTATATTTTTTTAAGGTACATTCTGTAAATGTGTGGGTGCAATTTTATATCTTTTGAACCGGTGCTTGAATTAAAAATCAGAGGGCACCGTTGAATCTACAGCACTGTGATTCATTGAAGGGAGGTTTCAATTCGACTGTAGAAGGTTATGGGAAAAAGATAGTTTTTGGAAATCTATGAGAAATATAAAATAAAAAAGTACTTTATATTTCCATTTCCTTTCCTCCATCGGACGAGCAGTGATGGCGGGAACAACGACATGTGAAGTCATTGAATGGCTTGAATCCTCTTTATTTTTGTCACCACACCATTAGAATTAAGAAGGATCATTATTAAATGAAGCTCATTAATTCTATGCGCATTACTCACCCATCCCTTCTCGTATTTATATGGAGCTCGAGGTAGAGTGTTTGAATCACTTCGCTAAGTGAAGAAGATCTAGAAAATTACCACGATTCCAGCCACTTAGAGGATGAAACCAGTTTCAGTGAGCGGTGATGAGCATCACCAAATCATGAACCGAAGAAAACAAAGAATGAGTTCCTTCGACCGACGTTAGCAAATGGCTCTTCTAGGTAGGGGGTTTATTTTTAAAATTTTCCTTGATGAATTAAATTTCTATCCCGATTGTTATCATGTAATGAGGAGGGCATGGGCCAAAGGAACATGGCCCGGACCCTCCACCATTTCATTCTTGATGTGAACTTCGGGGAACAATTTCCAACTCGACGACAATAAGAAATAGTGGGTCACGCTATGACAGTAGTATCTTGGAAGAGCCGTAGGTGCAGATGACATCGAAAATGGATCACTGGAACGCGTCTGGTAACCCATAGAAGAAATCTCCAGTGCGCCATGTCAGCGGTGGCCAGCGGTGGCCAGAGGAGACTCACAACGACCGAATGTGAGTGGTAGAAGGTGATGCGTGACAGCGCGCTGCTGTAGCCGAAGACGACCAACCCAAGACAGTCACATGCGACAAGGGAAGTGCATGAAGGTTCCACCAATAGAAGTGACTATGGCCAATATTCCATGACTGGAGGGTACGACGTGGCCCATGCAGTGCTGCATCAGAGAAACTCAGTTGGCCAAAGGGCCGACTGTTAAATGTAGTGGGGTAGCACCCCACCAGCTGTCGAACGGCCGCACAAGTGCGGGGCTAGCAGGACACAACGGTCCGAATTTGGGCAGACCGAGTTGACATGAGACGGACAAGCGTGTTGGACTCGCCCAGCAGGCCAGGCTGGACCTGCAGCCTGACGGGCTAGCGTGGGCGGGCTAGGCCCCACCCGGCGAGTCGGGCCAACCATAACCTAGGCCCGCGAACCGAACTGGTCCTACCCCAACAGGCCAGACTCAATGAACCGGTCCAACCCATAATGGGCGGGACCCATGAATGGTTAGGTAGACCCCAAGACCCATTACGTCAGGTCGGTCTGACCGAGTCGGACCGTGCCCAGACCCAACCGGTCCCCTAATAAAGAAACGCCCGTAACTGACGAACTAAGTGTCCGTTCGACACGATGTCAGTGGCGTTGGTATCCCTTTTGGGAAGCAGCCCCTTCGGAATATTCTAATAGGCCTGACTGAGCGGGACCAGACTGAGGTGAGATCATCCCCCGTTTCACGGAAAGATATGTAACTAACAGACCGGGCGTCCGATTGACACGCCGTCTGTGGCATAAGGACCCTAGTGACAAGTTGGTCATTTTGAAATACTCAATGAGAGTTTTGGAGAATGTTGGAGTAAGACATGGTTGGATCGACTCCAAATCCAACTGGGCCCTCAACATTGAAATGCCAATAACTTACAGGCCAGGCGTCCGGTTGACATGACTTCTATTGCGTTGGGACCATTATGATGTGAAAGATCATCAAGTTACTTATTTGTGGGAATTACTGATGTTTGAAATATGACCAATGGCATGAAGAGAATTTCTCCCAGATTCTAGCGTGCTATGTGAAGGAATCCAGTGGCTAACAGTGAGGCATAGGTTGGAGAAAGATCATAAAGAGGTTAGTACCGAGTGATCCTATGTGGATCAGAACCGAGAAATCTTGTGTGGATCAACACCTAGAGACCCTGTGTGGATCAGCATTCAAGCAACCCTGTGTGTATTATCATTCTAGCGACCCTGTGTGGATCAATAGCGTGTGACCCGACAAGGAACGACATTAGAGAGGCCCATCGTGGATCATCAACATGTTGATCCTGTGTGGATATTGTAGGGGTTAGTACCTATCGATCCTGTGCAGATCAGATCATATGTGGGTCAACGGGGGTTAGTACCTATTAATCCTTGGAAGATTAGATCCTGTGTGGGTTAGCGGGGGTTAGTACCTATCAATTTTATGTGGGTCAGACTCTGTATGGTCAATAACAGTGCCTCTCGACAGAATAAGATGATCTAGCTTCTCTACTAATAATATAAACATATTTTCTTTACTTATACCTGGCTTGAGCTGTGTCTTTTACTTTATGATTTGTGATTGAGATCATGCTTTGTGGTTTCCCTTTGTGGAATTCTGTGGGACCTTTGGGGGACTCGGCGTCCCTACTGAGTATTGTTATACTCACCCATAAACAGGCTTTTCCCTCACCTTGTTGTGTCTTGTGCAGATAATGAGAAGTTCGGATAAGTCTTGAGGGATCTAGGACTAGGTGGTACGCGGAGGAGACGAGATGACGTGGAGTTCTGTGGAGACGATCCGTACCTACTATTCTGGTAGGATCCTCAGTGGACAATCCATGAGATATTTTATCATATTAGTTGTACTTTTACTTTTTTGTTGGGCTTGTATTATGACCCCTTTACTTTTATTACACTTTTTACTGTAGTAGTTTACTTCTTGGTTGCTTCTTATGGTGTTCTTGGATTGTGTGTTTGCACAGGTTTAAAGGCAATGCCTTCCCGTTTTAGGGACATTCTTTTTTGGTGCTAGTCTCCGACCCCTAGCCTATAAAAGGTGGACTTGGGGTAGTCACAGGATGAGCCCTGGGGGACGAGTCGTGACAAAATGGTATCAAAGGAGTCAGTTATACCGAAGAACTAGGACTCTGATCTTTTTTTATGGAGAAATAATTTTAAGTGTTTTGAGTGTTGTTTTCAGTTTGGGGAATTCAGTGTTGGTATGACGGCTGGCGTATCCATACACTAGGACCCTGAATTCTGATTTCTGACTCAGTGCACGAAAACACTAATTGCATGTGTTTTGGAAGTGTTGTACTTTTGATCTCTTTGAGTCATCTCATGAGGTATAAATTTTTGACCGTGGCACACCTATTTTTTTAGGATTCCACCACAAAGACAACCTGCCAAGATTCCCGAGAGAGTACATGATGAAGAACCACCAAGCGATGATGCCTCGGTGTAGGTCCCTCTTACGGAATTAGCACCTTCTAGTGGTGTACGAACATGACCAATACTCGTTGGGAAGCCGTTGTCACCAGCCCAACCAGTGGACTGTGCATGCCGAGTGAGCGCATTGCATGTGTTTGACCAGCAGAGGACTTTGAGGTTCTGAGGCGAGATGGTTCCACAGGCGGCTGAGGACTGGCTGGAGGCTATGGCCAGGGTTTTTCACCTTGTTGGGACACCGGCCGACCTGATAGTGATCTTATATGCCAGTGTTTTCTAGGGATCAGCAGGCAGATGGTGGAGCCTAATGCTCCAGATGCAAGACACAGTGACCCTCAACTGGGCATATTTTGAGGGCCTCTTCAGGGTAGAGTTTGTCCCAGTGAGTCTACGCTATGTGCATATTCAAGAGCTCCTACACTTATACCAGGGCAACCTGACCATGGTCCAATACTCGGAAAGGTTCACCGACCTATCACGCTACTCTACCTACATGGTTTTGGACCCTTTCTTCAGGGCCCGGACCTTCGAGCAGGGACTCCGAAGAGAGATCAGAGCTTCAATGGTATCTCTCATCATCCCGACTCCCGATGGAGTGATGGAGAGCGCACTCTTGGTGAAGAGTTTCCTTGATGAGTAGGTACCGACAGCGAGACCCACCACAGGGAAACACGTAACAGAGTCCTCTGTAGCTGGTAGTAGGCAGATGACACAGAGGTCCAGGCAGACTAGACCTCCTGGTGGACGACCCCGGGATGTAAGTTCGGAGGTGCGGACTCGCAAGGCAGAGGAGGTCAGCTGGGCGGCAGGGTGTTCTACACTTGTAGTGGGTAGGGCCACATGGTTCGCGACTGCCCGACCCGTCATGCCAATGATCAGCAGATGGTCGAGGGACTGTCGAGGAAGAGACAGATATTAGAGCAAGGAGGTCCTCAGGGTGGTAGACGTGGCAGAGGAGCAGGCCGTGCAACAGGTGGTGGGAAATGATTTTAGGTTCTATCGCCAATACCACTAGGTGGTCCACCCCGAACATAAAGAGTAGGTGGAAAAGGGAGAGAACAACTATAGGAAGTAGAGTCCTACGAACATGGAACTTCAGAGATGATTAGATGTAAGATCTGTATCTATTCCAACCTAGTTGCAGTACTTATAGACACAGGTTCCAGTCACACTTTCATTTTCACGACACTCATTTGGAGCATGGAGATTTCAATGGAGCCGTTGGACCAATCCTTATGATTAGAGACTCTTATGGGAGAAGATTTTATGATTAAACACTGTTGCTGAAAATGAGAGCTTACTCTAGGAGGTTTGAGCTTTGACTGGGATCTTCTAGTAGCAGCGTTGAGGCCTTAAAACATCATCTTGGGTATGGACTGGTTAACCACATTCCATGATCAGATTGACTGTATTAGGCACAAAGTGTGCTGTGTTCGTGATGATGAGACCGGGTTTTCCTTCACCATCCAGAAGGGAACCATTACAGAATAGGATGGACTTACCCAAATGAGGGTGCAACCAATCACACATCAGTTGGCTAGACTTACCCTTATAGTAGTTGACGTTGAGATTCTGAGCTATCCTATAGTGGTGGACCCGTATGCCGATGTCTTCCCTAATGAAGTTTCAGGACTACCACCTCACAGAGAGGTGGACTTCTACATTGACCTGTACCCTGGAAAGACACCAATATCTACTCCAGCATATATGATGGCTCCCATGGAGCTTCGTGAGTTACGGGTACAGATGGAGGAATTATAGATGAAGGGGTTCATAAGGCCTAGTGTTTCTTCATGGGAAACCCCAATTTTGTTCACCAAGAAGGTAGATGAGAGTTTAAGTCTCTGTGTGAATTATCAACGCCGGAACCAGGTGACCATGAAGAAGAAGTATCCACTTACAAGGATTGAAGAACTTTTGGATCAGCTGAGGGGAGATCATTGATTTTCAGAGATAGACCTCAGATCAGTCTATCATCTGCTCAGGGTATGAGATGAGGATGTGCAGAAGATATCCTTCAAATGTTTGTATGGCCACCATGAGCTTATGGTTATTCCATTCAGCGTGACCAACTTCCCTGCAGTGTTCATGGGACTCGGGAATAGGATCTTCCATCCATACCTCAATCACTTTGTGGTGGTCTTCATCGACAAAATATTGTTGTACTCAACGACAGTGGAGGATCATTCGTATCATATGCAGATAGTACTGGATAGACTCCGAGAGCACCAAATTTATGGTAATATCTCAAAGTTATAGGTCTGGATACATGAGATCCACTTTCTAGGACACATTATCTTGGAGGCTGGAGTTGCAGTGGATCTGGAGAAGATCAATGCTATGCTTGGTTGGGAGCCACCTAGAAGTGTGGCTGAGGTACGGAGTTCTCTAGGGTTGTCTAGTTACTACCAGATATTTGTACTTGAATTTTCTAGAGTTGTGGCAACCATTCCAGTGTTGATGAAGAAGGGAAAACCATTCATGTGGATGGAGATATGCCATCAGGGTTTTCAATAATTGAGGCAGATACTAACAAGTGCCCTAGTCTTGAGGCTACTAGAAGAGGGTGTTGGGTATGTAGTCTACTACGACACATCAGGGACCGTACATGGTTGTGTCTTGATGAAGGAGTGAGTAGTGATCGCTTATGATTCACAACATCTGAGACAACATGAGCAGAACTACGATACTTTTGACCTGGAGCTATCAGCAGTGGTCTTCGCCTTGAATATTTGGAGTAAATACTTGATGGGAAAACGTTTTATATTCTACTCTGATCACAAAAGTCTCAGGTACATCTTCTCATGGAAGGATCTGAAGTAGAGGCAATGGAGAATGCTAGAGTTCCTTCAGGACTATGACTTTGAGATAGTCTATACTCTTGGGATAGGGAACGTAGTAGTAGACATGCTTAGCATGAGGTCTGGTCTACAGTTGCCGAGTGAGGTGACATAGAAGATAGCCGCGTTAAAGTTATCTTTCATGGATAGTGATGGAGAATATTACCTACAATCTATGACAATCACTCCCACACTCCTTTAGCGAGTCAGGGAGGTGAAACTTCGGGACTTTGAATGTGAGGCTCGATGTGCTCATATATCCTCAGGACAGGAACCTGATGGATTTTTTGAAGCTCGGGAGCACGTCATCCTCTTCAAAGGACGCATCGTGGTCCTGATGGCACTACGAGAGGAGGTGTTTAGGGAGTTCCCTATATCCCCTCTGGTGGTGCATCCTGGTGTGGTGAAGATGTACGAGGACCTCCGACGTCAGCACCGGTGGCCAGGGATGAAGAAGGAAGTTGTAGAGTTTGTCTCAAAGTGCCTCACTTGTCAGCAAGTGAAGGCCGAGCATCAGGTTCCAGTAGGCTTAGAACAACCACTAGAGGTGCCAGAGTAGAAGTGGGATGCTATATCCATGGACATTGGGACAGGGATACTGCAGATGTTCAGAGGACATGATTCCATCTGGGTGATTGTTGACCGACTCACCAAGTCGTCCCAGTTACTACCCATCTGAGAGTAGGGATAAGTAGAAGTATTGGGTCACCTTTACATACATAAGATTGTATGGCTTCATGGGGTTCCATCGAAAATCCTATCTGACTATGATTCATGTTTTATATCCTAGTTTCTTAATGGATTATAGGAGGTGTTCGGGACTCAGCTATAATTGAGAACCACCTTTCATCCATAGAAAAATGGTCAGACATATCGGACCATTCAGACACTGGAGGACATGCTTCATGCTTGCGTCCTAGATTTTGGCCACTGTTGGGAGGATCACTTTCCCTTGGTGGAGTTATCGTACAACAACAACTATCACTCCACTATCGGTATGACACCGTTTGAGGCCTTGTACGGCCGACCATGAAAATCACCTCTCTACTGGAATGACCCAAGGGAGTCAGCACTTATGGGTCCAGAGTTGGTACGGTCTACCAATGAGAAGGTGAAGATCATCCAGGAGTAGATGAAGATTGCACAGAGCAGACATAATTATTATGCTAATATGAAACAGAGACCTTTGGATTTTGAAGAGGGAGACCATGTCTTTTTACAGGTATCACCTTGATGAGGTTTGTAGAGATTTGGCCGGGGTAGCAAGATATCTATGAGGTTCATCAGACCATTTTACGTTCTAAGTAGAGTTGGCATGGTGGCGTATTTCATAGATCTTCCCCCACAGATGCATCGGGTTCATGACGTTTTTCACGTGTCGTAGGTGAGGAGGTATGTTCATGATATATCACATTTGATCGACTGGGGCATGCTAGAAATTGATGATGGGGTGATGTCTACCGAGGTTTCAGTGGAGATTGAGGATCAATAGGAGTGGGTCCTTCATGGATGATCGATATATCTGGTGCGCGTTCGCTGGTAGCACGAGAACCTGCAGGAGAGCACATGAGATAGGGATGCTCAGATTCATGCGCAGTACCCACATTTGTTTCTTTAGTCTATGTTGTGTCTCTCTGGAGAGAAAATCCCTAAGGTGGGGAGAATGTAAAAACCAGATTTTCCATGTAATGATTTTAATTATATAGAAATATTACAAGTCTGAAAAAATTGACGGTTCATGATTCTGAGGTCCAGTGTGCCCGAAATGAATTTATTAACTTTTTTTAACGTACATTAAGTAAACCCATGGGTGGCGTTTTCTATCTTTTGAACCACTAATCAGATTAAAAATCCGAGGGCACTATTGAATCCATATTACTTGGATTTGCTTTAGGGAGACTTCACTTCGACCGCAGAAGTTCAGGGGAAGAAGATAGTTTTTGGACATTTAATAGAATAATAAAATAACATAGTTATTTTATTTTTATTTTTCATTTCCTCCAATGGGCGAGCTACAGTGGCGGGACCAACGACATGTCAAGACATTAAATGGATTGACTCCTCTTTATTTTGTAACTGCACCATTGGAATTAGAAAGGTTTATTTTTAAATTAACCTCATTAATTCCATGTTCATTACTCACCCATACCCTCTTCTATTTATATAGTGCTTAGGGTAGAGTGTTGGCTTGGATTCACCAAGAGACGAAGCTCTTGAAAAGTACCACGATGCCAACCAATTGGAGGATGAGATCGGTTTCAGTGAGCCGTGACGAGTGCCACCGAATCACGAACCAATGACAACAACGAAGGAGTTCTTTCGATCGATGTTAGTGAACATCTCTTCTAAGTAGGGGGTTTTTATTGAAGTTTAATTTGATGAATTATATTGCTCTCCCACTTGTTATCATGTAACGCGGAGGGAGTGGGACAAATGAACAAGGCCCAAACCCTCCACCGCTTCGTTCCTGATGTGAACTTCAGGGAACAATTTCCAACTCGACAGAAACATGAAATAGAGGGTCATGCTATGGCGACGGTATCCCGAAAGAGCCGTAGGCACATACGACGTCAAAAAATGGACCACTGGAGTGCGTCTGCTGACCTGCAAGAAGAAACCACCAACACGCCATGTCGGCCGAGGAAATAGGAGACCTGCAGCGACCAGTTGCGGGCGGTGGAAGGTGGTGTGCGATGGTGTGCCACAGCGGCCAAAGGCCGCTAGCCCAAGCCGGATGTGCGGGACAAGGGCGACGCCCGTAGGCATCACCGGTGGAAGCAGCTGAGGCCAGAAGTCCGTGGAAAGAGGGTGCGTCGCGGCCTGCGCGATGCCATGTTGGAGAAACTCCATTGTCCTAATGGCCTACCATTATATTCGGTGGGGCAATGCCCCAATGGCTGGCGATCGGCCCCACAAGTGCGGGGCCAGCAGGATGCAACAATCCGCTTTTGGGTAGACCGAGCTGACACGGGCCGGCCAAGAGAGCTGGACCCGTCCAGCGAGTCGAACCCACCAGCAGGCCAGGCTGGAACTGTGGCCCAGCGGGCCAGCGTGGGTGGGATGGGCCCCACCTGGCGGGCTGAGCCAACCACGGCCGGAGCCCGCGAACCGAACTGGGCCGACCCCGATGGGCCGGAACCAGTGAATCGGGCTGACCCTTAACAAGATAGACCCGTGTGGGGTCAGGTAGACCTCGGGACCCAATGCGTTGGGCCGGTTTGACTGAGTCGGACCGGGCCCAGACCTAACCATTCCCCGAATAAAGAAACACCAATAACTGACGAACCAAGTGTCATTTCGAAACACCGTTAGTGGATTTGGGATCCCTTTGGGGAAGCGGTCCCTTTGGAATATTCTGTTGGGCCCGACCAAGTCGGGACGAACCAAGGTGCGATCACCCCCATTACATAGAAATGGATGTAACTAACAGACCGAGCGTCTAATTAACACACCGTCTATGGCATAAGGAACCTAGTGACTAGGATGTACTTTTTAAATACTTCATGAGAGTTTTGGTGAAGGATGGAGTAAGATCGGGTTGGATCGACTCCAAATCCAACTGGTACCTCAACACTAAAATGTCAATAACTTACAGACTGAGAGTTCGGTTGAAATGCAGTATTTTCCATTAGGACCCTTATGACGTGACAGATCATCAGGTTACTTCTTCATGGGACTTTATGCCAGTTGAAATAAGACCTATAGCTTGAGGAGTGGTTCTTCCAGAATAAAGCGTGCCATGAGTGGGAATCCAGTGGCTCGTAGTGAGGCGGAGGTTGGAGAAAGATCACATGGAGGATAGTACCGAGCGATCCTATGTGGATAGGCACCTACAGACCCGGTGTGGATCGGAATTCAAGCGACCCTATTGTGATCAGTTTGCTAGCGACCCTCTGTAGATCCGAAGTGCGTGACCCAACGAGGAACATATAACGACCCATACTTTACATACATTGTTAATACTCCAAAATTGAATCATACTTATTACAATATATAACAAAACCACGAAAGGACCGTATAGGTATAGTGTCTTTAGAAACTAGGAATCATAAACAACTGGTTCATAAAGCTTCTACACTGTCTCCCATTTATTTCATCATATCTATAGTCCCTTTTGGAATATCTTACTTAATAACCTTCTTCCTGACCTGGGGAAAGAAAACATACAAAAGGGTGAGCTCAAATGCTCAGTAAGGGTAAATTAAAGAAATATCAATCACATCATACACATAAGCACATAAATTTTGGAAATCTTAACCTGCAAAAGAGATAATAATTTCATAACATGGGGTAAATCATGGCAGTGAAATGTAATCACAATAATCATAACTTAAAACATGAAACTTTGTGGCATTCACACATAATCATAAAGAATCATTTCTTATTAGTCAAGACTCATTGCCAAGACTATCTTAGTGGACAAAGCCCCTTTCTGAACCGAGTCACCCTCGTTTCAGTCCTGTTTCACTGAACCGGTATAACCTACCGTTCCAGCCATGTTTAACTCATGAGATATAAAATCTTTACCCAATGCATTGGAGGGAGATATAGGTCCCACCCATCTCATAATGATACCATTCTTATGTGTGCCACAAAATCATAAATCATACATCATTTCAGAACCCATGTAATACAAATGGGAATCTTGAACATCATGACATCATAAAACAATTCATATAAGATAAAGGAATTCATAAAAATAATTCCATCACAACATAATCAAATCAATGTAATAATAGGGATAAAACAGAACCCTTTATTATCTTAGATGGAAAATAATTTTGATAAAACACTTGGACTCCATTCTTGAGGAAAATATCCTTTCTACTTCAAAAACATTTTCCTTTCTTAACATGCCATACAATTTTAAACTAAAAGAAGTTGATTAAAAATAAAATTGAAAACTTGTAATGGAAGCTTCTTGGAAATAATGTTTTAAAAATCCATTCATGCCGTATAAGTAAAAAAAACATTCTTCGTACTTTTGTCGGAAAAGTCAAAAAGTACCTCGTACGAAAAACGACAAAAGATTCCTTTCATATCCTTTACTAAAAACTCACCGAAGGGTAAAATTGGATTTAAAAAATTGTAGGTGGATGGAAATAATATTACATATTGAGGAAACATGGATGTGGATGATAAAATACACCCCAGTAAATACCAAAGTATAAACAATCTCGGATAAAATGAGATTGTGATATATTCCCTTACCTTAGGTCCGACTTGCTTTGTAAGTGTCCAAACCTCCTGTATAATGATTTAAATAATGTTATTGAATTATCCCATAATCATACTTATTTTTATGATATCATATATGGTCATATTATTAGCTTCTTAGTAGTAATATTTCACTGCTACTTGTTATTTGAGTGTTTATAACTTTTTGTTCTTATGCGAGTTTTGTCGAATAAATTCTTATTCTTCTCTTTAGGTTATAGATACCTAATTTCTAGAATGGTATTAGTGTAATGTATATCATATTAATTCATTCAATTCATTAATATAATCATTATGAAGATCACGTAGAACGAGTCGCATCACATTGTGGAGATGGTATTCCATACGTACGCACGAGTGATGATATCATTCCTATGATCGTGGAATTGTATTGGAGTATATGTATACTATTTCAGAATCAGTATCACTTTATAATAGTCATATATGGTCATTATTTACAAAATTATACCCATCCAAGTTAGGCGGTGGTGGAAAATAGATTACACCACGGCGTGGAGACGGTATTCCGTACGTACGCACGCGCGATGATTTCTTTTTCCGTAGGATGGATAGATGGTGAAATAGGGTTGTTTCATACTTATAATAACATATCAGTATATGAGTGATACTGATGTTATTACTTCATAATGAAACAACTAAAGAAGAAGAAGTGGAAGAAGAAATAAAGATGAAAGAATCGGTAACGGACATTACCTCTTCTTTGAAGTGCTTCTTTGAGACCTTCTTTTAGGGCAATAAAATTGGTCTTTGAAGAAGACCAGAACCTCTAGGATGTCTCTAGGAAAGTGGAGAGGAGAAAGTGGCAGGGGTTGGCTGAGCTTGAAGGCTCCAAGTGGTGTGAGGAAAAGGGGGAGGAGGTGTCCTTTTATAAGGGAGGAGAGGGGTACCTTTGGAATAACTAAAACTATTATTTTATTATAAAGTCAAGTTCGGTTTTAAATAGCTCCAAATTGATATATTTCGAAGATAAGGTGGGGATGGGTCGAAATACTCTTATACAATTGAATTTAGACAAGTTTAGGTTTCTATTTTAACCTTATCATTTAGATTTAACATTAAGTTAAATAATTTTACTTTTACCATGTCTTCTTGTGTTATTATACTATAAGGTTAATAAACTTACTATAAGCAGCCAAACGAACCCAAAGTTGTTTATTATTAATATATATAACCTTATCTAAGTCATGTTTCCGAACCTTAGATTTTTAGGAATAAAATAACAATTACCAATATAATATTTTTTTTAAAACTATTTTATGTCAATTTTGAAACTATTTAGTAATTGATTTTTTTGAAAATCATAACAGAATTATTAGTTCGAACCAAGTTAATTAAATCAATACTAACATGTCATATTAACCTAGAAAATTAGTGGGATTCATAAAAAGTCTCAAATTTCATTTATTTTGGTGTTTATAACATCAATTATGTCAATATTTCATTAATAAGATAAGTACTGCATCATCATTGTGTCATAAATAAATTAAATTATTTAATGTCTAAAATTACAAATAAAATACAATTATGTAGGAAATCGTTTTAGCTTTCTAATGAATATTTATAGTCAGATTTATCTTATGTATAACCCCATATTAAAAATTATTTACTAATTAAACTTTGATTTTAACTATTTTAACCCTTCTTTAAATAAGTTAATAATAAATGTCCTAATCTAATCCAAGTGGGCCTAAATGGTCATATTTTATTCCTAAGTTTGTTTTTGGTTGATTTTCACTTATCCAATAGAATTAGGACATGTTTTAGGGTAATAATAATATCATCTTTACCCTTAATTACCCTATTTACTTTTAACCGTGGTAAAAAAAGTAAAAAGTTACTATTCACCAAAAAATTATTTTCATCTCATTGAACCACATTTTAGTACTTGATATTAACCGTGTCTCTCGGATTTTCAAAATTCCAATCACAGAAGCGGTAAAATTAAGTTTTATGAAAAATTCAGTTTTTTTAACTACCACTTAGTGGTTTCACTATTCATCAAAAATTGAATGTTTTCAGAAAAATACCAAAATTTCACCATAGGCTAATTTCGATATTCCGAATCCAAAAATGAAGTCCATTTTGAAAAATAAAATTTATAAAATTTCAAAAAGTGGTTGTTACTATTCATAACGGCTAGTTTTAATAATATTTTAATAGCATATCGTTGTTTAGTGAAACTCGGTATTGCGTACGACGCAAGCTATCGAGGAAGGTCATGATTTTGTGTAAAGAAAGCCAAGCAAGTGTTGTGTAGAAATATATTCCTTTGATGATTTATATAACATAAAAGTCTCGGGTGTTACATTCTACCCCCCTTAAAATGAATTTCGCCCTCGAAATTTGTCACTTTGTAACAAACATATGATGATACCTCTCCCTCATCATATCCTCAAGTTCCCATGTAGATTATTCTAATTGGTGGTTCCTCCATAAAATTTTCACCAATCGAGTGGTCTTGTTTCGTAGGACTTTTTCGCTACGATCCAGAATCTCTATCGGTTGTTCTTTATAAGAAAGATCTTACTCCAGCGGTACAACTTCTGAGCTGAGTACATGTGAAGGATCTGGTATGTACTTTCTCAGGAGAGATACATGGAACACATCGTGATCATGAGAGAGATTCGGTGGAAGCGCCAATCGGTAAGCTACCTTCCCTACATGATCCAGTATTTCGAATGGACCGATATATCTAGGGCTTAACTTCCCCTTCATTCCAAATCTCATGACCTTCTTCCAGGGAGATATCCGTAAGAACACTTTATCGCCCACTTCAAACCCTGGGTCTTTTCTTCGGCTGTCGGCATAACTTTTCTGTCGACTCTGAGATGCTCTTATGTGTTGTTGAATAGATCTGACCTTTTCTGCCATTTCATCAACGAGATCAGGTCCTAATAGATTTCATTCCCCAACTTCATCCCAGCAAGTTGGAGTCCTGCATTTCTTTCCATAGAGAGCTTCATAAGAAGCCATCTGAATACTGGAGTGAAAGCTATTATTATAAGAAAATTCCACCAAAGGTAGGTGTTGATCCCAACCTCCTTTGAGATCCATAGAGCAAGATCTCAACATATCTTCGAGGGTTTGAATTGTTCTCTCAGACTGACCGTCTGTCTGAGGATGATAAGTAGTGCTGAAACTCAACTCTGTATCCAGAGTATGCTGAAGACTTCGCCAGAACATCGAGGTAAATCTCGGATCCCGATCAGATATAATAGAAAGTGGTACTCCATGCAATATTACCACTTCCTTTACATATATCATGGCAAGCTGATCCAGAGAGAAATCCTCTCTAATAGCAATGAAGTGTGCAGACTCTGTAAGAAGATCAACAATGACCCAGATAGCATTATTGCCTTTGGATGTTTTAGGAAGTCCTGTGACAAAGTCCATAGTGATGTTTTCCCACTTCCATTCGGGTATGGGTAATGGTTGTAACATCCCCTTAGACTTCTGTCTCTCAGCTTTAACTTGTTGACAAACCAAGCATCGAGAGACATATTTAGCAACATCTCTTTTCATGCCATCCCACCAGAAGTACTCTTTCAGATCCCTATACATCTTCATGCTTCCAGGATGAATAGAGAATGATGAACTACGAGCCTAAACCAGCAGCTCCTTGTTTAATTCCGGGATGGGAGGAACACAAACCCGATTCCTGAACTTTATTATCCCATCACAATCAAGGTTGAATTCAGGAAAATTTCTCACCTTCTTTTGTAACTCGACATCTTCTTTCTGTGCCTCTTTAATCTTCACATGTATAGATGGTTGAACATTCATTTGAGAAAGATAAGATTTTTCCCCTTCCATTATAATTCCATGATCCATCCTTTGTAAATCCATAAATATTGGATCTTTTGTGATCCTCATCATGGATAAACTAGCATGGTCTTGTCGACTTAATGCATCTGCCACCTTGTTTGCTTTCCCAGGGTGGTATTGGATTGAGCAGTCGTAATCCTTAATCAGCTCCAACCATCTTCTTTGACGCATATTCAGCTCCTTTTGTGTGAAAATATACTTTAAACTTTTATGATCAGTATAAATATCACACCTTTCACCATAAAGGTAATGCCTCCAAATCTTTAATGCAAAGATTATCGAAGCATACCCCAAATCATGTGTTGGGTAATTTTGCTCATGGATTTTCAACTGTCGTGAGGCATAAGCTATCACCAAATAATTTTGCATAAGAACGCACCCCAATCCCATCTTGGATGCATCACTATAGATCATAAACCATTCTACACTACAGGGAAGTGTGAGCACAGGTGCACTGGATAACCTTCTTTTCAACTCCTTGAAATTCTCTTCACATTCTTCCATCCAGACAAACTTAACTCCTTTTCGAGTCAAGTTGGTGAGTGGATTAGATAATCGTGAAAAATCTTTCACAAAACGTCGATAATATCCAGCCAAACCAAGAAAACTTCGGATCTCAGTTACTGTTTTTTGTCTCGACCATCTTTCGATAACCTCTGTTTTTGTTGGATCCACGGATATCCCCTCTTTTGAGATTATGTGACCCAAAAATGCAACTTTTTGAAGCCAAAATTCACACTTGGTAAATTTGGCATAAAGCTTCTCCTTTCTCAGGGTCTTCAATATAATTCTCAAGTGATCTTCATGTTCTTACTTGATCTTTGAATAGACAAGAATATCGTCTATAAAGACTACCACAAATTGATCAAGATAGTCTCTAAAGACTCTATTCATCAGATCCATAAAGATAGCAGGGCCATTAGTAAGAGCAAATGGCATCACTATAAATTCATAGTGTCCATACCTTGTACGGAAATCCGTCTTTGGTATATCCTCCCTTTTGACCCTTAATTGATGATACCCTGAACGAAGATCAATCTTGGAAAAGTATTGAGCTCCGCGTAGTTGGTCAAATAGGTCATCAATGCGTGGGAGAGGATATTTGTTCTTGATAGTGATCTTGTTAAGTTCTCGATAATCAATGCAGAGTCTCATTGATCCATCTTTCTTCTTATCAAATAGAACAGGTGCTCCCCAAGGTGACGCACTAGGGCGTATGAATCCTTTATCAAGATTCTCTTGGAGTTACTTCTTTAATTCCTGCAACTCAATTGGGGCCATTCTATAAGGTGTCTTTAGAATAGGCAAAGCACCCGGTACGAGTTCTATTGAGAACTCAACTTCACGATTTGGTGGAAGTCCCGGTAATTCCTCCAGAAAGACATCATCAAACTCCTGTACAATGGGCATATTCTTAATCGTGAGTTTCTCACCAACCATTTGAGATAAATAACCTTCATTTAGTGGAATCAAGACCCATAAGATGGAAGAAATTTCCACTGGAAGGTTATGTTCATCCTCGCATTGATAGACGATCATAGATTGATCTGGAATATGAAATGTGACTTCCCTTCTTTGGCAATTTATATGAGCTCCATATAAAGAATGCCAATCCATGCCAAGAATCACATCAAATTCCACTATAGGAAGGATCAAAAGATTTGCAGGAAGAACTTTCCCACAAACTTCGATCGGATAAGAATTATAAACTTTTGATGCAACTGTTGTGCCATTAGGTGTTGTCACAGCTAACTCAACATCTAATTGTTGAGGTAATATGGTGATACCCTTCGAAAATTCTTCAGAAATAAAAGAGTGGGTGGATCCAGAATCAAATAAAACATTTGCTACTTTAGAGTGGATGGTAAGTGTACCTTTCACCACCTCGTTATCGTACTCCACATTGCTGATAGAAATTGCATGTGACTTTCCTTTGTCTTTAGCCTTAAGAGTTTGTTGACGTCGACCATCATCATCAACCCTTGGATTAGGGCATTTATTGGCATAATGCCCCATCTCCTTGCACTTGAAACATTGAAGTGTAGTAGGTTCATTCTGTGTATCCCTTCCTTTGTTTTCATCATTAGACATCTTCTTCCCATCATCGTGGCATTCAAATGCCCGATGACCTTCCTTTCCACATTTGAAACATTTAATTGTCCCTTTAAGACAACTCCCTCCATGTTTCTTTCCAAACTTTGAGCATAAGGGAAAGCTCATCTTCTTTTCAGTGTGGTCTTTATATTTTCCTTTGAATTCCATTTTCCTCTTCTTATCAAACCCATATGACTGATGGGTTACTCCAATCTCTATCTCAACTTTTAGAGCACATCGAACGATTTCCTCGTAGCTATTGAAGTCTCTTATGGATAACACCCTTCGAAGACTTGGTTTTAAGCCACTAAAGAATCGATCGATCTTACTCTCAGGTTGGATAATAATACCAGAAGCGTACCTTTCAAGTCTTGTAAAATTTGCTTCATAGGTACCAACAGATTCATCATCCTTTTGCTTCAGTTCAAGAAACTCTTTCTCTATCTTTGTTCGGAGAATACGAGGGAAGTACTTATTGAAAAATAAGTTCTTGAACTCGTCCCATTCCATGGAATCAATTTCATCCCTTTGCCTTGTATTCTTAATAAGATTCCATCATTGATCAGCATCACCTTCCAAACGATACACTACTAAGATGACTTTATCATGCTCAGAACATTGAAGAACTGAAAATATCTTTTCAGTAGTACTAATCCATTGTTCAACAACTAATGGATCAGTAGACCCGCTGAAAGAAGGTGGACGCTGTCTCATGAAGGATTCAACAGAATGTTGCTCCTTCCTTTGATCGTTTGGATGTCTTGCATGATTCATAGCTTGAGAAAGTTGTGTGAGCATGGCTACAAGATTTTTCATTCCATCTCCCATAACTTTTGGTTGCTCAGGGGGACAATCATTGCATTGCCCGTCGCATTCCGCATTAACATGATTCCTTCAGGTTCCAGCGATTGACTAAAACCAAGAAGAATAGTGTGAGCAACACTAATTATAATAGGAAAACCACATAATCAAGAATAAAATTTCACACTTAAGGTCTTATCCTAGGTTATTCATTGCCATTTCTAAAACACTAAGATTGTGTTCTATGCTTAGACTTATCCTTAGGGTTCTTACTAAGGCTTTCGCATCCTAGTTTCCAAAGGTTGACTATACCTTTCCTCTGATACCAATTATAACGACCCATACTTTACATACATTGTTAATACTTCAAAATTGAAGCATACTTATTACAACATATAACAAAACCACGAAAGGACCGTATAGGTATAGTGTCTTTAGAAACTGGGAAATATAAACAACTGGTTCATAAAGCGTCTACACTGTCTCCCATTTATTTCATCATATCAATAGTCCCTTTTGGCATATCTTACTTAAAAACCTTCTTCCTAACCTGGGGAAAGAAAACATACAAAAGGTTGAGCTCAAATGCTCAGTAAGGGTAAACAAAAGAAATATCAATCACATCATACACATAAGCACATAACTTTTGGAAATCTTAACCTGCAAAAGAGATCATAATTTCATAACATGGGGTAAATCATGGCAGTGAAATGTAATCACAATAATCATAACATAAAACATGAAACTTTATGGAATTCACACATAATCATAAAGAATCATTTCTTGTTAGTCAAGACTCATTGCCAAGATTATCTTAGTGGACAAAGTCCCTTTCTGAACCGAGTCACCCTCGTTTCAGTCCTGTTTCACTGAACCGGTATAACCTACCGTTCCAGCCATATCTATCTAATGAGATATAAAATCTTTACCCAATTCATTGGAGGGAGATATAGGTCCCACCCATCTCATAATGATACCATTCTTATGTGTACCACAAAATCATAAATCATACATCATTGCATAACCCATGTAATACAAATGGGAATCTTAAACATCATGACATCATAAAATAATTCATATAAGATAAAGGAATTCATAAAAATAATTCCATCAAAACATAATCAAATCAATTTAATAATAGGGATAAAACAGAACCCTTTATTATCTTATATGGAAAATAATTTTGATAAAACACTTGAACTCCATTCTTGAGGAAAATATCCTTTCTACTTCAAAAACATTTTCCTTTCTTAACATGCCATACAATTTTAAACTAAAAGAAGTTGATTAAAAATAAACTTGAAAAATTTTAATGGAAGATTCTTGGAAATAATGTTTTAAAAATCAATTCATTCCGTATAAGTTAAAAAAAACATTCTTCGTACTTTTGTCGGAAAAGTAAAAAAGTACCTTGTACGAAAAACGACAAAAGATTCCTTTCATATCCTTTACTAAAAACTCACCGAAGGGTAAAATTGGATTTAAAAAATTGTAGGTGGATGGAAATAATATTACATATTGAGGAAACATGGATGTGGATGATAAAATACACCCCAGTAAATACCAAAGTATAAACAATCTCAGATAAAATGAGATTGTGATATATTCCTTTACCTTAGGTTCGACTTGCTTTGTAAGTGTCAGAACCTCCTGTATAATGATTTAAATAATGTTATTGACTTATTCCAGAATCATACGTATTTTTATGATATCATATATGGTCATATTCTTAGCTTCTTAGTAGTAATATTTCATTGCTACTTGTTATTTGAGTGTTTATAACTTTTTGTTCTTATGCGTGTTTTGTAGAATAAATTCTTATTATTCTCTTTAGGTTATAGATACCTAATTTCCAGAATGGTATTAGTGTAATTTATATCATATTCATTCATTCAATTCATTTATATAATCATTATGAAGATCATGTAGAACGAGTCGCATCACTTCGTGGAGACGGTATTCCGTACGTACGCACGAGTGATGATATCGTTCCTATGATCGTGGAATTTTATTGGAGTATATGTATACTATTTCAGAATCAATATCACTTTATAATAGTCATATATGGTCATTATTTACACCATTATACCCATCCACGTAAGGCGGTGGTGGAAAATAGATTACACCACGGCGTGGAGACGGTATTCCGTACGTACGCACGCGCGGTGATTTCTTTTCCTGTAGGATGGATAGACGGTGAAATAGGTTTGTTTCATAGTTATAATAACATATCAGTATATGAGTGATACTGATGTTATTACTTCATAATGAAACAACTAAAGAAGAAGAAGTGGAAGAAGAAATAAAGATGAAAGAATCGGTAACGGACATTACCTCTTCTTTGAAGTGCTTCTTTGAGACCTTCTTTTAGGGCACTAAAATTGGTCTTTGAAGAGAACTAGAACCTCTAGGATGTCTCTAAGAAAGTGGAGAGGAGAAAGTGGCAGGGGTTGGCCGAGCTTGAATGCTCCAAGTGGTGTGAGGAAGAGGGGGAGGAGGTGTCCTTTTATAAGGGAGGAGAGGGGCACCTTTGGAATAACTAAAACTATTATTTTATTATAAAGTCAAGTTCGGTTTTAAATAGCTCCAAATTGATATATTTCGAAGCTAAGGTGGGGATGGGTCGAAATACTCTTATCCAATAGAATTTAGACAAGTTTAGGTTCCTATTTTAACCTTATCATTTAGATTTAACATTAAGTTAAATAATTTTACTTTTACCATGTCTTCTTGTGTTCTTATACTATATGGTTAATAATCTTACTATAAGCAGACAAACGAACCCCAAGTTGTTTATTATTAATATATATAACCTTATCTAAGTCATTTGGCCAAACCTTAGATTTTTAGGAATAAAAAAAAATTACCAATATAATATTTGTTTTAAAAACTATTGTTTGTCAATTTTGACACTATTTAGTAATTGATTTTTGTGAAAATCATAACAGAATCATTAGTTCGAACCAAGTTAATTAAATAAATATTAACATGTCATATTAACCTAGAAAATTAGTGGGATTCATAAAAAGTCTCAAATTACATTTATTTTGGTGTTTATAACATCAATTATGTCAATATTTCATTAATAAGATAATTACTGCATCATCATTGTGTCATAAATAAATTAAATTATTTAATGTCTAAAAATTACAAATAAAATACCATTGTGTAGGAACTCTTTTTAGATTTCTAATGAATATTTATAGTCGAATTTATCTTATGTATAACCCCATATTAAAAATTATTTACTTATTAAACTTTGATTTTAACTATTTTAACCCTTCTTTAAATAAATTAATAATAAATATCCTAATCTAATCCAAGTGGTCCTAAATGGTCATATTTTATTCCTAAGTTTGTTTTTGGTCTAATTTCACTTATCCAATAGAATTAGGACATGTGTTAGGGTAATAATAATATCATCTTTACCCTTAATTACCCTATTTACTTTTAACCGTGGGAAAAAAAAGTAAAAAGTTACTATTCACCAAAAAATTATTTTCATCTCATTGAACCACATTTTAGTCCTTGATATTAACCATGTCTCTCGGATTTTCGAAATTACACTCACAGAAGCGGTAAAATTATGTTTTATGAAAAATTCAGTTTTTTTAACAACCACTTAGTGGTTTCACTATTCATCAAAAATTGAAAGTTTTCAGAAAAATACCAAAATTTCACCGTAGGCTAATTTCGATATTCCGAATCCAAAAATGAAGTCCATTTTGAAAAATAAAATTTATAAAATTTCAAAAAGTGGTTATTACTATTCATAATGGCTAGTTTTAATAATATTTTAATAGCATATCGTTGTTTAGTGAAACTCGGTATTGCGTACGACGCAAGATATCGAGGAAGGTCAAGATTTCGTGTAAAGCATGCCAAGAAAGTGTTGTGTAGAAAAAGATTCCTTTGACTATTTATATAACATAAAAGTCTCGGGTGTTACAGAACAACCTTAGAGCGACCCCTCGTGGATCAGAGACATACCGATCCTATGTGGCTCAGATCCTGTGTGGGTCTTGTGGGGGTTAGTACCAATCGATCCTGGGAGAATCAGATCCTATGTGGGTCAGTGGGGGTTAGTACCTATCGATCCTGTGTGGGTCAGACTTCGTATGGTCTGCAAAAATGCCTCTCAATAGAATAACATGATCTAGCTTCTCGACTAATCATCTATACTCATTTTCTTTACTTATACCTGGTTTGAAACATGTCTATTGCTTTGTGCATTGTCATTGAGATCATGCTTTTTGTTATGCCTTTTTGGAATTCTGTGATACCTTCGAGTGTCTCGGGGTCCCTACTGATTATTGTTATACTCACCCCTACACGGGCTATGCCCGCACCTTGTTGTGTCTTGTGCAGATGACGAGCAGCTGGGCTGAGGATTGAGGGAGCCAAGACTAGGTGGCACATGGGGGAGATAGGATGATGTGGAGTGATGTGAAGATGATATGTACCTACACTTCAGGTAGGATCCTCAGTGGACGATCCAAGAGCTATTTTCTCATTTCAGTTGCACTTGTACTTTTCAGTTGGGATTGTATTCCGACCCCTTTAATTTCTGTACGCTTTTTACTAAAGTAGTTTAACTCATGGTTGCTTCTTGTTGTGTTCTTGGATTGTGTGTTTGTATAGGTTTAAAGGCAATGAATTCCCATTTTAGGGATACACCTTTTTGGTGTTAGTCGCCAACCCCTGACCTATGGAAGGTGGGCTTGGGGTAGTCACGACATGGGCCCCGGGGGACGGGCCATGATAGAATATTTAATTATTTTCTATTCCATCCATATCATTGAATATTTGTTTCTTATATGATGGGTTATATTGTACTCTTTCCCTTATTAACCATTTGATCACACAAATTATTATGTTTTATATTCTCCATGACAAAAATAAGGGATCAATGCATGATTTCATGTATATACAAGAATAAATAAATAATTTATCACTAAAATTTTCATTTTAATTTTATGTTTTCAAATTTAACATGATAAGAAATAATGTTTTTAGCCCCCCTTAAAATTTAAAACTATTCTATACTATTGGATGATATCTTTTGTGTCATGTGACAATGTTGTAAGATAACCACCAAATCTAGGTTACTAGAGTAGGGGTGTTACAATATGTATCATTGGATGTTTAGTATAAAAGTTGGGATCTAGATTTAGAAAAACATATATTAGATAATAAAACCATATGAAAGACTCTAAGGTTATGTATAAGTATTTGATAATATCATAATGTTTTGTTAAGGTATATAATGTGTGGTTTCCTAGTAATTAAATACCTATCTAGATACTATAATGTGGAATGGATATGAAATTGATACCTCTAGAGGTAAACACCTTAAAAAAGGTCATTTGAGTATCAAGATGATCTTTACTCAGTGCATGATGAGTGGGATTGTGAATGAACACATAGAATATCTCAGTGGATATGATTTAGTTTATTCAAACATTCTTTGTATTCTATTATAAAATAATTGAAAATATTTTTATGATTTGAAGATATCCCCAAAGACACTATGCTCATAATTATGTGATTGGATATGCATATATCGCCAATTTATGTTAGTTATTGTACTAGAATTGGAATTATTCACTATTATTCATAATTTTATAAGATAATATAGAGTATTCCATTGTTTATAAATGGTTTATAATGTAAGGAATGAATAACGTTTCAACACCCATAATTATTGTAGGGGTATCCTTCATGAGAAAATAAACATAACTAATGTAAGAGTTTTGAGGATTATGACTGTATTAGGATAGTTAAACCAAGTTACAACCAATGTTATTTCTTGTATGGAACAACCTATTGCTTCACAATATGATTCAATGATGTTAGACTACTTCAAGGAACAAAAATATCCATCCTTTAATTAAACTACTAATATATTGATATATGAACAATGAATCAATTTCATTGAAAATATATTTCTAGTTTCCAGAAGTAATAAAAGGGAGAAGGATATTCTGGCATTGTATTATTTAATGAGATATATTGGTCAATGGTGGTTATTGATTCAAAATAAAAACTAGCAGTAGGAAATAGAAAAAAATGGAATATAATACTTTTATATAGATATTATAATAAAAATAATTTCCTCACGAACAATGCTAATATATAGAAAACAAATTCCTCCATATATGATAGATGGAAGATGAATTTTTTACTGAGTATAAAGAAAACTTTACAAGATTTACAAGTCATGCCATAGAATTTTTATGTAATTAAAAATGTAAGATTGATCATTTATTTTATGGGATCAATCAAACACTACATAGGGAACTATCATATTAATCATTTTCATCATAATATTATATGGTTTCAATTTCTTTAGGGATGGAGAAAAAATTATATAATTTGTATATTTTAAATGTAAGTTAACATAAGAAGAGGAAAACTAATAACCAATAAAAAAATGAATGAGGTGAAGGAAAATAAAGGAAGGAAGAAACTTCCCACATGTGATAGTTGTGAAAAGAAACACCCTATTACTTTCATAGATATAATGGTACTTTTCATAACATGTGAAGTGAATGGACATTATTTAAATGAATTCAAGGGAAATAAATAATCTTAAAATTTCTACTGCTTCAACAATAATAAGATAGGGAACCATGAAAACTAATTCCAAAATCATAAAGGAAATTTATCTTCAATAATCCTAATGGTGAAAGTCCATGTTTATGCAATTAATACACGTGAAGTTAAGATCCTTTATATTTTGATAAAATCTACTATGATCATAAACTCCTTATTTTATTCTAGATCTATGCACTATTTTTAAATTTTCAGGTATTTTGAATAATCCCTTGATACTTTTAGGAAGGAATTTTCATTCAAGAAACCTAGTGGGAATTTGGTTATAATGAGAATATATTGACCATGTTTTGTAAAGATGAATAGATCTCCTCTAATATCATACCTGGATGTTAAACTGATTATTTTTATATAATATGAATCTTTTGGGTTTAATTAGTTTTTATTACATAGTAATTAGTAGATAAATCCAAAAAATAATATATATTGAACAAGTGGTATTGTAATTTAATGGATAATGTATTTTATGATTTTATGGGTTTTATTAATAATGTTTTAGGAATTATTGTATTAATTCGGCATAAGATGGTTTATTAATTTTGGTTTTTATCATAACTTTTTCTAATAATTTATTAGATAGGTGAAAAAACATGAAATTATTTTTATCAATATTATGATGAATTAAATTTTTATTTTTTTCTCTAGATGTAAAAAATTCCCCCTTTTCATTCATACATTGAATAAAAAGTGGAAATAGATTAAAATACGAAATTAATGGAAAACAATTCCACTTAGATAGTTGAAACGAATCATGTAAGTATATACTCATATAATTTTTGAAACTCAAGAAAGTGAAGATAAATCTATCTTGTTTTGTGTGGAAACTATAAATTAATTATTAAGGTACTATTTTGGATACATATTCACAAGTTAAATTATTATAAATGTAATGATATTTTTTATTTATAAAATAATAAGCTCTTAACTCTTAAACTAAAAAAATAAAATTTATGATAAAATATATTAAAATTTAAAAATATCTTCAAAATAAATTTAAATAGAGAGAATAAATTTTTTGTATGTATGACAGAATATAAAACTCCCATGATTTCACATTCCTTTAAAATAATATTATGTTATATACTGTTCACCACTTGAAACTCTGATCATAAATGAACTGTGAAATAATAATATTTAAATATTAATATTATAAACTATTACTTATGTTGATGGGAATGAATATAAATAACTAAATTATGAAATATATAAAACATTATTTCCTAAATACATATAATAAATTCAATCAAAAAAATTTATATTCATCTAATAGTTGTTACTAGGAAAAGTAAAAAAATTTCATTTTTACTATATGAATGTATTCTTTATAAAATGGGTTTAATGTGTTTTTTGTATGAATAATTAGAATTAATTTATACAATTTAATGAAAATATATTATAAAAAATGAACTTAATTTCATAAATTATCATGTAAATATCATCATAGGGTGAATATGTGATTTTATTTAAAAAAATATTTTATTTTTGGGTAAATAGTTAAAAATACCTATTTAACACGTACAAACACTTTACGAAATTATAATGATATAAGAATAAAAATAATTTTTAGAAAAGCATTTTCATGGAAACAATACATACATTATATATAATATAATTCATATAAAAATATAATTATAATCTTATAAATACGTTCTTAACATTTTGGAGATCTAAGTAATGTGTTTATTAAAATAAAAAGATTTTTTGGTTCTCCTCTATTAATCATGTATTTACAAGGTACCTTTCAGTTTTGGTTTAGTTTGAAATATAAAAAGTCTACTTTTATTTAAAACAGTATAATTTATTCCAATTGAATCAACATTATACATGGTTTTTTTGTAAAATAATTTTTATACTTAAAATACGCATTTTTTAAATGTTTTTTGTTGTGTGTTACAAACATATATTAAAAGTAGTTCTTACCACTTAAGAAAATTGAATATTATAAAAAGGATATAATTTTTTTAATCAGCATAAATTATATTATATTGTAACTAAAAATTAATTTTTTTCACATTGAATATTAATTGAGGTAAGTATTCTTTACTATGGTAAAGGTTAATATTGAATAAAGAGTTGTTAAAATAAAACGTTAAGGGTTAAAATGACCTAAACAGTTGACTAAATTCTATTTTTATATCATATATTGACCTTATTCCTCTAATATTTTATTTTCTTACAATTTTATCCACTTTAACTGAGTAATACATATAATATATAATAATATTTCAAGTATTTTTTAGATTTCTACCCACCTAACTTATAAAAGGTAACCTCATATCCACTCATATTCAACTATTTTTATCCAATTAGATCAGATACTCCCCACATAAATACCTTCCTATATTCATTATAAACATAAAAAATCTTGTATTATTCTTCTAATACAATCGTATAAAGGTTTAATGTGTAAGAAAATGGTGGATTTATAAAGAAGAGGTGTAAATCTTAACCGAGTTCTTTAATTTAATTTCTTTTTTATATATTCTTAATTTATATCCTACCCATAGTGATATAAAATCATATGTTTATTTTTTATAATAAAAATTTTATTTTTCTAATGGATCCACCTTTATCCACCAATTTTCTATCAAATTGAAATTAAAATCATCACTTGTGTGTACATATGGACTACCATGTCCACAAATCAATGTATTTAGTTTTTCATCTACAATATTTTTGGATGGTTTTTATGACGGATATAATGTTTAAATATAATATCTATGATAAAATAATTCTTCTTAAAAGGTATGATATAATCTACCATCTTATCCATCCATCAGTTGGAAAATGACAGCGTCTCTCATGCATACATGTGGACCACCACCTCTACGAAGCGATGAGATTGATTTTTATTTTATGACTTAAATAGATGGTAATAAGAATGGATTTAATGAGAAAATATTATATTTCTAATATTATTGTTATTATATAAAAGTGTATATTTATCTATAGAGTTTACATTTCATCCATTAGAAAAATGAAGTCATCGTTAATGCATATATACAGACTACTGTCTCCATGAAGTGACATGTTTCATTTTTCATGACCACATTCTAGGGATGTTTATATAATTGTATTCAATCAGTAATAATAAATAATATCTAATGTCTAATATTCTTTATATTATATATGAATTACCACTTTTACCTTGGTCATCCAACTTATGTTGTTTTTGGGATTATGAACTGATATCCTCAGAACAACCAACATGAACATATCTGATTTAGTAGCTATATATGGAATGAAAATTAATAAAATAAAAGGGATTTTTTTTAGGAAACAAATAAGGGAAAGGTATTGAATCAAGTAAATAATTAATATAATTTTATTATACATGATTTTTGAGCACATATGGCCAAGAATAAATCCAAGGTAATGGTTTATTCTACAATATCATTCTCATTTAAGATTTTTTATGTCTAAATTTAAGTTAATTTAAATTACATTATAATTCTATTTTAAACACCATATATTTTATTCCACTCTATTTTTTAATGGATTCAATATATTTTCATTTCATTTTCCTCTCTTTTGTACTTAATACGATCCATAACTTTTTATTGAAATTCGACCTTATTTCATCATTTGTCGATGAAAATTTCTTTCCATGTGCATTTTTCTTAAAATATTTTCAAGACTTATATTTTAAATGATATAATTATTATTTAATGTAATTTTCAAGGATATTTGACTTTATTTTTAATGTTTTAAAATAAATATTCTTGTCAATTTCCAAATGAGGAACTTCAAAATTCATACCAAATTTGTAAAAGGAATATTTTCTATAATGTTTACCGGATGAACAATTCTTCCTACCATGATGAATATTATTTTCATTGAATCTTAATTTAAAAGATTATATGGTTATTTTCAAAGAGAATAATTTTATAAAAATACTGGAAATTTATATTTGAAATGATATCAAAATAAAATGTTATATTTCTCATGTTTTCAAATAAACACTCAAAAGTTATTTTTTCAATATTTTTATCTCTGTCAGAATCGAGTACTTATTCATTTTCTTTACTAGGGACATTCTCCAATGATACCACCCACCTAAATTCTCCATATTTATTGTAATCACATTGTTTTATTTATTGACTAGAGAAAAATTTATCATTTCACATTCTAGTTTATAAATATAAATGTTTTTGTTGATTATGTATTGAATTAAAATTAATTTCCTTAGTGTAATGAATTAATTGGACTTATTAAGTGTGAAGGGGTACTCGTTTTTTCCCCTTGATTCATCGGTAGGTCTCTAGAGCCAAACTACTTGGTGTATTTGGAATATTCCTTACATAATTACCTATGATGTCTTGGCACAAGGCCATGTCAGTAAGATTATGATTTATAACATTATTAATTCTATCATTATGAAACTCATTATTGTTATCCATGTGATTATTTATATTATTATGTAATCTATTGAAATATTCCCCATTTATGATATTAGTTATATAATATATTTGATTATTTTTTATTTCTTGCATATTATTCATGATTTATTTATTCTATGATAGCTTATGTTGTACGATTTCCATTACCGGGATTCTAAACTCACCCTTTATTATGTTTTATTTCCCCAATTTTCCAAGAATGGATCTATTAGTGATTTTATAGATATACTAGAGGAAATAATAATGTTCTAACTAGAATTTTATGTTCTATTTCATTTTTCAAATTCAATGTAAGAATCATTGTTGATTCCTGCCAAACGACCATAAGAAATTTTAGGGTTGGAGAAATAACAAAAGAATAGGATTTGTTTTCTCCATAAAGGAAATATAGAAGAAGTAGGGATACAAGGAGATTAATCATCAGGAGCATGAAAATTATGTAACCATCAGTAGGAGTAGTGATTGTATAACCATATGATAATCATGTGAAGGGTTCATGTGTATTGTGTTATCTATCAATTGATCACATGAAATCCATCTAATGATCCTTATTAATCTCACAATGGATTCCAGATGAAGCCTTATTGTCATGAAAATCCCATCAATTGAGTCATTCTGATCATGTGAAATGCAAAGGGATCATACAATGAAAAGATAAAAATGATGGGATCCTTATGCAATGAGAGTTTATATATTTTTCTAGTGAAAAGGTTATGTGTTTTTCATGATATTTTCATTGATCATGCGAAGTCCCATTAAAATTATATCTTGATCTCATAAAGGCTTCCAGATGATCCCTATTGGTCATGCAAATCCCATTAGCTTATTCCTTTCGATCATACAATATGAAGATTAAAAAACTTATGAAAATAATGAAAAGGGTTAATGTGATGAAAATATAAAAATTATAGGATCCTTATGTGAATATATTTATATAGTTTTTATGGGAATAAGTTATATTCTTTACTTGATCAGTTTATTGATCACCTGAAGGCCCTTTGGCATGCCTGGTTGATCTTATTAATGCTTCAACATGAGACTTGATGGTCATGTGAATCCCATTAGGTGAGTAATTTTGATAATTAGTATCCTTGATGGACAACTTATGGGATAATTTAAAATGATTTATACAATACAATCTATAATTGAATGGATACTTATGTGAAGAGAGTTATATTATTTTTCACATTAAGTGGTTCTGCAGTTTGCATGATCAGTTAATTGATCACTTGGGGGGGGGGGGTTTAAAAAGATATAATTATCTTTAAAAGGAATACATAAAAGTTATAATGATCATGAGAAGTCTTCTAGACATGTTCTACTAGTCAGATGACATGTCAAATGATAAAAAAACTAACAATAGACGAAGCCATTCATAAAAAAAGATGAAAAAGATAGAATATTCATGAAATGGTTTTAATGTTGACTTTTATAAAAACTTTTTATTTGATTTACACGGTCAGTTAAAGAGTATATGAAACCCCTAATGACATATTAGACTCATCACGTGAATTCCAATAGACATGTCACATTATTTATATAAAGTCCTTTATATATTTCCCTTTTGAACATGTGATTTTCTAATGGAAAAATCCATAGGATTGATACAATAAAATATGAAAATGATGGGATCCTCATGAAAATAGAGATACTATTTTCTTCATGAGAATGGGTTATTCACTTTGCATGATTAGTTCATTGATCATGTAGAAACCCTCTAACTTGATAACAAGACATCTCAAAGGTCCCCTGACATGTCAACTAGATCTTGCAAAGTATATTTGGCATTTCAAATCAATCATGTGAAAGATATAAAAAATTTATATTTGATTACGAAAAAAACCATTTTGAAATCAAAAATTGATCATGAAAAATCTCTCTGTAAAGTAATGGGTTCATGAAATATGGTATTGATAGAGTGATCACACAATCACTATTTATCATGTGAACAAAGAAAACATCATTAATGACATGTAGTGGGAACATGAAAAGCACATGAAACCATATACCATACCCCTATTCCAAATAAGGATGATACATGATAGATAAGTAACATAAAAAGTTGACACATTTCAGAATATAAATGCATATAACCCCCCAACACATAGAAAAAACACACACAGAGACTAGATAAAACTTCTTGAAGGGAAGGATTGCATGATCTCAAGAATCTTCCACCTAAAAAATTATGGTGAGTGAATTAAGGTGTTAAATTATATGTGTATTCCATTCACATGATCATTTCAGAGATCATGCCAATGATATCTAAAATGTTAGTTGAATCATGTGAAGTGCCTTTGAAAAATCATCTTAATCATGTGTTGCCTCATTAGAAATATAATTGAGAAATATTTGGTGATTTTCCGGAAAAAGACTGAAAGTGATGGAATATTCTTGTGAATAAGGATATATTATATACCACATGAAGGACATATACACTTTGCATGATCAGTTCATCGGTCATGTGAAGGAACCCTAGACATTCCATCTTGGATAACATTATAAGACTCATTCATGTTTTCCGGGCTCACTCAATGTCTCTAGGCTAGTCATGTTTGATCAAATGATAGCCCTTGGACATGTCAGTTGGTTCACATGTCATACATTGGATATGATAGATTAATCACATGATGTCCCTCAAATATGTTATCTTTGATCACACGACATACCCTGAACATGTTAGATAGATTCAAGTGAATCCCTTAGTGCTATTAGATATATTCATGTGAATCCCTTGGATATTTCACCTAGATTCATGAAAAACCCTTATACATGTCATCCAGGTCGACACGACACACCCTAGAAATTTACTCTAGGTTCATGCAGAGCCCCCAGACATGTCATCCAAGTTCATGTGAAGCCCTTGGAAATGTCATCCAAGTTCACATGACACATCCTATACATGTCATTTAAGGTCATGTGAAGCCCTTGGGAATGCCTATGAGAAGTCCCTGTACATTATTCAAGCATCCTCAGAAATGTTAAGAGGACATCCACAAACATCCTTAGACATGTTAGACAGAAACCCCTAGGCATTTCATCCTTGTCCAACTAGAATACTTGGATATATACTCTCAAATCATGTGAATTCCCAACCATGGGTTTTTGGATGAGAATTCCCCCATAATATAGGAAACATACATATTAGACCAGGTTCATACACTCATATAACCATATTTTTATTATGGGACCCCTAATCCATCGAAAAATGTTTAATAATCTACTAATTCTCCTCACTATTAATCCTTCCAAGGATAAGTGTTGGATATTTTTCATGGTCATACAACTCAATATAAGTCCCATGATATTACTTTTACTCTTGTTAATAAGACTTACCATATGTGTGTCTGTCATTCTTTGTTTTCCATCATTGGGCTATAGAATTTGACTAAATTATGAGGACTCTAATTCATTACCACATAGGATATATAGGATTCCACCCTAAAGCCCAAGCTCCATACCAATAATTCCCATAGGTATTCTTCAATGCATAAGTCCCACATCCATATGTAGTGTGTCTGATCACTTACTGTCTATTATTTCCCACATCATGAATTACTCATGCGAGTTTAGGTATTTTTAATGATCATATCACAAGCATCACAAAATTACCCTAATCAAGGAAACACTAGTGTGTAATATCCAGTCAATAACATGAGATTAATTATACATTATGTGGGAATCTACCATGGTGTATGTCCTTAAAGAATTACCGTATTGATAAAATCTATGGAAATAAACCTCATGAGTATTAATTATCTATACTCACCCATCAGTGTGTTCCTGATAAACTAAAATACAAATACTCAGATTCCTGTTATAAGATGAATATGTAGGAATCCACCCTAAGGCTCAGGATCCACTCCCAATGCCTTAGTTCCCTCATACACATTCTTTCTACATGATGCTATACTGAATGATGCAGTATTGTCATTTGACCTAAAAAGTATTTCAAAAAAATTATATAGTATTTGATTCTTGTTATCACATGATACGTAGGATGCCTCTTGGAGGTTCAATCTCATCCAAGAAACACCAATCACCTTTCCGAATGGTTGTAAAATCTAGAGTTCATCGTTAAAAAAATCCACAACACAAACAGTCACCCATTTCTTATAAATAATAGGAATCAGATTGAGAATTTATGATATATACAGAGAGAATCATTGATATAACACCCTTATGCATGTATAGGGATTCAACACCTTATTGTTTTATTAGGGTCAATAATCCCATATATATATTTGGGAAAGATTCATGAACATTTCGTAAATATATAATAGATTCACGTAATAGGAAATAATTCCCCCCAAAGGGTGTGATGTGCCTGCCCTACCATCCTCTTGAACAGTGTGAGTTCCTATGTGTCATTGGGTTTGAAACCCCAAATGATCACTTACCTTTTGAATGTAGGTTTATAACTTGATATATATGTGAGAGTCATTGGGAGTTTCCATGAGAATCAAAAAATGGTGAACTTGAAATGAATGATTATGTAAACATACTTGACCACCCCCAATCAACCACCAGGAACCAATTTTCATTGGATGAAAAAATTGTGAAGTTGAAGTGAATATAGAAAAAATAATATGAAATTGGTTTTCATAGATTAGGACATTTTTATACACCTTTAAATAGAAGAAAATGGTCAACCTGATGTGAAATCATTCAATAATAAAACATAATCAGGGTTTCCATGAGATAATCCATTCCCCCATGCACATTCCATGATAGAATAAAGGTTGAACCAGAAAAAATAATGAATAATTATGTTAGATGTGAGTAGATAATTGATAATGATTCATACAAAAAATAATGAACTAATTGGAGACCATGTTCCTTGTTCTCAAAAACATCATCCTGAACCGAGATCATGTTATCATCAATATAATACTATGGAAACTCATCTCCAATAGAAACCTTGGTAGGTCCCAAAATAACATCACCCACCTAGCACCTTTAGCTTCGGGCATGGAACATGATGGGTTGGGAATACCACCAATGTGGTATGATCTCGACCCTTGAGACTACATGTAGAGGTATCTATACTCTAAAGCTTATAAGCCCTCCTCATTCAAGGAAAGCTATAATGTTACATGTGACACCTTTCAACACTTCCTTCCACATTGGAAACCTATCCCTAGAGTGTGAAAATGACCACCAACATTATCTTAGGAAGCTGGACCAAGAAGCTGACCTTTGATCCATCCTGATTTAGGGGTTTCTTAGAAGGGCTCCTACCTGTCGCTATTAACAGAAAAATCATATCAATGTCCCCCAGTCACCTATTGATTGAATTACTCAATTAGTCACCACCCTAGACACTCATGCATAGGTTCCAATGAAATCTCACTATAAATATCAAGCTATATACCAAGGGGAGTGGGCCCATATTTATACTTCCAATGAATAATCTCACCGTCATATTCCAGTGGAATATGACAATTACTCTCATATCCTTGCTCACCAAAATCATGTATTCATACATATTTCAATAGTAAGCATGTGAGAGGCACAAATCCATTCCCCCCATATATGAAGACCATCAGCATATCCCAATGGAAAAATGAAGACATGATTGGGATTATACCCCACTTCAATTGAAGATATATGTACATATATTTGGAGATTGAGAACATGCAGACCTATATTCCTACACATACTATGCTAAAATGTCACTACATTCTAAAAATAATAGAACAGATCCACCAACATAATATAGTAAAGGTACATATATAAGGATACACACATATCCCTATCCCAACATGCAGAGTATTTTATCACCATGGTCATCATGAACAAGTGGATAATTTGAAAAAAGTGTACATTCATTCTCCCATTGAGGAGGATTATCGATATAGTTTGATAAATGAATAGGCACTGGACCAGGCTCATATCCTAGTTACAACTAGGTATCATGAAACATGTTTTTAATTCACCTCAGGACAAGTACACATTCATTTCAAATAAAATCTAGCGACATATTACCAAGGAATATTATCAGGATTATATGCCTTATCCAACCGTGGTTTGTCAGTACAATTTAGAAATCACCTAATAGAAGTACCACAACCCTACCGATGGAGATACTCATCACATTCTAATATCTTATAGGAGGGAGGATAATATCCCTAATTCCTCCAATAAAATAATTCAACATCATCATTAAATGACTATACAAGATGGGGCTCAAACCCATTCTCCCATTACGGAGGTTTTCTAAATATTACAATAGGGAATGCAGAATTAAATAGGGCCTATACACAAATTTCAACCATGGATAATCAACATAATCTGGTAAACACCCAAAGGAAGGATAATGTCCCTATCGACAATATAAAAGTTCATTTGTATACTGTAATAACTCATTAGTAGTGCAATAATATTCCCACAACAATAAATAGTTGTCAATATATTAGGATGAAAATCATGCATCAATATCATATTCCCGATCAATCTCAAAAGGTACGTCAACATATCCCATCCATGACACATGATGAGGATCATATCCTTGAGTTTCCCATTTCTAGTGTCCTCAGGGCTGAATAAAACATATATGAAATATCATGAGGGTATCCTAACTCTTTTTCAAAATTAGATGGTGACAACTAATTCGATAGTCCGCCTCGTGGTAGTATAAAGATGGATAAAAAGGATGTTATTCCTGACATTTTTAGTGGAACAAATTCCCATGGTAACATCTCTCCTAGAAAATCAAATCCTCTCATTCCCCAAGAAACTTCATATAATGAGGTCTGTGAAACACTATAGTTTACTATATATATTTCCATAAGAAATATTAGTAGCACTTTAACATAGTCATCTAAAGTGACTGATTAGAAATATTTGTGGTATGACTAGGTAGAGGCATATACCCTTAATGGAGTAGAAGTTGATATGGATTTGTGGAGGGAGTTGGTAAAAAACAATGACCAAACTATGTTTTGTACCATATATATCTCTGAGTAAGAGGTATTAGATTAAATGAAGGAGGAGTGCAAGCCTAACTTATACCAAAATATTTGGGTGACCCATCAGCAATTGACAGCTAGAAACCTCCCTTATTAAGAATATGAGGGTCATCTCCAAATCATAGATACACCTTGTTTTTAGTTGGACATGTATGAATTCTCTATATATCACCATCAAAGACCATAAGAGTATAAAAAACCTTTGGTATGTTTTCCTCCACTTCATGAAAACACTTAGGAAACTAATTACCATATCCCCATTAAAATTACATATATGAGGATGGGGAAACTATGGAGAATTATACTCCACTATATCCATATGCTAGAAAAACACCATGGATGTAGTATCATGTAATCTCATAGTCATAGGATAGATCATTGGACTAGGTAACATGTGGTCCAATTGTTCAATACAATGAAGCACCTCCTCTTTAAGGATACAAAATCATCACAATCACAGATAGAGAGGGATGCTAGAAGAATTCTAAGATAGACCTCTAAAAAAAGAGAACACATATCAAATGAAGATTTTGAGGTTTATGAATACCCAAAAAATTCTTCAAATAATTTATTCCAACCAAAAAATTCTATTTAACTTGGTCAATACATGAATGAGATTGCACTGAATTAGGAAGATCACTATAGTAGCCGCTATGAATGATTTCAAGATGCAAACCTATCCTGTAGGGATGGGGGAATTTTTCCTCAATTTCCAAAACAATGTTCATCACACCTAAATAGGGTCCTGATGTAAGTAGAAGAAGAACTAGATCAACCTCATCTATATAGATATGGGGGGATTTTATCACAATTTTCTTTACATGAGCCATCAGATCCTTGAAAATAGGATCATAAAGTGTCAATAGTGTCCCTTAATCAACCCAATCACATAGGGATAAGGGAATTTTTATCATTATCATCACCACAAATTGAATCAGTATTTTTTTAGTCTATACGATCAATACCGATGGGTGACATCTCAGTCATTACTCTCACTATGAGACACACCTCTTTATTTATGGCCCACTTTTCAAGTACAATTGGAAACTACATTACGGTCACTATTCACAGGATAAGGTGAGTGGACTATTTGTAAAATTATGTCAATCCCTATAAGGGTCATAATACAAGATGGCCTAATAAGACTAGGGGAAATGGAAATGACCTTGATGGAACCCTCAATGTAGAATCAACCTGTGTAGAACCACCCTATTGCATAGATATTGATGAGGTAACTATTGTTTCATTATATACTTTAGTGAATGTAATCACCATCAATCCAAAAAATGGGTCATACTAAGATTCAAACTTAGAGGGACATAATAAGGAAATCATACCTCAAGAGGTAGGTGATCCGGATGACAATACAAAGGTTGCACGTTCACGGAACTAGAGAAAGATCCCAAACATGGAACCTATGAATGATGAGTTTCCACCACATTATGGTATCTATTTCACAGATAAAGGGAAAGGTTAAGATACATCCCACTTACCACCTATAGGATCGAAAATATCTTACACAGAGGAATGAGTATCACAATATGAGAATGAGATAAAAAACCCAAGAAAACTCATTAAGGAACTACTCAGGCGAAATATTCCTTATTGGTATCGCTTAAAAAACATATATCCCTCCCCACACACATCAGGAGAGATCTAATTCATCTTAAAGCAACACCTTTTATAATAATATCATCTCTTGATCTAAGAAACTGGTCTTTATAAATAAGTAAGTTGAGGATGATTATGAATTTCCTCTATTATGAAGGCAGCCACCCCCGAACCGGGGTGATTATCCAGTCATGTCTTGGATCGAGAAAAAAAAATGAAAGTAGGTCAACTGTATCTAGACTCGCCCACTCCTTATATATAATAGGTCGTCTAGAGAGTGATACCAATAGAACTCCTCAACACCATCGAATCACTAGATACTTGACTGGAATCCAGGAAGGGGAGTTACACCCTCGTACAACCCGAGAAGAAGTTGTATCCTGAATGGTGTATAAAACATTTCCCCTAAAAATTTCAGAAATCCTATATTCTCAATCCTTGATGGAACAAGATATCTATGACAATATCTCAAACACTTTCTGTCATAATACAACCCTCTGATGGGACCTAGAGACCACAATAAGGGAACAAAACCGAGATGTTTGATAAAGAATCTCGTTGGGCCAGCATTTATTTGGTAAATAAATTCTTACATAAGGATCCATTACGGTTGGGAATATCTTCTTCATCCATTCCATAATCAATTTAGGTCTATATCAAGGAATTAATCGATTATCAACCTCACAATTTATAAACAATGCAAAAAATGAGAGGATTTATGACTTCATCGTCTGATGGAAAGGTTTAACATTTTCACTCTATATACCACTATTGAAATAGTAATACTAGAATCATTGTGCTGAGATCCTTTAATAAGAGCTTCAAAAAACATTGATTCTAATGAAATAACCTGGTAGATTCATCAAGTTTGTGGCACATGGTCTAGAAGATGTAATTTTGATAACTTAGGGAAAATCTCAACCAAAACCCACGACACATTAAAAAAGTAATGGTAAGGTTGAGACTACTACTATTACCCTTAGAACAGATAATGTGTCCATAAAATCACCCAGGTAGGGTTCAAATCGTTCGATTCCTCTTGCCGAGTGGTAGTAGTAGCAAAACTGCCCTTGACCTGAGGTAAAGTGAGATCGGGGTCACCCATGATTCTTACAATGGATGAACAAAGTGTATTCCATAAAAATTCTATGGGTTCCTTTTTATTTCTTCATAGCTATGGAAAAAATCACCCTCATGGTACCACAGCCTAGGAAACCCAATTAGGTCAATGCCAGTTACAACCTTAACTACTACCTTTTTCATAAGAGGCTGGGTTACACCATCTAGGAATAGGTTGTCTTCAAATACATACTTTAGAGTATAGTTTATTATTTATAAGTGATAACAGGATAAGCCTCAACATATGTGACAGGTATGACCATCACCCAACTAGAAAAAGTGGGTGACTTAAAAAATTTCCGTCTTGGCATGAATATAAATTTGATAACTTGATGACTCATAAAATGGTCAATAGATGCCATTCCACCCTAAATTAATATATTTGTAGATTGGTAACAATCCTAACACCTAGGGATATAGCATGGAATGTAACTCTTATAGGAATACATTATAATATGATATTGGAAAGAAACATAAGATAAAATTTCATATCAGACTTCCATACAAACTCCGACCCTTACAGATTTCATTCCCTTAACATAAAAAGAATGAGCACCACCCTACCTAATATTAACCTCATCATATGACAAGATATTTTTTGGTTCTATTAATTTTCTCACTCAATAGATCCCTTATGTAATCATGAATACAAACCTAAGTATGAGTTCTCCATATCTGACTTGAGAACAAGAGGCTAATGATGCAGAACCCGAGGGTACATGGGATGACAAGAGCATAGTTGAGCCCAATATTCCAATTACATCCCTACCGAAGCTATATAGGTGCCCAAGACACAATGTAAATAACTTCAGAAATCCCAATATAAGCATGGAGATTTCCAAAATCCCTTAAACAATCATTTAAACCACATAATTTATAACAAATGACTGGACGGTGTGAGATTGTATGATCATCCCAAATAAAGGGGTAGTCCATCACGACCTATGCCACTTGAAACAGATGGCCCCTCAACCTCTCCCCAAGCATCAAGATTTTACACCATAGACACGAAATATCCTAAGCTACATTATAGGGAGTATCCCCAAATTGGGTAGGATATACCTATGGTATAGAAATTTTACATTCTAAAACAGTTGACAGTTTTACCAACCAAAATCTTAATCATTAACGATCTCCATCTTTCAAAAGAACCGAAGGAGGAAATCATTGAGGCCCTCTAGTGCCCAGTGGATTTTGAGATGGAATTATCTGCAACCAAGGTTGACCGAGTTGAGATGACAATAACAAAATTCCATACCACAATGCTGTTCATGGAATATGACTAGGAATATGTAATATTGGGACATATCAGACCCATGTATATTTTAGGAAAACATGATAATGTCAACATATGAAGGGATCTAGTTAATTTTTTTGGGGATCAAAATTATCCTAGTCTAGACCCTCCATGGTTTGGAATATAAAAAGGGTAAATTGTATCTAAAAAACTATCCATTCAAGGGAAAGATAAGTGGGAGAAAAGACCTCAAAAAAATATCAATCTTTAGGCTATGGTTAGGTACCTCACATCTAATAAAGAGTTCATGGATATCCAGAAAGACACAACATACAATGAATTTCCTAGAAGACCTTGTCTTCATATACGTGTGGTATTACCTTAAATTTTTCATGAATGATTGAAATACCCAATAAATAAAAAGGTTTGTATACTACATAATGATAGGTCCCACATTGAGTTTTGAGATTCCTTATTTTTAGAGGCATGTTTCTTTAAGAGTGATGGAATACATCCAATAGTGGATGCTGCTATACAGGTTTCCACTCCTAATGGCTGGGGAACCACACTTATGAATCCATAGATAATTCTCAACAATGATTTTGTTCTGACCATAAACATTATAGATACACTAGAATCAATAAAAACATATTATCGTGAACAAAACATATCACAACTCAGGTATATGTTATAGTAATCCTTCTTTATAAATTCAGTTAATCAAAGGTAAGTTGGACTAATTCACTAATGGGATCTAATAATTTACTTTTGTCATTATAAAACACTTGAAAATGATCCCAAGACATTTTTTTTAATTTTGGATTTCCATAACTCTCTTACCCTTAGTAGCAACATAATGGATGAAAACAAATCCTAGAATATCTCTTTGATGGATCTGGTAGTTTAAGATGTCAATGTCTCTTATTTTGACCTCTCTTATCTTGATTGGGTTAGATATTCTACTAAATTAACCAACATGATTGAAAATTCCCCCATAGACACGGAAATGGAATAAAAATAGGATGACATTTAGAATGACCACCCACCACATTTTTGGTGGGAATATCTACCACCATCGATGAGAATAAAAAATTTAATCTAAGAATAAAAGAAAACCTACAACTTACGTTAATTAGTTTCACAATGCCACTTGAGGAGAAGGATATTCACATATCATTTCTAATGTGGTATATGTACATGTTCACTTGAAATTATATAGAGTTTCCCGAGATGAACCCCAATGTGGCTACTCATCACCAAGGCTTTCCCGATGACCATCAATGTTTTAAGAAGGAAAACTAGAGAATGAATCTATCTCATAATACTAACATAGAATTTAAAGATGTAAAATTTATCAAATCATACTTTTCTTGAGAGGAGTAGTACCCAAAATGGATTTTTAACACTATCCCAATCAAGAAAAAGAATAGGTAGATCTAGGAATGTATTGATTTCAGAGAACATAATTAAAACTGTCTAAAAAGTGACATCCCATCACCAATCACAATAATTTTTATCAATTAAACTGTTGGTCTATAATGTATTTCCTTTATTTATTTGTATTAGGTTATAATCAAATAAAGATTCATTATAATGATGAGGGACTCACTAATTTGAGATCACCTTAGATGATATTTTTCTACCAGGTTATTCCCTTTGGATTAAATATTGTTGGAACATATTAACAACATTATATGAATCATATATTTAATCTCTTATTAGGATGAATTAGTGAATATTATGTTGATGAACTATTGGTAAAATCTCAATAGTTTTGTGATAACCTCATTGATTTCCAAAAAAAATCAGAAAATTAAAGAAGCTTGGTTTGAAGACGGACCATATGAAGTGTTATTTGAGAATAAATTTTGTGAAATTCCATGGATTTATGGTATACCATTGTAGAATTGATATATAGAAAATACTAGTGAAATCCTAGAAATTCCATTACCTTGAAATCTTAAATATCATAGGGGGATCCAAGGGTACCTCACTTATATTCGGTATTACATAGACAACCTAGATTGAAAATCTCTCACCTTCATTAATTTAATGATGAATGTAGTCACCTACTAGTGGGACAAGGATTTCCAAAAAAGAATTCAAGAATCTCAATAAGTACCTATTGAATAAAATAGTCTTGATGCTTCTATTTGAAGGAAATACACTTATCCTATATATGGACACTCTAGAGTGATCTTTTGGTGTTGTCCTCACATAGAAAAGTGATACAAGGAATAAAAAAACATCTAATATCATAGTAAAATGATGATAGATACTGAATCATGATATTCTAATATTTAAAAAACTACCTCAGACTCATACTTGAAGTAAAATAGCTGAAAACTTATATGCCACATAATGAAGTCCACCTAGTCTCTTCTGTCAACCCACCCAAGTACATTCTTGTCCCCATATATTAACTGGGTGTTTGTCCAAGTGGGTGGTTATCCTAAAATAGTATGGAATCCAATGCGTGTCATAGAAGGAAGTTAAATAGAAGGACTTGGCTGATTTATTTATGACACATCCCAACCCGAAAAACTGACTAGTGGACACCGAACTTATAGATGAAGATATTTTTATTCCCATGAAACTCCCTAAACATGGAAAATATATTTTGATGATTCCTCCTAAATTCTACTTATAAAGATATTGGAATACATGAAGCTCAATAAGGTTGGTCTAGGGATTGTATTTTTTTCCACAGGAAAAGAAAATTACCCTATAATTTTCCAATGTCCGAAGGCTTCACAAATAATGAGGCAGAATACCAAGCCCTGATTGTTGACTTGAATCTATAACTATATTTATAGACAACATACCTTAATATAAAAGGGGGATCAATGCTAGTAATAAAATTTAGAAACTGTGAGTATGCCATCATGAATGATTAACTGGACCCTATCATCATTTATTTTAGGAGATAAATGGTGAAATTCCCCTTTGAACCAACACAACATCATTTCCCTCAATCACAAAAAACTTATGTCGACACACTATCCAGTGCATCCACAGTCATGTCCAATCCTAATAATGATGAAGTGGTTTTCTACATCACACATAGAATGATGGTCTCACCATTCACCATCTATGACATGGAGGAACCAATCAGGTGAACACTACCCCAAATCATTATGAGATGATATTCACCCCTGGATGGATGGATCCTATAATATATTATCTCTAAAATGGGACATTCCCATTAGATCAAGATAAAATAGAATAGATTTGATTTCAGGTAGTGAAATTCACCCTTGAGGATATGCCAAATGAGTATAAATCCATCTATAAACAATTATTCTATGGAATCCTCCATATATGAATTGAAAATTGAGAAATTCTTACCATCATGGAAGAAGTTGATGAAATCTCCTGTGGTGATCACTAGACTGAAACCAGAATCTACCACCAAATTAGGGTACATGGTTAGTACTAGAAAATAATGATATAGTAATATGTGTAATTCAATAGGAAGTTTCAATCATGTTAGATTATTTAAAACATCATCCATTAGTCCCTATAGTTACTTCATAGAGCTAAGTATTCCTGGATGTTTTTTGTGCAGGGAATGAATGTCATGGGGTAATGTTTCTAAACCACAACTAAAGAAGTTTAAATACAACCTTACTTATACCCACTTAATTTATAAAGAGCCTAAGGTCATTTTCATCAAGGAAGTTGGGATGAATAATATCATCAACATTGTATTGTTTAAAGTTTTCACCTGATTCAATGTCCCTCACGTGATATGGACGAACAATGGAACCAACCTCCATTATTCCAATATTAATAGACTATATTAAGAATAAAAACTCAATTCCATCAATTCAGCCCTATCATGCAATGAAAAATGGATAGATGGATGCCTTAAATAATACTGTATCAAATATGCCCAAAAAATGGTGATAATGATAGGAATAATTGGTAAAACAATCTCCTTTAGGCTTTATGGGCTTACCATTCCACCACACATAAAACCATGAAAGAAACCCCATATTCATTAGTTTATGTGAAAGAGGTTGTTTTTTATATCAAATTCTATTTTACAATTCTAAAAATAGCTATATATAGATAACTCTCAGATGATGAAAAATCACAAAAGAGGCTGGATGAGTTAGAATGACTCAATGAGAAAAAAATTTGTACCCTGCAAAAAATAAATGTTCATTAGAATCAGATTACATAAGGCCTCAATGAAATGTTTCAACTCCACCTATTCTTCCATGGATAATTGGTGTTGGTTATCAGAACCCTCATGATACCATGGAAGATCCGGAAAAGTTGTAACCCAAGTGGGAAGGGACTTACATTATACATAAGGTTTATTCCAACAGAGCTTACTCATTAGACATGAAGTATGAGGATCACACTAGGCCCCCAATGATGTGAGGCTTCTAAATAAGTACTTCATATGACTACTATAATGAAATAAAATTCTATCTGTAAAGACATCATACTATATTTCATTTTACATCCTTACAACATGACATTAGAATCCATAGAATACTTCCTTAATCCAAGATGTTAAATTGCAGAGAATATGTCCTTACCACATAATGTTAAAATCCATAGAAGATTTTACTTCAAGGATGATTCATTAAAAATGAGAAAGATCCGTGTAGTTGAAAAAATTATGTACCGCATCAATATGTGTGATTCATATCCACATAAGGTACTTTTCTACGAAATATGTGTAGCTGGATTCCTGTTTCTATTGGATATGTAGCGACACCCCAATAAAAAATTATGGGCTCTGCCACAATAAATATAAATATTTACCCCTCCCTACATATGAACCAGATCTATGTGGGGAAATTTATAATGAACTAAATATGTCTTTATTCCTATTTCTCTAGGATATTTACTGATTCTCAGTTATGAAATTTTGGTCCCAACCACAATATAAATGAAAAAATAACCCCTCTTTTCAAATGGGTCAAGCCTATATAAGGAAATTTCCTTATCAATAAAAACATGTTTCTTGATTCCTACTACCACATGATACATAGAAACTCCCAAATCAAAAATCATAGACCCATCCACAATGTGATAATTTTTTTTCGCCCAACATAGGAAATAGAACAGTGCAATGATTTTTCTCTATAAGAACTGCATGTGGTTTGATCCCGATTATCATAGAATATGTAGTGATTCCCAGGTCTCAAGTCTTGGGTCTAGGTATAATATATTTTTTCCCATTTCATAGGATATGGGTCAAACCTACATAGGGGATTCTGTAGAAGAACTACATGTTGATGGATTCATCTCATCAAATGATACGTTGTGATTCCAGGATTCTCCATACCAAGATAAGCCACAAGATTCAATCACACCCAATCATGTCCCTCCTTGATATTCAAATCAATATAGAGGCTGATGTTCACATTAAATTGTGAACACCCACACATATTATCATTAATGAGCTACCATATAACCCAATCAACTACCAAGTTATCCCCTATTTCTCACATAAATCCTGACTCATGCATGCTTAAGGAACCTAGAAAGCCACAATGAATTGCACAATCGAGACATGTTCAAGATAGGGAACTACAACCATGTTGCATGATGTTAAACTGAATAATGATATCCCAGTCTCATGATGTTAAACTATATGAAAACATCATTGACACATGACATTAAAGTTCATGCCAATTTCCAAATCAAATGAAATTAAACTTCACCACAACATCCTAGTTTCATGTCTATAAACTACATGGAAAGAGGTATTCATGTCAAAAATATCTTCCTTGTGATGACTGTGCATTCAATAATTGAATGTTTTGTCCCTTCTCTTTAAAAACGTGTTCATTGCACATTTGAATAGACTTTAGGGTGCTCAAACCCTTCTTGAATCTTATGTTATCCATGGAGAAACTTCATATCTTTGATATATGAGTTGATACCAACCAATTACCTTACTTGATATTCATCTCTTGAAATCCCACAGACATCAAGACCACATAATCTTGGTTATCCCCTGAATAAAACTGGTTACATGGACTAGATAATCAAAAGGGACCCCCTAGGATTTTATGGTGAATAAAATAATTCTCGAAGATTGTTCTTAGTTGACGTTATGGACCAATATTATTTGATCCCATTAAATCTAGGATCTATTTTCTTAAATTCTTGGAATATAGGCTTCTGTCCTTAGTAATGTTCAACCTGTACCCACCAGACCTCACCTCCTGTTGACTCTGATATTATTGGGTTATGATTTACACTTCCAATAACCCATATATTCAAGAGGATTATGATGCCCATAATGTTAATAATCTGTTCATCATACCTATTTTTAAATAATTATTATGAAATTTTATTCTTGTACCCTTTCATTTCAATGTTTTTATCCCCTATGGAGACCTAACATCCATGAGTTTCTAAATCCCATTGGACACCAACTTTTCCACCATAAAAACTTAATGACCCCTTTTTATTTATGAATTTATAGATACCTTGAGAGAATATTATATTATCACTTAATGGGCCTTGTGACCACATCCTCCTTGTTCTCCATTTTATCATATTGGTAATAGTGATAGACCAGTCCCAAAGGGACGTTTCTATGATTCAATAGTGAATAAAAAAATTCCTAAGTGCTTGTTCCTAGGGGATGTTTTTATTTCTATGTGGACCCCTCTATAATTAACTAGTGAAGAACACAATCCCTAAGAGATTATGCATGGGGATATGTTAGTCCCAAAGGAAAGGTCCCATTAATCCTAATAGGTGTTTCTCTAATGGTGTGACACCAGTCCTACCAATCATGGAATGATAATTCTTGATATATGAATTTAAATACATGATTTATTTTATTCTTCTTACCCATTTCCAAGAGGTATTAAGAATATGTCATTGTTTAATTCTCTCATAATAAAAGCCATAGTGGAAAGATTCTAAACTACATATCATTTATATAATAACTACATTTTCTTTGATTCCTATCACTAAAGGATACATAGTGATTTACAAGTCTCCAATCATGGTTCTATCCATGATGAAATGATAAAATTATACTTTCCCATGAATGGGATTGATCTATATAGGGAGATCATATGAGAACTACCTAAGGATTTATTATCCTTATCTTAAGATATATAGTGACGCTCATATATCAATTTCTATCTTAGCCCAAAATTATTCCATACATGAGATCTAGATCCATATATAAGCCTTTGGAAAACAAGATGTATGTGCCTGAGAATAATAGTGTCCATTCACTACACATAATCCTGATATCTTTTGATAAATTTATCTTGAAGAGATACATGTGGATTGATTCCTATGCTCCAAAGATACATAGTGATGTCAAGGTCTACAATCCTAGACCCAACTATGATTCAATGAAAGAAATACCCCTTCCCTTACATATGGATCATTCCAGAACATGGGTTTCTCTAATAATATCTACAAGTGGATTGATTCCCAGATTATGTGTAAGGTAGTGATGCTTAGATCCTCTATGTCTAGCCTAATAGGGAATTCCCATGAACCCCAATTTTGTCCCTCAATGAGAACCATTTTTGCGTGATTCTCACCTAATGTGAATACCTCAACATATTCCCTCTCATGGATTCTTACATGGATCAATCGACTGTCTAATATTCTCATGTTTCCCACACAAAGCATAAATCAAGCGAGATTCAAGATCCTAGAGAACTACTCAAACCATCACAATTGAGGTGTGTTATATCTAAAGATAAGGAACCATTCCCTTTTCACATGATGTTAAACTTCACAATAAGTTGTATTCATGTTGAATAGATCATACCCTCTTATAATTTTGTACTAAAGAATCATATGTTTTATGTCATTGCCTCGAAATGTGTTCAATACACTCTGGAATATCCTTTAAGGTGCTTGAACCCTTCTTGAATCTTACAGTCATCATAAACCAACTTCATATATTCTCAACTTGAGTAGATACCAACCAATTCATTGAGTTGATATCATTATATTGGAAACCCATGGACCATTTTCCATCCCAATCTTGGTCCCCCTCTAGAAAATAGGTAACTTTGACTAGTAAATCCAAAGGGACTCTAGTAGGAGTCTCTGGTGAATAATGTAGCACCACAGAAATTATGTACAATGGATGTTCTAGTCTTAAAAGATTTTAACCCTTAAATATAAGATCTATTATCCTAATTTCACGAGATAAAGGCTATACACCATTAATAATTGATCACATTTACCAATCGATATTCACTCCTTGTTAACTCAGATATTCTTGTGTTATGATTTACACTTCCTATAACCCAACTATTCAAGTAGATTCATATACACTTTATGTTAAAAATATATGAATTATTACCATTTTTCGATGAAATATTATCATATCATATTCTTATACCCCTCCCTTCCAAGGTATACACCTCCCACGATGAACCAATTTCATGGTGTGAGTCAATCCTCTAAAAAATACATCCTAGTCACTTGACGTTAAACAAAATGACAATTTCCTAGTCATAACACATCAAACAACATGACATATTGTATATTCTATATGACCTAAAATTCCCCAGATCATGTCGTCATATCTATAAATCTATGTTGGAGATGAATTCTTCATCTCCATACCAGAATTAAATATAGAAATTCCCATTCCCTATATATGATACAAATCCTGTAGAGAACCCCATAGATGTATATGATGTTGAGGATCATGAATGAGAGATTTCAAATTCCCCCCACCAAGAAGATGATCTTGATCAATTCAGGGAGTCTTTTCTTGTATAAACAATGTGTTTCTTGATATCTAACCTATCAGCATACATAGTAACATCTGATATCCTTCAAACCTAGGTCTGGCTGTAAAAAATATATGTTTCCATACCCTTTTAACGTATGTGTCAAATCTATGTATAGGTGTTTACATAAAATAACTGATTTAGGCATGATTGGTGCCCTTACAAAATGAATAGGGGGACCTAGGGAAGTCTAACCATAGATATTTCATATGCCCCAAAGATCTGTTCCACCATAAAATTACTTAAACTTATTAAAGATATCCAAGTCATACAGACTCACTTATCCAATGTATGAATCAAATCAATGTACTAATTTCCTTCATTTGATATAGATATGTGCAGTATAGTATATTGTATATGGCTACCCAATAGTAATCTTATACCAGGAAAAAATATGATTCCCAAACTCCCTCAAAAAGTAAACAGTTTCCTTAAGGATATATTGCACCATTTCTTTTTGTCTGCCAAGTCCTTAAAATATTATGTTAAACTGTAAGGATAAAACCCTCACTAGATGAGGTTAAACTTTATGACATATGTATCCCCACTACATGACATTAAAATATTCAGGCCATCTCCCATAATAATTTCATATCAAAGGACCAAAAAATCCTTCCCTTGGTCAATAAATATTGGGGGTGCTTTAGTAATATTTTTTAACACCACATCCCATAAATTACAGCTTGTGTCTATAGTTCCTTAGATTATTTAAAATATTCCATGACCATTTGAAAAAAACATATGAATTCCAGGGACCCTTTTTGAATATTATTTTTTTCTTGGCTCTTATATATGATCCCCTAGCCCATCAACAAAAGTTTTCTATGCATTGAAAAAATGGATTCTGATTCTTATAATCCCTAAAATCGTCACAATTGAGCTCATCACCACTATGTGACATGTGATCATCCTCAAAATTAATGTCCCATATCATCACTCATGAATCTATAACTTTGTGCCATTATGTACCTCACCTTAATTCTCTATTCAGAAGGGATTTGGAGAAATCATAACCTAGGGAGTCCTACTTTGGATAATGTGTAACATGCCTTTGATACTAGGTCCACATGCATCATGAACCTAAACTGTTTTCACTTTGGTCCATGATGTATGTCCTTGAACTACAGCCTTTGATGGTCTAGATGTAACGCCCCGACCCCAGTTACCCAGAGTCGGTGCATTATTACATAATATTGACATTATCACAAAAGATCAAGTCTCGAAAGATCTATTAGTTTATTAGCCAGGGAAACACTAGATATATTCATAAGTCTTACATTACATCATAAGGTGAAAATTACAACAATAACATCTTGTCTCCATAGACCACACTCATATCCCCTCATACTATCCCTGCAGGTCCTTCATAAAGTACTTCTTCACATCTTGGAAAAAAGAAAACATAGAAAGGGGTGATCTCAGATGCTCAGTAAGGATAACAATATAGCAGAAACATTCATAAATGAACATAAACATTTCAGGCAATGTATAAGTCTAAAACAAATTCCTTTTAAACATAAACTTCATCATAATATGGAAAATACAAATCAAAATAATTCCATTTACTTACTCACATGGATATTCTACAAGTCGAATAATCACTTGCAATATCAATATCCACTTTCATTATGATGAAATGCATAATACCAGACTATCATAACCACATAATCAGGGCATTGTTCCAAGACTACAAATAAAATTTTGTCAAGGCCTTGTGCCAAGACACTAGTTTTTCTCATGAGACCTACCGATACATCAAGGAGCTATAGCAGGCTCCACCCATCACTTACTAAGTCCAATGCATTCCACATATGAAAAGGTTTAAACATAACATAAACATTCGTATTAAAAATAGCATACGAAATGTCAATAATTTATCCATAAAACATGAATGGTTTAAAAATAGCACATCCATAGTCAAACATAGCATAACTCATTCAATAAAATATGGAAGACTGTATTACAATAAATGAACCTTAATCAAGAATAATATCCAGTAAAGGATGTTGATATAGTTGAAAATGATCTGTAAAACTCTTTGAGAGAAATATCTCTTTTTGTGAAATCATTTAAAAGTAACACATCTATAAAGGAATTCATTTAAAATATATTTTTTAATCAAAGTGTCCCATACCACTTTGAAACTTTTGAATGAAATTAACATTTTAAAACAATCATGTCCATATAAATAAATCCTTGAAATCATTTTCAAAACATGGACATTACTGAGAATGATTTAGAAGAATGAATATTTAAAACATTTAAAATGATGTTTTAGTTAAATAGTCCTTTTAAAATAATCCTTTTGAAAACTCTTTTATGAAACATGGATATGGATAATAAATATGTCCTAGAAAATACTTACACATAAACAATATCGGATAATAATGAGATTGAGGAATTAACCCTAACCTTGTACTTTTTCTTGGTAGAGGGTACGTTAACCTCCTGTATAATGGTGAAATAATTATTATTGAATTATTAAATAATCATATACATTAATATTATATCATATATGATCTTTTAACGTTTCTTTGTTAATAATATCTTAATATTATCGTTGTTTTGGGTGTTAAATGATTCGTTTTACTTTATATGATTTGTTACGTAAGACATGTTTTTTATGGATAGGTTGTCTATTATTTGTATCCAGAATGATATTAAGTCTTTAAACATTATTTTTAACCATAAAATGAAAATTAGTCTTGAGTGGATACAATGGGGATTGAATCTCGTCGCGTTCGTCGAGACTGTATTCTGTACGTATGCACGAGCGACAATATAATTATTTTGATATTAAAATTGTATATAATTGGATGGTTTATCATATATAAAGAATTATAATAATTTTATATTTATTATTAATATCAATTACACATCATTATCATACCCGTCCAAATAATAATGTTTTGAATAAAAATTACACCACGACGTAGAGACGGTAAGCCGTACGTACGCACGTGTGGTGACATGTCATTCAAAGGATGGATAGAATAATGAATATGGTTGTACCATATTTATAATAACATAAAATTATATTGAAGATACTAGAGTTATTATTTTAGAATGGAAAAAACAATGAATGAAGAAGTGGAAGAAGAAATGAACTTGAAAGAGGGTGGTGAAATCATTACCTCTTCTTCGGGTTCTTCCTTTTGATTTGATCAAAAGGGCTCATTAAGTTATATCTATGATCAAAATAAGAACTCTAGGTTGCAGTTAGGACAGTTGAAAGAGTATTGGGTCAGGGGTTGGCCGAGAAAAAATGCTTTGAAGGTGTGATTCAAAGAGAAGGGGGAGTGCCCTTTTATAAGAGGGGTGAGGGGCACCTTAGGAAAAACATGAAATATTATTTTATAATAAACTTTTTTTCGGTTTATAAAGTCTCAAAAGTATATTATTTAGAATCTAAGGTGGGTATGGGTCTAAATAAACTCAACCAATGGGGTTTAGGTTGGTTTGGGTCATTATATTAACCTTATCTTTTAGATTTAACTCTTTGTTAATTAGTTTGACATTTACTATGTCTCTTTGTATTTTTATATTATATGGTTAATGAACATACTATAAACCCCAAAAATAACCCCAAGTGTTTATTTAATTATACACCTATAATTATATAAGTCTCTTGGACGAACCTTGTATTTTTTGGAATTGAATATCAATCAATAATATAATATTTATCTTAAAAACTCTTTTATGTCAATTTTGACACTATTTGGTAATTGATTTTTTTTAAAGTCCTAAAAACTTTATTAGTTCAAAATAAACTCATTTTATCAATAATAATATGGCATATTAACCTATAAAATTCGTGGATAGAATCAAAAATTTAAAATTATATTTATTTAAACATTTATAATATCATTTATTTGATTATTTCACTAATAATGAAAATACTGTATCATCATTGTGTCATAAATAACATTAATTATTCAATGTATAAAAATTATAAATAAAATACCACTTTGTATAAAATATTTTTATATTTATAATTAATATTTATAGTCTAAGTGATAACTTATATAACCCTATGTGAAAATTATTTTACTAAAAGATATAAGCTTATGTCATTTTTGTATTCATTTTAACTTAATTAATATAAAGTGTCATTTTCACTTACAAGTGGCTCCATGGGGTCCCAAAATCGACCCAAGGATTACCATGGTCTGATATTAATCATCCAATAGGGTTAGAACACATTTTAGGGTAATTTAGTGTTATTATAATATTATTTCTTTACCCTTATTCACCAAATTTACCCTTTAACCATGGTAAATAAAATTTTTAACGAATTAATTATTAAAAATGTATAAAAATAAAAGTTACCTATTTACACAATTTGGACATCCTGATTCCAAATATGGAAGCCATTTTTCAAAATTAAAAACACAAAAGTTTTAGAAATTAATTTAAAATTAATTCCCGCTGTCATAACAAAAAGCGTATTTTTATGAAATAATAACTATCAAAATATTGAAACTTGTTTATGTCTAGTTTAAATGTGAAATTACGTCTAATGACCAAAATTGGATTAAATGATAAAAATATAATCTAATTATACTTTTAAACCACTCAATATTATAATTTATCACTATAAATTATTTTGATTAAAAATGTTTTTTTTAATTAAAGTTTAGTATTTTTTCATTATTCACAAAAAATTGGAAGTTCTCAGAAAAATACCAAAAATTAAACCTAGTCTAATTTCAATATTCCAAATCCAAAAATGAAGACCATTTTGAAAGATAAAATTGATAAAATTTCAAAAAGTGGGTATTACTATTTATAACGGCTACTTTTATTGGTCACGACGTGTTAAAATATCGAAGTTGAATATAATGAAAGCTATTTCATTATTCAAAGGGAAACATGCCATGGAAGCTTGGGGTGTTACATTATACCCTCCATCAAATAATTTCATCCTATAAATTTAAAAGTTTTCTTTGAAAATAAAATTTTGAAAATAGATAATACATTTTTGGGAAAACCCACATCAGAAATAGGGTTAATAAAAATATAACTTTAAAAGAAAGAAATAGAAGTAAAAAGGTCAATAGAGATAACCCATAATAGGATTCTATGAAAACATGGATATGGAGGAGAAAAAAACCATCATGGTCTGATGGAGAGTTGTAGAAAATAGGATTAATAGAAAGTTAACTACCAGAAAATCACAAACTTGTGATTTGTTAAACGGTCGTGATTTCCCAGTAGGAAAAGTTAACCGACAACATTTTTGTTTAAAGTTACCTTTCATAAAGATGAGGAATTTATTTATGATATTTACTTAGAACATAGGGAAATATACTGACTTGTCTTGTAGACATTCATTCATTACTAAATTTTAACCACAAACTCATCTTTCACTCCAAAAGGTAATAGAACTTAAAAATATTCTATTTATCCTAACTATATAGGGTTACAAGAAACTTAATTTGTTATTCATCTTCCAGAACATTTTTTTTAAAACTAAATTACACAATCCATTACATCACGTAGTCCAGTGGTAGGTGATTCACCCTTGTCTCCCTTCGGTTGCGGGTTCAAGTCTCACGGCCTTGCCGGACGCGACGGGTTGTCGCCTGACCTTCAGGTTGTCCTTTTTATAACAATCCAAAAATAATCTTCAGAAATGATTTAACCTTAACAATAGTATCCTATGTCAAATATAATCCATTCCAACCTTTAGAATTATCCAAATTACTTCTTTCCAAGCTCACAGTCCAATATTTATAAGGAAGTTAAACATAATGAAGATCTTTTTTTCCACGTAATAACTTGTGAATACCTTCATCATGTATTCTTTTAAAATATGGTAACATCCTGAATTACCATAAAATCATATTGGTTACATTCATGCTCCCTTATTCTTTATAGAACACTATATATACTCCTTCTATCAAAAAAATGTTTTAAACTCCAACAATGATGGAATACACAAATCATTAATTAGTTCTAAGGTAATCAAGAAAATACAATATAATTTATCAAAATCAACTATCTCTTATTCCAAAATTACAAACTCAGTATCTGGACCATATTAAGGTCTATATTTCCTTCAACCATTTATTTTCAAAAACGTTTAACTTGTTGTGGAGTCACTTTTCATAGTACCATATAATCACAAATCCTCAAAAAAATATTACTACATTACAATCCTTATTTATTTCCATAATTCATATAATAGGTACATCATCGATACAACACTCAAATGAAATAATTCATTAATAAAAACATAAGGACACTAATCATTCATATTCATCTGTGGTAGTATCACAATTTTATTATTATCCAATAGCATCATTTGGGGCATACTCTGATGATTTGGACATTGATTCACGTAGTGTCCCAACTACTTGCAGATGAAGAATTTTACATTTGAAACCTTTTTCTTACCCTTATAGTCACGTACTTGGTGTCCTTTTTCTCCACAATTATAACAGACTCACATTCCCTTCAAGCAAGTAACATGGTGTTTCTTCCCATAGTTATCACATATAGGAAAATCATTCTTTCCCCTCTTCTCTTTATCCATTTGTCTCTCTTCCATTATTTGCTTCTCTTTCTTCCCTTCGAAGCCATAAAACATAGATAATTATTTACTTATCTTATTAACACATGATACTTCTTCTTCATATGATGAGAATACATGGGAGACTATTTCCCTTCTAATTGATGGATTAATACCACGAAATATATGATCCTTCATACTATTTGGATCATACGTATTGCTGGAGTTCTCATTCCTTCTACTGGGCGCCATTTCTAAATAATGTCATACACTAGGTTAGTTTATGAATCACAATTCATAATTCCAAACTTGTAAAATACCTAACATAAATTGAACAGTTTATGGATATAATCCATAATCATAAAAAAGTTTTATTTGTGGAAGTATATACTCATAAACACTTCATAAAGGTTTGTAAAGAAAATGAGAATTACCCAAAGAATATCCCAGAGGAGTGTCATAATCCAGAGTGCAGCAAGGCCCGTTGTCATGCTCCAGTTCCCGTTCGAGTCTAGCTCAAAGCGGTATTTTCAGGTATTACCCCTAGGTACATCTATTCCAGATCCGCCTCTACCAGCTCATATCCAGACATGGATGTATTTCTTGGAAAACTCATAAAATCTCTACAATACCAAAATTCTAGGAAGTTCTTCTATATTAATCCTCAAAGTCTATCTTAGGGTAATGCTCTCTAATCAGAGTTTATCTAAATCTAGTTTCCACGGTTTGTACTAAACTTCCTCTGATACCAACTGTAATTCCCCGACCCTAGTTACCTAGAGTCAGTGCATTATTAAATAACATTGGCATGATCACAAAAGATCAAGTCTCTAAATATCGATTAGTTTAGTAGCCTTGGAGACACTAGATATATTCATAAGTCTTAAATTACACCATAAAGTGAAAACTACCACAACAACATCTTGTATCCATAGACCACACTCATATCCCCTCATACTATCCCTGTAGGTCATTCATAAAATACTTCTTCACATCCTGGAAAAAATAAAACATAGAAAGGGGTGAGCTTATATGCTCAGTAAAGATAACAATATAGCGAAAACTTTCATAAATGAACATAAACATTTAAGGCAATGTATAAGTCTAAAAAATATCTTTTAAACACAAACTTCATAATAATATGGAAAATACAAATTAAAATAATTCCATTTACTTAATCACATGGATATTATACTAGTCGAATAATCACATGCAATGTAAATAGCCACTATCATAATGATGGAATGCATGCTGCCAGACTATCACAACCACATAGGCAAGGCCTTATTCCAAGACTAAAAATAATATTTTGTAAAGGACTTGTGCCAAGACACTAGTTTGTCTCATGAGACCTACCGATGCATCGAGGAGCTACAGCGGGCTCCACCCGTCACTTACTATGTCCAATGCATTACTCATATGAAAGGGTTTAAACATAACATAAACATTCATATTAAAACTAGCATAAAAATTGTCAATAATTTATCCATAAACCATGAATGGTATAAAAATATCACATATATAGTCAAACTTAGCATAACTCATTCAATATAATATGGAATATTGTATTATAATAAATCATCCTTAATCAAGAATAATATCTAGTAAATGATGTTGATATAGTTAAAAATGACCTGTAAAACACTATGAGAGAAATATCCCTTTCTGTGAAATCATAAAAAAGTCACACATTTATAAAGGAATTCATTTAAAATATATTTTTGAATCAAGGTGTCCCATTCTACTTTTAAACTTTTGAAAGAAATTAACATTTTAAAACAATCATGTCCCTATAAATAAATCCTTAAAATCATATTGAAAACATGGACATTATTGAGAAAGATTTAGAAGAATGAATATTTAAAACATTTAAAGTGATGTTTTAGTTAATTATTCCTTTAAAAATAATCCTTTTGAAAACTCTTTTATGAAACATGGATATGGATAATAAATATGTCCCAGAAAATACTTAAACATAATCTGTAACAGCCCAAGATTTTATAAAAAAATATTCTTTTTAATTTTATTAATGTCTTGTGTTGTACGCTACACCAAAAGGAGCTTGCACAACACGCATCCTTGACTTGCCTTGCATTACACGCAATCGCAACCTTCCTCGATAGCGTGTGTAGTACGCAATACTGAGTTTCACGAAACAACGATATGCTATTAAAATATTATTAAAACTAGCCGTTATGAATAGTAATAACCACTTTTTAAATTTTAGAAATTTTAAAATGGACTTCATTTTTGGATTCGGAGTATCGAATTTAGCCTAAGGTGAAATTTTGGTACTTTTCGGATAACTTTCATATTCTGATGAATAGTGAAAATTACTAAATTATAATTAAAAACAAATTTTTTTAATAGAAATAATTAATAGTGATAAATAATTAATTTGAGTGGTTTTAAAGTATATTTAGAATATATTTTTACAATTTAATACAATGTTGGTCATTGGATGTAATTTCACATTTAAACCAGACATAAACAAGTTCCAATCTTTTGATAGATATTATTTCTTAAAAACACGCTATTTGTTTTAACAGCGGGATTTAATTATAAAATTAATTAATGCAACTTTTATGTAATGAATTTGGTAAAATAGACTTCATTTTTGAATTCGGAATATGAAATATAGCTTAGGATGAAATTTTGGCATTTTTCTGAAAACTTTCAATTTTTGATGAATAGTGAAACCACTAAGTGGTAGGTTAAAAACTGAATTTTGCATAAAACTTAATTTTACCCCTTCTGTGAATGGAATTTCAAAAATCCGAGAGATACGGTTAATATCAAGGACTAAAATGTGGTTCAATGAGATGAAAATAATTTTTGGTGAATAGTAACTTTTTACTTTTTTTTACCGCGATTAATAATAAATAGGGTAACTAAGGGTAAATATGATATTAATATTACCCTAACACATGTCCTAATTCTATTGGACAAGTGTAATTCGACCAAAAACAAACTTAGGAATAAAATATGACCATTTAGGCCCACTTGGATTAGATTAGGACATTTATTATTAATTTATTTAAAGAAAGGTTAAAATAGTTAAAATCAAAGTTTAATAAGTAAATCATTTTTAATATGGGGTTATACATAAGATATATTCGATTGTAAATATTCATTAGAAATCTAAAAATATTTCCTACATAATGGTATTTTATTTGTAATTTTTAGACATTAAATAATTTAATTTATTTATGACACAATGATGATGCAGTAATTATCTTATTAATGAAATATTGACATAATTGATGTTATAAACACCAAAATAAATGTAATTTGAGAATTTTTATGATTTCCACTAATTTTATAGGTTACTATGATATATTAGTGTTGATTTAATTAACTTGGTTCGAACATATAATTCTGTTATGACTTTCAAAAAAATCATATATCAAATAGTGTCAAAATTGACACAAAATAGTTTTTAAATCAAATATTATATTACTAATTGTTATTTTATTCCTAAAAATCTAAGGTTCGGCCAAATGACTTATATAAGGATATATATATTAATAATAAACAATTTGGGGTTCGTTTGGCATGTTATAGTAAGTGTATTAACCATATAGTGAAAGAAAACAAAAAGACATGGTAAAAGTTAAATTATTTAACTTAGAGTTAAATCTAATTGATAAGGTTAAAATAATATCCTAAACTTGTCTAAATTCTATTGGTTGATAGGATTTCGACCCATCCCCACTTTAACTTCGAAATAAGACCCTTTGGAACCATTATAAACCGATTTTGACTTTAATATAAAATAATATTTTGAGATATTCCTAAGGTGCCCCTCTCCTCCCCTATAAAAGGACATCTCCTCCCCCTCCTCCTCACACCAATTTGAGCACTCAAGCTCGGCCAACCCCTGCCAATTTCTCCTCTCCACTTCCCTAGCAACATCCTAGAGGTTCTGGTCTTCCTCAAAGACCAATTTTAGTGCCCTAAGAGGAGGTCTCAAAGAGGCACTTCAAAGAAGAGGTAATTACCGTTACCAATTCTTTCATCTTTATTTCTTCTTCCACTTCTTCTTCTTAGGTTGTTTCATTATGAAGTAATAACATCAGTATCACTCATATACTGATATGTTATTATAAGTATGAAACAACCCAATTTCACCATCTATCCATCCTACGGAAAAAGAAATCACCGCGTGTGCGTACGTACGGAATACCGTCTCCACGCCGTGGTGTATTCTATTTTCCACCACCACCTTACATGGATGGGTATAATGGTGTAAAGAATAACTATACATAGTTATTACAACATCATATTGATTCTGATATATTGTATAATCCACTCCAATTAAATTCAATATTTATAGAAATGATATCATCGCTCGTGCGTACGTACGGAATACCGTCTCCACGACGCGATGAGATTCATTCTCCATGTTAACCATTTAAGAATGATTATATTGTATATATAAGAAATAATAATGAAATATATGACATTATAAGGCTACTGGATTTATGTATATATATACATATGTATGTCATCTACTTACTTCCATTTCAAGACAATAAGGAAAGGAAAACAGCGTTCATGCGTACGTACGGACTACCGTCTCCATGAACGGTGTTTTTCATTTTATTTATCTACCTATTATATATATATATATACTGAATATATATGATATATAAATCATATTTTATATTCTGGAAGTAAGTAAATCATGATATAAGTAATAATGATGTCAAGAACAACAAGTCAAAACACCTACGATAAATGAAACGATTTTACCCAAAACGCTTCTTTAACATGGAATTTACAAAATAACGGGTAATATAATGTCATAAGTGAACCATATATGATATCATAACAATGAATATGATTCTGTAATAAGTCAATAACATGATTTAAATCATTATACAGGAGGTTCGGACACTTACAAAGCAAGTCGGACCTAAGGTAAGGGAAATATCACAATCTCATTTTTATCCGAGATTGTTTATTCGTAAGTATTTACTGGGGTGTATTTTATCATCCACATCCATGTTCCCTCAATATGTAATATTGTTTCCATCCACTTGCAATAGTTTAAATCCAATTTTATCCTTAGGTGAGTTTTTAGTAAAGAATATGAAATGAATCTTTTGTCGTTTTTCCGTACGAGGTACTTTTTGACTTTTCCGACAAAAGTACGAAGAATGTTTTTTTTAACTTATACGGCACGAACGGATTTATACTGTTTTATAAAGCCTTATTTTCATGAAGCTTCCTCTAAAAGATTTCATGACTATTTTCAATAAAATCTCTTTCTTTTAAAATTGCATGATGTTTTGTGAAAAGAAATTGATTTTGAAGAAGAAAGGATATTTTCCTCAAGAATTCAATTCAAGTGATTTATCAAAATTATTTTCCATATAAGATAATAAAGGGTTCTGTTTCTATCCGTATTTTTACATTGATTTGACTATGTTGTGATGGAATTATGTTTATGAATTCCTTTATCTTATATGAATGGTTTTATGATGTCATGTTGTTTAAGAATCCCATTTTTATTACATGGGTTATGCAATGATGTATGATTTATGATTTTGTGGCACACATAAGAAAGGATTCATTAAGAGATGGGTGGGACCTATATATCCCTCCAATGAATTGGGTAAAGATTTCATATCTCATGAGATAGACATGGATGGAATGGTAGGTTATACAGGTTCAGTGAAACAGGACTGAAACGAGGATTACTCGATTCAGAAAGGGACTTTGTCCACTAAGATAGTCTTGGCAATGAGTCTTGACTAACAAGAAATGATTCTCTATGATTATGTGTGTATGCCACAATGAGTAATGTTTTAAGTTATGGTTTCATTTTCACTACTATGATTTATCCCATGTTATGAAATTATGCTCTCTTTTGCAGGTTAAGATTTCCAAAAATGTTATGTTCTTATGAAAATTATGTGATTGATATTTCTTTTGTTTACCCTTACTGAGCATTTGAGCTCACCCTTTTATGTTTTCTTTTCCCCAGGATATAAAGAAAGGTTTTTAGGTAAAAAAAGGGAAGATCTTTATGGGAGATATTGAAGATCTTTCACCACGATTAGAAGATTACGTTCCGAGTTTCCAAAGACACTAAACTATTACGATCCTTTAGTGTGTGTTTTTGTTATGTACTAAGTATTCCGCAAAAGTAATGTAATGTCCATGTACGATAAGCTTCGGGTCTCTACAGTTGGTATCAGAGGAAAGGTTTAGTCAACCTTTGGAAACTAGGATGCGAAAACGTTAGTGAGATCCCTAGAGATATTTCTAAGGTATGTCTAGGGATGTCCCTAGGGATAAGTATACGTATAGGTTATAGTAATAGAATTACGCTAACGATCATAGAATTAAACCTAAGATGTTGGATATTGAAGGTACTCCCCCTTTATTATGTTGTTTTCCCTAGCATTATTTTTGCCTCTCACACTATTCTTTTTGGGTTTTAGACGATGGCTGGAACCCGAAGGAACCGTGTTGATCAATGCAATGGACAATGCAATGATTATCCCCCTGAGCAACCAAACGACATGGGAGCTGGAATGCAAAATCTTGTAGCCATGCTCACACAACTTTCTCAAGCTATGAATCATGCAGGACTTCCAAACGAGCAAAGGAAGGAGCAACATTCCGTTGAATCCTTCATGAGGCAGCGTCCGCCTTCTTTCAGTGGGTCTACTGATCCATTAGTTGCTGAACAATGGATTAGTACTACTGAAAAGATATTTTCAGTTCTTCAATGTTCTGAACATGATAAAGTCATCTTAGCAGTATATCGTTTGGAAGGTGAAGCTGATCAATGGTGGAATCTTATCAAGAATACGAGGCCAAGAGATGAAATTGAGTCCATGGAATGGGACGAGTTCAAGAACTTGTTTTTCAGTAAGTACTTCCCTCGTATTCTTCGAACAAAGATGGAGAAAGAGTTTCTTGAACTGAAGCAAAGGGACGATGAATCTGTTAGTACCTATGAAGCAAATTTTACAAGACTTGCAAGGTATGCTTCTGGTATTATCATCCAACCTGAAAGTAAAGTTGATCGATTTTTCAGTGGCTTAAAACCAAGTCTTCGAAGGGAATTAGCTATAAGAGACTTCAGTAGCTATGAAGAAATTGTGCGTTGTGCTATTAAGGTAGAAATGGATGTTGGTGTTACATATCCATCTCATGGTTTTGAAAAGAAACGAAAGATGGAGTTCAAGGAGAAATCTCATAATAATGGTGAAAAGAAGATGAATGTTTCCTTATGCACAAAGTGTGGAAAGAAGCATGGTGGAGATTGTCTTAAAGGAACTAGAAAATGTTTTAAGTGTGGAAAAGAAGGTCATCGAGCAGCTGAGTGTCGAAGTAATGGAAAAAGGGTTTCTAATGATGTGAATAAAGCAAACACTGCAGATAACACACCACCAACACTTCAATGCTTCAAGTGCAAGGAAATGGGGCATTATGCTAATAATTGCCCTAATCCAAGGGTTAGTGATGATCAACACGAGCAACCACTGAAGGCAAAGGACAAAGGGAAATCACATGCGATCACTATTGGCAATGTTGAATATGACAATGATGTGGTGGAATGATTAAGTGTTTATGTAATGGGATTCCAAAATAATGTTGTATTGCAATATTTATTGATGTGGTATTCAAAGTGATTGAGATATTTTTTGGAAATAAGATGTTATGCGCATAATGAAGACGAGAAAATGAAATGTTTAATAGTATTCATGAGCTCATGATTGATATAAGGACTAAGTGATATCATGGTCTTAGTATATAGAATTTTGAGGATTTTGGTAAGTGGAATGTGTTAACTTTTAACTGCACTCATGTTTTCACTAAGGTATTCAAGAGAATACATGATTAAGGACTTTGAATGTTTGGAATGTGACCAACAAGACATATCTTATGATATGTGGGGATCAATGACAGTATTAAATCTCTGGTAATCGTTGTCACTATATTATGAGAGTGGACTGCAGTATTATGTATAAGCCTAATGATTAGACTTGATTATGTTGGACATAAGTTAGTATTGTTTAAGGATAGAAGAGTTTCGATATTATTGATGGGATGTTATGGTAACATAGTTTTAGAAAAAGGGACAACCTGCAGGACGGGCGACAACCCATCGCTTCGGACAAAGCTGTAGGAATCGAACCCACAACCGAAGTGCGACTGGCCTTTATCGCCTACCACTGACCTACAGGAAGTCCCTGTTTAGTAGAAACTAGTTTTATTATATTAAGCAGTATGATATATGAAGTATAAGTCCATTTTAGGAACTATATATGATTAATCTCACTATAGAATGACTTATGTATATTTAATAACTTTTGCTTACCTTTTGTTTGAGACAGATGGAATGACCCGTCATTCTATCACATGATCTGCTAATGCTTCACGAATAACAAATTCAACTTCATTTCTTTATGATATGAAGTGGAAATTGTTCAATTCACGAACAACAGTGAGATTGTAACAAAATCATGTAAGTATTTCTTTTAATTCATCAACTTTAGGGAAATGATCTTGAAAACCAAAAATGTTGTCCTAGTGCTCTTATATCTGATTAATCAGATGGTACCTTATATCATCACAAATCTATGGATTTGTGATTACTGGCTTTTCCATAGCCATGTTCTCTACCACTCTCCATCAGAACATGATGGTTAGATTTCTCTTCCATATCCATATTTTTACCTATGTGGAAACCCAGCGATTAGTTTATTTGGGTAATCGTTACATTTCATACATTAGTTTTTAAAGCCAAGTTTTTGGTATTCCTTTTTACGATGTGGGATTCTATTAAAGAAACTTTAGAATAGTAAACCATTTATAACCCCGACGAATTTCGAGGGCGAAATTCATTTTAAGGGGGGTAGAATGTAACAGCCCAAGATTTTATAAAAAAATATTCTTTTTAATTTTATTAATGTCTTGTGTTGTACGCTACACCAAAAGAAGCTTGCACAACATGCATCCTTGACTTGCCTTGCATTACACGCAATCGCAACCTTCCTCGATAGCGTGTGTAGTACACAATACTGAGTTTCACGAAACAACGATATGCTATTAAAATATTATTAAAACTAGCCGTTATGAATAGTAATAACCACTTTTTAAATTTTAGAAATTTTAAAATGGACTTCATTTTTGGATTCGGAGTATCGAATTTAGCCTAAGGTGAAATTTTGGTACTTTTCGGATAACTTTCATATTCTGATGAATAGTGAAAATTACTAAATTATAATTAAAAACAAATTTTTTTAATAGAAATAATTAATAGTGATAAATAATTAATTTGAGTGGTTTTAAAGTATATTTAGAATATATTTTTACAATTTAATACAATGTTGGTCATTGGATGTAATTTCACATTTAAACCAGACATAAACAAGTTCCAATCTTTTGATAGATATTGTTTCTTAAAAACACGCTATTTGTTTTAACAGCGGGATTTAATTATAAAATTAATTAATGCAACTTTTATGTAATGAATTTGGTAAAATAGACTTCATTTTTTAATTCGGAATATGAAATATAGCTTAGGATGAAATTTTGGCATTTTTCTGAAAACTTTCAATTTTTGATGAATAGTGAAACCACTAAGTGGTAGGTTAAAAACTGAATTTTGCATAAAACTTAATTTTACCCCTTCTGTGAATGGAATTTCGAAAATCCGAGAGATACGGTTAATATCAAGGACTAAAATGTGGTTCAATGAGATGAAAATAATTTTTGGTGAATAGTAACTTTTTACTTTTTTTTACCGCGGTTAATAATAAATAGGGTAACTAAGGGTAAATATGATATTAATATTACCCTAACACATGTCCTAATTCTATTGGACAAGTGTAATTCGACCAAAAACAAACTTAGGAATAAAATATGACCATTTAGGCCCACTTGGATTAGATTAGGACATTTATTATTAATTTATTTAAAGAAAGGTTAAAATAGTTAAAATCAAAGTTTAATAACTAAATCATTTTTAATATGGGGTTATACATAAGATATATTCGATTGTAAATATCCATTAGAAATCTAAAAATATTTCCTACATAATGGTATTTTATTTGTAATTTTTAGACATTAAATAATTTAATTTATTTATGACACAATGATGATGCAGTAATTATCTTATTAATGAAATATTGACATAATTGATGTTATAAACACCAAAATAAATGTAATTTGAGAATTTTTATGAATTCCACTAATTTTATAGGTTACTATGATATATTAGTGTTGATTTAATTAACTTGGTTCGAACATATAATTCTGTTATGACTTTGAAAAAAATCATATATCAAATAGTGTCAAAATTGACACAAAATAGTTTTTAAATCAAATATTATATTACTAATTGTTATTTTATTCCTAAAAATCTAAGGTTCGGCCAAATGACTTAGATAAGGATATATATATTAATAATAATAAATTTGGGGTTCGTTTGGCATGTTATAGTAAGTGTATTAACCATATAGTGAAAGAAAACAAAAAGACATGGTAAAAGTTAAATTATTTAACTTAGAGTTAAATCTAATTGATAAGGTTAAAATAATATCCTAAACTTGTCTAAATTCTATTGGTTGATAGGATTTCGACCCATCCCCACTTTAGCTTCGAAATAAGACCCTTTGGAACCATTATAAACCGATTTTGACTTTAATATAAAATAATATTTTGAGATATTCCTAAGGTGCCCCTCTCCTCCCCTATAAAAGGACATCTCCTCCCCCTCCTCCTCACACCAATTTGAGCACTCAAGCTCGGCCAACCCCTGCCAATTTCTCCTCTCCACTTCCCTAGCAACATCCTAGAGGTTCTGGTCTTCCTCAAAGACCAATTTTAGTGCCCTAAGAGGAGGTCTCAAAGAGGCACTTCAAAGAAGAGGTAATTACCGTTACCAATTCTTTCATCTTTATTTCTTCTTCCACTTCTTCTTCTTAGGTTGTTTCATTATGAAGTAATAACATCAGTATCACTCATATACTGATATGTTATTATAAGTATGAAACAACCCAATTTCACCATCTATCCATCCTACGGAAAAAGAAATCACCGCGTGTGCGTACGTACGGAATACCGTCTCCACGCCGTGGTGTATTCTATTTTCCACCACCACCTTACATGGATGGGTATAATGGTGTAAAGAATAACTATACATAGTTATTACAACATCATATTGATTCTGATATATTGTATAATCCACTCCAATTCAATTCAATATTTATAGAAATGATATCATCGCTCGTGCGTACGTACGGAATACCGTCTCCACGACGCGATGAGATTCATTCTCCATGTTAACCATTTAAGAATGATTATATTGTATATATAAGAAATAATAATGAAATATATGACATTATAAGGCTACTGGATTTATGTATATATATACATATGTATGTCATCTACTTACTTCCATTTCAAGACAATAAGGAAAGGAAAACAGCGTTCATGCGTACGTACGGACTACCGTCTCCATGAACGGTGTTTTTCATTTTATTTATCTACCTATTATATATATATATATACTGAATATATATGATATATAAATCATATTTTATATTCTGGAAGTAAGTAAATCATGATATAAGTAATAATGATGTCAAGAACAACAAGTCAAAACACCTACGATAAATGAAACGATTTTACCCAAAACGCTTCTTTAACATGGAATTTTCAAAATAACGGGTAATATAATGTCATAAGTGAACCATATATGATATCATAAAAATGAATATGATTCTGTAATAAGTCAATAACATGATTTAAATCATTATACAGGAGGTTCGGACACTTACAAAGCAAGTCGGACCTAAGGTAAGGGAAATATCACAATCTCATTTTTATCCGAGATTGTTTATTCGTAAGTATTTACTGGGGTGTATTTTATCATCCACATCCATGTTCCCTCAATATGTAATATTGTTTCCATCCACTTGCAATAGTTTAAATCTAATTTTATCCTTAGGTGAGTTTTTAGTAAGGAATATGAAAGGAATCTTTTGTCGTTTTTCCGTACGAGGTACTTTTTGACTTTTCCGACAAAAGTACGAAGAATGTTTTTTTTAACTTATACGGCACGAACGGATTTATACTGTTTTATAAAGCCTTATTTTCATGAAGCTTCCTATAAAAGATTTCATGACTATTTTCAATAAAATCTCTTTCTTTTAAAATTGCATGATGTTTTGTGAAAAGAAATTGATTTTGAAGAAGAAAGGATATTTTCCTCAAGAATTCAATTCAAGTGATTTATCAAAATTATTTTCCATATAAGATAATAAAGGGTTCTGTTTCTATCCATATTTTTACATTGATTTGACTATGTTGTGATGGAATTATGTTTATGAATTCCTTTATCTTATATGAATGGTTTTATGATGTCATGTTGTTTAAGAATCCCATATTTATTACATGGGTTATGCAATGATGTATGATTTATGATTTTGTGGCACACATAAGAAAGGATTCATTAAGAGATGGGTGGGACCTATATCTCCCTCCAATGCATTGGGTAAAGATTTCATATCTCATGAGATAGACATGGCTGGAATGGTAGGTTATACCGGTTCAGTGAAACAGGACTGAAACGAGGATTACTCGATTCAGAAAGGGACTTTGTCCACTAAGATAGTCTTGGCAATGAGTCTTGACTAACAAGAAATGATTCTCTATGATTATGTGTGTATGCCACAATGAGTAATGTTTTAAGTTATGGTTTTATTTTCACTACTATGATTTATCCCATGTTATGAAATTATGCTCTCTTTTGCAGGTTAAGATTTCCAAAAATGTTATGTTCTTATGAAAATTATGTGATTGATATTTCTTTTGTTTACCCTTACTGAGCATTTGAGCTCACCCTTTTATGTTTTCTTTTCCCCAGGATATAAAGAAAGGTTTTTAGGTAAAAAAAGGGAAGATCTTTATGGGAGATATTGAAGATCTTTCACCACGATTAGAAGATTACGTTCCGAGTTTCAAAGACACTAAACTATTACGATCCTTTAGTGTGTGTTTTTGTTATGTACTAAGTATTCCGCAAAAGTAATGTAATGTCCATGTACGATAAGCTTCGGGTCTCTACATAATCAATCTCGGATAATAATGAGATTGAGGAATTAACCCTTACCATGTACTTTTTCTTGGTCTAGGGTAGGTTAACCTACTGTATAATGGTGAAATAATTATTATTAAATTATAAAATAATCATATACATTAATATGATATCATATATGATCTTTTAATGTTTCTTTGTTAACAATACCTTAGTATTATCGTTGTTTCGGGTGTTAACTTATTCATTTTCCTTTATGTGATTTGTTACGTAAGCCATGTTTATTATGGATAGGTTGTATCTTATTCGTATCCAGAATTATTTTAAGTCTTTAGACATTAATTTTTACCATAAAATTAAAATTATTCTTGAGTGGATACGATGGGCAATTAATCTCATCGCGTTCATGGAGACTGTATGCCGTACGTACGCACGAGGGACACTTTCATTATTTTGATATTAGAATCGTATATAATTGGATGGTATATCATATATACAGAATCATTATAATGTTATATTTATTATTTACAGCAATTACACATCATTATCATAACCATCCAAATAATAATGTTTTGAATACCAATGACACCACGACGTGGAGACGGTAAGCCGTACATACGCACGTATGGTGGCATGTCATTCAAAGGATGGATAGAATACTGAATATGGTTCTACCATATTTATAATAACATCACATTATATAGAATATACTTGATTTATTATTTTATAATGGAAACAACAATGAAAGAAGAAGTGGAAGAAGAATGGAACTTGAAAGAGGGTGGTGAAATAATAACCTCTTCTTCGGGTTCTTACTTTTGATTTGATCAAAAGGGATCCTTATGTTGGCTTTATGATCTAACTACGGATTATAAGTTTAAGGGAGGATAGTTGAGAGATTATTTGGGCAGGGTCTTGCCGATCGAAAAGGCTTTGAAGGTGTGAATTAAAGGGAAGGGGGAGTGCCCTTTTATAAGAGGGGTGAGGGGCAACTTTGGAAAAACTAGAAATATTATTTTATAATAAAATAATTTTCGTTTTATAAAGGCTCGAAAGTATATTATTTCAAGTATAAGGTGGGTATGGGTCGAAATAAACTCAACCAATAGGTTTTAGACAGGTTTGGGTCATTACATTAACCTTATCTTTTAGATTTAACTCTTTGTTAATTAGTTTGACATTTACCATGTCTCTTTGTATTTTTATTTTATATGGTTAATAAACGTAATATAACCCTCAGAGATAACCTTTAGTGGTCTATTAAAGATACACCTATCATTATATAAGTCTCTTGGCCGAAACTCAGATTTTTAGGAAAAGAATATCAATTAATAATATAATATTTGTTTTAAAAACTCTTTTATTTTAATTTTGACACTATTTTGTAATTGATTTTTGTTTAATTCCTAAAAACTTTATTAGTTCTAAAAAAACTCATTTTATCAATCCTAACATTTCATATTAACCTAGAAAATTTTTGTATGGCATCAAAACGTTCATATTATATTTATTTTAACATTTATAATACCATTTATTTGATTATTTCATTAATAATGAAAATACTACATCATCATTGTGTCATAAATAAAAATAAATTTTCAATGTCTAAAAATTATAAATAAAATACCATTTAGTAGGAAATCTTTTTATCTTTATAATGAATATTTATAGTCTAAGATATAACTTATATACCCCTATTTTAATTTTTTTACTAAAAGATATATGCTTATGTTATTTTTGTATTCATTTTAAATTAATTAATATAAAGTGTCATTTGAACTTACAAGTGGATCCATGGGGTCCCAAAATTGACCCAAGGATTCCCATGGTCAGAAATTAATCAGAAAAAAGGGTTAGGACACGTGTTGGGGGAATTTATTATTATTATAATATTATTTCTATACCCTTATTCACCGAATTTACCCTTTAACCATGGTAAATAAAATATTTACCAAAGTAATTATTCAAAATGTATAAAAATAAAAGTTACCTATTTACACAATTTGTATATCCTGATTCCAAATATGGAATCCATTTTTCTAAATTCAAAACACAGAAGTGCCATAAATTAATTTAAAATTAATTTCCGCTGTCAAAACCAAAAGCGTGTTTTTAAGAAATAATAACAATCAAAAGAGTGACACTTGTTTATGTCTAGTTTAAATGTGAAATTATGTCCAATGACCAAAATTGGATTAAATGGTAAAAATATAATCTAATTTTACTTTAAAACCACTCAATATTATAATTTATCACTATAAATTATTTTGATTAAAAAAGTTGTTTTTAATTAAAGCATAGTATTTTTTTCACTATTCAACAAAAATGGTAAGTTCTCGGAAAAATACCAAAAATTCAACCTAGGATAATTTCCATATTCTCAATCCAAAAATGAAGTCCATTTTGAAAGATAAAATTTGTAGAATTTCAAAAGGTTGATATTACTATTCATAACGACTACTTTGATTGGTCATGGCATGTTAGAATCTCGAAGTTGCATACAGTGTAAGATATTGCATTATTCAAAGGGGAATGTTCCATTGAAGCTTGGGGTGTTAAACCAGATCAAAAGACCTTAAACTAATAGTGAAGGAGAAAAAAACATGTCAAGATGAAAATATTCAAATGAAATTCTAATAAAAATTCAAGTCTCCACTCACTAATATCTATATCTATAGAGTTTAGAAAAAGGTTGACTGTAAATAAAAAATGTGCAAAGCCTATAGAGAACATATGGTGGATTCTGTAAGAGATGATCTATGCACACCGGACCCCACTAGTCTAGAAAAATTATAGAGTAATGATTAACTTCATCTCCTTACGCTCATAATGTGTTCACTATGTGGTCACCCAACATTTAAGGTTCTCAAACCCATCATGATTATAACATTTTCCGTAAATCTCTTTCATGTCTTTAAATTATGATTTGAAACTCACAAATTCATTAAGGTGATAAACTTATCCTAGAACCCCATTGCCATGTTTTATTTCTATTGGTTCTTCCGTATAGTGTATTGGTAATTGGGAATGACTACTTAGAGGAATCCCACTAGTATTTGATGGTGAATAAAACAATTCCTTGGAGCTTTCACTTAAGGGTTGTTTTGTTTTCAAAAGAAATTCCCCCTTAAATATATGAGATATTTTCCGAACTACATGGAATATTGGTTTCCACCATTACTAATGGCAGACCTATACCCACTAGACCCTATTTTTTTAGTTTACTCAGATATTTCTAGACCATGATTTAAAATCCCAATAACTAATCTATTCATGTGGATTCAATATCCTCTATGTTATGTCAATGTGTATTGTACCCATTCTTAAAGAAGGAATGTGATGTTCCATTCCATATTTTTTTGATGTCCAACAATGTATGACTAAAAACCATGTGATATAGGGATTGATCTTCATATCCATTAAATAGAACTACCCCTAGGGTGATATAATCCTCCTTGTATAGTATTTCTTCCAAACACTTATTTACTTTCCATGTGTTTGAATCTTTATAAATCTGAATTGACCCTTTGAAAGCAGTAGGGACCCATCTATTTGACCATGTATGATTTGAATTTTCATATGGTCCATACACCATTCAATTAATGGAATCTTCTCCTTGCAGTAATCTAAATCCAATCATCATGATCCCATTGAAAATTAGAGCAGAACTTGGAACTGTGGAGTGTTTTGCAATCATCCCTAACAAGTCTCCCCCATCCATCACCCTTGGTTTAAACACCTGAAAATGTGATTTATAAAACCCATATTACAACTGTCCAAGTGGATTTGGAATCCCAAATATTATTCCACCATACAATAAATCATATTTTATAATGGATGCATGTTTCCAAACCATTCATGAATACCCATCCTTTCTCCTCTCAGTAAGGATGTGGGGTGTCTGAACCCTTCATGAATACCCATCCTTCATAATCATAATAAGGATATGGGGTTTTCTAACCCTTCACGAATACCCATACTTCATCATCTTATAAAGGATTGAAGGTGTAAAACCCTTTCATGAATACCCATACTCCATCATCTTATTAAGGATACGTGGTCTCCCAAGACTACATGAATACCCATCCTTTATAAACTCTATAAAGATGAAGGGTTTCCCAACCCTTCATGAAAACCAATCCTTTGTAACCGAAATAATAATTTAGGATCATAAATCACTTTATTAACACCATACGTCACCAATTATATGTCAAAGGCGTATAAAACATCAAGAGGTATGATCTAGAATACCTTAAACTACAACAATAGTCATTCTGAGCAAGAAGACCCTAAACTGTAGAAACTTAATGGTATGTATTGAAAATCTTAAAAAACTAGTTAAAAAAGACACAATTATCACTAGGATTAATACATAAAAATGTAATCATGAAAAAATTGAAGTCTCTACTCACAGGATGTTTTCCTTGTGTGATTCAAAAAATATTGAGCATCTATGAAGAAGAGAAAGAAAAAAAATTCAAGATGAGAAACCATAAATGGAATACTGAGAAAAAATCATTTCAATGCCAACTAAGAGTTCCCCATATGATACTAAGGAATATTTTGGCATAAAAAATACAAATATTTTATTGACTACTTTCATCACCTATAAAAAATAAATCTATTCTCCCTAAGCATATTATCTCATTATTTTTTTAAGAACTTTCCCACTATGAAATATTTACCAAAATTATCATTTTTAGCCATATGAACTCAAGATGACTAGATTATATACATCCATGATGATTTTTATGATACTAATCATTTATGGGTAGTTATCATAGAAGGATATCAAGTAAAAAATTCTATCCATGTGATAAAATAAATGGATCTTGATAGAAACAAACAAAGATTAAAATATTTGTTAACTGATCAAGTAAAAAATGAATAAAGTAATTTCCACATTCTAGATACTCAATTTTGGTTTAAAAAATAATATACATTATCATAAAAAGACCATAATAATATCTAGTCCTTTGAGTTTTCTAAATAAGAAGGAGTATAGTGGGAGGATTCAATTTAATACCGAAGTATCAACCCCTCTATTTCCTCAAACATTTACAAAGGAATAAGAGTAAAAAAACAGAATTTATCTTCACACCATTTATGAGTGATTTCTAATAACAATAATTCAATTAAATTATTAAACCTTGCGCATTCTATGAACTCTTCACGTTCTTCTATATGTATTGTAAAATAATCCATCACTTCACACAACGTAGAGACATTATGGTGTCCCTATTCCAGAAACTCTGAAGATTACCTTATTTATTGGACTAAAGAAGTATTATCATCAAATATATGCATGTTCTTCTCATTACAGTACAATGGTTGATGTTTTAAGACAATATATAGCATGATATAATACAATTGATGATAGTTAAAGACATCCGATCCAAAATCAAAAAAGAGTAGGAGAATTTATTCCTCTATAGATATTATCCTAGGGGTTATCAACAAGAAATGTATTTTTTTGTGGAAAACTTATCCTTTATGATATCTGGATCTCAATGAAAGTTTGAGGGATGGATTTGGAAGAAATAATGGATGATGGTATATATTACGGTATCCGGTCTTTTGAAATAAGGACTAGATAATATTATGAGGAAGAAATTAAAGAAGTATCACGTGTTCTTCCCTAATATGTGCAACATTTATAACATGTACTGAAGAAGCAAATTCCTCAAAAAACACTACCCTGTTGATATTAGAAATTTCACTATGGAGATAGGGATTACTTGGGGGATCTCTTGAGTCCTAAATCAACTCCATAACTGCCATAGATAGGGGTATTAGAAAGGCATATGGTTTTCCTATTTTTAAGAAATAATGAATTTAGTATACTAACTAGGCATGATTAAATCCAAGCATAGGAATAATCTTGATATAATTAGATATATGAATCAGTAGGTGGAATAATGATTTCAACAATTGTATCTACACATTCCTGTATAATCTAGAACTGGTGAATGAGTTTAGGATGCCTCTATCCCCACACACCATCTAAGGGATAAGGATAAACCCTATGAGTGTATAAAAATTTTAAATCAAATTAGTAGTGGTTGTATAGATCACAGATGATTAGCACATATACATGAGCTGGAAGAACCCCATAAAAAGTGATACTTTATATGATGTATCTATAAGTGATCCACTACTATTGTCGACAATCAACACCATAGGTGTGGGGTGTGACATGAAATTGAAATGGTTATGTTAGATCAAAATTTCATAAACCTCATTAGAACCTAATTACATCACCACAACCCTATAAATATTTAGCATCTTTGTCCAAATTACGATGAGTGAAATTTTAGTATTATTTTGATATTCATCACATAGAAAATTTTCTCCTATCAAAAAAAAAAAAATTTAAATGGGTGTCAGATATGTTAAGGGATGTTACCATGTTTGACAAGGACATGGATTTTTTAAAGTTGGGAATGTTTTTAACTGACTAGGTTGCAAGGATTCCCTTTTCCCAATCAGGTTTCCATCACCATCTTGATAACTCAAATGTTGAAGAGTGTGTCCCTGGATGAGACTATAATTCTAGTTAAAAACATTGAAACCGATACTTCCTAGTAATGTACTGGAGATAAATTTAGTCTGACCTTATAGAACCATGAAGCATATTTACCATCCTCCAAAATGGCCCAACAAGATCCTATTATTTCCCGCAAATTTTGATAAGGCCATTGATGATAGTTTATTCAAGTTGGACAATTACCGCTTCGACAAAGGAATAAGTTGATCAAATATTTAAAAAAAATGATCAGTCATATGTTTAAGAACTTATTTAACTTCTACTTCATAATGGTGGGTATGTATCATGACATTGTTGGAGTTTTTCTAGAGTTGTACCAAACATATAAAATATGTATGAATTCATAATACATATCCCTAATAGGGAGTATTCTCCCTAAGTGATAAATATCCCATTGGATGATCCGTAATTCACCATGGATCAGATGAAAAGAGTTTGTGTTGGTTCACTAATTTCTGATCAGTTATCTGATTAGTTATGGTTAATGTTATATGATAAAGTAAGAAATCCACGTCTCATCATAAATATAGATAGCATGAAATTGATCGAAAAATTATGTGTAGTTATGCATTACCCAAAATAGACATCCACATTCATATGAAAGGTTCTCTCTAAGACACAACTCCCACTTTTAACTCTTGAAACTTTTTATGGTTGTCTATAGTGGTGATGATTATGATTGTGTAATTCTAAGAAACTAGATGATAAGTGAAATCATGACCATTTATAACTAAATTAGAATTATCCAAAATATAGGATAACCCCCATAATTGTGCCAAAATTAAATGATTGTCTTTAGAAAATTTCAATTGAATGCAGTCAAGAGAGGGTGACAACCAGTGATACAGAATATTGTATTTGGGAGAAGAAATGGAAGTTTCATCTAGAAATAAAAATTTGTACAAAGGGATTCTATGAAACATGTTATATATTTAAATCATAGTTAGAATAATCCTATTTAAAACCTCACTATCAAAAGAGACCCAATACCAAGGATCTCTATCGTGGTTCACGATAATCCGGGATATTTGGTTTGCTGCATCAGAAGACAATTTCATATCTTTAGTGGCATCATGTGATTCATGTGACACATATAAGTACTTGTGATCACATGACATCTTACAAGTCTAGAGAATCTCATGACCCATGTAACATATTATAATGGAATGATCCTCTATAAGACTCATGATTGTTTGATCATGTAAAGGTCTCACAAATCACATAATGTTTAATAAATTATGTTATTTACCTAGAGATACATGGAAAGTGACCATGCATCCAAGGATAATCATTATACTTCAAGTGACTTACTGTTGATTATTTAGTATGTTTTTTACATGATTTACTGAGACAAGGTGATCATGAAATGAGTTCAAGTAATGAGATAATGAGATTGAGTCTCATGAATGGTTATCATGATGGGTTTATATGAATTGATCTTAAAAAAATCAAGTAGGAGATGAAATAACGAGAGATCTAGTAGTTTGGGTCACAAGTGAAATGAACATCCTCTCACTCCCATATTTATATGGAACCATAAGAAATAAAATTGGTCACTAGAAATACCAAAAGATGGTTAGAATACCAAATAGTGTATTCATAATAGATGCAATAAAACATCTACTTCCTCGAAACTGAGTCCTTGTTCCTTCATACTTTTCTTCCAGGGGGGTTGTTTATTCACACGAAATGGGAATCAATAATATTAAGGACCAAGAAATACCCAAATCATAGGAATTATTTTATATATAAAGGAATAAAAGAAGAAACATCACTACATAGAGATTAATCATTTAATGTAATAAAATTGTGTAACCTTCAATAGGTCTCAGGATCGCATGACCCTAGGATCATCATGAAAAAGGGTCATGAATTTGACATGATATATAAATTGATCATGTGATATCCATATGGTGTGCCTACCTAGTCTCATGAAGGATCCCTAAGTGATATAATGGCCATTAAAGGTCCCTTAATAAATTCCTTATGATCATGCGAAATTTATATTAAAAAACTTTTGACAATCACACAATGGTATCATGAAAAGAAAATATAAAATTGAAGGGATCATTATGAAATTAGATATATTTTTTTCATGTGAAGATATTATAAAATTAATTTGACCAGTTCACAGATCAAGAAGATTCCCTTTGACATGCTATCTTAATCCCACAATGGCTACCAAAATACTTTGATGGTTACATGAATCTCCTCTGGTAAGTCTGACTAATCATACAAAATGTATATTGATAAACGTATGAAAATAATGTAAAGGGATCATGGAATGAAAAATAGAAATGGAAGTATCCTTATCTGAAGAGAGTTACACTATATTTCATGTGAAGTGGTTATGTAGTTCACATGATCAGTTTATTAATCACATGAATACCATTTGACATGCCAACTTGGTCTTGCAAAGGGTACCAGATGATCCCTGATGGTCACAAGAAGAACCTTAGGTGAGTAATTTTGATCATGAAAAATCCTGATAGACAATGAATTGGAAAATTCTATATGATTTATTGAATAAAAGATACAAATGATAGTATCCTTATGTGAAGAGAGTTATGTTGTTTTTCATGTGAAGGGGTTTTGAGATTCGTGTGATTGGTTCATTAATCACGCGAAGGCCCTTTGACATGCCATATTGATCTCACAAAGTCTTATAAAAGAGTAATAATGATCCTGAAAAGGATGAATGATGTGTCCTTCTGATCATGTGACATGAAAATCCATAGACACCAGACAATATCTCAAACCATTTGTAAAATAAAATCTGAAAAAGAATAAATATTTATGTGAAGGGGTTTACATTTATTTTCACACGATGAAATTATGTGATTTATGTGTTGTGTTGAAGATCATGTGAAATACCTAGAGACTTATTTTTCTCATCACCTGAAGGCCATTGTACATGTAAAATTATTCATGTGAAGTTCATTAAAATTTTTTTTATCATGCGACACCCTGATGGAAAACCAATGGAAGAATTCCATAGTCTATATATAATAAAATTTGATTATGATATGATCTTTATGTGAAGAGAGTTACATTGTTCTTCATGTTAAGGGGTTATGAACATTATGTGATATTTTCATTGGTCATTTGAAGGATCTTTGAAAAGATAAAATGATCTCATGAAGGGATCTAGACATGTTAGCTAGATCTTATAAAATACCTTTCCCATGTAAACTCAATCATGGGATGACTATCAGATATATGGATTTGATTACATTAAAGACATATTATAATCCAAAATTTATCATATAAAATACCCTTGGAAACCCATGGGATAAATAAATATGGTAATTTTGGGGTGATCATTATATCACTATTAATCATGTAACACAATCATGACATCATTGATAAAACACAATGTGATTATAATAATTTCATGGTAACTTATTTGAATTCTGCCTCTGTAGAATCAAGATGAGATATGAAATATAAGACCCGTAGAAAGAAAAAAAGATTCAAGAATATGATCCCTGAAAAATCCCCCATCAACACATAGAAATAACACACATGAAGGTGAGAGTTAACTTATAGGAGTGAAGAATTATTCTATATCACGAGTCTTTCACCTGAAAAAGTCTATTGAGTGACTTAAGGTATTACATGATATGTTTATTCACTTAATGTGATACTTTCATTGATCACTGGAATGATATCAGACATGTTATTTGGATCATGTAAAGAGACTTGTTCACATATTCTTGACCACATGATCCCTCAGTAGGAATATTCCTAAAAAACATTGGGTGGTTTACATGAAAAAGTCTAAAAGTGATAGAATCATCCTGAAAAGATGGATACATTTATTGTCACATGAAAAACTTACATACTTCAATTGATAATTTCCTTGATCACGTGAAGGAACCCTGGACATGTCATCATGGATCACATGAAAACCCTCAATTATGATAGCCATGTTTGTGTATAGTCTCTGGGATTTTCACCTTTGATCACGTGACAACCCTTAGATATTTCATTCTGTTCACATGAAAACCCTCAGATATGTTAGATAAATCATAAAATAGCTATCATATATGTCATATATGATCATGTGACATGTCCCATATATGTCATCCTAGTTCAAGAAATCCCTTTACACGTTATCAAGGTTCATGTGAATCCCTTGGACATTTCATCCGAGTTCTTGTGAATCCCTTAGACATGTCATCTAGGTTTATGCAACACACCCTAGACATGTCATATAGGATCATGAGAATCCATTGTACATGTCATTTAGCCTCATGTAAATCCCTTCGACATGTTATCTAGCTTCATGCGTTACACCCTAGACATGTTATCCATGTTAATGTGAATACCTTGGATATATTCATAAAAAGTGCCTAGAAATGTTAGGAATACATCCATAGAAATGCCTGGCTGATGTCTATAGACATCCTTAAACATTTTAGGATGACACCTCCATGCATGTTTTCCTTGTCTAGTGGGAATACTCAAATGTGTATCCTCAAATGATGTGAACCCCCAACCGTGCGTCTTTGTCCAAGAATTCCACATTCATATTGGATGCATCCATAATGGAATAGAGTTGCGAACTCATAAAACCTTATTTTTATTATGGAATCCACATTCCACACAAACACTCACAATAATCCACACATTTTCCTCAAACCCAAACTAATAGAGGATAAGGGATGAATATTTATTATGGTAATACACCTCAGTGTAAGTCCATATATATTCCATTTACTCAATTTAATAATACCTTCCCCTTGTGAGTATACCATTATTCCTTTTCCATCATCGGATTAGGAAACATAACTGAAGTATGAGGACTCTGATTCCTTCCCAAGAAGCATACATAGGATACCTCCCTATGGCCTAATCTTCATAACAAAAATTCCATCAGGGATACTTCAATGCATACATCATGAATCCATATATAGTGTATATGATCACATTGAATCCCTTTTTCATCACATTAAGGGAGACTCTCGTGATCATAGGGATTGGAAATGACTACATTGTAAGCATAAAAAATTCTACCATTCGGGGAAACCTCAGTGTGTAAGACTCATCGAATAACATGTTATGAATTCCACCTTACATGGGAATCCACCTTGGTGTAGGTCCCAAGGCCATCCCATGTTGATTAACATTGTGGAAATAACCCTCATAGGTATTAATTACTTATACCCACCAATCGATGAGTTGAGAAAAAACCAAACATTGGAGTCATTTATTCTTATTATAAGAAGGATATGTAGGATTTCTCCCTATGACCTGAGATTAAAACTCAATGCCTAGGTTCCCTCATGTACATTATTATTTCATGATGTTAAACTTCATGGTTTCATCACATTATATGACCTAAAAACTATGTCAAATGATCTATGTGGGCCTTGATTCTTTTTCTCACATGACATGTAGAACACCACTTGGAGGTTCCATACCATCCATGAAACAACAATCGCTTTCTTGGATAGAAATAATATCCAAAGTTCTTGGTTATATGACTTTAAAACACAACAATAACCCATTAATAAGAAAATATTGGAACAAAAGTGGGAAACTCTAATATATATATAGAGGGAATTATTGAGAGAACACCGTTTTTCATGTACATGTATCCAATACCTGACTTTTTTATTAGAGTAACTAGTTATATATCGATATTTGAGGGGGGAATCATGAAAATATCTTAAATAAATTAGATATTCTTAGAGTAGGTAATAATTCCCCACAAAAAGGTGTGATGAGACAGACCTCCCATGTCGTTTAGTTTGAAACCCTAAATGATTGCCTGCCTTTGAAAATATGGTCCATAACTTTTTACAAATGTGGGATTTGTTGGGGGGTTTCTATGAGAGAAAAAAATGGTTAACCTAGCATGAATGATTGTGAAACCATAATTGAACCCCCACAATCAATTTTTGGGATCCATTTTTTATCATAAAAAAATGATGAACTCAATGTGAATATATAAATAATAAAAGAAAATATATTTTCATATGTTTGGCCATTTTTTCTCTAAATTTTAATAGAAACAGTCATGTATGTATATATTCTACCAATATTTTAAAACCATTTGATCATTTAGGATGAAATCTATTATATATAGTTCCAATGTAGTAAGATAACCAATATCTTTGTGTTACTACTGTAGTGGTGTTACATTAATTCCTTTGGAGTTGGTCGCTCACTACTATATCTAGTATAGTAGAGAGTATATAAATATATTCTTTTTTCATACCTTGATTATAATATCCATTTAAGAGTGAAATTCATCGCATGGAAGAATAAAATAAAAGGATCAAAACCATTTCATAGAATCATGGAATAAGAGACAAAATAACATGTGAATCGTAAAATGTTTCATAAATTTAAGTTTTTTCATAATAAATATAGGTACTGTCTCACTTCTAATGCATCATAACATTGTGGACTTAGTTAACCACACTTATCCCATGCATAACATTGTGGAAAAGACTAACCATATTTGGACCATGCATAATGATCCCACAAGATATAAAGAATCACTCAATTGATTAGTGGGATACATAATTTTAGTCACACCTACTCCATTAAAATATCTCATCCATTTTAGTTTCACATATATAAATAAACTATATAAATAATAAATATTAAATAAACCAATGATAATGAAATATGTAACATAATATGTTCATAAATCAATAACCATAAAGATATAATGTAGGATCCTATTAAAATAAGGGATTTTGAAATATTGTAAATTCATTATCAATCAAGATTCCTTATTAATGAGAACAGACCTCAATGTGAAATATTAATCATAATAAAATATAAGAAAAAATTTAGGAAATTTCACTACATTATGAATCTTTTATGAAATGGATAAAATAAACATTAAGAGGGATATGACCTTGGGTTTATATAAAAAATGAGACACGACATTTTGTTTTTAAATAAGGTGGTTTTATTAAAATCATATAAATTTACTAATATTTATAAGAGTGAGAAAAAGAAAAAGAAATATAAATAAAATTGTTCCCTTCATTGGGATTATTTTAAAGAAATGTTTCGAATGGAAACTTTAAGAGACATGAATATCCCTATAAAATAAAGGTATAATGGGATAGTATAAATGAATGAATGTTATATAAAGAATATGGAATGAATATAATTTTAAAGTATATAGAGAGAAAGAGATAGAGAGAATGATATATTACATATCATTATGAACAAGAAAGAGCCAGAAACACCCCTTACCTCAATCCATAGATTTCTTCAGATTCTTATATAACCTCCTTAATAGTCATGTTACAACCACTAACTACCAAATTGATAAACTCTTTAATATTTATTACACCCCTTATAATCCATTTTATCATTATTTTTTCATTTATTTAATTATTATTGTATTTGTTGATCATTTTGAGTTTGTTGAGTTCATAATTCTAAACCCATAATGATGTAGAGGTAACAAAAATAATCCACGATACAATGGTATCATAAGATAAATATTTCTAAATTTATATTTTTAATATAATTTTATAATTGATCGATTTGAATATATGAGTATATAGTTGAATGTTTTAAGAATCCTCTTTGATACTCTTGTTTTTATGGTTTAAAATAACTATGATTGATTTTATTTAACATCATTAATACCATTCTTATTTTAATATTAAAAAACTTTATAAATTATAAAAATTCATTTTTATATAAAATTAAATTATGAAAACATTTTTAATAATATACATGAAAATAAAAAGTGAAAAATAAAACACAATTTTTCACTTATGTACTCTAAAACTACCATGGGTGAACCAATGGTTTGGGGAGGTTTTTATGAAAGAATAGGTAAACTAATAAATATTAGAGTTTTATAAAAATATAAATGTTTATTAAATTAATATTTTAATGTCACTTTCTATTGATTACATATCTTATATAATTGGTAATAGGATATTGGAAATGGAAACATGTGTTTTCAAACCCTTACCTCTCACCTCAAGTTTCCTCCGGATTGAGCCTATCGTCTTTAAAAGAGGGACTTTCAGTCACCCAACGAGTTTAGGAAACTTTTTGGAGATTTTATAGAGTTAGTTGGTAAGATATTTATCACTGGGAAGAGTTATGTATGTTTGGAGAAAGGTGTGGAGGAGTGGTGTTTACATATACAATAATTATGGGTATTTTGAATAAAGTATTTTTTTATTATTTTGGTAAGTTTCTATTTATAGTGCTATAATGATCCCCACTAGTACCTCTCCTTGGGTGGAACTGATAATGGGGATGAACCTCAATGAACACCTACACTTGGACATTAATTTGTGACCACCACTGATAATATAATATTCATAAATGAGTCGAATTACCCTCAAAAAATAAATTCACGAAAAGAAACAAGATCCACCATTCAACTCCATCACATAAATAAGATGAATCAACCATCATAATACACTAATTTAATGTAATAAAAAGTGAAGAAAAATTATAATAAAAATAAACAGGTTAAGAATTGACTACAAACTCTAATATATTTTTAACAACACTAAGAGCTATTAACACCTTGTTTGATCACCAAATAGATCTTGTGGACAAGAAAAACAACACATATATTTATATGGGGTGAGCACCATAGTATAATTATCCATGAAATATCTCATGAAAATGTGAAATAATCCTATTAAATCCTACTAAATAAATATAAAACACCCTCATAACCTAATCAAGTAAAACTATATCCCATCATCATCAAGGATTACTCCCCAATTAATGCATAGAAGTAAATGATTTTAGATAAAAAAACATTTACATGATAATGGTATCCTACATATATTTAATCATTGTTGTTTCACTCTCAATCCCGATTTTTTTTCATATTCCTAAATTCATTTTATAAGTCATTCATCCCAACTGAGTGAAAATATCATCGATATATCATCATCCCATCCTACAACACATGAATACATATCTCAACCACATATCATCAGTTTTATAACTAGAAAGAAGTTAAAAATCAACCATAAAATATGCATAATTTTCTATATCTAGGGCCATAACTTCCACTACATGTAAATATCTTACAGTCACTGTCACTATAACTAGAATTCATGAATATGTTAAAACATCATGTCATTAGATATCACACACACATTTATGGTAAAACTAAGATCTATCACAGCCCGTATAAGCACATACTCGATGTGGAAATCAATCGTAGATTGTATATGCATACATATTATATAGTATCTGAAATTATAGTGGGAATGTAGGAGTAGTAATCCATCCATTACCTAGAAAATCTAGATATTGTGGAAAAAAACAAATCAAAAAACATTTGGGACTTTATTTCCCACCCACATTAGGTGGTCATGAAAAATGAATCACATCGATTAGCAGAAGTAGTAGTCCACACGTACGGAAAAAAAATGTTATCATTTTTTAATGGATGGTAAGGTAAGAAAATATATGATATATTATCATTATAGAATTATAAATATCTACTTAATATCATATAAATATATTAAATTCATTATTAAAAAAATTCATGTGGGGAAGTGATGGAAAACAAATTACTTCGGTTCTTATGGTGGTAGTCCTCCGTATACTCAAACGATGGTTTGATTTCCCATTTAATAAAAGAAGAAGGTGGAAATAGATTATAAAGTTAACATAAAAAAATATCATTATATGTTTGATATTGGTTTTATTATATAACATTGTTATATTATATTTCATGGTGGGTATGAAGAAATAAAACAAAATCATTTGATTAAAAACATTATCTCTTCTTTGGAAAACCTCCATTTATTTACACCTTAATCCCATGAAGGTTGTTATTTGATCCAAAATAATATATCTAGAATGTGTAAAGTTATTTTATGAAGTTATATTTTTTATATTGGTTGAACCGAAGGGTTATTGAAGCATAGAAAGGATAGGGGGTACCCTTTTATAATGAGGGAAGGGGAACATTTAGAATTACATGAAGTATTAAATTATTTAAAATTAATTTTAATTGGAAAATGAATCCAAATTGATATAATTCAAGTAAAATATGACCATTTTTCCAATAAATATCATCCAATTTAATATTTCAAGTTTATATTGTGTTTTCACATATATCTATCTTTTAACCCCCATTAACCCTTTGTACAATTGTCATCATATCATTGTATTTTACTCTATTTGAGTTAAGAAAGTTACTATAATAGGTAAAGTTTACCATAATTGGACCATAGTTTATATTTTCAACTATATCCCATTCAAAAGGATTAATATAATTTTTTTACGAATTATAAATCATTTAGTGAAATAATTTTTTATAAAATATTATTAATTTTATTTTTAACTATTCATTTATTTTGAATTTTCAAAAAAATTTAAAGAAAAGGAATCAGAATATAATCCATTTACAATTACCTAATAAGTTTTATATATTTTTATAATATTCATGTGACTGTGAAAATCACTCAAAAAATAATTTTTTTAGAGTTTTTAATATTATTAACGTGATTTTTCTTTAGCTTTCACAAGCACTGTGTCAAGGTTGTGTATGAATTTAAGGTACTTATTTCATCACTAAAAATTAAAATGAATTACGATGATTATAAAATAATTTATTTTTGAAACAAATATTTATAACCAAACATAAATTTTTTATCCCGACCACAAAATATTATTGATATTAAAAGGAAGAGAGTGACATTTTCATCATTATATTTTATTAAAATAATATAAATGTTCATATCAAAGGAAAGTGGATATAAATTGAAAAATTATGTAATAACATATAGTTATGGAAAAATACACCCTTTTCATGTAATTTACCATCCATTTATATATTTTAAGTATATGTAGTGTTTTTGTGACATTTGGGAGGGTTTGAAAACGTTTAGGCATGCTTTTGGGGCTTTTCTAAAGGTACACAGTTAGTACATGACTAGTGGAAACTGTGAAATTCCAATAGGTTTCCATGAACAATGAGATATGGGCTAAGGATAAGGAACATGGACAAGCATACAATTTTACAAACTATATGACCGCCTATGAGAAACCATTCCATATGGGACGGTGGGATTTCGTATGGATAGCTTACAATTTATCTAACCATGCAAGATGACTATATGAGCCCCCAATAAGGTAGTTTCTTGTGCATGGTTTAAAAAAATATCCAAAAATTGTGGATCTAGGTTGGGATTAATAATTAACCCATATTTTCCCCCAAACTAACCATAACTCTGTATTTTTTCCTCCAAAAGTCTATAAAGGCTTCCCCCATCTATATGGAGGTGATCTGAAGGTTTCTCTTGGTTCATTGAAGCTTGATTATCATGTTAGGCCATTGTTATTTGTAGTTATCCTTGGGTTTCCTTATATCTAATTCTATATTATATGTGGACATATATAATATATTTGATTTCAAATATGATTATATTTGTATTTGTTGATGTTTGGGGAAGATATATATGGCATGTTCTTGGAGATTCGACCCGGTTTCATGGATTTTTTTTAATGCCGTTTATCATTTTCACCAAATTTTACGAGGTATGTGGCTTCAATATTAACACATCTATTAATAATATTAATGTTTTATTTGAAAATAATTGTTTTGAATGATATTTTTTATGAAATTTATATGAATTGGTTGATAGAAACCTCCATTGGTGATGGATTTTAAAATCATGGAAATTGGGAATTTTTGTGGAAGGTGGAATTGGTAACATGATTTTTAAATTATTATTTTAAAAATCATTGTTTTTTGGATTCATAGAAAATGGATTTCAATGAATTTTTTGTTTTATTTAAATGATGTGTTTGAAAGGTTTTCAATAAAATAATGGTTTTATTGAAATGGTTGAAAATGTTTTTTGGCATTGTTTTTCAGCATAACAATTTTGTGTGTTCATATGCATTTAGGATATATAGGGTAAGAAGTCTCCTCCATCATTAGTGGGATGGATATGGGTTAGGTATTTCCCCCCATCAAAGTGGTTCACTAAGTGACGTCTTAGTGAAAGGATGACTCACCACTTGTGAGTATAGGGAGGAATAAGTTGCATACATGGCTGGATGTGTGGTTAAGAGGAATGGAATGGATTATGCCAAAATAGAATTTTTGAAATGGTTTAGATCATTTTTTGTGTGATTTACTTGGAACATGATGTTTTTTTTGAGAAAACATATTTACTATGGAACTTGTTTATGTTTTTACAAAAATAATTGTGGGAATTTTTTTGAATAACATGTTTTATAAAAATGTGCTAACTTGTTCTATCCTAGTGGTATGAGAAGGGATTTCATTGGGGAAATACTACTGAGTATTATTACTCACCCCTACTTTGGACCATTGGTGCTTTTGTATATATTGTTTATTGAGACATGGGAAAAGGTAAAGTACCACACTTCTCTAGTGGCACATAGTGATACTTGGTCTATTTTGTGAAGTTTGAGCATGGAACATATTGGAGATTGGGAGTTTTGTTAGGAGTCTTTGGGTTTATTTCACTTATCATCTGATGTATTCTTTGATGTTTTCTAGTTTTATATAGTTTTACTCTTATAGAGTTTGGTTTTGATATAAATGGTGTTATTTTGAGTTTTTTACATTTAATATTATGCATCATGTGGTAGAATTTTTTCACGGTATGTTTGGTTGGTTTTTTTACATTAAAAGGGAAAATAATACCCCACTTATTAATGAAGCCCTTAGAATTTTCTATATCCTTTGGTACATTGGGGATTTCCTTAAGTCTAAGTATTTATTCACCTATCCTTTGGTTCATTGGGGATTTCCTTATGTCCAAGTATTTCTTCACCACCTTCTCAAGCGAATGAGTTGGGGAAGGATGCTATAGTTAGTATTCAGTTATTTGTTATCTACCCAACAAGTGGTATTCATCTCTCTTGGTGTTCTAGTTGATAGTAATTAGAGTATATTCCATGTGTTGGGTTGGAACAAAGGAGTAAGATTGCTGGGACTTTAATTTTAGAGAATAAAAAGATATAGCTAACCATTTTATGCTAAACATCAAGTAACCACAGAGTTGGGTAAATAATTTTTTTTCAATAATGGTAATATCATCGTCATGGGTTTATCCAATGAGATGAGAATGACATGAATTAGAAAAATCACTTCCCACATAGAGTGTATAACTCATTTTGAGTAATTATTTGGTGTACCTTGTTCATTTTTGAAAATTGTTGATTTTTTTTCAAATTAATGATTTCAAAAAAGAGCATGGCTGTGGTAATTTAAAAATGGTTTAATTTTAAAAAGAAAGTTTAAATTTTTAAAAAATAGTTGAGCATGGTAAAAGATGAATTTTGGAAATAATAGTTGTGATAGTTTTTATGTGGAGGAATTTAAAATTTTTAATCCTTAATTTGATAGAGAGTGAGATTTATGGAATTTTGTGTTTATTTGGAAATTGGAAACTAGTATGCATCATAGGAAGAAACTAAAAGAATCTGCTGAGAATGTGGTTTCACCTGAGCCATAGGTAAACCAATGGAGGGTTTAGAGTAGTGTCCAAGCGTTTTAGGTTGTGGATAGAGGGAAGAAGGGGGTTGAACTTAGGCAAGTGGATCACTTAATCTAGTTCCAGAAGAAAAATCCACCCATATATCAGGGTGAGTTAGAACCAAAGAAAGAAGGGGTGTGGCTGAACCGGAATAATTGTATCTTAGATTTCATTGGCACCCCAATAGAGCTAATTGTCAAGCTGACAAGGTATTTTCTAGAGGATCCTACATGCCAATGGTGGGATTTAGCTTTTTAGGTTAAATTGGACCAAGGAATACCACATTAGGATTTTTAGGAATTGTTCAAAAAAAAATATATCCTCACACATTCATAATTCAAATAAAGATAGAATTATTTTTCTTGAAGTAGGAAAATCATTCTGTCATGGAGTACGTAGAAAAATTTATGAATTTAGGGTGCTTTACACTTTAATTTTCTACTAGTACATCCTTGAAGGAATACAAATTTGAATTGGGATTGAGGCATGATATTTGGTCAATGGTTAATGTGCTATTTATAATAGATTATACATAGATGGTTAATAGAGACACATTAGTAAAAAGGGACATCTCTGGAGCTACTGGTGTAGGAGGAATGTTGACACCTATGGAAAATGGTGGTAACTCTCATGCTGGGATCAATAAGAAGAGGGAAACCTATTTCCAAGGTGGGATTATGGATTAGAATCAAACAGATGGATCGATGAATATTCCTCCAAGAACAAAGAACCATCACAGATGTTTCCCATGTGGTTCTTTTGACCACATGAAGTGATAGTGTATGACACCACCTAGTGAATTCCATAATTGCATTCAAATGGGGAATATTTAGTGTTATTGTCATAGTTCACCAAGTTTAGATGTTTGGGACACTTCTCATGTATCAGAGATGTTATATGCTTTAAGGGGATGAGGGAAGCATAATCAGTCTCATCATAATAAAAGAGCTAGCCAAGGTGATTCTTGGAATAAAATATCTCCTCAGGTAGTGCAATCTCTATAGAAAAATAAGAAACAAAGTGTGGTGAGAAAGAAATTATATGGATCTACGTAGGTCATGGTGGAAAATCAGTTTAGACCATAAATTGTGTGAGGTATGATTCTTTTCAACCCTACCCTTATGAAATTGTTTTTTGATACAGGTGCATCCAATTCATTTATTGCTTCTTGTGTTGTTGATTTGATGGGTCTAAAAGTTGTGGTGATTTATTCGGTGGTAACATTTAAAACTCCTCTTGGTTATTTAGAATGTCAATACATTATTTGTAAATCATGTTTTATAACTATTGATAGTGCTGAGCAGATATATGACTTCTCTATGATTAATATGGGTATCTATTATATAATCCTGGGTATGGATTGGTTGAAAATATTCAAGGATCACATCGGTTGTTATACAAAAAATAGTCAGTTTCTAGACTGAGAATGGTGTCGAGAATCTCTTGAAATGAGATCAGAAAGTAAATTCATGTGCAATGACATTGTTGGCACTAGAATTTGGTACTATAGTAGTTGGCATTTTTTAATTTTTCATCGATGGAAGATATCAAGGATAGTAGTTTCCCAACAGTTGTGGATCTATTTCCGAATGTTTTTCCTGATAATTTCTTAGGGTTACCAACTATAATGGAAGTGTAGCCAAAAATTGATCTCCTTCTAGGGAAGAATCATATTTCCCTTCAATATTATCATATGGAAGAAAAAAAATTAGTGAATTGAAAGTGAGGATGGAAGAGATGGAAAAAAATGCTTCATTCGGCCGAGCATGTCTCCATGGGATGCAGCAGTTCCATTTGTCAAAAAGGTGGATGAAACTCTTTAGCTGTGTGGGGATTATTATAAGATTAACCAAGATACAATAAATAATATGTATCTAATTCAATTCCTGGATGATCTATTCAGTCAGTTGAGGGTAGATAAGCAGTTATCAAAAATTGAATTTCAATTAGGATATCACCAATTATAATTTTAGAATGAGGATATCCAAAAAATAGCTTTTAGGGGCAGATATAGCCCTTACGAATACGTGGTAATGTTTTTTGGTCTTACAAAGGTAGCATCAGTCTTTATAGAATTGATGAATTAGATATTTTAGTGATATATAGATTATTTTGTGGTGGTTTTTCTGGATGACATATTGGTATATTCAAGGACAAGGGCCGAGCATGAGAAACACTTGTCAACAATGATGGGAATCTAGCGAGATCATCATCTCTATTCCAAATTATGAAATTATGATTTTTGGATAAAATAGGTAAATTTTATTATCTATGTAATCTGTTTAAAAGGTGTTTTAGTGGATCCAAAATTGATAGACACTATTATCTCTTGGAAATCACCAAATAACATCATCAAGATACACAATTTCCTTGGTCTAGCTAGTTATTACAAATATTTTTTTCATGATTTCTCACGATTAGATTTTCCTATGTGAACTTTGATAGAAAAAATGTTCCATTATAATAGGATGAAGAATTTTAAAAGACTTTTCAAGAGCTACAACATCAACTTACAATATCACCAATCTTGACTTTTCTAGAATCAGGATAAGGGTATGTGGTTTATTGTAATTCTTTAGGAACATTGATGGGATATGTTCTCATGAAAAGAGACCATGTTATTACTTATAGATCAATATTATTAAGGTTGAATGATAAGAATTACCAAACACGTGAATTGGAGCTACCAGCCATAGTCTATGCTTTGAAGACTTATCATCATTATCTCTTTGGTGAGAAATTTACATTTTTTACAGATCATAATATCTTGAAACATATTTTCTCACTAAGGCATTTTAATTTGAGAAACATAATGTAGATGGATTGCCTCTAAATGTTTTACATTGAATTTATGTATACACTTGGAAAAGGAAATTCGGTGGTTGATGCATTAATCATATATTTATATACTCATTTGAAAAAATAATATTCAGATGAGTGGCTATTGATGTCAGTCCTAGCTGACATGCCCTTGGAATGAGAATACTGAGGTGAAGTTGCAACATTAATTATACTTTTGTTCATTCCAGATTTGGTAAAGATATATAAAGAGGCATAGATGAATGATTCAGAATGAGTGTGTATGAGTTCAAAACCTGATGGTATGGATACTATTGATGGATGAAAGTTGGATGATAGTTTAGTTTTGTGGTTGAGAAATATGATTTTTGTACCTATGAATTTTTAGGAACAATTTCTTCATGCTCACCACCATTTGATATGGGTTGTTCATCCTAGAATAAAAAATCTATATAAAGCGTTGGAAGAATAGTTTTGGTGGGTTGTTATATGAGTTTATTTTGAGATACATAACTTTTTAGCAAGTTAAGGAAGAACATTAGCGACCAATATGTAACACCTAAATCTTCCACGATACGATTCTCTTTGAATAATATAGTAGCGTGTGTTGTACGCAACTTCGAGATTCTAACAAAACATGACCAATCAAAGTAGCCATTATGAATAGTAATACCCACTTTTTGAAAATATATAAATTTCATCTCTCAAAATGGACTTCAATTTTGGATTCGAAATATTGAAATTATCCAAGGGTAATATTTTGGTACTTTTCAGATAACTTTTATATTTTAATGAATAGTGAAAATTACTAAATTTTAATTAAAAACCAAATTTTTAATCCAAATAATTAATAGAGATAAATTATGAATTTGAGTGGTTTTAAAGTATATTTAGAAAATATTTTGAACATTTAATACAGTGTTGGTCATTGGACTTAATTTCACATTTAAACCGGACATTAACAAGTGTCAATCTTTTGATAATTATTATTTCTTAAAAACATGCTTTTTGTTTTGACAGCGGGAATTAATTTTAAATTAATTTCTGCCACTTCTGGGCATTGATTTTGGAAAAAATTATTTCATATTTGGAATCAGGATGTCCAAATTGTGCAAATTGGTAACTCTTATTTTAAGAAATTTTGAATAATTACTTCAGTAAATATTTTATTTACCATGGTTAAAGGGTAAATCTGGTAAATAAGGTTAAACAAATAATATTATAATAATATTAATTTACCTTAAAACATGTCCTAACCCTATTAGTTGATACCTTTCTGACCATGGTCATCTTTGGGTCGATTTTGGGACCTCATTGAGCCACTTGTAGGTGATAAGGACACTTTATATTAATTAAGTTAAAGTAAATACAAAAATGACATAAGAATATATTTTTTAGTAAAACAAATTTTACATAGGGTTATATATGTTATATTTTCAACTATAAATATTAATTAGAAATATAAAAATATTTCCTACATAATGTTATTTTATTTATAAATTTTAGACATTTAATAATTAAATTTATTAATGAAACAATAATGATCCATTTTTTCCTTATTAATGAATGAATCAAATAATTGGTATTATAAAAGTTAAAATAAATATAATTTGAATGTTTTGATGAACTCGACGAATTTTCTTGGTTAATATGACATGTTAGTATTTCTTAAATTAATTTGGTTCGAATTAATAATGTTGTTAAGACTTTAATAAAAATAAATTATTAAATATTTTCAAAATTGACAAAAATGAGTTTTTAAAACAAGTATTATATTATTAATTGGTATTCTACCCATAAAAATATAAGGTTCGGAAAAAGTACATATATCATGATATTTGTGTCTTTAATGGACCACTTGGGGGTATCTTGGATGTATATAGTAAGTTTATTAACTATATAATATAAAAATACAAAGTGACATGGTAAATGTCAAACTAATTAACTAAGAGTTAAAACTAAAAGACAAGATTAATACAGTGACCCAAACTGTCTAAAATCTATTGGTTGAAAGGATTTATACCCATCCCCACCTAAAACATTAAATAATAGACTATGGATCCATTAGAAACAAAATATGAATTTGTTATAAAATAATATTTCAAGCTTTTCCTAAGGTTCCCCTCACCCCTCTTATAAAAGGGAACTCCCCCTTCTCTCAAATTCATACCCTCAAAGCCTTTTGTTTCGGCCAACCCCTGCACAAATATTCTCTAAACTTTCCTAACTTAGACATAGATAACTCAGTTTGATCAGAAATCCAACCTAAGGAGCCCTTTTGATCAAATCAAAAGGAAGAACCCAAAGAAGAGGTAATGTTTTCACCACCCTCTTTCAAGTTCCATTCTTCTTCCGCTTATTCTTTCTATTTTATTTCCATTCTAAAACAATAACTCCAGTATCTTCTATATGATTTGATGTTATTAAATATATGGTACAACCATATTTAGTATTCTATCCATCCTTTGAATAACTTGTCTCCATACGTGCATACGTACGGCTTACCGTCTCCATGTCGTGGTGTAATTGTTATTCAAAAAATTATTATTTGGATGGGTATAATAATGATGTGTAATTAATGTAAATAATAAATATAACATGATAATTATTCTGTATATATGATACAACACCCAATTATATATTATTTTAATATCAAATGAATGATATTGTCGCTAGTGCGTACGTACGGACTACCGTCTCCACGAATGCGATGTGATTCATTCCCCATCGTATCCATTCAATAATAATTATCATTTGATGGTTAAAAATAATGTTTAAAGACTTAATATCATTCTGGATATGAATAAGATACAACTTATCCATAACAAACAAGACATACGTAACAAAAATTATAAAAGAAATCAAGTAAGTGAACACCCGAAACAACGATAATACTAAGATATTATTAACAAAGAAATGTAAAAAGATCATATAAGATAACATATTAATGTATATGATTCTTGTATAATTTAATAACAATTATTTCACCATTATACAGGTGGTTAACCTACCATCAACCAAGGAAAATTACAAGCTAAGGGTTTATTTGACAATCTCTTCCTTATCTGAGGTTGTTTATACGTTTTTATCTACTGGGACCTCTTTATCATCCACATCTATGATTCTTAAAAATGTATTTCAAAACATTCTTAATATTTTATAGACTATGGTTTAAATTCATTTATACCCTTGTTGACTTTTTATAAGATGTTTATAAAGGAATCTTTCCATCGTTTTCCAAACATGGTCTTTTTTAACATTTTCGACAAAATTAAGGTAAGAATGTCTTTTTTAACTTATCCAACGGGTGCGGCTATTTTCTACCATTAAAAACTTGTCAAAGCTTCCCTTACAATCTTATAATAATATTTTCAGATTAAATGTTTTATTTTATAATTATGTGACTCTTAAATGATTTCAAAATATAAAGAGATATTTTTATAAAAAGGGTTTTGATTTCATCTCTGTCGACATCCTTTGATGGATTTTAAGTTTATTTGAAGTTGATTGATATGTTTGACTATGGATGTGCTATTTTTATACCATTCATGTTTTATGGTTAAATTATTAACATTTTTTATGCTCGTTTTAATATGAATGTTTATGATATGTTTAAACCTTTTCATATGAGGAATGTATTAGACATAGTAAGTGACGGGTGGAGCCCGCTATAGCTCCTCGATGCATCGATAGGTCTCATGAGACAACTAGAAGTGGAATTGGCTGAGGCCCTTTCCCAATATGATTTATGGTTTTGGAAGATTCCTTAATAATTTTTAGATGCCTTGGATGTGGCCTTGAAAAAATGTTTCAGAATGTCTGGCATTATACATTCCCTCATTATGGAAATAATATTGATGGTTCATGTGGTTATTCGACTATTAGAATACCCCTGATTATGTTTTATTATGGAATTATTTACTCAGCTCATATTCTTTCCATAAACTTATTCATGTTTATTATTGTTAAAGTAATGTGGTTTCAATTATTTATCATGCTTAATATTTATGTCATTTTCCGATGTATTAATTACCCTTACTGAGCGTTTGAGCTCACCCCTTTATTATGTTTTATTTTCCCAGGATATGAAGAAGTTAGTTATGAGTGACCTGTAGGCATAATCTAGGAGGCTTGGATGTTTCTAATGAAATATATATTTTTTGTATTTCTCTTCAAGATGTAATGTTAACCTTATGTTTGAATCTTGTTTCCAATAATACTATACTGACCGGTCTTTTAAGACATTATTTCCTTGTGATCATACTAATGTTATGTAATAATGCACCGACTATGGGTAACTAAGGTCGGGGCATTATAGTTGCTATCATAGGAAGTTTAGTACAAACCTTGGAAACTAGATTTAGATAAAATCTGGTTAGAGCACATAGCCCTAAGATTGACTTTGAGGATTAGTATAGAAGAACTTCCTAGAATTTTGGTATTGTAGAGATTTTGTGAGTTTTCCAAGAAATACATCCCTGTCTAGATACGGGCAGGCAGAGGTGGCTCTGGAACATATGTACCTAGGGGTAAAACCCGACAACACCGTATTGAGCTAGAATCGAATGAGAACTGGTGCACAACAACGGGATTTGTTGCACTCTTGGTTACGACCATCTCGGGGGATATGCTTAGGATAATTCTCATTTTCATTACAAACCATTATGAAGGGTTTATGAGTATATACTTACTCAAAGAAAACATTTTTTTTATGATTATGGATTATATCCATAAATAGTTCAATTTATGTTAAGTGTTTTACAAGTATATAATTATGTATTTTGATTCATAAACTGACCTAGTTTATTCCATTGTTTATAAATAGCACCTAGTGGAAGGAATGGAAACTGTTTCAATGCACACACTCCATGTAGGGATTTCTCTCCTGCTCAAGATAATTATAGTGGAGCTGGTGATGCAACTGGTGATGATCAGCTAATCACCATACTGGGACAACTCACTCAGGTTATGAATAATAACCTTACCAGTATGGAGAACCCCGATCCACAATGTGGAGGATCAATGTTAGATCGCTTCATGAGGAAAAAACCACCAAAATTCAATGGGAGTAAAAATCCATTGGTATCTGAGCAATGGATAAGTTCTTTAGGGAAAATATTCCACGCCTTGGGGAGTAGTGATGAGGAAAAATTTGTCATGGCATTTTACTGTCTCACTGGAGATGCTGATCAATGGTGGTCATTGATTAAAAACACAGAGGAAGATGATGAAGTATCAAATATGGAATGGAGGGAGTTCAAAGAGATTTTATTATAAAAATACTTTCCTCGTGACCATCGACCAGATATGGAAAGAAAATTTCTGAGTCTGAGGCAAAAGGAAGATGATAATGTCGCTAAGTATGAGGCTAACTTTACAAGGTTAGCGAGGCATGCTGCAGATTATTTTCGTAACCCAAGAAGTAAGATTGATCGTTTCTTTGATGGGTTAAAACCATTTCTCCATCGAGAATTAGTATCACAATCTTTCTCATCATATGAAGATATTGTCTCGTGTTCTATCAAGACAGAAAAAGAATTCTCTATGTCTTATGGATTTAAATCAAAGCAAGAGAAGAAGAGATCTGCTGAAAACTCTGGGAAAGGAAATAAGGAATCAGGGAAGAATGGAAGAATTGAATTTCCACCCTGTGGTAATTTCGGAAGGAAGCACCCTGGTGCCTATCTAAAAGGAGAAGGAGTTTTCTACAAATGTGGAAAGAAAGGTCATCTAGCTGGTGATTGTAAAGGAAAGAAAGGTGCTACCAATGGTCAATGCTATAATTGCAGAGATATGGGACATTATGAAAATGAATGTCCTAAGCGTCAGGGAAACTTACCTCAGAAAAGGCCAAGGGATCCAGGCCAAGCTTATGCAATCACTATTGCTGAGGTTGAAGCCCCGAAAGACGTGGTGGTAGGTAATTTAATGGTTTCCTTAAGTTTAGAAAATGATTTACTTGATTTTGGATCATCACATTGTTTTATATCGTCCTAGTTTTCTAATAAAAATAGATATTTCCAATTTGATTTATCAAGGGATTTGTCAGTCAAAACTCCTAAGGGAAGTATCATTGCAACAAAGTTTTGTGAATCAGTCCCCATTACAGCATATAAATGTTATTTATCTACTGATCTCATCATCATACCCATGACTGAATTTCATATAATTCTAGGTATGGATTGGCTTTCAGACCATGATGCGAACATTTATTGTAAGAAGAAGAAGGTTACAATTTTTCATGATGATGATAAAGAACACCTTATCATTAGATCAGAATCGTCACCACCTGATTCTTATCTAGATCCACCCCCAGTAGCTCAACTAAATTCAATTATCATGGAGGAAGAGAATGAAATAACTATGGGTAAGGAAAGGAATGTTAAAATAGAGGATGTAGCTATTGTGAAAGAATATGTTGATGTGTTTCCGGAAGATTTACCTGGACATCCTCTAGAATGAGAAATTGAGTTTTACATTGATTTAATTCCTGGTTCATGGAACATATCAAAAACCCCTTATAGAATGGCCACTCTGGAATTAGTTGATCTAAAGAAACAACTGGTGGAATTGAGTAATAAGGGATTTATTCGCCCTAGTGTTTCTCCATTGGGATCCCCTCTCCTTTTTGTTAAGAAGAAAGATGAATCTATGAGGTTGAGCATTGACTACAGGGAGATCAATGCTATAACAATAAAGAACATGTATCCACTACCTCACATTGATGATTTATTTGACCAACTACAAGGAGCTCAATACTTTTCAATGATTGAACTTCGATCTAGATACCAACAATTGTGTGGGAAGAAGGAAGACAGTTCGAAGACAACATTTCAAACCAGGTACGGGCATTACGAGTTTACAGTAATGCCTTTTGGGTTGACTAATGCACCCTCATTTTTCATGGATCTAATGAACAGAGTTCTCAAGGAATATCATGATGACTTTTTAGTGGTATTTATTGATGATATCTTGGTATACTCCAAAAGCTTTAAAGATCATGAAAATCACTTGTGCATTATATTGAAGACTCTGAAAAGACATGAATTATATGGTAAGTTTAGCAAGTGTGAAATCTGGCTTCAGGAGATTTCTTTCATGGACACATTGTCTCTAAGGATAGAATCTCTGTCGATCCTTCTAAGACAAGAGCAATCCAAGAATGGTCAGCATCGACGAGTATAACTGAGGTATGCAGTTTTATTGGTTTAGCAGGTTATTATCGACGTTTCGTCCAGAATTTTGCCCGATTGGATTACCCATTAACGAAGCTCACACGTAAAGGTGTTAAATTTGTTTGGAAAAAAGAGTGAAGAATGTTTCAAAGAGATGAAGAGAAGATTATTCAATGCTCCTATATTGACTCTACCATCGTGGAATGATGGGTTTGTTATTTACAGTGATTCATCAAAGAAAAGACTTGGTTTTGTCCTTATGAAGAATGATAGAGTTATTTCCTATGCATCATGACAACTGAAAATTCATGAGCAAAACTATCCTACTCATGATCTTGAGTTAGCTGCTATAGTCTTTTCTTTGAATATTTGGAGACACTATCTCTATGGTGAAAAATGTGATATTTATACTGATAATAAGAGTTTGAAGTATATTTTATCACAGAAAGAACTCAGAATGAGGCAAAGGAGATGACTTGAACTACTCAAGGATTTTGATTGCAAGATACACTACCACCTGGGGAAGGAAAATATGGTGGATGATGCTTTGAGTAGAACAGATCAGAGAGTTTTGAACAAGATGAGAGTTGAAAAGGATCCTATATACATGGATCTAGTAAAGATGGATATGGGAATCACCATGGAAGGTGATACATCAATGCTTTTTCAAATGGTTTCCAAAAAATCATTACTAGAAAGGATAAAGACTTCTCAGACTGACGATGAAGAGTTTCAAAACAATATTAAAGCTGAGAATGATGGGATATTGAGTGAATTTGTGTATGAAGATGGAATTTTGAAATTTGGGAGGAGACTTTGTGTTCCCGATATACCTGATCTAAAAAGGGAATTGTTGGATGATGCTCATAGTTCCAATTTCTCTATACACCCTAGGAGCACCAAAATGTATATAGATTTGAAGGAACATTTTTGGTCGGATAACATGAAGAGGGAGATTGGTGATTTTGTGTCAAGGTGTATGATTTATCAACAAGTGAAAACTAGGAGGCAACAGCCTGGTGGAGTATTTCTACCTCCTCCCGTACCTGAGTGGAAATGGGATAATATCACGATGGACTTTGTCATGGGACTACCAAAGACTCCTAGAAGGAAAGATGCAATTTGGGTCATTTTTGATCATCATACCAAGTCAGTGCATTTTTCTTGATATAGGGGAAGATTTACCACTTGAACGTCTAGAAAGACTACATATTAATGAAGTTGTGAGACTTCACGGAGTATGGCTATCAATTGTTTCTGATCTTGATCCCTGTTTTACTTCAAGATTCTTGAAAAATCTTCAGTAATCCTTGGATATTGAACTTCGTTTGAGCACTGCCAACCACCCTCAAATAGATGGACAATCAGAATGGACTATTCAAACCTTAGAATACATGTTGAGATCATGCTCACTTGACTTTCTGGGTATGCGGGATCAATATTTACCTATGGTGGAATTTTCCTATAACAATAGCTTCAATTAACGTATTCAGATGGCACCATATAAAGCGTTATACGGAAAGAGATATCGCACACCAACCTGTGGGGATGAAGTTTGTGAAAGAAAACCTGTATGCCTAGAACTAGTGGAGGAAACAATAGAAAAGGTAAAGGTAATCCAAAACCACATCAAAGCAGCTCGAAGTAGGCATAAGAGCTATGACGATAACCGAAGGAAGGATTTGGAATTTCAGGTAGGAGATCATGTTTTTTTGAAGGTATCTCCATGGAAGGGAGTTATACGTTTCTACATGAAGGGAAAATTGAGTCCTAGGTACATCAGACCTTTAGAAATTCTAGAACGAATTGGGGCTTTAGATTACCGTTTGGAAATGTCGCCAAATATCTCCAAAGTTCACGATGTATTCCACGTATCCCTGTTGAGAAAATACATGCCTGACCCAATGCATGTACTCACTTATGAGGAATTAGAACTTGAACCCGATCTATCTTCTTGAGAAGAGCCTGTCAGGATTCTTGATACGAGAGAATAAGTGCTGAGAAACCGGACGACTCGTCTGGAAAAAGGTCTATGAAAGAATCATAAGATGGATGAGGCAATGTGTGAACCTGAGGAACTTATGATGAAGAACCACCCGAGTATTTTTATATAGTAATTTTCTAGAAATTTTGAGGATGAAATAATTTGAAGGATGGGAGAATGGTACACCCCAAGCTTCTACGATGCGGTTCTCTTTGAATAATACAGTAGTGTGTGTTGTATGCAACTTTGAGATTCTAACACACCGCGACTAATCAAAGTAGCCGTTATGACTAGTAATACCAACTTTTTTAAAATTTATAAATTTTATCTCTCAATATGGACTTCATTTTTGGATTCAAAATATCAAAATTAGCCTAGGGTAAAATTTTGGTACTTTTCGATTAACTTTAATATTTTGATGAATAGAGAAAATTACTAAATTTTAATTAATTTTTTTAATCAAAATAATTAATAGTGATAAATTATGAATTTGAGTGGTTTTAAAGTATATTTATAATATATTTTTACCATTTAATACAATTTTTGCCATTGGACATAATTTCACATTTATATCGAAAATAAACAAGTGTCAATCTTTTGATTGTTCTTATTTCTTAAAAACATGTTTTTTGTTTTAACAGCGGGAATTGATTTTAAATTAATTTATGCCACTTCTGTGTTTTGAATTTGGAAAAATGGATACCATATTTTGAATCAGGATGTACAAATTTTGTAAATAGGTAACTCTTATTTTTAGGCATTTTGAATAATTACTTCGGTAAATATTTTATTTACCATGGTTAAAGGGTAAATCCGGTAAATAAGGGTAAAAAATAATATTATAATAATATTAATTTCCACTAAAAAATATCCTAAAACTTTTAGTTGATATATTTTTGACCATGTGCATCTTTGGGTCGATTTTGGGACCCCATTAAGCCACTTGTAGGTGATAAGGACACTTTATATTAATTAAGATAAATTAAATACAAAAACGACATAAACATATATCTTTTAGAAAACCAATATTTACATCGGGTTATATATGTTATATTTTCAACTATAAATATTCATTATAATGAATAAAATATTTCCTAAATAATGTTATTTTATTTATAATTTTTGGACATTTAATAATTAAATTTATTTATGACATAATAATGCTGCAGTATTTTCCTTATTAATGAAATAATCAAATAATTGGTATCATAAAAGATAAAATAAAAATAATTTGAAAGTTTTGATGCCATCCACGAATTTTATTGGTTAATATGAAATGTTCGGATTTCTTAAATGAATTTTTTTCGAATTAATAATTTTTTTAATAATTTAACAAAAATGAATTATTAAATATTGTTAAAATTGACATAAATGAGTTTTTTACAAAAAGTATTATAATATTAATTGATTTTATATTCCTAAAAAACTAAGGTGTGACTAGAGGACTTATATTATGATATTTTTATCTTTAATGGACCACTTGGAGATCTCTTGGATATATATAGTATGTTTATTAACTATATCATATAAAAATACAAAGTGACATGGTAAATGTCGAACTAATTAACTAAGAGTTAAAACTAAATGATAAGGTTAATATAGTTACCCAAACTAGTCTAAAATCTATTGGTTGACAGGATTTAGACCCATTCCCACCGTAAAAATTAAATAATTCACTTTGGAGCCATTATAAATCGAATACGGATTTATTATAAAATAATATTTCAAGCTTTTCCTAAGGTTCCCCTCACCCCTCTTATAAAAGAGAACTCACCCTTCTCTCAAATTAATACCTTCAAAGCCTTTTGGTTCGGCCAAAACCTGCCCAAATATTCTCTCAACTTCCTTCAATTCGACCTAGAGGCCTTAGTTTGATCAGAAATCCAACCTATGGAGCCCTTTTTATCAAATCAAAAGGAAGAACCCGAAAAAGAGGTAATGTTTTCACCACCCTCTTTCAAGTTCCTTTCTTCTTCAACTTCTTCTTTCTTTGTTATTTATATTATAAAATAATAACTCTAGTATATTCTATATACTGAGATGTTATTATAAATATGGTACAACCATATTCAGTATTCTATCCATCCTTTGAATAACTTGTCACCATACGTGCGTAGGTACGGCTTACCGTCTCCATGTCGTGGTGTAATTGTTATTCAAAACATTATTATTTGGATGGGTATAATAATGATGTGTAATTCATTTAAATAATAAATATAACATCATAATTATTGTGTATATATGATACACCACCCAATTATATATTATTTTAATATCTAAAGAATGATATTGTCGCTCGTGCGTACGTACGGACTACCGTCTCCACGAACGCGAGAAGATTCATTCCCCATCATATCCATTCATGAATAATTTTCATTTGATGGTTAAAAATAATTTTTAAAGACTTAATATCATTCTGGATATGAATAAGATACAACCTATCCATAACAAACCTGGCTTACATAACAAAACTTATAAAAGAAAATGAGTAAGTTAACACCCGAAACGATTATAATACTAAGATATTATTAACAAAGCAATGTTAAAAGATCATATATGATATCATACTAATGTATATGATTCTTGAATAATTTAATAAAAATTATTTCACCATTATATAGGAGGTTAACCTACCCTAAACCAAGGAATAGTACAAGGTAAGGGTTTATTTGACAATATCTTCCTTATTCGAGGTTGTTTATACATATTTATCTACTGGGACCTCTTTATCATCCACATCCATGTTTCTTAAAAATGTATTTCAAAACACTCTTAATATTTTATAGACTATGGATTAATGTCATTTATACCCTTTTTGACTTTTTATAAGATTTTTATAAAGGAATCTTTCTGTCATTTTCCAAATAAGGTCCTTTTTAACCTTTTCGACAAAATTAAGGTAAGAATGCATTTTTTAACTTATAAGGCTGGTGCGGCTATTTTCTACCATTATAAACTCGTAGAAGCATCCCTTACAAGTTTATAAGAATATTTTTAAATTAAATGTTTTATTTTATAATTATGTGACTCTTAAATTATTTCAAAATAGAAAGAGATATTTCTCTAAAAGGGTTTTGATTTTATCCATGTCAACATACTTTGTTGGATTTTAAGTTTATTTGAAGTTGATTGATATGTTTTACTATGGATGTGCTATTTTTATACCATTCATGTTTTATGGTTAAATTATTGACATTTCGTATGCTAGTTTTAATATGAATGTTTATGATATCTTTAAACCTTTTCATATGAAGAATGTATTGGACATAGTAAGTGACAGGTGGAGCCCGCTATAGCTCCTCGATGAATCGGTAGGTCTATTGAGACAACTAGAAGTAGAATCGACCGAGGCCATTTCCCAATTTGATTTATGGTTTTGGACAAGGCCTTAATCATTTTTAGATGTCTTGGTCGATGCCTTGACAAAATGATTCAAAATGTATAGCATTATACATTACCTCATTATGGAAATAATATTGATTGTTCATGTGGTCATTAGACTAGTATAATACCCATGATTATGTTTTATTATGACATTATCTACTCAGATCATATTCTTTCCATAAAATTATTCATGTTTATTATTGGTAAAGGCATGTGGTTTAAATTATTTACCATGCTTAATATTTATGTCATTTTTCGCTGTATTACTTACCCTTACTAAGCATTTGAGCTCACCACTTTTTTATGTTTTATTTTCCCAGGATATGAAGAAGTTTGTTATGAGTGACCTGCAGGCATAATCTAGGAGGCTTGGATGTTTCTAATGAAATATATTTGTTTTGTATTTCTCTTCAAGCTGTAATGTTGAACTTATGTATGAATCTTGTTTCCAATAATACTAAACTGATCGGTCTTTCGAGACATGATTTCCTTGTGATCAGGCCAATGTTATGTAATAATGCACCAAATCTAGGTAAATAGGGTCGGGGCATTACACAATAAGTATGTTTTAATCTTATCTATCCCTATTTGGAAATGGGAGCAGATAGCTCTTAATTTTGTAGTAGATCTCCCAATAATGGTTCACAAAGATAATCTCATATGAGTGATGGTGGATCAGCTCACAAGGATGGACCATTTTTTCCCTATTCGTGAATCTCATACGGTGGATGACTTGTCAAAAAACTATATTCAAGAAGTTGTAAGGAGGCATGATGTATCAGTTTCGATAATGATAGATATGGATCTCAGGTTTACATCTTGTTTCTGACAATATTTACAGAAATCCCTTGGAACTCAATTGACTATGAGTATGATGTATTATCCTCTTATGGATGTCCAATCTGAATAAACAATAAAATAATTGGAAGACACATTGTAGGATTTTGCTATGGATTTTGGTGGATTTTTGGAAGATCATGTGATATTAGTGTTGTTCCCATATTAAAATAGTTATCAAGCCACAATACATATGTATCCTTCTGAATCACTGTATGGGTTCCCTTTTCGTTCTCCACTTTTTTGGGTGGAAATAGGAGAGACTTCACTAGTTAGGCCATTCCTTATCCATGAAACAATAGATAAGATTCAATTGATTAGTTAATGGATGGAGATATCTTAGAGTCATCAAAAATCATATGACGATCATTATCAATGATCGTTATTGTTTGAGGTGAGTGATCATTTTCTTGATAATCTCTTGAAGGATTTGATATCAACATTTTGGGAAGCATGGAAAGTTATCTCCTTTATATATAGTACCTTTTGAGATACTCAAAACGGTTGGTGGGGTGAAATTGTGGTTATCATTTCCACCACGATTCAGTTATATGAACAATTTGTTTCATGTATCTCGGTTTGAAAAGTATCAGCCTGATCCTAATCATGTGATTTTATGGGATCATGTTGAAATAAATCTGAATTTTTCATTGGTGCACATTGTAGTGCCAATGGTGGAAAGGAAAGAGAAAGTATTACATGAAAAAACTGTCATAGTGCAGATTTTGTTGAAAAATTGTCAAATTCCAGAAGAGACTTGGGAATTATAGAAGGAACTGAAAGAGAAATGTTCAGAACTCATTTAGAGCAATGATGGTTTTCTACTTTTCAAGGATAGAAAGTAAATGGTGGGGAGGATGTAGCAACCCCAGTTTCAAGTTGTTTTTCATAAATTTGTTTTATGTATATATGGTTTTTTGTGAAGTTTGGTAGGGTTTAGAATCCTTTTGGAATGTTTTTGGGGATTCTATAAAGGTGAACAGTTGGTGTATATTTAGTGGAAACCATAAAACTCCTATGAGAAACTATTCATAATGAGACATGGGATAAAGATAAGGTGTATGTGTATGCACATGGTTTTTCCAAACCATGTGGCTCCTTAGGAGAAACCATGAAATAGGGGATAACGTACTTTCGCATGACCGGAACACTATTTGTCTAACCGTGTGATCCAACCATGTGAGTTCCCATTAAGGCAGTAGCTGATGCACATTTAGCGCAATGTTTTCTGAATCATGTGACTAACCAAGAAGAGTATAAAAACAAGATCCAAAAATTGTGGATCTAGGATGGGATTATGAATTAACCCTTAATTTTCCCTCAAACAACCCTAACTCATGATTTTTCTTGTAACCACCCAATCTTTTATTAATGAAAATTCCTCTTGATCTAATGAAATGTATTATTATGTAAAATGGTTATATAAAATATGAACTTCCTTGGTTTTTTGTTTTTATAATTCAAAATATCATTAAGAATTGTTACCGTTGCTAATATTTCCATTAAACAATGATCAATTGATTAGTATAAATATAGGGTTTTAACAAATCCAATTTACGTAGAAAAAAAACCAATGACCTCATCAAGTTGAATTGCTCTATACGAATCCCATTTGTCAAATCATAGAATGGAGGTGGCATCACTGGGCTTTTCCCTTGTCTAATCCCATGCTAAGCTTCAACACGTTAAGCTTGAATGGAACCGCCTATAGGAGAAGTAGAAGTTGATAGAGATTACCACTTGAGCAATGTTATCCAAGCCACCCCAAGAGTCTGTCACCATCACACACCTTAATCTTAGGTCATATGCGAGTGTTATAAGGGGTTATGTAACAAGACTATAACACTATGATTATGTGCATTATTTTTTGTATAGAATAATGAATATACATTTATTTTATTATTTTTACTTTGTAAATAGTTTTTAAAGGATGAATAGTATTTTTTAGTTAATATTCAATTAAGAAATCTATTTTGATGAATTAATGTATTTTTTAATTAAATAATTTTTTAATAAAATATTATTAGTAAATTAATTTTTATTAAATATAAATTATCGTATAATATTTATGAATACAATTGTAATTTTTATTATGGTTTGAAATCTATTTTTGTCAAAACCCATGAATTTTTTATAAATGTAATTTTTTATTTTAAAAGTAAAAATTAATATACTTAGAAAATTATTTGGATAAAATGAAATTATTTTTGGAATCAGGATGTTGAAGTTATCCAATGATGATTTTTCATAATTTTCTGAGACCGTCGGATTTTTGGGTAAAAATTAAATACCATTTAAAAATCTAATGTGTTTTATGAAATCATAAAGACCAAATAGTGATTTAATAAAATACTATAAATGATATTTTCGACCAAATCATGTCTTAACTTTAGAATAATGTTATTTTAGGTTTGTTTGATTTATTATACAAATATTTAGTGGACTCTCAAATACTTATATAACATTTTAACTTTTTAAAATGATTTCCTTGAGAGTGTGACTCAACTCCACATAAGAAATCCTAATATTTAAATAAGTTATACCATTGGAATTATAAAATAATGTTTTTCAATCCCCTTAGGCAAAAAGCATGGGAAAAAACCATGGGTTGGTTTTTGTTTTTGATTAGTTTAATGTGTAGTGTCCAAAACCTAAATAATAAATAATTCCCTCTTTTTTCCTATATAAACCCACCCAAGATCCCACTTCTATTCACTAAATAACCTTAGATCACGTCCCTAACCTAACCTCCTATATCTAAAATCCTCCCAAGGCACCCCAATCTCCCATGAAGCCTCTCTCGATCCTCTCTCAAGCCATTGGGATCACACTTCCAAGTAAGGGATTTCTTCCTCTATCTTTTTTTGTCCAAGTTTCATTATGTTGTTATACCCTTGTCTTTTCATTTAAAAATGTTGGGGTTTGATTTCACACTTTCCCCATACTTCCCTACTAATGTTTTAATGATGAGAGTACCCTTTAGCTCTCATTAATTCCTCCCATGTACACCTGTTACCATGCATAAATTCTATAAGGGATTTATCTATTCTCATTTAAATTCAAGAAATTCTTTTGTTTTATGAATCTAAATTCCATTACATATTTTGGGACATGTATCTATATGTACTCTGTAGTATCCATTTTATATAAATATGATGAGACACTCCTTCAACTATCATAAACCATTATTATGATTTCTTAGGTCACGTTGTTATACTACCGAAATTGCACTGCAATTTCCCAAGCCAAAGTCATTGTGTAGTGAATACCATGCCCATTTCTCTATCAAGAGTATTAACCTTTATAAAAAATTACTCATTGATTATAGAGTTTCATGTATGAATTAAACATTCTTTTATCATGGAATAAATTATTATTTTTAATGAATCCATGTTATATGATCTATGTGGCACACTTATTTATGAAATGAAATGATTAAGAAGGGTGTGCCCTGATAGCACTCCAATGCATTGGGTAAAGATTAATATGACGACATATCAAGGGCCATTACGGTTTACTTATACTCCATGTGCAATGATCCTTGGATCATGCTAATATAATGTTAAATGTTGTTACCACATTTCTATGTTATGATAATCAAGCTATATCATGCCTTTATGTTCAAGTTTCTCTTATGCTCTATTGATGTGAGTATGGACTAACATGTACTATATTTTTCATATTATGACTTTTTTAATCCCTTACTAGGCTTTATAGCTCACCATTTTTTATTCATGTCCCTAGGATATTTTATGCAATGATAAGTTTGAAGGAATGTGTGTGGTCATGTAAAAGAAGTTTTCAATAAAGATGTGTATTTCGTGTTTTAAGTTGTTATGTAATGTTCCTATGCCCCAAAGACACTAGACCTCTTGATCTTATATGTTGTACCTGTTGAGTCAATAAGGTTTTCCTTATGACTTTTCCATTCCTTCTTGTTTTGAAAATCACAAACACCTTATCTTTAAGGAAAATCGCTTTTGTAAGGAAAATTGCTTTTATAAGGAAAAATGTTTTCTTAAGGAAAAACGCTTTTATAAGAAAAATTTATCCTTATCATATTTTCATTAATATTTTTCTTAAGTATGAAATTCGGATTCACTTTCTCGGAATCATTAAAACTGATAAAAAGCATTCTGTTTTAGGGTTCGGATTCTGGACAAGAACTATAAGGAAGTTTCACTCCGAATTCCGGTTATGAATTCTGACTAAGTTCTATTCCAGATTCAGGATACGAATTCTGAAGAAGAATTCTCATTACGAATTCTAATGAAGAAATCCCATTTCGAATTCTCATTACGAATTCTGAAGAAGAATTCTCATTACGAATTCCAATGAAGAATTCTCATTACGAATTCTAATGAAGAAATCTCATTCCGAATTCTCATTACGAATTCTGATGACGATTTCTCATTACGATTTCTGATGAAGAATTCCTATTCCGAATTCCTATTCCGAATTCTCATTCCGAATTCACTCATTAAACAAAATCTGGATATCATTGTTTTATACACTCTGAATTTGTTCACTCCGAACTTTCACTCCGAAATTTCTATTCCGAACCTTTATGTTAGGTTTTAAAACGATGTCGTACTTTCTGTTACACTTACTTTGTTATAAAACGATGTCGTCCATTTTGTTATAAACTAACCGTTGTCTAAGTGACACGTGTACAGGTCCCTCCGAACTTTAAGGGAAATATGACCGTTGGAGAAGGAGCCGACCTCACCTATAAATAGGAGCTCATTTGAAAAAGCTCATGACGAACGGATGGATGAACATTTGAACTTTGTGCATACATGCTGTTGAAGTGATTTCTAGAGAGAGAGTCTCTTATTAACTCTCAAAGCTTCGTGCGACTCCGAATGTTGGTGATTACATTCGAGGGCTTCCGGGGATAGGAAGACAGAGGTGCCGACTACCTTAAAGATCGAGGGCTTTCTTGCTGAGAAAGACAGAGGTGCCGACTACCTTAAAGATCGAGGGCTTTCTTGCTGAGAAAGACAGAGGTTTCCAACTACCTTGAAGTTGAGGGCTTGCGGGGATAGCAAGACAGAGACACCGATCTTCGTATCGAGGGCTTACCCTGGTGTGGGTAAGACAGACTTGCTTGAAAGTATAAATCAAGGGACCTTTATCCAAGGTTGTTGGATACCCTTCTCTTTGGGTTAAAAGACTATTATCTTGTTACTAGTAGTTTTACTACTCGTTTCTATTCCGCTGTAATTTGTATCTTAAGGAAAGTATAACATTCTTATACTTCCTTACTTATTCTGATTCATTCAGATTCTATACGCTTTAAGGTAGAATCTTATATTGTAACTTTTGTTAAGTTTCAAATTCCGGAACCATATTTCCGGAACCTACTTTTGGAATCTCTTTCCAAGTTTAGTTCGGTGTTAGAGGTGTTGTGAATTTACTTAGTTTATCTTTGTTAAACTTAGTTCTTTCCTTTTCTTAAGGAAACTCTAGTTATTCATAACTAACTTTAAAGGTTCCTAAGGAATTTTTAAAGTATACAATTCACCCCCCCTCTTGTATATTGAGCATCTCATATTATATTTCGATCCTACAATTGGTATCAAAGGTTGGAAACCTCTTACTCTATACCATTCTTACATTTGGTATCAGAGCTAAGGTTACTGAAATACTTGTACTCACGTTCAAGTTTTTCTTGCTCACTTTTCAATTCCGAACTTTTTCATTCCGGATTATCCATTCCGAACTTTTCCTATTCCGAACTTTTTAATTCCGAATTTTTGTTATTAACAAGTTTGTTTCCAAGTTATTTTCAAGTATGGCAGGAATGAATGTTGGTTCGATAGACAATTTGAATCCTACAAGGCCACCAATCTTCGATGGTAATGATTATGAATACTGGAGAGATCGTATGAAGACGTTTGTTATCAATACTGGAGTAGATAACTTTGTCATGCTTACTGGTGATTACAAAATTCCTGACAAGGAAGTCAGAACCTTTACTAACCAGGAGAAGCAAGAATATCAACTCAACTACAAGGTACGCAACACTTTATTATGTTCAATGACTAGAAATATATATAGCCAAATTTCTTCTTGTGAAGCAGCTAATTGTATATGGAAGAAGTTAGAGGTTACTCATTTTGGGACTTCTAAAGTGATTGAGACTAGGAGAGCTATGCTTAGAGCTGAATATCATGGCTTTAATTTTCCTTATGGAGAACCTATCTGTAAAGTACAACAAAGATTTATGACAATCGTCAACAGTCTACAGTCTATGGGAGAGAAAGGTTTAGATGATGAAGCTCTTGTGGACAAGATAATTGACATTATGCCCAATGAGTGGGAATCCAAGAGAACAGCTATAGATGAGAACAGGAAGGTTACTCAAATAACTCTTGATGAATTATTTGGAACTCTTCTACAACATGAGACCAGAATGAAGAGAGATGCTGACAACATCAAGAAGAAGAATGGAAATGGTACTGTTGCTTTTACTACAACTTCGAATCAGATGAAAGCTAAGACTCCTGAGAGAGTAACCAGATCCAAATCGAAGAAAGTCATTTTCCAATCCGAATCTAGTGAAAGTGAAGTTTCAGAAAATGAATTAGCCAATCTTGCTCGAAGGATGAACAAGATAGCTGGACAGAGAAACTTTCAATCCAAGTATAAGAAGAAGGATAGGAAAGATAAGAAAGATGGAGAAGTTACTTGTTATGAATGTAAGAGAGCTGGACATATTAGACCAGATTGCCCTATGCTCAGAAAGAAAGAAAGAAAGGAAAGGCATTCAGACAGGAACAGGAAGAAATATTACAAAGCTAAAGCTAAGAAAGTTTTGAAAGCTAATGACACCTGGAGTGCCAGTGGTGGTGACTCTTCAGATGAATCTTCTGAATATGAATCTTCAGGACAGAAGAATCTTGGTCTTATAGCCAGATTACCTATTGATAATCATTGTCTTATGGCTAAGGTACGAAATGCTGAATCATTGACCAATGTTTCTTTAAATCCTAATGATAGTAAGTATTATAACTCTTCTGATGAAGAATCAACTTCTGATGAGGAAAATACTTTACCTACTTTTGAAGAAGTCTCTAGATTTGCTGAACTTCTTGAGATTGAGAATTCCAAACTCAACAAGAAACTTGATAAGGCAAATTCTAGGAATTCTATTCTTACAAAAGAGATATCAGATCTTTCTAAAGATCTTGATAAGAAAAATGCTGATTTTGAAAGTATTTCAAAAAATCTTGAGGAAGTAAGTTCTGAGAAGAATAAACTTTCTAAAGAGTTAGAAAAAGTAATTTCTAATAAAAATGTTTTCGAGCCTAACTCTAGTTCCAAAACTAATGATTTTGAAGATAAAAACTTGGTTGTAAAACTCAAGTCCGAAATTTTTTCCTTAAAGAAGTGCTTATCAAACTTTACCCATGGTAAGGAAAATTTTGATAAGATGTATTCTCAAATACGACCTTTAAGAAATAAATCCGGATTTGGTTATACCCATGCAAAACCTGTTTTCAGCAACAATTATTTTGTTCCTCAAAGTGCCCCATTTTGTACTAAGTGTCAATGTGGTGGTCACTGGGCAAGAAATTGTTCCTTAAACAAAACCCAATCCTTAGGTTTTCATAAAGCTTACTTTTCTAAGAAAATGTGGGTACCAAAAATTTTATTGTCTGGAAATCTCGGATCCAAACAAGTTTGGATTCCGAAAGTCTAACTTTGTTCTTAATTTCAGGAAAATAAAGAAAGTTCCAGCAACAATGTTTGGTACATGGATAGTGGATGTTCCCGGCACATGACTGGTAACAAAAGCTTCTTTGAAAAAATTATCAAGACGAAAGGAGGAAAGGTAACTTTCGGAGACAATGCTAAGGGAGAGATTGTTGGTATTGGTAATATTGTTTTTTTTAGGTAAAACTTTGATTTCAAATGTTCTTTTTGTTAAAGGTCTTAAGCACAACCTCATTAGCATAAGTCAGTTATGTGATGAAGGTTACCTTGTGAATTTTAGGAATGATAAATGCTTAGTTCACAATTCCAAGGAAGAATTTATTCTCTCAGCCAACAGGCAAGAGAATGTTTACACCTTAAACTTAGAAGACCTAAGAAGCCAAGATTTACCTTGCCTAAGTGCAATGGAAGATCATTCTTGGTTATGGCATAGAAGACTAGGACACTGTAATCTTAGAAACCTATGTAAACTCTCTAAGAAGAAACTAGTTAAGGATCTACCGGAGCTTAGATTTGATTCTTCTAAAGTTTGTGATCCTTGTCAATATGGCAAGCAACATAAATATAGTTTTAAGTCAATCGGTGAAGTCTCAACAACCGATGCATTACAGTTGGTGCACATGGATCTTTTTGGTCCTACACAAACTGGAAGCATTGGAGGCAAATACTATGTGTTTGTTCTAGTTGATGATTACACTAGATTTACTTGGGTCTATTTTCTAGCAAGGAAATCTGAAGCTTTTTCTTATTTCAAAAGTTTTAGAGCTCAAGTTAAAAATGAGAAAAACCTTCCATTGAAAACTATTCATAGTGATCATGGAGGAGAATTTCAAAATTCTGATTTTGAAACTTTTTGTAGTAAGAAAGGTATTACTCACAACTTTTCAGCACCTAGAACTCCTCAACAGAATGGTGTAGTTGAAAGAAGAAATCGAATTCTTCAAGAAATAACTAGAACCATGTTGAGTGAATATTCTATAGCTAGACATTTCTGGGCTGAAGCTGTAAGTACTGCTTGTTATACTATAAATCGAGTTTTGATTAGACCTTTTCTTAATAAAACTCCTTATGAGTTATGGAATGGTAGAAAACCAAGGCTTTCCTACTTCAAGGTTTTTGGTTGCAAAGTATTCATTTTGAATACTAAAGATAACTTACATAAATTCGCACCAAAATCAGATGAAGGGATTTTCTTAGGATATTCCACAACCTCTAAGGCTTATAGAGTTTTTAATAAAAATACTTGTACTGTTGAGGAAACAGTACATGTGAAATTTGATGAGTCGGATCCTTTTGTTTTTAAAACTTCCCAACTTACATCTTCGGATGTGTTTTCAAAAACTGATTGTCAACCTTTGTTAGAAGAACCTTCTGATAAGGAAATTGTTCTAGAAGATACTTCTGAAACATTTACCCCAGAAGACTTTCTACCTTATGTTGATGAACAGGTTTTAAAAAACTCAAATCAGATGTTTCTTAAGAATCATCCCAGTGATAGTATCATTGGTGATGTAAATCAACCTGTAAGGACTAGAAGTTCCTTAAGAAATGAAGTAGAACATCTAGCATTTCTTTCCCAACTAGAACCTAAAAGCACTGATGAAGCTTTAGGTGATGATGATTGGATCAAAGCAATGCAAGATGAGCTAAATGAATTCGAAAGGAATAAAGTCTGGACCTTGGTTGAAAGACCTAAGGAAACTTCTGTTATTGGAGTAAAATGGGTCTTCAGAAACAAATGTGATGAAAATGGAGTCATTGTTAGAAATAAAGCTAGACTTGTTGCTAAAGGCTATAATCAGCAAGAAGGAATAGACTATGAAGAAACCTATGCTCCAGTAGCTAGACTTGAATCTATTCGTATTCTACTTGCCTTTGCAGCTTTCTTTAATTTCAAACTATTTCAAATGGATGTGAAATGTGCTTTTCTTAACAGTTATGTTCAAGAGGAAGTTTTTGTTGAACAACCTCCTGGCTTTGAAGATACAAAACATCCTGATCATGTTTTTAGACTTACCAAAGCTTTGTATGGCCTTAAACAAGCCCCAAGAGCATGGTATGATAGACTCACTGGATTTTTGCTTCAAAATAACTATGTTAAGGGAAATGCAGATCCAACCCTTTTTATAAAGAAAGATAAGAAAAATGTTTTGATTGTTCAAATTTATGTTGATGACATTATATTTGGTTCAACTCAGCAATCTTTGACTGATTCTTTTGCTAGTCTAATGAAATCTGAGTTTGAAATGAGTATGATGGGTGAGTTAACATTTTTCCTTGGTTTTCAAATTTCTCAAAAACCAGAAGGAACCTACATATCTCAACATAAGTATATTAAAGATCTTCTTAAAAAGTATGGTTATGACAACACTAAGAGTATAAGTACTCCTATTGGTACCTCAAACTCTTTAGATCTTGATGAAGCTGGGAAACCAGTAGATCAAACATCTTTTAGAGGTATGATTGGAAGTCTACTTTACTTAACAGCTAGTCGACCAGACTTAATGTTTTCTGTATGCTTATGTGCAAGATATCAATCCAATCCTAAGGAATCTCACTTAAAGGCGGTAAAAAGAATTTTTCGCTACCTTAAGGGAACCATGGATCTAGGATTATTTTATACTTCTGGAAATGATTTTGTTCTAAAAAGCTTTTCTGATGCTGACTTTGGTGGTTGTAGAATGGATAGAAAAAGTACATCCGGAACTTGTCATTTCTTAGGAGATTCATTAGTTTCTTGGTCATGCAAGAAGCAACATTCTGTTGCACTCTCCACTGCTGAAGCTGAATATGTAGCAGCTGGAAGTTGTTGTGCACAAGTGTTGTGGATGCAACACACACTCACAGACTATGGCTTGAGTTTTACTAAAACTCAAATTTTGTGTGATAACACAAGTGCCATTGCTCTAAGTAAAAACCCTGCACATCACTCCCGTGCAAAACACATAGATATTAGGCATCACTTTCTTAGGGATCACACACTTAAAGGAGATATTATTCTTCAGTTTATCGGAACGCAAGATCAACTTGCTGATATTTTCACAAAATCTTTACCTTCTGATAGATTTGAATATATTAAACAGAAGTTAGGAATGATAACCGTAAGGTAATCTTCCTTAATTAACTTTCTGTTGGAAAAATCTTCTCACAGTAATAAACTCCTTTTCATAGGGGGAGTACATTTGTTTGTTTATTTAACAAAGTTTTTCAAAATTTGTTTTCAAATTTTTCGGAACGAAATTTTCCGGAATGGAACTTCCGGAACTACAATTTTCCAGAATGGATATTTCCATACAAAATACTTCTGGAATAAAAGTATTCGTATTGAAAATTTCCGGAATGGAAAATTTTCGTACTGGTATTTTCATAATGGAAAAACTTTCGTATTGAATCTTCCATATCAAGTTTTTCGTATCAAGTTTTTCGTATTGAGTTTTTTTTCGTAGTCGTCTTTACATTACCCATTACGAATAACTTTCCTAAGCTAATCCGAAAGGTATGACTTCCTTACTGAAGTTTTCGTAATCATATTTTACTTGCTGGCATTTTCTTATAGTTTGTTTTCGTTTTTTTTTAATTTCTTGAATTTTGTTTTAATAAAACCTCAAAAAGATCGGATTCAACCTCTCAACCGTCAGATCTGATCTCAGATCATTCTAAACCGTTAGATCAACCGAGGAAGTTGAACCGTCATTCCAAAGCCTATATAAAGGGGACCCTATTTTCTCGTCCCACATCGATCTCAAGCTCTTGCGTGCTGAAGCTCTGTCTCTCTGATTTAAGGCTGTTCCGAACTACAGTTTTCCAGTTCCGAACTTCAGTCTTCTCAGTTCCGAACTTCTCAGAGACTTCTAATCCGAATGTCTGCAGAGTTAGCTTCTCAAGAGATGTCTTCAACAAAGCCCATTTCACAGTGGTTAGTCTACAGAGAGCGGTTAGTGCATCCGAATTTCTTCAGCAACTATGATTCTATTATATCAAAGAATATCAAGCTTAATGGCTGGGAAGATGTTGCGATATCAAAAACTGGCAACCAAGATGAAGTTTACCCAGACTTGCTTGTTGAGTTTTATGAGTCGGTTGCTTTCTTCGTGGAAGACAATAGAGAAAAATTTTCCTTCAAATCGTATGGCAAGACTTATAAGCTATCTTACACCAAGGCTGCAAGCTTGGTAGGGTTGAATTATGAAGGGGAAGCTGAGTTTATCTCGCATGTTCTACCAGACTCCTTGGGTAGTTTCAACAAGGAGAAAGCCTTAGAAATTCTCGGACTGGATGATGATAAGGCTTCGAAAATTGCAACCCTATCTACAAACTTCCGGATTCTGGAGTTATGGGTGCAAGGGCTTATTGTACCGAGAAAAGGAGACAAGGACAGCTTGAAGAAGAGTGAGATATACATCTTAGATTTCTTGATAAATCAAAGGAAGTTCAACCTGATGAAGCATATCCTTCTTAATCTTGAGAATTTAAAGAAAGGGAATCTGAGAGCTCAGATAGTAATGTACCCGGCAATATTGTCGAAGCTGATAGTTCGGTGCCTTGAGTCCTTCAAGGTTGCTTGCAGTTCTAAACCGAAAGTTTGCAAGATCATGTTACTCAGTGATGCAACTCTTAAAAGGATGAATATAGCTTTTGACAAGAAGTCTGGCATGTTTATTGATCTTCCTCCTCAAGAAGAAGTGACTCCGAAAGTGGCTGATCCGGAATCGCCTAAGCCGGTAAGGAAGAGGAAGCTGAAAGAAGTGGTAGGTGAAGCTGAAGAACCTAAGTCTAAGGAAGTCCATTCCGCACCTCCTAAGCCTAAGAAGAAGAAGACATATACTGATGAGGTTGCAGCGAAGTGGAGAGCTGACAAGGAAAAGAGGAAGGAAGGAGATCCGCAGTTCGGATTGGATCCCGCAGAGGCTAAAGCTCTGAAAGAAAAGGCTGCTGATGAGCTCGAGAAGCAAGCTAAGGAAAAGAAGCTGAAGAAGAAGTTGTCAGAAGCTGAGGCTGTGCAAGCCTTGTTGAAGTTTAATGAAATGGTTTCAGCAACCATTCCCGTTCCGAGAACTTTTTCTTTGGACTCTCTACCTGAGACTCCAGGAAGAAATCTCGATGATCCGAAAGAGGCTGCTGCTAAGAATGTTGAGGAAGTAGAGCTAGTGGAAGAAGTGGAAGAAGCTGCTGAAGGAAGTGGTGAGACAGGAGATGTGCTCAAACAAGTAGATGAATACAAGGGAACTCCTTCGGAACACCTGTCGCTCCGAACTTCTGAAGCCGAATCTTCAAAACTAGTTACTCCAGTAATAGAAGGAAAGGAAGGAGAGGAAGAAGTTTCTTATCATGGAGAAGAAGAACATCTTTCACTTGATGCTGCTCAGAAAGAAAATATAGAAGTTGTTGATGAGGAAGATTTGGTTGTTCAAGTTTCTGACAGTGAGAAGAAATCTTCGGAACAGGTTTCTATTCCGGAAAAAGATAAGGGGAAACAAGTTATTGCTGATACCCCGAGTTCAGAAAAGAGTATGAGGAAGGAAGCTGGTAGTTCTTCAAAGAGGAAGTTGGAACTTATTGAAGAAGAAAATTCTCCTAGCAAGATGTCAGATTCGGAATCATCTTCGTTGGGGCACGATTTTGTTGTTCAATCCTTGAAGAAGTTGGTGGGAACCATTCCGACTTTCTCCAGTATTGATTCTCGGTGCCAGATGCTCCAACATACGCTGAATCAGAAAACCGATTCCGTATCCATGGTAATGGATAAGTGTGTTGAGATAGAAGCCCAGTTCAAAAATTTCTTCATTGGTTACGAAGCCCATAAAAGATCTTGCAAAAGGATGACTAGCTGGTCGAAGAAGAATGTGGAAGAGATGAGGTTGCTGGATGAGTTTCAGGAGAATGTTAAGGATGCTTTTCAAACCGAGGATAAGAAGTTTCATGAGATGACTGCATCATTCGATGAGAAATTGGCAGAGGAAAAGAACATTCGGAGTCAGGAAGTAAGAGATCTGAATGGAAAGCTCAACTCTGTTAATCAAAGTTGGAAATTTGAAAGGGATCATCGGATCAATTTTCTAGAAAGGATAAAGTCTCAGGAAGAGAAAATGGAAGCTCAGGAAGAAAAGTTGAAGGCTCAGGAAGAAATCATTCAAACTCAGTCAGCAAGAATAGTTGCCTTAGAAAAGCAAGCAGAGGAAGATCATAAGGATCTCAAGAAGATCAAGACTATTCTCAAGGGGCTGATGTCGAAAGAGAAAGATCCCAAATGACCAATCCGATCTTTTTGTTGTAATCTGTTTTTGTTGCTGACATTTCAAATTTAATGAGAATCGTGCTTGTTGTTCTGCTTTGTTGTTGTTACTAATCTTTCAGGTACTTTGTTATTTTTTTCCATTCCCTCGAAATTCTTTTTGAAAATCACAAAGGGGGAGAAGGAAAAGATCCTTAAGAAAAAGAGGAAATCTAATAAGTGCTTATCAAAGGGGGAGAAAGAAAAATACCCAATGAGATAGAACACTAATAAGAGTTTGTTTAAGGGGGAGTTTTTATCTTAAAGAAATATCACTCCGGAAATATGAATACGATCCTTAGAGATTCAAAGCCTAAGGGGGAGTTAGTCGTATTCATCTATATTCTTAAACCAAGGGAGATAAGCTTTATTGTGTTTCTTTCTTCCTAGAAATAGCTTTTTCGTAAGGATGTTTGTGCTTTCCAAAAAGGGGGAGATTGTTGAGTCAATAAGGTTTTCCTTATGACTTTTCCATTCCTTCTTGTTTTGAAAATCACAAACACCTTATCTTTAAGGAAAATCGCTTTTGTAAGGAAAATTGCTTTTATAAGGAAAAATGTTTTCTTAAGGAAAAACGCTTTTATAAGAAAAATTTATCCTTATCATATTTTCATTAATATTTTTCTTAAGTATGAAATTCGGATTCACTTTCTCGGAATCATTAAAACTGATAAAAAGCATTCTGTTTTAGGGTTCGGATTCTGGACAAGAACTATAAGGAAGTTTCACTCCGAATTCCGGTTATGAATTCTGACTAAGTTCTATTCCAGATTCAGGATACGAATTCTGAAGAAGAATTCTCATTACGAATTCTAATGAAGAAATCCCATTTCGAATTCTCATTACGAATTCTGAAGAAGAATTCTCATTACGAATTCCAATGAAGAATTCTCATTACGAATTCTAATGAAGAAATCTCATTCCGAAATCTCATTACGAATTCTGATGACGATTTCTCATTACGATTTCTGATGAAGAATTCCTATTCCGAATTCCTATTCCGAATTCTCATTCCGAATTCACTCATTAAACAAAATCTGGATATCATTGTTTTATACACTCTGAATTTGTTCACTCCGAACTTTCACTCCGAAATTTCTATTCCGAACCTTTATGTTAGGTTTTAAAACGATGTCGTACTTTCTGTTACACTTACTTTGTTATAAAACGATGTCGTCCATTTTGTTATAAACTAACCGTTGTCTAAGTGACACGTGTACAGGTCCCTCCGAACTTTAAGGGAAATATGACCGTTGGAGAAGGAGCCGACCTCACCTATAAATAGGAGCTCATTTGAAAAAGCTCATGACGAACGGATGGATGAACATTTGAACTTTGTGCATACATGCTGTTGAAGTGATTTCTAGAGAGAGAGTCTCTTATTAACTCTCAAAGCTTCGTGCGACTCCGAATGTTGGTGATTACATTTGAGGGCTTCCGGGGATAGGAAGACAGAGGTGCCGACTACCTTAAAGATCGAGGGCTTTCTTGCTGAGAAAGACAGAGGTGCCGACTACCTTAAAGATCGAGGGCTTTCTTGCTGAGAAAGACAGAGGTTGCCAACTACCTTGAAGTTGAGGGCTTGCGGGGATAGCAAGACAGAGACACCGATCTTCGTATCGAGGGCTTACCCTGGTGTGGGTAAGACAGACTTGCTTGAAAGTATAAATCAAGGGACCTTTATCCAAGGTTGTTGGATACCCTTCTCTTTGGGTTAAAAGACTATTATCTTGTTACTAGTAGTTTTACTACTCGTTTCTATTCCGCTGTAATTTGTATCTTAAGGAAAGTATAACATTCTTATACTTCCTTACTTATTCTGATTCATTCAGATTCTATACGCTTTAAGGTAGAATCTTATATTGTAACTTTTGTTAAGTTTCAAATTCCGGAACCATATTTCCGGAACCTACTTTTGGAATCTCTTTCCAAGTTTAGTTCGGTGTTAGAGGTGTTGTGAATTTACTTAGTTTAACTTTGTTAAACTTAGTTCTTTCCTTTTCTTAAGGAAACTCTAGTTATTCATAACTAACTTTAAAGGTTCCTAAGGAATTTTTAAAGTATACAATTCACCCCCCCTCTTGTATATTGAGCATCTCATATTATATTTCGATCCTACAGTACCAAGTGAATATTTTATATAATAACTAATGTTAAAGTATGTAATAAAGAGCAGGGTTCTTATAGTTTGTATTAGAGGATAGGTTTAGTTATTTTTGGATTAGGATTAGAAAACCCTAGTGAAAGACTTAGGGATAAGTCTAAGTATAATAAAATAATCCATAAATTTTGGTGAGTATTGAGTAAGTGGTTTTTCAAGAAAATAAATCCCTGTCTACATATGAGTAGGTAGAGGAAACTCTGGCATAGATGTATCGAGGGGTAAAACCCGAAAACACTACTTTCAGCTAGACTTGAACGGGAACTAGTGAATGACAAAGAGCCTCTTTAAACTATTGTTTACGATACTCTTAGGGGATATGCTTTAGTAAATTCATAATCTTATTATGAACCATTATTAAGGGAATATAAAAATTCCCCTATGAATATAAGTTGGGAAGTATATCATGGATAACTGAGGTTGATGCCTATAAATTCATAAGTTAAGGAAATACATGTAATTTATAAGTCATCTATTTTTGTATTTTGATGACCATTTATGTGTTACCCCTAACTTTACTTTTATACCATCCAATGAGCTGTAATAGGAGGACTCAGGATAACAACCAATGTGAAGATCAATGTGATGACTGTTCAAATGAGATTCCTAATCCGATGGGACAAGGAATCACAAACCTTTTCATGATACTCTCTCAGTTAACTCATGTTTTGTATAGAAACATGGGTCAAGAGGAACATTCAACCCCCCATAAGAAAAAACAAGTCACAATCGAGAGATTCATGAGACAAATGCCTCCTAATTTTAATGGACCATCTAATCCCTAAATTTTCGAAAAATGTATCATCTCCATTGAAAAGATCATCTCCATCCTTCAATGTTCCGAACAAGAGAAGGTTCTTCTGGCTTCTTATCGTATGGGGGGTAAAGCTAATAAATGATGGACATTGATCAAAAATATGAAGCCTTAGGTGGATATCAAGGCATTACAATGGAAGAAATTCGGGAAAATGTTTTTTGATAAATATTTTTCTCGCACCCTCTGACATAAGATGTTAATGGACTTCTTTTCCCTTAAAAAAAGAAGATGAATCCATCAGAGAATACGAGGCGAACATCACAAGTCTTGCACAATACTCCTTTTTATTTATCGTTACCCCTAAATGAAAGGTTGACTGCTTCTTTAGTGGGATAAAACCTAGCCTACAGAAATCCCTAGCGATCTCTGACTTCGAGAGCAATGGGGAAATTGTCTGATGTGCCCTCAAAGTTGAATTGAAGATCAGAGAATCTTAGGGGCATCATGGGGATAATAAGTGTAAGGTGTACTTTAATTCTGATGGTTTGATGGATAAATCTAATGCTGATAAGAAAATAAACCACCCCTCTTGCTAATGATGTGGAAAGAAGCACCCTGGAAATTACCTGAAGTGGATGAGGAAATGATTTAGGTGTGGACTAAAAGGGCACCTGGGCATTAACTGTTGATAAGAAAAACCTAATGTTGTGATTGAAGAGAGAAACACTCTATTAGACCTTCAATGCATTGTTTATTGATTCAACTGTAAAGAACCTTGACACTTTTCAAACCAGTTCCCTAATATAAGGGTTTTTGGAGGCAACCAACAACCTTCAATGTAGCAAGGGTGATATTTTTCCATCACTACCGCTGATGTGAACCCTGAAAAATAAGAGGTGATAAGTATGGTTGTTATTAATTCAAGAACCGTAGACTTACTTTTTTATTCTTGTTCTAAACATTATTTTATATCCCGAAACTTTAGTAGAACAATCCCACCACCACCAAAAATCATGAAAGTAAACATGTTGGTGTGAACGAAAAATGGGGCAATCATTTCATCCCCTGACTATAACACCTCCCCTATCATAATTTGTGGATTCAACTTATCGGAGAACATCAGCATACTCCCTATGGTGGAATTTGATGAAATTCATGGAATGGATTGGATTTCCCTATATAGAGCCAACATAAATTGCTGTGAGAAGGAAATCACTCTCTCTATGGAGAATCGACCCCCAATTCTGTACAACTACAAGGAGGATGATGAATCTTCTTTGTCACCATCATTTTAAGAGTGGATATTACTTCTATATGAGAACATATATATATTTCTTAGATGATTGATTCTAAGGAATCAACCATCCTTGAAGACATTTCTATTGTGAGGGAATTCACTAATGTTTTTCATGAGGAATTGTCTGGTCTTCCACCTGGAAGAGATGTTGAATTATCAATTGATCTTATACCTAGGACATTTCCAATATCCAAGAATTTTAATAGATAAATATTGTGGAGATTGAGGTGCAGAATAAAAAACCACAGGAGAATCTAGATAAAAGGTTTATATGCCCATTTGCTTCACTATGGGGTGCACCATTCATCTTCCTCAAGAATAAGGATGCGTCAATGCACCTTTTCATTGATTATCGTGAGATCCAAAAAATCACGATAAAGAACATGTATCCTATACCACAAATTAATGGCTTGTTCGACCATCTACGTGGGGAAAAATACTTCTCCAAGGTGGATCTGTAGTCAGGATATTACTAACTAATGGTGAAGAATGAGGATATCCTCAAGTCTACTTTGCGTAAAATATATGGGCACTATGAATTCATAGTAATGCCTTTTGAACTCACTAATAGTTTAGAAAACATCATTTAAATGATTAATAGATTCTTTAGAGATTACCTAAAAAAATTTTGGTAGTATTTATAGATGATATTATAATATACTCCAAAGAAAGGGAGGACCACATGGAGAATCTAAGCACTATGCTAGGGACCTTGGGAAAGGAGAAGCTCTATGAAAAGTACAAAAAGTGTGAGTTTTGGTTGAAGGAGGTCTCATTCTTGTGTTATATCATCACAAACAATGGGATATTTGTGGATCCCTCCTACATAGATAAAATTGAGGTATGGACAAGGCCAACATCGATAATGGATATCCGTAGCCTCCTGGGGTTAGCTGGATATTATCACCAATTTTGGAGAAATTTCTCACGACTATCCTACCCTCTTACAAAGATAACTTGAAAGAGAGTATAGTTTTCTTGGAGTGATGAATTAGAAAAGATCTTTAAGGAGTTGAAAAGGAGGCTTATCACTATGCCCGTGCTCACAGTACCCACAAGTGGATAATTTTTTTGTGGTATTTTGTGATTCTTAGAATAAGGGCTTGGGCTGTGTAATGATGAAAAATGAAAAAGTAATTGCATATGGTTTAATAAAATTGAATATTCATGAGAAAAACTATCCAACACATGATCTGGAGTTGGATCATCTAATCTTTACTTTAGAAATTTGGAAAAATTACCTCTTTTGTGAGAAGTGTGAAATATATATGGATCACAAAAGCCTCAAGTATATATTCTCAAAAAAAGAGTTGAATATGCACCAACAAAGATGGATAGAGCTGATCAAGGACTATGACTACTCAATATATCACCACCTTAGGAAAGAAAACAAGGTGGAAGATGCTCTAAGTATAATGGAACAAAAAATTATATCATTGATCAGAATTCAAAAGGATCCAATATTCTTAGATTTTATGAAGATGGACATGGGAATCATAATGAAGGGAACATCATCAATCCTTTCACAAATGATTTCTTAATGTTATCCTTTAGAAAGGTTAAAAAATGCTCAAAAGTATAATGTGGGAATTCATAAGAAAGTGGAAACTATCAGAAAAGGGAAATCCTGGGATTTCAATGTTAATGAAGAATGAATTGTGATATTTGGGATAAGACTATGTGTTCCATCAAATTCAGAGTTAAAGAAATAACTTTTGGATGATGCACATAGTTCAAATTTTTCCATTCAACCAGAAAACACAAAGATGTATCAAGATCTCTGAGAGCTTTATAGGTGGGATAAAATGAAGAATGAGATCTCTAATTATACATCAAAGTTCTTGGTATGTCATAAAGTTAAGGTTTAGAGGCAGAAGTCTAAGGTGATGATAAAACCATTACCCATACCAACACTGGAATGGGAAAACATCACTAAGGACATTGTCACCATACTTCCGAATACATCGAAAGGAAACAATTCTATTTGGGTTATTGTGGATCGTCTTACAAAAACTGCACACCTTATTGCAATTCAAGAGAATTTCTCATTGGATCAAATATCATGGATATAAATCAGAGACGTGGTAAGGATGCATGGAGTACCATTATTGATTGTATCCAATCGAGATCCAAGATTCACCTCTATGTTTTGGAAGAGTCTTCAACATGATCTGAATAGTGATATGAACTTCAGTTTGAATTATCAACCTCAAACTGATGTCCAATATGAGCGTACTTCTCAAAAACTTGAGAACATGTTGAGATCATGCTCAATGGACTTCAATGGAGGATGGGATCAACATATTTCTCTATTTGAGTTCTCTTAAAACAATAGTTTCCACTAAAGCATCCAAATGGGTCCTTATGAAGCCCTTTATGGGAAGAGGTGAAGGACACTGGCATGTTGGGATGATGTTGGGGAGAGAATAATCCTAGGTCCATAAATGGTTGAAAAATTGGTGGAGAATGTTAAGACAATCCATCAGCACATTAAAGCTGATCAGAGTCGACAAAAATGCTATGCTGATAATTGTCGACGAGACCTAGAGTTTGATGTTGGAGACATAGTATTCCTCCACATATCCCCGTGGAATATTGTTATGAGATTTGGGAAGAAGGGAAAGCTTAGTCCAGGGTACATTATCCCTTTTGAGATCCTTGATCGCATTGGAGTAGTGGCCTATCAACTAGCACTCCCATCGAACCTATCTCAAGTACATGATGTATTCCATGTATCACTCTTCAAGAAGTAGATACCTAACCCATTTCATGTACTCAATCTTGAGGTGGTACCATTAGATAACGACCTCTTCTATAAAGAGAATCCAATGAATATATTTGATCATATGGAAAAATTTCTATGAAATAAGACAATTCCCCTCATTAAGGTATTGTGGTGAAACCACAAGTTAGAAGAAGAAATGTGGGAATCAGAGGAAGTGATGAAGTATAGTTACCCTAATATTTTTTAATGAAAAATAATCTGGATATAATTAAATTTCTTATTATGTAATATGGTTATATAAAATATGATCTTTGTTGGTTTTATGATTTTGGATTTTAAAATACCGTTATGAAATGTTTCCATTGCTAATATAGTCGTTTAATAGTGATTAATTGATTAGAATAGATATAGGTCTTTATCAAATTCAATTTACTCTGACAAAGGAAGCGATGACCTCATCAAGTAGAATTCATTGGTATGAAGACCCTATGTTAGAGCTCGGAATGGAGGTGGAATCACTGGGCTTTTCTCTTGTCCAATCCCAAGCTGATCTTCAACACATTAAGCTCAAACAGAACCACCTACTGAAGAAGTGGAAGTTAATAGAGATTACCACCCGAGTGATGTTATCCGAGCCACCCCAAGAGTTTGGAACCATCATACACCTTACCCTTAGGTCATATGCGTGTATTATAAAGGGTTATGTAACAAGACTCTAGCACTATGATTATGTGAATTTTTTTTAGAATAAAGAATATACATTAATTTTATTATTGTCAGTTTGTAAATTGTTTTTAAAGAATAAATATTACTTTTTTAGTTAATATTAAATTATGAAACATATTTTCATGAATTAAAATATTTTTTAATTAAATAATATTTTAATAAAATATTGTTATGAAATTAATTTTTATTAAAAATAAATTATCTTAAAATTTTTATGAATACAATTTTAATTTTTATTAATGTTTGAAAGCCATTTTTTGTCAAAGACCATGATTTTTCAATAAATGTTGTTTTTTATATTGAAAGTAAAAAATAAAATATTTAGAAAATTATTTAGATAAAATGAATATTATTTTTGGAATTAGGACATCGAAATTATCCAATGGTGAATGTTTCATAATTTTCTGAGATAGTCGAATTTTTGGGTAAACAGTAAATACTGTATAAATATATAATGTATTTTATGAAATACTAATGACCCAGAGGTGATGTAATAAAATAATATAAATGGGATGTTTGGCCAATATATTTTTACCCTTAAAATAATGTGATTTTAGGTTTGATTTATTAAATTTATAAATCTTTAGTGGATCCTCCAAGACTTATAAAACATTTTAACTTTTTAAAATGATTTCTTTGAGATTGTGACTCACATCCACATAAGAAATCCTAATATTTTAAAATTTTCCGCCATTATAAATATAAAATTATTTTTTACACTTACATTTGGAAATAACCATGGACAAAAACCATGGGTTGGTTTTTGGTTTTGATCAGTTTAATATGTAGTGTCCAAAAACTAAATAATAAAGAATTCCCTCTATTTTCCTATATAAACCCACCCAAGATCCCACTTCCCTTCACTCAAAACCCTTGGAGAACATAACTACCATTACCTAATCTCTCTAAAATACTCCCACGTCACCCCAAGGTCCCAATAAGCCTCACTTAAGCCTCTCTCAATCCATTGGGACCAAACTTCCAAGTAAGGGATTTCTTCCTCTCTCTCTTTTTGACCAAGTTTCTTTATGTTGTTATACCCTTGCCGTTTCAATTAAAAATGTTGGGTTATGATTTAAAACCTCCCCTATACTTCCTTACTTATGTTTTAATGACTATATAACCCTTTATATCTCATTAATTCCTCCCATGTACACCTGTTACCATGGTGAAATTCCGTAAGGGATTTCTATCTCCACATTTACATTCATGCAATTATTTTGTCTTATGAATGTAAATTACATTACATATGTTGGGAAATGTATCTGTATGACCCCCTTAATGTCAATATCATGTAAATATGATGATACAACACTTCCACTCTCATAATGTTTTTTATTAATTCTTATGTCATGCATTTATGCTGTAGAAATTTCACTATGATTTTCTTAGAGAAAGTCATAGTGTAGTGAATAACATTCCCATTTATCTATCAAGGGTATTCACATTTATGCACATTTAATTATTTAAATATAGAGATTCATGTATTTATTCCACATTCCTTTATTATGGAATAAATGATGATGTTTAATGAATCCATTTTTATATGATCAATGTGGCACACTTATGCATGAAATGAAATAATTAAGAAGGGTGCACCCTGATAGCGCTACAATGCATTGGGTAAAGATTTGTATCAAGATACATCTAGTGAAATGAGGTTTTACTCATGATATTTCAAGTGAAATGAGGTTTTTCTAATTCTCCATGGGAAATGATCCTTGGATCATGAAAATATCATGTTAAACATTGTTAGCACATTTCCATGTTAGGATAATCATGCTATATCATGCCTTTATGTTCATGTTTATCTTATGCTCCATTGATATGGCTATTTAATTACATGTAATGTATTCTTCATGTTATTCCTTATTTACTCCCTTACTAGGATTTATAGCTCACCCTTTTTTATTCATGTCATCAGGTTATCCTTTTCAATGCTAAGTATAAAGGAATGTGTGTGGTCGTGTAAAGGAAGTTTTCAATAAAGATGTTAATTTCATGTTTTAAGTTGTTATGTAATGTTCATAATCTCTAAAGACACTAGAAATTTCATCCTTCTATTTTGTATCAAGTGAATATTTTATGTAATAAATAATGTTAAAGTGTGTAATAAAGATCATGGTTATTATATTTACTCCCCATGGCTGTAGAGGCTTCTCCTAGTGATCCAAAGGTGATCCAAATGTTTTTTCTTGGTGCGTTGAAGCTGAATTCTCATAGTAAGTAATCATTCTTCATAGTTCTCCCTGGTTTTACATAAGTCTTCTTCTCCATATTGCTTTGTATATTAGATCTATATTCACTGTGGATAGATCTAAGGTATTTTATTCCAAATATAAATATATTTATACTTTTTATGTTAGGAGAATAGATCAAAGGTGGGTTCTTAGATATGCTGCCCAGTTTTGATGATGTTTTTCATTCCATTTATAGTTTTCTCAAAATTTCTAAGGTAAGAGGATTTAATATCGACTCCTCTATTTATAATATTAAGGACTTATTTAAAATTGATTATTTTATTGAAATTTCTAGTGAAATGGATTTGAATTACTTATTGGAAACCCTATTTGGTGATAGATTATAGAATAATGGAAATTGGGAATTTTGTTGAATGTGAAATTTGTAACTTTATTTTTAATTGATTATTTTAAAGCGATCATTTGGTTTTGATGAATGGAAAATATTTTTCAATAAAATTTTGGTTTTATTGAAATTGTGAGTTTGAAAGGTTTTCAATAAAAGCATGGTTTTATTGGAATGGTTTAAAAGGTTAGTTTGAATTGGTTTTTTCACATAATGGTTGTGTGTGTTCATGTGAATTCAGGATAGATAATGGTATTAAGTCTCCTCCATCATTAGTGAGATGGATAAGTGTCAGGGATTTACCACAAAAAAATGGTTCACAAAGTGATGGCTTAGTGAAAGGATGAATCACCAATCACGAGTATAGGAATGTCAAGGTTTCATGCATAGTTTGATGTGTGGTTATGTGAAAAGGAATTAATTATGAAAAAATTGAATTTGTTAAATGTATTAGAACATTTTTGGATTATTTATTTGGATCATGATGTTATTTTGAAAAAAGATTCCAAATTATGGAACTGGTTTAAATTTTTATATAATTTTGTTTGGAAATTGTTTTATATGAACCGTTTTATATAAATGTGCTAATTTGATCTATCCTAATACAATGAGTAGGGAAGTCACTATGGGTAGCCTACTGAGTTTCATTACTCACCCCTACTTTGTATCTTTGGTTCTTTTTTAGATATTGTTTATTGATTCATCAAAAAATGTAAATTACCTCACTTATCTAATGACACTTAGTGATACTTGGACTATTTTGTGGAGTTGGAGCATGGATCATGTTGGAGTTTTGGAGTTTTTTGGAATCTTTGTGTTTTCTTGTCTTTTATTTTACTATTTAGTTTGAGGTTTGGTAGTTTTACACTATAGTAATATTAGGGTGTTTTGTTTTGATATAGATGGTTTTATTTCATGTTTTTTACATTTATTATCATGCATCATGTAGTGTTATTATTTCATGTAATTTTTGGTGGTTTTTTAACTTTTAAAGGGAAAATAATCCCCCAATTATTAATGAAGCCCTTGAAATTTATTTCTAGCCTCTCGCACCTTTGGGATGTCGCTTATGTCCAAATAAAGCTACACTATATTATAAGATAATGAGGAGGCGTGGGATGTTACATATGGTATAATCACTCTTATAAAGTAAAGAAATTACATTTTTTAGTGATATTTCATGGTCTTAATACATTATTTTTAATCTTAATTACCTAATTTACCCTTACTGAGGTAACATCTATTTAATATGATTCTTATTCAGATTTGCTAAAAATTAAAGTTATCTATTTAAAAAAAATGAACATATAATTAAAAATATAGAATCCATTCATCAATAATAAATATCCATAAGGTTCAGAAAATAATTAATGATTAAAAAAAAACACAATGAAAATTAGTTTTTAGAAAAAGTCATTTTTAAGACAAAAAAATGTACTTATACCAAAATCAGATATAAAGATTATTGAAGTTTAAAAAACTAGATTAAATGTTATTAAATAATACTTAATTTAATTTGAGATAAAATTCAAATCAAAATGGGTGTTTTTAATTACTTTATTAAACGAAAAGAAATGACAGTTTTCCAAAAATAGGTATTTTTCTTTACTTACTAAAAAATCAATATTTTCCAAAAAAATACCAAAATAACACCATAATATAAATTATATTTCTTGATTTAAAAAATTAGTTTAATTTTATAAATTTAAATAAATTAAATATAATATATTCTCATAAAAACGAATAAAATCATTTTTGAGGGAATCATTTTTTTGGACAATAAACGACTCTTCTGAAATTGTGAACTTATATATTATGAATTAATCTACACATTTGGATTATATAAAACATATATAAATATTTGTAATAATAATTTTATTAGTTTTAATACTTGAATATTTAACATCCATGTTGTAACATTCACATTTAAATAAAAATATTTCATGGTTTATTTAAGCTCAATGTTGTGTGTTTTATATGCTATTGAAAAAAAGTGCTATTTTTTTAAAATATAGACTTGTTACAATGAAAATTATGACACATAACCATAAATATTTTATGGCTAAAAAACTACCAAATTACCAATTTAGAATTTCCACAATGAGTTAAACCTAATAATATCCAACATGAAGTCTATTCTTATGTCTTCTATCAATTCATCTGACTACATTCTAATTTTTTTTAATCAGTATCTCTTTGTATTTTTAGAATAGTCCCCACCATACTCCATATCATCTAGGCCTTAATAATTCAAGTATAACCAAATACTTTATTTATCATGATATCATATTAAGTTTTCATGAAAAATTGTGAATTACTATATTCTATTACCACTAAAGAAAATAGGCTTGAAAACCATATGAATTTATTAAACACCTATCAGCAAGCCACTTCATGTAATATGTCCATGGAACTAATCCATCTGGAACATGTGTTTATAAAAATCTTCTATAAAAAAATATAAATTTTAGATCTTTTGGTACAAATGGATTCAATGATATTACTGGAAATGGCATCCATCTAATGATTCTTTATAAATTTATAGTATTATCAAACTATTTTACTCCCTCTGAAAGATTCTGGATAAATTGTAGTTTCTATTTCCCTTTACAACCAAGGAATGCATTTGATCGTTTCTCCCAATTCATTCCAAAATGGTTCAAATAAATCTATGTTTCCAGTCATGTCATTAGAAACATTCCAAAATAATTAAGACCTTCTAAAAACATTAATACATATCCAAAACCAAATTCTTCCTTTCCAATTATTAATAAAGAAACAAGCTTAGGACTTTGGGATATACCTCATCCCTATGGTGTCAATATTGTCATGGTTGAATTTTACCAAATAATTTATACATGATAGAATAAGAATAAAATAACTTCCATACCACATTATATCTGAATTTATTTTCTTTAAATGGAAATAGAAGAGCATTGATCTTTAAGATAATACACATGTTTAACTAGAATCAAATTATCTTACACTGTCATTTTAGGGAAAAAATTATATCTCTAAGTACTAGGAATAATTTTAATATAAGAAATCTCCATGGATACTATATAAGATTCTATTAATGATATTAAATGTATAATGATCTGATATATTAGACTATACTTAGGATTTATAGGTTTAGTCTATAAAAATCATAAATCATCCTATCCAAAATAACATCAAACACTCCCACTGATTTCTAACTTTCCACCATGATGATTTCCCTGATCATTATTCCACTATAGTTATAAATTTAATAAATTTTCAAAAAATGTACTTTTTCATATTGGAGAAAGTACTTAACTTCTCTATGTTGTATCATTAATTAGGGTATAAAGGCATCAAAAAATTCCAAGAGAATGGATTAGTAAAAAAGGAATCATTGGTTCCTCTAGCTTCTGAGAAGATAACATTCCACTTATCCCAAGGCTAAACACACACATTTATGTTATAACTTTAATTTTAGCTTTATCATGCCTTAATATAAGATCTTAATCCTCTTCTGTGTTCGATATACCCCTACCACAACTCCCTTCATTCATATGTTTTCCTATCCAGAATACACTAATCCTTATGTAACACTATTTGGATACAATGTTGTCTCATACTTTTACACCACCATGGAACACCCATGTAAATATTCACATTAAATACCTGAAAATAATTAAAAAAACCTATGATCAAACTAAAAAATAGAAATTACATTCATAACATGGGAATGCATTGATATCATTACAAAACCTTAGTTTAATATAAATCAAACCATATAGTGACACTCAATAGTAAGAAAAGAAACTTCCCTTCAGTTATGAGGTTCCCAGGTCATATAGAAAGAAATATTAAAGTAGAACCTTGGGTCTCTTTAATATTCTTCATGAAAACCATTCTGTTAGGATTCTATAGCTAAGAATATATTCATCATTAACATTTTCTCTTAAGAAAAGTCGTCAAATGTTGAAAAACTCATTTTGGTTCATGTAGGATCATTCTTCTAGGGTAAAAAATTCTAAAATAACTTAGTGTGTTTCCTTATAATGGGTTTTAATTCTATCAACACTGCTCTTCGATTAACCCCCATCCATAAAACATCCAAATTATCATGTTATATCATGACTAGCCCTCTTCAAAATCTAAAACATTCAACATTGTACATTAATCTAGACCCGACCCTCTTGAAACACTATACTCCAGAAAAAACCCTAAATTTTAAAAGTATAAAGGGACATGGATTTCCTTTTGGAATTATAGAGCAGTACCTCACTAATCTATACACACAATATCAATAAAAAATAGTATAAAATTCATCCTTCAGCTAGAATGCTAATATATATAATAATATATATCATTCATCTAAAGGTATCTCACCTATATAATTATTTTTAGAGTCAATAAACTATTTGAACAAAAGTACATATAACTTTTCTAGGAGTATTCATCAGTACTTGGCTTTTGTTCTTTGGAAACTCAATAAATCTCTCACTATTTCTCTACTAAAAAACTATAATCCATTTATTAAGGATGTTCATGCTACCCACAATTTGAAAAGTAAGAGTTTCATACCACTTATAGGTCTCATAAACAATAGTTCAAAATGAGCCGCCTCTAGAACATCAAATATAGAGGAATTCTATCCATAATGTATACATTCCATGGAACATCTATATGATTAGTACCAAAAACATGGAATGCTTTTCATCCTAATCAATACACTATTTATTCTATCTATAGTTCGGATCACCTTTTGTCTTTGACAAGATCTTTAAAAAATAATGATTAAGAAATACAAAACACATGATATAAAAAATTTATCATGTGAAAAATAAGAATTATGTAGTTTGGAAGAAGTACTAATACACGAGGGAACACTAAAAACATTCACTCAAGGAAATAAAAATAAGAGAGAACCTATTTTATAGCAACCCCATTCTTCTGGAAATATTTACCCACCCGAGTTACAAGGAATTACTTCAAATAAACCATTATAAGAAAAGAATAAAATCTCAAGAAATTCTACATGTAGAAAGTTCATTCCACTAAAACTTCAGCTGGGGAAGTACATCCCCAACTATAAAATGTAATGACCCCGAACTCAGTTTCCCAGAGATAGTGGTTACTCTATTAGATTAATACTAGAAACCGACAATCACATCCCAATAGAATAAATATTTTAGTAGTCTTGGTAATCTAGATAAATAATTTAATATCAAATTACATTTGTAAACATTAAATACATAACATAATTAAAGTAAATACTCTAAATCCTTGAACCCATTCTAAGAATCCTTATTCAAATCTTTGGGAACAAAAACAAAATAAGAGGATTCTAAGATACTCTATATGGTTTATTTACAGAAGAAAATATCATAAGTAAATAAATGCATAATCAACATGGGAAGATAAATAACAGAAACCATTTCATAAATAACTTCAGCACAAAATAAATCCATGGATAAAATCAATGTATTAATATCATGTATAATAATAACTAAATTTTCAATGAAGGAAATTATTAATATTGGAGTTCATGATTTCATACATCATGATATGTATACTATGAAAGCCTTGTTCTAAGATATTTTAATCGATGGGTAGGTATAGACCATAAACCCATTCAATGTTAGCTAACTAATTTTTCTCCTGATAACTATCAATCTATCAAGGGGATATATATTTTTAGACCCCACCCATTACTAAATATCTAATGAATTCATCTTATATTAAATTTTGAACACAATTTTTAAACAATATTACTTATAAAATAATTATTTATATTGAGTAAATAATATGAATTAATCACATTTTCCCCAATCAATTAGTTAACACTCATAGTAAAAAAACTATATTTTGAAATGATGGATGGTTTAAGATATATACAATTCAATGATAAAGAATATAGATATTTATGATAAATGTAATGTACAAAGACCACAAGTTTATTAATATTTCATAAGAAAGTTAAGGATTAAAAAAGTAATCATGAATCTGATTATCATTACATTTACTGGTTGAACTGATAATAGAACATATATATAATAAGTAAAGATGGTATTATTAAAATAAATCCTTAGTAGAATATAATTAAAATAAAGGGTTTTTTTATATATGAAAAGAAATACCATAAGAAAATAAATAATAACATTCTTAAGGAAAATTCACCTTTCTCTTTGAAATTAACATTTAAAAAAACAAACATTTTAAATCGTTAGGGAAAAAAAGTTCTCTAAAAATAATCTATGAAAAATTTAAATTAAGCATAAAAACATTTACTAGTCATGATGATGGTAAATTCTATTCATGTCGTGTATGTTAAAAAATGATTCCTTTCACATTTTCTACAAAAATTAAAAAATTAAAATAGTTATAAAATAAAAGAATATTACATTTAAACTAATTTTTGAAAAATCAAGGATAAGTTAAAATATAATTATTATATTACATGAGTGAATAAATGGATATTTTTAAAACAATTTTCGAAAATATGGACATGAAGAAAAATATACCTGATCAAAAATAGGAATAATATCATCTTTTCTTTTAAAAATTATACTTGAAAGAGTAATATTAATTGAATCATTAATAATAATGATTAAATAGATATAAATTTCGAATATTTCAAATTATCATTATGTATATCACATGAATGTATGTAGGTGTACAGTATAAAATATGCGCGAATGGAGTGGAAATTGAGAAAAAATCCCTCACCACTGTGGTAACTTTTGAATCATAATCCCTAGGAAAGGTGAACATCAAATGAACCATCAGATATCATGAAAATAATTTTATTCATGATATTACTCATCAATGTATTCATATACATACATTATATAAATAAATAGGTGCATAACATAAGATATGTTTCAATGAATTAAAATTGAGACGAAGAACCCTTACCACATGTTTGAATTTTCTTCCTACATGTTCAAACATCTTATATAATGAGTATAGGTTTATTAGAAATTATACAAGAAAAATAATCATATATATAATAACATATATTATTTACTTATATCCTTTTATCAACGGTATGATAATAATTATTTATTAAAATCATTGTTTAAAGTGATAATTTCTTTGTTATTCTTATATATTTTGGTTTGATATTTTTTTCCTTATACTTATATTGTGGTTAAATAATCTCTAAAATTTTAAAAATTAAAAAAATTCCATATTTATTCATTATAAATATATATATCCAACCATTGAAAGTAGATATTGAAAAATTAATTACACTATTCATGAAGACTGTTGGTCATATGTACGCATGAATGTTGTTTTAAATTTTTGGAGAATGGAAAAAATAAAAGGTAAAAAATAATTAAATTTTAAAAAATAATTATTATATGATTTATATCATATATATATTCATTAAATATACCCTTGTTTCCATCCAGGTGAATCAATAATGAAAAATGGATTGCATCTCTTCATGAAGGTTATTGTCCACACCTAAGCACAACCGGTGTTACCGTTTTCCACAATATTACAAGGTAAGAACAAGTATATGATATTATAATTAAAAAAGAATAAATATATTATAAATATATTATATAATAATTTTTAAAAACTTTATAACTACCCAATAAAAATGGTGATGAAAAAGATTACATCGTTACATGGACATAATAAGTCGTACATACAAATGATCAATTTTATCTCTTTTCATAGGATGTAAAAGAGATAGAAAATGGTTATAACCTAATGATAATAAATTCTAGAAATAACTATGTTAGTATTTTTATTATTTTATTTGTTTAAACACACATTACAAGGATGTAGAGGAATAAATAAACTTGAAAGACTCGATAAAGATGATTACCAATTCTTCAAGATATAACATTTTTATATTCTAATAAAGGACCTATGATTGGTATTTAGTGAAATAAATGACCTATAGAATATGTATAAGTATTTTTAGAAGATAATTTTTTAGGTTATGGTTGATATTAAAGGCTCAAATTGGTGTAAAAAATAGAGGGACAAGGTGTCCTCATAAATGAGGGGAGGGCTATTCTTGGAATTTCTTTATGTATTAAAATAATTTAAATTAGTTTCCATTTCCAGATTGATAAAAATTAATATAATTAAATATAATATTAGTATTAGTCTCAATACTCTCAAATAATAATATTTGAATAATTTTTGGGTATGTTCTCACCTTTATATTTTATTTTTAACCCAAGTTAATTCATTTGACAATTACCGAAATATTAAAATTTTATACCATTTAAGGGTAAAAAACGTTTCCATAGAAAGAAAAAGACCCTTAAATAGTCCATGATTGAATTTTTCAACCCTATATCAATAATTTCGATTAATTTATTACTTTTATTAATTTGAATCATTTAATTAAGAAATATCTATTATAAAATATTATTAATTTCATATTTGACACTATTATTTTAATATAGCATTAAATACATAGAGGAAATGGGTGAATTATAATATAATCATTTGAAGAATCTATAACATGTCATATAGATGGATAAAATTATTTTTATGATTAATTTACTAAAATCTAATAAATATCAACATTTTAACACATATATTTTATTTTTCTACTAACTAAATAAATACTATGTCGATGTTGCAAAAGAATTAAATGATATTATTCCAATAATAAAAATTAGAAAACAATTACCATAAAAAACAATAAATTATTTATATTTTTAAAAACTTTTTAAAAATGAACATATACTCATTTTATCCTTATGTTAAAAATGTAATGATAATAAAATAAAGAGAATGGAATTTTTGGCTTTTTATTAAGTAAAATAATATAATGTTAAAAAGCATATCCAAATGAAAATAAAAGCTCATATATTTTAATTTTTTATGTGTATGGAATAGATAGTTTCATTAAATGAAATTAAAATATGTTTTAGGGTCATTTTATAGTCCTTATCAAGTTATTTTTAACCTTAATTACCCGATTTACCCTTAGCATGGTGGAAATTATTTACTATTGTTACAATTCACAATGATAAAAAAATGGGTATATTTAAAAAATCTATTACTCCTAATGAAAAATATAGATTTTTTTATTGATTAAATTTCTATAAGTATTTGTAATTAATTTATTATCAAAATAGAAAGCACAATGAAAAATAGTTTTCTAGAAAAATTCCTTTTAGGTAAATAAAATGATTTTATAAAAAATTCTGTCATAAAATTGTTTCCAATAAAATAATTGAATTATTAATAAAATAACTGAAAATTTTTTGTTTTGAATTTTTTTAAAAGAAAACGTTACTTTGTATTAAATCAAAAAAAAATACTATTTTCAATAAAAATTTGTATTTTTTCTCTATTCATTGAAAAATAAATCTTTTTAGAAAAATACAAAAATTTCACCATAATTTTTTATACAATGATTTAAAAATGATATTATTTTTATAAAATAAAATTTATATATGTTCTAGAAATTAAATATAGTATATTCTAATAAAAATAAATAAATTTGTTTTGAAGAAAACAAATTTCTAATGCTTAAAATATATTTTATGAAAATTCATACATATCTGATAATAATTAATAAATGAATTTTTATTATCTATACCCTTATATATATATAATATTTATTTAATCCCATTTATACACTCCCATTCAAATAGTGTGTTAAATAGTCTTATTTAAATAATATATTTCGCAGGTCATTTAATCTTGGTGTTTCATGCTGTGTAGGGTATTAAACACAACGTTCTTCTTTTAAAATTAGTATATTACATTCTATATGAATTCAATATATTGTGTATTGGAAATATTAACTTGTTCTCTAAAAATAAAGGTTATGATATTTGAAAATTATTTTGTGGAAAACCCATACCGTAAGAGGGTTAATAAAACATAAAATTAAAAATAATGAAAGGGAAATATAATGTTCATATAAAATACTGAAAAACTATGTTTTGAAATAGTAGAGAAATGGTGGTAAGTGAAAATATATACACGTAAGAGAAAAAAATTCTCAAGGACTAATAGAAAGTGAGAGAAATCTTCTCCAGGATAATGTTAATGACCATAACGCCATAAATCTTCTAATAGTAAAAATACCATTGATTTGATGGAAATGAAGGTAAATGTATAGAATTTTGTATTTCAAGATAATTTTCATAAATTTGAAGGATTATTTTACTATCATTATATATAACTCCATAAAATATACTTACATGGTATATTTTTATTACATAAGAAAAATTTAATCTTTTTGTTGTGCTTAATTAAATTTTCACTTCATTTCATGCTCTATGAAATGAATATTAAAGATAAATTTTTTATTCCAAATGAACTAAAATAAACTTATAACTAGTCAAATAATCCATAATATAAAATCAAGATATTACTATGGTCTTTAATGAAACCTAAATGGTTACCATAATGTAAGATAATAATGAAAATGAATAAACCTTCATAAATTAATATCCATAATTCCATAATAAAACAAATGGATTAAAATAGGATATTAATTAAATAAATAACCCTATATCCAAAATAACACAAATAAACTCAAAATTAATGAATGATTTAACCTCAATGGTTATCTCATACCCTTTATATTGCACCACCAAAATGTAATAGCATTCTTCTGAAATAATATTTTCTGTTAATCTTAAAGGTTATATATACCTCAACCTAATAACACATCTAGCGAAATGTAATTACCCACCTCAAAATAAAATATATATGATCCTATACTTTATTTCCAAAAATAAAATTAATATTTAACTATCAAACCATTTATGTAAAACCAATATCATACTAACTATGATATCATGAAGGTTAGTGGTAGGTGAGGCACCCTTATGTCTCATCAATTGTGGGTTCTATCCTCATGGCCTTTGCAAACATGACGTGTTGTCTCTCGACACATTGTTTGTCCTTTATATATATATTTATATTAATAAAATTCATATAACATTACCAAAATTATTATGAACACCCTCAATAATTAAATTAACCGTCAAATAAATTTTTAATCCCATTATTTTCTGTATAATAAAGCATATGTTCTCGAATTTTAAAACCCCATAGTTACCTCATTAGAAAATATTATATAAACACTAATAGTTATCTATGCCATTAAAAATATTCCCATAAAATAAAATCATTAATCCAGAAATTTCATTTTCACTAAAACATATACTAAACCAAAGGGTTTTACTAGCATAAATGTCTCCCAAAATATTCTTAATCATTTTAATCTACCATCACATAAAAAATAAAAAGCGTTATCTATGACTTCAAAATTATTATCAACCATATAGTTATAGACTTATGGAGCATTAGGGTTATCCCATATCAATATGGAATACCATAGTTTTCTATAGTTTTTATCTTCTAATTCATTATAATGGATCATTAATAAATTTTGAATTAATCTAAGTATATCATCAAAGAGTGTCAAACCAAGCACGCATTAAGGGCACACTCACCTTGCACTATAATTATTACCATAATATAACTCGTTTTTGGTTTATTATCCCTATATCAATATTTTCCAAAACCATTAATACATGTGTTATCCATATATGGATGCATCGATAGGAAAACCATATAATAACTTATTTACCAAATCATTAGGATTTTATATTATACTTGTACTTATCCAAACAGTTAGTAATTTTATTACGTTCCCTAATATATGTTTACAAAAATATAGTTCCCAATATTTATACTAAAATTTCTTAGATACAAACTATAAATACCCCAAACCCCATAACTCAGTGTTGATTGTTACTTTATTCAAATGGAACTTGATATGAGAGAACTCTTCCCAACAAGTAGAATAGTTTAGTCATCTTTATAAAATAGATACATACTTGAATATCACATTAAATATGAAAACATTAAGTACATAACATAGTGAATGTTAGAATTTAGAATCCTTGAACTCATTCAAAAATCCCTTAATCAAATCCTATGGAAAGGAAACAAAATAAGGATGAGAACAGATGATCAATGTGGTTTACATACAAAAAAATATATCATGGTTGAATAGATTCATAATCAACATGGAAAGGTAAATAAATAAAAACACATATACATTAATCAATAACATAATAAAAAAAACAAATCCATGTATAATATCAAAACAATAATCTTATTGATTATAAAACATAATTTTAATGAATTAATCACTTAATGTTTGACATCATGATTTAAGACATAAAAATATATATATTTTCAAATCCTTATGCCAAGAATGTTTTATCGATGGGTAGGTATACGCAAAAAAAACATTTAATTCTTGATTAATGATTCATATGATGAGTCATTTAGATGTATTAAAGGGAAATACCATTCCAGGACCCACTCATCACAGCTTGTCCAATTCATTCATCATAAATTGAATGATTATTTCAATTCATAAAAAAATATGTGTTATAAATATATATTTATATTGGTTAAAGAAAATAGAATATTAAACTTTTTCCCAATAAATAAAATAACTTTAATAGTAAAAAAATAATATTTATAAATTATATATGGCTTATGATATATTGATATACTTGATAAATAATATGGATATTTATGATAAATGTAATGTATGATGATCACAAGAATGTGAATATTTCAATAAAAAGTTAATGATCTCAAAATTAATCAACAATGTGATTTTCAATTCATTACTTCGAAAAAATGATTATAAAATATGTTAATTAAAAATAATAAATATATTATTACAGAAAACCAGAAGTTTATAAAAAGTAAAACAAAGGGTTGTGGACATTGATTAATAGACATTCCATAGAAAAATCATTAAAAACATTCTTGACGAAAACACCCTTGTTTATTTGAATTTGAAATTGAAAATGTAAAATTTTATGAATATTAGGAAAAAAAATTTAATTGAAAAGAATATAGTACTTATTTAAAGAAAGAGTTAAATCATTGAGAGATCATGATATTAATTTTTTTGATGCCATATATGTTAAAAAAATATTCATTTCACATTTTCAATAAAAAATTATATCCTTCTTAAAATGAAAATAAGATTAATTTTTAAACATTTTTTAAAAAATTAAAAGATAAATTAAAATTTTCTTATTAAATATTTGTCATAAATAAAATGGATTTTTTTAAAAATAATTTTGAAAAATATTTACATGGATGTAAAATATACTCGATCAAAAAGAAAAATAAGATTGGATTTTATTAGAAACATTCTTCATGAAAGATTAAAATTAATAAAATCATTAATATAAATAAATAAATATATATTTATGTTAGATACACCAAATGAGGAGTATATATAACATATAAATGTAAATAGTTTCATAAAACCAAATATGTCTCAGTAGAGTAGAGATTAAGACGAACCCCTTACAACTTTGGTAACTTTTGAATTATTATCCCCATGAAGGAATAAAATAAAATGAAACATTAAATATCAATAACAAACAAATATTTAGGATATAAAATGTAAAATTATTAGTATGTACCCCACATATATTGAAATACGTTCATAACATAAAATATTTCAAAATGAAATAAAATTTAGATGAAGAACCCTTACCTCAGGTTTGAATTTCCTTCATATGTGTTCGATAATATTATTATAATGAATGAATGTTTATTTCAAATTTATCCAAAAACCATACTAATATATATAAATCCAAATATTATTTACATATAACCTATTATATTACATTAATTTATAATTATTTATTAAGATCGGTATTCCGGTTGATATTTGCTTTGTTTTTCTTCTTTGTTTTGGTTTGATAGTTGTTGACCATTTACATACATTAAGACTCCATTATATATAAAATGTTAATAATGAAATAAATATAATATATATTAAGTATATATATTTAGGGTCTTCTATAAAAATTACAAATACAAAATTAAATTACACCATTCATGGAAACTGTAGGTCGTACGTATGCATAAATGATGTTTTCACTTATTGATAGAAAAAAATCAAAGAATATTAAATATCAGTTAAACTATAGAATATTATTATTATATAATATATAATATATATATATATAATAATTAAATTTATTCTTATTTCAAAACATGTACATCAAAAATAAAAAATCGATCACATCGCTTCATGGTGGTGATAGTTCCACACGTACACATGGGCAACATTATCATTTTCTAAAATACTAGAAGGTAAGAAATTATATATGATATTATAATTAAATAATTATTAATATTTTATAAATATTATATATATTCATTAATACCATCTTTATTACCACCCAAGTAAAATGGTGATGAAAAACGAATTACACAGCTATGCGGAGACGATAAATCATATGTACGAACGACCAATGTTTTCGCTTTTTATAGGATGGAAAAGTGACGAAAAATGTTTTTACTAAAATAATAATAACATCATTGTATAATTTTGATAATAGAGTAGTTATTTTATTATGGTTACAACATATTACAAGGAAGTAGAAGAAGAAATAAACTTGTAAGACTAAATAAAGACAATTACTAATTCTTTAGCAGATATCCTTTTGATATTATCTTAAGGGACCTAGGGTTGCTCTGTTGTGAAGTAAATAACCTCTAGAGTGTGGATAATAATGTTTGTAAGACAATTTTTTAGGGTATGGTTTATCTATAATTCTCAAAGTGGTGTATATAAGAGAGGGAAGGGGTGTCCTTATAAGTGAGCAGAGGGGTATTCTAGGAATTACGTAAAGATTTATATTAATATAAATTATTTTTCAAATAAAAATGGATCCAAATAGATATAATTAATAAATAATATAATAATTATATGCAATAATCTCATAAAATAAATTTATAACATGTTTTGGGTATGTTTTCACTATTATCGTTTCGTTTGAACCCCTATTAACCCTATTAACAATAACCAAAATATTAAAATTTTCTACCCTTTAAGTGAAAGGAATGTTACTATAAAATAATAGAGGAAACATAAATGGACCATTATTTATAAATTAAAATATATTACATTAATGTTTCATAATTTACAAGTTTTATTAATTTTAAATCATTTAATAAAATATTTTTTATTTTAAAATATTATTAATGTAATTTTTGCACTATATATTTAGTATGACATTAAATACATAAATAAAAATTAGAATTAGAATATAATCCTATAAAAATTCCTGAAATTTTATATACATCTATAAAATTATGGGGAAACATTAATTCATTTAAATTATATCGCTTTAAATATTTTATAATCATTTATTTTATTTCTTTATTAATAGAATAAATACAGTATCAGTGTTGAAAAAACTATTTAAGGTAATTATATCATCTGTAAAAATTATAAATAAATTTACATGATAAAAAATTATTTATTTGTAAAATATTTATTTACAACCTCAAATAGATCCAGTTTATCCATATGTAAAATATTATTTTTAATAAAACAAAGAGAATGAATATTTTGGTTTTTCTTTTTAGAAATTAATATAAAGGTGAAAATCAAAAACAAAAAAAAAATCATATAATAGAAAATTGGATGATTATGAATGAATTATGTTGATCCAATGAAATTAATTTAGGAGTTAGGGTCATTTTATGGACCTTATCATATTATTTTTAACATTAATTACCCAATTTACCCTTACTGTGGTGATAATTTTTACTATGATTACTATTCATAACAGACAATTATCAAAAGGGGGACACTATAAATTTCAACCTCCGGATTCCAAATATGAAGTTATTTTTTCAATATTCAATTTATATTAATGGTAGTAGTTAATTTAAAATCAAAATGTAAAAGAAAAAGAAAATCATTTTTTAATGCTTGTTTATATCACTATAAAAAAACATATATTAGTGATTATTTTTCCAGGTTAGTGGAATTTATAAATTTAGTTAATTAATTTCCCATATATTTTGAAACAAATTTTTTAAATGACATGTTGCAAAATTATCAACACTTATAAATGTCGCTAATTCGTGAGACCTTATTTTCAAACATGTTTTAGAAACGTTATCTTATAAAAAATCATTTAAAAATTTTCCTAACATTCATCAATAATTATTTATTTATTTTCTTGAAATTCAAATTTTATTTGATGTTTATAGTTTTCTAAAAAATTTAAACTCTAAAATCTGGTGACCATTCCCTTTTCTCCTCTCATACCCCGCCTCCATGCCATTTTTTTCTAATTCGGTCGCCCCTACTCTACGACCCCCTACTCCGCATGAGACCCACCCCACCACCACATGCCATGGTAAACCACCTACAATAGAACTTGAACCCTGTACTAGATACGTTAAATCCATACACCCTACGAACTGACCTATTACAATTTTGAATATTTAATTATATTATGTTATATATATATAAATATATATAAATAGATTTCAGAATTTAAAAAATTAATGTATATATACATATATTAATATTCATATACTAATATATATATGTTTATATTTTATATTTTATATTTTTTGTATATATATATATTTATAAATATCTGATTATGTTACATTACATATAGAAATATCTATGTGTGTGTTTATATTTAATTTTTAAATTTATTTATATTTTATGTTTATATATGTATATGTCTCTGTTTTATATTATATATATATATGTTTATAATTTATGTTTCTTTATATGTTTATAATATATATATGTATATATATATGTTTATTCATATATATATACATGTGTGTGTGTTCATATAAATATTTATGTGTATATAAATATATATTTTATTATATTTATAAATTATATATACATATATATATAATTTTCCACGTTTAAAAACATTGGTAAAAAAATCACAAAAATATCCACATTTTCATAAAAACGTGACTAAATTTAAAATATATATGTTTTTGAATATATATATATATATACACATGTGTGTGTATGTGTGTGTTTATATATATATATATATTTATATTGGTAGTGGTGAGTATACGACTCATTTTTTTTAATAGTTAAAAAACAATGACTTGTTACATTTGAAATCATTTTTAAAATGATTATTGTGACATTAACAAACCATAAAAGTGATATTAATATAATATATTATTGAATTTAATTTTGAAACAATTTTTTAAGGATATCTATGATTGGGATAAGTGAAAAACATCATTATTCACTCAGGAAGCAGAAAATACCACGGGTGAAACATTTTTTAAGGGAGTTTTAAAAAATAATAGAATAACTAATAAATATTATATTTTTATAAAAAATAAATCTATAAAAAATATTATATTATAAGGAATGTTTTTTACTTTTTAATTATATTAAATAATGAATAAGGGGATTATTAAAACGGAAACATGGGTTATGAATCACCTATATCACATCAAAAATTGCCTATTTTGGATTGAGCCTAGAGCTATCAAAGGAGGGTATTTTGGTTACAATAAAAGCTTAAAAACTTGGATATGTGAATTTAAAGAGGTATTTGGTTATATAATTAGAAAAATAAATTGTTTTCAGAGCAATGAGAAAGGGCTTGAGGAGGGGTACTTATATAACTAACGGGCATTTTAGAATAAAGTACTTATTATTATATTATTTAGGATAAAAACTATGAATAGTGTTTATTCATATGAATATTATTGTTGTATAATGTAAAATAGAGTTTTTTAAAAAAAAATTTACCCACCGAAAACTGAAATTCATTTTGGAAATAGTTTTCCCAAAGTAAAGAATTCAATATAGTTTTTTTAAACATATACGTATGGTATTAAAATTTATTTGTTGGTTGGAAATTAATTATATAACTTATAAATATATTATTTTTCTTATTAAATACTTTTTAAGTATATAAAATTTTTTTAATAAATTTTTAGTCATATTAATGTCATGGTAATATCGTAAAAGTAACAGTATTAGTAAAAACTATAATTTTTACTCTTCTCCAAAAAATAAACTTATTAAGGTAAAATACCAAAAATTAAACCAAAAATAATATTTACATGAGTATTCTAAAAATTAATTCAAATTTATCATATTAATATTCTAATGAGTATGAATTTGATATTTAAATAAAATCCAAAAATACATGGATTTTTTTTATTTAGAGTCAATTATATTTCTTTTTCTATGAGTGATTTTATTTATATGTTTTGTTATTTATTAATTATTATATAATTAATAAAAATGTATAATATAAATCTTAATAAAACTAAGTTTCAAAATTATGGGATTTTACCATTTAAATTTTAAAATAAATTTATTTTTTATTAAATACGTTAAAACAACCATATCAAAATCTATACATATTTGTGATTTAAGTTATATTATTTGAGAAGTCATTTTATATAATTTAAAAATTAATCTCTAATTGTTTTAATCGTTGTTAATTCTAATTATTATGCATTTTTCTACTCTAATACGTTTGAAATTTAAGTCAACATTAATTTTTCTTGTAGTGTCCTGTTATAATTCATACAGTCAGATAATTATTATACTTCCTATAAATACCACTAATCTAATTAATTATTAATTATCTTAATTTTTAAAGTTTTTAATTAAAATACCAGTATTATTTATAATATATTGTATTTTATTTATAGTGTGTTTCACATTTGTTATAATTTGAGGAAGAAGTAGTGTATAAATTTGTTAAATTTTATTAATGGTAATTGTTTGTGTTTATTACCCCATTATTATATTTTCTATTTCATGTATTATATTTATAAATAATATAAAATTTGATATGTTGATCAAAAAAATTATATTTTCTTTGTCATTTCCCATATCTTATTATGACTATACATTTCAATTAAAATTTATGAACATATATTTATCTAAGCTAATTGATAATATTTTAAATTTATAGATCATTATAACCACGAAATATCCAACGTAGTACACCAAGAAAAAATCCAAAATATTTTTAACAACTTTAAAAATATTATTTAATCCTTAACTGAACAGTAAATAAATTATATTTAAATAATATTAGTACATCACATTATTTGATCAATAACTAAATTAATTCAATGAACTATAAATTTACAATAAACAAATCACAAAAAATTAACCAAAAATTTGTAGGTTTTATGATGGAGTTAATATAATAGAAACTTAATGTGTCCATATGATTAGATAGTGGTTGTGAAATATCTAATCCCCTTTAATGGGTGGAGGATAAATATATTGTTACAAAAATATTTAGTTTGGTTTATGAAAATTTTCATTTCATAATCATTTTTATATATTTTTTATTTTCATTTTATATGTTTCTAAGATCATTGATTTTCAATATATTTTCATGTGGTGTATTGATTTTTTTGTTAAGGTCCAGTTTAGTGAATTACAATGAGAAATAAGTTTTGAATTTGATTTCATGAATACATGCATTGACAGATACAATGAAAAATTGTTAAGGATTTCCAGGGCCACTACTAAATAACTAACAAGTAGTATAGTCACCCTTACATATACATCATACACATATATACATATATATATTTTTTCATCAAGGCATATTTAATGGAAATACCATGATTATATAGTGTCAAAAAAAGTTAGTGGACTACTGAGTAAACTGCTTTTGGGTAGGGTAAAGTATAATTTTTTTATTATCTTTAGAATCCCATTATTGATCCCTTTTTGTTAATACTTGGTAAAATACAAATATTTTCTATTAAATATGTTGTTTTTATGTGTTATTTTTAATCATTTTATATAGGGGAATTGACTAATTATTTTCATAAATCCATAGAATATGAAACTATAAATACTTGTGTTGGGTTTTTTATGATATGTTATTTAGGGATTGTTTAGCATAACAATACCTCATTTAATATTTTCAGTATCTTCTTGTGAAATATAATATTATTTATTTATACGAATATCACTCCCTTGTTATTATGTATTATCCCTTAGTATTTTTTCTAACCACTAATGATTGTTGATCAACATTCAATGAATACCCATTTTTTATAATATTATATACATTTCAAAAATTCACATCAAGAATAAGTTAAATCACATAATATTGGTTCCACACAACATGAGCTGCGAGCATATAACTTTAAAGGAATGAAATGAAAACTAAGGCTAATAATATAATTATTAGGGGATGATTTCCCAAAAAAGATTATAAAAAGTAATCATAGAAATATAATGAATTAAGTAAATAATAGATAGATAAATATATAAATAGTATTCCTATATATAAGAAACCCACTATGAAATCCACATAAGACTAAAACAACTAGTGGAAAATGAGGTTTTCCATGTCTATTTTGTGCAGTTTTAATATTTGTCACATGTTGACATTATTTCAAGGGACATTGTAAATATATTTTTTCCTATCAGTTATTTTCAAACAACATGGAAAAATATATTCCACATTAGTTTTTATAACACTATTAGAGATATCAGTAAAAAAAATCTAGTATGTAAAGGGTTTTTTTCATCGACTGAATATTTATCATAATAGATGTGGTAAAATATATCTCATATCAGTTATACAATAAATAAGATAAAACCCCATCATTAAATTATTAATTTCAACATAAATTACTTGATTAAATGATATTAAAATATACCTATGGAAGACACTTATAAAAAACAAATGATAAAAAGAAATGAAAACATAAAGCTTCAGTTTACAATCCATGATTATTGAAGTATACTTTAAAGAAATATATATTTTTTATTGATATTAGTTTCCTTTTTTAGAAATAAATTAGGAGGAAGTAAAAGATGAAAATGGTGAGGAATTTTAAACTCTAATCGATGAACCTCAGGTAGAATATTCCTATTTTCATCTCGATCGTATGAATATTTTTTAATCTAAAAAATATTTAAAAACTAAAAAAGTTATGATAATCAATATTAAAAAATTAAATAATGGACGAATAAATATAAATATCATAAATAGATAATTTAAATGAGAATCAGTGGAAATTATATATGGATGGAATGATAACTAGAATGAAAATACTGATACTGATAGCATGAAAAAGTATAGAGTTATTAATATAGACTCACTCTTCATTATAAATTTCATGGGGGATCCCTAAAAGTGGAAGGAATGATATGAATCAATTATAAAATCACTTCACAGGAAATAAAATTTTAGTATTTTACATTGTTTATTTAAATATATGTTATAAGAATCTATCATCTGGCGTTTGTTTCAACATTTATTACATGACAATCAATGTTAAAAACTAATTTTAAAGCTGGTTTATCCATTTCCAATTTTAAAAACCCTTTTTAACATTATTTTGTATATACTGACAATAAAACCCACTATGAAAAGGGATTTAACATTAGTTTTTCCATAAATAATGTTAAAATTCCTATTTTAACAACATCTGGTAGATACTGACGTTAAGACCCACTCAAAAAATTGATTTAACATTGTTTATATAAATAACTTACACTAAAAAGTTTTCGATGTTGTTCAATAAATAACTGATTTTAGAATAATGATGTGAAATCCTATTTTTATACTCATTAACATCAAATAACATTAATAAACCAAAAGGATAGTAATTTTATATTTTAAAAAATTCATACACAGATAAAATAAAAAACTAATCTATTTGATCAAATAAAAAAAATATTAAGAATTTGAAACATTAAACATTCTAAGGAGGGTAGATCCATTAGGTTTCTCTTATAATTCCAATGTTAATATTCCCATGCATCTTAATTTTCTATGTTTTGGCCCCTTGGTTTCATTGAATCGGGAAGAATAATATATTTATCTATCTGTCAAAAACACATAGAGTATGAGTATCATTAGATTATTTGGATACCACAGTAGACCCTAAACACTCCTATGTGGTAAAAAGTGTATATTGATTAATTTTTTTGTGAATTAAATTCACCAATATATAATATTCATATAAATATTAAAAAATATATAAAAACAAAAAATCAAACTGATACATAGAATACATACTTGAATAATAATATTTCCATTATTACTATAAGAAGGGAGATCACATGTGTGTATTACCATTTAACATATATGTGTGTCATCAACAAATTGTTCTTCTTATTTAAAACTATGAATCAGATTATAGAATAATTCCATAAATAATTTAATAAATAATAAAACATAGAAAAAATTATATTATTTCATTTATTAAAAGTAAAAATCAAATATATAAATTCATTATAACATCTATTAGTATGAGAGGGAAGTAAATAAATATAAAAAACATAATTGAAAGATTGAATTTCCCTAATATCTAATCCGTAAAGAACATCAAATATAAGTTGAATTGTATATAGGAAACCGTATATGACTAATGGAATAAAAAATTTAAACAATGAAAACTAATTTGTGGAGATGAAGTTTGATTATAATGGTTTAATTTTATTAATAGGTATATTAATTATGCTTCAATTACAGGGAAATTAAAAAATTATATTCTACATGTTAAGATAATAAATTATTTATTAGAATTTCGAAAATAGTTTTAATTAATAACTCGCATTATAACTAAAAAACTGTTATCTTTAATTTTAATAAAAATAAAATTTCATGTTCCAACTAATTTTTTATGTACTTGTTAAAAAAATCAAATCAATCATATTTTTTAGACATTTTAATCAAATGGATGATTTTCTTCAATACATTGTGTAAAAATTATGTATATGTGAATGTTTGTTTTAAAAAAATTGGAACAAGAAAATTTAGGGTTAAATATTAAAATATGATATACATATACTATATATATATGAGATCATTAAATACAAAAATGGAAAAATAATTGAGATTTTATGATACATGATTTAATATATGTTTATTAGTTACAAAATTATTACCAAACATTTTACTCAACTTACCAAGTAAAATTCAATTTCTAAAATAATAAAACAAATTATATTTCACCAAAAAATTGTTTTTGATTCCTTTCTATGTATAATTTATTCCTTCTAAAATATTTATATTTTTATGGGATTAAAATTTAATGACACATTGTTTGTTGATAAAATACCAGGTGTTAATTTTGACAAATTGGAACCAAATTTAACATGCATTTATTCTATAATATTTCCATAATGAAAAAATTGAAATACATAATAAACACAATTTCCTGATAATTAAGAGGATTATCTTATTTCAAGACTATCTATATAAGAAACATATTTTACAATACTTGTGAACATTTACCCATAATTTCTTCCTATTAGATCTTCTCTAAGACATCTCACATGTTAAAATCACTCTCAAGAACTAGGAAATGAAAATATAAGAAAGGAGTGAGCTCAAATGCGTAGTAAGAGAATAATAAACAAATCAAAAGGTTACCTAGGGTGAGATCAGAGGAATTTGGAAAAAAAATAAAGATAGAAATCTATAAATAAAAGAACATGAAATCATAAAAAATGTTTCATATTGTATAATATGAGAACAAGATATCTCATATGATAAAAAACCATAACATAGTGTAAAGAATGTGAAAACATGGGATATAAGTCATGAGCTATGGGAATAGTATGTCCACATATAAAAATTTAATAACACTAACATAAGTATAGAAACTCAACATTATGGGCCTTGCTTCATCACCTATTTTCTTTAGTGGATCAGACATCGTGACTTGATTCCAATATAAGATCATGCATCAAAACATGTTTCCCATATTGTATTGGGAATCAAATTTTTTTTCCTTTTTGTATTGAGAACCATTAATTGTTTCACCATTTTCTCATGGGATGTAAATCTTTCTTCAATCTACTTGAGGGATACATAAGGACCAACTATCATTTCAAGAATAACCATACACATGGGTAACATAATAAAATATCTAATCATCACATAATATAAAACCCATTAATATGAATGGGTATAATTTTATATTTTAAATGTTATCACACAAATAACTAGAAAAACCAAATCATTTTTTAATACCTAGAACCAATCCACCATGTCCTGCAAGAGAGCGACATGACCTTATGTGAACATCCTTGTTTTGAAGAGGAAACTGACTAACCATGAGGGTCCGAACATTATCAATGGGAATAATATACTTTCATTATCATACCCATACACCGATAATATAAATAAAATATAATCAACTCCAAGTAGTCAAGAAAGAATATAAAACATCATAATTTAATAAAAAATGGTACACAAGTCATATAAAAAAAAATAAGTAATATTTAAAATTTGTAAAGTCAATCCAAATAAAAAGTGTAGCAGATAAATAAATAAAACTATATATAAATCCTTTGAATTCCATCCCCATCCACTACTAACCCCATGCTCCACAACCCAATTTTCTTTCATGGGCCCCTTTCCCTTACTATGATCATTGATCATTAAGTATACATACACATCCTGATTACCATGTATTATGTGAGAAAGAAAATTTAGTAGGAAACCACCAATGTTTCCTTACTATGATTTCACATATATGAAATGTGTATATCATGGTAACAATAGAAATGAAAGAAATCATAAATAACCATACACTAAGTGTTTATGTGATAACCAAGCCACCATGATCCCCACCCGTACCTATATAGGCTCCATTCCAAAAGGATAAATTAAATATGTCATAAGTGATCATGAATTACCCAAATTTATAGTTAACTTGTTACTCACCATCTAAAACTGATCAAGTTTCATGTCAGGCCGTAAGGCTCATTATGAATGTGCAACTCGACATCCTCTAGGAATCGAGTGACCATATATCTATCATGTGTTAGTCCACATGATTTCCATTCCACTATCGTATTTATAGATCCATATTTTTAGACATCGCATGTCAAGAAGACTCCCCCCTAATGGAAAATCATATATAAATGGACCACCTATTAAGAGTTCAAAGATAGTTCCTCCAAGGCATGGTAAATTCACACAACATGGTAGAGCATGATAAGGCTAATAATTGCTTGTAATCATGATAAAATAGTAGGAAAATATATGAAAATATGATTAATATAAATAATGGTAATATTATATACTAGCTATACTCATTTAAACAAGCATTATATATGGGTCTCATACGCTACAGGCACACCCAAATTCAATCACTATCAGGCATAGTTAAAAAAGTTGTTTCAAAATAAGAATCAAACCAAGGAATTGAATGTATAAAAGGACCTCAAATGGTAAGGAACATACTACCTAATTCATGATTACATAAACCTAAAGGGTTTCTAAGAGACTATACCCAAACCATACCCGCACACCAACATGATCAATCCCACATGCCAAAAATCCTGAAACCAATATCAATATATCATAAAAGGTGATTTATTATAAAGATCCTGAAGGAGATAACAACATTTGTTTGGACATATAGTCCATACCATGATAATGTATGGAAAAATAATAATATAATAAGAACAAACATAGACTCATCAATAGTTTATCCTCCAATCTCAGAGATGAATCCAAAGGCATGGGGGATGGAAGAGTGCTTGAAGATGCCATGGATTCACCCATGTTCAAGGTGGAAAGGTTTCATAAAAATGTTTTTTTGAGGGGGAAAAGATTACTATAGTAATTATATAATAAAAACAATTGTTACAACATAAAACATAGGTCCACACTGCAATGCATCAAAAATATCAAATAGAAAATGGTGCAAGGTATTTGGCTACACCAAAGTTGTGTTTGGTAGAAAGCTCATCTGAAATAGATGACATGTTCAATAAGGATATGTTATATTTCAGGGAAAAAAACAATAATGTAATTGAAATCACTACACCACATACTACAATCCCTTATAAGTAATCTATGATGAAACCACCTCTCCATTGCGTAGTGACCCCAATATTGAAAAAATCTCTAGAACTCCACCTTTAGTGCTTTTTGCTTGAGACCAAGAAGTATAGTAAAATTATTCCAAAATACTCAGGACAAAGAATCCAATCATTGTGATGTAATTTATTTACCACATCACAACCATAAAATCCATAAAAAAATTTGATCCATCACAATCACCCCCTCAAAATACTTCTTATCCTCATGATGCGACTTTATGAATCTTACTTGAACAAAATAGGCTAAGAGAACTAGAAATATGGCTCCCACTCCCAAGTCTCCTCCTAGACTCATCTATGTCTCCACAAAAACTATAAATGTGGTACTATGTTCCCTATTAACACCTTATCACTCCAGTCTATAATCCACATTAGGATTTCTTTGTATAATGTGTTAGGATCCTTCTCAATATCCTTGTTGTTGATTATGTGTGTTGGATCAGACATGTACCTACGGTGATGAGATAGATGAAACATATGATGCATTAATATTTATGTATAAATAAGGTATAATGGTATAAAACTGTTACAATATTCAAAGTGGTATCTAAGGGTTCTAAATAACATGGTTCTATCTTGCCTTTCATTCTCAAATGTCAGTGGACTAACTGACGAATCACTCTTAGAAAAACATGGTCTCATAAAACAAACTATAGGGGTATCCTATTATGGAAAAAAATAATATATTGGCATGTATTGAGTTATGATCATCATTTTACAAATCAAATTCACTCTCTCAAAGGTATATTATACCATATGGGGTCCTACAACATCTTCCTCATAGACCTAGTTCTAAAAAATTGGTGAATCACATAACCTTCCAAACAGAGACACACAAGGTTTCATCTAAATCAAATTCTGGTAGCTAATATTTTATAAAAACTAAACCAAGTTAATGTGATCATCCCATGCTCCACTAAATTATATGAAATAGTCCTAAATAATATTCTCCAGTATATAAATCATCTGTTGTGACTTTTCATTTGTCTATGGATAGTGCACTTTTCTCATTCTTTTCTGATTCCCTAAGTCCTACTATAAACCCAACCAAATCAATGATGTAAAACATGTATCTTTTTTAGATAATATTATCAAGGTAACTACATGTAAGAATAAAATCTCATGGACCTATAGATTTACCAATAAATGAGAAACAATCAGTATCCCATCAACAACTACCCATACAATATCACAAATCCTCAGGATCCTATGCAACACAATAAATTTTTTTATCATGACATCATCCAAATTTCACATGGTCACAAGATGTGACTAATCTAAAAAATCGGGATGTTAGTGCTAAAACTTTATCTTATAGTAGGTAATGTATCAATAAATGAATCCCACAATTTATATTCTCATCTATTGACACAAGAAATTCAATATCGATTCATGGTACCTTTTTTCACTATAAGAAACACAACATATTTTGAGGCATGTACGTATCTTATATTCTCTTACATAATCGAATAAGGATGATAACTCTACCACATACTAGGATATCATCATTATTTTATAAAGACCACATGGGTATTTGGTTACCAACTACTAGTTTCCCCCACATCACAACACACTCGATATTGGATTCTTAACAAGCATTCAACCAGTATACTAAAGAATTTGTGATCAATAATGAAGTACATGTCATTGGTCCTTGATCCTTGAAATAATCCATCCCAAAATAAGCCAATAAACTAATCAAGAACCATTGGTATTCCATTGGACACTCACCAAGATCCTAATATACCTGTTTATTATGACTAAGAGCATCTATAATGAATTTTCCATTACCCAGTGTATATGTTATCACAATGTTGGACATGTATAGATAATCCACCCAATGCATCTACCTCAAATTTAGATCCCACGATGTAAGGAAATATAGAAGGATATTATGGTATCTTTAGATAAAAAAACATCCCTCAAAAGAGATAGTGTTTCTAACTCTTTGAACATTGACCACTGATGCCAGATCCAAGTCATGTGTAGGATAGTTCCATTATTCCAGTCATAGTTGACTAAACCCATGTGATACTACACAATCCATATTTATTTAGATTTTACCATAACCAACTCCTGATACATTGAAACATAAATCATATCTAATCTTAGATATTGGAAGAATCAACATCAGATCATTAGTCTACCTATTATTTAGCTGATGAAGAACTTATTAACCAATGTATGAATATTTATACTTCACCCCTTTCTTTATCAGAGCAATCAAGAGTACTGATTAATGAGAGATATCTTGGATAAAATTTGTAAGAACTTATAATTATATTAGTTTAAATTCACCTCTTATAATTATTAAATATAGTATATTTCACATTAAAACACATAGATAACACAATACAAACATTATAAATGAATGATTAATGGAATAATAGGTATTTTTAGATGTTAAGGAACCTATACTAATGGAATAGCAACTTGACCTTTAGAATTGTAATGTGACCATTATGAATAGTAATTTGGAATATAGAGTAGTAAACTTCTATATGAAACAATAAATAAAATTTAGGTATATTATAAAAGGTAGTATGATATAATTATATCATACTATAATTAAAGAAATGTTTAAGAAATTATTAATTAAGTGTTGATATTTTTATAAAACATAAATCATTATTCATAATTATATAAATAATATAATGGTTTAAATTTTTTTTTCATAAAATATATTTATAAATTAATAATTTTTTTTATTATTTTAAGATAATTTTATGAGAACTTAATTATTTTTTCAATGTGTTTTAAAATCAGTTATAATTTAAAAATATCAATTATTCGAATAAATGATGATATTAATTAAAAATTAATTTTCTCAAATTTGGAAAATTCTTTTCATAAAATAGAGTTCATTTTTTAATTTTACACATCAAAAAATGGTTAGGGTGAATTTTTGTTATTTTTCAAAAATAGGTGAATTTTTGGTGAATAGTGAAATATAATAACTTACTGTATATAACATTATAAGTTAAATAAATAATTTATTAAGTCATTTCTGATATAAAGAACCATAATATAGAACATTACATCTATCATTACTATATCTAGTCATGTATTCATCACTATTTATTTTTGCAAAGCCAAAATAATAAACTAAATATTAAAATAATAAAAAAACACCTCTCTCTTACACTATAAATACCACCCACCACTAGCTCATCCCATCACACATATTAAGACCTAAATATTTTCAAATTTATACCCAATAATCTTACCAAGTCTCTTCCGCACGTCCTAGAGGTTCTGGTCTCACTATAATACCAAAACCAATTTCCCTAAGGAGGTTCTCAAGGAGAAGAATTATTAAGGTAAAATCCCCTTTCACTTTCCCTATTTTTTTAACTTTATTATATATTCTTACACTCCCATCACATTATCTTTCCAAAAATGCATGATAAATCCATTATATTTTATATAATACTATTTTTTTATGTTAATATAAAATCCCCAATCGTGCCTTATCCTCTTCCTTTTATTCTAAAAATAAAAATATCATCTATGAGGTGCGGATTTATCACATTCGAGGATGAAAAGTTTCCATTTTTCTTTTACCGCCTTCAAGAATGAAAATAAAACCATTATAATGGTTGGTATAGATTGTAAAATTTCTTCCATAAAACTTTTTATATTATGAATCTAAATTTTATACATAGTAATTAAAAATGAAACCAATCTAGTTTGTGATGATTAAAGATAGCCAAAATAATCTAAATGATTAACACAAGAATCTTATCTAATGATTCAACATCACCCCAAATAACCAAGGAACATATATAACTGTTTAATATTATGTATTTTAATTAATAACTTATAAAATCAATTCTTGATATCTATTCCCATTTAAATAATCCTTCATACCTTGATACAAGTTAACCAATCATGAAAACCAAGGAAACAAACTCTCCCAAATGATGAAATTGTATCTTATTGAGAATAAAAAAGTCTATAAATGAAGTTATTTAAATTATAATTATTAAAATAAATGCATAAAATATTCCAAATTAATTAATTAATGGTTTTAATTTTTTGAACCAATATACTATGATTAAGTGCAGAACAATTTCAGACATAAGGTATGAGATACTCTATAAACCCCTCGTTTCCTTTTTAGTTACACTTTATATCTATTTACCCCCGTGTAATTATACTTTATTTTTATATAACTTTTCTAGATTATATGTTTATATTCCAAACCCATGTACCCAGATCAGTTCGATCTTCGTTTATGGGAAAATACATGTATTAAAAAGGTTCCCTTCACAAATATTCCTAGTAAGAAAGATGGATTAATAGAAACTTCTTGATTTTTTTACCAATTTTTAAGTTCACTAAATAATTTCTTTAGACACAATTATTTTTTTTAAAAACAATAATTTTATAATGAAAAACTATCTTGGTTTATTTTTGGTTTTATGAAAGCAAATATTTGTTTTCCACTTTAAATGCTCTTTAATATTTTCTTTAAAAAACAGAAAACTGTTTCATTTCTAAAGATTCTTAAACTCTATTTTAACATGTTTTCACTTCAATTGAAAAAAAAATTCATGAAATATTCCTATTCTACCTTATGAATATCCTTATATTTTTTTAAATCCATTATTTCATGGACACTTTTATGATACACCCATTTTTATTCTCCATGACATGATTACGATACCCAATTCCTTCCAGGGATAACCATTATGTTTATGTTTTCATTATTCATGTGGAACACCAATGCATGAAAAATTTTATGATGGGTGAACCCATATAGTGATCCAATGAATTGGTGTATTTTTAGTCTCATGAGACATCATGTGCAATGATCTTGGTGGTTATCCTAGACTCATTCTCATGCATGTGAAGTGGTCTTAGTGGTTAGCCTTGACTAATGCTTATGTCATTTTTTATGTTTTTAAACATTTCTATGATTACATGATTATGTGATCCCATATTCTATATATTATATTTACTTATGTTTATTTGTCTTCCATGACTTTTTTCCATTGTTTTATTCATTATCACCCATGTGCTATGCTTTATTCTTATGTTTACTCCCTTGCAAGGATTCATAGCACAACCATTTGTTCATTTATTCCCTAGGTTATCCTATTAAGATGTAATATATGAAAGGAAGTTAGTATACCATTATTATAATTGAATAAAATATGTTTTTATTTTGGTTTCATGCAGTTTAATTATGTACCTAATCCTCCAAAGATAGTAGACATTACGATCCTTATCATGTATTTTATAGTTAATTATGCTTAAAATATTGTAATAAAATATGTAAAAGGCTAGAGTCTTTATAGTTTGTATCAGAGTAGGGTCTAGTTATTTTTAAATATTATGACTAGAGAACATTATTAATAAAATTCGGTATAATTAGATCACAATGGATAACCTATATTTGAACTTAGGGAATCACAAGTTATGATATACTTTTCATTTAAAAGTTTAACCTTCTATGCTTATAGTTTCATTTTATTATGCTAACTACTCAGGCCCCCAAATTTTAATTTATCTTTTTAGTTAACATATTTAAATATTATAATTCAATCCAACAATCAAAATGATAGTAAATGTGATGAGTTCACTAATGAAATGCTAAATTTAATGGGAATGGGTGCTCAACACTCCATGAGAATACTTTCTCAACTCGCTCAATTTATGAATAAAGACATGAATAATGTGGAAAACACCCATTATCCTAATAAATATAAAGTAGGATTAAAATTCATTATATCAAAAAGGACTCCCTTGTTTAGTGTGTATTCTAATACCCTCCAAATAGAACAATGGATTAACTCTATTAAGAAGATATTTTCTATCCTCCCACGCTCAAAATAAGAGGAATTTGTGATGGAGTTCTATTGTTTTGTTAGGGAAGATGATCGGTTGTGCAAACTGATCACAAAAAAAAGTCTAAGTAGTAAATTTATTCCATTTAGTGAGATTATTTCATGAAAATGTCTTTCAATAAGTATTTACCTGTACCCTCTGTCTCCAGATGGAAAGAGAGTTCCTCAGACGGAAGTAGAAGAAAGATGAGTCTATCAGGGTGTGTGAAGGATGCATCAAAATACATACATGATACACCTATATATTTTTCATGAAATTCAAAAGGAAGTTATATTTCCCCTTTAGTTTACAAATATGAGTCTATGAAAATAATTTCTTATTCGATACTTTGAAAACTATGAGGAGATTATCCGTTGTGTCCTTAAGGTTTAAATGGACAGTCGAGATTCTTAAAAGTCTCATGTTCCTAGTGATAAAAAGTGAAAAATGTAGTTTAATATGGGAAGTTCAAAAAATAAATCACATCATTGAATGAAAATATTACACCCCACAAGTCAAAATTTTGGTAAGAATAATTCTGAGAACTATGTAAAGGGAACAAGTAAATACTTCAAATGTGGAAGAATGTGGCATCTAACTAATAATTTCCTAATGAATATGAAGAACCTAGATAATGTGGTAGAATAAAATAAGTATAAGATAAACAATCATCCTATAGTGTAGTGTTTCAACAAAAAGTAATATGGGTATTATGTGAACCATTTCCCTATGACAAGGGTTTTGGGGGGAAATCAACAACAAAAACAACCTCCAAGGATGTAAGTAAAGACATTTGTTATCACTATTTCTAAGGTGGATCCAAAAAATTATGTGGTGATAGGTAAAACGATTATTTATTTAGGAATAATGAAGGTACTATTTCATTTTGGTGGAATTCATTATTTTATGTCAGGAAATTTTAGAAGAACTATTCAAAAACCTCCTCAAATATGGAGGTTGAGAATTATATGGGAAAAAATAGAGGAAATTATTGCATCCAAAGTTTATAACTCCTCCCCATTTAATGTTTTTGGACTGAACCTACCCTAAAATATTTTATTATTTCCATTGGCATAGTTTTATGATATATTGGGCATGTATCTTCAATATTTATAAAAATCCAAAATCAAATTTTGGGAATGGGAGATCACTCTTCACATCCAGAAGCATCCTACAATTCTGTAAAACTGTATGGAGGAGTATGAATCTCATTTAAAATCATTTTCTCAGTTGTGGATATTATTTTCTTATGATACATTATATCTATCTCAAATGATCGAGACAAAATAGAGGATCAGGCTTGAAGACATTGCCCATTATGGGTAACTACATAGATGTGTTCCCCAAAAAGTTTCTCAATTTTCCTCTAAACTAAGAAGTTGAGTTCTCAATTGAACATATTACTCAGTATTTACCAATATCAAAGAAACCTTATATAATGGAAAACATTGAGATTTAAGGACTGAATAATTAGTTACAAGAGAATCTAGATAAGGGGTTTATATGCCTGAGTGCTTCACTGTGGGGTTTACCAATCCTCTTCAACAAAAAGGATGGATCAATGAGACTCTGCATTGATTATCTTGAACTTAATAATATAATTATAAATAAAAATTATCCTATGTCATGGATATATGACTTATTTGATTGTATATGTGGGGAAAAGTATTTCTCAGAGGCGGACATTCAGTAAGAATATAAATAATTAAAGGCAAGGAAAGAAGATATTCCCAAGACTACCTTTCAGATGAGGTATGGAAACTATGAGTTCATAGTGATACCCTTATAACTCCTTATTTATCCTAAAATTTTCATGGATTTAATGAGTAGAGTCTATAGATATTCCCTCAAAAAATTTGTGGTAGTCTATATTGATAATATTCTGACAGACTACAAGAGTATGTATAAACATGTAGATCATTTGAATACTATATTAATTACTTTAGGAAGGGAGAAAGTTTATACAAATTATAGTGACTGTGAGTTATTTATGGAGGATGTATCAATATTGGGTTATGTTATCACCAGAGAAGGAATATTTTTGGACCCTTCCTAGATAAAGGAAATTTGTGAGTGGCCTAGGAAAACATCTGTAATGTAGATCTACAGTTTACTTAGTCTATATGGGTATTACCCACGATTTTTGAAGAACGTATCATGATTTTAAAACCCAAAAACCAAGATTACATAGAAGTGAGTGATGTATTTCTAGACTAGTGAATGTTAAGACTTCTTGAAAGAGTTGAAAAAGAGGTTTATCACTGCACGAGTTCCTATAGTACTAACAAGCGATGAAATTTTTGTGGTGTATAGTTATGATTAAAATAAGTTATTTATATTTTTACTAATGAAAATTTATTATGTAATTTTCTACACCTCAAGGAAGTTGAATATTCATGAGAAAAAATATCACATGCATGATTTGGAGTTGGCGACTTTGATCTTTATGTTGAAAAAATGAAGAATTATCTTTATCAGAGAAGTATGAGATATATTGAGATAATAAGAGACTAAAAAATATATTCACACAAAATAAGCTTAATATTATCAAACAAAGATAGTTATATCTCATGAAAGATTATGTCTTCTAAATCCACTACCATCTTGGTAAATTAAATAATGTGACAAATGCTCATATTAGAAATGATATTTCATCATTATAAATGATAATAATTGAGAGGGATTAAATCTTCTTAAAAATACAATGGGTAGAATTGGGAATCATTATGGGAATAACATCATGAATAATTTATCAAATGATTTTTCAACCATGCCTTGTGGAAAAAATAAATTATTCTCAAAGAAATGATGTGGAAATTCAAAAAAAGGTGGAAGATATAAGAAATGGTAAATCCATAGAGTCTAAAATGGATGAGGAAGGAGCCATGAAATTTGGGTCATGAATATGTGTACCATCCATTCCGGAGATAAATTAAGATCTTCTTAATGACTCACATAACATGAAATTCTATATTCACCATGGACTTCTGAATATATCTAGAGGAAACAATAATATATGAGTTGTGGATCATCTCACTAAGACATCTCACTTTATCGCAATTCTAGGGGAATTATCACGACAAAAACATTCATTAATATACATCATAGAAGTGATAAGGATGAATGGAGAACCACTATCGATTTTATCAGATCAATAACTATGATTTATCTCCATGTTTAGAAAAGTCTCCAACATGATCTAAACACTAATATGGACTTTTGTACATGTTATAATCCTTGAACTGATTTCCAATATGAATGGACTATTATGAAACATGAATACATATTGATAAATTATTATATGGACTTCAAAGGAGGATTGGACCAACACCTCCCTCTATATGATTTCTCTTACAATAATAGTTTCCACTTGAATATCAAAATGGATCCATATGAAGCCATTTATGGTAATAGATGCAAAACACATACATGTTGGGATGATATCGATGAACGTAAGCTGATAAAACCTAAAATGGTCAATGAAATTGAGGAAAAGTTGAAGACCATTACAAAAACATCAAAGAATCCCAAAGCTTTCAAATGATCTATGTAGATAATAATATAATAGACTTGGAGTATAAGTTTGGAGACATGGTATTTCTCCACATATCTCCATGTAATAGGCTCATGAGACTTGGGAAAAACAGAAAGCTAAGTCCCAGGTATAATGGACCCATTGAGATCCTTGATTGTATTAGAGATGTGGCCTATTGACTAGAACTTCCACTAACCGTGTATCAAGTACACGATGTATTCCATGTATCCCTCACAAGGATGTACATACTAGATCCTAGATATGTGTTTAATTCAGAGTTGGTATAGTTGGAAAATTATCTCTCATATGAGGAGTAGCCAATGAAGACCTTAGACCATAGAGATAATGTTCTACATAAGAAGACTAATCACCTAGTTAAATTATTATGGTAGAACCATAAGTACTAATGGGAAACAAGGTAACTAGAGGAGGTGATGAAGAATAATTACCCTCACCTGTTTTCACCGTAGTTTGTAAAAAAAATTATGAGGGTGAAATTTCATATGAGCAATGAATGTAAGAACCCATAATTATATTAATGAAAATTCTTTTCGTATATTTAATCTATATAGTATAAATCACATAACATATCATATATAACACAATAAAATTTTTATAAAAGAATAATTAATGGAATAAATGGTATTTATAGAAGTTTAGGAACCTATACTAATAGAATTGTAACTTGACCTTTAGAATAGTAATGTTACCATTAGGAATAGTAACTTGGAAAATATAATTGTAACCTCATCTATGAAAGTATGAATAAAATTTAGGAATCTTATAAATGATAATATGATATAAGTATATCATATTCTATATAAATAAATGTTTCAAATTTTTTTAATTAATTTTTGATATTTTTATAAAATAGTAACATTTATTTTCAATTCTAAAATTAATATAATGATTTAAAATAAAATTTATTTCTATAAAAGGTATTCATAAATTTATATATTGTTGTCTTATGATCATTAGATTATACTTTGATACCTTAATTAAAATTTAAATGTTTTAGAAAACCATTTATAATTTTAAAATCAGTATTTTTAGCAAAAATGATAATTTTAAATAAAAAATAATATTTGTAATATTTAGAAATTTTTTTTAAAAAATGGAGCCTATTTTTTAATTCTACTCATCAAAAAATGGTTATGGTGATTTTTTGTGATCTTTCAAAAAAAGTTTATTTTTTGGTGAATAGAAAAATACAGTAAGTTGCGATATATAACATTATAAGTTAAATAAACTATTTATTGAGTAATTTCTGATGTGATCACCCTAAAATATAACTATATTTATCTTATGTATATAGTCATGGAATCATCACTATTGGTTTTCTTAAACCAAAATAATAATCTAAGGATTAGAATATTCAAAAACCACCCCTATACTCCACTATAAATACAACCCCTCACCACGTCTTCCCCTCACACATATTAAGGCTTGAATATTATCCAAATATGTACCAAAACTCTTCCCAAGTATTTTCCCCATGTACAATAGTTCTTGGTATCAATAGAAGGCCAAAACCAATTTCCCTAAGGTGGTTCTCAAGGAGAAGAATTCAAAAGGTAAAATCCTATTTCGCTTTATTTTATTTTCAATTTATTTTATTTTCTTATAATATCATAACCCCATCTGTCCAAAAATGAATTATAACTCTAGTATCTTATATATAATGAAATTTTATCATTTTAATGTAAAACTCAATATAATGTCTCTTATCCACTTCCTTTTATTTTAAAAATGAAAATATCATCTGCAATGTGTTGCTTTATCACCATGGAGGATGACATTCTTTCATTTTCCTTTATTGACATCATTGATATAAATTAAACAATTATAAAGGATGGTACATATTTTAAAATTTATTTTATTTCCATTTTTTTGTTCTAAAACTATATTTTATACACAATAATGGACAATGAGACAAAACTAGTTTGGGAAGATAAAAAACTGCCAAAATAATCTAAATGATTATCACTAATTTCTTGTTTAATGATTCATCCTCAACACAAATAACCAAATTACTTATATAACCATTTAATATTATGTATTTTCATTAATAAAATATAAATTCAATTATGGTTATCTATTCCCATTTTACATGATCCTTTATACACTTATATATGTGAACCAACCATGAAAATCATGGAAATGAACACTCCCGAATAATGAAATTTTATCTTATAACTCATCTAAATGACATAAATGAACTTAATAAAATTATAATAAATAAAATAAATGTATATAAGGTTTTTATTAATTAATTAATGGAATTTAATTGATTATTGAAGATAGTAAGATCATGTGTAGAACACTTTCTGACATAAGGTAAGGGATTCTCTCTGAACCCCCATTTTTTCCTTATGGGTACACATTCTCTCTCTTTACAGCAATTTAATTATTATTTATTTTTATATACTTCTTAAAATTTATCTTTATATGTTATAAACGCATGTATCATGATAATATGATCCTTATTTGATAGGGAAATACATGTTTAAAAAAGGTTCCATTCAAAAATCTTCCTGATACGAAAGCCTGATTATAGGGAAGTTATCAATTTCTTACCAATTTTCAAATGCACTTCATAATAGGTTTTAAGAAAGCATTATGTTTAGAGAAAAAAATAATTTTTTCATGAAAAAAAATAATTTTACCTTTTTTGTTTTATGAAAATAAATATTTCTTTCCTGCTTTAAATTATCTTTAATATTTTATTCAAACAGCACTAAAGTGTTTCATTTCAAGAGTTTCTTAAACACTCTTTTGATATGTTTCCACTTCAATTGGACATAATTTATAATTAAAAATTCCCATTTTACCTTATTAAATTACATATATGATTTAAATCCATTATTTCTTGGACACATTTATGATACACCCATTTTTTATGCTCCATGACATGATTACGATACCCATTCCTTTACATGGGTAACACATATGTTTATGTTTGATTATTTATGTGAAAAAATATGCATGGAAATATTATAATGGTTGTTCCAATATAGAGATCCAATGCATTGGGTAATGTTTTATCACATGATACATCATGTGAAATGGTCTAAGTGGTTATACATAACTCATGCTCCTCAATGTGAAATGGTCTTAGTGGTTATCCATGACTCATGATACTCTATGTGCATTGGTCTTGGTGATTTGGCTTGACTCATAATTCTACATGGGAAATGTTCTTGGTGGTTAGCCTTCGCTCATTCTTATTTCATGTTATATTTTGTTTCCACATTTATATGATTCTAGGGTTACATGATCCCATATTTTGTGTGTTATGATTCCATATGTTTATTGATGTCCCATTCATTTTTATTTCATCATGTTATTACTTCAAGCCCATGTGATATGCTTTATTCTTATGGTTAATCCCTTACTGTGATTTTTATATTATCCCTTTTTTCATGTATTCCCTAGGTTATCCTATGCATATGTAATGGCTCGAAGGAAGTTGAGAGAATATTATAAATATTAAATAAAAGATTTTTTTTATTTTGGTTTCATGCGATTTAATTATGTACCTAATCCTCCAAAGACACTAGACTATATGATACATGGCTTGTATTTAATGGAAAATTTTCATAAAATCATTTAATAATATGTGTAAAAATCTAGGGTTGTTATAAAAGTCATATAGTTCCCAATAAACCCAGAAATATCATGGTTTTGAACACTTTATTGGGTTGTTTCTAGGACATAACTCCTACATTATTTGATTCTGGGGAGATATCAGTCACATAAACCATATGACCTAAGTAATTCACCTCCAAAATCAAAAGTGAAACTTCCACATATTTTCAGTAGTCTATTGTAATTGAACTTTACTCAAGAATATCTTGATATATATGGAATTATAATATGGTTTCAGTGAGTGGATAAGGATGTCATCCAAGAAAACCATGTTGAATGTGTCAATATATGTGTTTAATATATTCTTCATCTGATCCATAAACAATATTGGAAAATTATTCTGTCTAAACGACATCCCAAATACTCTTATAACCCAAAACTTATCCTAATCATCATCTTCAGAATATCCTTCTATCTAACAAAAAACTAGTGGTATCCTGATCAGAGATCAATATTAGTGAACTATATGGATCGCCATATCTAATCAAAGAGTTCATTGATATATAGAAAATTACACATATTCTCCACAATCACCTAATTGAGCATTGATTAATCTATATAGATTAGAATACTATCATCCTCCTTCTTGATGAATAGAGCAAGTGAACCCCATGTGAATGTACTTAGCCTGATAAAACCCTTCTACACCAAGTCCTCAATCAATAATTTGAGCTCAATAAACTCTATTAGTTCTATAACATAAGGGGGTATTTAAATGTGTTGTGCGCCTATCATTAGTTATATCAAAAACTCAACTCCTCTATTTGGGGGAAGTCTTATGATGTTATTTATAAATACATTTGGATTGAAATAAAAAAATGGAAGAAAACAAGGGGGGGTGGGTACCACTAATAGTATAGAAAGATCCATGCCAGTAATATACTTTATATTCTTCTCAATATGGATTTTCTTTGGACACACTCTGCCTACTCCCAAATCCTAGTAAACAATCACCATGAAATTCTATCACAATGGTAAATTATAAAAAACACATATGAAATATCAATCGATATGATCTATATAACATGTTACCCAGTCCATGCTAAGAATCACATTTAATCTCATCATCTATATAATAATAAAGTTTAACGTATGTTTATAAATTACAAGGATTATATTAAACTGTAGTCAGCACTAAAGATTCTACACTTTTATACACATGGTGTATCGATTAAATGAATGTTAGAATATAAATTTACTTCTATGTAATGTTTAGAAATAACATGAGAACATATCAATGATTAGGAAGATCGGGTAATAAAAAAAGTAGTAGATATTATAGAAGTTATCAAGACCATACCATGAATAGTATATAATACCTCACCACTATCCACTAAGGTCTCATCCACTGCATATGCTTGGCCTACCTCAGATATGAAAACATATCCTTGACGAATACACTCATCTAATTCATAATCATCTAAGGATACTATTCAGTAACCTGGCATAATCATTGTTTCATAGCTCACATCTATTATACACCCCTATGAAAATGTATTCTCAATGCGCTTGAGAAGAACTATAGGAGATTCCCTTTTTTTCAACACCATCGACAATTTCTCCTAGGTACTGTGTATAACTTTTTATTATTGCTCACTTTCCCATAGATTAAGAACTATGGAAATACTCTCAAGAATCCTGAAGAATCCATACTCTACTCCTCCTAGGCACTAAAAACCTGCTTCACTTCCACGATATTCCTCTTCCCACTACCAGAAGAGACTTGAAACATATTCTTAGAAGGTTTACCCACCTGATTTCTAATGTGTGCAAGATGAAAAACTAATATATCCTCTTTGAGGACCTTCTTAATAGTAAATTCCTTTTGTAGAAACTTCAAGTACATCATTATGTCAAAACTCTTGACCTTCAACCTCATATTAGAATGGAGATTGATCTTGAATTTCTGAGCATTATATTCCATGTTTTTAATATATAGAGGAGAAAATTAAAGTAGTTCAATGAAATAAGTAAGGGATGTAGAAATCATCATGGATTCATCCTATAGATCCATGAACTTATACTCTCTGTCTAGCTTCAAAATGATAGAATAAATTCCCCAAAAATAACTCTTTTAAGGGACCCCATGTGATGCACCTATGTTTTCTAACCATTCTTATCATTCCACACTATATGTTAGGAGGTCCCTATATCTTAACATTATTAGCTTCACCTTTCTATCCTTAGGTATCTCAATGTGGTCAAAGATACCATCAATGATATCCATCAATACCTATGCATCAGATGGTACCCAGGATAACTAAAATACTTATTTATGTTAGAGAGGGAAGTCTCTAGTGTAATCGACTATTTACCTTGGTGCCTTTCCACCTTTGGTTGGCACACACGGAAGGCATCCAACTATGGTGTCCCAATAAAATCACCCATGGAGTGAGTTTGAGAGAATTATATATTTCACCATAAAACATAAATTGTAGTGGAATGAGGGAATCCCCACTATAATGTGTATCCTGATCCACGTCATCTGGTGGTCCCATTAGTCTACTTTGAGGAAACATATTCTGAAACATGGATAAATTTTTATAAAAACTGAAGTCATTAAGATAGATACTAATCATTATTTTGGATCACACAAAGGTTCTCTAGGGAGGATACCCACAAACCAATGTATATCCCTCCTAGTAATATCCATGTTTCTCCATCCATTAATATTAATCATAGTAACATATATACAAAATGTAAAAAAATCAATATTTTAACTAATTAATTCCAAAAATAGATATATCATCGAAAAGAGAGTACAATATTATCCCAAACATATAGTAAAAATAAATTAATTAAGTTAAATAATTACTATGAATCATAAAACACACACACACACGTAGATATATATATATATATATCTGGTATGTGATCCAGTGTTCCTGATCCTTACTCATGAATACCCCAAAATCCCATTAAACTATAATAGTTATAACTTAAATGGTATATCTGATGTCCATTACACATGATCTTTCCAAGCACATGGAAACTACCATACATGAGTTTGAAACTATTTTTCTCCCATATTCAAGTTCTTTGGATAGTAAGAAAGTAAACAATAAATTGTACATTGATACCATTTTCAATTCCCTGAACCGAATCACTGGTTTCAATCTAGATAGATACATGACCTCATGCATGCCTCCTCATATACAAGAGTCCTATGAATAATAGTGGGGGTCTGAAATCCGTTAAAGGAGAGAATATAACCTCTATATCATAACTATACACCAATAATATAAATGAAATATAATCAACTCATAGCCATCAAGGTAGATGAAAAAACATCATAATTTAATAAATGATCACACACATTGCCTAAATAAATAAATAATTTGGCCTCCAAGTGTGTAAATTCAATCTAGAGTACAAATTTAAAGGAAATAAATAAATAAAACTTTGTATAAACCTTTGGAGTACTTCTCAGTCCACTACCAACACTATTATCCACAACTCATCTTTATACCATGAGCCCCTTGGACTTAATTTGACCCCTAATCATGAATTATATAGATATATAAAGATTCCCATGCATGGTGTGTTTCATAAAACACAGTATGACCCCCTAAATACATCCTTTAAATTTTCTAAAAATTATAAAAAGTATATGTCATGGTAATAATAAATGTGTAAGAAGATACAAAACATTATACATCGAGGATCATTTTTCTAAAAAATCTACCATAAGCCACACCCATACCTACATAAAAACCATTAAATAAGTATAAATAGAATATTTCTAATGTTATAAAGAACTACCACAATGTTATTTAACATGTTAGTCAGTATCCACAAGGCATCTAGTTTCTGGTCAGGCCACAAGGATGACTGTGAATCTATTACTCAATATCATCAAGCTATTGAGTGAACATGTCACTATCAACAGTTCAGAAAGAAGACCATCATTTTTCTACCCTATGTACAGTTCCATCATGTCATTTCATGTTCAATACTCTTATAAAGGGTAAATATATCATAATGGTCCACCTATTATGATTACTAATACAATTCCTCCATTTCATGGTAAATATACACAATAGGTAAGAGAGTATTAATGAAAACCAAATCATGTCATCATGATAATATAGTAGAGACATATAAAAACTGGTGATCAACATCAAGCATGGTAATACATTACACGAGAAATAATTATTCACTAAAGCATATTATATGGGTATCACTGGCAACACGCACCAACAAATAGGAAATCCCCATCAATAATGGTAAGAAATTTTGATAAAAAAAAGAACAGTACCAAGATGTAAATTTTTCATAAGGTCCCCAAATAGAAAAGAACATCCTTCCTTAACAAAATAAACATCAATTCTGTGGTTTTCCAAGAGGTAATACTGAAATAATTCATACTCACTAAAAATATCAAGCACACACTCAAATGATCCTAGAAACAATATCAATTAATCACAACATATATTATATATCGAGATCCTAAATTAATATAGTGACATGGGATTAGTCATATGTTATACTCTAATATAAATAACAAAAAATAAGAAGAGTTGAGGAGGAACTCATGGATAATTTTCAAGAGTTTATCTTCAAACATCAGGGATGAAGCCAATGTCTTGGGGAATGTAAAATATCTTAAAGATTCAATGGAGTTGACCAAGGGATGAGAATAAAGGTCTAAGATAATGGTGGGTTTTAGGGACCTTAGATAATTACATTCATTCTAAAACAATTTAGGAATTACGGTGTAGTACATAGGGATATACTACAATGTGTCAGAAAATGGAAAGGGAAAAGATGGAAGGTAGTTGGACAAGCCACAATGGTTCCTTCTAAAAAAATAATCTATAATCCATGCCATGGTCAATGGAGATATCATATAAACTAGGTAAAAGAACTATAATTAAATGCCCATCAATATGTCACATCCTCCAAGACATGAAAATGTCACTATGTCGTAACCACCTATCCACTATTTACTGAACCTAATATTGGTATAATAACAAGAACTCCAACTTTTGTATTCTATACCATATCCCTTTCTCTACACCATAGATATTCCAAAATATCGATAACCAAAAAGTTGATTTCAATACCATAATTTCACGACCATGTTGTAACCATACCCTCAAATTAACGAGAAGATAAAAAGTGATACCAATTTCATCGACACAAAAGTGGAACATTATATATCATTTAGGGGGTGTTTTATAAGGTATAACTTCTTGGAAAATAACTCCCTTCAGATAAATTATAAAACATAAGTCAAAGATAAAAAATTGAATTTTAAATGGAAAAGAATTTTTTATATATTAAAATAATTTTTCTGAAATTCCACATCTTAAAAAGTATGATAAAAAAATATTTTGAAATTAAGAAAAGGTAAATATAAATGTCACATGAGATAATAAATAATTAGTAATCAAACTAAAATGTAAAAAAACCCGAGGTAAGGGAAGTTATGTATTAGGATGGGAAACTATATTTTAATAGGATTAGAATTATTATTATATCATTACATTTTAAAGAAGGTAGAGAACTCATCAATAAGGAATATTTGAATGAAAATTGATCTCCTAAAAGAGAAACAAGGTATACCATATGAATTTAATAATGATGATCAGGGTGTAACATTGTAACTCCAGAAAGTAGAATGAGTTATGAAAAACTACTTATATTTTAGGGAAGGAATCAATCATAGTTAAAATAATAGAAGGGAATAAATGAAATTTAATTTTTCAATATCAATAAAAATATAATATATTAAAATTTATTGGAAAATAGAGACACTATGTAAAAAATATTTTTCACTAATATCAAAAAATACCTCAATGAAAGTGATTGAGATAAAAACCCTTACATGTGGCCAATAAAAAAGTTAAATAAAATTGAATAAAATAAATTGATTAGGATTACTATAACCCATTAATTAAAAATAAATAAATTATAAAACATTAATTAGATGTTAAATCAATAAACTTCCATAAAATGAAAAATGGTCCACAAAAGGTTACATATCCCATCGAAGCAGAATTGAGACTAGGAAAACCCTTACAGTTTTCGGAGAATTTAAATAAAAAACCTCTTGAAAGAGTGATATTTAAATTGAGATGAAATTACCAATAACAAAATAAATTTCATGACATAATATCTTAGTTAGGGAAATTATACACCACATGAATGAAATTTTGTGCTTAATACAAAATATGTCTCAAATAGAGGAATTTGATATGAAAAGCCTTACCTTGGTCCAAATTCTTTCTGATATAGAACTAAAATCCTAAATAATTAAGACAATTATATTAATTATATTCCCAATAACATTATTCATAACTATAACCATCTATAAACCCAATTCATCATCATTACATATATATTAGTTATTTTTATATATATTTTCCCAGATTGAGTGATTATAGTTTATACATGTTTGTATTAGTGCGGTCAGTATTTGTTCTTCTTCCAAATTTCATATTTTATAATTAAGTAATTTTACTTTAATTAATTATTTATAATTATTTATGAATTTTAAATTTCCTTTCGTGTGTCATTTAGTCTTTATCATATAATTTTAAGTCGATTGCAAGCTTATTTTGGTGATTTTCAACCTACAACTGGTGTTTTCATAATTAATGAATTATATAATAATATAATCCATCCAAAACCCAAAAAAAAACATTATTTATTTTTTATAATATTACACCACTAATGAGGATTTCATAACCATCGATGATATAATTTCATATCATTGTTTCAGTCGATGGTCAGACCAATTCAAACATGAACTTATAATGACTAATGGATAATAATGAGTTCATTTAGTTTAAATATTGTTATAAAAGTAGTATAATGATATAAGTTATATTTTATTAGTGTTATACAAAATAATTATAAATAATAAATAGAATAATTGATAGATAAGAAATAATTACATAGTATAAATAAATTTTTAATCCTCTTAGTTCTCTAGTTTAAAATAGTTATTTTTATAAAAACATTTATCACTCATAACAATGAGATTTTATTAATTTTGAATGAACAAACTTTTTTAATATCATTAAAATAAGATACCATTTTAAATAATTATAAAATCCTCCCATGAAAGGCAGTATTGAAAAATGGAATGCATTATAACATGGTGGTGGTAATCTGCACTTACACAAGGACGTTGATTTCATTTTTGGAGGAATATGATAAATAAGTAAAATAATAATGCATTAAATAATCATAAATAATTTAAAAATATCATCATTATATATTATATTATATTTGTTTGACAATCCAGGTTAGGTGGTGAAGGAAAATAAACTCATTTATTTGTGGAGGTGGTAGTCCACACATATGTACGATTACATGTTTTGTATTTCCTAATAGAAAATAGAAAATATTGTTAATTATTATAGAATAATTATAATTACATATCACAATAATAATAATATTTATTTTATCATTTTATGATGGTGTAATTAAATTTTAATAATAAGAAGTGAACATAAATAAATAAGAATGAAAAATAGAGGTTAAGAACTGATACCTCATTTTTTTGATTATATCCTTTTCAAAGGGAGTTAATTATTTATGTTTGATATTTTTAGAATACCAGAACAAATTTAATGTTTTTATGAAGGTTTAGGAGAGGTTTGGGCATATTTTCAGCCAATATTAGGGGGTTTGGGGTGAGAATAATTGAGAATAGGACAACCCCTTTTATATGTGAAAGGAGATGACTTTTTTGAAAATACAAAAAACTTATAAATAATGGAATGTTAGTCTCAATGAAAAAACAAATTTTTTTAATAAATAATGGGTTTAGTAAGAGATAAGTATGATAAATCCTCAACCATATTTTGAACACAATTTATAAACATGTTTTATTCCCCTTTCCCCTTGAATTATTAATTTTAACATTTTAATTTTTATCATGTTATATAGTTTTAACCAAAAGTAGAATAATACGTATGCCTAAAAATAAAGTGATACTTATTAGATAATTCATACAAACTATTATATATTTTGAACCTTTTTTTATTTAATTTATCAAATTATAAAAAATTAATTTTATTATAATAGATATATAATGTATTAAAATAGTTCTTGAGAAAAATATTACCTGACTTATAAAATATCAATCATTGGGTTGAAAAATATGAAAAATATTTTAAAATTTAAATTTAAATTATAGAATAAATATTTTTTATTTAATATTGTATCAATAATTTTTAAGTCATTTTTATATACTAATAATATCATTAAAGGAATACTATTAGTAAAATATTATATTTCACCATTCAACTAAAAATAAAATATCACAAAAAAATCACCGTAATATATTTTTTACATTATAAATTTAAAGATTATGAAAATTTATTCTAATTAAAATTTATATAATTTTATTTTTATCATTCGAATGAAAATAAAAAATATAATTACAAGTTAATTTTATTGAAAAATGGTTTATTAATCATTATATGATATTATTATTATTTCATTTCAATTTATAATTTAAATGATGTTAATATATTAGTTTCTATAGAATAATAATTTAATTTTTTTAATTTAAAAAGTTGTGATAAAATATACCATACTTAACATAATGTTTCTTTAAAAAAATGAATATCTATTTTAAACTAAATACACTTTAACAAAAACCATTAAAATTAATTATTTATATTTAAAAATATTAATATTACCAAATCAATAAAACTAAAATAATTTATTTATTTTTATATATACATCATATATTATTGTAATAATATTAATATGAATATTTATATGTAACACATACACAAATATTTTAATATAATATTTATATTTCATTATGAGTTATATAATTTAAATTTAATACTTAACAATACAAGAATTCAATATACCTATCAGATATACATCCAATTACCATACCTACAATGACCATAATTGCAGTGGATAAGATTGAACTGACCATATTTGAAATGATCGTATTAAATTATTAAATATACAACCTTACTAAACATGTTCTATTCATACTTCTAATTTCTATAGTTTTCATTTTAGATCTCACAACATGATTTCTTCTCTCTTGGTATTATTTATCATTGTCAGTTTTTTGTAATAATGGGGACTCATAAAGGTAACATATATCCACATGAGATTCTAATTCAAAAGATATAACTATTTCTAATTTATTATCCCCTTTTAATTTTTTCAATTTTAATGGAAGTAATCATCCATGATGTGTAATACTTAGTTTCATGTTCTTTTTTGTAACGTTGTACTATGAAAGAATAAATCATTTTTAATTTGATCCCTATATTCTATGACATAGTACCTATTTTATTTCAATACCTTTGAACAAACAGAAAAATAGTTTAGAATTAATAAAATATAGTTTTTGGGAGAAATATGATTCCTAAAAACCAAGGGCGCATCATTCTACCCCCTAAATAAATTGTATCCTCATTATTTTAATTATCACATACCATTGAAAATATATAAGGGAATAAAAATTATTCATATAAAATAATAAATAATTTCTAGAGACATATCAACCCTACAACATTGAAATCATATCTCTTTCCTTGAAATAGGTTTATTCACAATATTTATCTTTTATCCAACTATTCGGTCCAAGAGTCTACTTTTATTTGGTATCAAGCACAAAATTATATAATTTGTTTATATAGGGTGTTTATTATCACCCTTTCATTAATATAATATCATATGTTAATTTGAAATGTGTTTTCCTTTCTCTAGATATTTTTTCCTTTATGTGGAGAGAATAAATCTATTTAAAAAATAATAATAAATTTATCAGAATGAAGGATAATAGAAATTCCATGTATAATAATCACACAAACCCTGAAGAATATTTATATACCTTGTATTAAATAATTATACCACCATTTTTTTTATTTTAAAATCTAATAGTTAGTAAAAACATACATGACTAAAGAATTTTTCAATTCTAGATTGACTAATAGGTGTTCCTAGAACCAAAAAATTATCAATGTGTAAATAAATAGTATGAAGTGAATAATATTTTCTTTATCTCACAATCTATGAGGATTTTGGTGTCAATTTTCTATTTTAATCCCTTGCATTAGTGAATTGGACTGTATCGTACCAAAATTCATCACATCTAAAACATCGAACCACTAGTTTATCCTTAGAAAAAAATGTTCCAGTTCCTTTTAGATATTCCCCAATGTGTCTCTTCCCACATTTTTGAAAGGAAGGAAATTAAATCTTTTCTCCTTAATTATATTTATCATTTTATCTTCTATGAAAGCCCATAATTATTTTTTAAGTGGATTCATATATTCAGTAAGAATCATGTGCTTAATAATAACTTGATTTATTTTTCTGATCATAACCTCAATATTTTCAACACAATAATTTATCTAATTTAGTTTCCCATAAGGAAAATTAATATTTTTTCCATGAAGACCACTATTAATGTGGATCCTCATAACTCTAGTAATTTCTAAAACCAAAAGTGTTAACCTAAGTAGAAAACATTTAACATCATATGATATTATCATAATCAATGACATAAAAGATATTCAATATGAAATCCATTTATCTTTTTAAATCATCATAGTACATGTAACCCCTTTAGTTCAACCTACATCAATCTTAGATTATACTAGGTTACTTTATGTTTTATAATGATGTAATTATCATCCTAGTAAATCATTGTAACTATGAAGTCAATCCTTCATAGCTATTGATAAAGAGAATATGATTAACCAATTCATATCCCTTATGAGTCTCTTTCTAGGCATGCAATCTTAGTCCCACTCATCATGCATTTGATTGATGATCAATTAAATGATGAATTTTCATGGCCCAATCAACTGATTCCCTCCTAAATAGTGATATGTTTTATGTGACACCCCATGAAAAAATCCAATAAAAAGGTTTTAGAGAACAAAGTAAAGTATACATATTAATCACATGGGAGGCTTTACCCAAAGGTACCTGTACACTTGCACACATCTCCAATATCCACATAATGCTGAAATATAAAACTGAACCAATTCCCAATTGTAACAATGAATCTATGTCCCACAATTATAGTATGATAAAAGTATGAGAAATCATAAGGGATAAATAAAATTACGCAAAAATATAGAAATTTTCCATCTTGTTAGGATAGGAGGGTACTATTGTCAAATGTAACACCTGGTATGAACCGTGTATATGCTAGCTCAATTATGCTCCACATTCTCCTGGTCCACCTATGAAATCTTTGAAAGGAATTCCATCTATATATTACATGAAATGTTTAGCCCTAGATCGTGAAGGTTTGAGTATAAAACTACCATTTAGGACACCCTTAAATCTCTAAATATAATGTATTAAGAGAGTATTCAACTCAACATCACAAAGGCATACCAATTAGAATATGAGACATAAAAATAATAACCCAAATATATTCAAATTAGATACTAAGTCTCTAGGTAAATCAATAACCATACTACCATCCTAATATTATTCTATTGTTTACAAGGAAAAATTCAACTGGATGAACTCGCTATACAAGTATGATAATCCTGATGGAACTCATCTGATAGCTCATTCCTGTGGGTCCTTGCCATGAAGAAGAAAATAATAGATATTAGAAGATATCAATACATATATAGGGGATTTATCCTATGGACTATGGGTTATACTAGACCATATTTGGAGTCACCCGCTATATAGGGATAAAAACAAGGGTATGTTTCTCATAAGGATCCTAAAAACCCACCTAGAGAAGAGTATAATGATACAAGATAACAAATTGGTGTATATAGAGGAATTAAAAAACACTATCTAAGACATAACCCACAGAGGTGATCACATACTATGCTTGGTATGCGATGCCTTACAGTACCCTCATAGGGATGGTCCAAAGTAACACGCCCCTGAGATAATGGTCTACACTGAGGATAATTAGTCCCTTAAAACTCCATTGGGAAAGTAAATTGTGTGTACTTAGTGTATATAAAGATTCGTGTCTACCTTAGGTATTCCCATGTACACCAGACCACGCCTCTGTACTTTGATCATGCATGTGTTCCTGGATATGTCTAGATACGCTTATCATGTCCACGTAGCAAGTTATGGATGTGTAGTCTAGCCATTCTAGTGCACCTATACATGTATGTGCCTATTTACTCCATGAGTACAGATCGAGCCACTATAACTTGGACACATGGAATGTATTTTTTATATTCAACTTGAGATATTTAATTATCTTCAAAACCCTATTTTTCACAGTTAGGGCCCCACACAACTTATGTTCTTCAGACTGCACATTGTGTGGTCTTGAGTTTTCCAGAACCATCTAGTTCTTCAGGCATCTTCTCCCTGTGCTGCCAATGCCTTTGGTCTGATTGTGATTAGCACCACAGAACCCATATATAACTTTGACTGATCCTTTCCATTGCCTATAGTCATATTCAATCAATCCAATCCACTTGGGAATAATCCATCATCACTCCACACCATCACTACAATTCCAAACCATGATCCACCGATACCAATACCCCTTCATCGATATCACAACTTGATCATTAAATAAATTCTGAACCTGAACCTGAAGTGTTGATCCATTGCACCAATGGAATGTTGGGCAATGGTCGATCATCGGTTATTTTTAGTACTATCTTCTAAATTGAATACTGGAGATTAATTCATGGAGAATGATGTAAGAAATAAATAACAAAACAAGAGGAATGGAAATAATCCAATGATAAAGATGGCCTCAATCTCTTTCTATTATAATGGTTATTGAAAAATAAAAATTAGTTATTATCTAAAGAAATATCAATTCTTAATTTATGGGAAGATAAAAAATTACCAAAAAATTAATTGTTAACCCAGAAATCAATTTTTTATAAGGATTGATTTGTGTTCAAAAACTTATAAATAATATTTTGTTTAAATACAATGAAAGAATGTCATACCTCAAGTTTGTATCAATCACTGATGAGGAATATTCAAATGTCTATTTCACTTGTGATGCCTATGAAATCCTTTGGCACATCGACCGCAATAGCACAATCCATTATTATAGGTCCAATAATTCTCCAAAAGAAACTCATATCTCAATACATAAGGTTTTGAAACTAACCCAAGGGTATTGACATAAGTGTCTTTAAATATAGAAGATTAGGCCTGGTGATATAATAAATAAATAAATAAATAATTTTTTATTTTAATTACCAATCCACCCACAACTACACATGTTCCAGATACCAGACACGCACAATGATTATATCATTATTAGGGTGAAACCCATAGTATAGATTCAATATTATTCTCATGTTTCAAATATGATACCCCATTCAAGATTTATTCTATTATTTCATAAAAATACATGTGCATGAAATAATATATTTCTTATTTATATTTTATCAATACATAGCATCCCCAGGACCTGAAATCTTATTTTGAATTGGTTTCTAGCTTTGAAAATATATTTAATTTATACAAAATATTTATAGTGAAAAAATAGAGACATTATATTATCCACACCCTAGGGATTTTCATCATAAAAATTATAAAACCCTACTAAAATAAGATGAAGGTACTTGGCTCACATCTCATTCTCCTACTCCCATGAAATCTCCTAAAGATTCTAATACTTCCATGGAATAGACACTAAGGGAATCACTCTCCCAGGAAGGATCTTCTCTTAAGGATCCTTGATCACTACAAAGTACTCTAAAAATGTATCTCTATTCTTGATGTGAATCTCACCCCCGTTGATAACATGAAATGTCTGTGCACATATATCATGAGCAGTGACATGTGGTAGATGTTGTATACCCAGTCTAACTATTGTCATAGTGCTAAATGGTAGACCACATCACCAACCCTATGTGGTATTTAGAAAAAGACAATGAACATTAGATATAACTTACCACATAATCCAAAACTCCATAATCCCTGTTGACGAGAGACCTTAATGAAGATGCAGTATCCCTTGTTAAACTCTAAAGGCCTCCATCATTGGTCCATATAAGACTTATGGTGGAACTCAGCAATCCTCATCCACTCTGGGATGATCAAAACCTACTCTTTTAGTAGTTTAACCAACTATGGGGCCAAAATCATATACTCCATTAGACTATTCTAGTATAGTGGTGACCTATAGGGTCTCCCATACAAGGCATCATATGGTGTCATACTGATGGAGGAATGGTAGCCATTGTTTTATATAAATTCCCCCAACGTAAAGTGATACTCCCAAATATAAAAAAAGTATAGCATAAAAATCTATAGCATATCATCCATATCTGAAATAGTCTACTCACTTTGACCGTCTGTTGCGGGTGAAAAATCATGAAAAATGTAGATAATTTTGAAAGGCCTCCTAAAATCCTCTTCGTAATCATGACATGTTGTGAGCATCATAGTTTGAAATGATCATCGAGAGAACCCAAAGAGGCAAGACTATCCTCTGCATGTATATGAATCGAAATATCTCTAATGATATCTTATCATTGATGGATAGAAGTGGGCTGAATTGCTAAGTCAGTCTATGATCACCCATATAGAATTATGTACTCTAGATTATCGTGGAATTCCTATAAAAAATTCTATAGAGATACCATCCCATATCCACTTTAGTACCTCAAGGGATTAAACCAAATCCAATGGAACCTATTGCTCAATCTTCAATTTCTGGAAAATGAGTCATCTAGAGACAAACAATCATATACAATTATTCATTCCAAATAACTAGAAATGATGCTAACGGTCCTTGTAAATATCCATCACTTCTACATATACCACTATGGGAGAGGTATGAGACTCTCGAAAAAACTCCTATCATAATTCCATTGGTCCGTCCTCAGAAAATGAATACATGCTCCCCACCTTCATAAAATCCATCATTAGTATGTCCAATAGATATAATTATAGGTAAGGTATCAGAAAAATTTTCTCTAAGTTGAGCCTCCCTAACAAGGTTGTAGAGGTTAAGGGGAAACAAACACCTACTGGAGGTATGTTTCACTATCATCATCCACTAAAACTACTACAAAACAATGTCTATCCGACGGTAGGGTTTAAATAGCACTATCTAAAAGAACTTCTAAAAACCTCATATCTCAGTGCTAGAAAAAGTATTGTTAAATGTGTCCCCTTATCAATGATTGTTAAAAAGCACTCATAAATCCATACTTTATCAGCACATTTAAAAAATTTCTGATAAAAAAGTATTTTATCAGTGCTTTTAAAAAAGCGCTCATAAAGGGTATATTTAAAAAAATATTTCATTAAAATTAATATATTATTATATTAATATATAAATATAAATATATTGATATAAATATAATATATATTTTCTAAAAATATTTTAGATATGGATAAAAATGAATTTTCACAAAATCTATAATATATTTAGTGAAAATAGAATATAACTCTAGAAAATCACTATAAATGAAAAAGAAACCTAAAAACCAGATAATAACTTCAGAGACCCTTAAATCACATAAAAATGTTAGGAAACCCTAAAAACAATGAAATGACCATAACTTTTGATATGAGAGTCCATTCTAGCTCCAAAACCAGTCAAATCGACTCTTATGGAATGATGTAAAACCACATGAGATTTAAATAATGTGATAATCAAAGGAATAAAACATATTACAATTTCAAAAAAGTTGGAAATCGAACTCCAACTTGAAATGACCTTAAATTTTGATCTGGGTGTTAGTTTGGACTCCACCACAAATCAAATAAATCATATGACAACCACTAAAACACAAAGGTCTAGACTAATAACTATCATCTATATTCTATTTTACATCCCTCAAAAGGTCAAGAAGGCCTCCAAAACAGAGTTTTTAGTCTGGGTACCCCAATTTCATAAAATTCAAATGACTATAACATCTGATCTGAGTTTTTAGTCTGGGTGTACCTCAATTTCATAAATTTCAAACAACTATAACATCTGATCTGAGTTTCCATTCGACCTATAACACATATAAAATAGAATATTATGACGTCATCTACACCCCAATAACCCCTAGAAATCCCAAATCACCTTTATCGTGGAAAAATTGTGTTTATAGTCATTTTACTCTGCTTTTTTCACATTCAATGGCCTTTAAAATCGCCATATCTTCTTTTATAGGTGTCCTTTTTGGATATACCACATATCAAATTGAATCTTGTGATGATATCTACACATTGGGGACCCACAAGATCCCATGATCACCTCTTTTGAGGCCCAAAAAGGCCCAAAAGGTCTCCATAACTTAGTTTTTAGCCTCCATATCCCAATTTGTTAACATTTAATGGATTTTAAGTCTCATTTATGGGGTATTTTTTTTCACTTTTTCAATAGAAACAGAATTTATTATTTGGGATTACATTCAAATTGAAATTATTACTTTGAAATTTTATCATTTTTCATAATTTAATATTATTTATAATCAAATATATTACAATATATACACATTTTTTAAGTTTTGACATATAGAAATACAATTTTATAGATAAATAATTAAAAATATTTATATATAAAATATATTTATCAATATATAATCCTTATCAAAATATAAAACTATATCAATTTTAAAAAAATATATAAATAAATATGTATTTAAAATATATATATATAAATACACACACACACACACATAGATATATATATATATATATATAAAAATATGGATAAAAAATATAATGATATATATATGGTAAAATGTAAAACAAAACAGTATAGGAGAGTGGAAAAGGCACCGATGTATGAGCTAGACGCCTTATGTTTGAAACTCGCTGAATGTAGTGCCATGCATTAGGGGTGGTATTATCTAAAGCACTAATATATGGGTTAGATAAGCACTGATAAAGGGGGGGCGGGTGTGAAAAAAAATTATACACTTTATCTGTGAGGGCATAATTAGATCTTTTTTAGAACTATTAAAGGGGCCCTTTAACAGTGTTAAAAAATAACTGATAGCGGTGGACATTAACAGTGCTAAAAAGCACTGATAAAGTCCCCCTTTATCAGCACATTTTTAGTGTTGTTAAAGGGGGACTTTATCAGGGCTTTTTATGACTTCTGTTAAAGATAAAACTTTAACATTGCTTATATTATCAATGATTCTATAGTGCTATTAAATCCCTTTTACTAGATTTTTAAAGGGACAATTTTTAGTAGTTCAAGGAAAAATTCAATGTGCAAAACTACTTTGAACCCTCACTCAACAATTGTGAACATGATCTCTTTTTGAGATCATCTAAACCCATGTTCCCCTTACTATAACTATAGATGATATTGAAGTCATAATAATAGAGGAAATGTATCCCCTTACACTACCTCAAATTAATATCCTTTGGAGAAAATATATACTTTAGACTCTTGTGGTGTGAATAAATGAAAAAGTACTTACCCATTAGATAATGTCACCACATAGTCATGGTGAAGACCACCACTGCTAGATCTATATCATGGGTTACATATTTATGGTCATGTTTTATAAAAATATAAGGACATATATGTGATCACTACTTGCCTTTACATCAGAACACAACAAAGACAAATTCTGAAGGCATTGTAGAACACTACATACTCAACACCCTCCTATGGGAGTCTTAAGTTGGGGTCACTTGTTAGCCTCCACTACAACTCCTGAAATAGTTATGGGAACCACTCTATCCAAATTATTGGATACCCATTTTGGATAAAATTATCAAAGATTTTTTCAATCCTAGGGAAATAAAGTATGAATATTTGATATTAGCCAACTATACTAAGGACTCTTTTCACATTATTCACACTCTTGCTTGGCTCCCAAGATTAAACTGCCACAAACTTCAATGGGTCCACTACTACCCCCTCTTGTAAGAAATAATTTTCCAAAAATGGGTCTTAAAGAATCTATAACTAACACTTAGAGTGCTTCCCATAAATAATGGGATCTTAGATTATGTCCATAACCATCCTCATGTTCCACACTTTATCCTCCATGAATTATTAGCATAATAGGTTTTCATAGATGAATAATACTATGAACTGATCTAATAAGGGTTGAAATATCACGTTTAGGAGTCCCATGATCACTTCTGGGGAATTATTGATGTCTAAGTGAACCACTAAATACTCATAATGACTATAATGATATCAGAATAATGTATTTGGTATATTATCATCCACAACTCTGAGAATGTGATAACCTAACATGAGTAAAATATTAGATAACCATCTCACACATTTCAAATGTTTTAGGAGGTTATAATTTTTTATTAGTGGATAATTAATTTATTTTCACCAGAAATAGGTGAAAAGAATACACGAACAACCTCAAGTTCTCATCCACATTCTTGGAAATCAACGTTGGGGCCACTCGCGGTGACACAGTGGGTCTGGAAAATCCCTTTACCTATGAGTCATCCATTTGATAATTTATCTGACAAAGCTATATGTGATCCATTTGACATTTCAGAATAAATATCAAGGTTTTCCCTTGGTGAATGTCTATGTATAAGTATATCTATTAATGGTATGGAAATCCTTACACAAATTTAAGGATGACGTCCTCATACTCAACAACCTCTATAGTAATTCGAAATCCCAGAACATCTGCTACTCTAAGAGATATGTTTTCCAAATGGAGAGTGATAAATTATATATTCTAGTGTATGATCTTATCTTATTCATCATGGGATTCCTTCCCACCAAAATGGAAAACCTCATCCCATACTAATTAATGCACCACATCTTCATCCTAAAACAATCAATGTGTGGATGGACTACATAGGGATAATCCATAGCATGAATGATGGGATATGTTCTCATAGATTCTATGGAAATATACAAAAAGGAATCAAACTCCTCCAATATTTAGGCCACACTCTCAGAAAAAGTATGTGATTGTTGAATCTTATCATGTAGAATTCTCTAATCGCAAGGGTCTATCTAAAGGAAAAATTGAAATCTCTACATATCGAATAAGAGATGTGGAAGGAATGGAATGGATCATTATTATGTATATGAAACTATATATACTATTGGAAATACATATATCATGCCATAAATAATACTTGTAGAATCTATGTCAAAGGCCTCCAATGCTTTCAGTTTTCCTCATGCTTGGCCACTAGCTCCCTGACGTTGGTGTTGACCACCGGGTGGTGGTGGTGGCAATAAATCAAATCATATTACAACCTTTTCTACTATCCCAAAACCTCTTCCAAATCATCCTCCCTATGGAACTACTTTACCTAGACACTAAAAATTCATAGGAATCACATCGAATTTATCTATATCATCTATATGATAGGTTGGAAAATCTCACGTGAGATGTCTGGAACCATCACAACAGTAGAACTAACCCTCTGTCAGCCAACTAAAACCAATATATGAGACCAAAACTAAAAACCTTTATCTCGATATTTCCTCTAGAAATAAATTGATCCTGGGGATCATTGAGTCTGATTTTGAATACCGGATGCTGAAATCTTAGATTCAGGGTGCCCACTAACAACACAAACCATCGATAACTACTCCGACAAGAAGTTATCCTCCACCAAATCTCACTCTAGAACTCCATCATAAGTAGTAATATATGGAGATATCACAATTTCATTTATATAACTATGGATTCCATGATTCCATATATATTTTTAGTATAAATAATCTCAATCCTTATCCATTGAGTGTCATGAGAGGTTAGTAAACTCAATCAAATAATATACTATAGTAATGTTGCCTTGTTGAAGCTAGTGAAACCCATGGATATAAACCTCATGTAATGTAGATAGATAAAAAATCATATATAAATGTACATTAAAACACTATACATGAAATATTTATATTATCATATGTCATAGTCACTAGGATGCACTGTCACCCTATGGAGCAATGATGATGACTCACCAATATAACCACCATCTAGTCACGATGTGTCATAAAAGGTAGAAAACTCATGAAACTGCATCGAGATATTCATCAGAAACCTTGGAGTATAGATCACCATAAAACATTAGGGGTAACTTCCTTAGATACTCATGAGGTGTTATCATAATAAAATCATCATTAGCTGGTACTAACGGTGCAACATGATTATCATTGGGTTGTGGGAAGACCGATAAACCACTTGGAGGAACCTCCGCCAGAATAGATCCCTATATAGAAGCCTCATCACTCGATGGATCATCCTCAAAATCCAAATATGGAATCCTATCGGTAAAATTTCATGTATTCATCCTAAATTAGAGAATATATACTACAATTAAGAGTATATATTGGAAACTAACTCAAGAAATACATTGAAACCACTATCCAATCCTATAGTATGCAATTACCAATGTTTTTTTAACAACCAATTCATAATTAATTTGGTTTAAGAAGTAGGTCATAAAAGTCTAGGTGAATGGATATGTTGGCCACCACACTAGCAATGGATTCCTTGGTTGGATATAAAAACTCAAAATACTTTAAAAATTATTTCCCTAGATCCCAAACCAACCCACACAACTTGACAATCTCTATAATCAAGTCCTCAGATAACCTCTTTTAAAACCACTCTATCATGACCCTACCCAACATGGATTACCTAGATTTTGATAATCCATGTGTGAGACCTTAAGCCTTACTCCAATAGGACAAGGGTTGGAGACCAGTGATGGGTAGGAATATGACTCACATAGGTGGCCTTTGCCTAAGGTACCTACACATGTACACACACACCTCCTATATCCACATAGTGTTGAAAGGTAAAATAAAAATGATACAAAGATTCATGAATACATATATATCTCAAAATTAGAGTATGATAAAATTATGTGATATAATAAATATCCAATGATATTCCCACAGAAACCATAAAAAGAGTCCAACTAGTTATGAAGGAGGGGACTACTATCTAATACAACACCTGGTACTAACCTTGATATTTATATATTGACTAGGATTCACATTCTCCTAGTCCAATGATGACATCATTGAAAGGGTTGTAATCTTCATAATACAAGACATGTGTAGGAAGAGCTCATGTAGGGGAGAGTATAATAATACACAGTTGAATAAATTGAAATAAAAAAATATTAAACATTAAGAGAGTAGTCAGATCATTATCACCAATGTATGTAAATCAAATTATGATACGTAAAAATAATAACCCATATATAATAAAAGTAAAAAACTAACTACTATGGTAAATAAACAACCATACTACTATCTAAGGATTTTTATCGAGGCTTAATGGTAATTTTCATCCAGGATAACTCACTCCATTAGTTTAATAACATTGATGTTCCTTACAAGAGAGGTCTTTCCTATGGGACCTCGCTATGGATAATTAAATGATAGAAATTATAAGATATCGATATTAAAATAGGGCATCTCCCTTAGGGGATTTGGTGTATATCAGACCCCATTAGGAATAATCACTAAGTAGGGGATCAATGCCCGATTGTGTTGTTCATGAAGATTCCAAAAAACACAGCTAAAGAAGCATAAAATTATATAGGATCACACCTCGTGACACATAGGGGATTGTTGAAATATATCTAAGAATAGACCCATAGAGGGGATCCCATATTATGATTAGGATATGATTCATCAATCTACCCTTATAGGGATGGATTAAAGGCATTCACCCTATATATAGTAGTCTACTCAAAAGAGAATGAGGTCCTCAAACTACCCTACAAGAAGAAAACTGCATGTAATTGGAGTAAAAGGTGTGTCTTATATACTTAGGGTATTACTTTATACACTATCCCATTCCTGTGAAAATTAGTTGTGCTCATATACTTTGGTTATTCCCATGATCTGGTTATGTCTTAGTACTCTATCTATCTCTGAGTCCGAGGTCATTCTCATGTACTCTGGTCATGCTTGGGTGACTGGCCATGTATTATCACATGTACTCTAGGGATATATATCAAGCCTCTAAAATTAGGTCACATGTAATTATTGGTTTATAAATATAATGTGATATTTAATTTTATCTGAAATTATAGATTCCACAACTCGGGCCCCATTTGACATGCGTTCATCAGATGATACTCTCTATAGTAGAGTAATTTCCAAAACCCATTTTTTTCTTCTTGTATCTTCTCCCTGTGACTATTCTATCTCCATTACAACTATGAATCATTCCATAATACATGTATATAATCATTATTTATCCTTTATATAATCTAATTTCATATTCCAACCATATAATCCACCTAGGATTCATATGTTATAACTTTACACCATCATCAGAGTTCCAAACAAAAAACCACTTATTCCAATATATTCCTGATCATAGGTTGTCAACATTTCACCTATATCATGTCATAAATTTAAAAACAAAACACATATTTTAGATATGGTTCACCTAATAATGGTGGAAAAACTATTGATCAATGGTTAATTTTTGAATTGTTGTCCAAATGGAATACTGACGATGAATTTGTGAAGAACAATGTAAAAAATGCACAAAACACAATAAAAAGAATATACGTTGGAAATTGTTTGGGTTGGAATAAATATGTTAATATTATATTGATGAATAAAATGGTAATTAGATATTATCCAAATAAATATCTATTCCTAATTTCTAGGAAGATAAAAAAATACCTGTAAATCAACGGTTGACCGAGGAATCAATATGTTAGATGGATAGATTCACATTCAACAAAGGATATATAATATGGCGATTATATCAAACCAAAAAATATCCTAACTTGAATTTTGTATCAATATATAAAAAATAATGTTTTCACATTGATTTAATTGGAGAAACATATAAACTCATTTGGAACTTTGATTTCCAATGTATGATCTATTGCCGATGGTCCAAGATTTATCTTCCAACGACCCCGCTCTCAATCAGTAGAGTTATATAGCTAACCCTATCAAATTCTAATATACGGGATTTTATATAAGATGTTATATAATAAATAATGAAATAAATAATTTTTTTATTCAATTACTAATCCTCCCACAACCGCACTTAATCTTGATATTCAAAACACACAAATCTGATGTTAGGAGTATGGTAAATCTAGTGTTCTAGATTCAATGGTTGTCTTATATTTCCCATCAGATACTCTATTCAGGAGTCATTCCATAATATAATAAAATATATTTTTTCATGATATCATATATTTAATGATTTTATTATATAAATACCTAGCTGCCCGAGCCTCAAAATCTCACACTGACTCAGAAACTAGCTTAAAATATTTTATTTAAATTATCCCAATGATTAACTTGTAAAAAAATAGAGTGATTACACCGACCAAATTTTTTTGGGGTGATTACCCTTAGGTATTTATATTCCACTACTACATGTACTTTTCAATATCTAAACATTTGTTTGCTAGGAAAACCAACTACTCAAAAATTTACAAATATTTTAGGACATCATCCCATACTTAGACTCATCTCTATGGTTTTCAATACGGTTAAGTAACCATAATCCCAAAAGTAACCAAACTAATCTATGAGAATAACTAAATATTTTCTTTATTAAAAATTAGAATACACAATATAAACATTCCTTTATTCTAGAATATTTTCATAAATAAAATAATACATTTCATAATAAAATCATTATCCTGGTAACTGTAAGGCTCTTTATCCTTAGAGAATAGCAACATAAGTGTCTTATTTTATCATGATTGTTAAAATTTCCCCATAATTTCATTATAATATATCTTTTATTAAATTCATAATAAGATAAACTCATACTAATTACTAGAGAAATGGAAATATATAATTTTATAATGATTGTGTAAACATGCGACACAAATCAAGATATGGGGGAATAACATAGTCACATATAAAAAAGTTTCACACCAATATAGGAATAAAAAAATAAACATTTTTGATCAAGAATCAACACTTGTTTCTTATATTGGATCTAGAATCATGAGATGCTTTCATTATAGGATAAGGAATCACATCATGTTTCCCATAAGGGAACATGCATCATAATTGTTTTCCCAATTTCGATCCAGCACCATTACCCATTTCACAATTATCTCATGAAATGTAAAAAATTACCCAATTCCTTAGAGGGATATACATATCCCACATGTCAATTATTTATTATCCATACACATGTTTTCTACATGAAAACATCTATTCATCACATCATTTAAAACCAATGAATAAGAATTTTTTTCAAGTAACATTTTAAAAGAAATCACATAAATAACCAAATAATCCATATCAATAAATAACAATTTCAATCCCACAAAATAGGAAAATCATAAAATATTTTAAATGGTTACTCCTAAATCATAACTTCCATGAAAATAGCTATATTTATTTAAATAATAAAATGAAATCCAAGGCTAAACGATTTGTTTTTGATTGGAAAATCATTTTCAATATATTTAAGTACATTTATTGAAATAACACATCTTATAAATTTTGACAAGCATTTATTTTTAAAATTAGATATCGTAAATATTATGTCCACATGAGATAAAATTTAATTAGGTTTCCTATTAAAATAGAGAAAATTGTTAGAAGGGAAGTTAAGGATAAGGATGAGAAACCTTCATTCAAGAGGATGTAAATTATTCACAACATAATTAATTTTTAAATAAGGGAGAGGACTCAATTATAAGGAATATTTGAATAAAAATTGATCTACCAATATATAAATAGGTTATACATTAATAAATTAAATTTTATTCTAAAGGATATATATTAGAACTTAGGAACGAAAATTGAGTTATGAAAAGATGATTCTATATTAGGGAAGATATTAATCATAGTCCAAAGAAAGGAAAAAATAAATGAAAGTGAATTCTAAAAGATCAAAAAAAATTTAACATATTATAATTAAATTTTAATTAGTTACATCATAAAAAATAATTTCATTGAGTAATATAAAAACATGCCACAATAAAGGGTGATTTAGATGAAAATCCTTGAAATTGGTCTAACACTTGATTTGAAGAAATATGAAGAAATGAACATGATTGAGATTGGTATACCAAATTAATTATAAATGGATGATTTATAAAACATTCATGAGATGGTAAATCAATATATCACCATAAAAGGAGAATCACAGTGTATAAAATGTTACTTATATCAAGGAATCAGAATTGAGACCAAGAAACCCCATAAAACATGAGAAGAATTTACATCAAAACCTCTTGAGATATAAAGCTTTAAATTAACATTAAAATTAAAATTATTAAAATTTAATTCAATAAATAATATCCATATTATGTAGAACATACACCATATAAATGAAATTAGGTTCATAATACATAACCTATATCAAAGAGAGGGATTTGGGGAAAAATACATTGACATGGTCTTGATTCATTTCTAACTTAACATAAAAATCATTAATAATTAAATTGTTTTTATTAATTACATACCCAAGAACCTTACTCATAAAAATAAAAATTTATAATCCCTATTTTTAATCATTATATATAGTAGATAGTTTTTATTTATTTTTCAACATCACGTGTTTATGGTATATAAAATTCTCATAAGAGTGGTGTCTATATTTATTCTTATTAAAAAGTAAAACATTCCAAAATAAGTAACTTTACTATATGTGATAATTTATAATGATTTTTTAAATTTTAATTTTTTTTCATGTGTGCATTATTCATTATTATAGAAGATGAAATAGAAAACTAGAATATTTTTATAATTCTTAACCCACAATGAGTTTTTTATTATTTTATGACTTAAATATTGATATAATCCTTCAAGAAAAAAACTTTATTTATATATTAATATTTTATTACACCATTGAATATGTTTTTATAATCATCCATGACATAATTTTTTTTCATTAATCAAGTGTGTGGTCAAACTATCCCAAAAAGGAATATACCTTGATTAACAGATAATTATGGGGTGAATTAGTTACACTATAACTATAATAGCAGAATAATAATATCAATAAGTGTTTATTAGTTTGAAATATGATACTTATAAACCATTAATATAATAATTTATCGATAATAAACCATTACATATTATTAATAAATTATTTTCATCTTAGTTTTCCCATTTAAGATGGTTAATTTTATAATAATGTTTATCCCTCCTAGGATTAATATGTTATTGAATTTGTTCTGCAAGGGACTTATTAATAACATAAAAGCAATACTTACCCATTAAACAAAATCTTAAATCTACCCATGAAATGTGGTTTTGAAAACAGATTACGTTGTACCACCGAGGTGGTAGTCCGCACATACATATGAAAGATTATTTAATTTTCCGAGGAACAAGATAAACAAGTAATATAGTATAGTATTATAAAATAATAAATATTTTGGAAATATCAATATTATATACGTAATATCGTTTTTGGTCATCTGGATTTTGTTTTGTTGAAAAAAAACACTTTTATTCATGGAGGTGGCAGTCCTCACATACGCATGTTTCACATTATCGTTTTTCATAATAGAAATATGAAAAGGTGTTTAATGAATTAAATATAATTATAATAAAATATTAATATTATAAGGATACTTATTTTATCATTTTAATATTGTATAATTGAATTTTAAGTGGAATGAGTGAATAAAAATAAATAAAAATGAGAAAGAGAAGTTTCAAAGTTATACCTCACTTCTTGGATTATCCCCCTTGTAAAGGGGGTTAAGACATGTAGGGTTGGATTTTGAGAAGAAAAAAACCTATTTATGGTTTCTAGGAATTTTTATTATAGGATTTGGTATATTTTTTTACAAAAATTAAGTGGTATTGTTGTGAGGTTATGTGATGAGAGGATATCCCCTTTTATTATTGAAAAGGAATGACATTTTTTTAAATATAAAAACAATCAATAATGGGAAGCCACTATCAAGTAAATTAGCTCCAAAATATGAAAAAATAAGTTGGAGAAGATATAAGGTTAGGATAACCTAAAAATATTTTAAATCATGTTTTAAACATGTTCTAACCCATTTACCCCTTGAATTTTTACTTTTACCATTTTTTACATGATAACTAATATTTACCTAAGAAAACATGATATTTATGCCTAAAAATAAAGCTATCATTATTAGATAATATTTACCTATTTATTATAAATTCTAAATCCATTTATTTTGATTTCTAAAATTTCTAAATAATAATCCGAATATAATAAATGTATAATGTATTAATTGTTTTAGAGATAATAATTACACCAGTTCTAAAATATCAATCATCAGTTTGTATACTAAAATAAATATTTAAAAATATATAATTTCAATTATAAAATAAATATTTTTTACGGAAAAATGGTTCATAAATTAATAAATCATTCTTATATAGTAATAATGGAATAAAAGTCCCAACATTAGTAAAACGATATATTAAACTTTTCATCTAAAAATCAATTATTTTTTAAAAAATCAATAACATTTACCCTAAGTTATTTTTTACATTATAAATTAAAAAAATGTTCATATTAAAAAATTAAAATTAGAAATATTATATATTTTCCTGTATAATTAAAATAAAAAATATAACGATAAACTTCCTTTTCAAAAAAGGAGTTCTTAAAAATTATGAGTTATTATTATTATTTTATGTAAATTTATAATTTAAATGATGTTAATATATTATTTAACATATAATAATATTTTATAAGTGTTAAATTTAATCAATTAGGGAAAAATATACAATACATAACAAAATGGTTCATTGAAAGAATTGAGAAATTACTTTTATATTAAATTTTCTTTAACAAATACCATTAAAATTAAATATTTATATTTTCAAATTTGGATTTTACTCTACTATTGATATTAATTATTTTTTAATTTTATATATACATAATATATTATTTTAATAATAATATTCTTAGTTTTTTTATATAATACATATTTATATATATATTTATAATATTATAATATTAAATTTTAATTTTATTGTGTGCTATATTATTTTAAATTTACTACTTAATAATAATTGATTTTATTATATCTATTAAATATATGTCTATCCACAATATCTTCAATGACCGTATTTTAAATTACCATTTTTTAATGACCATATTTCATTCACATATATATAAACTTAAAAAACATATTCTATCCATACTCCTCATTTCCATAGTTTTCATTTTATATCTCATAGCTGATTTTCTCTTTTCAGGATATTCTTTCTCATTTTCGATATTTTATACTAATTATTATCATTAAATGCTATAGTGGTCTGTGGTAGATGTTAGATTTAAATATATTATTCTTTTCAATTTATTTTCCACTTTTAATTATTTTATTTTAAATAAATTTAATCATCCATGATGTGTAATACTTAGTTCCATATTGTCATGTTGTATCAATTTACTATGAATGAATAAAGTATTGTAAGTATATTCTAATATAGTGTGAACTTTTTCCTAACATATTTCAATTCCATTTAACAAGAATAAAAAAAATACTAGAATCATAGACATATTTTTTTTGTGAAATAATATGCTTCCTAAAAATCGAGGGAATTATAATGAAAACCTATGGGTGTAATAAAATGTAAATTTTAATTGTAAATTGTAGATAATCTAGATTCAAAAGAAAAAATATAAAAATTATTAAACTATTACTAAAATTTAACTATGAATAGAATCATGTCTTCTCATTCCTCTTTACTCAAAATACACAGAGTAAGGTTAGCCTCTCATTTACTCACACATATATTTATTCAATATGATCATAATTATTTAAGGTGCTCAAAATTAATTTCAAAGATATAATAATTAAGTTAAATGTTTTACCCTTTTCCTATCATTCTATTATGTCTTAATTTTTTTGAATAATTTCTGTTGTTGTTTATTTATTTATTCATTTATATTATTCTATTATTATTCATTATGTTTAAAATACATTCTATATTCCCAATTTATCTCTATAAACTATTTTTATAAGTTCTTAAATATACTAGAGTATTATTCATTCATTATAGTAAAATTCTTTTTAAGTCACTATGTATGTCATGTATTTGTTGTATTATATATATTTAGCTTTTTATATGAGATATATATTATCAAAAATATAATATACATTAGGTCTAATAATTTCTAGGACCTTCTAAAGACACTATAAGTATATTTACCTATAGAAAATTATAGTGATGTTTTATAGACATATAATTATTCATTACATAAAGATATGGAATTATATCACAAATATTACATTGTCCAACAATGTTTTATTTCTATTATTTATTCAAAATTACACCCTAACATTTATTCATGAGCTGACCATTCATGAGTTATGGTCTTTATTCTTTTTTTATTCATCATCAACATGTTCATGGAATTATATAAGAATGAAAGATGAAGCATTTTAAGAAAAATAATTAAAAAAATAAAAAAAGTAGAAAATAATTTCATAGTGATAATATGACACTTAATGTTATGTTTAAGATAAAATTATTGAGAAAATACACATGGTTGAGTAAAGAAGTTAGGTAGATCTATTACCTAAAATTAAATCAATAAGTGAACCTCATCATCGATTAACTATTGTGGAATATGGTATTTGTGAAACCCCTATCCAAAACAAGGAGAAAACGAGTTCACATAATAGTCAATGACATGGTTAAATGAATAATCATAAATCCACTATCAAAAATTTCCTTGAATGGCATGAAACATCATATAAGTTGATCATTACTGAAAAAGGATATCCCTGAGGTTTGATTTGAAATGGATTGAATCAAATGAACTAACTATGGTGTGAGTTGTTTTAAGGAAGGAATTTTGAAAAATAACTATATAAAATTTGATTGAGGAAAATCATTTATTTATTTATATTCATTTACTTGGGGTATTTAGCTCGATGTATATCAAGGAATAACAACACCATTTAAAAATAGGAAAAAGTAATGGTATCATAATAGAAACTAACAAGGAATTCAAAAATATGTCTAGGTTTTTTGGAGTTTGGGACATTAAATTTTTTACATTCATATATTCATTGAGAAAATATATCCACATCACAGTGAAGGTAGAGTATATCAATTTAAAAAATAAAATATTTGATGGAGGATAAAATAACCACCAAATGATTTTGATACAAATATTTCTTAGGATTTGAAATATTCAACACTGAGTTAGATCTAGTTTATAATACTTTTTATTGTCCAAATAACTCATGTAAGAAGAATGAGATACTTATGAGTGAGTTTTTTGATTATTTATAATTTTATTTGTGATTTTTTTACAATAAAATTAAATTTAAATGTTTGGAATATACACTATCAATATTGGGAGATGTATTTTTGAAGGCGACCAAGATTATCACCTTCATCTATTATTATGTTATTTATTTAAAGATTAATATGGGGAAACATGAGATATAATTAACTCCTCTCCATCTACTATAAAACCTCAAGAGTTGATGAAGGTTTTAAATAAACAAATTTCCATGTGTTTTTTTTTATAATTTTATCATTAATGTAGAATCAATAACTTAGGTGAAGATCCTATAAACTAATGGGAAATGTTGGTATTCCTATTTTAAAAAAATTTAAAGGTTTTATTTGAGAAATAAATATCCCCTCCCCTCTAAGTGATCCCCATTTCAAATATAGGAATATCAGGTGGTATTATAACCATCGTTTTTTTCTCAAGGATATTGAAATCACTATGATTCTACATATATCATCATATGATTTTCATTTTAATAGAGAATATTAATTTGTTCAAAAACAATTAATCCAAAATTTTATAAATATGGATTTCATTTATAGAATTAGAGAATATTTCCCTATTTTATTTCTATAGGATTGGATGTATTGTATATTTCTCATGAAAATTTTAATCTTCTAGAGTAAAATATAGAATATTCATTGATTGATTGTAATAATAATGAAGTTATTTTAAGATTACACAATTAATTACAATCATATATCTTTAATAAGGGACTGAAGAAGGTTGTGGTTTTAAAAACTAGCAAAAATAAATGAGATAAACTATGTAGTTTTCATGAAACTCATAAAAAGATGAAATAAAATCTATTTCAATTATTTTTTTGATTTAAATATATGTGAATGGTAATTGATAAATCTATTAAATAATATTTTTAAATATGTGAATATTGTTTCCAGCATAATTTTTAGTTTTATATAAATTCCTGAATACTCAACTATTGTCGATAAATTTATGTAAATTCTTCTAGTTATGTTAGATATAATGATATACTACCAAGAGTATGATGATATAAATAAATTATATATTGTTAAACTTTGTAGAATCTTGATTTATTATGAAATAATAAGAGGTTTAAATTAAAATATCATAGTTAAAATAAAAAAAGAAACTAAATTTAAACTATTTAAAGGTTTGAGATTTGATGAGAAAAAATAGTATCAAAATGACTATCCAGAGAATGTTTAGGATGAAATAAATTATATTGATTTTATTTCACTTCTATCAAAATGATTTGAAAAATTAATAGAGTAATCTAATATATATATATTTTATATATGGAAATGTAGGATATATTTTAATGAATTTTTGAATAAGACAATGATTTATCCAACATATCATTATGTAAGGTAACTTAATAAAAAAATTGGAATAAAAGGAAGAATTTTCTGTAACGGCAAAAAGTATAATCCTATGAAAAAAAAGATATTAATTTTTTTCTCTAAGAAAGATGAATCTTATTATAGTAAATAATGTAAATATGAATAAATAATCTTATAAGATGATGTTTACTTACATAACTGAATCCAAAATTTTATTGATTTGTCACATGATGAAAAAATAATTGAGATAATTATGACAAATAATAAAATGAAAATATAATATGTTTTAATAATTTGGTGTATTATTTGTATCCATAATATTTCCATTATTTAAAGAGAGAATGAATAATTATCAAATCAATTTATTCAAGTGATATTAAATTTCTTTGTGAGAAATAAAAATACTTCTTAAATAAGGATAATGATTTCAATATCAAAAATGAAAAAAATCATTGATATCCCTATAAATCAATTGATCAAGCGTCAAGAAGTACTTAACTCACAACAAGAAAATGTGATCGAATTTTAAAATATTATAATGAAATTTTAGTTTCATTTTGATATAATAGTTAAATTCTTGTTAGAATCTTCTAAATTTCATTGTATGTTATTGATGGGAACAAAGAAGTATTATGATTTTTAGAGTTAGCAAATAACACACCTTATTGACCTTAATGGGATTAGATTTATTAATGAAAAAAATAGTATACTATCTGAAATAAAGAGGAATACATTTACTTATCCTAATAAATTCATAATAAATTCTTCAATAAATCAATAGATTAATGGTGTGAGGATGATTAATTTTTTTTAAGAATTAATGGAAAATTCACTAAAAATAATATCTCAATCATGCATGAGGATATGATGAAAAATTAAAAAATTCCGAAAAAATAAAGATAAAATAATAGGATGATTATCAATATTTTTATAAAAAATGGAAAATATTTGTATTTGAAGGAAGATATTTGTTATGAACCAACCTGGGATACCCTCACAAATTGGCACCTAACCTAGTCTGTCACACACTCAAAGGGAATTATCGATCCTCATTAGCTAGAAACTAGCACCCGGTCATCAATAACAACCAGAGGGAATGATTTCACCCAAACTGAAGTAGACTAGACAGAAAATAAAAATACATAGAAGAAATAAATTATTTTATAAAAATAATAAGAAATACATATTCCTTAATAGAAATAAGACAATAAAAGAGATAAAAATTAATGAAGTAAAAAAACCCAAAGATAATGTTAAATAAAAATGGAAAAATAAAATAGAAAGTAACTAATTCATGTGATAATTTTGGAAAAAAATCCCATCATCACACAACAGATGCCTATACTCAACTAAAAGAAATATATATACCTCAATGTGGTTCCTTGACTTTTCTTGAATCAAAATAAATAATAGGATCTACACAACACTGATGGAGTATATTAGGTGTGATACAAATAGTCATAGTGGGATCCAACTTAGGTTTTACATATCAATTCCTTAGAAAGGACTCAAAATATTCTAATTTTATGGAAAACATGGAATGATAAAAATAATGTAATTTATATAAAAAAGATAAATATTTCCCTTTTTTCGCAGTTCCACAACAAGATAAGAAAAAAGTTTCACATCATAATATCCATAAATAATTATCAAAGTAAAAGCAGTTACATCAAATAAAGAATTAAAAAATCCAAATAACAATGGTCAACAAGATAAAGGATCATATAAAGTCATTCTTGTAGACTACTCATACCATAATCAATGACTATTTCACACTCGAGTCCCAAGAACAAGAAGCTTATGATGTATAAGAACACCCCCCTGAGTGAACCATCCTAACAATTTCAATAACATGTCCCTAGATGATCATTATTAGGGAGAAGAGAAACACCTCGTGGTTGGAAACCTTGATAGTAAAATGGGAGATGGATCTAAGTTTCACCTTCCATATAAAGACCCAATGATTCCCATGTGATGAATTTAACAAATAATTACAAGTGGCCTTTCCACAATTCATTTCAAACTTCCCTTTTCTTTTATCGAACCTATTTTGAAAAACCATCAGGAAATGCATTGAAAATTACCATTTTTCATTACAAAAATTGCGGGAAAAGGAATAATTTAATGAAAATCCTTTAATATACAAAAATATTTAATTCAAATTTATTTAAAAAATTTATATAACCCAAGAAATCATGGTTCATTAAAAAAATACTAGATCTGGAACAACCTAACTCAGTGTCAAATTACACACACCCACAATAGGATCCACCGATATTGGAAGGAATGAGAAGATAATAAAATAGGCCCTAGAATTGATTTCCATGTCTTAGAATCAAATCACACCACAAAAATGATGATATATATGACAGATCACATCATACCCAAAAGAACACACACCTGTCGCACTACAATAAACAAAGGAACAACCCTTACAAGATGATTACATAAAGTATCTGTATGTAAGAAGAAAACATCATTAAAATGTGATTAACACACCATGATCATAACTTCTAAAACATAACCAAAACATCTTTTATGACCAGTTAAAATAAAGAAGAAAAAATACACTTACCAAGGAGAAGTGACACAACTACCATAAAGATCAAATGTTATTCTATGTGATCTTTATGCAAAAAATATCATCAAAACCACCTAGATGTGTACCTAGGGTTCCAAATAGGGGGGAAAATTTTAGATGATTTACTATAATGCATCATATAAAACCCAAAAGACTCAATAAATTCAGGATGTGGATCCCTGATTCACAATGTGAATTGAATGAGATTCATGTACACCAAAAGGAACCTTCTATAGTAAAAAATACCCAATTAATTAATTCATGATGTGAATTCAGTCTAAATACTAATTTCTTTCAAACCTTGAACCAATTTCATGGATCATTACCAGTAAAATTTCACATCCTGTAATGAACTCATGAAATCTTCTAAAACACAAATTGAGGTTTTGAATCATATTCCCGATGTGAATGTGTTTAAATGGTTTCACACATCACAGGTTCTAAAGGAAGTTCCCAAACAAACCCCAATTCCCTATGAACCCAAAATAAACTCTTTAATAACAAAAAGAGTATACCTGAATCTAGGATGTTATAATCTACCCACCATATTATTTTCGACTCCCAGGAAGTCATGTGGAATAATGATGCTCCAGAATAAGGTGATGCCACAACTCCCTTATAAATAATTCATGATTCCTTTTCTTGTGAGAATCTAATATGTGTCCTCATGACACATTGACCAATATGATATAATTCCAATGAAAAAATTTCACCATAGAATAAATGGTCTCAATTAAATGCTCTTTAAATGAAACATTTGGATCTTTCTCAATATCTTCTCAAATAAGAAAATAATTGGGATTAGGATGGTACTCCTTGAACTAATATATGTGCAAAACAACATGGATAAATTTCAAATGAGCTGGTAGTACCAACCTATATGAATCCTTTCCTAGATGCTCAATGACCATTAATGTTTGAACATATCTTGGGGACAACTTCCCTTATTTTCTATGATGAGGGTGACCCAAATGAGGAAATAATTTCATGAAATCCAGATCACCAATTAAAAAATATAAAATGTGACATTGATTATCCACATATGATTTCTATCGACCATATACTACCATAACATATTGATGTATATCCTGAATCATTAATGATGTCTCTATGAGACTCATTCCCACAAGAGATGCATTTCTCACCGCTTCCTACTAAAAAGGTGTTCTATATGGGGGACCATACAAAGCCTTTAAGGGTACCATTCTAATAGATGACTAGTTGAAATTATTATAGTAAAAATAAACCATTACCATATTTTTATCCCATAATCCAAAAAATACAAGGTATAATCACAAATAATATCCTTTAAAATGTGAATTTCATTCTCTATATGACTGTCCATATAAGGATGATAAGCTGTACTCAACCTGACCTAAGTCCCCATCATCTTTTGAAGAATATTATAGAATTAGGACTTGATCTTGGGATCCCTATTCTAGATGTTATTAGTGGGAACCCATTATATCCTCACAATCTCATACACATACATCTTACCTAGATATTCATCCTTAGTTTTTTCTTAATCATTATAAAATATGATGATTTCATCAACCGATAAACCACCACAAATTTAACATTCTTCTATTGGGTAGTCTGTGGTAATATGAAAATGAAGTCCCTGAACACATCATCCCATTCCCAAAATGGAAATAGAAGAGGGTGGAGTAAACCATAAGGTTTTATATACTTTTCCATTAACTATTGTGGGTTTAACATTGATAAGAACAATCTACAATTTCCTAATTCATACTCAGCCACCATAATTTTTGTCTTATGTCATAATATGTCTATATAGTGATTAGATGAATGGGCCATGAGTAACTATGAAAGTAAAAAAACTGAACTCCTCAAATATACTTGGATGAAAAACCAGTACCCAAAATGGGTAATACCATAATAAGGTAGAGAATAACTAGAAACTAACAACCCACCATAAATGGCTTCTCTAATTCCTCTGAACTATTTACCATTCTAATAAAACTACATAATAGTCTAAAGAGATATGAGGATAAATGAACACTAGTTAGAAACATACCTGAAATACAATCCTAAAAATATATATGCAATTGAGTTTTGAGTCCCATCAGGTTCCACTCTTTCTACGGGCCCATATTTTTTCGGAATGGAATTTTGAGTAGAAATATGTTTTTTTCTATCAAATGCTTGTAAAGGGATAAATGATCATTTTCCCCTTGAAAATAATTTTATATAATTTTTTTGACCACTCCATTGGTCCGTGAATAGGGTGTTTACCCAAGGATAAGAGTTTGGTGTAATTCTGATCCATGGAAATTTTCATTTAATAATTAATATTTCATATGTTATTAATTAAATATTAATTTATTCACATGAGTTATTTTGGACATAATTTTGGACATAGTTTTAGAATGAGATTCTATCATTTCCATTGATTATGAAATAAGGATTTTTTCCTATGTGGGGTATAAACTGAGGGAGGGTGTTGGGGCCAGCCCAAAACTCTGTTTCTTTTTCATCCTTTTCTTTTTTTTCTTTTTCCCTTCTTCGTTTTCCTCTTGGATTCTCATGTACGCCCCTATAGGATTACCTTTACATAACTGAGAGATAAAAAATAAATAGGTAGAGATATCGAGAGATAGAGGGGGAATCCTAGATAGATATATATTGGGAGAGATTGGGGAGGAAGGTATAAGAAGTGAGGAAACACCATGGAGCTTAGGAGGAGACGAGTCATTATGTGGGACCCATGGATGATAGAAACCGGAAAATCATCGGCATACTATAACCAAATATATACTATTAATGAAATTTTCTATAAATACATATATATTTATCATTTTCTATTTTTAAACCACTATTACAACTACTTAGGTCCCCTTGAGGGTTGATCTATAGATTTATGGGAGAAAAAGGTATTTGGGGCCGAATTTAGGGGTATCCCATTCGAAACTCTTGATCACACTGGGTGTAGTATTAGAAAAAATTTCATGTCTTCATCCCATTTGTGTTGATGGTATTTTTCAAATTACAGTTCATGTATGGGGTATACATTCTTCATACTAGGACTCGTCCGTGTAGCTGTATACCTGCCCATATATCCCATGGAGGGGTACATGGATATGGAGAGTACCTGACCAGACCCCATTTGGGCAGCACACCATGTAAAAGTAAAATACTAGGATATATACATGCATAGTAAATGTGAGGTATACGAGAAGGTACCCCATGTAGGGTACACACTATGTACTTGGTATTTTAAATTCTAGGTCCTGTGAGAGTACATTCCCTACTAGGGACTCTAGAGTACACTCTGTGTACTAGGTATACATGTCATGTACTTCTCCCTTGCAAACCCTTTGAGAATTTTTTGTATATTTATGACCAAGAGTCATAATTAGACACATTAGTAGTCCTTTCTGATCATTTTCACATGAAGATCATGATTTTCCTACTATTGAGATTATTTGAGGAATCTAATGTGGTTTTTCAATCCTTTTAATTAAATAGTGAGGTTATTCCTTCAATAATTGATTTAATCTATCTTCTGAGAGTGAGACCCTTGATCTGAGGGGTGCTATGATCCATCTCTCTAGTCTAGAGTTCATGGAATTTTTCTTTTTAGGACATGAGTCCTTCTTATACTTTTCTAAGAGAATCATGTGTCAGATTTCTCTACCTTCTTAATATTACCGAGGACCCCATTTGGGATGCCTTAACATACATGCCGACCAAGGAAATCTGTTATTGGATCTCTATACTGTTTACTCTTTCCATAGATCCCATGTAATATTCTTCTACCTATGAACTCTATACTAAAGGTACCCATGTAGTAATCCTAATCCTATATACCATTCTAAGGATCACATATAGGACGCTTATGTTTACTTTCTGTTTGAGGATTTCATGTATGAGGTGACTCTTTACTTTTTATTTGAGGATCCTATCTAGGATTCCTCCCTTTACCTTCACTGATGAGGATCCCTGTAATATTCCATCACTTATGTGCTGAACTCAAGGATCCCAAGTAGGATGCCTCTTATATATGTTGACATGAGGGACGCCATGGGTGTCATGATGTTTGTGTGACCTAGATCTAGTACATCATGTTTGGGTATAGATGGTAGAAGGTTTCATCTTAGAACCCGTACCAAAATTTTAATCCCTTGTGGTAGAAATAGTGGTGTAGGGTCTAGGATTTCATCCATCCTCACTATTTATTAATCCCTTTTCATGTTTACTATTGATGTAGTGGTGATTACAAGAGTTATTTACAAGTTTTCTCCCAATGACCCTGATGTGATGTGATGTTTATCTTTAGGATTCCCAAACATAATTTCTAGGATTTGACTTATTTAGTTATTGGTGTTCCTATCCATGCAACATAGGACTCCTCTTCTCAACCCTTTAATTTATATCATTGTGATTCCCAGATGTACTTCTTGGGGTCTGGCTTATAGGTATTTTTATTTTATTATTATATTATTGGGATACTGAGATGTTCTTCTTGGGACCCAAATTTTGAGACTTATATTTGTAGATATTCTTTAAATCCATTTTGATTCAAATGAGGATGATTTACCTCCCATAAATCTATTTTATAATGATTTTTATTCCTCTCTCCTAGACATGTGGTCTAAGGATGATGATTTAACTCACCTTAATTTGGGCATGGAGTCCCTAAAATTTTGAAATATTGGCATGGCATCCCAATAGATTCATACTCATGGATGGTTACACTATTTTGAGCTATAAGAATGATTACACTCTCCATGATTGATTATCGGATCATGGTGTTGGGAATTTCATTCCACATCATATATATATTTATAATCATGGATGATTACTCTCTCTTGAGTGATAGGGATGATTTTTCTCTCCCTAATTAGATAAATTGATAGGTGGGCATGACCTCTAACATATGAGATATCATTATACGTTGCCCAAGGGTCAGACCCTTAGGGATTATCTGAGTCACAATGTCGTGACCGCTTATGGACTGGGACTAAGGGATCAGACATTGGACTGGATTTATACAATAGGCATCGCATGAAATCCATCTCTATGCCATCTTTATAGGATAATTCATTAACATATGGTATCCTTATCATAGTGATTGGAAGTAAGTATAGGTGAACCCAGGGCTAGGATATGTATCCCTGTATGGTTACATTGCAAGATCAAAGACATTTATGATGATGATCGATGTAGGAATTTTCAATTGGGATTAGGGACCCTAAGATCAACTAAATTATGCATGACTTGACTAGTGTGACATCCATCTAAATGTCCTTTTTACAGGATGCCCATAAAATTGGTATTACAGGCCCAATGATCATCTATTTTTGATTTCTATTATTTGTTTCTCCTCATTATTCTATATAAATATATATAAGGTAATATACATATATATATACATACATGATAGAATGTTTCCTAGTTGACCAAGATCATTTTCCTAGTGATCAACTATGATTTCATATTATTTAATTTATTTATCTCCCATATATATCTCAGATAAAATGAGTATATTACCTGTCCATGAACATATGAAAGCATATATATAGGTTCATCATCTGGGTTTCCTACTAAGATTGTTTCTCCCCAATTTATTTTTACCTCTATGTGTGTACAAATTGTCACGATCCAACCTGGGTCGACCCTGAACTGGTTACCCGAGCCGGTCCGCGACATGACCCGAGAGGCATTACGAATCTTCCCGGGACTGGCGACAATCACTAGGGCATCAACAGAGGTAGTGGGAATGATTTCAGCTAGATAAATAAATAAAGCAGCAGAAATAAATCAGATCAGTGCAGAGAAAATAAACTAAGTTAAAAGACTAACATGAAACATAAGAAAATAAGACTAACCAAAAGTGACAACCATTATCTCCGTGTGACCTCCCGAGTCACTCTCCAACTCATGACCAAACGTCGCCCAAGGCGAATGCACCCAAGATGTATCATTCACAGACACTAAAAACAAAAAATAACTACAGGCGTTAGTATTAAAACTCAGTAGGCTAGCCTGATATCTATTCCCAATGCACTACCCTTAAAATAAATGAAACACCATTACAAGTTAGAACTACAATTTATAAAACAATGTTTTCTACATGTTACTCAAAAACAAAGTATGAGTCATTGCCCTTATTCATTTCTCAAAAACCCAAGCCAAATCCATTAGTGAGACATTAGAATTTTCAAAGGGAAAGTGGTGTTTACTTTTTCAAATTTGTATAAAGAGGATTAAATACTTTCATTTGACAACCATTTTTATTTTGAAACCAAGTCAAAACCAGTTTACCACATTCTAATAAAAAAAAATGCATGAAGTAAGCACACAACAAGGGAAATTTAGAAATACATACAAGTACATTTGGTTCAAGCATAAAAATACTTTTAATCATTTTTCTCACTTACTCTACTTATTCACTTATCATTTCAACTCAAGTTGGAAATCCATTCATTATTACCTTATTTATTTGATCACATTTCACTTGGGTTTTAATCACATCTCTCATCCTTTTCATAAATCATTATTATTATTCTCTTGGTGTTGAATTCCATGTCAAGCACCTCAATTCTCATTTGGTGTAGATCTCCATTTCTAACTCCCCGAATCACATTTGGTGTAGATCGCCATGTATAACACCTAGTTAATTATTCAGTGTAGATCGTCATGTCTAACACCCTACATCACAAACTTGGATAACCATTGGGGAGGAACGCCATGTTCAAACCCAACTTTTAAATCGGTCTAGAACGCTATTTCTAGGACCCAAAATCTCATTCATTTATTTCCATTTCATCAAAACATTTTTATCATTTTCCTTAAAGTGCCAAATAGGCATTAAAAACATTTCAAAATCACAATTTTAAAAAAAACCAAAAAGATTGTTCGTGCTTCAGAAGAAATCATCTATCATTAAAACCAAAACCACATTTCAAATTCTGTGAATTATGTTTAAAATAAAAAATGGAATTCTTTTAATACTAGGTGTCCGTTCATCAAGAAAATGTTTCAAGTGTTCGGTATAAAATAAATGGCTCTTTTTACACCATATAATCATTTAAAATTAAATTATCTTATATTATCTCACATTTATTAAAATTAATAAAATATTTAATTTGAATAATTAATGTGTGTAGAAAACAGGAAATAATGTAACTTGAATTTTAAAAACCAGTGCAAAGGGGAACGTACCTCAAGACCAAGGCATGGCGTGGTGTAGGCTAGGAAACCAGGCGCAACAACGTCGCTCACTCGGAAACAGGCGCGACGACGACGCTCACTCGGAAATAGGCATGACGACGTCGCTCACCCGGAAACAGGTGTGATGACGAAACTCACTCAGAAATAGGTGCGACGACGGCGCTCAATCGTAAACAGGTGCGACGATGGTGCTCACTCGGAAATTGGCACGATGACAAGGCAACCTCAAAAACAAAGCGCGGCAATGGCGCTCACTCAGAAACGCCACGCTCGGTTCTTAAAACCTCAAGCCGACCCACATAAAAAAATTAATTAATAAAAACTCCAATCAACCCAAGGAATATATATATGTATATCAAATATAAATATCAAACAAGCATAAAATAAAAGGGGTATACCAACGGGGGGTTGCGAGTCGAGGAAACGCCAGTAGGGGAAGTGTGGCCGGAAAGGGTTTGCGACCAGTCGGAGGGCACACGATGGGTCGGAAGGCACGCGACAGGAGGGTACTAGCCAGTCGGAGTTGTGTGGTCGATGAGAAGATCTCCCTCCAGTCAGAGACGATGGTCGAAGGATGCAGGGCAGCCCGAGGCGGACAGCGGGCTGGCGAGGACAGAAAAGGAGGGTTGTAGTGACTGGAAGGGGAGGTGGATAGTGGAGAAAATAGGGGGGTTGTGATACCGGTACAGGGCGGTCGTGCCGGAGGGGTCGCGACAGTCAACAGAGGGTGCACCGGGAAGAGGCTCTTGTGGGGTGTGGCAGCAAGAAACGCAGCTAGAAGGGAGGTGTAGCACTAGAGCAGCAAATGGTAGGAGGAGTGAAAGGTGAGGCGGACGGGAGCTGGGGAGCCGGGTAGCTGTGGTGCAAAGCGACGCTACAAGGGGGAGTGTTGCGCAGAAGTAGAAGGAGGCAAGCAGGGAGGTGCTGGTGGATAGGTGTTGACGGAGGGCTGCATGCGCGGGCTGGCCGGGTAACGGATAGAGGAGGGAGTAGGGGCATTCGCGGGAGAGGTTAGGACTCACAGGGGTGGGACGGGGCACTGTTGTAGGAAGCCAAATAGGAGGTAATTGGGATCGGGCTGGCTACGCTGGCTGGAGGAGAGAAGCTGGGCTGAGGCACCGACTGTGAAGTGGAGGGAAAAGAGGTGATGCAGGTGAGCCACATGGGGAAAGGGGAGACGCGGCATAGGCATGGAACTGGGAGCAGTCGGCTTAGTAGGGAGGGTGCTGGATCTGGCGGAGGGTGCAGCACTGGGTCTGTCTCCCCGCTGGGATGCGGGCGAGGCAGGAAGGGCGAGCCGGAGCAGGGCGATGCTGCAGGTCGAAGGCGCAGCCTGAGGGGTGGAGGACTCGAGCAGAGGTGTTGGACGACGAAAGACCTAGGGAAAGACCTCAGGTGTGGCATGCACAGAAACAGGGAGCAGCACCATGTGGAAGGAAAGAAAAAAAAAGAGAGAAGGAGAAGAAAGTAGGAAAAGATGATAGAATAAAATAAAAAATAAAGTAAATGAATAATAATAATAATCATAATAATAATAACAACAATATTATGAATTATTGTTATCATTATTATTAAAAATTTTATAAAATTCTTTTCAATTTAATTTATTCTTTTAATTTTTATCATTTATCTAAACAGTTGGTCAACCGTGCACTCACGGAGTCCAAACGCACGACCACCGCTAGTGGTGCGGTGACCGCGCACCCATTCGAACTGAATGCGGAGTGACCTCTAGGAGTGCGGTGACTTCGCACTAGCCTAAAACCCACAGAAAATGTCAACACTTAAAAGAAAATTCAAACTTGGACCCAACATAACTCTTCCCAATGCCGCGAGATCGAGAAACGAATAAAATAAAATAAATAAGCGCGTCCATGGTTGGGGTGTGACAATTCTCCCCTCCACAGACACTTTCTACCCCCAAAAAGTCACCATGCCAACAGTTGACACAACTTGAGTTTATTCCCAGAAAAACTCATAGAGAACTGAGAGCTTTGGGGTAACCATTCCCAGCAAACCTCACACCCGACCAATTTAAGAAAAACCACCGCCCGAGATTGAGGGGAGAACGTGAGGGGGTTCTACCCACCACAATAATTCACTAATACAAAAACCCTTGAAACCCGAACAAAACACCACCGGGGGCAAGGTGGGAACTCCCAATCTCATGTATTTTCCCCACATGTACCCAAAAACTATCCTGAGACTTGAGGAAAAGCTTTCTACGAAACAACCCAACGACTTAGGGATGAGAAATTAACTCAACACCTCCCATCAACTTCACGAAACAAATATTCCCCTAAAGAGCATAGCTAGGACCAACTCAAAATCAAAACAGGTCCATTATTCACTGGCCCACACCATTCAAAGATACCAATCAAATTAAAAACCACACTGAGGGTAGACACGAATGCTTGGATTTTGGGGAAATGATCTCATCACGCCACCGCGACAAATGATGAGCATATGACAGCGACGAGAATAGAACACGGGATTTTTTTTGGATATTTCCATTCCAAAGATGAAAACATTATCCATACAGAGGTTCTACACACCCTCGACAACTCCTAACTGTGCGCGGGCGTCACCACGAGACATGTGTCTAGGGCCCTGATTGCTGAAGCATCTCCTACCTCACATTCAGTTATTTTCATCTTGGGGTCTCTAACTCCTTCCATTCAATGATTCAAACAACCATGATGGTCGTACGTTTTCAACGGGATACAACATGATGGCTTAGAATGCCTGGACTGACCATACTAGTGGCGCACAAGAGAGCGATCTGAAGAACTAGGAGTCGGTACCGATGATGGTAGTTTCTTGGAGATAGGTTCCTCAAGCCCACACTCCTTGCCAGATGGGGAACCTTTGCGGTAGTCTACCACCATTTATCACACCAAAAACTCTAACAAAGATGACACATTTCATCTTTACTAGTCCACAACTAAACCCTCAAATGACTCTAGGGCGATACGAACCTTAACTACCCTAGGAGTTCCCAACAACCTGAAGACACACTATACTTCAGAACTATAAAACTACCTCTAACATACTTCGATTACCTCAAAAATCAAGAAACACACGAAAGGAACTGAGAACTAGGCATAAATCAATAACAACTTTTGGAGGTTTTCTGGGCGGCATACTCATAAAAACATGAAAAACACCATCTAAACCGGCATCAAGCTAAAAATTAATCAAACAAGCAACACACGCCAAGGGAAACATGCCCATATGCCAAACATATACAACAAAAGGAGAAATCACTTTTCCAAAACCGTTATTTCTTTAAAATTTTAAAAACTCGCATATGGAACCTTATAAACCATCACACATGCATTTATTCAATCCCAATCACATATTCTGTGAACAAGTGCCCCCACGCCCTTTCCATACATACCCACGCACGTGTGACCCTCTATAAGGAGTGCCAAGGATCAAACACATCCTTTCCTTACCAAATCCAAACACATACCAGGTTTTTCTAAACCAATAAACATTCTCTTAAAAACCCACTTTAATTTGAGAAACAATTTGGAAGAAACACTTTTCCATTTCAAAACCAATTTCACATTTAACACACACTCAAATCAACCGAGATTTAAACAAAACACAAGCTATAATAACCCACTGGATTGAGGAACTAGTGCATATGTCTGACCTAGCAACATGGTGGTGAGCCATGCCCCAAGTAAGGCATATCACTAAAAGGACCTTAAACCGAGCACTCAGACTCCACATGGGTCACCACCCCATGTGATGGTTCTATGTGAACCGATTCTCCCCCATTGTCATTCCTAAATCTAAAACAACCAGAGAAAAAATACTCAAATCCTGGACTAACCCTGGTGACTCAGGTCTCGTCACGAGTGATGGTGATCAGGCACAAACCCGAAACCTACCTCCTGAGCCCCGACAGTCATAATCTCCATCTACCAGAAATCCCAAATAACAAAGGGCACTCTAAAAAGCGAGGTCTGCTAAGGGCCGACCTCCTATGACACCATTTTATCATGAACCAACCCGGGTCGACCCTGAACTGGTCACCTGAGCTGGTCTGCGACATGACCCGAGAGGCGTTCCCAATCCTCCCGGGCTGGCGACAAGCGCCAGGGCATCAACAGTGGTTGTGGGAAAGATTTTTCCTAGATAAATAAATAAATCAGCAGAAATAAAATAGATCAGCGCAGAAAAAATCAACTAAGTAAAAAGACTAACAAGAAACAAAAGAAAATAAGACTAACCAAAAGTGACAACCATTATCTCTGTGTGACCTCCCAGGTCACTCTCTAACTCACGACCAAACGTCTCCCAAGGAGAACGAACCTAAGATGTATTCTTCACATACACTAAAAACAGAAAATAACTATAGGTGTGAGTATTAAAACTCAGTAGGCTAGTCTGATATATATTCCCAATGCACTACACTTAAAATAAAAGAAACACCATTTCATTTATGAACTACAATTTATAAAATAAGGTTTTCTACATGTTACTCAAAAACAAAGTACGGGTCATTTCCCTTATTCATTTCTCAAAAACCCAAGTCAAACCCTTTAGTGAGACATTAGCATTTTCAAAGGGAAAGTGGTGTTTACATTTTCAAATTTGTACAAAGAGGATTAAATACTTTCATTTGAAAACCATTTTTATTTTGAAACCAAGTCAAAACCAGTTTACCACTTTCCAAGAAAAACAATGCACGAAGTAAGCACACAACAAGGGCAATGTATAAATACATACAAGTACATTTGGTTCAAGCATAAAAATAATTTTAATCAATTTTCTCACTTACTCTATTTATTCACTTATCATTTCAACTCAGGTTGGAAATCCATTCATTATTACCTTTCTTTATTTGATCACATTTCACTTGGGTTTTAATCACATCTCTCACTATTTTCATAAATCATTATTATCATTCGCTTGGTGTTGAACGCCATGTCTAACACCCCAAATCACATTTGGTGTAGGTCGCCATGTCTAACACCTAGATAATTATTTGGTGTAGATCGCCATGTCTAACACCCTATATCACAAGCTTGGATAACCATTGGGGAGGAGCACCATGTCCAAACCCAAATTTTAAATCGGTCTAGAATGCCATGTCTAGGACCCAAAATCTCATTCATTTATTTCCATTTCATCAAAACATTTTTATCATTTTCCTTAAAGTGCCAAACGGGCATTAATCACATTTCAAAATCGCCATTTTAAAAAGAACCAAAACGCTTGTTCGTGCTTCAAAAGAAATCCTCTATCATTAAATCGAAAACCACATTTCAAATTTCGTGAATTATGTTTAAAAGCCAAACTGGAATTCTTTTAATACTAGGTTTCCGTTCGTCAAGAAAATGTTTCAAGTGTTCGGTATACAATAAATGACTCTTTTTACACAAAATAATCATTTAAAATAAAATTATCTTATATTATCTCACATTTATTAAAATTAATAAAATATTTAATTTGAAAAATTAATGTGCGTAGATAGAATGAAATAATGTAACATGAATTTTAAAAAGCAGTGAAAAGGGGAACCTACCTCAAGACCACGGAGTGATGATGGTGCATGCTCAGAAACTAGGCGCAACAACGTTGCTCAATCGGAAACAGGCGTGACGATGGCGCTCACTCGGAAACAGGCCCGACGACGTCGCTCACTCATAAACAGGCACGACGACGGTGCTCACTCGGAAATAGGCCCGACGACGGCGATCACTCAGAAATAGGTGCTACTATGGTGCTCACTTGGAAACAGGCGCCACGACGGCGCTCACTCTAAAACAAGAGCGACGATGACGCAACCATAGAAACAAAGCACGGTGATGGAGTTCACTTAGAGACGCCCCGCGTGGGTCCTAGAACGTCAAGCCGACCCAAATAAAAAAAATAATTAATAAAAAATCTAATCAACCCAAGGCATATATATATGTGTATCAAATATAAATATCAAACATGCATAAAATAAAAGGGGTATACCAATGGGGGGTTGCGAGTTGAGGCAACGCCGACAGGGGGATGTGCGGTCGAAAAGGGTTTGCGACCAGTCAGAGGGCACACGACGGGTCGGAAGGCATACGACAGGAGGGTACCAGCCGGTCGTAGTTGTGTGGTAGCTGAGAAGAGGTCCCTCCAGTCAGAGACGACGGTCGAAGGATGTGGGGCAGCCTGAGGCAGACATCGGGCTAGAAAGGACAGAAAAGGAGGGTTGCGGTGACTAGAAGGGGAGGCAGATAGCGGAGCGAATAAAGGGGGTGTGATATCGGTACAGGGCGGTCACGCCGGAGGGGTCGCACCGGTCAACAGAGGGTGCACCGGTGAGAGGATCGCGTAGGGTGTGGTGGCAGGAAACAGAGCTGGGAGGGTGGTGTAGCAGTAGAGCAGCGCAGGGCAAGAGGAGCGCAAGGTGAGGCAGACGAGAGACGGGGATCCAAGAAGCTACAGTGAAAAGCGACGCTACAAGGGGGAGTGTTGCACAGATGTAGAAGTATGAAATAAGGGAGGTGCTGGTAGATATGTGTTGGCGGAGGGCTGCACGCGCGGGCTGGCCGGGTAACGGATAGAGGAGGGAGTAGGCGCCTTTGCAGGCGAGGTCAGGACTCACAGGGGTCGGACGGGGTGCTGTTGCAGGAGGCCGGACAGGAGGGAGTTGGGATCGGGCTGGCTGCGCTGGATGGAGGAGAGAAGTTGGGATGAGGCACCGACTATGAAGTGGAGGGCAAAGAGGTGCTGCGGGTGAGCCACGTGGGGAAAGGAGAGACGCGGCGCATGTATGGCGCTGGGAGCAGTCGAATTAGTAGGGAGGGCGCCAGATCTGGTGGAGGGTGCATCACAGGGGTTGTCTCCCAGCTGGGATGCAGACGAGGCAGGAAGAGTGAGCCGGAGCGTGGCGCTACTGTAGGTCGAAGGCACAACATGAGGGGCAAAGGACTCGGGCAGAGGTGTTGGACAATGGGAGACCCGGGGGAAGACCTCAGGTGTGGCGTGCGTAGAAATAGGGAGCATCACCATGTGGAAAGAAAGAAAAAATAAAGATAAGGAGAAGAAAGTAGGGAAAAAAGATAGAAAAAAAATAAAAAAATAAAGTAAATGAATAATAATAATAATAATAATAATAACAATATTATAAATTATTGTTATCATTATTATTAAACATTTTATAATATAATTTTCAATTTAATTTATTCTTTTACTTTTTATCATTTATCTAAATATTTGGTCAACCACGCACTCACTATGTCCGAATGCACAACCGCCGCTAGTGGTGCGGTGATCGTGCACCCATTCGGACCGAATGCGCAGTGACCGCTAGCAGTGCAGTGATTTTTCACTAGCCTGAAACCCACCGAAAACGTCCACACTTCAATGAAAATTCAATCTTGGACCCAACAAAACTCTGCCCAATTCCACGAGACAGAGAAACGAATAAAAAAAATAATTAATCGCGTTCGTGGTTGGGGTGTGACACAAACCTTATGTATTCTATTTAGGTTGAGCACACATGCATGGATAGTTTGGACTGAGGCCGAGAGTTTCATGACTAAGTAGATCCACACAGATGGATTACTTTTATCAGTCCGGTGTAGTTCAATAGTGTATGGAGACCAAGTATGTGGTCTCTCTTAGAGTTGATAGTGGATCCATGTACTTTTATTTTAATTTCTTTTATGTACTTCTGTATGTATGGCTGGCCTAAAGGGTAACATGTTTTGTATATATGACAATTTTTTGGTCATTTATAACATTTCATTATTTATTACTACATTTCGTAGTTATTTACTTCTTCCTCATTCTTTTTATTTACTATTATGGATTTTATTTAGTTATTACTACTATTTGTTTCTCAAATATGATGGAATAGACTCTCTACAAACCCACCCTTGGCCCTGGTTACTAGTTTGTAGCCTCTAAAATATGAAGAGGTACACATGAGGCCTCATAACAAACCAGATCATAGTACCAATATAGTCTAATTCTAATCGAGGCATTAAAAGTGGTTATCAAAGCTATTTCTTTTCTTGTTATATTACTGTTTTTTATATGGTGGAAATGATTATTTGGAATGTGTCAGAACCATTAATGGATGTCAGACTCATGTGTTGAGAAATCATGTTTCTGTGAGAATTCATTGATTCCAAAGTTATGGGATTGTATTTATGATCTATGATGTTATAGTTTAATATTACATTTACTTCAAGAAATGCACATATTTTGCGAATGTTATGATTTATTGTGGATTTCTGTCTCTGGTCCCACTGGAAGGCGGACAATGATTGATTTTTTGTCTTGGAAAATAATTTTTGGAGGCCTCTCAATCATTATATTTGGCATATTGGAGTCACATGTCATAGGCCTTTTAGTTTTTTATTTTACTGACGATAAAGGGAAATTGTTTAAAGTTAAAATAACTAAATGGTGTTTTTCCATATAGTATTTTGGTGGTATTCTCCTCAATTGATCTATCTTTAATACACTTACTTATAATTGAATGCTATGTGGATCTACATTAAGACATTTAATAGTGAGGTTGATGACTCTGTCCTCATACCCAGGAGGTGCAGCATCCCTAGTTGTATGACAGGGAATAAGATTACCAAATTTTGAACACCTCATAGGGTATTTTTTTCATATGTTTATATATTTAATGTGTTAGTAATATTATTTATAGTGTTTTCCCATATAGATTAAAATTAAATTCTAATTAACTGAAATTTTTTGTGGTTATTTATTTGGGTAACTAATTTCAATGTTAATAGGTACCATGAAATTTCTCATGAACTAGAAATTAAGGATCTATTACCATATAAAAAATACCCAGTGAGTGTTAGTTCATTGAAACATTTTTATTTTCTAATTGTGACCTCTAAGAATAAGGTCTATATGAGGATTCTTAGAGTGGATCAGGCCCTTTTAGTCCTTTTTGATAGTTTTGACCCATATAGGTCAGTGTGACAGTTACCTTCCTTATAGAGGTCTTATCCATTAGAATAGGTTGTTAGACCTAGATACCCTATGAAGAGACATGATTAGTAGGGATTAGTGGGAGACCTATAGGCCCATAGTTTTGACATGGACCCTTATATGTTGACATTCAATTTAATCAAGGAAAGCCTGCATGAGAGAGGTTGTCCTAGGTTTGTGGATGAATTTATAGTAAGATATCCTTGTTATATGATTCATTTGAGACCGATTCATGGTAGGTTCTACAGTATTCCAATAAATTCATGATGGTTCCTTTAGTTTATAATGAAAATATAGGGTTCTTTTTTTTTGAGATGGTTTTTCTGTAGGACTATTCTAGTGCGTAGCCTAGTCAACCACTAGTATCTTGTTTGGTGCTTAGATATCTTAAATGAGGCTATATGGCAGGTAGTCATGGAAAAATTATGGCACAAGTGATATGCCTGATTTTGAATAGAATTTCAACTGGTGAATACATATTAATGAGACTGACATGCTGAGTAGAATGGTCAGCTTGGCATTATGATGGTTGACTCATATGATCATGAGTTGGGTGAAAAAGGTATGAATTAGTTACATGTAGAACTATGTAAATCATAAATCAGTACATGGACATATGAAATCCTAGGACCGATGTTTTCAATACATTTCATGGGAATTGTTTCCCATGATCTGTAGTTAAAAAGACGAATGTACCTCTATGGTAAAGGATATATTGAGGATAAATCAAGAACTTCCAGAAAACTGAACAGTGTTTGGAACTATACTCTCACTATCATGAGACGTGGTATCCAAAGTTGTTTTAGGTAGGTTAATCATGTTGATGTGAGTTTGAAACCAAATTTCTATACATGCCTGGTGATTAAATATTAGTGTAATACATGTGAGAGTAAATGAGGATCTATCATGACATCTTCTAGAGTACAATGAGAGATAATAATCTATACGTAAAAATAATTTTCATTTTTAACTATCCTTCCTGGTTGGAAATGAAAAAAATTGAGGGTGAGATCAAGGAGATATAAGGTATTCCATATGGTGGGGAGTACAACCATGTCCATTTAAGGGTGATGAAGCTCTTTTTTCAGTTGAAATTAGGAATTTTTTGTGGCCTTTGAGATTGATTGCCAGTTTTTTGGATGACGATAAGGGTATTCCAATGGTGGAGAGTGTTAGATCAGTAGTAGAGAAATGTCTTCATTGAAGGAAGAGTTACAGATGTTGTGAAACTTGTTATTGTAATATCAAGATAGAATGTTGTCCAGATGATTAGAATGATATCATTGATACTTTTTTACAACTAAGGATTGTCATGGATGATAAGGTTTATCATGGGGATATTGTAAGGACCAATGTTTTTTCATACTATAATTTTTAGTAGAAATTTGAATTTTTTTCTATAAAAGTCTCATAATGGGTAAAATGGTCATTTTCCCTTAGAAGGTAATTTTTTGATAATTTTTCTAACCACTCCATTGGCCTCGAAATAGGGTTTTTACCCTAGGAAATGACTTTGGTGGAATTATGAGCCATTCAAATTTGCATCGAATATTAATTAATTAATTAATTATTAATTTAATTTCATGTGTTCATTTATCCATATGTTTTGAATGGACCATTAGATTGGTATTTTTTCATGACCATTAATTCCAGAATGAGGTGCTCTTCCTAGGTGGGGCATAAACTCAGATAGGGAATTTGGGCCAGCCTGAACCCCCTTTTCTTTCTCATCTCTTTTTCTTCCTTTTATTGGTTTTATTTGTTCTTTTATATTTCTCCCCTTGGATTATCGTGTATTCTCCTATGGGATTCTCCTTCATGTGACCAATATAGAAAATGGTATAGAGAGAGAGATAGATAGAGAAGAGAGGTTTTACCTTGGAACTTGGGAGGAGTTAGATCATCATGTGGAAACCATGAATCACATAAATGAATGATGTTTCAACATATTACACATAAAGTTAGGCTATTTTATTAACTTTCATAAATACATATATATTTAATTTTTTCTTTTCATAAACCCCAATTATGACTTCTTAGTAAACCTTGAGGGTCTATCTAGGGATTTTGGAGAAAAAGATGGGATTTCAAGCCTATTTGTTGGGTTTCCCATTTGTAAATTCCTATCATATGACATGTAATTCAGGAACACATGTTGTGTGTTCTTCCCATTAAAGAAATATGATATTTTTTATTTCAAATTTCAGTTATTATGTATACACTCTTTTTATTGAGACTCATCCTTGTAGCTGAGTACACTTCCATACATCCTGTGTAGGTGTACATGGTGGTGTAAAGTACACAGCTAGACCCCTGGTGGGATACACACCATATAGAAATACATGACTAGGCTATATACATGGCAAGGATATGTGAGGTACATGGGTAGGTAACCCATGTGGGGTACACACCATTTACATGATAAAAATTCCATGTTATTTGGATTTTACATGCCATGTCTCGTGAGAGTACACACCCAGGTGGCGACTTGGGAGTACGCAACGTGTACTAGGTATACATGTCATGTACTGCCCCCTTCCTAACCCATGGTCAGGGGGGTTATATGTTTATACCCGTTATTTGGAATTGGAATCATTATTATTCCATTTTAATAAAATTTTCACATAGATCAAGATGGTCCTACCCTTGGTATGATTTTAGGGCTCCTGGGAGGCATTTTAGGCCATTTAATTAAATAGATAGGTTCTTCCTATGATAATCGATTTCAACTATCTTATGAGAGTGGTACCTATTATCTGAGCTATGTTATAAGACATCTCTCTAGTCTTGTCTTCATTGAATTTTCCTTTTAGTCCATATAACTATCTTATCATCGACCAAGAGGATCCTGTGTTGGATGTCTCTTTCTTAATACTTTTACTGAGGGTCCCATGTGGGATTCCATAACATAAATGATGAACTAGGGAATCATTGATGTGATCTCTATACCATTTAATATTTCTGGGTACTCCATGTTGGATAAATTTTCCTACAAACTCTACTCTCAAGCTCTCCAAATAGTACACATCTTCTTATATTCTGTTCATATGATCCCATGTAGAACACCTCTATTTACTTGTTTTATGAGGATCCCATGTCAAAATCCTATTTTTAATTACCATTTAAGGATCACATGTAAGATTAATTCATTTAGCTTCACTACAAATGATCCATGGTAAGATGCATTCTCTTATGTGCAGACCATGATGATCCCAATTAAGATTCCTCTTCCGTGTGTTGACATGAGGAACCTAGTGGGTTCCCCAATGTCTTACCAAACCTAATATTGTACATTGATTTTTGGTAGATATTGTTGCGGGTGACACCATAGAACCTATAATAAATTTGTAATCCATTGAGGCAATGATAATAGTGGCAGGATTAGGCACCGACAAACCCTTACTCTTTATTTATGCTTTCAAATGTTTACTATTGATTCAATAATGATTAACAGAGGTAATTATTTGTTTTTGGTGGATGAAACTGATGTGATGTGGTATCTATCTTCGGGATTCACAAACATAATTCCTTAGCTCAGTTTTATTTGATTAATTGGGTACCCAGGTTTCATACTTGAGACACAAATTCAAATCCATATTATTTATATCTTTGAGATACCAACACATATTTTTTGGGGGTCTATCTTATAATCCAATTATATAATTTTTTCTTATTGGAATACATATATATGCTTCCTGGGAGTCATATTTTGAGACTTATATGTTTGTATGTTCTTCACACCCCCTTTGATACTGAGGAGGAAGACTCTTCTCTCATTGATATTTTTTATAATGAGGATTATTCCTCTCTCATCGATGTGTGCTTTAAGGATGATGATTACACTCTCCTCGATTTGGTCATGTAGTCCCAATGATTATGAAATATGGGGATCCATTCACTACTAATATATACCCATGGATGCTTAATATCTTCTGAGAGATAGGTATGATTACACTCTCCCAGATTGATTACTGGATCCCGATGTGGGGCATGGAGATTTACATCATTGATATATATTTACTTGTGGATGAATACTCTCTCCTTAGTGATGGAGTTGATTATGAGCTCTTTAATTAGATACCTATATGGGTAGTAATGATGTCACACCTATGATCTATCCTTATTCATTTCATAGGGGTTAAACCCATTGGTATTATCCAAGTATAAATGTTTTTACTGACTATAGACTGGGATATAAGGAACAATTATTGGATTGGATTTAAACTGTGAGAGTGGAATGAAATCCACATCTATACCATATTTATAAGATTGTTCATGGGTATACGATATGCTTTTTATAGGTATTGGAGGCAATTATGGGTGAACTTAAGGCTACGACATGTATCCCTTTATCGTGACATAACCTACTCAAAGACATCTCTAGTGCTATCTGAAGCACGTATTGACAATTGGATTCACTGACCAATAGATCGACTTAATAATGAATGGATTGAGTGGTATGAAATCCTTGTTAATTCCATTTTTAGAGGTGTTCTAGATTATTGGGATTATAGGCCCAAGAATCAAATTCTATTGATTCATATTATTTCATTCACCTTATTCATGTATATAATTCTTTAGGTGTATATATATATTTATTGTAATATATATATACCCATATAAATATAAATATATATATATAAATGAATTCTCATTGCCCAGTGGACTAGGATCATAGACCCATGGATTAACTATGGTTTCACTTTATTTGATTTATTTTTCTTCCAATAATTATGTCTTAGTTAGGCTGATCATATTACATGAGCATGAACTTATGATAGAAGATGTATAGGTTCATCATAGAGATGACCTATTTAGATTATTTCTCACCCATATACATGAACCTAAGTGTTTGTGAAAATTATATGTCTACTTTTATGGATTATCACACATTCATGGATAGTTTGGGATAAGGACCAGAGTTGTATAAATGATTGGATCTGCTCAAAAAAAATTGTTGACCAGTTTCTGACAATTATTGTATGTATGACATGGTTGTTGAGGAAAATTTATATGATTTCATTTATTATTAGAATATTCTATTTTAGTTATTTACTAATTTTGAGCTCTAATTATTAACTACTATGGATGTTGTTTAGTTATTTCAATTAGTGTTTACTATGATATCATGGCATTATCCCTCCATAGACACACCCAAGGACCTCTCTTGTAGTCCGTAGCCACACTCATATGGAGAGGCGTTCTTGTGGTCTCAAAAAAACAATATCTTAGCACTGATTTAGTAGAATCTGAGAAAGGACATTACAATATTCCTTCGATTCCAAGATAGTTGTAGTATCCCACCCCAGTTTCCACTCAACAGTGACCGAGATAGTGAGCCACAAGACCATAATCATCCCTCATTATACACAAGAGGCTACCGACAAGAGGTGAGGCCCTAGGGTGTGTCTTTAGGAAGACTATTTCCTCATATATCAGGGAGTTCGAAGTAGCAAAAAATATATAATAAATAGTGAAGGAAGAAATAAGAATCATACAATAGAGGAAAAGATATAAATAAACCAATAAATGCAAGTAAAGAAGCGTTAACTGCATAAATAATAGATTTCCATGATGATTATGAACATGTTATTCAAAAATACCAAAATAACCCAAAACTACTACAATAATCATCTCAATCATAGGCTCAGTCCTCTACCACCAAACTAAATCCTAATGTTGTGATTCAATCATGAATCATAAGCCGTACACTTCTGTTCATCAACACCTGCAATCATAAAATCATCTTGGGTAACAATGGAGGCCCAAACTAGGGGTGATATATAATACCATTAGGTTGTCACCCATGATTTATAGGACAATTAAATTCATGAAATAAAAAAATGATAGTGGTGTATTAAATGATTCATGTAAGAAATAATTAAATAAATGAATAACCACTCTTTCCAAGTTAATAATTGGACACCCGACCGATACCACTTGCTTCAGCCTAAGATGGATGAATGAAAGGAGGCCCTTATACATGTTAAAATATGTATAAAATTGCTATAGTAGAAAAAAAAAGATTTAAGGACCCCAACCTTCTTCCTTGGAATGGAGGTCACATTTCCATGACATCGTTCAATCACGATTAAAATATAAATAAGGAACATCACTTATGAACAAGAAATTAGACCATCAATTCCAAGTGTGGATCCCCAAGACCATCGAAGGCAATATATAAGAATCCCATGGGTCACTACAGGTGTCTATGATAGAACTAATTCCACCATGTCCATCCAAGGAAACCCACATTGATATCCCCTGTATCACTCATGGCATAGTGACTCTGAGTCCATACCAAGTATCTCACAGCGGGTACTACGTATCACCCGAGGGATGGCGTATCCATCTTTCCAACTAGTTCCATAGTTAGTTTGTCCCCTAGGGAACCAATGTCACTCATGAGTGTACAGAATCCTCCCAGATAGCCTATATATGGCATCCAATGTATTACTGCAGGTGTATCAAGTGTATCTAACTAAAAAATCCGAGTCCATCCATGACATCCTTAAAAGAGAACTCGTGCTCCCTCCCTTCCCATAGTAGGTGAGTCATAAAAATACAACAACATATCACAATAAAAATAATATATATATATATATATATATAATCACATTTCATCAAATAAAAATCTCAATTCCACCTGATAAACAAGCCAACCAAAATATACCATTAAATCCAAACATTAATGAAATAGGGAAATATGTGCAATGAACTAAGAATCATGTTCTAAATGTAAGGCACATTGTAAGGAAAAATTATTAAGAATTGGAAAAAGGATACAACCATTCTCACAAGGAAATAAGCATAATTAAAACATAAGTGATAAAGAATAAAGCAAAAAATACAAAGCATAAGGCACAAGACCCATGACATGTGGAATAAGGTACAAGTCTATGTAATTTTCCTAAGGGAATAACTCAAATGACTATTATTTACTTCAATTAAATTTATTGATTTATGAACATTTATCTAAGGATAACCACACATAGTGTCAATAAACAAAAATCATGAGAAAAATAGTCCACAATGGTGGGAACACCCAAATTTGTGGCCAATGGAAGGGAAAACACCTCAGATATGGGTTTGTTCATACGATAGGGTCACAATACACATGGTAAACGAATTAAACTAATTTATTTAACATTTTGGAAGCGTCACTGGAATGGTATAATGTGTGGAACAATAATGTGTCATTTAAAAAGTGATGAAACAAATGGTAAATACCATGAACACATACCTTGATGTAGTACTACTCCACTCATCCATTTTCGAGGCTTGAATCAATATAAAACTAGAGAAATTTACAGATTCTCCCAACACACTAAAAATAGGGGAAAATGAGTCACTATTTAAATAAAAAATTGAGGGATGACAAACATGAAATATAAGAGAGGGTAATGATGATCTTATAAAGGGATTTATAACACTTCTGATGGTGATAATTTTGGTTTCTGGATGAAGGAGACAACTCTAACCCTATAGATAGGAGAGGATGATGATTAGAAATAAGGTAGAAAAGAATAACCCCATTAGAGGAGGAGGAAGAAGAAAAGTGGATTACAATCAATAAAGATGGGTAAAATAGTAATTCCATTGACAATTAAAAGGCCACACATTTTGGCCTCACGGTTGGCCAAACTGTGCAAGAACTGTGTGACATAAACTGCTTCTAAGGGACACCCAGACATTGTTAGGTGCACGATTAGACAAACTAGGCATAGACCAGTAAAAATTTGTCTATCCAAGATTTCTGTAACATAGAATGGTCACGTGATTAGGGTCACACAATTTTAGATAAACTATGTATCCCCCATCACCCCACTAACTTCAATTGAACAGTTTTAGGAAACCATGTAGGCTTTGATTCATGATTTCTACTAATTGTATAGCCAATATTTTCTTCCCATTTTGGGGCTCCAGGATCCAAACATTACCCATACACATTATATAACTTATTCACTTATTTAGGAATCATTATAAGGGTTATTCTAAGTAATTAAAATAAAAAATAATTGGTCCATAGTTTTGGGAAATGATGGGATGTTACATCAACATTTGATGCAAATTTACTATTGATAGAATATGTAATGACATTATGCTTCCGTAGAGTGTAGGTGATGTTGAAATAAAATGTCGATAGGTATTCCACAAACTTACATAGATCTAGATTCATGAACTTATAATAAAATAAATAACTCATACCCTTATGGTCATAAAAGACTATAAATGTATCACAAAAAATATAATGCTTCAAACTCTTAAAAAAATTCATAAATATGCCAAGCTTTAAATCATGAGTGGGGAAATTATTCTATTATGATTGAAGCTAAAAAGTCCCATTGGAAAAATCAATATCATCAAAAATTATCACACAACCTAGTCCAAAACTAGAAGCATAACAATATACAATGTACCTCTTACCAGGCTCTACTAACATCAGAACATGAGTTGATGTCAGTATTTCTTTCAACAAAACAAAAGAGAACTAACATTTCCTATCCTAGATTAACCTCTCCCCCATCATGGTAATATTAGTCAATGGTGATTCCAACATAAAAAAAATACTTGATGAACTGTATATAGTATCCAATAAGACCAAGGAAACTTAGAATCTCAAATTTGTTTGATGGATCCTTCCATGAATAGATAAAATGTAACTTCTCAAGATAAACTGATAATCCATGTTTAGAAATCATGGTCCCCAAGAAAATAACTTATTAGATCCATATAATAAAATTCAAAATATTTCTATAAATATGATGATCCTTCAAGGATTCCAAATATAGATTCATATGTTTCTCATTCTCAGGCTTAGATTATGAGTAAAGCAGAATATCATACATAAACATGATGAAAATGGTGTTGATATATTGATGGAATATTCTATTCATCAGATCTGTAAAAACTACAGGAGTATTAATTGGACCAAATAGTATCACAAGATACAATAATTTCCACACAATCTCCTAAAATCCATATCCAGTATATCAAACTCCCGAACCCTAATCTAATGTTAACACAATCGAAGATAGAACATAAAAATCTATATTTCCTCATTAACTAATAAAAAAATTCATCTATGTGGGGAAAAGGATACTTATTCTTAACTATCATTAGGTTCATATTCTGATATTACACACATAATCGAAGTGAACCATCTACCTTCCTAGAAATGATCACTACGGATTGCCATGAAAAAACACCAGGGAATGTAAAAAAATTCTCTATCAAATCATCAAACTGGATATTGAGATATTTCAGATCCACTTGATCTATACAATAAGAGGGTATTGATATTGAATTCATACCTATCACCAAATCGATCATTATCTCCACATCCATCTCTGGAATAATACCATAGAAGTCAACTAGGAAAACATTAGAGAAGTATAAAACAAACATGGGAAGATTAAGAACCAATAAAAGATGTTAGTATCAACTGAAATAATAGAAACAAAACTCCTGGGATCATAGAGGAAAGTTCATACACAACTGAACTCATATTCCACTCACCCTAAAACATATGATATATTACATTAAAATCAGGAATGAGAAACACTGATAATAAAAATCAACCTCATCAGGATGTTAGAAAAGCCAATCCATCCTGATGATGATTTCAAATAGGTCTAGATTGAGAAAAATGAAGTACTAGGCTAACTCCACATCATCTATCGAAAGAGAAAATGGTGGACAATGAAACCCCATCTGTCTCCTATTCGAAATAGGTGTTTCTTACTCTAGGAAAAATGAAATTATCCCTATGGGATGATTTAAAAGGTCCCAAAAATTGGAAGTTATAAATGAGTAGGTGCTTCCAGTATCCAATAAAGAAGTCTCTATATAGGATGCAACAAAGATGGTACCCCTCACTGTCACCGGACTCGCATCATCCTCCACCAAAAAACACATCCTATGTTTAAAGGTGATCCCAAGTCGCTTGGCTAGTTCCCCAGAGAATTTGATGATTTTGACTATGATATAGTAATATTTGAGGTTGATGATCACATACCATAATGATATGTTGATATATAAGGAAAGAATCACTATAGATGACCATAATAGCCACAACCAGTGAACATATTTATAGTCACAGAATAAGAACCTCAACTCTGACTGACCTTGACACAATAGTAAATTTATTTTTCTCCCACTACGGATTTTAACTAATTGTTTAGAGGAGCCCTTCCACTGAGAACCACCACATCTTCTCATACAGTGTTCATGGAACATCACCTTATTTCCTAGCGTGCCAATAAATTAACCATTGAGTGGAATAGTATGGGATGAAAATCCAATATTGAATGTCACATTCATGTCTTCCATTATTTTCATTTATACCATCTCTTCATAGGTTGAAATATTCATTATAAATACCTATAATATGATATCCTATTGAAAACCCCATAGGTACTTCTAAGCTTTCAGTTGATCGTTCTTCACTACCTCTAGATAAAAAAGAACCAGCTTAGTGAATTGATTAGTGTACTCTGAAAAAAATTATCTCTTTGTTGAAAATAGACAAAATCCATATAATTTTTCTTCATCAGTGACTCGAGATAAATATTATAGAAGAATAGGGACTTTAAATTCTTGCAGTACAATCCCAAATGCCTATCTTTCAACATAACCAAATCCCACCTTCTCCTACGAGGAACCTCAAGTATAAATGTTTAATATTTCATCTTGATATTTTTATGTGTATCCAGAAAGTTGAAGATTTGATCAATTTTATCTAGTTAATCCTCTTCCTTTATAGGTTCAATCCTACCATTAAGGGATGGTGGATTTTTGCGTAAGAACTCATGAGATTGATCCCTTTCTTCTCCATCTCTAGGATGTAGCTCCAAAACTATGTTATAGACATTAATTACATTTTATTCTCTATAATTAACTTCATTTGTGATAGCCTCTATATGTTTCTAGTCCAAATTTGGATTCCCATGAGGAGAATTTTTTCACCCTACTATAGAACTCGATGAAGGCATCTTAGAGGCATAAAAATGAAAAAATTAAGAAGAAATGATAATACAATACCATAATATCAATTAAAACTATATAACTATAAGTAAAAAAAAATTGAAGATCAAGAATTAATCACAGGAGACACACATACCAACATTCCATGATAACTTGAGTCTCATCACGATAATAGTTGGACATGCACTTACCGCCACCTACCTCTCAATATCTTAAAATAAAATTTGTGTGCTGCTAAACAACCCAGAACAAGGAATCCTGATTACAAACATCCTCTGATACAAATTTGTAACAAAATGATATATGAAATCCTAAAAAATGGCACCAGAACCAATCTGTCACATTCCCGAAAAGCATTCTTGGTCCCCACGGGCTGGTGACTAGCACCCAAGCATGAAATACAACTAGAAGGAATGATTTCATGCAACCTGAATTAGATGAAATGGGATAAATATATACATAGTATAAATAAAAAGAGGAAAATTCCCATAATAAATATATATGACATAATTGAAATAAGATTGCTGATGAAATTAAACTAAATTTTGTAATAAAAATCCAAATGGAAAATTCAAATAAAAAAGGACAAGTAAAAAAATCTATTCTATGTGATAATTGAAAGTACCATGTATGAGTATTTTATCACTAAGAGGGGGAGGGTGTGAATCAGTGATACACTTTTTCGTTTATGTTTATTTTCAATTTAAATAACCTTCACCTCCTATTAATGATTTTAATTCCCCACTTAGAAACAAATCAACACACATCCAAATTAACACAATGATTTACAAGGATTACTATTCAATAAGAATAGTGATGTCCTTGGAATGGTTTGGAAATGATCCAATACTATACAATACACAAGAAATCAATCCTTGTATTACAACAAGTGGGATGTATCCTTTAACATGTGTAGTACTATGAAATAATACTAATAGTGAATATGATCCCTCTTAGCACATATTGACAATTCATTTTTTATAACATCTCATGTTACTTGTGCTTATTTTAAATTCCCCAAATGTATTCAATTTTAAAACAATTATTCTTTGCTTTACCTAGAAGATAGTTAAGAACCTATTAGACTATGTAAAATAATCTATCCAATTACCACAAGTATGATGCTCCCAGTTTGATTCTTCTCGGTCTGATATTTCAATTGAATATAATATAATTGAATAGGAACAACTCTAATACTTTCATACAATAGTCAAGAATAATAGAATCAAAACCACTTCCAAACATGTATGTAATAGTCAATACAAATAGAATCGAAACCACTTCAAAAAATTTTGGTAATAGTCATGAAAAATAGAATTAGAACCACTTCAAAACCTCTTATTATATCTCTAAAACCCGAAGATTTTATCTCATATGATATGAACAGTGCTCACTTTAAAAAATTACAAAGTACATCCTCCTTTTATTGGGGACAATTAAAGGGAATCCGAATGATTTTCCCCCTCAATAATTTTTTTTCCAAATTTGATTTCCCCCCCTGAAATCATGGGATACGTTATGAAATCGTCAATGTTTCCTTAATATTCTCAAATCATCTCCAAAATTCACCTCAATATTCAGATATTTTGTTTTTATCTCCATGACCATTTATTGTTCTAGAAAACCCAAATAAATTTTCCTTTAGAAAAACAAAAATGTGGGTACTATTGTTGAGTATGACTGTTTCGGGTTATGATGGTCTTTAATCATCACCATCTCTTTTCTATCACTTTGACCTATGAGTTTGATGTAAAAAAAAGTCATTACCCTATCAGCATTATAAAAATTATCTATTCAATTTCTCTTTCCATCGACATGACTCTTTCCTCTTTTCTATTAGCATGACTATTTCCATCAGCATGACTTTTCCCTCGGCATGACTATGATTCCGATGAAAAAAAAATTCATTACCATGTCATCATGACTTGAATCATCTCTTCTTTAATCGGCATGACTATTAAATCAACCCGACATTGATTCTGATACAATAAAAAGTCATTACCATGTCGGCATAAAATGTGTCATCTCTTCTTTCATAGGCATGATTATTCCATCGTCACGACTATTCCATCGGAAAAAATTTGACTCTAATACCAAAAAAAGGCATTACCATGTCAACTTGACATGCATCATTAATTTTTTTATCGAAATGACTATTCCATCAGCCCGATATTGAGTATGATAAAAAACTTCATTACCATGTCGACATGACATGCATCATCTCTTATTTCAAAGATATGACTATTCCATCAGCCTGGCTTTGAGTCCGATATAAAACAAAGGGAATAATGTGTTGACATGACTTGAATCATCTATTCTTTCATCAGAATGACTATTCCATCAACCTAACTATTTCCATGGTCTTCACTATTCATATATTTTTAATAGTTACCACCATTCACAGATTTTCAATAGTCATCACCAATCACAGATTTTTAAAAGTCACCACTATTCACAGATTTTCAATAGTCACCACCTTTCACAAATTTTCAATAGTCACCACCATTAACAACTTCTCAATAGTCACCACCATTCAAAACATTTCAATATTCACCACCATTCATAGCTTTTCAATAGTCACCACAAAATTTTCTTTCATCCTCCTTTTATTAATGATGAATAATAATTTTTACCACTTTTTATTTATGAGAATTCAAAAATAGAAAAACATTCACACATTTCACATTGTAAAGTATCAAAAATTTATATTCATTCTAGTTTCTTTCTTTTATTCTCATAACAAGGGAGATTTTTTTGAAAATTGGACATTGATTATTTTCAATACAAAAACCCAATTTTTTTTTGCCAAAACAATGTGAAGTGATTTATTTCTTCAAAGGAAACCTTGAAAACAAAAGACAACTCTTGAAACCTTCATCACCTTTATTATCACCTTGGTCCCAACAATCTCCCCCTTTTCATTTTGATGTCAACCAAGTTTCATAAATCTTTGAACTTTATAACCTCAAGAAATAGATTGCATATCAACAATTCTAAGCCTCTGTGAGAAAAATCATTGTAGGAAACAAGAATCATTAATAGAAAACCCATTCTATCAAAAAAAAAAAGTGATCATGAAAACCTCTTTCTATTCTTCATTCTTTCTGGAAACCAAATTAATTTCTTTTCCAACAACCACTCCATCAAACAAATAGAATAGTTTAATCACAAAACAATGGTGAATTAATAGCTTACCCACAACTCTCTAATTTATGAAATACATTTATGAAACAAAAAAATATTCCTCTTGAAAAAAAATCCAAAGGTAAGAAAAGAGAGGGGAAAAATACACATACCTCAACCTTGAAGAGAAAGAGGTTGGACACCCTTCTTCAACCTCATTTTTTAAAATGTTTCCTTCGGTAATGGTTTTGTGATAACATCAAAAACATGTTCCAATGATGGAAGATACTCAAGCTTCAATTCATGATTCTATACATTCTCTTTGATGAAATGATATTTGATATCAATATGTTTCAAACGAACAATGTTTCATAGGATTATTGGTTAGATTTTTTGTACATTGATTGCCAAAACCCAAGAGAAAGGGTAACTTCAATTCTATAAGTAAATATTCCAATTGTGTTTTCATACACATAAGTTGAGTAGAACCTTGAGTAGGAGATACATACTTAGATTTGTCCATACTGAGAGTAACTGATTTTTTTTTCTTTGAATGCCAACTAACAAAATTCTTTCCTCGAAAGAATACCCCATAAGATATTGATTTCCTAACATCCACATTTCCTTCCAAATATACATGTGAATAACAAAAAAATTCAATTTAATTTGAGATATAATATTTGATTCCAATGTTTTTTTACTTTAATGTATCGGAGAATACCTTTTCCTAAAATTAAATGTGATTCTTTTCGAGCACTTTGAAATCTTGCACATAAGGTAAAACATACACAATGTAGGGTCATGAGGAAGTCAAATAAAATAGTCTTCTAATCATCTTCTTATTTTATTTTGGATCCACTTCTTTTCAATCTACATTTTTACTCATCTTTTTTCCCACTAAAATTGGTATGGAAGCAGGTTTTGAGTTTTTCAGGCTGAACATATTGAGATGTTCCTTAGCATACTTTTCTTGGGAGAGAAAAATATATTCATTCTTTTGAACAATTCTAAATCCAAGGAATTATTTCATTTCCCTTAGTATGGACATTTAAAATACATTCTTCATTTATTCAGAAAATCTTTCATAGCTTCCTTCATCATTCCCAACAAAGATTATATCATCAACATAAACAATTAAAATGAAATAATTCTATTGACATTCTCTAATATACAAATTTCTATATACTCTTACTTTATTTAAGTTCATCTTTCTTATGCAAGTATCTAATTAGGAATACCATGCCCTCAGATCTTGTTTTAGCCCATACAAGGCTTTCTCTGCTCTTTACTAATAACATTTATTTTTTATAACAACAAAGCCACAAGGTTGTTAAATATAAAACTTTTATTCAAGATCACATTTTAGGAAGGTAGATTTAACATCCATTTGAAAGATCGTGTAGTCTTGTTGTGCAGCAATAACAAGAAAGATTATGATTGGTTCAAGTATTTCCACCGGAGAAAAGGTTTCATCAAAATTAATACCATTAATCTATGAGTAGCCTTTACAAAACAATCTTTCTTTGTTTCTTATAACTCCAACTTTTTCATTTATCTTATTCTAAAAATCCCATTTTTCCAATGATGTTTTTGTTTTCAGGCTTGGGTATGAGTTCCCATGTATTATTCTTTTCAATCGGATCCTATTCTTCATTTATGGCTTAAACCCATTCTATATGCTCAAAAGCTTCTTTCACATCATTTGGTTCCCCTTTTGAATACAAAGAAGTATGTGTAATAGAATTTTTTGTTCTTATTGTTTGAACCTTTTTATTTTTATCACCAATTATATTTTGTACTTTGACATGTTTCCTCAGACTTGCATAATATTTTATATTGTATTCCTCATCACTCAAAATAGATGTGTCTGATTATTAAACTTCATTAGGATTAAAATCATTTGTATACATATCAGAATTAACTCATTCAACTTTCTTAACTTCATTGTCTTCCTGAACAAGTTTATGTTTCTCAGATACTTCAATCACTTTTACATCAACTAAATCAAAAATTATTTTTGTTGATTTTTTAAGCATATTTACCCTCTTACTTATGTAGAATACCCAATAATGATTCCATCCTTAACTTTCTTCTCAATCTTACCACAGTTTTCACCATTATTTTTTATAATACAAGGACTCAAAAAAAAAACTCAAAAGTTCTTCAAACTTGTACTTTTTCTGTAAAAAAAGTCACAAGGAGTCATACCTGATAGCATCTTATAGAAAAAATTGTTCTGAATATAAACAATAGTACTCATGGCTTTCCTTGAAAAAGTAATGAGAAAGGACATGCTTAAGTAACATGGTTCTTCCCATTTCCAATAGGCTTCTATTATTTAATTCAGCAATCCCATTTGTTGGGGAGTGTATGGAGAGCTATACTAATATAAAATTCCATGTGTCTCATGATTGTCATCAAACTCGTTACTTCTGTATTCACCACCTTTATCAGTTCTCAACTTCATTACAGAATACTCATATTAATTCTCATCTTTTCTTTTGAAACTTTTAACCATTTTCAAAGCATCTGATTTTTGTTTAATATACAGAGCACAAGTAATACAAGTAGAATCACCAATGAATATAATGAAATACTTATCTCCATGTGTTGATTATTTTCCCATTGGACCACATATATCAAAATAGATCTACTCCAGGGGTTGTTTGTACAAATATCAACTTTCTTATGATTTTTTTTAATTTTTTCCTTTCTAGAAGATTGTGCAACACCAATATCTTCTTCTTGTAAAATCAGGAATGTCTCGAACACTGTCTCTTTTATATAACTTGATCACATTTCATTGACACATATATCCAAGCCTTTTATGCAATAACTAATTCTCTTCCACTATACTCATGTAACAAGAGTTCTGTGAGTCACCAACCTAAAAAAATTTCCTTTTGTATGTATGCCTATTGTAATAATCTTTCCATATTCTTCACTCTTTATAACAAATCCATCATTATTGAAGAAAACCGTGTTATTCTCATCACACAATTGTGAGACACATAGCATGTTGTGTTTCATCCGAATTAAATACAATTTTTTCTTAGATTTCATATTTTCTTTTCAAATAATGGGTGACCCAACACCTTTGATTTTCAACGATTCATCAATTCCAAATGTCACTGTGCATTATTTATAATATTTCAAACCCTTAAAAAATTTCATGTATCCTGTCATATATGGAGAACATCTACTATCAAGTACACATGGTCTTTCTCCTTTCATGGAATTTAATGCAGTTTCAAATAAAGTCCATTTTCACCACTATTTTCATTATTCACCATCGGATTTTGAGAATTGAGAATCTTCTGCTGAGTTGGTAACAAAACAAGATATCCTTTTTCAAGGTGTCCAAGTTATTAACATCTTTCACAAATAGTTTCCAAAGGTTGGAACTTATTTACAATCTTCACTTCATTCTTCCCAGATTTAATCAAGGAAACCTTCTCATTTTTCTTTCCTCAAGGAAATTGACTCCCCCTCAATCTCTTCATTCAAAAAATTGTGGGAAAATGTAAATGTTGTTGATTAAACCAACACATATTTGTTGTGTTCCCAAATCCACCACAGTACTAGCAATACCCATAGAAAGAGTATTTTCATCTGAAGCTTCTATACTGATCAGGATCATGAATATGTTTCTTGGCCACTTTATTTCCTGAGCAACAAAACTTTCTATAATCAAAAAAGTTATTATTATTCTTTTCTACTTTATTGGATTTAGAAGTATTTGAAACTTTCCCAGATTTAGATTGTTTCAAACCATTTTTTGATTTAGGTTTCCATAAGACATCGGAAATTTCAGAATTCTTCTTTGCAGAAACAACTTCATTCTTAATATCACCCCTTTCAAGGTATCTTTTACTGAACCTTATCAAGTTTGTCATTACGAGAACATTCACCAACTACAGTGAAAGATATTTGGAATCATAGACTTTTATTTTTAGCTTCTCAGTTTTTTTGTTGGACAAGTTCCAACTCTTCTTCTTTTTTCCTTAATCTTCACTTCCAAATGCACATTTCAATTCTATTTATCTTCAAAATACTTCTTCAAATAACCAATCTCTTAAATCGGCTTTTACTTCTCACCAGAAAAACATTCATGGTTGATTAAGTATTCATCTTTAAACTTTTAGTTTTGGTTTTCAAGTCTTCTGGTTTTTCTCAGACATTCTTTCAACTCTTCTTTCAAATGAATTTCATGCTGAGTTTCTTATTCTTCAGAACTACGGATTCTGAATTATTTATCATTCCCTTTTTCAATAAAAGTATTTTCATTACCATAATCAGTGAATTTTTCAGATTCATCATCACTCTCTTCTTATTATTCTTCATCTTTGGAAAAGAAACTTCTTCCTTTTTATTTGAATATTTTTTTATTTTTCTTTTTCTCCCATTTTCATCCATGATATTCTTGTATTTATTTCTTCAATATCGCTCTCCTCTTCTTTATATCTTTGAGGAAAATTAGCTGGAAAGTGACCAAAACCTCCACATTCAAAAAATTTCAAGGGAAGTTTCCCACCATATTTCCCTATATCGATTTTCATATGGTTAGAAAATAACGATAGAATTTCATTTTTATTTTTACATACATAATTTTCAGAGTCCAAGTCACCGTCTTCATCTTCAATAACAATATTATTTGAATTTTATTTCTTCCCAGCCTTGAAATAAATTTCTCTATTAACATTTTTTTCTCTTTATATCATTATATATTCATATTTCATAAGTGATAAGAGTGTTATGTAGATCTTCAAGAGATAATGTTTCATGATCTCTATCTTCCAATGAAGAAACGTTTTCATCGAATTTGTCAGGTAGGATTCTCAAAATATTTTCAACAACTGTAGAGTGTTTCATCTGTTCACCAAAACATCTGATTTTACTTACTATGTCATTATCCTTGGTAAGGAATTCCCCAACATATTCATGCTAACCCATCTTCAAATCTTCATACTTCAATCTCTATATTTGTATCTTTTTCCATCTTCACCCTTGTATTTCCTTCGTATATGTTTTTTAATTTATCCCATATAACTTAATCTATTAAGACATCTTTAACTCTCTTGAATTAATTTTCAGAAAGTGATGATAATATAAAATTCTTTTCCCTTCCATAATTCTGAAGAAACTTATTGTCAATAAGTGCAAGTGGAGCACTATCATCAATGGGATGAAATAAAACTATAACAGCTTCAAGAACATCATAACTGATTGAAATAAGATATTGCAGTATTCTATCTTTATAGATATAATTGTTATTTCAATCAATGACTAGAATACCATTAATGTGCACATAGTTCACATTCTCCATCAGCAAATAATAGTGAATGAAACCTCCTCTAATACTAATTTAAAGTGCTCAGTTGGAGTATTGTGTCACTGAAAGGGGGAGGGGTGAATCAGTGATAATATTTTCCTTTTATGTTTCTTTTCAATTGAAAGAACCTCTACCTCCTATTATAGATTTTAATTCCTTACTGAGAAATAAATGCACACAAATCCAAAGGAACACAAAGATTTACATGGTTCACTATTCAATAAGAATAGATACATCCATGTTATGGTTTGGAAATGATCCAATACAATACAATCTACTAGAAATAAATCCTTGGATTGCAATGAGTAAGATGTACCCTTTCACTCGTGTAGCACTATGAAACAATAAAACTAGTTTATGAGCACCCTCTTAGAAAAATAGGGTAATAAAATTGTTCTGTAAAATGTTATGCTACATGTGCTTCATTTCAATTCAGCAATTGTATCAAATTATAAAACAATTCTTCTTTTCCTTACCCAGAAGAAAGGTAACAACCTCTTGGACAATTTAAAACAATCTGTTTGATTACCCTGAGTATGATGCTCCCAGTCTTATTATTCTTGGTCTGATCTTTCAATTGAATACAACATAATATAATCAGCACCACTCTGATACTTTCATACAATAGTCAAGACTAATAGAATCATCACCACATAAAAACATGTATGTAATAGTCAAGAAAAATATAATTGAAACCACATAAAAACATGTATAGAATAGTCATAAAAAATAGAATCAACACCACTTCAAAACCTCTTCATCCCTCCTTAAAACCCAGAGCTTCTCTCTCCTTTGTTGTGAACAGTTCTCATTGTCAGAAAGAACAAATTACCTCCTCTTTTTATAGGTGACAATTGGAGGGAAAAAAATGTTTTTCCTTTCACTCAAATTTTCCCAAATTTGAATTCCCCCTGAAATTATGACATACATTTTTTACTTCGTCAATGTTTCTCGAAGATTCTCAAATATTCTACAAACTACATCTCATTCTTTATCTATTTCATTTGTATCACCATTCCCATTTCTTATTCAAGAAACCCCAAAAAAATCTTTTAGAAAACTAGAAATGTGGGTACTATTGTTGAGTATGATTGTTTCTTGGTACGATGGTCTTTAATCAGAACCATCTCTTTTCTTTAACTTTCACCCATGAATCCCATTTAAAACAAAGTAATTACCCCTTTGGCATCACATGCATCATCTCTTCACTTTCTCTTTCCATCAGCACATGTATTTCCACCTTTTTATCAACACGACTATTTCCACAAGCACGATTATGAGTCTGATGTAAAACAAAGTCATTACCATGTCGGTATGATAGGAATCTCCTCTTATATCATTGGAATGACTATTCCTTAGACATAACTATTCCATCAGCCTGACTTTGAGTTCGATACAAAACAATTTCATTTAAATTTCGACATGACATGAATAATCTCTTCTTTCATTGGCTTTACTATTCCATCAGCATGACTATTCCATCGGCCTGACACTGAGTATGATAAAAAACAAAGTCATTACCCTATCGGCGTGAAATGAATTATCTCTTATTTAATCGACATGACAACTCCATTGGCATGACTATTCCATCGGTCTGACTTTGTGTCTGATAAACAAATTGAATACTATGTCAGTATGAAATGTATCATCTCTTCTTTCATTGGCATGACTCTACCATCGGCATGACTATTCTCATCATCATCACCATTCATAGTTTTTCAATAGTCACCACCATTCACATATTTTCAATAGTCACCACCATTCACAGATTTTCAATCTTCATCGACATTCACAATATTTCAATTGTCACCACCATTCATAGATTTTCAATAGTCACCACCATTCACAACTTTTCAATATTCACCACCATTCACAGCATTTCAATAGTCACCCCCACTTTTTCTTTCCTCTTCCTTTTATCAAGCTTGCATCAAATGTTGTACCACTTTTGATTTATGAGAATTCCAAAACAGAAAAGCATTATCTCATTTCAAAATGGAAATTATAACAACTTTCCATTCATTCTAGTTTCTTTGTTTCCTTCTCATGCCAAGGGAATTTTTTTTAAAACACGTGTCTGATTATTTTCCAAATAAAAACACCAAATAATTATTTCCAAAACAAGTTGAAGTGATTTACTTTTTTTAAAACCAACATTGCAAACAAAAGGAAACTCTTAAAACCTTTATCATCTTTATCATCAGCTTAATCCCAACAATAATGTGTTAAATATACCTTCTTATAACATCCCAATACCTATACTTTGCTAACAAAAACATCACTACCTCACTATGATAAATTTCCTTTTCTTGCATCAAAATACAAAACCATATCTACACACCAATAAAGGCATGTGTAGGGTGTGAGATAAATAGGCTATGTAAGATCCCAACCAAGTGTTCCATATCAATTCTATATACAAACAATCTAAATAAGCACATTTTATGGAAAGCATGGCATGAAATATAATAAGTAATTTATATCAAAATCATGGTAAATATTTCAATTTTTTCACATTTTCAAACGCAAGATATGAGAAAAGGTATCAAATACTAATTTCAATAATCATTAATCAAACAATAAGATGGTATGTCCAAGAAAAAACAATAAAAATCCATATAATAATGGAAAAAAGCCAATAATTCACAATAGGCCAGACTAACAGATTACTAATACCACAATCAATGATTAGTGTGCACTCAATCCCCATGAACAATAGGCCTATGGTGTAGTGGAACACCCCATGAATATGATGGGGAGGAGCAGTTCCATGTAGTGAGTATCGGTTGTATGTAATGTTTGAGGCCTACGGGAAATGAATTCCTGTAAGGCCTATGGGACATGTAATACTTATGCTTATGTGCCTTGTAAGGGTTCCACCTCACCCCTTGAAAGGTGGATTATCAAAATAAAAAATAAAAAAATAAATTCCTGGAGGCCATTGGATGGATAGAGTGACCACCCCATGATGTTGATATCAAGTCCATAGGACAATAATCTTAGGGAACAGAGGAACACCCCCTGATATTAAAATGGATGAATGTTATAAGCTACACCTTCCACCTAAGTACCCATGGCCTAACATTTTCTACATTTCCTAAATCATTTTAATGGCATTTTTACAATAGATTTAATAAAACCAAATTTTTTTCCAAAACTACTTTAATCACATATTTCAAAATGATTTGATGAAACCCATTTTCCCTTACCAGAATAAATGGAATACCATATTTTATAGAAAATACATTTATGAACACAAATATATAATTCTAATTTATCAATAAATAAATTTAATAATGAGGAATAATTATTGTTCATTCAAAAAAAGAAATATATGTAACCTCCTCCTTAAAATTGGGTTGCGCATGACTACAACAGGATCCACCAACATCTAAAGTAATGAAAATACAAAAACAGAGGCACTAGAATGGATTTAGAAATATTAGATTCATATTCCACAATAAAATTAATATCCAAGATGACAAATCACAACATACTCAAAAGAAAATTCACATACTGAACTACACCAACAAAGGACCGACACTAGAATACGATCACACAGTAGATATTGACATAACAACCAAGAATCATCAACATGTGGTCAACATGACATGATTTCTGATCTTCAAACATAGATAATGCAGCTTTTGTGACCAATGGAAATGCCTAAACTAAATGGCCTCCTACCAGGGATAAGTTAATAAACTTCCATAGATATTTAACATCAAATGAAGTGATCCCAAAAGAACTTAGATCACCCAAATCAATTGGAATAGTACATAGGGTTTGAATCAATGATGATGAACCATTTTAGATGAGTTATCAGAATACAATGCATAAAACCAGTATGTTTATAATGTTTTATGTCATGAATCCATGATTCATGATGTAAATTCCACAAGATGAATGTATTCTGACGAGAAGTGCCACCTCAAGTTAAAAATTCTTGGTCGATGAATTCATTAACTGAATTCAGTTCATAAACTAAATTATTTCACACTTTGATATGATTTTTCAAATAATTCCCACTACATAATCATTCCTAATATAGAACTCATTGAATCATCCCAGCAACATATTTACATTGTGAACCATATTCATGGTGTGAATGTTCCTTTCAATAATCATATTTCCTAGGTTCTGTAAGAATTTACCAAACCAAATCCAAATCCCTCTATATATAAAATAACACTCTTAAAAAAGAAAAATATTCTTCCTTATACTAGATCATACAATGTTTGTGTTGTGGTATTTATTGACATAAGGTATATATACATTGGTATAATATATATTTTTCTATAAAAATGATATTTTTGTATGTATGATAGACACAACCTCACAGTATAAATAATAATTCAACATAAAATATATAATGCATGAGATCAATTAGAAAAACATATTTGATAAGATTTAAGATACATATGGAATATGTAATCAATAAAATAATATATCCAATGATGGTATTTCTATTCTATTATATAATATTAAAACAATTAATACACCAAATCATTTCAATAAAAAAGTGTAATCAATAAAAAGAAATGGTAGTTGAGTTTTCTATTAATGAATTAAATCATGAGAGGCTATAGACATAGGATTGTATTGTTTTTCATATATTATTAGATATACAAATTTATTTAAATGAAATTATAATTATTATATAGGATCCATAAAATTTGGTTATCAAGGATTATTAAAAATGAAAGGAATTAGAATGTATATTTTAGAGGGAAATTTATATAAAATAATGTTCTCTTTTGATGGATTAATACATAATTTATTGAGTTTTTCTCAATTTCTAGTCAATGGAAGTTAATTAATGTTCCAAAATAATATATGTGACATTAAAATATTGAAATATGGAATATTAATAATGATAGTTTAGTGAAAAATGAAAAGATTATTTAAATAAATGATGAAAATAATTATTTCCACTAGATAATTAATAATAAAAATTAATTATTGTATTAAAGACTTATCCAAATAGGTCAAAAAACATGAGAATATATATTAATTATGAAAAAAATTTAAACATCCTACATAATTGAAATGATATTTTTTTTCATGTGAAACATGTCAAAATGAATTAATGTTGAATAAAATAAATAATCTTGTGAATATCGGTTCAAAGAGGCCACTTGAATTTGTTAATTTAGATGAGCATGTGCCTAAGAAGAAAAAATAAGAAAAATCATATAATTAATTTATAATTTTTTTATTGTTTATAGTCATACTGTTTGTGTTATTTTTATATTGATTAAATTATTACATTTAAAAATGTTTAAGAATATTAGATTTCAATAAAGAAGAAACCATGTTATATTATCAAGAAAATACGATCAGATAATTAGAATAAAAAAAACCGGTAAAATTTTTTAAAAGAAGAGATTAACGAATCAATATAATGTAATTTTGGTTGATATTTGGAGAACAATGGTACCACAATGTAGAAATTTAAAAGGAAAATTGATATATGATGTAATAATGAAGATGTATTTTCCAAATAAGTGTCCTCTATGACCTAATTCTTCTAACATGCTTTATGATTTATTGTAAAGAAAAAAATGGCATTAATGTAAAGGTGTTAGGATGACCTTGTATAATCAAAATTAAATGAAAATATATAGTCAAATTTGATGAAGGATTCCAGTAGTGTATTTTTATTTTGTGAATAACAAAAAAATAATTGTTTTATAATAACAGGACTCTTAAAAAGATTTTAAAAATATTTAATGTTATCATATTGATGGTTTTTTCTACAAAAATAATATTAATGTAGTTTAAAGATAATATTAAAGAGGTTTATAATGAATGTACAATGGAAAAAAGTATATCAATATTAGTTTTTTATGAAATAAATTATTGAATGGTATATTTTTAGATGAAAAGTGAGGAAGGATTTATTTTATAAAATGTTATAGTGTATTTCCAGATTAGAAACAAATATCTTGAAAATATAAATAAGAATAGTATCCCAATGAGATTTAACATTATGGATTTGGATAACCACTACTCATACAAGTATACTCTCTGAAATGATGTTATAGTTTGTGAAGGAAACTCATAATATGAAGAGTGGATTACTTTCATAAATGATGAGTTGAATCAAATAAATAAATATAACATTTGGTGACCCCATTAAGAGGTCAATATTAGGTCCAATGTTTTACTCACCTATTTTTTACAAATTATATACTATTGTTTTTTATTATAAAATAAATGGAAATCAAAATATTTGAATGTGATTATGAGATATTATGAATGATGATGTGGGCAGAAGATGAATTCCATTAAGATAAATGTCTATGTGTCAAGAAGTTTAGTGGATAAGTGATAATAATTTATTAGAGAATGGATTATTTTATCCATGAAGAGTTTCCCTATAGAGTATTTGGGTGAAACCACATCCACACTTTGATTTAGATTAATTATTTTAATGGGTTGGTGGAAAAATCCCCAAGTTACTTACTTAACTAGAAAATCTCTTTATATATTTTTTAGGTAAAATAACTCTCATAATAACATGATAAATTCTATTCATATAAAAATATATTTGGTCCTAAAAGTAACAAAGGAGGTTATAATATGTAAAGAAAATAATATTTCCATCTTCTTATGGGATGTGCACTCAGAAAGGAGTTATCATTTGGTTACCTAGAAGTGACTGTAGAAGAGAATGAATGTTGGTGGAATCAACATCAATGGATTGAATGATTATATTTATTCTATATAGAAAAAATTATCATCGGATTACATTATAGTAAATTCAATATGGGATTTTTATACTAGAGATAAATATGGAATTACAATAAATGAAATATGTAATATTAACCCCATGCATTATATTTCTAGTGTCACCTCCAAGGACATCTGTGTACCTTAATATAGAAATACCAATTTATTAATGGGAGGTGAGAAAATATCATATATAAGTATAACTATATTAGTGAATATATTTTTTTGATAGTTTTCCAAGAACAAATATGAGTTTTAAAATAGTAGATAACAATCATAACTTCAATGACATAGTTATGGATGTACGCCAAAAGAATTTGCTCAAAAACAACCAGCTTTTAGATGAAGATGAATAATGTGACTCATCCCATATGACATCAATTATATTTTATATGATGTATTGTTACATCATAAATTTTTTTAGGTATGAGAGCTATGATAAAATGCGATTTGGTGGGATCATACCAACAAAGGGGATATTCATGATTTGGTCCACCCACTAATGTGAATCACCTATATTTCATCTAAATTATTGTGTTTCACTAAATTTTTGGTGATTAATGAGAGGTATATTTTTATTAAAGCATCATTGTACAAATTTACCAAGAACTTTCTCAGTATCCATATGGGTATAAATCCTGAATTGGTGTCTTTTGATCACTTTCTTTAAATATTTTTCTTAATGTAGAGTTATTTTCATACAATGGTAAAATTCACAACATATGCTTCATATAAATAAATTTAATACCTTATAAATCTGACAAAGACATTATAAACCAATCCTTCAATGTTAATCTCAACTATCTTAGGGGTGGTTATTTTTCTTAGTAATAGGAAAATACCTAATGATTCCAGGATTATAAATTGATGCCAGAATTAGTAAAATATAGATATATATACCAAATAAGAATACTAACATGGTGAATGTGAACTAGATTTACTGGATTCCCATTATAAGAGGGTATAATATGAATATAGATATTTTATTCATGAATATTATCATACACATTAAGGGTTATTCAAGACTAATAAGGTCCTATTATTATAGAATTAAGATCCTAATATGATGTTTGAAACACTCTTATCTGGATTAGCAGGCTTATATAAGTGTCCTTACACTATTATATAATGTTTAACATCACATTGATGAATGTGAAATCTAACTTTGCATTGGTGTTCAGGTTTATGGCTATCTCAACCCACATACATTGGGCTGTTATTTATACTTTATGGTAATAAATGAATTTGATATAACAAAACACATAAAATTATATTATCTAAAATAGAGGAAACCTAGTTGTTGGATATATAGATTCTTTTGGGGATTAATTAAACACCTCAATGTGTTATTTATAATTATATCCCTCCCATATGACATATTTTTTTTGTGTGTGTGGTGATGGACCTAGGATCCACTCATTTAGACAAACCTGATGTACTTACCTTTGTTCTTATAACTCCTTGTAAAAATATATTTTTTATAATTGAAATAAACTCAATGTGAAAGGTGAAGTAACATGGAATGATGATCATTTAGTTTAAAAATTCCCTTTTCACATTGAAGGATTATATTTGGATGAGAAATCATATCTAATTACATGAATTTAAATTATAATTATATTTCATATAATTTTCTCTTAAAGGAATAATAAGATCATATAGATGGATGTCAAGTAATATTTTCAGTATCATAATGAAAAAGTTTTTAATAAGAAAAATTAGAAGGATTTAGTCTTGATGGGGTGTAAATCTGAGTATGAAGGATAAAAATGGAATAATGTGGTCTAGATCAAGCTCCAAATATATGATATTCAAATTAGAACAATTTTTAAAAGAATATGAGTTGTAAAATAGAAAAAGTGGATAAAAATTTACATATCAAATAAAACCAAATTTACTCATTCATTTTGATAATTTTTGTCATTGACTTAATATATTCTAGGAATGGAATAAAGTATTATTTGTATTTTTTATCAAATAACTATTCAATTTGATATATAAATGATTGGTGTGATGAAATTTTTCTTAGTCTTTCTTATGGAAAATAAAATCGAATACAATATTCTATCCTATGATAAATATGTTTGTGATATATTAAAGAGATTTGGAATTACAGATTCAAAAGAGGTTTCCAATCCAATCATTAATGAGAATAAATTTTCAATAGAAGATATAATGAATGTTTAAGATCAAAATAATATTAGGATATCCATTAGTATGTTGTTATACTTAATGATATCTCAACTCGAAATTGATTATGTTGAATATTTGATGTGATATTACAAGGAAAAATTAATAAATAATATTTTCTTTCAATAAAGAGGATACTATGATGAATTAAAAGAACTATTGAGTATAAAATAAGGAATTATTGAGATAAATCACATCATTTACATGTTTTTCTCTATTCTAATTGTGCTGGCGATATGGGTTATAAAAATGACACTTTTCAAAAAGTATTCTTTACTGGTAGTAGATGTGTTGAATGTAAACCTAGGAATCAAAACATCATAAAATTAAATAAAACCAATTATGGATATATATTAGCATCTTAAGATATAACAAAAATTATATAAAAGAAATCTCATCTTAAATATATTATAGTATAAGATCAATTTCCTTTAGTTATAGCTTGTGATAATCAAAGTATGGTAAATTTGACCAAGGATATTATTAATTACTAAAGATAGAATATTCTTGAAATAAAACATAATTTCATAAAATATAAAAAGGAATGGTGTGAGATTAACTTGTAGTATACAACTATAAAGGTTCCTGTTATTGAGATATTAACAAAACCCCTTTCGGTGGATGCATTATAGAATGCTAATAGGTTTTTTGGATAAAATATTATTCTCAAATATTTAGGGATGTTTTTTGTGTTTCCTTGTATATATTTAATTACATTTTTTAAATTCCATTTTTATTATAATTGTTAATTAATGAAGATAAATGATAACTAATAAAAAAAATTAGAGAAAGGATTATTATTCTAAGGGGTAAATTTGACATGGGGTGGGGAATAAAATCATGAGTATAAATATACACAAAATTAGAGTGTCTATAAATGATAAAAATTTATTTCAATATGAACTATTTTATATTGAAAATTTCAACATATATTAACAAATATGTTATGGATATTAATGTTTCTAAAAAATTAACATGGATTGGTTAAATAGAATATCTACTGTTGTTAGAAAGATGAATATCTTTGAAAAATATGTTGGGGATACTCTTGTATTTTTTATATGGTATAATCAGAAATATATTCATGTTTTTACCCAAAAAAAATTATTTATCTCACACAAATTTCTTTATCAGGTGTGGTTTTATTTAGACTATATCTCTGAGAGCATACCATTGAAATGATTTTTTTTGACAGAACCAATCATGAGAAATAATATTTCTTTGTGTTGAATTTATTATCAATATAATTTTGATATTTTATATTCATTGAAGAATAATTTAAATTCAAAATATTGATTAAATTAAAATTAGAAGCAAACATTTCCAAAGTAATCATATGTTATTTTATGGTGAAGTTCAATAGAAAATTGGTGGGAAATTGACTATGGAAAAGTAAAGAGTTCTAATAAAACTAGTGCCCAAAAAAATAGTAAGTGAAAAAAATCATTGTTATATTATTAGAAGAACATGGTATTAGTTAATATCTTATCTAAAATGGGGAAATAAAGACATCACCCTATGGTAGAATACATGGATAATGTTGTCTTAGTGTAATAAATCTAAAAAAGACTCTAATAGACACAACAATTAATGAAGGATGATCATGACTAAACAATGATTTACATGATTATTTTTCCAAAATAGATTTACATGAAAGAACCAATTATGAAGATAAATATTTAGAGGAATTTATTTTCCAAATTCCCTATATGAAATGAGATTGAGGAAAAAAATCATATTTTTATAGTCATTTATCAAAAAGAAAGTTATATTGATGTCTAAAGTAAAAGATATGGGCCATTGTGAGATATAATGAATGTAATTACATTTCTCTAGAAGTTGTTAAATATTTATAAATGATATCAAAATTTCATAAAGGTAAAAATATTTAAAACCATTATTTAAAATATTATCTAAATTAAATAAACCATGTTGTAGTGAAGGATTTAGTACTTTGGTTTGACTATGATTATATAAAACATATATATTAATGAAGAACACATTGATTAACACTTGATTATGATATAGTAATTTATAGACATAGGGAAGAGGATTATTTGAGTCGTAATACGTGTATTCTTAGTTGAATCATTAAAATCACTTATGATGGAGGAAGAATAACATTCATTGTGAGATATATGATTAATATTTATCTTCCTCATAATATTTTGTTTTCTATCATGTCAAAATATGTTTAGTGCATAGTATGACTATAAGTAGAAAAATCATGAAAATTGTACAAGGTTATACCAATCCATTATTGAATTTTTTTATTCAAACATAAATAGAAGGAGACATGGGTTTACACCAACTCCTCACCAAGGACTAATTACTCAAAATAATTAGTCAAAATCATAAAAAAATTATTTTTTAGGTGCATGTTTATTGTTATTTAATTATTCTCACAGAATCAATTGATTTATATAAGATACTATGGTCTAACTAAAAATGGGGAAAACTCATTTTTTTAAAAGGGAAATGTTTTATTGGAACATTGATTTACTCCCACCCATATTTAGAATTCCCAATTTTACATTTGGGCATATCAATTCCAAAAGTACCTGTATTTTAGAAAATGAACATTTCATATAAATAATGATAATCCGATGATCCTTTATTGAAGAGTTTATATCTATAATATAAATAAAATATAAGAGTTACATGATGGGAAGAGGTTTTTATCATGTTGTCTTTCCCTCGTATGAATGTAAGAGGCGTGCATGGGGCATGGTGTCAATCTATCTGAAATTAGTTTTCCTATTAATTGAAGAATTGGACAGAAACCTTGATCGCACCGATGTACAGAACACACTTTCTCATATTTTGGTATGTATATATAAGATTAATTAGTTATATTAGTATACAAGGATCCTTTAGGATATTCCTTCTTCTGTGGGGAACCCAATTATATTGGATAAAAAAACTAACAACCTACAGTTTGGACATTATGCCAGAGTTTTCGTGGTGGTTGATATGTCTCCCACCTTGGCTGAAGAAGTCGTTTTGACAACAAGAGAAGATAGCATGAGGTTACATATTTATTATGAGAGGAAACCCAAGTTCTGTTCTGGTTTCAGGTACTTTTGGAATCTTCTTACTGATTGAAATAGGGACTAAGAATGATGTTTTTGTAAAGTCAAAGGACATGAAAATGCTACATGTCAAAGGAGGAATAGGAAAGATATCACACCTGTGACCTTGAAGGAGAATTCTGTCTCTGGTTAGCCTGGAAATAGGAAGGAGGTGCAAGATTCTTCTTTTAGGGAGTTTGGACAACAAGCTGATGTTTAGGGTTCTGGAGAAATTTTGGTCACCACTGAAGAGCCCAAGGAATTCCCAAATCAACCCCAGATTATTATAATAGGATCAGAACTGATCCAAGGAATCCCTCAGCCAATTGCATCTAGTCCTGGACTACCTAGGGTTCTGGACCTGCCTCATCCTGTTGTGCTGAAGGTGGGTGATTTTGGCCCTTACTCTGTGCATGGGGATGATTGTTCACCAACCCTCTCAGTTGAGGAGCTTGATGTCAAACCCTTGCCTGCTGGAAATGGGACCACTCTCCAACCTGAAGTGATCAGTCCGGTAGGGTCAACTGGGAATGTCCAGATTTCTGATGAAGATGCATCCAATTATGATTTTTTTACAGATCATACCCTCTTCTCCTGGTGTTATTCAAGGGAAATATGGATGCATTGAGGATCCCCTTTGGTAGGTTCCTCAGGACAAGTCCGCCCGAAGGGTTTCTCCAGCAAAAGACACTTCTGAGCACCCACATGCCAGTAATATGTTTACCCCCCTCAGTGGGAATTTTTGGTTAGATATACCGGATGATGACAACACACCTGAACAAGACACAAGTCAGGAGGAGGGTCAGATTTGTCCTGAACCAGTTTACCCAACAAAGTTGGATGCTTCAGCTATGAATGAAGGCATGGAAAGCTCAGGGAAAAAGAAGGCTAAGGGAAGGAAAGGTAAGGGTCACTGTGATGTGGCACAGGGCGGGGGGACATTGACATAGTGAAAACCTCCCCCCCCCCCAATTAAGGTTTTATATTAGAAGTTTAAAGGGAATAAGAACCCCCCAATAGCCAGAGCCCTCAGACATTTTATTATTGCCCAAAAACCGATGTTTATTGGCATTGCGGAGCCTAAGATGCTCTCTAGTAAGTAGAGAGGCTTTAAATGGGTCTCTCTTGGATACAGTTTTGTTTCTCACAACCTTCATGAAACAAGAATGGACCGTATTTGGGTATTCAGGCAAAATAGCCTATGCATCTCTTCAGTTATTTCCAATAAGAAATGAATCTGAGTCTCCCTTGATGTCCAAGGTTTCAGTCCCTTGGTTACTTTTTTCTATGTAGCGATTTTATACATCAAAATAAGGTAGTTATGGAACGAGATCATGGAGATCTCTGGGTCACTACTCCATAAATGGATGCGCTTGAGGGACATTAATAATGTTTTAAGGCTCGAGGAGAAAACTAGAATGAGCTTCAACCACATTGCCTCTTCTGATTTCTCTTATTGTATTCATCAGTGTAATATTGTGGAAGTGACAATTGTAGGTTCAGCCTTCACATGGAGTAGATAGAATCTGAATAGGGGATTGGTTAGCAAGCTTGATTACCTCTTTATTTACATGGATGATATGAATGATTCCACTGGAAAATCAGGTTATACTTCGCCCAAACACCACTTTGACCACAATCCGATAATTCTAGAAATTACCATCCCAACTGCATGGTCATCTCCCTTAAATTTTCGCATTAATAATGGATGGATCACCACTCCAGGGTGTAGGGAGATTATTATGCAGGCCTAGAAAATGGATTTTTATGGAATACCATTACATATATTTTTGGAGAAGTTTCAAAATGTCAAAAGACTTCAAAAATATTGGAGGAGGAAAAATTTTTCCAACCTGAATCATAATATTAAGATTGTTGAAGAAAGACTTGAAAGCTTCCAGATTAGTAACCAACACAATGATATCCCTTCTAGGGATGAAATTCATGCACTTTCAAGGATTTATAGCCTGCTGAATGTCAAATAGAGGCTTAACTGCAATAAATTAAATGTTCGGTGGTTGAAATAAGGTGATATAAACTCTAGGTTTTTTCATATACTACATAAGGAAAAGAAATTTTGGGAATGAATGAAAGACATTAGTGTTAATGGGTTTCTCCACACCTCATAAAATGCAATTTCTAGTGCAGTGGTGCATTACTTTGAGACGCTATATAGTGAATATGGTATTGATAACACTTATAAAATGGTTAAAAACATTCTCCCTTATATTGATGAGCATTAAAATCGCCTCCTCGCAATGGTCCCTTTGAAGGAGAATATTTGGGAGGCTTTGTTCTTGCTTAACATGGAAAGTGCTGCTGGACCAGATGGGTTCTCCAACATGTTTTTCAGATCTTACTGGGATCTTCTTCAGGATGAAATGGTTGCTGCAATCACAAAAAATTTTTAGACATGCCACTCTCCCTCATGGATGAAACTTAAATTCAATTGCACTTATACCTAATAAAGATAATCAAGTAGATATCAATAACTTTAGACCAATTTCTATTGGGAACACCATTCCCAAAGTTATCAAAAATATTTTGGTGAAAAAATTTGGTCAGATTATTAAAGTCCATATTACCCCGAACCAGTTTGGTTTTGTTCCACATCAAAGCATTAAAAAAAACTAGTTACTACTTTCGAAGATATCAATTATTTTAATAGAACCTCACAAAAAGGAATATTTTCCACCATGATTGATATATCTAAATCTTTTTACACTATAAAATGGAGGTTTTTTTTGAAATCTTCAAGAGGTATGGTTTTTCCCGTGACATTATTAAGTTGATTTCAACAATTCTCAACTCTGTGTGGCTGTTCGTTCTAGTTAATGGATCTCTAAGGGGATACATCCCATGGAATAGGGGTGTTCGTCAAGCGGACCCTCTCTCGGGCCTCCTGTTTTCTCTTTCTGAGGATACATGAGTAGATTCTTCATTGTGCTCACTAATCATGGAATTTATAAACAAGTTCAAGTTGGTCAGAATAATATTATTCCCTATCACTTTCTATATGCTGATGATATTTTCATATTTGGGAAGCCCTCCAAGACCACTATTGGTGCCATTAAAGATTTATTTAATCATTATGAATATGTTTCTATACATTCCATCAGTTGGGGTAGTTCCTTTATCATTTCTGGAAATGGTCTCACTATTTGGAAGTAAAAAAATAATTGCTAGAACACTTGGCGTGCATAAGGGATCTCTCCCCTTTAAATACCTTGGGGTTCCCTTATTTTGGGGAAATTTCAAGCACCACAACCTGGAGAATATTTATTCTGGAGTAATCAATCAGCTTGGTAGATGGAAGGGCATGACCATGTTACAGGCTGTGAGTATTTGCCTCATCAAATCAGGCATTACTTCTAATCTTGTGTATTAATTCTCTCTTTATCGATGGTCCAAAATTATGTCGATTGATCTTCAATGTATGGTCTGAAACATATTATGGACAAGCTCAGTGCATGATAGGAAACTAATATTGGTTTGTTGGAGGGATTGTGTCAATCCTTTTGAGATGGGAGGCCTGGGGGTCAAGGATATCAAAACATTAAATGATAGCTTGATTAACAAGTTTACATAAAACCTGTTAACTTCTAGTGAGGCTTCAAATGATTTTTTGTCTTGTAGGTTTAAACAAAATTTGTTTAGTGGATATCTATACTATCCTCTTTCGTCTGTCTCGACCTCTCTTCGGCACTCATTTCATGAAATTATGCATCACTCAAAGTGGCTGGTTAGTAGAGACTCCATGAATAATTTCTGGAAAACCTCTTGGATGGAAAACCCTATTGATATTAGTACTATCCCCTCCACCATGGATTTGATGATTCTGGAAGACACCACGAGACAATATGTTACTCTTTCTGATATTCATTACCCTCAAGCTATGCTAGAAATCTATAATTATGTATTCATGGATAAATATACCTTGATATGGAAGCCCAATTAACATGGTTGTTTCAACACCAACTAGTATTATACTATGAACTTTGTGGGCTCTCAAAGACCACCCAAGTGGCTGCTTCAATTTAAGGACCCTTTTGTTTAACCATATATAATGGTTCTTCTTTGGAGGCTCTGGAGGAACCAACTCCCTACACATGATCCACTATAGAAAGCGGGGATCCATCTTGCCTGTACCTACCCCCTTTGTATGAGGGCTGAAGAATCTGTCCCACACCTCTTCTTGGATTGTTTTTATGTATAGGAGATATGAAAATATATTGGTTCTCTGTTATATTTTTATGTCTATCATTGCAGGAATCTTGAGGAGCTCATGTCATGACTCTATGAAGATGGGAAGAGTTTACAGGTCCACAATCAGCTCATTGTGGCAGCTTCATAAACCATTCATGTTATCTGGTATGCACGTAACCAGGAGATCGTTGGGAGTCAACCTTCTTGTTTTATGCTGATTCTCTTGCCATACATAGGGATAATAATGCTACTACTACTATGAAATTTGGAACGATGCAGAATTCTATTGAGGACTTGGAGACTCTGTGGTTTCTTGGTGTGGCAGGGAAGCAAAAATAGCCTCTTTAATTCAGGTTCGTCAGATGGATTCCACACCTACCTCCTGAAATTAAGGTTAATATTGATGGTGATACTTTTGGATCACATGGACCTCCAGGATGTGAAGGTGTGTTCCATACTTATCGCAGTTTTATCAAAGGATCCTCCCACCACTTTATTGGCTAAGGTACTGTGTATGAAGCCAAACATTGGGTTGTGATTGATGTAATCAAATATGTTTCCTATCACAACTGGTCACGTCTATGGATTGAATTGGACTCACAACTTGTTGTGAAGGCTTTTGGAACACATGCTAGAGATGTGCCTTGGAAACTCATTCCTCATTGGATCACCTGTCTCACTCAAGATAGTAACCTTCATACATCCATATCTCATGTTTATAGGGGGGAGAATTAGATTGTTGAGTCCCTCTCAAAGAGGGCCATTGTGGAGCTGAGCACCATGTGGTCATTCAGGATTGTAATGACCCGCCAATTCCCATTGGCTTGAGATCTCAACGAGTCATTACTAGGCCTTAAGCGACATCCCCAAGACACAAAAGGCTGGAAATAAATTCCAAGGGTTTCAAGTTCAAGTGGGGGTGATTTACCCTTTGAGAAAAAAACCGAATAGCCAACCAACCAAACATTCACTATAGGATGCATGAACAAATGAAAGACAATGAAACAACTTTATTGATGTCAAACTACATCAAAGTACACCACATCAGAATACTAATCCATGTAACAAAGTGCATAGTGTATAAAAAACTTAAGACCCTCAAGAGACACCAAGACTTCGTGCTCCACAAGCTCCCAACTCCACAACATCTCCCAAACAACTCCACAAGATAGTAGCAATAATATGTTTTACCTTTACCTATGTCCCAGAACATGACATCTGAAAAAATTCCAAAGTGAAAAAGTATGGATGAGTAAAAAACTTAGTAGGTTTTCTCCAATGGATTCCCTACTCATGCCACTAGGATAGAAGAGTTAGCAGCAATTATATAAAAACAATTTATATAAAACATTTTCACAAAAGCAGTTTATAACAAGACAAAAACAAGTTTTCCAAAACCCTTTATAACCAAAATCATCCAAGTGAAAAAGAAACAAAATTTTCCAGCAAATTATTTTTCTAGAAAAATAGCTAAAAAAGCTTTATAACCATTTCACAGACATCCCTTTTTTCCTACCCAAACATTTCCCAACCCATGCAACCAACCATGCATGCTTCGTTATGACAGTTCCATACTCATGAGTGGTCTCTTGTCGATCTACCAAGTCATCAGAAGATAATTTTTCCCATGTGCCATTACTCCTTTGGCACCGAGCACAAGGTCATATTTCAACCAATCCTCGTACAAGTAGTTACCTTGTTCCATAAAACGTTTGGCACCGAGCACAATGTCATATTTCAACCAAGCTTCGTACATGAAGTTCCCCTGTGTCATTACACCTTTGGCACCGAGTACAAGGTCCTATTTCAACCAAGCCTCATATATAAAACATGAACACACACCAGACATTCCCAAAGATCATTCCAAAACAACCCTTTCAATAAAAACACATTTTTATTGAAAACCATTTCCGTCATAACCATTTAAATGCCAACCAATTTCAATTCCAAACCATTCCAATAAAATTCCATTTTTATTTAAAACCAAATCCGTCAAAACCATTTCAATAAAACATCTCGTTTATCAAAAACCCCTTTTTCATCAAACCATTTACAATTATAGAAAATAAATTATTTAAAATCACCATTTTAAATTTAAAAATCCAAATCACATTGCACAACAATTCACCAAGATTTCACAATTTCACTAAAACCATAAATATTCACTAAAGAAGATTTATTTCATGCTTTTCACAATAAATTCCATTCAATGAAACCAATTTGAATCTAATCCAATCAATTATAATAAGAGGAGTCGAGAGATAAGCCTCCTAACTCAATGGTTTTGACGAAAACCACAATGGTTGAAGAACGCTTAAGAAAACTGGGTCGATTCTCCAAGAATTATCCTTAGATCCCTTATCCTAACACAACCCAGACCAAATCTCATCATATTTGGCATCCACACACTTATATCTACCCATTAAGTGTATAGATATAAGAAACCGAGAGAAGAAGAGAATTATATCTAAGTAGAGCTAAGAAACCGATCAAGAACGATCACTTACCTCAAGAATCCAGCTTTGATTCGCCAAGAGAAGCCTTCAGATCACCTCCAGAAATATGGGAGAACCTTTTCATTGAACTTAGAAGAACCAAAATCCCCTGTTAGGGCCGCTTAGGAACTTAAACAAGGCATTTAGAGGGAAAACACGTGAGATCCACACTTTAAGGATCTCATTTATGTGCATGCACGGTTAGTTCCCACGGATTGACAAACTATGCGCTAACTGTGCGTTAGCTACTACCTCGACTTCCCTTCTCAAACGATTTTTCGACACAGTTAGACAAACCATGCACCGACCATGAGGAAGTTATTGCCTCCAAGACCCACGACACACAGTTTGGCTGCACTGTTTAGACAAACCGTGCTTCGCACGTGCAACTTCCCCTTTGCCTCAAAACATCATTCCATGTTCTCTCGACTCTCCCATTCAACACCCTTAACTTTAAAACCATGAAAATCATAAATTAAGGGTTACATACTAGAAACTAGAGGTACTAAATTCTCACCAATATTGGTCATTCCGTCTTCAAAAAGTAGAAAACCTTTTACCAACTGAAAGAGTTCTGGCCACTGCTCTTTCATTTCCTTTTCATGTTCCCAAGTAACTTCCTGAATCTAACCATGCTGCTATAAAACCCGAACTAGACCGATTATTTTTCCACGCAAGACTTTATCTTGACTATCCACAATCCATACCAGGATATGTATCAATGAAGCATCTGACTCTAGGTCAATGTGATCCCATATGATCACATGGTCAGGATCAGGCTGATACTTTTTCTACTTAGATACATGGAACACATTATGCACTGAACTAAACCAAGGTGGTAATTCCAACCGATATGTCAACTCTCCAACCCGTTACAGTATCTCAAAAGGGCCAACGTATCAGGGAGATAACGTGCCATGATTCCCGAAATGATGATGTATAAGCCTTGGAGAGATCCTCAAGAAGACATGATCACCCACAACGAACGAAGCAGTCTTCGGTGGTGATCTGCATAAGATTTCTGATGACTCTGAGCCGTCTCCATCCTCTTTCTAATCAACTGAATCTTTTCCATTGTTTCTTGGACAAGGCTTGGCCCAAATAGTGATGTTTCACTAGTTTCCACCCAACATAGTGGAGAACGACAAGGACGCCCATACAATGCTTCAAACGGAGCCACGCGTATCGAGGGTTGATAGCTGTTATTGTATGAGAACTCAACTAAGGGTTTATTATCCTCCCATGAACCACCAAAATCCATTACACAATCCCACAAAATTTCTTCCAACATTTGTGTCATGTGCTCGGATTGTCCATCCGTCTGGGGATGATAAGTCGTGCTCATAGTCAACTGAGTTCCAAGGGCTTGCTGTAATGATTTCCAGAAACGAGATGTGAACCTTGGATCTCTATCTGAGACTACAGACACTAGTACACCATGCATATTTACCACTTCTCGAATATATATTTTTGAAAGATCTTCCACCGTATGGGTTTCACAAATAGGGATGAAATGAGTCGACTTGGTTAGACGCTCTACTATCACCTAAATGGCATCGTGTTTCCAGACCGTTCTTGGAAGACCTGTAACAAAATCCATTGCTATATGATCCCATTTCCATACTGGGATTGGTAATGTCTATAACTTACCATCTGGTCTCTGATTCTCTTCTTTATCCTGCTGATAGGTTATGCACTGCAAGATGAACTCAGACACTTTCCTTTTCATGTTGCTCCACCAAAACTGCGCCTTCAATGCCTTATATATCTTTTGTGTACCTGGATGTATAGCCCATCTTGAATGGTGGTAAGCATGATGGAGTTGTTCCTGAAAAACCATAGGTACAATCATCTGATCTCTGAAACACAAAACTGAACCCCCATCACGTTTCTAGCCATCAATGGTCTCCCCACCATTGAGTTTTAAACTTACAACCAGACATTTTTCATTAGATGTTTGTGATTATTTGACAATCTTTACTAAATCAGGAACAAGCGTAGATGAAAATAAAACCGCAACAACACCTTGGTCTTCACATTACATATGCATGTTTCCTAAGACCGACATCAACTTCCATTCTTCTGATGCTTCTTTCTCCAACTGTGTATATGAATTTTTACTCAAGGATTCTGCCACCGAATTTCCTTTCCCATGTGTGTACATCAAGACAAAGTCAATAATTTAGAGATACTCTATCAACCACCTTTGCTTGATATTCAATTCTCGCTGTGAGAAAATGTGTTTCAAGATTTTCTGATATGTAAACACAGTAAATTTCTCACCAAAGAGATAATGTCTCCATGTTTTCAAAGCATGGACAATTGAAACTAACTCTAAATCATGTGTTGGGTAATTTTTCTAATGCACCCTTAACTTCCTTGAACCATAAGAATCCACATGATCTTTTTTGCATGAGAATACAACCTAACCCTAATCCTGAAGCATCACAATACACCACATGCCCCGGTCCTGATTCTGAAAAGATCAAGATAGGTTCCAATGTAAGCCAAACATTCAATTCCTGAAAGGATTTATGACATTCTTACGTCCATTGGAAGAGAGCACTCTTCTTAGTCAGAGCTATCATTGGAAAATCTAGTCGTGAGAAATCATGCATAAAGCATCGGTAGTAACCAGCCAAACCAAGAAAACTACGTATATTGAACACATTCTTCGGTGGTTTCCATGATATAATGGATTCTATCATTTCATGATCAACATAAATGCCATTATCAAAAATGAAATGGCCAAGGAAACATACTTCCCATATCCAAAAATCACAGTTTGTTAATTTGGCATACACACAATGATCTCCCAAGATTTGTAACACTATTTCCAAGTTCACCTCATGCTCAACCCTTGTCTATGAATACACCAAGATATCATCGACAATCACCAAAACAAAAGAATCCAGATATCATTGAAATATCCAATTCATCAAATCCATGAAGAACACTGGTTCATTTGTTAGACTGAAAGTTATGAATACATATTCGTAGTGGTTATATCTACTTCTGAAAGCTGTCTTTGGAATATCCTCCTTCCAGACTCGCAATTGGTGATATCCTGATCGCAAGTCAATCTTGGAGAACCACTGAGATCCTTTAATTGATCGAACAGATCATCAACTCGTGGAAGTGGATATCTTTTCTTTATCATAACTTGGTTAATATTATGATAATCAACACACAGCCGAAGAGTTCTATCTTCCTTCTTCACAAACAAAACCGATGCTGCCCATGGAGATGTACTTGGCCAAATTAAAACCTAACTTTCCAGCTCCACTAACTACACTTTCAATTCCTATATCTCTATTGGTGTCATCCTATATGAAGAAAGGGAAATAGGATTGGTCCCCGGAAGGAGATCAATCATAAAATCCACTTCCCTTAGAGGTTGTAACCCTAAGAAGTTGTTGGGAAAGACATCTGGAAATTGATCCACCACAGCTGAATTTTTTTTTTACTAAATCTCTTCCATTGATTCCAAAGTCAATGCTTCCAATTGGTAAGAGATCATTCCCACCACTGGTGCCAACAATCTCTTTTCACCACTCCTTACCATCTTCTCTCCTCTGAAGATATGGTTGATGTCGTCCTCATTCGTGAAACTAATTGTTCTCCGATAATAGTCTATGTGAGCTTTAAACATTGTCAACAAATCCATACCTAGGATTAAATTATAGGAATCCATATCCAACATGGATAATTCCCATCTTAACTCAGCTCCATCAATTGTTATAGTGCATGCTCTACACACAAAGGTTTTACATTCTCTTTCATTGAGAGGAGTTTTTAGTTTCCAAACAGAAGACATCATTTATAGTTTTAAACATAGAAAGTCAACAGTACTAGAAGCAATGAAGGAATGTGATTAACCATTATCAAACAACACTTTCCCAAAGGTAGAATTCAAAAGAATCATACCTCTCACTGTATATGGGTCAGCTTGATCAGAGAACATCAAATGCTCAACTCCATTCATTTCCTTTGTTGTGGCACATTGCTCTTTGTTGCTAGATTTCACTCGTTTCATCAAAGCATATTGTATTTGTGACACCAGAGAAGTGTCACTGACACCCGATCTTGGAGTAGTGTGACAAAAGCACTTAAGATTCCCCATATTGTTGAAATTGTGACATTCTCGAGGTTGTGCCTTACAATATCGCTTGATGTGGTTCGTAGAGCCACACTGGAAACATCCCAGCTTGCACTTGGGTATCAGAGGAAGGTTAATTGCTCATGTGGTCAAATTACGATGTATCATTCCTCCTTGAGAAAAGGTGTTAGATTCCCTCTTGCTCTTAGTGTTATAGTTCTCAGCTCCCATAGTGAAGACAAACGTACTTCCTCCACTTGGATTTTCAACAGTGACAAATATCATAAACAAAGTATCTTCTTTCAGTCCCAACTCAACTGTTTTAAAATCCTGAGCGATTATTTGGAGCAACTCTTGGTTCACCTATGGTTCAGATGCAACCACATTCTCACTGGCCTCTTCTGACTGGTTTCTATGACACCTACTGGGTGCCATTTCCTAAACCAAAAACAAACTCTATAAAACTCACTCTCTAGAAACTATTGGATTAGCATTTCAAATTCTATCACATCATATATCACAACTTTTTTTTTTTCAAAATGCCCTTTTTCCATTTTCAAACATTTTTGAAAACTTTCAACATACTTTTTGAAAATCAACGCATTTTCAAAATATATGAAATATTATGTTTTCAAAATATTTTAGTTGAAAACAATCTTTGCATTTTTCCAAAAAATTCGCACCTTGCAGAAAATAATAAAGCATTTCTCACAATGAGGTATGAAACCCTAGTGGGAAGTCATTCCTCTACAATTCATGTCATGTTCATCTCATTGGCTAAATCCGTGACAATGAGATTTCCAAGATTCTAGAAGTGTCTCCAAACACTTATGTACCCAACTCTCTGTTACATTGAAGTTCAACATAAAGGGGCTAGCCACGTCCTTTTATGCTATTCCTTTCAAGTTCCGACAATCCGACTCATGTCTAAGATTTCAACCCAAGGAATAGATGAAAAGGAATTTCAACTCCAAGACCAAGAACATCGATGACCACTTGTTAAGAAAGGATCGAACAATATGATACCATTTGTAATGACCCGCCAATTCCCATTGGATTGATATCTCAACGATTCATTACTAGGCCTTAAGCAACATACCCAAGATTCCAAACGCTTGCCATAAAAGCCATGGGTTTCATGTAAAATTGGGGGATGATTTACACTTTGATAAAAAGTAAAATAGCCAACCAATCAATCATTCACTATATGATGCACGAACAAATGAAATACAATGAAACAACTTTATTGATGTCAATCTACATAAAAGTACACCACAGCAGACTACTAATCCAAGTAACAAAGTGCACAGTGGATAAACAACTTAAGACTCTCAAGAGACACCCAGACATTGTGCTCCACAAGATCCCAACTCCACAACATCTCCCAAACACCTCCACGAGCCACTAACAATAAGATTTTTTACCTTTACTTGTGTCCCAGAACATGACATCTGCAACAACACTAAATTTCCAACGAAGGGATGAATATAAATCTCAGTATGTTTTTCCCAATAACTTCCCTACTCACACCAATAGGATAGAAGAGTTAGAAACAATTATATAAATTTAGTTTATATAAAACATTTTCTCAAAAGCAGTTTATAACAAGACATAAACATGCTTCCCAAAACCATTTATAACCAAAAGAATCCAAGTGAAAAAGAAACGAATTTTTCCAGCAAGTTATTTTTCTAGAAAAATAACTAAACAAGCTTTATAACCATTTCACAGACATCCCTTTTTTCATACCCAATCATTTCCCATCCCATGAAACCAACCATGAATGCTTCATTATGGAAGTTCCATACTCATGAGTGGTCTCTCATCGATCTACCAAGTCGTCACAAGGAAATTGTTTCTCATGTGCCATTACTCCTTTGGCACTAAGCACAAGGTCATATTTCAACCAAGCCTCGTACAATTAGTAACCATTTGCCATTAAACATTTGGAACCGAGCACAAGGTCATATTTCAAACAAGCCTGGTACATGAAGTTCCCCTGTGTCATTACACCTTTGGCACTGAGTACAAGGTCCTATTTCACCCAAGCCTTGTATATACAACATGAAAACACACCACACATTCCCAAAGATCATGCCAAAATAACTCTTTCAATTATAACACCTTTTTATTGAAATCCATTTATGTCAAAAACATTTAAATGCAAACCCATTTCAATTCCAAACCATTTCAATAAAACTATGTTTTTATTGAAAACCAAATATGTTAATACCATTTCAATAAAACATCATGTTTATTGAAAACCCCCTTTTTCATCAAACCATTTGAAATTCCATCAAATAAATAATTTAAAATCACCATTTTAAATTCAAAAAGCCAAATCACTTTGCACAACAATTCACCAAGATTTCACAATTTCACTAAAACCCTAAATCATCACTAAAGAAGATTTATTTAATGCTTTTTACAATCAATTCCATTCAAATAACCCAATTTGAAACTATGAAAATCAATTCAAAAAGAGGATTCGAGGGAGAAGCCTCCTACCTCAAATGTTTTGACGAAAACCACAATGGTTGAAGAACGCTCAAGAAAATCGGGTCGATTATCCAATAATTCTCCTTAGATCTCTTCTACTAACACAACCAAGACCAAATCTCATCATATTGGCATCCAAACACTTAGATATACACATAAAGTTCTAAGATCTAAGAAAAAAAGGGAAGAGGAGAATTAGATCTAAGTAGATCTATGAAACTGATCAAGAACGATCACATACCTCAAGAATCCGGCTACGATTCGCCAAGAGAAGCCTTCAGATCGCCTCTAGAATGATGGGAAAACCATCCTTGACCTTAGGAGAACCTAAAACCCGAGTTAGGGCCGCTTAGAATCTTAAACGAGGCATTTAGAGTAAAAAATGCATGATATCCACAATTTAAGGACCTTATTTAAGTGCTCGCACGGTTAGTTCGCACGGTTTCACAAATCGTGCGATAACTATGCCCTAGCTACTGCCTCGACCGCCCTTCTCGCACGGTTTGGCTGCACGGTTAGACAAACCATGCGCTGACCGTGCAGAAGCTACTTCCTCCAAGACCCGTTGTGCACGGTTTGGCCACATGGTTTGGACAAACTGTGTGCCGCCCGTGTGACTTTTCCTTTGCCTCAAAACATCATTCCATGTTCTCCCGACTCTCCCATTCAACACCCTTAACTATAAAACCATGAAAAGAATCAAGTAAGGGTTACATACCAGAAACCGGGGGTACAACAAGGATCCCTGACATCTGTTTTATCATGATGGGTGATGATATGCAGGGTGTAACATATTTTAGTTCCTATACTGCCCCCTGTAAGGCCTAATTTCTTATAATTTACGTTTTATTTAATATATTTATGGCCAGCCTGCTCAGACCCTAGATCTTCATGTTATTTTATGTGATAATATAATAATTTCATTAAATTATTAAGTTAAGAAGTTGATAAGTTATATGATGGATAGAACAAAAATTATATATCTCTTCAATTTATTGGTTAATAATTAATTTCCAAAGACATTTTTATGTAAAATAATTTTGATAGAATGCCATTAATGAGTAGGCTTTTCATAGGATCCCATTATGAAATTAAGAATTTTTAGATGGCCATTTTATAGTATCTCTTTTTACCACATCTTATAGAATAAAATTATCTTTGATTTCATTTGTTTCATAATTTTTATGATCAATCACATGTTTATCATATATGATTTTATTAAATTTTATTTATGAGGGAATCATTCACAACACACCTGTATGGTTATATGATTACTATACTAATATTTTTAGATCACCCTTTTATTTTCATGTATAAGCCAAATTAAAAATGAATATTTAAAGGGTGTATGGTCTATGTATCAAGAATACATATATAATAATATTTAAATAAACGTTACGAAATGTTTTCCCCTTTATTATTCTCTTAGTTCTCAAAGACATTAATCTTATAATTATCTGAATTGATGAATATGAAAAATGTTCATATTAAATATTGATACAAAATTATCGCACTAGACCAAAAAAGTGAAGGTTTGATGTGACATGGTTGGTATTAGAGTAATGTTACTTTATTTTTGAAAATCATCTTGAAATCATTATGAATGTAATCCTTAGTTCTAGAGAAATAGTTCAAGTAAATATAGTATGATCATATAGGTCACCCATTTTGACTCTATATATGTTAATTCATAATATAACACTGCCTTAATTAATTTTATTTAATTTATAATATTAAATTAATAAGGATTTATATAAATTGGAAAAAACTAATGTGAAGATAATGGTTTTTATATCTATTATCATAATGCCCGAGAAAATTTAATAGGGTTGGGGTTTAAAACACCAAGGTTTTATTAGCCCAAAAAATTCATATTATGACCAATAATCAAAACTATATAAAGTTTACTCCTTAACCAAATCGTGTACAGTTGATGTGTGATTCATGGGGAAAAAAGTGTATGTTCTTTATTAGATCCAAATATTCACCTCTAAATAAATGGTTGATTCCATATATGGAGGATATATTTGAAGTGGTCGAATTTAAAGATGAAATAAGTTTTTTCTAGTAATATATCATTTTTTATGGGAATCATAACACTGTTAGATTATAGTAAATAATAAAAAAACGATTCCAATTTTTGTTGGTGAAGATACTTTAATAGATTCATCTTTCCCAAATTTCAACAATAGTCCCTTTATATATTTTTCTTAATCAAAAAAATTAAATTTTTTCATTTAATTAATTTGAAATCCCAAGATTAATTACTATTCTCCAAATATGTACATTTCAAAGTCCATTTTTATTTTAATACAAACCAATAGAAAACTTCTCCAATGTATCATGAAAAAAGAATATCATCAATATAAAAATTAAAATTAAAGTTCAATATTATTATTTTTTACATAGAGATGGATGTTTAATTTTAATTCATGGAATTAATTTTCCATAAATAAATATAATCTAATAATCCATAAAACATAGATCATGTTTCAGTAAGAAAAAATCATTTTCTTATCCTGTAAATTTCATTACAATATTCATAAAGAATAAAATCGTAACCCCCCAAATTTCTAAATATTAACATTTGATTAGGTAGAGTATTAAATAGAAAACAAATATCTTAAAAACCCATAAATTATATTTATTTATATTTATGCTCTTCTATATCTTGTTAAATATGAAACCATCAGTCTAAACGAACGGTAATATGGTATACCATTATAACCTAGCTATTAAAATGGTGGGTATGAATAGTACTAAATAAATTATAAAAATTTTATAGTTAAAAAATAAAAAAAAATTATAGTTTATCTATTGATGTGGAATAAAATTATAATCATTTAATAAAAAATGGTTTCTCAAAAACTATATTTTTGTTCTAAAAGACGGTTTAGTCACCATGTTATCACATTATTTAAAATTAAATTATAAATTTTTTGGAATTTATTTGATAAAAAGAAATTAATTTTCTAAATTTGAATATCAAAATTATCCTAGGGTGATTGTTTTGGGATTTTTTTTAAAATGTTTCATTTTTTAATGAATAGTGAAAAAATAATGAATTTTAATTAAAAATTGCCTTTTTATTTATAATTTTCATAATGTTATATTATATTATTCAAATTTTTAAATTAAAATTTGTTAAATTTTATTCTATTAATGAAAATTATTTTATTGGAATCATTTTTATATCAATGATTTATTTAATAATATTATAAGCTTTTGAGCATTTTCTCTTTGAAAACTCACTTTCTAATCGCGTCAGTAGAAATAATTTAAAATTTAAATGTTCCACATATGTGAATTAATTCTTACAAAATGGATTCCATATTTTGAATCTTAATAATCTATATTATATAATATATAAAACTTATTTTTTACCATAATTAATATTAAAAAATAGTAAAAAGTAATTAGCGTAGTTATGGTAAAAATAGATTTACTAGGGGGATAAACTAAAATGATAAGGCTATAAATCACCTAATTTTTTTATTTAATATATTTTATTGAAGTTTTTAGACCCTATATTTTATATATATCTTTAATACTAAATTTTAGACACTTTTGGAATGCAAAAATTATGGGAACACCTTTTTATTTTAAAAAATTACAACTGTTCCACACACCTCACTTATAAAAGGCCACCCCTCTCCTTTATTATTCACACCTAAAATCTCTTTTTTATGATAATAACTGAAAACATAAAGTCCCAAATTTCCTCCCCTATTCATATAATCCTTATTTCCGAAATAAATCGTTTCTTAGGAGGCTTTTGTTGCTACCCTAATGAGGTTACCCGAAGAAGATGCAACATTCGTCAACAAGAAATTTTATTTTATTTATTCCTCCAACTCCTCAAATAATTATTTAACCAAGATGATATAATAAACTAATTTTATTTTATATAATTTAATTTTTAAGGTTATTTAATTACCAATATCTATCCCCAATTCCATAAAATGGGTTATGAAATCATCATTCGTTTGTACGGTGGACTACCATGTCATTAACCGATGTCATTCATTTTTTCCATTACAACATCTCACAGTTGGGTATGATAATGGTTATAAAGAATATATAAAATAATTATAATATAAATATACCAATGGAATCATTGTATCATGTATACCTATTTACTTTCCATACCATAAGAGATTTGATAACATCGCTTATGTGTACGGTGGACTACGACCTCCCGAAGTGAGGTGCATTGTTATTCACTAATGTTTTAAAAGGAAGGTAATACAGATAAAGTTAATGAAAATATGTGATATAAATGAAATAATTAACATATTAATAACATATTTATCATTCTTAAAAGATAATATATCATTTTATTTCTTACACTATAAAATGATAACATCATCTGCGTACATGTGGTCTACCTCCTTAATGGGCCGATGTGGATCTCTTTTATTCACCACACCTCATGGGTGATATATATATGCTTATTTAAAGAAATATTAATATATATTATATAATTTTCATTATTTAATGATAAAATATTACTTAACTTCTTTCAGTAATGATTATTGGAAAATGGAAGTGTAATTCATGCGTACGTATGATATACCATCTCCATGATTGTAACATCATTCATTTTTCATAAACATAATTATTAATTGGTATTAAAACTATAATTGTTGTATAAATATGATAATTATTTAAGTATTATTATTTTTCATACTTTTAACTATTTAAGATGCACAAGAACCATAACTTTAACTAAAATCACGAATGAGAAAACAAGGTAATTGACACTCAGATCTATGAAAATAATTAAATATTATTAAAACAAATGGTGAAAATATGTTATATGAAAATAAGATATGTTATTTAAAATATTAATATGGTTATTTTATATATTAATAAAAAAATTTAAATCAGTACACATGATTTTAAATCATGTTTAAACAGAAGGAGGCATGAGGCAAGGGACTTCATCAAAATTTCCCTTCATTGAGGCATATTGTAATGTAATAAACCTAATATCATTTATATGGTGTATATAATTCCCATTTTATATGTAATATCATGATTAATTAATAATAAATTTTACTTTACATTTTAATTTGATTTATTAAATCCATGGGGATTTAACTTGAAAATCACCAAGTGGTAAACAATTTCATAACTCGATTTCTTTTCATCTGGTTATATTACATCTTCATTTTTATTGATATTTGATAATTATGTGTGTATTGAATCATGAATATATTATTCTATACATCCACTTATTTTATATGGATTTACATTTGACACACATAATTAATCCATTTGTTAATTTTCACTTCAATGGTATGTTCTTTGTAAGGGTTTATTTCAAAACATCATTTTAATCACGATTGTTTATACTTTAATTTCCATTAAAATAAATTAATTAATAAATGTTAAATAAAATATTTAATTTTATTATCCTCTAGTTATTCATGAATTTTTCAAGTAATAATACATTTTTAAACTCTTTGGTCATTAAAATATATTTGATTTTTTAAGAATATCCAAATTCGTTTCTCCCCTAATTTAGAAATCTACTTTCATCCAAAAAAATGTTTTCTAAAAAAATTTAAAAATATTTTTAACAATTATGAAATGATTTATTAGAGGCACTGATACTCATTTTTTCTTTTTACAAAATTTTTACTAAGGAATCTTCATGTTATTTTCAAAATAAGGCACATTTGGATTTTTGACATAAATTTGAAAGGAGTATTTTTTTAACATACTCATCATGTATAAAATTTCTTAAAGTCATGAAAAATAATTTTTTAAAAATAATTTATAATTCTGAAAGATTATTTCTAAAAAAAATTAATTTATAATTTTTTTTGTCGAATTTTTATTTTTACAAATTTATTTTGAAAATGAAAATGATAGTTTCCTCAAGAATGATTTTAAAGATCTTTTTATGGTATTTATACTCATCTATAAAAAACTATTTATTCTTATTCCTATTGTTTTCTGTTGGATTGATACTATCCATGTTCTTTATATGTATGGTTTATGAATATTTTGACCAAAGAGTTTATTTAAATTCACTTTATTGAATCATTTTTGTAGTCACTAACATTTTATTGAAATATTCACTTTCATGTGATCATTTAACGTCAAATTTCCATTAATGTTCTATATTATTTTTTATTGATATGTTTTTTGATTAAAATATCTATCATTTATACATATAGGGTTTTATATTGAATGTTATTTTTTATGTAGGGAAATATTGGTAAATCCTTTTTCTTTACTCAATACATATATTTGATGATAAGGCACATTTTTCGTCATTTAAATTGATTATTAAATATACAGAAAATTCATTGGACCTGAAGTGACAGGTGGGGCCAGTAATTATATTGTCTCTCAATGCATTGATGGGTCTCCTGAGAAAAATTAGTTAACTAATTAATTGGGTTTCTACCTATAGTTTTAAACTATATATGAAAAAATATATAATGGCAGAGGTATCATGAATCCTGATATCATGGAGTCCAGTAATTATGCATTCCCCTAATTAATAATTCAAGTATTATTATGCTTCAGATTTTAATAATGATATTATATATGGATTCATTTCATTTTTGTTTATTGATAAAATGGAATGTATTTTTAGTTATTTATCATTCAATATGGTGTATTCCTTATATATTTTTTATATCAAAGTTATTTATTAAATGGAATGTATATTTACATATTTACCTCCCCATTTTGAGTATTCATTATTGATTCATTGTATATTCATCATTACTAAACCCTTATGAGAATATGATATCATCCTTATTTTATTTTCATTACATGTAACCCTTGAAGTGTACCATGATAGATATGAAAAGATATTCTAGTGTGAATAATGTTATTATAAAAAAATTATATTGAAATTTTTGTTTTCAAATTTCTAAAAGACTCCAGTTTGTATCTAGTTCAACAAGAATAATAATTATATATTTATTCCTTCAAGATAAAATTCCTTATATATTATTACAATATAATAAACTAATACAATTTCTCTAAGCTACTAGGTTCAAGATCATTATATATAGTATCATAAGAATTTTAGTAGAAACATTGGGAACTAGATTCAGAAAAACATAGATTTGAAAAAATAACCCTATGTTATAATTTGAAGATAAGAATAAAATCAAATCCTAATTTTTTTTGTAAAGAAGAGATTATATGTTGTTTTAACAATAAATCCTTCTCTAGATGTTACAAGTGGAAATTATTCTAGAAAAAATATACCTATGTATACTAATTCAAAAAATGGTGTATTGGGCTTGACACAATCGCCAAATGGTGCATGAAAACAGGCATTACTATACAACTAGTTCGAAACTCCTAGGGGATATGATTAGGATAATTCATGTTTTCTTTAAAACCCATTGTAAAGGATTTTAGAATTGAGATATCCCCAATGAAACCATGTTTTTTATTATGATATTTTCTATGCATAAACTTTTCAATTTTTATTAAGTATTTCCCTAAGTTTGGGATTATACATTATATTTCATAATTGTATGATCTAATATATTATATGTTATTGTTTATAAATCATGAATAGAATAAGGAATGGGATCCACATACATACACATAATCCAAAGAGAAATAATGATTATTTTTTAATGGAATTAAGCAACAATTTCTAAGGAATCTGGTCTCCCAAAAATTCTCATCATATAGGGACAGAGAATCATGTTATAAAAAGACAGAGAAATTATTATCTATGTATGGTGGATTCTATGTGAAGTAATAAAATAGAAGTTTGATAGTGAAAAATATGGATAAATGGAAGAGGTAGTGAATGGTTTTCACACATGTAATACTCGTTGAAAGAAACTCTATGGTACTTTCTTATTAAGAATGGACGTTTCCTATACATGTGAATAGAAATGACACTATGATCACGAATTTAAGGGTAATAATTATTATTTCCATTGTTAAATACATAAAAATTAAAGAGATGGGTCACTACACTAACTAATTCCCCAACCACCAAAGAAATATACCTAAAAAGAAACTAATGGATCATGTTGAAGCTCATTATATTACCACAGATGATGTGGAATGATTAATGTGATTTTGTTTGGATTGAATAATTATGTCATTTTATTATTTTATCAATGTGGTCCTAATTATAAGAAATATTAAATATATAATTTTTTGTTATATTACTTTTTCATTAAGGATTTGAAATTGTCTGTTGGACGATACCAAGGACCAAGAAAAACGATTCAGTGTAAAGATGAACTTCTTGGAAAACACATGCTTGTGGTAAATAAAACCCAAAATGTGTTCTTAATGATGAGATATTTTTTTAGGGTAAATATATTATTAATATCGATAATGTAAATTAGATAGTATTGACTAATATAGAACTAATTCATTATTTTTTGAAAAAGTTTTTTATACTTTAATTGATCAAGTTTACATCCTTTGTAGATTTAAGGGACATATACCATAATTTGAATTATAATTAAATAATAATAATAAATCCATGTTTTCAAAAATTATTTATGGTAATTTAGGTCACTAACATTCTTTAAGAGAATACATTATTGAGGTATTATCTTGTTTGGTATACGGTAATTAAGAGATACTTCATGTTGTTTTGGGGATTAATGATAAGTTCATTTTTGGAAATTCAAATACATTCTGTATAAAGTTTTTATTATTAACATTTGTGATGTTTCATAAGGATAAACATGTATGAAATGGTTTAAGATAATATTTCTATTAGGTTTTATGGATTAAAATATTAATTCACCATATGAAGATTTATGCATATTGGATAACTCGATTTAATGATTTTGTCATTATAATAACTATAAATTGAAGGAATCAATTACCATACTATGATGGATATTATGATCCATTAAAAAATAATTTTTATGATTTATGAAAAAAAAATTATATATTATTTTCTTAGAGTAATAAATGGATTGTAGATTGATCAAATAATAATAAAACGAATAAATTGTGTTTATGGAATAGAAATTTTTCAAGTAAGTATATTTCCTTATATTATTCTACAGTAAAACAATTTAAAAAATTGATCTTGAAATAAAATTTTTTTCCCTATCAAATTTATACCAAAATAATCAAAATTTATTTAAAATCATCATATATATTTTTAGGTCTTTAACATTACATTGATCAATCACTTCATTGTGATTAATGCTATTATAACACTTTATAATTATTTAAACTTTTATTTCAGGTGAATGTATTCAATTTACACCAATGTTATATTACATGGAATCCTATTTATGTGTTACTATATATGAACATCACACTTCCTTTTGTATCTTCTTAAGATGATGTTTTATTAAACATCTTACTATGAAGGGTTTTAAGAAAGGAATTTTAAAATATCAAACCCTTGATTTCGAAGTGAAATATCTAATTGTGAAGATAGAATTTATTTAAGGTGGGGTTAATTTAACAACAAAAAATTATAAAATAGGAACATTATATTTTTTAGAATATTCTTCATTAATCATTGAGCTTAAAAATCCCAAAAAAAATATATATTTTAAATTTAAACTCTTTGATAGCTTGAAAAACACGAAACCTCAAGTCTAAATGAACTGTAACATGGTATACCATTATAAAATAGTTATTAAAATGGAGAGTATGGATAGTGATAAATAATTTTTTTAAATTATAGGGTTTAAAAATATAAAAACGAATTCATTGGCTATCTATTTATTATGAATAAAATAAGAATAATTTTTTTGATAAAAAAATCTTAAAAACTATCTTTTTTCCTAAAAGAAGGTTTAGTCGCGCTTTGCGCACATAAATTAAAATTATTTATTTAAACTTTAAGAAATTTTTTTGGATAAAATTAAATCCATTTTTGAAATCATTATATAAAAATTATATTAGAGTGAATTTCTAGATTTTTTTTGAAATGTTTCATTTTTCAATGAATAGTTAAAAACTACTGAATTTTAATTGAAAATTTAATCTTCATTTAAAATATTTACAAATTTATATGATATTTTTAATTGGTTTTAAATTAAAATTAGTTTAATAATATATATAATAATATGATTTAGTTCATTGGAATCATTTTAATATAAAAACTTTTAATCTTTTGAACATTTTCTCTTCAAAAACTCATTTTCTTGTCACATTTGTGGGATTAATTTTTAACTAAACTATGATAGTTATTTTAATGGAATTTTGAAAAATAGATTTTAATATTTTTAATCAAAAAAATTTATATTGTATAACATGTTAAATTTAATTTTTTACAATAATGAACAGTAAAAACAATAAAAATTATTCATCACGGTTAGGATAAAAGTGTATTTACTAGTGGTTAAACTATAATGATAAGGGTAAAAAATATATAAAAACATTTCTAAAATATATTTTATAGACATATTTTGACCCTATAATGTCTAAGTCTCGATAATATTCCATTTTTATTCCTTTGAAAAGATAATAATGTGGGTATGCCTTTTTCTTCCAAAAACATACAAGTGTGCCAGCCACCACACTTATAAAAGGCCTCCCCCAATCATCTCTTCTACACACAATAAAACCATTTTTTTAGCCAATAACATTCCTAATTACTTCCCATATTCCATCATACCATACTAGAATCTTTATTTTGAGAATAATGGAAACCAAGGAAGTATTTGGATCAATCCTAAAGTGGTTTCCCAAAGAAGGGGTAACATTCTTCAATATAAATTATTATTTTATTTCTTCCTCCAACTCAATTTTAATATAATAAAGCCATGTTGATATAATAATTTCATTATAATACATTTGAATATTTGTTTTTAATTTTAGTTCATTATTTACAGCAATCTTCACTTCCATTAAATGGGTTATGAAATCATTTTTCATGTGTACAGAAGACTACCGCCTCATGAACTAATATCATTCATTTTTGCATTTCCACCTCTCATAGTTAGGTATAATTATGGATATAAAGTATATATATATATAATGTTTATAACTCAATTATGACTCTAGAATTATAATATCATATAGACCTCTTTACTTTCCATTTCTTAGGGGATACGATAACGTCACTTGTGTATACGATTGACTACCGCCTCGAGAAGCAATGTGAATAGTTTTTCTGAAAAAAATTACATGTAATCTAATAACGAAAAATTTAATGAATATATAACACATATATAAAATAATTATGAATATAATGACATATTTTTAATTCTAAAAATATAATATACCATTTTATTTCTTACACTGAAAAATGATGATGTGTTTCACGTGCATGTGGACTACCGCATTCACAAAGAGATTTCACTACCTTTTCATGAACACACAACATAGGTGATATATATATGTATATATAATGAAATAATATTTTATATATGATATTATAAAAATTCCATAATAATGATACATTCCATACCATCTTTCCATATTGATCATTGGAAAATGGAAACTTTACTCATATGTATGTATGGCCTACCGTCTCCATGATTGTAAAGTGGTTCATTTTTTCATAAACACCCTTAATGATTGGTCATAGAATTATAATTGATTTATAATACTATAAATATTTCATGGTTCTTATTCTAGATATTATCGAAATATGTAATATGCAGATGAATTAAAACTTTCTTGAAAATTCACGTATAAGAAAAAGAAAGAAAATAAACACCTGAAACAATGAAAATAATGAAATATTCACAAGGAATGGTTGATACTAAGTAATAAAATAATCATATATTATATTATAAGTTAATTATTTTTTTAAAACCAATATACTGGAGGCTAAATCATTTTCAACCAAAAGAAACCATAAGGTAAGGGACATCGTCTCAATTTCCCATCATTGAGGCATATTGTAATGTTATTCAACTAATATATTTTATATGGTTTATATAATTTCATTTTTACATATAATTTCATGATTAATTAAAAATTCTTGGTATTTTATGTTGCAATTTGAATTATTTCATCCATGGGTATTTGACATTAAATTTACCAATTGGTAATGAATTTCATAACTCAATTTCATTTCATTAGGTTACAATACTTATTTATTTTCATTGATATTATATGATTATGTGTGTATTTAATATTTAATATATTATGTTGTACATAAAAATATTTTATATGGATTTAAATTTGACACACATAATGGATTCATTGGTTAATTCTCAATTTAACATTATGGTCTTTGTAAGGGTTTATTTCCCAATCTCATTTTAATCAAGAATGTTTATACTTGAATTTGAATTTAATGAAATTATGTGATTTTTTTAATAAAACCATCCATTTTATTCTCTTATATTTATTAATGAACTTTTTCAAGTAATGGTATCATTTTTTCCTCTCTAAGGTAGTTAAAAATTTGAGATTTGTTTTAAGAAAATTCACATTCACTTCTCTCTTGGTTAAGAGATTAATTTTCTTCCCAAACCATGTTTTTTAAAATTGTTTTTGATAATATTTTTAAAACATTCCTAATTATTTATTAAATATATATTTTCCCATATCATCTTTTTACAAAAAATCTGTAAGGAATCTTCATGTCTTTTTTAAAACAATTCTCATTTGGCTTTTTTTGACAATGTGAATGGAATATTTATTCTAATATAATTGGAATGTATAAAATTTTCTAACATCATGAATAGTAAATGTGTTAAAAAAATAATAATTATCAAATATTATTTTCATATAAAATTATATACAAAATATTTTGTGAAAATTTAGTTTTAAAATTGATTTTTTAAATGAAAATCATATTTTCCCCAAGAGTTTTTTAATTATATTTTTAGCCATTTCTATTAATCAATTAATGAACCCATTATTCATAATCCAATGGTTATATTTTGTGTTGATACTATCCTTATTATATATATGGGTTTTTTATGTTCATTTTGACCATGTAATGTATTAACATTCACTTTCTTGATTTATTTTTTTATTCATTAACTTTTCCATTAAATATTCAATTTCATTTGATAATTAGAAATTAAATTTCACCTAAATATAAATATTATTTATCATTGATAGGTTTCTTGATTAATAGATATTTAATTTCTACATATTGTGTTCTACATTGAATGTTATTTTATTATCTATATAAATATTGAGAAATCTATATTCCATACTCAATATAGATATTTGATGATAAAGAAAATTGATAATAAATTAAATCAATTATTCAATATATGAGGAATCCTTTGGACATGCAGTAATGGGTGGGGCCCAGAAATATATATCCCCTCTATGAATCGACAAGTCTCATGAGAAATATAATTTTTTTCTAATTTAAAAGGGTTTCTTCCTATAGTTTTAAACTGAATTCAGGGATATTGTTCCCAATAGGGCTATCATGATTTTTAAGATCATTATAACATCCCATATTTTCATCAAGGTATGTTTTATTTTATTCTATATTTATCACTCACTGATATCTCCATTTTTGTTAAGACCTTGGTGGCTAGGAATTTAGTCCAGTCAGTTTTCTTCGTGAAAGAATGAAGTTGGTGGGTTGGAGTCTAGTTGCAGAAGCAATACGTGGCGTGTATTCATTACACGTTCTATAATGATTACACAACCTTTATTTGGGTCCTCTATATCCCTTTTATATCCTGAAAGGGTTTTCCTAATACGGAAAAAATATGGTATTTACATTATATATAAATCATACATATTGTTTAAATTCATGGGTTAGTTTTTTTAAAAGGGTTTAGTGGCTCTTTTTGAGAGTGCCTTATTTTATTCTCCCATATAGATAGAAGTCGTGCGAGAGGCTATCCTCATTAATCACCTATGTTCTAACAAATATCTTCCATCAAAGCACTATTTTCTCCATTGATAGGTGTGTTAGATCGAAAACAAAAAGATATGTATTCATATTCCATCCCATCATAATTTCTCCTTACACATTTTCTGCTATTTTTGTGGGTGTTTATATGTCCTATTTTCAAGGATTTTGTCGATTCATCATATTTCTCCAATTTTAGCCTGATTCAAGGTATGCTACTAAACGAGGAGAATATTAAAGTCTTAATATTGGTGATCTAGTTCATTTCCCTAAATGTATAGTTAAAATTTTTATTATTATCCATTTTTCATGTGTGGGACCTTTCTGTGATTCCTGTATAATGTTACATAAATAAAATTAATGGATATACCCATGTTTAATGGGGCACTAGATTCCTTTGATTTCACATCATGGGATGATTACCTTGACTTGAGGAACCACTTGGGTGTGACTCACTTTTAAGGCTTAAGATCCTTACTCCTTAGAGCTCCAATTCAATTTCATGAGTTTGGGGTATGTGAATTACCTTGTTATATTTGTAATGAAATGATAATTTCATATGATAAACGATAGGTATTGTTTTTATACCCCTTTGATTTATGACATAGTTTAAATTTCTTGTATGAAATGAATTGAAAAACTTGTTAGAAATAATTTGGGGGAATTCTATGAGTTAGTCCTAACCATATCCTTCCATACACTTATTCCAAGAGAGATACAAGGGTCCTCACATAAGAAAACCTTCGATAGGATCATCGTACAACATTATTTGAGATCGTAATGATCGCCCTTATGCTGGGAATGATACTCGTATCTATTTTTTTATTTCCTTAGATGGGATCACCTGATGAATTGATTACATACCCAAGAGTGAAAATATATCCCTATGGGAGATACCTTGGATGGGCTTAGTGGGAAATATGGTTATATTGTACATGAGAGATATTTAGTCCCCTATGTGGTACACTTGGGATGGGATGAGAGGTTCATTCTTTACACCTTTCTATGACTGATACCTGGGTTGCATTTATAGATCACCTTGGATGATCTCTTATGGTGTTATGTAATTATAGTGCCCTTGGTGTGATACTCATGTTCCTTTTTATGATTCACCTTTTATAGGCCTAGGATGCTTCTTATTTAAATAATTTATATTCATTTTTTATATAATCCCTAGAATTCCAATTTATTAGATCAACGTAAATGTATGATATGGAAAATAACATGCTTTGGTTTAGTCCATACATGATACTTTCCTTGATACATGTTTTGTTATCTTCCCTACATATACACTAGAGAACACGTATACACCCATATTATATCCATATAGGTTGACCATGGTGTAGAGACACTTGACATAGGCCAGAGTAGGTAATGTTAGTTGGGTATCGATTAGAAACCTTGATCGATAATTTTTATTTAATTATTTCTTTATATTTATCATTTACCTACAAAATTATCATTTTATATGTGTAGACTGGATTGTTCTAGACACTATTAGTGGTTTCTTATGGATTCTATATCACACACTTCTCAGGGTTCCTATGGTACCCAAACATAATTCATGACTGAATGTGTAGAAAAGGGAAGTGTCTTGTTCTGATGTTTGATTCTGAATAAGATGATAGAGTATGGGAGTATAGGAATGATCATTTGATCATGATTATTATAGTGGAATATTATGGACTTTTGGTATTTTTGTCTAGCATGTTGTATATGAATTTTCCCCTATATCATGTGTACATTTTTTTATAGGTACATGATGTGATGGTCATAATTTTAGTATCTAATTTTGATTCACCTTTATCCTATTTATTTATCTGGATGGTTTAATTTGTTATACTATATATTTATTACTATTTTCACTTCTTTTAAATATTAATATTACAACTATACTCCACTATTATCATGAATTAATATTCCCTCCATGTACTCGCCATAGGCCCTCGCATCTAGTTAGTAGCCTCTAGAATATGGGGAGGTTTTCTTGAGGTCATGTGGCCTATAGGCTCAGTGAACCACATAGTTCCTTCCATGTATGGATGATAAAAGTGGTATGAGAGATGTTTTCATTTTTTCTTAATATTTGGTTATTAGACTTGAGAATATGAATGTATCAGATTTTGGTAATGAGCCTGTTCTTGGTAGTACCTAATCCACATACTGGGAAAACCAAATTTCTTGGGATGAGATATTATTATTATTGGTTTTTACATGTTACAATTGTACCAATTTCATATTTCGATGAGACACATGTTTTGTGACATTATTATTATTTTTGTTATGGATTAATTCTGTTGGTTTAGTAAGGGATTGAGGAATAATTTCATGTATCATACTATGCACTTTATGAATTATATTCCATGTATTTTTTCATGCCATATGTATATTACTACGTGAATTTTCTATATTTAATGTGATTGTTATGACTGACCTAACTTTTATATATGTAATTTTATTCATGTTACTCAAAGCAATAAAATATTTTGATTAATTAAAGTACCTACAATAATATAAATAGTGTTTTTACATATAAAATGATGATGGAACCTTAATTAACCAATTTTGGCATGTTTGAGCCATGAACCAATGGTTAGGTGTATGGAAATGTTAGTTTATTTGGTTACATGAATGTCAATTGTAATTTATTAGGCATTTAATTCTATAAATTGGGAATGGTTATTCATTTAATCAAATTATTATGTATGACATGTTACCCCTTGATGTCATACATATTGTTTAGGTCATTGTTACTTGACATTGCAATTTCAATTTATAAATATTATAGGACTTTATATATTCATAATGTAGATACATATAAATGTATTTTGATATCTATATGTATATAAATGAGTATGAAAATAAATAATTGAGACCTTAATGAAATGGGTACCACTAAATGGGGATTCTCATTTTAATGTAAAGGCTTTTATGTTCTATACATTGTAATTGATACTTCATATACCCAAACCTATAATATGTTTTATGAGACCTTAATTGTAGACCGGACATAGTTGTGGGTAGTAGGAAGAGTATCTTGTAGTCATTTGTGGACCTCTATAATCACATAGTCCTGAATTTAGGATTAGGAAGTGAGGTATGATTCATTATGGAGGGCTTTATACCTATCATTTTATGTTATTTTTGAATCCTATCAATTGAAAATATTATAAGAGGCATGTGTTTGGAAATTTTAGAGCTATGTCACCATGAAATCATCGAGTCGTTCCCTAGGAGGGTGATGACGGCCATGCCTTAGAGTTGGTGGGCCCTGAGCCACTAGTTTCACCTCCTGTATTTCCACTAGAGGTACTTCCTTTTCTTCCCCCATAGGGAATCGATGCTCATTTTCAAGATACCTTTTTATTCTTCAAGGAGTATCTACAGTGAGATCCTCAACCAGCCCCTACTATAAAAGTTTTTACATCTTAATTCCAATAGAGTCATCCCCCAACTTCTCGGAGGATTTTGGTCCTCAAGATGATGAATCTATGTGATATTCCACGTTATTGATATTCAGTCATATAGATATGCCTCTAGAGTGGAGGTTCAAGATCTCCACTTATATGATTCGTGGTTCCACCAAGTATTGTTGGGATGTCATCTCTCAGGTTGATTTTCATTAGGTCATGGTCTTGGTGGACTCTCAGAATACCTTATATGACTACTTCTACACTTATACATTGAGATAAGACCACTCTAGGGAGTCCAGGCACCTAAAATGAGGTGATATGTCATTGACAGAGTATTCAATTTTTTTAGAAATAATCATCATTTCTCACTGACGATGAATGATTAAAGGTTGGTGATTGGGAGATAGTTTAAGGATGGGTTTGCGTATTCCATCCAATCAGATGTAAATGTTTTTCATATGATCATCATTTCAGGGATAGTAAATTAGACCCTCATCAGTGAGAAGAAACTAATGGAAGCGTGACGTTTGGGTCAGTGAGGTTAAGTTTCTAGGAAGGGAGGTAGTTTATCTAGTGGAAGGAAATATTACTTTGAGACTGCTTTGTGGAAACAACATGAGTCAGACTTTACACACTGATAACTATGTGGTGTGTCATAATTGTGGAAGAGAAATAAATAAGAATCCACAGTGTATGAGGTATATAATTGAGTGATAAGATTGTGTCCGGATGTTTCACCTTAATCAAATATTATGAACCTCCGTTTGAGTACCAAGTGAGAAGGGATATTTACCAACACCACATTCAGGTATAGGGTATGTATATCCACATCAGGCTGCAATCTGGTTCAAACTGAATGATTCGATCAAGGAAGTGGTTGTGGCAAAGGTAGTTAGAGTTAAGAGGTACAATGTCTATAGATAAGACCTTCTTAGTTTAGTCAGGTTTCATCTCAGGGCCACAGATTGGGACATGCCAAAGATTTGTAACCTACACCAGATGAGTAGAGTCCAGGTTCATCTACTGTATGAGGTACTATCCAAGTATAATCTACATTCCATTATGAATTATCTAATAAAATTTCATTACACTCTTTTATATATGTGAAATTTATGTAATCTTTGGGCTCCTAAATGGAGAACTTCTACAGCTTCATGACTCTTGACACACTATTAGATGTTCAATTAGAGAGTATACCACGTGAAAATAGTCCCTCTTGAGATAAGTAGGTACCAATTTTATGTAATTTCATCTTCATTGAGATTACTATATTCTATTTTATACCCATAATGGACTACATAGTGACTTACCACACCCATGTTGATTTCTATCACCATAGTGTTTCTTTTACATCACCCAAGGGTAGTACATACGTTCATAAGGGAGAATGTGATTTCCAAGCTAGTCAAGCTGGACCTAAGCATCATGGTATGGGAATTATAATGGACTTTATAGTGCCTTACCACACCAATGTTGATTTATATCACCATAGTGTTTATTTTACATCACCCAAGGGTAGTAATTACATTCATAAGGGAGAATGTGATTTCCAAGCAAGTCAAGATGGACCTAAGCATCATGGTATGGGAATACTGAAACTCCAGATGGATTGTCTCTTTATAAACGATAAGGGAATGTGATGTATGGAATTTTATCATTCATTGGATCATTTCATGGACATATTCCCTAGAAAATTTTCTTGTTTACCACTACTGAGATAGTTATAGTTCACTATTAAGCTAGTTCTAGGAGAAAAACCAATGATTGTTCTTAATTATCAGATGGAACCTACCAATCTGCAGGAACCTAAAAAGTAGTTATAGGATTTAGAGGATAATAGATTTATATGATCCAATGCTTCTTATTGGGGTTTTCTTATCCCTTTTTCCAAAGTGGTGGATGATACCCTCTATTTATGCATGGATTATCATTGATTGATCTCGATTATGGTTAATAACCACTTTTCACTACCTCGTAGAGAAGACATATTTGAGCATCTTTGAGGAGGGACAATTTTATCCAAGATCTATTTGAGGTTGGGATACCATCAAGTGCATATAAGGACATCAGGCATTCCACATATGTCATTCTTGAGTAGATATGGTCTGTATGAGTATTTGGTTATTCCATTCTGCCTTATGAAGGAACCATTAATTTTCATGGATCTAAGGAATTAGGTTTCGCACCCATATAAGGATTCATTTGTTTTGGTCTCCATAGAAATTATCTTGGTGTATTGTAACAATAGACATGACCATGACAAACTACTTGATATTTTTCTGAATACACTGGGGGTCTGCAAGATGTATGATAAGATCATAAAATTCAACATTTGGATTGATAAGGTTCACTTCTTGGGTCCTATCACTTTATAAGTCGGGTTTTATATTTACCCAGACAAAGTGAGTGCCATAATTCCCAATGAGAAACCCAAGAATGACATTTACAAATAGAGTTTCTTATGACTTGCTAGTTGTTAAATGGGTTTTATTCATGAATTATCATTCCCAACATCACTTATTATGGGTTTGACTAAAAAGAGTGTTAATTTATTTTGGTCTGAAGCTTATGAAACAGACCTTTAGGAGCTAAATGGGTGACTAACATCAACACTGATCATGGTTCTTCTAAAGATCGGTAGAAGCTATACTTTTTATTATGAAGCTTCAAGAATTGGTCTAGGAGAAGTTTTGATGCATTTTTATTAGTTTGTTGTATACGGTCCACATTGGTTGAGAACTCATGAAAAAAATTACACTACACACACCCTCAAGCTAGAATCTTTGGTTCATACTTTTCACTATTGGATGCATTGTCTATTTGGTTATTGGTTCATCATTTACTCAGAAAATAACAGTCTCAAATATATCTCAACCTAGCATGACTTGAATATTAGGCAGCATAGTTGGGTAGAGTACCTATAGTCATTTGACATTTATAATGATTATACTTCCAAAAAGGGAAATGAAGTAGTTTCTGTCATGATCTAGAAGACTCAGACAAATTCCATTCAGGATTCCATTAGTGAGTGGTAGTTGATGTCCATGTTTTATGAGATGTACCTAGAGGTTCAGGAATATCATGGACATCATGTGTTATTATCATTAGTACTGACATCTTCTTTTTGAGAACATGTTAGGATGAGACAACATTACGATACCAAGATATTATTAATAAGGAACTGTATCTTGAGTGAGGACCCAAATTCTAGTTATTTTGTTGAAGAGAATGATATTTTACACTTCCACAGGCGTGTATAGGATTCTAAAATCATACTGGAGGTGATGATGTGGGGGTATCTTTTTTTGGGTAGTTAAACCTTGTCTTACCATGATATGCTGAGGCATTTGACATAAATTTTGGTATCTAGTTATATAGAGGCCTACCATAGTGTGAAGTAATTTCCAAACTTATGATAAAGGTGTCAGAGGAAAAGATCATGGAATGCATCCTTAATTATGAGGTTCTTGGGGGAAACACATACCTCTCATTGATTTTTTCAAACAAAAATATTTTTTAGGCAAGGATTCATATGGATCCCTATGAGCCCCTTTATGGTAGTCTATTTAATTAATTCCTATGCTAGTTTGTAGGATGTGAGATAGAATTATTATGATCATTTATCATTCATAAGACCTTAGAGAAGGCACGACTAATTCATAAGTGTTTCTATAAAACTCAGTCCATACAGAAATATTATACTAATCAATATTGTTGACCTCTGGAGTTTGAGATGGAACATTGAGTATTCCTACTAGTATCACATAGATTGGTTCATATATGGATTTGGAGATAGGGAAAATGTATCTACATTATTTTGGGCCTTTCTAAATCATGGAGAGTGTTAGGATGGTCGCATATCAGTTTTTGTTACATCACAACTACCCTTCCATGCATGATATCTTCTATCTATCATAGATTCACCATTATCATTCTGAACCATCTCATTCATTTTATCATAAGGATACTCATATAGAAGTTTATGCATCCATAAAGAAGCATCTGATACATATCATTTCCCAGAACATGAAGGTGCTCTACAGTAGTTTTGTTTATCTAGTGTGGGTTATATGGTAGTATTGTCATGTACAGGATGAAACTTGGGATGAAGAGGCTGATGTACATGACCAGTGGCCCAAACCTTTTTATGATAATTCAATACCACCCTCATAAGGGAAACTCAGGGATGTTTTGTTTTAATGAGGGGAGGTCAAAAGATAAAATATTTTCAGTGAGGTATGATTTATTTTATTTTCCATCAATCCCTCATTTTGATATTCTTTTTGGGTTAGACCCTAGTGGAAGGGCCTTCAGGCTGGTCAGTTTACATCCCATAAGAATATAGAAGGTGGGGTTGAGTATGGATATAGAGTAAATACATGATTTATATTCATTGAACGTGGTTTAACTAATAAAAAATATGTATTTGGGGCAGCCGAACCACTTTCACTTTGTGAATATGTTTTCTCGGTAAGGTGAAAAACCTGAGCTTTACATGGAATGTATATCTTACACACTGTGTAAATTCCCTAGGATATTTTTTTTTAAATTTGGTCAATAACTCTTTTTGAGAGAACCTCATTTTCTTTTTTTGCACAAAGGGTAGCCATGCAAGATCCTCTCTACACACCACACCTAGGTTCTTCTAGATCTCCTTTATCCGAGATCTATTGGATTCATCTTTAGGTGCATTGGATATAAAATGTTAAGCTCCTTATACCTCTTCCTTCCCTTTTTCATTTATCTGTCTATAATTTGAACTAATTCTGTGCAATCTCCTATTCCCAATTTGTTGGGTTGTTGCCAATTTTTCTAATTTATCCCATTCTTGCTTGAGGTAATGGCCAGTACTAGATAAAGAGAGTACTACATGATTAAGGTTGGTGGTCAAGTTATTGTCCAACAAAATATAATTTGTTTTATTATTCGTTATTTTGGTGAATACTAAACCTTCTATAATTTCCTTTATAGTGTTATATTAATTAATTTAAAGGATATACCCACATATAATAGGCCCCTTTCCCCTCAAAAGTCCATATCGTGAGTCAATTACCTTGATATGAGCTACCCCATGGGTGTTCCCCTCTTTGAAGTCATAATATCCTTATGTCTTAGGGCTCCAAATCAGTTTCTATTGTTCAGGTTTGGTAAATAACCTTGTAATATATGTAATAGAATGAGAATTTCATAAGATCAATTAAAGGCCATGTGTTTAGGTCTCTATGAATTATGTCTTAATTTTAATTACATGTATTAAATGAATTGTCCATATTTTTAACAATGATTATGGGATATGTTATTTGTCAATGATAACCCTAAACATCCTATCACTTAATTAGACAGTGATACAAGTATCATGACTTAAGGACACCATGGACGAGCTAATAATTCTTCTTAATTAGTGATGGGAATGATCACCCTTCCACTAGGAGTGATACATGAATCCTTTTTTAGATTTCAATGGATGTGATCACTATGTGGATTGCTTACTTACCAATGAGATATACGAGTTACCTTGGAGAGATACCTTTTACGAACTTTGTGGGTGATATTGTTACACCAACCATGAGTGATACTTGTTCCCCTACATTTTACACTTGAAATGTGATCAGAGGTTCATGATTTACACCATGCTAAGAGTGATAAATGGGGTTACTTTATGGATATCCTTGGACATACTCTTTTTGTGTTGTGTATTTATGGTACTCCTAGTATCATACTCAATATCATTTTAATAGTTCTTCTTCGATTGTACCAGGATACTGATTATTTAAATATTAGAGATTCCATCTTATATAATCCCAAGAATGCCAATTTATTAAATAAAATGACACACCCACCAAGACAAATAACATTCTTGGGTTCAATATATAATTGATAACTACATTGATATAGGAAAAAATATCTTACCTATATGTACATTAGGGAACTATAATTCAACCAAATTATATCTATATAGGTTGACCTTGGTTTAGAGACACCCATCATAGGGAGAAACAGGTAGTGTTGTTTGGGTATCCATGAGGAACCCAAATTGATATGTTTTATTTATTTATTTATTTATATTTCACATGTACCTATACACTAATCATTTTATATAAAAATACTAGATTGTTTTAGAAACCGTTGGTGGTGGCCTACTGAGTACCTCTCACAACTTAATCAGGCCACTTATGGAACCCGAATAGACATCATGACTGCATTTGTAGACAATGGGAGGAAACTAACTTCTAAGGTATCATTCTTAGTATGTGGATGGAGTACGAGGGATGAGGAATGAGCGTAGTCTCATGATGCTAGTAGTGTAAAATTTTAACCTTTTATTTTTTTATAGAATGTGGTACATGATTGTTCCCCTAAATCCCATATAAATTACTTTTTTATATATTAATTACATGACAATCATCATTTTATATCTAATTATGATTCATCTTCCACCTATTTATTTTTCTTGATGGTTTATTATTCCATGGTGGCATATTTATTACTTCTTACAATTTTTGGAAATTATTATTTACTATTGTGATACACTCAGACTAACGAGGGAATAGTCTACCAAGAGACACACCCTAGTCCCTCACTATTATTCGGTAGCCTATGAAATACATGAAGGTGCTCTTGATGTCATTTGGACAGCCCTATTAGGGAACCTCTTATTGGATTCTAGGGAGGGATTCTACAATCACGACGTCTGATGATTAAGTATTTCATTCATTAATAATTCAGTAATTATTATCCTTGAGATTTTACTAATGATATTATCTATGGACTCATTTCATTCTAAGTATATTAATTAAATTACATGTATTTTCAGTTATTTACCTTTCTATATAGATTATTCCTTATGTAATTATCATATAAAAGTTATTGATTAAACATGATATGTGTTCATTTATTTATCTTACCATATTCATTGTTTTTTATTTATTCATGATAGAATCCTTTGTAATTAACCCTTACTGATAATTTGACCCCACCCTTATTTTCCCCTTTCTCAGAAATCCAAATGGTGTAAAATGATTGGTATGAAATGATATTCTATAGGTAATAATGTTACTCATGAAAAAAATATGTTGTAATTTGTGTTTTTAAATTTAATAAGAGACTCCAACACGTATCTTTTTTAACAAGACTACTAAACTATTTAGCACATCAGGATATGATTCCATGTATCTTATGACATCATAATAATATAGGAAACAATTTTTGGGCTACTTACATTAGGGTTGTTACCAAAACCATCATGTTCATTAAAATTTAATCCCTTTATTATATATCCATTTATAAATGTTGACAATTAATCCATATAATAATCATTGTTACTTAATTAAGTTACTGCTTCAATAATAATTATTAGGGAATCAAGTATTATAAAAAGGAAAATGGAACTTCAAAATGAATTCTTTTATCTTGATAATAAATTTTATATAGTATAATGGATTTTTTCCTTTTATAATCACATTGGTTGTTCTATTTATTGGGGGCCACCACTGATTTTAATGATACTTTTTAGATTTATCCTTTGGAAAATTGTCCTTCTAAAATTTATATGACTCTTTTCATAAAATTATTTAATAATTTTTTTTGACAAAAACCTATAATAGAGATTGTTTCAGTTTATGATAAAATATTGACAAAAATTTCTATTTTTAGTCTCATCTAGTATGTACTATAATTTTTTTTATCCATGTATATTTTTACATTCAATTAGTTTTTCAACCATGGATAATATATTATATAAACTTTATATTCAATATATCAATCACTATTATTTTTTTAAAGAACATCATCAACTATATCATCATACTTTTAATTCTATAAAAAATAAACAAAATAAATTATCATGATTATATTTCTATTAATTGTCATCATAATCATAAAAAAATTCAATCACCATGTGATTATCTAAATTATTTTGAATTTATGATATCCCAACACTTTCATTAGTATTTGGTAACATTTTTTATAGTCTGTACTATCAAAAAATACCAAATGAAAATTTCATCACCAATTTTGTCATTAAATTTCGAAAAACTTTATTCTTTGAATTTAGTCAAATTGGGAATTCTAAAATATGTTAACTATTTTACTAATAGTTTCTTATTATACAAAAATATTATCAGATGAATCATTATAACTAGGACTTAATATATATAAATTTTGAATGTGACATTCAAATGATACTACAACTCTCTACACTTTCATTATGATTTTAAATTCATCCAACATCATTCTTCCCATTACAACATGAATTAATTTATCCCATTCAAATACTCCATTCCTTTATTGAGTTTATGTAACATTATACTCATGTTTAAATTCAGGGTTTTCAATATAATTTATAAAATAATTACAATTTTACACCTTCTATTATTTATCCTCATCATATTTAAAAATATTATAATGCATTTAACTCATATCTTCTAAAACAATTGACTTCTCAAAAGTCTATGACTTGTGATTCATAAATATCATGTTTTTAACCATTATATAATCATAAATTAATGTTACAAAATAAAAAAATTATTTTGAATATTGATGTATCATTGTATAATATATATAATAATTAAGTATTTATATTAAATTTTAATTTTTTTCACTATTGGGACCTATTTGTACCATATTTACTTTCTAACAGGTATCACATAATGTTTATGTATCCATTCATCATAGTATGGTGTATTAAAATATAAAATTTGGAAATGTTTCTCATGTTTCCTTATAAATTATTTCCATGACTTTTATTTCATAATTTTTTTCATCCTTTTCATTATAGTAATAATTATTTAGTGTATTATTAATTTTAAAAATAATTCCACTAGATATATCAACTTTAGAAAAAAAAACATTCCATATTTTAATCTCACAACGGTACACATATTATTGTTTAATGAATATGTTCCATCATTACATGTTTTTGTAATTGTAAATAATTTTTTATTTATCCCATCATCAAATAATAACTCATTCTATTTCATTTTCATAGATTCAATTTCATTTGTAAATATTCCTATGAATTTCAAAGTAATATTATTTAAAAATTTAATTGATCCACAACAATAGATATTCAAGTGAATAAATATTTATATATATAAATTCTTGACCTAATTAACTATGTTTGATCTGTAATATCGGGAGACCTAAAGTTCGCCTCCCAATATTCCAATGTATATTAATTAGTTGCGAGGGTCTAAGGTGAAAACATGGTAATATTGTACACTAATTTAGAGAACTCAATAAAACAATTACCAAATATTTAATCAGTAAACAATCATAATAACAAGAAACCATAAATATACCAATAAAATGATGGAATGGAGAAACAATAAACTCAAAAGTCCAAACTAGAATCAATTCACTAATCACCCACTGGGACGATCACATATATGATATATTAATGTAAAAGTACAAGGGGATATAAAACTCCAGGCCTCACCCCATATCAGTCATTAGATTCATAGTGAGTTATCCAACTTAACAATTAAAACCAGATATCGACCCTGCTTGTACCTACAATAAGTGGTGGTTTCTTGGGTACCCATGTGGGATGAAAACTGAAGAAGTGTGTGATTAAAAATCAATAGTATACCACCAACATATTTCCGTACCTAACTAATAAATGTATTATTTATTAATATGGTAACTATAGTTAAGAAATTAAAAAAATAGACAATGAATAGAACAATGAGAAAGATGAAAAAAAGAAAAAAAATAAGAGCTTGAAATATATATATATATATATATATAAGACTTTAGGAGGTTGGAACACTATAACTACATACTTTGGCTCTATGCTAGAAAGAACATCAACTTGATGCTTAACACACCCTCTCAATGGGATAGTCCCAAACATGTCTGAAACACCCCTTGATAAGATTGTCCCGTGTAATTTAACCATTATTTGAAACATTCATCTCAATGGATAGTACATTAGGATAGAATTTCATGATCAAATAAAAAATAAAGAATAGTAATATATGTGATACAAGATAACAATAATTTATCAAATATTATGTAATGTTAATAAAGTATCATAATAATCACAACCCACATACAAGAAACACAAGAAAAGGTCTCAAGGATACACATGCATACATCATGTGATCAAGCATCAAATAGAGGACTCGTGTGGTTATACCCACACACACCATCTGTCCAAACATCAAAAAAGGTATCACAATAATAGCTGATAGGAAATACATAACCAATCAAAACTCAGTCATTAACAACCATGATAAAAGACAACATACATGAATCAGATGTGTCCCTTTTAACCATGTTTGTTCATTAAGAAAATTATCATTTAGTTAATATAGGTAAATCAATAAATAATTTAACATGAAACTAGGTCTCTCATTTTAATTGTCTAGATCGATCAATTAGGATATAATGATAGAGTTTCATTTAGTTTCTAGATATTAAAAGAATATATAGTTCATCCCCCAAAGGGTAGTGTGACCACATAGAACATTCTAATAAACTAATAATAAACCTTAGGGTAATGTGAATAAACCACCTACCCCAAATAGATTCAACTCTCATCAAAGAAAATCTCTACATCTTTGATTGAGCTATCCAAGTCCATTTAACCTCTATCGATCGCCAAAAGTTTCTATCTCACATGCATGAATTCCAAATAATTAGTTATTTCTCAATTATAATTAATTAAATAATTACAAGGAATCTCATATTTAATGGAAAAATGAATAAAAAAAATATGACCACCTATATGGAACCTTGATCAATTATCCATAGAAGGTTCATAACATGATATCAATATTATTCTAGGAAAAAACACCTATCACATTCCAACAAGACAAAGGAAAATTTAATATAATTATATTGGAACCTTATGTATTAAAGCATCCAATAAACATACCTGTGTGAAAACATCTCTCAATATAGTATGACACACATCTAGCACACTCCTAGTTCTAAGAAAACCAAAAGAACCAAATCAGTTCCATGTCATGATTGGTGATTCAATTAAATTTGAAAAAATACATAGAAAATATCATCAACATATATACCTTCACTGAATAACCCAATAATGACCTGTTTTTTTCATTGTGTGACATACTCTATCTATTTAGATCCCGAGACCCATCGTTCTAGTACAATTCCACCAATATCTGGTGTAATTTTCATATAATTATTTAATCAAGATCTAGCCAATGATCAATCGGTGGTCTTGATAATAAAAGAATATGTGTTGGTCGGAGTGGTTTACTCAAGAGGGGGGTGAATTGAGTACCAATTAAAATTTATGTATTTAAAAACTCTGTCTTAAAGACCCCCAAATAAAATAATAAATTAAACTGTAGTGAATTTATATTAAAGTAGAGGTTCTGTTAGATTCTCAAGGGATTGATTAATTCCCAGTTAATCAACACATGAGTGTGTGATTATCTTTTGAAACTAACTTACTAATCTACACTTAACATAAACACTTGCTAATTTAATTATCAAAGTAACTTTAAAAATAGTATTGGTTTTAAAGTGATTAGCAGCGGAAAAAAAACTTTGAAAGAGATGGCACAACAAAGGTAACCAAGCGGTTCAGTCTCAAGCTGAGACTTAGTCCTCCCAAAAGTTTATATATAAAAATGATCCACACCCTGGATCGGGGTTCAACAGTTTACAACTGTCCAGGTCCAAGACCTCTACCACTGTTCTTCGTGGGAAACAGTACAACAGCACCCAGCTGTCCAGGTCACACACGACCTCTACCACTGTTATTCGTGGGAAAGAAATAATGAAAGAGTTTGGAAAGGATTTACAAATCCTCCAGTTTAAGTACAGGAGACAGTGTATGTGTTAGATACAACAGATAACACACACTACTCGAAAAGTATAATAATAAATCACAGAACAAGAGATGTAGAGTTTAGAAGTGGTTTTGGTGATTTCAGTGTAGCTCTGGACTCCTTTGGATTTGATCAGAAGTGAGTTTGATTCCTCTTCTCGTTTCTGTTTGAGAAACAGAGTGTCGTATGCTCCAGGTTCACAGACAGTGACAATGTAGTGTTTGAAGTTATTCAGTGCTCTTCTTGTATGCACAGAACACTTCTCGAGTATGCTTGATTGTCTATGAGCTTCTCTGTGTTCTTCTCGTTCTTGTGTTTTGGTATATTCCATCCACCACACTTTTCTCTTTTTGATTCTCTACTTGGGCAGCGTAGTCTTCTCGTATTTATCTCACGGGCAGCAGGGGACAGAAAAGATTTCCTTTCTGCAGGTACGAGGTACGGGTTCCTGACATCCGACAACCTTTTTCAGATATTTGACAAATCATTAAAATGTACATGATATGACCGTTAGATAGATTAAATAAAGATAAATAATGAAATTCAAACAGTGAGTTGAGTGATCGGTAGGAAATCAGCATCGGTAGCTTAGACATCGGTAGCTCAATGTCATTAGTTGCTTTGACTCTATCGGTGGCTCTATGCGTCGGTTGGTATATGCTTGTATCGGTGACTTTGTTTATCGGTAGCTCCATGCGTTGGTAGCTTCATGCGTCGGTAGCTTCATGTGTCGGTAGCTCTATGCGTCGGTAGCTCCATGCGTCGGTAGCTCCATGCGTCGGTATCGGTAGCTGTGAGTCTGTATCGGTACCTTCATCCATCGGTGACTCTTATTCCATCGGTAGCTATTTATACTTACACCGGTAGCTCTATGTTTGTATCGGTAGCTGTCTGTAAGTCAGTAGCTTACATTTATAAGTACATCGGTAGCTCTGTGTTTAAGTATATCGGTGACTCTGTCTGTCGGTAGACTAAGTCTATCGGTAGACTGGGTACCGGTAGCTCTTTATCAGTAGCTATAGGCAGATTACTTATCTGTTTTATGCAGAACACATCCGATTGTGTTAGAATTAATTTATAACTTGTATGAACATGGATAAATGAGGATTAACATATTTCAAAGACTATTTTAAAAATTATTATTGGTTTGATCACAGATTTGAATGAATTAAACTATAGATCAATGATACTTAAAGATATCATAGAGAATGAAAACATAATTGGGATTTTCAACACATATGAATACATGATTGAGATTATCAAAACAGGTGAGGTCAACAATCTCCCCCTTTTTGATAATCACAATTTATGATATGGGCATTTAACATAGTGAAAAAGAAACATAATAAAATCAGAGATAAAATTGAAAAGAAGGTTATTTTTCTCCATTGAAAATATGTCTCATTCTGTTCTCCCCAAAGGTTATTTTTCTCCATTGAAAATATTTCTCATTCTGTTATTTTGTTCTCCCCCTCTTATTGTTCTCCCCCTTTGTGATAATCAAAAAGTGGGAAACCATATATATAGGAGGCAAATAAAACATGAGAAGTAAAATGAGTTCTTCTGTATTAGAGCAGTCAGAAAGTACAGAAACAGAATACAAATGAATTCCTATCAAAAAAAATCCTGGCCACTGGATCAATCCTCATCTGCAACGTGAGATTTTCCTTTGGGATCAGAAGATGGTTCGGGTGGTGAGGATGCAGGTGAAGGTTTTGGAATTCCAGAAAAGATCAAAGGAGGCTGGGCCACTGACACAGAGTCAGTCCTGTAGGTTGAAGATCTTTGGGTGATCATTGGTGTGAGGCTTCGAATAGCTTGAGCAGGAGTCAGCTGGACTGTGGAAGCAGCTGAGGCAGAAGCAGGCAAAGCTGGAGGTACGATGACTGGTCTGGCATCAACATGCAAGAAGGGCAGCAACAGATTTCTAAAATCCATAATAATTCCTCCTCCTCTTTCCATAGCAGAGATGAAATCATCTTTGTTCTCCATGAATTTCTCCAAGGCAGGAGTCAATTGTCTTAGTTGGCTCACTTGTTCTCTAAAAGCTTGAGTTACTGGAGGGAGCTTCATGTTTTCCAACATCAGCTTGAAGTGGTGTTCGAGTTGATGCTTGGTGAAAATTCTGGTGAAATAGTAGTCCACTTTTCTCTTTATGGCTTCCTGAGAGGCAGAGGCTTCTCTCATATAGTCTTGAACAATCTTCATTATTTCTCTAGCAGAATCTCTTGTAGAAAGCACCACTCGGCTCAACTCTGATGAGTCCACAGAGCCACTGGTTGAAATAGAACCAATCTCCTCCTTCAACATTGCTCGAACTGAATTCAGATCAACTAATAGTTTGGATGTGAGAGGGCCAAGAGAGAAGGAAACAGTTTCTTTGAAACTCTTAGACAAACCACTGATTAGGCTTTGAACTTGAGAGTCCTTTAATTGAACGTGATCCTTCACTGAGGTTTTGAAACTTTCAAACACCGAGACAAACTGGCTTACTACACTCTTCACATAAGCTAGGTCCTTGTCAGCTTGAGACTTGGAGCTCATATAAGAATCCAAAGAAACAACTGTTGTCTTGAGAGCTTCCAGATCTGCTTCGATTATAGAAGACTGAGTCTGGCACTCTTTCACTTCTTCCATAAGCTCAGACACAAAAGAAGATAAATTACAAGCCAGAGATAGCTCGAAGGATCTCTCTAACATTTTCATTTCTTCATAAAAGCTTTGCTTCATCTCAGCAACTGATACACTGAATGATTCTTTCAACTCATTCTTCATGGATTCAAGATCGGATTTAGAGACAAAATCATTAGGGAGAACTGCAGCAGATCCCTTTACTGAGGCCAAACTAACTACAGAATCAGTCATTATTTAATTAATTGAGGATGAAAGGGAGGTTTCCATTAAGTTCACTTCTTCAACAAAACTGGTTTTGAGGTCCTCTTTCAGCTTATTCAGATCATGAAATCTGACCACATTATCTGGCAACAACTCAGAAGCAAGATCATAATTGGTCTTCGGTCTATTCACAGTCATCTCATTATCAGAATCCGGATAATCCAATCCACAGACTATAAACCCTGGGTCTTCTACCCAGTCTCCAAGCTCAACAGCTACTGTAACATTTCCAAGAATAGATTGATGCTCCCCCTCAATGGGTGCATTCTCATGTATCACAACAGCATTCAGTGCTGGATTCCCTTCATCAGAATCTTCTACTACAAGTTCCACAGGTGCAGCATCTAGAAGATCTTCGGATACAAGTACAGCTTCTTCTGTATCTCTTTCTACTTCAGCAGTCGGCATAGCTGAGCTTCCAATCAAAGGAATCATACTTAAACTACCAGAAGCAGGCGATTCAGATACATTTTCCTTTTCCTCTTCTTCTTGGTGAGGCACAGACTGGTCTTCCTCATAAGTAGACAAAATTTCCTCTACCTTTCCTTTCCTAGAATAAACCAATTCTGCAACAGGACTTGGGGGAAAGTCTGGATCTCCTCCAGCATCCATAGGAGTTTCTTCTTCTTCTTCTTCTGTTTCATCACTATAAACAGGTTCCTCTTCATCAGGTCTTAGACTCAGATCTCTCTCATCCTTTGGTCTTGAGGGATGATCCACAGGATTAAACCTATCATATATCTTCTGATCATCACTGACCCATTCTCCCTTCCATGGGTTCCAGTTAATTTTCATGTACTTGCAAACAGTCGAGGTGATGCAGAAATTGTTCCTGACTACAACTGTCTCATCCTAAGACTCAGCTATTCCTTTCACTTTTATTATTACTGAAATCATCTTGGCAAAGAACAAAGCATTAGTCTTTGACTTTGGTCTAATCATGTCTTCCATTTGGAGCATTAACAATCTGCACAGATTGATTTTTACACCATGTCTTAGCAAATGAATAAGATAGATATCTTAATATCTCATATTTGCAAAATCTCCTCGCCTCAGTATCAACACATGTTGAACAAACTTGAAGAGAAGTCGACTCTCTCCATCCATTTCAACAGCAACCACTTGCCTTTGATTTCCATTACCGGTCAGCTCTTGTAAGGCGGTTTCATAATCAAATATGTCACTGCTAGGTGGCATTGCTCTTGATACATACCCAGAGACACCTTCATGTGGTAATTTCAAACTCTCAGCCCACTCTACTAAAGAAAAAGACATCTCTTTTCCATTTACAAAAGAGCTTACCCGATTCTCATTTTCAGATTTCTCGAAGGTTACAAACTTGTAGAACTGTTTACCAACTTCGGGTAGTATGGGCCATTGTTATTCGAGAAACAATCCACCCATTTCTGGTCCTCCAGAATCTCGAGTACTAACGATTTTCTAGGCAATAGCCATTCCACGCACAGTTCCTTCTCGATTACTATGTCTCTATTCTGCAAGTGAGGATTCACTGGTCGCTTTCCCGATCTAGTTCTGACTTCACTAACACTGGCTTTATGCTATGTCTTTTGCTTCTTAGCTTTTGGTTCTACTCTTTCATCTCTGACGGTAGGAAGCTTAGTTTTTTCCATCGCGGGTTTAGGGTTCTTGGCCGTTTTGGGAGAAAAGGTTCGAAGGTGAGAGATTTTGAGCTCGGTGAGGTAAGAAGTGGCTTAGACATAGTTTTATCATTTAGGAATTCCAAATAAACGACTAAAATAGAGTAAGATAAAATAAAATAAAACGATTCGTATTCTTGGCGGCAGACAGATGTTTTAAAACATTGCATCGGTGTGAGTTTCAACATCGGTGAGTATTTTCACATTGGTGAGAATTTTACATCGGTGAGAATTTCACATCGGTGAGAATTTCACATCGGTGAGAATTTCACATCGGTGAGAATTTCACATCGGTGAGAATTTTCACATCGGTGAGAATTTCACATCAGTGATTAAACATTCCCAATTCGTGTCTTATGTAACTTAGCCTATCCGAACTTAAAGGTTTAGTGAAAATATCAGCCAATTGATGTTCAGTGCCAATAAATTCAAGAGAAATATCACCTTTTTGATAGTGATCTCTTAGGAAATGGTGTCTTACATCTATGTGTTTGGTTCTAGAGTGAGATACAGGATTCTTAGATATGTTTATTGCACTGGTGTTATCACAGTTGATTGAAACATGTTTAAAATCATATCCATAGTCCAAAAGAGTGTGTTTCATCCACAGAATTTGTGCACAGCAACTACCAGCAGCTATATATTCTGCTTCGGCAGTAGATAATGAAACTGAGTTCTGTTTCTTACTACACCAAGAAACTAAGGATTTTCCAAGCAAATGACATGTTCCTGATGTGCTTTTTTTTATCTAACTTACAACCAGAAAAGTCAGCATCTGAATAACTCATTAACTCAAAGGATTGTCCTTTTGGGTAAAACAAACCTAAGTTAACCGTGTGTTTGAGATATTTAAAAATTCTTTTAACAGCAAGCAAATGAGATTCTTTTGGATTAGCTTGAAATCTAGCACACATACACACACTAAACATAATATCAGGTCGACTAGTAGTAAGATAAAGTAAACTACCAATCATACCTCTGTAATTTGTTTGATCAACTGGTTTCCCAGTTTCATCTGCATCCAGTTTACAGGTAGTACTCATAGGAGTTTCACATTCCTTGATACTATCCAGACCAAAACGTTTTAAAAGATCCTTTGTATATTTACTTTGATTCAAAATAATACCATTTTCATTTTGAAATACTTGAAATCCAAGAAAGTACTTATGTTCTCCCATTAAGCTCATTTCAAATTCATTTTGCATACTTTTTGAAAAATCAGTAAATAAAGAGTGTTTAGAAGATCCAAAAATAATATCATCAACATATATTTGTACAACTAAAACATCTTTAGAAATTCTTTTAATGAAAAGAGTTGGATCAGCAATCCCTTTAGTAAAACCTTTTGAAATAAGGAAATTACTAAGTCTATCATACCAAGCTCTTGGAGCTTGTTTTAAACCATACAAAGCTTTAGAAAGTTTAAAATCTTGATTTGGAAAATGGGGGTTAGTAAATCCAGGTGGTTGTTCTACAAAAACATCTTCAATTATAAAACCATTTAGAAATGCACATTTCACATCCATTTGATATAACTTGAAATCCATATGTGCAGCATATGCAAGTAAGATTCTAATGGATTCTAGTCTAGCTACAGGTGCAAAAGTTTCCTCATAGTCTATACCTTCTTCTTGACTATATCCTTGTGCAACTAGTCTAGCTTTGTTTCTAACTATATTTCCAAATTCATCTACTTTATTTCTAAAAACCCATTTTGTGCCTATTGTCAAAGTGTCCTTAGGTCTGTCAACTAATTCCCAGACATTGTTTCTTTCAAACTGATTTAATTCTTCCTGCATAGCTATTACCCAGAATTCATCATTGATAGCATCATTGATATTTTTGGGTTCTAGCTATGAAAGAAAAGCTTTATGTTCAACCTGGTTTCTTAGAGAAGCTCTAGTTTGTGTTCCTCTATCAAGATTACCAACAACAGCTTCTAAAGGATGATTCTTTAGAATCCTCATTGATCTGGTAAAGGTTGGACTAGAAATTTCAGGTTCATCTATGGGTTCAGGTTCAACAGAAGCAGATTCTGGAGAAAGTCCAGAACTGGATGCTTTTATAACATGTTCTTTAGATTTATCATTAAGGTCCAGAATAGACAAATCTTCTTCAAGATTCTCAAGAGAGGTTTTAGGCTCATGTGGATTAGTTTCATCAAATTTGATGTGAACAGATTCTTCCACACATTTGGTTTTCTTATTGAATACTCAATAGGATTTACTTGAAATAGAGTAACCCAGAAAAATTCCTTCATCACTTTTGGAAGCAAACTTATCCAGATTATCTTTAGTATTCAGAATAAATACTTTGCAACCAAAAACTTTAAAGTAATTAACCTTATGCATTCTATTGTTCCACAATTCATAAGGGGTTTTCTTAAGAACAGGTCTGATTAAGACTCTATTGATGACATAAAAAGCTGTATTTACAGCTTGAGCCCAAAAATAAATAGGCAGGTCATATTCATTGAGCATGGTTCTAGCAATTTCTTGAAGGGTTCGGTTTCTTCTTTCTACTACACCATTCTATTGGGGTGTTCTAGGGGCAGAAAAGTTATGAGTATAGCCATTGTGTGAGCAATAATATTCAAAAACATGATTTTCAAACTCACGACCATGATCACTCCTCAAGGTTTTAATCTTAAGTCCACTAAGGTTCTCTACAGATTTAGAGTATTTAACAAAAGAAGAACATACTTCACTTTTGTGAGCTAGAAAATATACCCAAGTATATCTAGAAAAATCATCTACAAGAACATAAACATAGTGCTTCCCATTTAAACTAGAAACTCTTGATGGTCCAAACAAATCCATGTGAACCAATTCAAGTGGTTGAGAAGTCGAAAATTCTTTCTTTGATTTAAAATAAACTTTGTGTTGTTTTCCCTCTTGACAGGGGTTACACACTCTATCATTTGGGAATTCTAATTTAGGTAGGTCTCTAACTAGGTTTTTTCTAGAGAGTCTTCTAAATGAGTGAATGTTGCAATGTCCCAATCTTCTGTGCCATAGCCAAGATTCTTTATGAAAAGCATTCAAACAAGTAATATTCTGCTTAGCTAAAGAATTCAGATTAACAGCATAAACATTTTCATTTCTTAAGGCAGAAAATACCAAAACATTCTTAGAATTAAAAACTGTGCAAGAATCATTTTCAAATTTAACATGAAAACCATCATCACATAACTGAGAAATACTTAATAAATTGTATTTAAGTCCATCAACAAATAAAACATTAGAAATCAAAATTGAATCAGTGTTACCAATCTGGCCTAGGCCGATGATTTTCCCTTTTGAATTATCACCAAAGGTGACAAAGACTCCATCAACTTTTATTAAACTCTTCAAACAAGAGAAGTCTCCTGACATATGTCTTGAACATTCACTGTCCAAATACCAGGTCTCTTTACAGGAGCTCTTTAAGCAAGTTCCCTACAAAACAGATTCAGATGGGAGATGATTTTGGTACCCAGATTTTCTTGGGTCCAGACAGGTTAGCCAATAACACTTTAGGTACCCATATTTGTCTAATGGGTCTCATATAATTTGTAGAATTGACATGTTTTGAAAGATAAACTTTATTAGATCCATAGCTATGTATATAACTGGTTGAAACATATGAAGTTCCAGAATTACCTTCATTCTGTACATATTTAGAAATGAATCTAGTTTTGGCAATTTTCCTCTGTCCAGGTTGGTATCCTATACCAGTAGTATATTTAGGTGCTATTTGCTTTCCTAGAATCTGTGTTAGTGTATTTTTGCCATTGGTGAACTTCTCTAAGTCTTTTTTGAGTTTCTCATTAGATAGTTTCAGTTCAGTGTTTTCTTTTAACAGTTGAGCATTCTTCTCCTTTTCTATATCAAGATCAGATTTATGCTTAACACTCAAAGCATGCTGTTTCTTTAAACCTTTGTATTTATCCTTAAGTTCATTACATGTCTCTTCCAGCATATTACAGAACTCAATCAATTCATTTTTAGACATTGTTCCAGAATCAGAATCAGATTCTGCATTATCTCCAGAGTAATAATAATTTAAAGCAGGAGTTTCAGCAGTTACCTCAGAAGTGTTTGTCATAAAGCACATGTTTGCCTTATTTTTGTGTTCAGTTTCAGAGCTTTCAGATTCAGTAGAGCTATCCTCAGAAGCACTCCAAGTAGCCTTCATGGCTTTCTTAAACATATTGTCCTTATATTCATATTTCTTTTTATACTTCATCTTTGGACAGTCGGCTTTAATGTGTCCTTTTCTCTTGCACTCATAGCAGACAACATCATCTGATTTGTCATTCTTCTTCCAATCCTTTTTCCATTTACCTTGGTGATCATACTTACCCTTATAATTTGTTTTTCTGAGGAACTTCTTTTTCCTATAAAATTTCTTAAATCTTCTAGAAATGTGAGCCATCTCAGCATCACTGTCAGAATCACTTTCACTGTCTTCACAGCTTGAACTTTCAACTACAGCTTGCAGCTTTTCTTTGTCCTTATTCTTTGAAGTTGAGGATTTGAAAGCTACAGACTTTCTTGGAGGTTCATTTTCTTCCTCTTTATTCACTTTAAGATCTTCTTCATACATCATCAGCTTCCCATTTAGTTCCTTGACAGGTAGAGCAGCAATGTCACATGATTCTATGATTGAGACAGATGTGCCCCTCCATCTATCAGGTAGACATCTCAAAATTCTCATAATTTTTTCCTTCGATGAGACATCCTTTCCCAGCGAGATCATTGTATTGACAAGTTCATTGAACCTGAGATACATGTCAGAAATGGGTTCGTCAGGCTTCATTTTAAAATTATCATACTTGATAGTATAAGTGTTCAATCTCATTTCTTTAACATTCGTTGTTCCTTCATGAGAAACAGCTAAGGTATCCCAAATTTCATATACAGTTTTACAAGAAGAAATTCTATTAAACTATTCATCTCCTAGAGTACAGTACAAGGCATTCATATCTTTACAGTTGTTATTGTAAGCAGACTTTGTAGGTTCATTCCAAGTAGATCTAGCAGTAGTGGGAATTTTGTATTCTGATTCAATAGCAGTCCAAATATCAAAACCTATGCTTTCTAGATGAATTTTCATTTTCAGTTTCCACTGAGCATAATTAGTTCCATTGAAGAAAGGTGGTCGGTTAGTAGCAGCACCCTCAAGTCTATTGTCCATGATGAGAAAATTTTAAAGAGATAAAAATTTAGATATAACAGAAATTTTAAGAACACTAAAATACAACTAAAATCACAGTTCAAAGGCAGAGTACTTTTAGAAAGTATTTTCAATCCTCTGATACCAAGTGTTGGTCGGAGTGGTTTACTCAAGAGGGGGGTGAATTGAGTACCAATTAAAATTTCTGTATTTAAAAACTCTGTCTTAAAGACCCCCAAATAAAATAATAAATTAAACTGTAGTGAATTTATATTAAAGTAGAGGTTCTGTTAGATTCTCAAGGGATTGATTAATTCCCAGTTAATAAACACATGAGTGTGTGATTATCTTTTGAAACTAACTTACTAATCTACACTTAACATAAACACTTGCTAATTTAATTATCAAAGTAACTTTAAAAACAGTATTGGTTTTAAAGTGATTAGCAGCGGAAAAAAAACTTTGAAAGAGATTGAACAACAAATGTAACCAAGAGGTTCAGTCTCAAGCCGAGACTTAGTCCTCTCAAAAGTTTATATATAAAAATGATCCACACCCTGGATCGGGGTTCAACAGTTTACAACTGTCCAGGTCCAAGACCTCTACCACTGTTCTTCGTGGGAAACAGTACAACAGCACCCAGCTGTCCAGGTCACACACGACCTCTACCACTGTTATTCGTGGGAAAGAAATAATGAAAGATTTTGGTAAGGATTTACAAATCCTCCAGTTTAAGTACAGGAGACAGTGTATGTGTTAGATATAGCAGATAACACACACTGCTCGAAAAGTATAATAATAAATCATAGAACAAGAGATGTAGAGTTTAGAAGTGGTTCTGGTGATTTCAGTGTAGCTCTGGACTCCTTTGGATTCGATCAGAAGTGATTTTGAGTCCTCTTCTCGTTTCTGTTTGAGAAACAGAGTGTCATATGATCCAGGTTCACAGACAGTGACAATGTAGTGATTGAAGTTATTCAGTGCTCTTCTTGTATGCACAGAACACTTCTCGAGTATGCTTGATTGTCTATGAGCTTCTCTGTGTTCTTCTCGTTCTTGTGTTTTGGTATATTCCATCCACCACACTTTTCTCTTTTTGATTCTCTACTTGGGCAGCGTAGTCTTCTCGTATTTATCTCACGGGAAGCAGGGGACAGAAAAGATTTCCTTTCTGCAGGTACGAGGTACGGGTTCCTAACATCCGACAACCTTTTTCAGATATTTGACAAATCATTAAAATGTACATGATATGACCGTTAGATAGATTAAATAAAGATAAAGAAAGAAATTCAAACAGTGAGTTGAGTGATCAGTAGGTAATCAGCATCGGTAGCTTGGACATCGGTAGCTCAATGTCATTAGTTTCTTTGACTCTATCGGTGGCTCTATGCGTCGGTTGGTATATGCTTGTATCGGTGACTTTGTTTATCGGTAGCTCCATGCGTCGGTAGCTTCATGCGTCGGTAGCTCCATGCGTCGGTAGCTCCATGCGTCGGTAGCTCCATGCGTCGGTATCGGTAGCTGTGAGTCTGTATCGGTAGCTTCGTCCATCGGTGACTCTTATTCCATCGGTAGCTATTTATACTTACACCGGTAGCTCTATGTTTGTATCGGTAGCTGTCTATAAGTCAGTAGCTTACATTTATAAGTACATCGCTAGCTCTGTGTTTAAGTATATCGGTGACTCTGTCTGTCGGTAGACTAAGTCTATCGGTAGACTGGGTACCGGTAGCTCTTTATCAGTAGCTATAGGCAGATTACTTATCTGTTTTATGCAGAACACATCCGATTGTGTTAGAATTAATTTATAACTTGTATGAACATGGATAAATGAGGATTAACATATTTCAAAGACTATTTTAAAAATTATTATTGGTTTGATCACAGATTTGAAAGAATTAAAGTATAGATCAATGATACTTAAAGATATCATAGAGAATGAAAACATAATTGGGATTTTCAACACATATGAATACATGATTGAGATTATCAAAACAGGTGAGGTCAACAATATGATATAAAGACAATTGAGACATTAAAATATTTAGAAGAAAAAACCATAGAAAGAGGATCATACAAAAAGAATGACATAGAGATATTCCGCCATATGAGGAAGAAGGATCCCATGATTTAGGAAGAATGCATGATCTTACTTGGATTCATTATCATTTTGAGTCTACATCCACCCCATATCAAGTATATATCTTAGATGATGGAATATAGGATAGTTAGACAAAAATGGTCACAAAATTTCATGGATCTGGGATAAAAATGAAGGGGATCCAAATGTCAATTTTATAGAAACACTCTCACTAAAGTGTTACACCACACACCCCACCAACTAGGTCCACCTGCTAGAAGGCATACCACTAACCAACTAGTTCAGGCTCCCAAACATGCCATTGAGACCTTCTAGATAAGTAGGCTACAACCCACCCCACTAGTGATCCAGTGGGGCTACTATCAATCTGGAGTTGTTGAAATATCCAGACAACTCTTTGTTATTTTATTTAAACTTCAAGATTCCAGTTTCCCACTATGATTCCATTAAATCTAGAAATAACCTTTCAATAAATCTCATTTGAACAACCAATTCATCAAATGATCTATCCACTAGATGAAATATTCCTATTTTTACTACTATTACACAATTTATAATAGTGTGGGCCATTACAATCTCCCCACTATATAACATCTCATCCTTAAGAAGTTTTAGAAGAATATGAAACATGCCTCTTAATATTAATTTATAACAAAACACATGGATTTATCTATATTCCCTCCTCAAACCAAAAATATCCAATATAAGGCCACATTCACTCCAAAATTTGCATAATTCTCTCCTTATGTGATTCTAAACATTACATAAGAAGCTTATCCAAAATCTTATTATCATCCAACATTGCGACTAAGAATACCATATCTATATACCTCTACATGCCATGTTTTCTTCAACTTATTCCTCTTAAAACATCATGGTTCTCCCAAAAATAGGATTCTTTATATGGAATAACAATTTTGATAGTCCAACAACACACCTATTGCGGTTCAAATCAATTGTTCCCAATCAAACAAAATACATAGGTTAAATGTTGATAGTAATAGCTTGTTCCTGGTTCCTAACCAAACCAATGAGTCTTTATTGACCAGTGAAACATGAACACAACATCCTTTATGAAATTCCATGTTTTATTATTATACATGACTTTTATTACAGATATGATGAGCATATAATGGTTCCAACCAACCACTTACATGTACATATAGAAACACTAGTTGGTACTTTTCTAGACATCTTCCTGTAAAGGTTCCTAGCCTAATCAACTAACACTCCATGAACCATCAATTATGATTCCTTATTCTTGGGAGGCATTATTAAATCAATAGGTCATTCTTACAATAATCTAAATTGAATTTAAATAAATTCACCTAGATGATTTTTAAAAAATTGTCACCAACCACGAGGCTCTCAACCGTGTATAGACACACCAATGAATTTAATACCTCTTGGTTCTTAATAATTTCTTCTCATTTTGATGCTCACATCTAGTCTTTACATATAACTATATCTATAAATATCCAGCCTTAAATAGTATATAATCTTTGGTTTTACGTAATGAAATAATTTTCTTATATTTTAGATACTTTTAGTTAGAGTTTTAGATAATTAGTCCGACAACCTTACATAAGTAAATATCAAATCACAAAGTGGAAACTTCCTCTTAGTACCATTTTTCCTATAAAATAAAACTTTTATCACATAATTTATTTTCTCATGAAATGTATTTAACATTTTCAGCTTGACCACATAATTTTCCCCAAAAATCCTTAAAACACTATAAAAACATTATAAAATATGGGGTAAGAACATAAATATCAGTAAAGGACATTAAAAAATAATTAAATAAACATGTAAGTCCATGAGTACTTATAAAATAGTTTTAATTTTCATAATAAATGTGTGGGATCAAAATAATCAATTTATTAATCAATAAATTAAATTTTCTGAACAAAATTTTCATAAAAGAGTTCATATGAAAACTTAAATGAAAAATAAAACACATAAAGGTTTCTTTGAAATCATAAAAAACCTATGAAAACTTTTTCAAATAATATTATACATTTCACCATTTTAAAGTATTATATTCTTTCTATAAACATAATCTCACGCGTAGTCACATGGGATCATAAAATAATGAATGTGGAATCATAATATCATATAAATATTGGAAATGTGGAAGCAACAAAAAACATTACATAAGAAAAAATTAAGGAAAACTAACAATAAAACATCACATAGTGATAGTGGTTTTGGTTTTCTTCCTACTACAACACATAATGTCTCATGAGGTAAAAACATTACCCAATAAATTTTAGCACTTTCTGGGCACACCCATCATGTAATGATTTTGATTAAGTGTGCCGAAAAAATAATTCAACATTAATGAATAATCATAAGAATTATACATGGAAGTAAAAGTGTTTCATAATATTTTATTATATTATAATAAAAGGAAATTTAATAAATAGGGTATTTACGAAATGAACATAAGGCATTTATTACCCCACAATGGAGGGGAGAATAATAAATGTTTATATGTGAGAGGAATATATACACAATTTACTTTCCTTATATAATATAAAATACATAGATAAAGTTATTTAAGGTGATAATGGACATAACCCAAAGAAAAATGGTGGTTTAGAAAGATCCCTTACACTGATAAGAAAAACATTACTATATGTTAAAATATAATTTCCATTTAAAATAATTATTGAAAATATAATGAATAAAGGGAAAGAGGGGTTTTAGTTTAATTAAAAAAATTAATATTATAAGTCAATAAAAATATTAAATAAAGTTTCTAGTGGTAGGAGAATCCATTGCTGTTGTATTCGTTAAAAGAAAACATTCCTTTTTTCCTTTTACATTGAAATTCAAAATGTACCATATAAAATACGTAAAAAAGTTTCCTTTTTAAAAATTTGAAATGAAATAAAATAGAGACCTAAAATATCCTTTATAATGAATTTATATAAATATAAATGCAATAATAAAATGATTCTATGAATATGGACATGTAGGAGAAAGATATGGAGATTAAATATTTAAAACATTTTAAATGAGGTTTTTAAAGTAAAGTGTCCCTTATGAAAAACCTTAAAGTATTATTTTTTATAAAAATTTTAAATAAAATTAAATATAGTAAAGATATAATTTACTATATATTTAATCATGGAAAACAATTATTTTTAAATATTTATAAAAGATAATATGTGGAATAAAGTAGTTGAAAAGCATACCTTAAAAGTGAATTTTTTTAAATAATGTTCCTTACCTTGAGTCTGAATCATCATGTATATTGTTTATCTCCATGAATAATAAAAATATTGTAATTATTATATTTTTTAAGAAAAATTTTCAAATTTTTACTATTTTTATAATTGTTATCATGTTATATTTAGTTACATAGTCATTAAACTCGTGAAATATGTTTTGATGATATTCGACTCATAAGTCCAAAATGAATTCGGTAGGTTGACAACATTTAATATGGTAATTATTTATTCATCTCCCAAATAATAATAACAAAATAATTATAATTTTTATACATAAACTATATTTTCAGAAACCAACCATAAAACATGGTTCTGAAAAATGAACTACGTTACAATCATGGAGACGGTAGGAAATACATACACCCGAGAAACATTTTCATTTTTCAACGATCATGATGGAAACAAGTTAAGTGTTATTTTTTATTTATATAAATAATATTATTTAATAAATATCATATAATTACTTTTAATACACTTATATGTATATAATATATGTGATTCAATAATGAAAAAAGAATCACATCACTTCATGGAGGTAGTAATCCACACATACTCACAAACGACATTATCATCTTTTGGTGAATGGAATGGTATGAAAATATATGATATATAAATTTTATACAATGATAAATACTTCATTAATATCATATATAAACACTAAATTAATCATCATAATTATCTATGAGAGGTTAATATGAAAAATTAAATACATCGGTTCATGTTGAGGTAGTCTGTCACACACATGAATGATTTTTTTGATTCCCATTTGACAAAAGAGGAGACAGATGTAGGTTATTACATTAACATAATAACAAAATATTATATCGTAGATGATAATATTATTTTATCAACAATTTTTAATAATATTTTTTTTTATGTGGATGAAAAACTAAAACTAAAATGGATGGTTAAGGATGACACCTCTTCATTGGGAAACATCTTGAGGTTTAAAAAAAATATTTTCTAAGAGGATTTTATATTAAAAAAAGTCCTCTATAACGTGGGAATGGATTTAAGGATATTATTTGGTAAGATATTTTCCAAACCAAAATGATTTTTAAGTGAGAGGAGAGGAGTCTTCCTTTTATAAGTGGGGAGGGTACTTTTGGAATATCAAAAAATATTAAATTTAGATAAATTTATTTTCAGGGATAAAAGGATATTAAGTGATATAATTATAAGATAATATTATTATGGATCAAAATCCTATCATTCAATAACATTCTGATATTTTGAGGTTATATTTTTTCAATTATCTCTTTTTTAAACCCATGCTAATTTTTTTTTGACAATTATCGTCATAATAATGTTTTTACTCATTAAGGGAAAATATAGTTACTAAAATGGTAAATTTTCAAATAAATGGACCACGTTTTAAATTTTTAACAAAATTAAAATCACATGTCCAATGATAGGGTTTTTAGGAATATTAAATAATTTAATACTATATTATTTATTATAGAATTTCATTAATGGAATTTTGAAAATATTCATTTAATTTGACTTTAGAAACAATTTTACTATAATGTAATTTGAATATAACCCTTCTAAAAATAATTTAAATATTATATTTATTTAAAAAAATCATGTAAAATGTGCAATATCAATTTATATTACTTTTACTTTTTTTAAAATAACTTATTTTATTTTTTATTATTTAAATAAATACGGTGTTTGCGTTTCATAAGGATTTAAGGTAATTATTTAATTACTAAAATATTGAAATAAATAATCATGATAAAAAAATAACATATCTTTAAAATTAATATATAGAATATAATATATATTTTTTATATACCAATCACAGAATATTATAATTCTTAAAATCAAGAAAGTGGCCTTTTGTCATTATCATTTACTTAAATATTATAACGGTCAAAACTAGAGAAATATGTCACCAAGAGGCCATATATTCGATTCTTGGATGGAAAAGGACAAAATAAACTCATATAATACACTAAAATAATTTTTCCGGGTAATTTGTTTTCCCCTATAATATTATTTTAACCTTAATTACTTGATTTACCCATAATGTGGTAATAAATATTTACTATAGTTACTATTCATAATAACTAAAAATAAAAGGGGCCTATTTAAATATTTTGGACCTTATAATTCCAAATTATTAACTAATTTTTCAATATTTAATTACTAAAAGTGTAATAAATTAATTTAAAATTAAACTTGCAACCCGTGAAGAAAATCTATTTTTTAGAAAAATGAATTTTAAGTATAAAATTGGTTATATACCAATTTATACTATAAATTTAATTCAATAGGATATAATTGAAAAATATTTAATACATAGGAAATAATTTTATTTAAAACTAACCCATTACAAATTATTAATTTTTAAAAACCATAAACAAAAATAATTTTTTCATTAAAAATCAGATTTTTTACTATTCATAAAAAAATCAAAAATTTTAGGAAAATATCAAAAATATTCTGTATTCTAATTTCAATATGTATATTTAAAAATTTATATAATTTTTATAAACAAAAAATTCTTAATATTCCTGAAATGAATTATAATATTTTCACATCAAGTGTTGTAAAATCCAATTTTTAGGAAAACCTATTTTTGAAGAATAAAATGACTTTATTAAAAATTGGGCAGTTATTTAAAAAAATATATAAATAAATTTACATTGATTAGAAAATATATATATATATATATATATATATAATAAAGTATGTAATCCTATTCACACATGCTAATTTCATCTTCACAATTTTATGATGGCCACAGTAAATGATGGTTTGGCATCTGAAAATGCCTTTATTTAAATAAAACATCATAAAAAGGGTTAATAAAACTTCCTATAAAAAATAGATAAAATAAAATACAATGTCCATCACCTAACTAGATTTCCAAACAAGATAACATTATTGGGAAGTAAAAAATCTCTAAATAGATAAAAAATATAATTTCCAAATAATTATAGAGATTGGTCGAGATCATTGATCACAATAAAGTGAATGACCAAGATAAAGTTAAAGACAACAAAAATATAGACAAATAAGGCTTAAAAAGACCCTTGATTCATAGTAAATGGAGGTAAAAGGACACATTTTTTTAAATATCATTTTTTAAGATTCAAGTATTTAATTTACAATATATAAAATTAACATAAGGAAAAATACTTTATTGGTATGTATAATTTACTCCTTTAATCAATTTTAACCCCAATGCCATATTTTCCCCAAATGACGAGTATCAAAGAAAAACAATTCATTTTCGAAGTACTAAAATAAAATTATAATTTATAAAATAATACAAAAAAAGGTAAAAATATCTTCCTATAGTTTTAACCATTATGTAAAACCAAAATGGTTAGTAGAAGTAAATTCTCATAATTAATATACCATTATATGAAGAAATAAAACATTAATCATGAAAGCCTCTATAATAACACTGAAATTCAAACCTTGTCTGTTTGAAAAATAAATTGACTTAATATTCTTCAAAATATTCCTGAATATTATTAAAAATAGAGATTAGAATGATTTTATCACATATTATTCCATGATAAATAACATCAATCATTCCTAATGTATCATAACAAAAAAAGTTATTCCCTAATCATATAATCTCTTATATAAACTAATCATTTCAATGAATTAAATAATTCTACATAAATCCACATTAAAATCATATTTTCTTCCAAAATATAATTAAAATTTTATTTATAAAATATCATATAATGCATCCCCAAATTTTGAACTTATTCAAAAATAACATCAGTCATGTAGTCACTATATCACCTTTCAATATCATGGTTAGAAATATAATATATTATAAAATTGAAAAAACACCTAATAACCTCAATATTAAGGATAATATAAACCATAATGGTTATAAATACCTATTAACATATGTCCAAAAAAATGTAAAGTATTTATTCATTAAATGATACTTCATGTTGATCCTAAGGGTTACATATACCTCAACATAATAAAATGTCTCCATAAATCTCCCTAAACACATTAAAATCCCATCACATAAAACATAAAAAGGTATATATAGGAATTGTAATTTATTATCATCCTTAAACTATAAAATCATGATGGTATCAATAACACTAATGTTAACATCACTTGAAAATATCATAATGTTCAGAGTTTTCTAAACCTTTCCCATGATACTAACTATATGGAACCAACCATAAAAATTATATAATCTTGAGATTTAATTCAATAATTAATTTTCTTAAATTTTAGGTTCTTTATGGTTTATATTTTTAAATAATTATTCGATACCCATTGAATAAATAAATATTACATCACAAAGAGTAAACTTTCACATAGTATCAATTTTTACATAAAAACCAAATTTTGTGATATAAGAAATTTTCTTTTCATGAAATGTCTTCACAAGTTTCATCTTTTACTCGTCTTTATCCATACTCATCCCAAAAACCCTATGACTTTTTGAAAACATAAGGTGAGTAAGAAAAGTTTAGTAAAGGGAATGTAAAAAGAAAGAAGGAAACTTGTTATTACATGACTACTTGTAGAAGATTTTCAATTTTATAAAATAAACATTATGATATAAATAAACATTTTATTGATAATAAAATCAACCATTATACATAAAGAACTTAAAAATAAATTTCAAAATATTTATTAAAGAAAAAAAATTCAAAAATGATCATTTTAAATCATGAAAAAATATAAAAAACTTTTTCAAAAAAACTATATATTTCACCCTTGTAATGTAGTCTATACTTTCTATGAAAAAAGCTCATGGGTAATCACATGAGATCATAACATATTTAAAATTGTAACATAATATCATGTAAACATTGGAACTATGCCAAAAACATAAAATATGACATAAGAATAAGTCAAGGATATCTACTTAGTCTACATTACAGGGTTAATAGAGTTCCATAGTGGATTAAGTTTACTCCCTAATCCCACACATAATGTCTCGTTAGACAATACATTTACTCAATTTAATGGAACAATATATAATAAAACCCATCATATCATGTTCATTATTATGTGATTTGGGAAAGGAAATAAATAATATTTCATCATCATAATAATTACCCTTGTATGTAAATGAGTTTCATAAACTATCATTATATCAAAATCAATGTAATTTTCATAAATAATGAATTTGAGATATGAATGTAAGGAATGTACTACCCTGTAAAGGATGGAAGAATAAGATAGGTGTATATGTTAGATAGAAATATATATAATTTAGAATAATTACATAATATTAAATAGAGAGAGGGAGAGAAATTTATTTACTAAGAGAAAGTTCATAAACTGATGAAAATGGATGGTTCATAAAAATCACTTATATCGACAATAATTATATTTCTAGATACTAAAGTATCCAATCCATTTAATTTTTTTTAAATGCATATAATAAAGGAAACAATGGTTTTTATTTGAATAAAAAAAGGAATATTTTAATGAAATAAAAATATATAATCATGGTTACAGTAGTGGGAAAATTCATTAATTCTATATATGTTTAAATAAATAATTCATTTTCTATTTTGTAAGGAATGTAAAAACATTCATTATAAAATAGGTAAAAAAAATACATTTGAGAAACATTGATAAAAAGTAAAAATAGACATAAAATATCCTTTATCATTAATTTATTTCCTTATATGTGCATTAATAACATAATTCTATGAATATGGACATGAAAGATAACTATTTGAAAAATGAAACTTTGTAACATTTTAAAAAATGGTTTTAATGTACAGTGTCCCTCACGTAGAATATTAAAATCATCCCTTTTTAGAATATTGTAAATGAATATAAATATGGTAAAAATGATATTTAAAATCAATTTAATCTTTAAAAATAATTATCCTATAATATGTATAAAAACAAGTACATCAATGAAAAGGAGTTTGATGGGAATATTTTAAAGTGGTTTTTTCTAAAACAATGTCCCATTCCATGGGGCCCCTCATCATGTATGTACTTTATATTCCTCAAAAATTAAATTATTTTAGTTATTATATTTATTGAGACCATTTTTCAATTTTTCAGCCATTTTATATTAATTAATATCATGTTATATTCAACAACATAATCATTTAACCACACGTTATACATTTTGATTTTATTCTACTCATAAGTCTAAAATTACTTCAGTGGGTTAACTATGGTTAATGAGGACCTTGTATCATCATCTAATGAATAATAATAATGAAATATTTATCAATTTAATACATCAATTAAACATTTCTAAACCAAACATGAAATATGTTAATTAAAAAAGAACTATGTTACGATCATGAAGATGATAATTTGTACGTATGCATGAGTAACCCTTCCATTTTTCAATGATCATAATTAAAATAAGGTTAGAGTTATTTTAAATTTATATAATGATAATTATATCATAAATATAACATTATTACATTAAATAAACATTAATATACCATCCATTTGATGCGGTAATAAAAAAATGGTCCACATCACTTCATGGATGTTGTCATCAGCACATACACACGAATAACGTTATCACCTTTCAATTATTGGGAATGTAACATAATACATTCTATATATATTTTCCAGATTTATAAATATTTAATGAATATCATATTTATACATTGAATCCATCATCATAAATATCATTGAAAAGTGATGATGGAAAGTGAATTACATCGGTCTATGAGGGGGTAGTCCGCTTTACACTAGAATGATGGTCTTATTTCTCATTTGTTGGAAGAGGAGATAGATGGAGGTTATCTAGTTTAAAAATTAAAATATAAGTACAAGGTATATAATTATTTTATTATATCATCATGATTTAATAATATTTTATGGATTTATAAAATGAAATAAAACAAAAATACTCTGTTAATAAAGAAACCTATTCTTCGAAAATCACCTTCTCTCTTACAAAAACTCTATACTAGAAGTGTTTTGTAATCAAAAAATTCCCCCAAAATGTGTTAAGGAATTAAGGGATATATTTTGGAAGGTATTTTCCAAACCAAAATTATTTTTTAAGTGAGAATAAAATATGATAGGCGGTTCCCTTTTATAAGTTTGGGGAGGTGCACTTTTGGAATTTCATAGAATATGAAATTAATTTAAATTTATTTTCTTTGAAAAAGTAATAAAATTCATATAATTAGAATATTGTATTATAACTAGTTTAAATTATATAATCAAATAAAAATTTTACAAGTTTAGGTTAGGTTTTTACCCTTACCTATTTGTTTTAACCTGCGTAATTGATTTTTTCAATTACCCTCATAAAAAGGTTTTCACTTTTTAGGGGTTAATATAATTAATATAAAAGAAAAATAGGAAAATAAGTGGTCATGGTTTATATTTTAAACCATATCCTAATAAATTTTATAATGATTGTGATTTTTATAATATTAAATCCTTTAATAAAATTTCATTTATTATTAAATATCATTAATGTAATATTTGGAACTATTAATTTAATTTGAATTTAAAAACATGTTAAAAATGAAATTAAAATAAAACCATTTCACACATAAATAAAACTTTATATTTTTCTTAAAAATTTTATAAATAAAATAAATCATTAAATTTACATTATTTTTATTATTTTTATAAACGTTTATTTTAAATTTCTATTAATTAAATGAATACCTTGTCAGTGTTTCATAATAATTTAAGGAAATTATTTAATTATTAAATATTATATATAAATTACTTTGAATAAAACATTTATCTGTCATATTACTATTTATAATTGAACATATTTTATTTTTATTCATATTAGAAAATATTGTAGTTTTAAAATCACGAAAGAGAGATTTTTGTTTTTTTATTTTTGTCAAATATTATGAAGGTTGAAAATAAAGAAATATGGTTCCAAGACGAAATATATTTGAGTATTGTATGGAAGTGGAAAAAATAAACTCGTCTAATAGGATAACTTCAAGTGTTAGTGTCAATTTTTAGTTCTTACCATAGTATTTTTAACCATAATCATTAAATTTACCCTTACTCTGACAATAAATATTCACTATTGTTTCTATTTAAAATTACTAAAAATAAAAGGCACCTATTTATAATATTTTTATCTCATGATTCCAAAAATTAAATTAAATTTTCAATATTCATTTTAGGAAAGTATAGAAATTAATTTAAAAATTTAACATGAAAAACGAGTTGTAGAGTAGTTTTTTCTGAAAGTGTCTTTTTATGTATAAAAATATTTATATACTAATTCAAATAATATAGTTAATTATAAGAAATATAATTTTATATTATTTAATCATATGAAAAAAATTAAATTTTAAAATTAATCCGAAATATAATATGACTTTGTTAAAAATTAAAAATAAAATACAGTTTTTAATAAAAATTATTGATTTTTCACTGTTGATTGAAAGATCAAATTTTTTTAAAAAAAACAAAATTTCCCAATAAGATAATTTTTATGTGATTATTTGAAAAACTTTTATCCTTTTTATGACACATAATTTATAAAAGTTCTGTAATTTAATTATCTAATGGTTCTTAAAAATTAGTAAAATCTATTTTTTAATTATAAATATTTTTGAAGTATAAATTGGAATTACTAAAAAGTGTGTGATTATTTACTAAGAATTCACAAAAAAAATTATATTTAGTGCTAAATGTATATATATAGCGGTTAATTTTATTTATACCCTCCAATTTAATGGATTGCTTATAAAAACCATATTTAAATAGTAATAATTCATTGTTTATTTAGGCTTGGTGTTGTGTATTGTATATTCTATTGAAAAAATTTTGTTAGAACTTTTTTTTATAAATATATGAATCAGACATTAGGTATTAAACATGGAACCATATACTCTCAATTTTATCACACGTCATTTTTGCTTAGTTATCACAATCATCCAACAGTTAGCCTTACACAAGACCATAACCCCTCCCACAAGTGAATTAATTTCAAATGTGACTGAGATAAGTCTCCCCAATATTGGAGTATACTTATAATTTCCAAACAGTTCATAAATTAGTAAGTGTGGACACCAACTAGTCTATAATCAAATATAATGACTAACCATAACTATTCATTCATACCCGATTTTTAATAATGTGTTCGGCTTTGTACACACTTGATAATCAGAACATAGTTTACTACAATGAATGATCCATCCATGATTTAAATAAAATTATCTAGTAACATATGTGTGGGTTATAGTTTCTAACATAGAAGGGCCTCATAACATCATATAATCCATTACATTGAACCACAAAATCTCTAATTATGTCATCCTCAAATTGACCGTACAATGCGACCACAATCCATTGTCAATGTCGTATTCCACCATAGAGGCATATGTACTCTTAAAACCCTATGGTATTTGAAAAGAAACGAAATTAATTCCAAACATGATGGTTTCTAAATGCAAGGGTTACCATGAATTGAAAACTCTAGTGACCCACCTATGTGTGCATGCCCATGGTCTTTCATATCAAGGGCCCTATACATAGGCCCGACCTTTGTCTTATGGGAGATATTCTCCCCTACTGGTCCACTGGTCGGCCTAGGCTAACTCCCATGGGGGGTAGTCGACCTGTGGTCCCTTGGGATCCTTGGTTGAATCGGTATATAGTTGGCTGGCGGCTATCCATATATTTTTGCTAAGGGTGGTATCAAAACTAAGAATATAATTCCCAGTAAAGAGCCGCAAAGTGATCCCCCTTAAATCCTCAATCATTTATGTATTCTATTTCTAATGGATTATTCCATGATCTTCAAATAATTAGTGGGAAAGTGTGCAATGCAAAAATATTGGTGCCAACAAAATGTCTCCCTTAGAATGAGATTCATTAGAATGAAAAAAAAACTTATTCTATGGTAAATGTTGATCACTTTTACACACATCAAAATATCTAATGGTTCAAGATACCGAAGTTCCTGAGGGGATCTCCCTTGAGTATGTCAGAGGAACTCTCAAGTGCTATGAAGATGGTTCATCTAGCCATATCTACCCGTCTCTATTCAATACAATAAGTTGGTCAGACTTGGGGAATGGAAACCCAGCAATTGGAATGTATATAAACTCCAAAATGAAATTGGTATTGGGTGGAATTAAAACTCATGTCTATATCCAAAGTAAATCACTTATACATCTCTACATATCCCATGAAGATTGGGAATCAATCCACACATAGTTTTTAAGAATACCACTACACAGATAAAACTCATGCATTAGGGTCATAGGTTCATGTATAACGAACTCTATGATGAATGTCCTTACATAGATCTAACTCATACATAGGAGGGGGGATTTCAATATTTTGTAATAAAATATCGGGTAATGAAGCATGTATTAGTGGAGATTTAGATCAGATCATTCATGATTCTTGTCCTTTGTGTGCAATACCAAATTTATCCAATTTCTTGGATTTGAGTTATTAACATACAATAGGTTTCTTTTTCATAAATGTTCATGAATTCCCAATGACATGGAACCCTTAATTGATGCAGCTACACCAGTAGTCTTGAGATCATCTAATTTAATAGTACTGAACATGATATCCTTCTCAGATTGTTAAACTTTTTCCTAAGTCAAGGGACATATCAAGCATATGTTTATTTTTTCTATGAACATATGATGGTCCCCACAAGATTTTTATCTCTTTTATTTTCTATTCCCCAAATTCCACCAAAGCATTATATGGGGGAAGTCTTAATGGGAATGGACTTGGATTTTCCACTAGCCGCCTTCTTATAGGTTTTTAACCTGACTAGGTTTTATTCCTATTCCATTTTATAAATGCTCAACATTTTTTGGGTCACGCAACATATATGTCTTGCGTGCGGATACCTTTCGCTTTCCTAGGATTCAATTATTGGGTTTTCATATTGGATAATATCATGTCTCATGCAGTTTTAAGGTCATGAAAGGTAGAAAATCATTTTTTTTATTTTAGTGTCTTCTATATCAAACCATCCTGAGTTATAGGGTTGGTAGACTATATATTACTTAAAATACTATGGGTTGATGAGTTCTTTCATAGAGCTTCTAGGGCTCATGATGATCGGAGTTCCTTTCTCATAAGAAGGAGATGTCACTAGTCAGCTAGTTAAATCCCTTATGCATCGATTGTATTGCCAAATAAAACTGCTCACTAAACTTTTATAGGGGCTATGGTATGCTTATGGGGTGAATATGGATGAGGGTGAAGTCCTAGGGAAGCTTGGCATGCCAGGATTGTTTGGGTGTGGATGACGTAGATAAAGACCTAGGAGATTGATCTGATTAATATGGATTGGGGTAAACCTTTCGGGTATGTCCCTTAATACTATGATGTTTCAGGTTCTTCCATGGTGTTGTTGAGGCTCACAATAATTATAAATCCATTTATTTTGGACCACGATGTAGCTTGTTGGTGGGTCTAAATCCCTTTTGTGTAAGTAGCATGGCCAACTGAGATTATATTTTACCTTCTATGGGCTATGAAATGTTTTCAAAGACTCGAAAATCTAGATGTTGAAGTTTGGTATTGAAGGATGGATATCCGGGATAGTCTCTGGCACCCTAGGGAAATATAGCTTCAATTGAAAATCTTAGGTCCTACACCTTATGGTTCCGAATCACGTGGTGTGTTCCACCAAAAGGATTAAGATTGAAGGGTCACATTCTAGACATGAGAAAGGGCACATAACATGGTGATGCAATGTCGAGGATATCAGATCCACTTGAATAATTTTAAAGAAGGATTGTAAATAATATTCCAAAGTGCTCACGTCACGAGGAAGGTATGGAACAGTCACATTGGTGATATCTTAAATCATAATGGTGTGATAAGTTCCTCTTCAATGACACTTGGCTCAAAAGAATAAAAAAAGTATTTATGCAGGGATAATTTGTCTTTGGTCAGTGGGTCTAATCACTTCCGTGTCAGTAGCATTGATGAACTGAGAATCTATTTTCTTATTTACGAGAAATTAATGTTTTGTGATGACCTGAGATGATTTAGATCATGAAGTGGTATTTATGAGAAATTTAAGATCTAATAATGGTTCGGGCACCCTAAAAGTTGCGCCACCACCTTTCAAACATATTCTTGAGGTGAGGAGATATGAAAAATCATTGCTCTAATTTTTTCATAGACCACAGGGTACAGTGATCATAGATTGGATTTTATTAGGAATGCAGAGTAGACCCTATGAGCCTTATTTATTATTTATTTGAGCCCTAATTTTTTCCTAAACACATGGAATGGAGAGTTTAGTAGGGGAAGACTCGACTTTTTCATAGGTTTCTCATTGAAGGTTTTCATCCTAACAAGTTATGCATCTATTTGCTAACATTTTAAGGTCTTTTTATTTGTACCATTATAGAATAGAGTTTAAGGTCATATAACATTGACCAAAAAACATAGTGTTTATGGCCATGACTCACATGGACTTAATTTGGGAGATTTTACACAAGAGGTTTATTAGGATACCCAAGGCCAAGACTACTCCAACATCCATTTGAGTGGGAGGTGGAAATTTTGTAAACCATTGATCGAGTTTCTCAAATATTGAGAAATGATATAGTACAATCATTCTAGGGATAACCTAAAAAACAATAGGGTTCTATGTTCTACCTTAGTGATGTCAGGTTCATGAAAATCATGAGACCCATTATATTGGACCAATATGTCACCAGTTAGTGGGTCTAAAGCCCTCTTGCATCAATATCATGTCCAACTAAGAGATTTCCTTTTCACTTTTCAAGGGAAATGAAAGTATTGAGATAATTTGAGGTAGAGAAGATGTGAATTGGGTCACATGGATTGAGGTTCTTTTAAAATATGGTAGAAAAAACATGTACTACGGTTGACTAAGGTAAGTCTATTTTGGTCCTTTGATATAGAATGAAAAATGGTAGATAGTCTGCACAATTTATCTTCATGTATTAGAGACTTTTTTCGTTTAGTATTAATTTCATGCGACTAATATGTTTTCCATGAATTTTAATGTCATATGGTAAGGACATATCTCCATGCAGTTTAACATCATGTGTGAAGGACATAGGAACCAATGTGAAAAGTGTTAATATTTTGGATCGGCCCAAAGACAGGAGATTGGGAATCCATACATATCCCATGAAAATGAGAATTAATCAACACATAGTTCTGGATGGTCGTTTAGCTTAAGGTATTGCAAGGAGTACAAAGGTTTCAATGAATTTTATTGTCACGTGGCATGGACAATGCATCATAGTTTAATGTCATGTTAGAGGGACATATGAGGATAGTTTAGGGTAATATCATCTAGACCGTAAGATGAAGTTCTTGATGTAGATATGTGTAGTGTGGTGTCATGATGAAACCCAACATAAATGAGGGACAAAAATGTCTCTTACAAACTACACACCATTCCTGGAAAACCCATGTCAAAGGGAAAAAAAGGTTATACCTGTTTCTGGGCCAAAAAATGAAATTTCAGGTCATCACTACATATCTTATGAGGATGAGAATAAATCCACACATAGTTATAGGAAAGGAAATCCTATTTTCAGATCTAGATTATATGTAGAGGTGAGAATTATCTCTGTTGATAGTTGTAGCTAGGCCTAGGATTAGAGATTATGGTATCTCTACATATCATTTATGGTAAGAAATCAAGCTACACATAGTTCTTAGAATTCCATGATGTTTAATGTTATGCAGTATGGATGAAGGTGGAATGACATGAATTGGTGGGTACATCATCGTTGGGTCTAGGAGTGGAAGTTTGGGTGTCGCTACCTATATGATTAGGATGGGAATTAAACTAGACATAGTTATTTGGAAACTATTCCATTTTACATAATGTGGTAAGGACATAGACCATGTAGTTTAATGTCATCTGGTGAGGACTCATGGTATACATTTTATGGTCTGGCATTATGGACCGTAATAGATCCATTATAAACCTCTATTCCATGATTATGAGGGAAAGTATCTATTGTAATTTGTAAGATCATGTGATCTATGCTTGGTGTGTGAAAAAAGGAGTTACATGGGTTTCTCTACATTTAAGAGATGAGAGAGTGTTATATATTTCAATTTCATGCATCAAGGACGATATATTACCTGACATGAAGGGGAAGGGGAGTTTTGGATCCATGCAGTATTATTTCATGCAGAAAAGACATTGGCCATGCAGTTTAATGTCTTGTGGTAAGGACACACTCTATACAATTTAACACCACATGGTTAGGATGATGACTACCCAGTTTAACATCCTGTGGTAAGGATGTTGGTCGTGCAGTTTAATGTCATGCAGCAAGGATGTAAAGTTGACATGATGTGAATGGGAATTTTCTAGATCCATGCAGTTTAACATCATACGATAAGGATATTGGATCACCAGATGTGAAAGTAATATAATCCTATGGCTGGGACTATAGGATTGAGCTTCACTATGTATCCTATGATGTCATAAATCAATCCACACATAAGTCTTAGAAAACTGTGCAGTTTAACATCATACGGTAAATATGTAAAGGGCGAGTACCTCAAATAGAGTATGTATGATGTGTCCTGCTATACGATGTGAATAAGAACCACGAAGGCCCATGTTGTATTATATGTTCCCAATGAAGGCCTATAAATGGGTCCAAAAACAATGTGTCTGAGAATCACTATGTATCCCATAAAGACTGGAATCAATACATATAGAGTTCTAGAATTCCACTGTGGTATTAGACCGACACCAGTAATTGTTTTCTTCTTGGATGAGGATTATTAGAACATATCGTTTTATGTAATGTAAGGGAAATTAACCACATAGTTTAACATCATATGACAAGGACTCGTTAGGAATAAAATGATATTATCTCAAGCCTCCATGAATCGTTTTGTGTGGGGAAACCAGTTCTATAATTCTTAAGTTCTCGTGAGTTATGCTCAGTGAGAGAAACAAGGGATGAAAAGGGTTCATTTTACCATTTAAGGGAAATGGAGGATATGATAGGAGTATTTTATGTTATGTGGTGTATGTTCCAAAATATATGATCATAGAGTCCCATCATATCTCACTTAAAATGATAATTGAGACATACATAGTTCTAGGGGGGCCATGAAATTTAACATTATACCGCAAGGATGTGAGCCATGCAGTTTAACATCTTGTGGGAAGGAAATTTTCTGTGCAATATAATGTCTTACAGTAATGAAATAATCCATGAAGTTTAATGTCTTACGGTAAGGTCAAGATTTGTATAGTTTGACATCACATGGTAAGGATGATAGCCAAGTAGTTTAATGTATTGAGGTAAGGAAATTGGCCATGTAACCTATTAGGATAGTAGCTCAATTGAAGGATCTTGGACACCTTTTTTGAATATATCATGAGTTTATGGATATTTCAACTCTATCAATCCTGCAGACACCTATTCGTCCATCCGATCATTAAAGACAAAGAATATTTCTATTTTGTGCCTGAGAAGTCGATAGTAGGGGAAATAGTTGTCCTAACCTATCATCCCTGCCTCATTTGGATTTATCATATTTGGGAGTTCCATCAAATCAATTTCTATGGTGATGTAAAAAAATTTGGATACATGATTCATTTTTTTAAGAATAGGGTTTGTTCAATCTCAATTAAGAATATGGTATCTCATCCTTGGGAGGTGGGTGGCTCATGACCCACTACACAATTGGTGTATCATATTTAGAGTGATCAGGTGACATGAGTGGGAATTAAGGCGTTTGTGGTTCCAGTATTCCCAAGTCCATATACAGTTGAATCCAGTTATTAAAGGAAAAGAAACTGCATATGATATGCATGTGACATTGATGGTAGGGGAAATTTTTTTCAAGGCCTACCAACCACACCTCACATGGATTTATTTCCATCGGGAGGTCTATTAAACCATTATCCATAGAATAGCTAAAATACCCTGGAATAGGTTTGGCTTGGAATTAATATATTTTTTCTCTACCTTTCATCAAGATATGGGTGACCAAACTGCTTCCCCCGCATTCTGTCGTTGCCACTATTGGTGTGGGTGTATGATTGAACATAGAGTCTATGGTACAGAATCCTGGTCTCTATTGATCCAATTATGGGTGATGGATCTTTGGGATTCTTGGTTGATGCATAAACATAACATATATTAAATGATCCAACATCTCCTGAGGGTTTTATGGTGAAACCAGAGGCCAGATGATTTCCAAACTATCCCCGATGAGGAGGTGGGAAATATTTAAATTCCCCTATCCCTACAGGATGGGGTGAGGTGGAATATTTTTTAGATCTCTCCTGATGAGGGGATGATAAATATGAAAATTTACTTAGACCTATATGATGGGGAACTTCACTATAAGGAGGAATTTTACTAGTGAAAAAGCATGTTTTAATGTCGGTGTTTTTTTCAATTTAGCCATTGGTTTTTAACCAATATCTATAAAGGTGATATATAAAATAGTATTTTAGCGTCATATTTATAAAAACTGATAGGAAAATGGTTTCTCAGTTCAATTTTATGCCTCAGTTAATTAAAGGAATTGACGCCAAAGACCACCTTTTCAGAGTCAGTTTTTAAAAAACCCTGGTTTTTTTGTGTCGGTTTTTATGAAAAGTGATGCTGAAAACCACCTTTTAGAGTCTATTTTTAATGAAAAAATACTGAAAAGGTTTCTTGGTTCAGTTTTTGATGTTATTTTTCATGAAAACTAATGCTGAAAACTATGTCTTTTTTAATGATTCAGGGTCGGTTTCTATACAAAGCAACGCCGAAAGTTAGAATTTTTTTAGAAAAATTTGAATATTACACTCCCAAAATACTAAAATTATATGAAATAAAGGACATGTATACAACAATAAAACAACATGTATTATAGACTAAAAATCTATAAAATCATACATACATTAATCAAGTTAAAAAATTATCTACGTATTTTTAGTGTAAAGTATAAATAAAAAACAAACCTGAAATTTACAACATGATAATCATTGGTTATTGTTGAAGAATTCATTTGATATCTTTATGTTCAAGCAACTATTATAACAAAATCATTAATTTTTTAATCCATTTTAACAGGAAAATATAATATTAATCATAAACATTTGAATATACATACCTTAAATCGTAATCATAAATTAAAAAATTGTTTGCGAATAAAGTTCGATGATGGTTAAGGTCATTTTTCATGTAATAATCAGCACCATTGAATGTATACACCAACATTTAATGATGTTATATTACAAACATATAATACTATGATAGAAAATATAAAATAATTAATATATCTAACCATATCAAATTTGGAAGTATCCCCAGTTCTGATTATCTTAGACATGAATCGTAGAAAAAAATAACCACATTACACATGTCATTTATGATGACCCTATGGTTATAAAACATTTAGAAGATAATAAATAAATAAATATATATATATTTGAAAAATAATAATAATATCTAAATAAAAAATTATGACAATTACTATCACGTATTGGATTACATTTGGGTTCTTCATCGACATGTGATCTTGGTTAAATTTAATCCATGACCTACCTTTCCATATATATCAACTAATAATAAATGTATAAGAAATTAGAATTAAATATAATGAACTTATGACAATAAAACTTAATTATTTAATAAGGTGGGTATTTTTTTTACGTACACCACCTAGTAAAGGGAAAACCAATTATATGGTGCATTCAGTTTGTCATAACACGCCTAATATCCAATTCCCTTTACAATACCAAATGTTCAAAATTAATGAAATTATAATGAGCATTAGTTCGTAATTATATTTTTTTCATAATTATCATGAAATGGAAGAAACCAACACTCAATATACATCTATGATAATCTCTCACACATATATGCAATTCTAATTGGATTCTTCACATATTGATGATATGTGGAAATGAATTCAAGATCTATAAAACCATAAATTCTTGCAGTGTCATTTTTTATAATAAGTGAATGTAGATACCTAATTAAATAATAATATATTTAGTCAATTTAAATGAAAATTAATTAAAGAAATAAAAATTGAATCGGAAATTTACTTACCTGGAAAACAACAGCAACAGAGGCATTTGGAGCCCTTCAAAATCAATTAGATCCATGATATCTTTTTTGAATATTCTAAATTGATAGTCTCTACTACATATATAGGATTTCATTCAAAACACATAGATATTAGTAAAGGAATAATAATCCTAAGATAATATTTGTTTCACATTATAAATATTAGAAGTTTCTTATAGTTGATTGTTCTTGAACCTTTTCTTTTATTTGTTTGATTTCTTTTTCTTTGTGATACGTCTATAAAAGAAAAATGTTAGAAAACATTACAATTAATTTTTAATAAGATGTAAATAATATTTTAAAAAAATGCATACCTCATATGAAAGATAACAAATAAGGCCTTACAGACAAAGTATAAACCGACCCATACAATCTACAACACTAGTTTCCTCCTTTGTAAGAAATGGTATTAGAGTAGTGGGATCAATAATATCAAGTAATGATAATCTATCCTAACCCTTCAGCGATGACCATTACACCATTATTTTAAACGATACTCTTGTCATCCATATTTTTTGTGTAAAATGTGTATGCATTAATATCATAAATAGACCAAGTGGTCACATTAAGGGATGATTCCCCTACCAACTATTTCAGTATTTATGATGCAGATACATCTTTAATGACTTTCTATTTAAACCATTAAAATAATGTATTTTTATGTTCAATCATCAGCCAATTTTCCTTTCTTCTCAAATATCGTAAAATTAATTCTGCAATATGTGATGATATATATGATTGAATATTATCTGCGTTGTTCAAAATGTTTAATTGTGCTTGTATCACTACATCACATGGAATGAAATTTACCTTTAAGCCTTGAATCCCTCTACCATCACCATAAACTATCACATGTCAAGATATAGGGATACCAATATAATCCACTTTATACAAATAATTAATAGCAAACTCAATCATCTCTTCTAATACATATTTTTGAATTACTGAGGCCTCTTGTGGATAAGGATTTTTAACAAATACCTTCAAAATTTCCATATATCTTTCAAAATGATACATCGATCATAAATAAATTGGCCCATATATTCTTATATCATGCACCAAATGATTCACAAGATGAACTATTATATAAAAAAATGTAGGTGGTAAATAAATTTATTGTTGAAAAAGAATAACAGAATATTCATTCTCTATCACATCTAAAAAATTCGGATCAACGAATTTGATAAAAATGGATTTGAAAGAATTACAAAATCTGATGATATACATTTTGAAAGCTATCGGCGACATACCACCCAGTGTAACATGTAGAATTTTTTGCATCAATACATGTCAATCGCAAGATTTCATACCTTTTAATTTTCAATAGTTCAATAAAACCTAATTCCACAAATTTTAAGAATAACCAATGGGTAATTTATAACATGAAGACTCCAAAAAAAATCTTCTTCTCAATCTTTCTTAATGTGTGATCAGAAAGAGGTAAGTATTTTCAGTTACCTTTCATAGTGGGAGCTAATTCTAAAGGTATTCCCGTTGATATCAAGTCCAATCTAGAATGAAATACATCTTTTTTATCTTCTTTTATGTATAACAAATTTCCAATCAAATTGTCAAATATTTTTTCTCAACAAGGATAACATCAATGTTATGTTTTAACTTTAAAAATCTCCAATATGGAAGTTCAAAACAGATAGACTGTTTCTTTAAGATATTTTTATGAAGACTAGAACTTCTTTTCTTTCCAAATGTCAAATAAATATTTCTCAACGTATCATAATATTTTTCAACTAACAATGGTCATGGGGGAGGATTGTATTCATGCAATCCATTAAATTATTTTCTCAACCTACGATAAGGATGAACTGTTGGAAAAAATATTTGATGTCCCATGTACACTATCTTTCTTCCATTCTATAATTGATAATATGAAGTCTCTTGTTAACAATAAGACATGATTTATTTCCCTTAACACTATATCTAGATATGTTTCAACATGTAGGAAAGTCATTTTGAGTGAACATTATCATAACACAAAGAATAAAATACTCTTTCTTGTATACATCGAAAACATTAACACCTGTCTCCCATAGAATTTTTAAATCATCAATCAATGGTAAAAGATACATATAAATATCATTTCCTAGATGTTTTGGTCCACAAATCATCAATATCATCATGAAATGTTTTTTATTCATACATATATGTGGAGATAAGTTGTAAAATACAAACAAAATAGGCCATGAACTATGTTGGCTACTTAGGATCTTATATGGATTCATTCCATCGGTACACAATACCATTTGAGATGTCTAAAATCACTTCCAAAATCATGAAATTGTTTATAAAATCTCTTTCACTACGGTGAATCAGTTGGGAGATGTAATTTTCCATCAGAGTTGCGCTCATATGAATTCCATCTTAACCTTTTTTTCATTAATTGAATTTTTATATAGACACTTAAAACGAAGAATTGTTGGAAGATACCAAATTTCATTAGCAGGATCTTTCATTATGATACCTAAGAATGAAATATATTTGAATTATCAAAATTATATGAAAGTATTATTGGATGAAATTATTATAAAGTATATATAATTGATTTTCCATGAGGCTAGATTCCAGTACCTGAGATTGAATCTGATTTTACTTTTTCACCCATCTTATACCATTATTTCCCACATATAGGATAGTTTGATAAATATTTATATTCATTCCCATACAAAACAAAATCATTTGGGAAAGCATGTATCTTTTTATAACACAATCCCATTGTGAATAATCTTTTCTTCACCTCATAATTTGAATCTGAAATCATGTTTCATTTTGAAAGTATCTATTTAAAATCTCAAGTAAGTTAGAAAAACATTTATCACTCAACCCATTTCCTTCTTTCAAGTTAACTAATCCCAAAACTGCTAATAACACTATATATTTACTACAACCTGGGAATGATGGTTTCTTTGAATCTCCATAAAATTATTCAAAGGTTTTAGTTTTTTCAATGGGTTCAACACCTAAATCATGAATTAATTTTTCAATACGATCCTTACCTCATTATGAATATTTTCATCAACATTAGATGTTGAATTTTCAATTATTTCACCATGCCATATCCAATGTGTATAATTAAGGCTAAAACGTCGAAAATGATATGATTCGTGATTTATCTATAGTTTAACATTCTCATATTCAATCACTTCACACATGAAATAAATAAAAAATATGTTTTTGAAGATTTTATTTAGAAAAATCTAAGAAAACATCAAATCCTTTTCCATATTCACTAGGGTATCTTCATAAATTTATCCAATTAAGATCCATTCAATACCTAATATCATAATATAATTGGTGAATATATTAAAATATAAAAACATTTAAATATATATATATATATTGATAAATTTTAAACATAAACACATTTAATGAAAATGATTGGTAATAAAATAGGAAACATAAATGATTATTAGGAATAAAATAAAAACTAATGTACTAGTAAAAAAATCACGATTTTGTAACTATATTTTATTTCCCACCCCATATATTTTAGGATTTTTATTTAACTAATTCTAATATATAGTTCATAAAAGGAAATATTGTTTGAATCATTTAATCATGAATCTTACTTATAAAAACATTATAAAATCTCCGTTCTCACAAAATCTTCAATTGGGAATATAATATCCTTCAAGGAATACGACATGGCTCCTTATTATATAAATATCAAAATATAACATCAATGTGATAAACCACCATAATTACATCAATAATATATAATATTGTTATATTAATTAGATCACACTATCAAATTATATCCCAATCACAATATCATATCAATGATTGAATAACCTTGTCAAAAAAAGAATTTACCAAGTAATTATTTAAAATCACATAGACCCCCATAAAAAATTATCATAATATTATTTATCATGCCACAAGATGGTTTAAAAATATTATTGCTACTATTTATATCATCATTAATAAGAGAATATAAAAATACACTAATTCTACTTCAAACCACATGACATAGATGAATTTACTAAATAAACACTATTTTTTCCTATTATAAATTAATCTACATTCATCATAATCGGATGACTAAAATCCAATAATCCTTAGTTATCTAGTATAATTAAATAGTTCAATTATCCCTAACCACACCTAGCATCTCATCGCAATACATCAAGTTCAACCTCTTTATCGTAAAAGTTTCATCAAAACATTAATCAATATTTAACACACATCATAATGTCAAGAAAAATATGAATGAAATATATTTTACTTATCATTTCTTCAAAAAAATACTAATTAATATATATCATCACAACCATTTGACAATTTTATCAAATAACAAATTTATCAAAATAAACAAAACATAAGAATAAAATTTATAAATAAGAATCAACTACATATAAATAATTAAAAAAATAACTCAACAATATAACTAGATGATAAATAATGTATCATAAAAATTTTAAAAAATAAAAATTAGGATTTAACCAGGGAAAATGGATCCATAATTTGATATTTCTCCCTCAAATATGTCAAAACAACAAACAATGGAATACCTAACAAAAATGTACGTAAAAATGAACAATAAACAAGAACAATGAAATAAAATCAAACCAAGGATGATTGTCAGCCCGAAATCGATTTTTGAATATAAATACTTCTGTAAATGATGAAATAATGATAGAGGATGCAGACTAAAGTCCTAGATCATAAAATGATGAAAAATATCAAGGAAAATAAACAATAATCGTCATTCAGATCCCCGGGTCTCCATTTGGGAGGTCACGAGTCCAAAAGGGGGTTTGAGAGTAATAAATAATTGAGGGATTTTTGATCCCATGTCCATCAAATTGATATTTTTGGCATCGGTTATTCTAAAAATTGATGCCATATTTTTTTTTAATTTTAAGCGTCAATTTTCAGAAAACCCGACACTGAAAAATTATTTTTAAATTAATGAATTGGTTTTTTAAAAAGAGATTACATGTACCATATATTATGGTGTTTTTTTGTGGTTTTATTTTAAAACATATGCCAAAAAAATTCCCACATATGTATTTTCATCAATTTATAAAAAACTGATTCCATATATTTAATGTAAAAACCGCTATTTTTAAAAGTGTTTTATAAGAAGACAGAGGAGCATCATCCCTAAGTGGATATCTAAGTATTATTCCCACAACTATATACCATATATTTATATTCTTTTGTTTGAGTTGAAAGATATGTTATTTTTTAGAAATTTCCAATTCATCCTCAAGGTGCTGGATAGTAGGATCCATGAAAACATCCTTTCCATTATCGATGTCAAGGTGAGGGGATGATGGTAAGAATTCCAACGTGGACCTCAGGGACTAAATCCATTACATCCAGTGTCCATACAATCAATTTTTTATTATCCTATGAAATTCAACCATTATTAGTAACACCTCATGTAGATGCATTTTGGATGATGTTGATCCTTTCTGCTCTTATTCCTGGATTTGAAGGTATGCCAAATAGTTGTGACTCAGATGACTATAGGAGGGTATGATTGCATCCTTCAGGAGTATGCTAGTTAGGGTCTGATGAGGAGTCTTTAGATCCAACTAATATCATATTTATCTAATCATAAGCAGTATGTTGCTCCTCATTGGTGGAGTATCATGTTTGACAGGATAGTGTCTGATATACCGTTTGAGGGGTTGGTGCCCATGATACCATTTTAGGGTTCAGATCATAGGATGAAGATGATGCCAAGGTAAAATATTGAAAAAATACCATAGGCATACATGATGGGATAATCCTTGGGGCTCTGTAGGCGCATCATCTTGTTGAGGTGAAGCTGGAGGCTCCTGACTAAAAGTGGTCTATGACTGATCCTGGCCAACCGTTGGGACACATTAGTGGACCTCGGTCAGACTATAATTAGTAGGGATATGATCCTACTTTGGATCTTCATTTTTTGATATCCCTAATGGGATATCCTTTTAGTTTTCATATCATGGATAGCTACTATAATCACAACCTCCTACATAACTCCTTTTGGTATTATGGATGTAAATCAGTGACACTGATATAAATGTATGGGAAACCTCGTAGGTTGCTCCTGGGTGATTGAGTTTTCACATTTACCTTCCAAATACTCATCCCCGACATAGGGAAGGTGTATGTTGATGCATTCCAATAATAGGTTCCTGAAGAGGTTGAACAAGGCAATAAGGGTCACTTCCTCTCCCGCTTCTTATAATGGGAAATATGACCCGTAGGGAATCATCTTCTGAAAGATTTCATGAGCTGATTCTGGAGTAGTGATAAAGTTGTTGATGTAGTAATCATGGACTAAGATGATCACTAACTGATTATGGAAGTGGTGTGTTAGTGAAAACGTATATCGGGGGCGTAAGGCCAAAGTGGATTTTCCAAAGATCATGAGATCCATCAACATGTTTGAGGAAGTTATTTCGATTGAAAATAATCATAGGAATTCCTAGAGGAAGAAAAAAGAGACACCTTATCAGTACAACATCATTTATAAGATTACATGTTCAATTAATTACTTTCACACTTAAAGGACTAAGAGGTCATCACTAATTTTTTACACGAGGTCTAGTACAGTTTAAATAAACATACCGGGTCCAATATCATGATTTGTGACAAATACAACATAAACTATACTAATGGGCACTAGGGAAATATATCCTTTTGGACCCATGAGAGGGATGGCATAGTTAAATCAATTCCCATTGGGTTCACAATTTTTTTTCCTTAGGAAATATGGTGTGGAATGGGTTTCACTCATCATGTTACCATTGTCACTTTTCATTAAAACTCGTAATGGGTCCCCCATCTGTAGCTGGGGTCAAACCTGATTTCTAAAGGATGGGAGTCATCTAGGTTTTCATGACCAGTGACTCTTGGGGACTCACATTGGTTGAGAGGATTTGTGTTCGGGATCATCTCACCCTTTTGGAGGGAATTATCACATACTATGGGACTCTCTTATATATTTACGATATGTTTTTGAAATCATTCCCAGACCCCAATACAAGAATTTTTACCCCTTTATCAATGGATTTATTTAAAAAATGTATCGATAGGGATCATCGTGTGTATATAAAGGGTTATCTATCTCTCTCTTATTTAATTATGATGCATTGGACCATTCATATTCTTGACGAATCTGGAGTTTATTACTTCCCATATAGATGGATGGTTTCTTTGAAATGGGATGGAACCTCTATGGGGCTTCCTAAATATCCCATGAAAATAGAAATCAAAACCCACATAGTTCATTTGACATAGTTTAAGATCATATGTCTGGACGTATCCATGAAGTTTAACGTCATATGGTAAAGATATGAATATCGGGCTCAAACCTTGATGAGACATCCTATGTATCTGGTTTAATACTGGAATCAATTTCTACATAGTTCTTGAAACAAGTGTCTTTGTTGTGATACATATGTCAAAAGAGGCCTTAGGTGGGATTTATGCTTATGAGACTACACTAGATTGATTCTTCGGGAATGTTTCCCCTTTGAACTACGAGGGGATGTAATCGGACTTACATTCGGGTGGTGAAGGTCCTATCTTTGGGGAGTTCCCATCATGATATTAGCATAATCATCACTAATACCTAAGGCCATGTGATCCATGATCATAGTGAGAAACAAAATAAAATAATGTATTGGACACATTACATGGGAGAATATTGGTATGGGGATTACAAATTAATGTTTCCCTTTGAGAGGAATGATCATCCATCTTTTATAGGATATGGGTTAGAGCTCGGCCCTTAAAAAGGCTTCCTACATGTCCCAGTTATAGTAGGAATCAGATTTCTCATAGTTCAGTTCATCCTGAACTCTCTAATGGGTTTAAGGAACTTAAGGGCCTGGTTGGGGCTTATAATGATGCCCACTCATAATTCCTCTCCTCATCCATTGATGGATGAGGAATAATGGAAGACCTTTGAGGGTATTAAATCATGTAAGTTAGAAATAATTAGAATGGTAAGGGATATATACTGAGGTGGATTCATATTGGAGATCAGGCCATAGGAAGGATTATTAAACATCCCAGTTATGGTGGTAATCAGAGTACTCATACTTCATTTGGTCCCTCAACCCAGTGATGAGGAAATGTGGGTGATCATGCTCTGAGACATTGTGGTCGTCCTCAAGATTTTGAGAATGTTGGGGACTTATAACAGGACTGAAGCTATCCTTATCAGGGACATATTATATTATGCCAATAGTTGGGGCATACATACAGAGGGTGCCCAATTGATGAACTCATATCAATTCATTGGCCAGGGCTTACACTTTGAGGCTGCTCATGTGGTCATGGCTTACACTCTGAGGTTTCCCATTTGGTCGACTCATTATTTATTTTCTAGTGGTTAGAAGAGAGGTCGTAATGACCATGATGGTCTATCCAAGAGTGTTTTATTAGTAGGGTCACATGAGTACATGACCCTTTCTCATCAAAGAAATTTCCCTTGAAAAGGGGGATATGGATGAATATTCATAGCCCAGGTCCACATGGAATGAGTATATGTAGGCATGCCAGACAAAGTGGGTATGTAATAATTAACTTTCCTCACATGTCTTGTCTGTTTACTAGGTAGGTCTTGATTGCTTTCCAGATATTTTGGGACACCAATCTAATGTGGTAGACACATCCAATGGTATCTTCATGATTAATTATCATGCCTTGGATGTCTTTATATGGGTGGAGCAGACATATGAAATATGATTTTCATGACTAAAGATGGCATGTCTGGGGACCCACTCATGATCAAACATCTTGTCTTGGTTTCCTTCGTCGGATTAAAGAGGACGTGTCTGGTGTCTTACACATGATCAATTTAATTATATCAGATGTCTTCTCCTAATCAATGAGGGTATGTATAACGTCTTGAGAATGATCCAAAGATGCTTCGAATGACCAGGATAGGCATCTCTGGATGACTTTTCATGAGGTATTTCAAAGACACGGTGTGGATATACTGGGCACGTCACATATCTTTTAGCAACTTCCAACACCTCTCACCACCCCCTATTGATCGCCATTGTTTTATGTGACAATGGTCAGGAGTTATGTAGGATTTCATGAGTAATGTATTTGATTTTTACATAATTTTTCTATATTTCCTTGCAAGACCCATATGGGTCATATAGAGAGGGTGTGAGTATAGAGAGTAAAAATATATCTGTCAGTCTCTAGAGAACCATGGGGTTTCCCAAACATACTATAGGACATCAATGCGGTGAGGCAGGCATGTCTAGGGTCCTTTCCTTGGGCTATCAGATGTCAATATGGACATGTTTATGGACAATCTCATGATCCTTTTAACGCATCAATGCCTCCTTGACAAGTTTATCTAGAATTTTAAAGGGATTTCATTATGACAATGCTAATGTGGAAATGAGGTGTCTTTCTAATCAATTTGGCTTTCCCTATGGGTCATAGTATGACCATGGTTACATGTTGAAGGGTTTTTGTGTGACCTACCTGAGTTTTCTGAGGCTTGTCTTCAAATCCACATGGAATGTCCAAGGTTGAAAAAGGACATCACAAGACCATCAAAGGTTCTTGTTATCACTTTTTTGTTGAACTATATATTCATGTGGTGTGGTCTCATAGATGATCTTAAGTTATTTCACCCTTTTATATTCTGTAATTATTCATCTAAGGGGGTTATACAGTAAGTCCATCATGACAATTTCTTCCTAGGAAGTGGTATGCATGACTACTAGAAGGGGTGACCCATAGACTCTTGGGCATTCCAAGGCCACATGAGTGTGTGAGGGAAACCCTTTTTAGAGGTTTCACATGATGCTTTTCCACCCACACAATTATGTGTCTTAAGTCACGGTCTTGTGATCAATCCATTTGTGAGATATGATTATTGTATATCAAAACCTCTACATGCATGGCTAAAGTCATGAATCACCCATTGAGGGGTGCATGACCCATGGGTTGTATACCCTAAATATTTTTTCTTTATTTCAAGCGTGTCTGCGGGGATCCCACACTTCAAGGTGGCCACTTCTAAGGTTATATGCATATTTTTTTAGATATAGGGTCTTCTCTCATGACCATAGATTTGTGAGGAAATATCACACCTACAAAAGGATCTCATTTTAATCGCATTTCCTCCCAACATGGTCTCACGATAGGCCCTATCGTCATACATTTGGTGTTGGGTACCAAATCCTCCGCATGTCTGGATAAAAGATTGTCATGAACTATAAGGGGTGCATGGCATATTGGGTGCTCATTTCGAAGCATGAAGGACAATCACACAAATTAGAGTGTATCCTCTTGGATCCTTATAGAGAAGGGGTGATTTCTTGATCTTCATATATAGGCAACATGATCAAATTATCAATCATTAAGGTGCATGATCTCTAAATGATCACACGATGGACCTTACAAACACATATATGGGATGCGTCCTAGTCCGCATAGCTAAAGGTTTTCTTTGTACCGAGCCTCTTGGAATCTCATGTGATTTTTCCCCATGACTCACATCAACCAGAAGGGTGTTCATGATTGATTCTATACCCATGAGACGGCTCATTTTTTTAGGGTCACATATACATGAAAAAGCATGACTGAAGTAGGACTGTATGGTTGTATATTCAAGGGTGCGTGAGGGCATCGCTCATGCAGGACACCCATATCGGGGACTATCTATCATGAGCATTGAGATCCCAGGATGGAATCTAGAATGTTCCTGGGTTCACGAGACCACATGTACCTCTTATTCATGCAATTTTCATGTCTTCAATTGAGGGTCACATGTAGATTTAGTCCATCACACCAAGGACTTGTAGGGAGTGTTCGTAGGCCAAGATTATTGTGTTTGGGGGCCTTGTGAAGTCACAAAAAGACAAGAACTCTAACAGTATTAATGAGAATGGGGTTTATATGATCATTGACACATATCTGCAAGCACCAGTTTGGGTGCCTCATTCATTCCAAGACTGGTGTTATCACATCGCATTACATTCCATAGATCATGTGATCACGTGATCTCATGGGAGGCCTTATAAGAGATTCCACTAGAATTCACAGGGGCCTGGTATGTGATCACATGATCATATGATGATCACATGAGGGGTTCTCCCAAAAACATCCTATAGTAGATCCTCATGGGAGGAACCTCTTTTATTGCCTAGAGGAGTTCTCCGAAGGTGGTGGCCAGTGACTCTATTCCTATGGTGTTTCTCTATACATCCCCTTTATTTCCAGATCTTCTTTTCCTCTCCCTCACCCGTTTCCATCTTTATGAATAGGAGGGTTTTATGTTTTCCTTGTGAGGCCGACTCTCCTACCGCTTTTCATGGAATGATGGAAGTGTGAACCGGCTAATGCAATGAAGATATCATCACAATATCTTCATTTATGATGTTGCATGATCATTTCAACCAATCATGTGGCTCCCCTATTGCCCTTCATAGAATTACGCAACCCTAAAAATTAAGGGTTAAATTGGATTAAAATTAATGGTTGAGGAAGCAGTTCGTGGCTATAAAACGAATTTCAACACCTACAAACTTTTTCCTTGGTTATGTTTTTTGATCAAATAATTGTAATGAAATAGCCTTGATCACATTTGGGGGAACATTCAAGAATCCAATGACACTCGTTTTTTGGGTATCATGGTGGCTTCTACTGGGTATTTCAGTCTTGCAGTTATCATCAATAGGCTAGTGGGGACCACCCTAGTGATCACTTCTTGATCATTCCACCATATTTGTGTCTCTATTTTGAACCATTAGTATTGAGGATTGGTGAGAAATTATGAGTTTTAAGATGATGGTCATGTGTTGTTAAAGATCATTTGATTCAAACTTATGATCCATAGGATTGAGCCAGATGGTTAGGATCAGTGGAAGATGTGATCGGATAGAACTGATCATCATTCGGCTTGATAGAACTTCCATAATTTGATCATGCCGAATAAATGTCATCCCACGTCGATCTCCTGATGTGTTTCTCCTCTGGTACAAAATTTATTCTATAGTTTCCTTTGGTTCGAGCCAACAATGGGGTCGGTACCCATACCATCTACAACACTCCCACCCAGTGGGCTTCGACCTACCAATTCATGCACTACCATGGGCTTGCACACCAAATGCCTTTTAAATAGTCTTGGCCTATGTCTTGTATGATCTATGCTCCCCTTATAGTCCACTGGTCATCCTAGGCTAACTCCCATGGGTGTGGTCAACCCTTGGTCCCAGACGAGCCTTAGTTGAATTGGCATATAGACGGATATTATCTAGCCTTATATTTTCTAATGGTGGTATCAAAACTAAAAAAAATTCTTAGTAAAGTGTCCCAAAGTGACCCACTTAAATCCTTAAGCTTTTATGTATGCCATTTCCAATTTCATATTCCACAGTCTTCGAATCTTCGGTGGCCAAGTGTGAAATGCACAAATACAGGTTCCAACAGGCTTCTATATAGATTAACCCATATTTTTGTTTTTTCAAACCTTAATTAACAAAACCTATATAGTGGATAGTCACAAAATATTCATTACTAAGGAAATTAACACCTGAAAATGAAAGAACAAGGTACACATCATTATTAACGGATAGAGGGACTTCTACATCATCACCATTTTCATTAGCATCACCATCATTAACTAGGTGAACCACACCAAATCCTGACATTCCCTAATTTTTTATGTAGACAATTATAAGTGTTTAAATAAATAAATTTCACCAAAAACTCATATGTCCAAAAAAAATAATTTTTTGAAATTAAGAATACGTGTCCCATTTTGTAATTATAATCACATTCAAGCGACATATATGCCCTAAGAAAACTATGTGTCCAATATTATACATGATAGTCCCCATATATATATGTTCGAATGTCAAATACATATGAAAAGAAACCTTGAAATCGATATCTGTCACATGAAGTTATAATATATGGCCATGATAACACAAACCAATAACATAAATCCCATGCCTTTGTAACCTGGACTTCCCATAGAAATGGTGTTCATGACGAACCAGACTGAGTTTCATCTCAAGAACCAACACAATTTTAGGTCAACTATCTTCTAAATCACCAAATCAGTCAAAATAAGACTTATACGCCCTAATAACAATTTCTGATATCCAAACAAAATCATTTGGCTCAATCTATAATTACAAATAACTTGAAGCACACCTTCTCATACGCCAAAAGATTCCAAATAATAGTGAGGGTATAAGATGGAAATGTGGTGAGACTATACCCTCAATAAGAGAAATCAATAATTAATAATTAAGTAAATATGTATCCATCATACAGTCAAAGTAAATAAAAACCACAAAAATTAAAATATTATAAAATAATTTGAAAAAATAGACTCAATAGTCAAAACTAGAAATAAGTCATGGATCTCCCATCGAGCCGATCACATACAGGATAAAAAAGAAAACAATTACAAGGGGTTCTTCAATTACAGGCTTCACCTCATCCCGTTCATTAGAATAAAAGTGATCTATCATTCTTAATGATCAAACTCATACCTCATCCCAATATGTACATATAATAAGTGGAAAATTCTTGATTACCCATGTTTTATGACCACCTGAGAAGGGTGTGAGTACAAATAAATAATAAACCACAAGCATGGTTTCATACATGACTATTAAATGTTGTGCATGTTCATGTGATAATCATAACAATGTAATAAACAAACAAAAACCCACACAATAAATAATGAGTAAGAAAACCATAAAAAGGGAGAATACATATATATATATATGTGTGTGTGTGTGTGTGTGTGTGTATTCAATGTGTTGGATTTGAAACATTGACACTACCTACATCAAATACATGATGGAAAGAACATTTAGTGGCTCCCTTACATATCACCCTTGTTGGGATTGTCCCAAATAATTATAAAACAATTCCCATATATGGGATTGTCTAATGCATGACAACCTCTAGTTTGAAACATCCCTCTCATAGGATAGATCATTAGGCTCAACATCCACACTGAAATGTATAAGACAAAAGAACATCACATATGATACATGATAAAAATGATAGATCAAGAATCATATAATATCTGGTAAGAATCATAATAATAAAAATTTACATGAAAATAACACAAGAAGAGGTCTTAGGGACACACATGCACAACCAATGTGCTCAAGCATCAAATATTAGTCTTATAGAAATGTAGACACATACACATGTGATAAAAAAACTACATAGGTTTTACAATAATAGTATATAGGCAATACATAACTTTTCAATCCTAGCCATTGGTTCCCATTAAACAATCCAACACACAAGTGTTTAACTTGTCCCTAGGAACATTGTCAGTTTAATAGGAATATTTCTAATTCTTTAAGATATTGATTTCATTAACTAGTAAAATACTAGACCATGCCTATTTTTTTATTTATTTGAAAAATTAACTAAAAAATCCTAACGAAGTTCTTTTTTTATAATTCATGTGTCCTAAGGTCAACCACCATTGGATGGAATTACTACATACCATATTCCAGTAAACTAATTATAAACCTTAAGTTTGTGTGTATAGAACCACCTTCATCAAATGGAGGAAAATCCCATCTAATAAAATCATATCAATTTTTCCTAAGTTATCCAACTACATTCAGCCTTAATCAATTTCCACAAGTCTCTATCTCACACCCAAGCATTCCTAAAAATAAATTTTTACACAAATATATTCAATTTTATGATTACATATAAACTCTAAATTAAAGTATAAATGAATACTTAATGGAAGACATTCTAGATATCGTTGTCTAGTCAGAACCTGAATATAAAATCTAAGAAATTCCTGAAACATGCTTCTGACATCATTCTAATTAAAATTCATATCATTCAGAAATAATGAAAAGTCCAATTTAGTAAAATAAATTTGGGACTTTTTAAAAAAAAATATCCAAGTGATGTACCTTAGCTGTATTTTCATCCAATATGGTTTAATCCACTTCTAGCACACTATCTATTCTAAGACATGAAAAATAACCATGTAATTTCCTTTTTGTGATGGTTGATTCACTCAAATTGACCAAAAACCATAGAAAATATCATAAATGAGATAAATTCAATTGAACACCAAAAAGTGGAATACATTCATCATAACAAGACATATTCTATCCCTACTAATAAAAATCCCAATAATTATAAAACGATTCCATCAATATCTGTTGAATTTTTCATCCAATTCATTAATTAGGGTCTACCCAAGGATGGATCAAAGGTGAATACCACTAAAAAAGAATAGGATCTAGATAGTATAGACACATTCAAGGATCAAAAAGGAAATGATATACCAAGAAGTTATTCTATAATGAATGATATGATGATCTACAACCATATGAGGAAGATTAATACCATGATTGACGAATAATAAAGGATTTCAACAAGATTCCAAATTTATTTGAGTCTAGATTGTAAGAAACTGAGTTTTTGTATGAGATAAAGATCCCTTCCTTTTCAGTTTGAATGTGAAATATGGCCTAATGTGAATGGAATTTTAGTTCATAGAGGTATCAGTGGTGTATGTGTCTTGCTTGGATCCCGGAACATGGTTTCTAGGGGGTTAAAAATGCATGGAACATGGATAGTTCCAAATGTGTGGGCTAGACCACATGGTATGATAAACCATGCGAGTTATGGGAAAAGAGTAGGGGAGGCCACACAGTTTTGGAAAATAGTGTGATTTGGGCCGCACAGATGTGTGAAAAGATCTTCATTTTTAACAGAGTAGTATTTCATGTTTTTCGAATGATTAGTGAAAATGTGAGAGGAAACCACACTGGAGCCCCTTCCCTATATCTAACCATGCATGGTTGGAACACTATTTATCAAACAGTGCACTTATACCATTCATCTCCTTTATTTTGGGTTAATTTTATAATTTTCAATCTAATTAAATCTATTTTAACCCTAAATTTTCTTTTCTTCAATGAAAAAAACTCAAACCCTTGGAAGCTCTACTCTGTGACTATTCTTGTATTTGATGTAATTCCTTTATCTGATCTCTAATTCAATCATTTTATCATCTCATTAGATCTGTATCGGTGAGTACTCAATTCCATTTTAGTCATTCTTAGTTTGTCTATATATCAGTTTCCCTATTTAGGTGCAAGCTAATTTTCCCTAATTTTAAGTTCTTTATATGTTCTTCGTTTTTTATTCCGGTTTGAGATGAATCAAAGGTTGATACTAGATGATCAATCTACTACCATGATATGGAAGGTATTCTGTAATTTTCCCATTGGTTTTTGTGCTTTATAAACCTAGATTCCATTATGTTTCCCTCCAAACTTTCCGGTGCAGGCCCAAAATTGAATTGATAAATTTAATTAAATGGTTTCAGAGTAGTTAGGGTTCCTCTTATGGTCATTTGAAATGAGTTAGGGGTTCTTTCCCCAAATAATGTCATCTCATGGGGTGAGACATATGAATTAACCATGTTTATACCTTGTTAAATAATCCATGGGATGTTTTCTCATGCTTTCCGAGTTTGAGGAAGCTTAATTATAATTAAATTGAATTGAAGATGGGTTTTCTACATTACATATTAATTCTTTTGATTAAGTGATTTATATGGAACCTGTATTTCCCAAGTGTCATTGTTAGTAATTTTATAGATGAGTGGATATACACATGAGGTGTGTTTTTTTATGATTTGATAAATGAGTGGTTATACTCATTGGTTTCCTTTTAATGTGAATTGTGGTTAATAAGTGGATATACTCATCATTTTTCATTGGATGATTTTGAAATGTTAAATGGGTCTAATGATTATTGAATCCATTATATTCCATATATGTTTCTCTGATGGATCTTCAAGGTGGTAATGGAATACTTGGATTGATTTTGATCCTTGGGTCTTGATTCTAATGGATTCCTTGGGACTTTCTACCCCTTGAATCCAGCTTGCATGGACATGTGTAGGAAATGTTCAGATGACATCCTCATAGGACTCCAACCAGTACCTCACTAAGTTTCCATTGAGATGCTCCTCAGACTCTATGAGGATGAATTAGTCCTATACACCTTGGATGTGTCCCTTCATTTTTTGACACTTTTATTATACAGCACAACCATTGAATTGTTATACACTCGATTATACGGCTTGGTTGTGGTTGTTCTGGTTCTTTTGGTTGTACAAAAATACCATGCATGACATAATATGTCTGGATGTATGACATGGACATGTTGGTTATATATGATCTATTATAGTTTCATTTTTAAGAGATTGACATTTTTTTTATGGATCCTTGATAGGATATTCAAGATCACTTTCTTAGTAGTAGATATGCAATGGGCAGATTATATGTATTTACTCTTTCCTATTTTGCTTTGACACTCCTAGCTTTTTATATTGCACAAACTAGAATTATATAGATATTTGGGTTTTTAAATATAGGGATTGAATCTCAAACCCTTTTTAAGATGCCTTTGGGTACTCGAATAGACAATTTGGATGAAGGTAGAGATAGGGGAAATCACCTTAAGTATAGTGCTTGATTTTGAGTCATGCTTAGGATTAGGGAAGCGGGGGTTTGAGATGAGGCTTATGATTATATTTGGAGATAGAACTTTTGAACATTTTTAATTTTGTTACATGTATTTTATATCTACCTTGTATACATTATTTGGATACATTAGTAGAATAATATAACATGTATCTTCATTTTTCATACGAGGTGACTTCTGGAATTTATGATATCTATTACTACTATTATATTTATTATAACTATTATTTGTTTCCACTATTATATGTCATTATATTTATATAGTGTTACACTATGGTTATGAGGTCATAGTCTCCCCACTAACACACTTAAGAACTCGGTCCTAGTCTCCAGCCTATGGTGTTTTCAGAGATGTGCTTGAGGCCTTGTGGCCAACCTAGATCGGGGCACTGTTGAGTTGAATTTGAATCTGGTAAGCCCCAAAGTGTTATCAAATGTAGTTTATTATCTAGTTTTCTTTAATATTTTGAGATAATATAAAGGTACAAAATGAAATTAGTATTTTTTTAATGATTTATACCGAGGATTAGCTACCTCGCATATAGGAAAAATCTAATTTACCTCAGATGAAATGGCTATTTTCTAGATTTTGGGTATTATAGTTGATTTGATTCCACCATTGGGTGATGCACTTGGATTGTGATGTTATTATTGATATTAATATGAGTTTTATTTTATTTAAATCAGTTGAGATGATGGTATTCCATCCCTTTCACCATTTTTACACCTTACAGGAATCACATGCCATGCATTATAACATGCCATTTAGAATACATTACTTGTTGCATGCTATTGTGATAGGTGTTGTGATGGATATACCTTCTATTGTGATAGATTTTCTAAAATTATTTATGGTGTAAATTAGGTATACAATTGTTTTTGGTTCATGAGGATTATGGGCCCTCAAGGATTAGAATTTTGAGAAGCATTCATTTTAATATTTTAAAGTAAACTATGATATAATGGAAATGAATGTTAAATGAAATTAAAATGAAAATGTGAACATTGAAATAGATAATTGAATTGGACCTAAATTTTTCCTTGGATAGAGGGAGTTTCTCTAGTTTTTTTATTGAACATTTTATAATCCTGGATTAGGGGAAGGATATGTGGTTTGACCTGATTTTAGGATAGTTTTGACATATCGAATGATTAGGGTCTATGAACATTGATATTTATCTTTTACGAGGTGTGTGTTTTTCATTTTAGAGGAATGTCACTGTGAAGACCTCCAGCAGTTTTCCAGGATGGTGGATATGACCATGCTCTATAGGCAGTGGCCATTGGGATACTGATGGATCCTCCTCTAGAGACAGATGTAACACCAGCTTTTGTGCTAAACATATCTATTAAGGAACAGTTCTGAGAGGGATTCTATCACATCATGTATAATTTTCAAGGAGAACTGAATCCTTTCTTGTCTATGGCTAATCTGATTCATGTGTTTTTGTAGTAGCGCCCTCGCAATTTTTCATGGGACGATGGTCCACATGATGCTGAGTTATGGCTCGAGACTACACTATCATTATTCAAGAAACTAGAAGAGGCATACTTATATGAGATTTAAGGTCAGGACATATATTCTTCGTGGAGTAAAAAAGCATGAGTGTGAGGTTCTAAACCAGGCTGACATACTGTGAGATATTGTTGGGGTTGATTTCCAAACTTGGTTCTATGAATATTTATACCCGATGACTCTACAGGTAGAGTGGCCTAGTGAGTTCATGAGTCTCGTTAAGGGATCTATGATGGTTATAAATTACTCAAAAGCATTATTGAGTTTCATCCTTTTTCACTGACATACCTTACTAATTAGATATTGGGGGCGAGGTGCTTCAAGGAAGGTATCTGACATTCTATAAGATCTCGGGTCATTATGTTCAGATTGAACTCAATCATTGAAATTGTAAATCAAGAGATGATTACATAATATAAACTAAGATAATATGGGGGAAATAGAGAGGGAAGTTCTATGTCTCAACCAAGTATTTTGACATCTAGTGGAAGTATGTGACGTTTTGAGTACTGGTAGATCAGTTTTCATTCATCAATATGGTAAATTGGGACACATAAAGAATCAAGGATATCATGAACCAGTTGAGTGTCAATCTTGGGGTAGGATGGGAGATGTATAATGTTTTTGTAGGACCTTCCCTCCATAAGTGACTGGTAGGGGGTCCTCTCCGAAAACAAGTTCATGAGTGTGTGTCTCAACTCTATGTTAATAAAGGATATGAAGTAGTGTCGGTCGAAAAGGTCATGGCAGTGGTGGCCATGGCCTAGGAATCCACACACCAGAAACATCGGTACATCAGAGTGGGCCTACACTGGGCATTAAGCTTGTTTCACATGGTTGTGGTTTGGGCAAAATATATTATATACATCTTACCCCCATGTGCAGGGTTTCAGTCTATATATGGTGAGAGGTATGATCTTAGTATCCTCTATAATTACATCTTATTCTTTTTACATAGGTTCAATACAGAGTTTCACATCTACACCTTTGGTGAAAAGACATGGGATTGTTATAATATCTTCTTAGAGTGTTATGATGTTAGAAACACCGTTGTGAATAAAACAAGATGATGTACACTAGTGTAGGGAGTTCCCCCTTGAGCTTGGTGGGTGTCAGTTTGTATGGAATCTTTTTTTCCTCGAGATGATTGGGTTTGACTTCATACTCAGAATGGAAAGGTTAGTAGATTATCGATATTTTGTTGATTATTATTGATGAAGGGTGACTTTCACATAATCAAAGGGTGTATTTCATTATCAAAATCTTCAATGGGATGTCCAGGCAAGCAGACCTGGTATAGTGTGTTGTGGGCAGGGTGGGACAATAGCCTAGATCACTAGTTATATCTGGATGATCAAGGAGAATGTAATGATAACTTTCCTCCAATGGTTGACTGTTTCAATGATGTCTACCTAGATAAATTTTATGGTATACCTCTTAAGAGATATGTTGATTTCTCTATCAATCAAATTCCACGAGCTAAACTATAATCCATTCCTCCTATAGGATGGATGGGATGGAGTTACCCGAACTCAATAGGTAGCAATAGGATTTGTAGGTAAATGGGTTTATTCGACCTAGTACTTATTCGTGGGGTTCGCAGGAACGTTTTAGGAAAAATGTGTATTGTACCCTTAGGATATGTGTGGATTACCAAAAACTAAACTAGAAGATGAATAAAAACCAATATCTATTTCAACTAAAATATGACATTTTTTATTACATTTGAATAGATTGAGTGTTCTTGAAATTTTATTTGAGGTATAGATATCATTGGGAACGTGTTTGAATTACAGAAAACCCTATTACAACATTTAATAGTTCGTATGGTCTATATGAGTATCTATTTATGTTGTTCATCCTAACAAACATGCCAGTATTTTTCATGGTGTTAATGTATTGAGTCTTACATCCTTATCTGGACTCATTTATAGTGGTTTTCATGGATGATATATCAGAGTATTAACAAAATTTATATGACTATTCCAAGAACATTGAGATTGTATTGAATACACTAAGATATCATCAGTTATATTCTTAGCTTATAATGTTCCACTTCTAGATGGATCTATTTAACTTCTCGGACCACATTATCTCATAGAGAGGAGTAGAAATAGACCAATAGAAGGTGAGAGATGTAATTTCCTGGTAGAAAACATATAATATTTTTGAAATATAGAGTTTCTAGGTACTAGCTAGATATTAAAAGAATTTAATATAGGACTTATCATGCTTAATAGTTCCACTGATTTGATTAATTAACAAAGTTGTGATGTTTTTATAGTCAGATGTATGTGAGATAACTTTTCCAGAGTTGAAAAGGAGATTGACTTCAAAACTTGTCCCGATACTTCCAGAGTAGGGATGGAGCTACACTGTGTGCTATAACACATCAAGTATCTGGCATGGAGAGGTGTTGATTCATGGAGATTGATTCATGGAATATGTGTCTCAGATGCTGAGGCCACACAAGATGAGTTAACCAATGCACAATCTCAAGTACGCTGTAATTTTTCATGCATTATGATGTAGGAAACATTACATTCTTGGAGAGTGTTTTGTGGTGTACATGGACTACAATATCCTCAAGTACATATTTTCATAGCATGATCTGAATCTGATGCTGCAAATGTGGGTTGAGTACATAGAGTCTTTTTAGTTTGAGCTTGCTTACATGCCTAGTAAGGGAAATGCAGTGGCCGGGGCACAGAGCAAGAGCTCTCTAATAACCGTGCATAATTTGCCCACATTGTGTCAAATTATGAACTTAAACCATGGGAACCATTTATTTGTAGTAAATTTTATAATTTCAAAACAAAATAAATCTATCTTGACCATAAATGTTCTTTTCCTAAATGGATAGCAACTCAAACCATTGGAATCTCTCACTGGTGACTATTCTTGGATTTGAGGTAACAACTTTGTTTGAACTCTGATTCAAGTATCGCATGTCTCATTGTATCCACATTGGTGAGTAATAGATTAATTATTATTAATTATTCATTCTTTTTTTATCAACACTATTTAGTTGAAATACAACTTTCCCTAATTTTAGGTTCTTTGACTCTTATTCAATTTTTCATCCAATAAGAGTCAAATTAGGGGTTGATACTGGACACACACTCTAGTACCGATCTACCATAGGTGGTCTATAATTTTCTGATTTTTTTGGATATTTATAGACATATATTCCAGTGTGTCACCTACTAGAAATTCCAGTGTAGCCCAAAAATTTAAATGATGAATTGAATTAAATGGTTTTGGACTAGTTAGGGTTAACCTTAGATTCATTTGAAATTGGTTAGGGGTTGTTGCCCCAACCAAAGGCCACACATGGAAGGGAAACATGAATTATCCTTGTTTATGAATTTTTAAATGATCCATGGGAGTGTTCTCATGATTTACTAGTAATACAATGAATAATTATAATGAAATTGAATTGAAATGGTTGAATAAGTAATGGGTATCCTCTTTTCCATGTTAATGCTTTCGATTATGTGATTTATATGGAACATGTATTTAACTAGTTACTTTTTATAAATTGTATATATGAGTGGGTATAAAAATGAGGAGTCTTTGTTTATGATTTGATTAATGATTGGGTATACACATTGGATTCCTTTGAATGTGAATTATTTCTAATGGGTGGATATACTCATGGTTTGTGATTGGATTCTTTTGAAATTTTAAATGATAAAATGATGATTGAATCCATTAGATTCCATACATGTTTCTCGTATGGGTCTTGAAATTGGTAGTGTACTCCTTCGATGGAGTATGCCCTTTGGGTCTTGGTTCCTTGGGATTCTATGGGCCTTACTATCCCTTGGATTTGGATTGCTTGGACTCACATAGGTCATGTTCGATTGTCATGCTCTTAGGACTTCAACTAGTTCCTAAACGAGTTTCCATCATGATGATCATGAGAATAGATGGGGATTATTTGGTATTTTCTAATTGGAATATGGACCTTCATGGTCTGACACTTCAATTATACAGAAATACCATGTAAATGTGATAAACAAGATTATATGGCTTGGTCGTGGTTGTTCAGGCACTTTTAGTTTAATGGAAAGTCCATGGATGACTTATATGTGTGGGTCTATTAAGAGGTTGTTTTAGTTATTTAAGATATATTATAGCATCCTTGTCAGTATCTTGACTCTTTTTTTTTCTTGGATCCCTCAGAGGCTACTCAGCATCACTTTCTTAGTAGTGGATATGCCAGGGTCACATTACATTTTTTTACTATTTTTTTATTTTATATGCACACTTCTAACTTGTTATATTCCACAACCTAGATTTTTATAGATCATTGGGTGGTTACCTACTCAGATTTTATATGAAACCCTTTTTATACCGCCATTGTATACTGGAACAAACTATTTGGATGCATGTATAGGTTAGGGGAATGTGCCCCCAGTATGATACTTGATTTTGAGTCATTCATTGGAAAGGGGGAGCATATGACCGAGCTAAGGATCATGATTCTATTTGATGATATCACTTTTGTCCTTTTCAACATTTGTTACATGTATTTTATATCTTCCTTGTATACCTATTTCTGTTTCTTTATTAGATGCTTATTACATGTATCATTATTTTTCATATGGGGTGAATCATGGAATTAATGTTTTCTATTCATGCTATTATCTATTGGTTAAATGCTATACTAATTATTATATTTCTAGTTATTATATTTACACTTTATTATACTTTGGTGATGAGAGAATAGTCTCCCCACTGACACAATTGGGCCCCTGTTTCTAGTCAGTAGACTCTGGCATTTGGAGAGATGCGCTTGAGGCCATGTGGCCAACTGGGCTTGAAGCATTATTGAGTGGAATATAAATTTGATACATCACATTGACAAAACCAAAATCAAGGAGGTATATTTTAGAGAGGGAGAGAATATATTTCATCCAAAATTATAAAAAAATAATTGTCCCAAGGGGTTAAAAATCAAGGGGGATTAGTGGTCAAAATATCAAAAAACACTTTCACTAAATAATTGCATAGAACACCAAACATGATTACTAGACAAAGTAAAGAGGCCACACTGTGAAGACTCTCTAACTAACCAATGTTACCTTTTATTAAGGAGGGATACTACCAGACACACTAGTAAGATGGTGAGAACTATCAGTTAACCGGTGCTGCAGCTGCAGCCCTACTACTCTAGGAATCTTCCACTGACACAATTAGCTTATAGTTTTCATATGTACTTCCATTAATTCTATAAATTTCCTATTAAGGATGTTTAAACAAGATGTGTCTTAGTTTGAAACCTGGTTATTTGAAAGATCCATCCACCAGACGAATAGTTCATGTTTACTCTGAAATTTCATAACCCATAATGATGCAGACTGATACATTATATTTCTATTCAGGTTTAAATAAAATATTTCATGAATCTATGATTTATCCATTAAATAATAATTAAAATAAACTTAAAAACATTAATATTCGAAACCATTTCCTTCTTTGAGTATAATTTTATTTTATTTTTTATTTTGTTTGTGTATAAATAAGGGTTAAAAAATTTATCGTAATGGCCAATTTGGTATCCAATTTTACATATTTCTTCAAGGTTATGAAATTAGTTTTTTAATTTTGGATTGTAATTATTATTTATTTATCATTGTATTATCTCCATATTACTTCTTATAGTCTTACTTTGCAGAAACTATAAATATTGAATTTTATTTGTTCATTATAAAGGAATATTTTCATAAGATGAAAGAATTTTTCATCCATTAACATCATAAAACAATAAAAACTATTTCAAATTTTTATTTTCTATATAGAAAATGTCATATCTGAAACTAATTTGCTATTTTGATACATTTAGAGTTGTTTTTTACATAAAATTTGGTAAAAATTCTTTATTAGGGATGGTTTTTTACTTCCCTTTATATAGTGGTTGGATTATCAACAATTATATCAACCCATTTTTTTTCAACAGACCAATTTTATTCTGATGTATTGTTATAAAAATTAAAATTTTGGGGGGATTTTGGATTAAATTTTACCTAAGTCCATTTTAGATTTTAGGAATGAATATCATTTAAAAAATACAATATTTTGTTGGACATTGTGTGTTTGTCCATATAACTATGTGAGACATTTAGTTATTCATTAGTAATATGTAGAGACCCTGACTAAAATACCAAAATAGTGACCAAATCATAATTCCACTACCCGCAGGATCATTCCTATAAACTAAAGTTTCTGTAAATAGTTCCACATGTCAAATATAAAAATACAGAATGATTTACTCTCTAGTAATTTTATAATAATTTTTGGAGAAATTTTCATGATTTATTGGAATGAGTAGTCCATATATTGTACATTCTCAAGGTAAAAAAAATGCACAACCTCAATATATGGATTATATAATGGAAACAATGATAATCATATAAAAATTTAATAAAATCATCAAATTTTTAGACCAATATATTCAAACAAGATATAAAATTTCTAAGTAAAAATAGGACCCAAGACAAGAAAAAATGAAGACAAACATTGAGAAATAAGATATGTATCAATTGGTCCTCCAATCCACCATAAAACATGTGCAAATACTGATGTAAAAAAACAAGACTCAATCCTATAACTGAAACATCCAACAGGACCCAAACAAGTGGAAGCTATCTCATTAACTGAAATGCAGTAAGTGAACTCACATGTCTATTGAGGTGTTTGGGAAAAAATAAAAGATTATATAGGTACTTAGTATGTACCCACCAATGTGCCAAAATTTAATGGCGAATAAAATAGTGTATAAAAGAACATGTATACTCATTTTCACACATAAGTAATATAATAGTTTGATAGGTAATTAATATCTATAACATAAAAATATTAACAATATGTATGTGACATAAAAATTAAATGAAATAACATGGAACTCCCTATATCAGGAGGGGCCATACCTATATATACAAACTTTGAGCATAAAACATGGGACAAGAGATGACCTAGTTAGGGTAACCATGATTCAAATCCTAGTGAATATAGAATATGGAAGTTATGGTCTAAGACTCATCCCTTAAGAACGGAAGTTGTACGCAAGTGTCAGGGAACTACCATCCCATAACAAGGGAAAGCGTGAAGGAATACTCAATCATAGAATTAAAACCCATCCCATGTATTTTTTCTACTTAAGAAATTTATTTTAACATAAAATATTTTATAATAGAACTAACTATACTATTCAATATGCTCAATATTAAAAAATAATATTAAGATTAATATATTAAACTGGGATCCATTCTCAAGGAAATATCTTCTATTATAACCAACCATCATAGTAAAAAAAATTAATAATGTGATGAAAAATGTATAATAGTTACCAATATTAAATAGAATCAAATTTTAGTATTAATAATACTAGTTATTATAAAGGATATATATTATTATAAATATTCAAATATAGTATCCATTTTATCTTACTAACAATAAATTTCACACATAACTGGGAGATACCGCTAAACTATATCATGGAGGAACTATAGCATGGAACCAACTAGGTCAATGAGAATCTCATAAATCATGACATAATCTCTGGAATAATCACTATAATGAGGTATTATAATAATAATTAAAATAGAAATAAAAAAATACATGAAAAAAAAATATAATCTAACTATCATTTAACCTAATAGATCACTAGGAAACGTATAAACATTTATTCATCTATACTATATCCACTTTCTTATTGAAAAACATTTTTCTATACAATTATAATTTTAAAGGAAACGATTAATTAAAATTAAATATCACCTTATAAAACAATCCTTTCTCTTTTACCATATGAAAGACTTTACTTGGTTTACTTTAAAATCATTATTTTTTATAACATAGTAAAGTGTGTGTTTCAAAAAGAATTTATGGGAAAAAACTGTATTTAAAAATCATAGTATAAAACCAACAAAATAATACATTATATACAAAAAATGGTTTTTTGTTTCTAATGTTTTATGTTTATTTAAATAAAACATAAAAAAATTTAATAAAAATTAATATTTTATAAAAATACTCATTTTTTACTGGTGGGAGTATGTTAGTAAAAAACATGAATGAAAATATTCCCCCTCTATTAGAGTAACCCAATTGTTACATCTCAATTGATGTTATCTCTTTAAAAAAATCTAGGTTTAAATCATTGAATTATAACCCAAACAAGTTAAAGTGTAATGAAATTATATTTATGGTAAAAGATTACAAGGGAACATGAGTTAATATTATTAATGAAAGATAATAATAATACTAAAAAATATAATTATAATACTCACTCTAAAAATAATCAAACTATAGGAGGTCATGGTAGGAATCCATCTAAAATATTTCATTTAAATATCCAAATAAAACATGAAATTTCACAAATCCTAAAATTTTTGGAGTTAATGATAAGGATCATGCTTAAACAAGTTTATAAAGAAGATGAGTATTACAACTAATTTAAATGGATTTTGATTAAACAACCTAGAAATTTAAAAACCAAAATATTTAAAATACTTTAAATCAAGGTCCCAAACAAGATGAGTATTCAATTAAAAAAATTATATAGATTTTCAGAAAATCAATTAGTTTTTTAAAAAAAAATTAATAGTTTTTATGGAATTATAATTGAAATTTATTCATTTATAATTCTATATATATATATATATGTTTTAACCATTTCGTAAACAAGTAGTAGACAAGTTATAAGAATATTGTAGAAGTTTACCAGAGAGGTTAAGACCACATAACATAATCATTGATGATATTTCCCTGTCTAATCGATTATCTAATAATATCTCAAATTACCACTACAGTTGCTATTAATCTTTAATCCAAAATATAATAACAAATAAATCCAATTTTCTAAAAAAATATAATCAAAATAGATAAAACCACAAAGAAAACCAAGGAGAACATATCCTAAATTATACCAATAATCAATGTAGTATAATACTTTAAATTACTACACAAAAAATATCACTCAATATTGTATCTAAAACATAAATCCTTATAGAAAATATTACCCCAATAACATCATACCAAAACAATGATCAATGGTTGGAAAATAATCCAAAAGGTATTTATTATAACAAAAGAGGAATAAGAACTAAGTAAAATAGTGATTTATCCAAGACATGATTAAATCATAACACTAGATCCCCAAAAGACATATAATCAAGAAAAGTAAAAGAGAAGAAAAAGGAAAGAGGTTATGATAGGGAGAGATCATACCTCAAGTTGGTTAGAAGAATACTCCTTGAATAATATTTAATCTATGTGAAAGAGGGATTCGAAGGTAGAGGATGAGGGTAAACCTTCCATATGCATGATCATTTAGAAAAAAATATGGTTCAATGGTCCCCATTAGTGATTTTAAATTATTATATTTCAAAAATTCTAGTTTTCCCTCTTCAAAAAAAACTTTTTTCGAACCTACCAGAACCCTGGTGGAATCCATAGAAACTATATTAGTTTTACATATTCCATTGGATAGTCCAATAAATATATTATGGGATCCAATAGACATTTTTGGGATCCAACAGACATTATATAGGATCTATTAGGACTCAAGTTGCCGGCTACTACCACCCCTTATGGGTTTTCCACCACCAAACACACTCCCACCTCGAGTTGTGCTCATAAAACTCCTACCAATACTCAAAACCCATCCAAGAAACACATAAGAATCCATCGTCAAACACCTAAATTAAAATCCAAATAACAATAGAAAAAATGACCCACAAACTAGAAAAAAATGGAAACCTACTGATGTTTCCATCACTAAAAATTACATAAATGACCAAAAGTTAATTAAACTAGATAATTGAGGAAACCAGCTAGGGAAATCTCCCCACTATATGACTTATCATACAAGATATGTCTAATGATATTCTCATTAAATCCCTAATCCATAGAATAATATAATAAAAATCCCAGAATGTACATTTTACATTTTATATAATGAACTCAAAACCAATAAAAATCACTAAATACCATAACAACACAATATTCACCAAACTCACTAAAAAATAAGATATTAATAATTTAAAAAAAACTCATCATATTATCTATGTGTAACTCCCTAAAAAAACAAAATATTAAATAATACGTAATTAGATAATCATATCACCCAAATTATACTCCATCTAAAAATGATCAATTTTTAACCAATACACTATTACTCATCTCAAATCATCATCATGATTTCGATACATGACTCATAAAATCATTAAATTTCACAATACCACAAAATTTAAATAAAAAATACACTCTAATATACTTTAGATCATAAAAATACTAGCTAAAAATATATATCTATCCTATTATGGTGATTCTAAGAAAAAAATACCCTAGGTTCTATTATGTTTGTCCCATCATGGAATTAGAATGTTATAAAAAAATTCTCTTATCAAAAAACATTTACCAAGAAAATGATTGTATTTCTAAATCACATGTTAAATATGTTTTAAGAAAAACAATTTTTTTAAATTATCATGAATTATAAAATAATCATGCAAAAAATTCATTCATGGTTTCACTTAACAAAATTTACATATTTTCAAACAATAATAATTTTATAAATAAGAACTTATTAAAATCAAATAGTTGTGAAACCATTTCCATTTATGTTTTAAAAAACATAAGCTATTGATATGAAATTAAAATGAGACACTCTGTTATAAGATCTAAAAACAATTTCGAACTATTATAATACTACATTGCTAATAAGGAACTCATATCCAGACAAATATAATATAAATTACTAGTTTAGGTAAAAGTATATTTCTTAAGTATAAAAATTATTTAATAATTCTACAACACATTATCAACAAAGAGGAGATAAAATTCTATTTTTTTATATATCATAATGGTTTATCAAATGAATAACATAAAAAATATTAAAAATGACATTCATAGAAGAAAAAATTTTAGAAAACTAACTTTCCCTATAAAAAAATGCTTAAAGAAAATGAATAATTCATCACTAAATGAGAAATATTCCGTCAGTATCCACATAATCATAGCTGTGAGTGACTTCCAATAATTAGATAGTATGTAATAATAAAAATAAGAAAAACTAATTTATTCATTAGATATAGTTTAATTAAATAAGATTATTAATATATATTAGTCATAATATAAAGGAGATACACATGTTCAAATGTTCCACAACACTATATTATGCATGCTTCTATAAATACTCAATCAACCAGTAAATATCTATAAACCTCTCAAGTTTCATCAGGTCATACTTCAGATTTTCCAATGATAACCATAACCAAACCTATTATTTCTAATCACTTTGTTAACATGCCCTAGTAACCTAAGCTTCAAATAAAAATCGATTAATCATTTATCCAAAAACTCATAGCTACTCTCTAAGAAATAATATAATATCCTAGTAAACCCAATTGAAATTTAATTCTTCACTATATTAACCCACATATGAATATCCAGATGTTACCTTAATCCATATTCCACTACCACTAGATCATTAATCGATCCCCATGGATTTGAACTAGTGTCATGGGTCCAAGATAATGATAGATAAATATTTACCCATTGGAAATAGTACATGGAACGATAGTTGGATTCTCTTAAAGAAGCAGGATGAGTAGTCCATATATTATATTTTACTAATATGAAAAATCATGGTTTTAAACCTTATAATAATGGAAATATAAATGAAATAATGATAGCCATATATTATTGAAATAAAAATATATATGGTACATACCAACATATTCAAACAAAATAAAATAATTTCAACTCTAAACAAGGATTCATAAATAAAAAATCCATAAAAGAAATAGAAAAATATGGGATGTTCTAAATGTTCCTCCAATACAACATACCACTATTGAAAATAATAATGTAGAGATCATAAATTCCCATATAATGTGACTTTCAAAAAAACAATTAGACATATAATAACTATATAGGTACCTAAAATACAATAAGTGAAGCTGCACGTTCATAAAAGTGAGCATGTAGGGTGTGAGAATATTAACAATTAGTAGGGAACCACCAATGTTCCTAAAATAATTTGTGAACAATTAGGTCACTAGTAGAAAATAACTTTTAAAATTATTTTTGTGTCTTTTAATATCAATTTTGTATTCTACATAAATACAGATGATGTTTTATGTATTTTTTTATCATTGGTTTATATAAACCAACATCAATATCTTTGTTTCATTAAAATTTCAATACTTTAAACATCAATTATCATAATAGATTATGTAAAAGGTCACCTAATTTATTATTATAGCATCATTTATTTTGATAAAAAAATTCAATATAATAACGTTCAATACTTTTTATGTTCATAAATTTGATAACCAATATCAAAGGTCATTTATAATGTAAGTTATAAAAATATGAAATGGTATATGTTACTTTTGACATTAGTTATTTTGATAACTCATAAGGAAATTTTCATATTGTTTTATAAAAAATATTTCAATTAATATAACTCCATTGGAACAAAAATCATGATAGAAGAACTAGAGAATTAAAAAAACAAATGAAGACAAGAAAATGATATTTAATAATTCATCTTATTTTCATTTATTATCGCAAGGTCCTTAAGAACTAAATATACTCTATGGATTTTCATTATCTTTTAAAGAAAGATATTTTATGGCATGTTATACTCTATCTAGTAAGGCTTTTTAAAATAAAACATTTAAATATAATGTGAAAAATTATATTTTCTACTATGTAATAAGAATTAATATTCATCATAAAAAAATCAAAAATATATATTTTAGTAAAAAAAATAAAAAATAATGATATAATAATTATAAATGCCATAGAAAAATAATTCAATAAATATATTTTGGAATGAAACATCTTTAGACTGAGGGAGGAGAAGATCATAAATTTAGAAATAGGTAGAATGAAAATTTATAGAAATTACATGAAAAATTGTGCCCATAATGTAATAAATTTTATGAAAGATGTTAAAAATAGAATGGGAGACCTATGAAAAGAATTAATTATAACTTGTGAATGATGTTAAAGTTACTTTTAATGTTGGTTTATTATAACCAACATTAAATACCATTGTGATGGAGTTTTTAACTTTATTTATTCACATAACCAATATTATATCCTTAGGTTTTGATGTTAGATATTATTATTATAAATGTTGAAACTCCAATAATGATGGGCTTTGACATCAATTGTATAATAGTTAGTGTTAAAACATTATGTTTTGACATCACTTATATATATAGTTGTTTTTAAAACCCCTATATATGTGGGTTTTTACATGGATTATATATTAAAAAATGTTAAAACCCATTTAAATAGGGGTATTCACATTATTTATTAAAATAACTAACATAAAAACATTTTCAAAATCGATCATTATATAACTAATTTCAAAAAAATTATGTTTATGTAATTTTTTCTAGGAGGGTTTGTATTCATAAACATGTAAACTCATTTATGTAAAAACCCAACTTTTGACAAAGGTATAGATAATTGGTTTTTTCTTTTTGAATCTTCCCTTTAATCATGATAATGGTGTGCTACAGCCTAGGGAAGGACCAAGGAGCATTCAGAACTTGTTCAAAACCCAGAGGTTTTGAAAATGGGATGTAGGCTTGGCTGCATGGTTATTGGAAACTGTACGACCCACACCACATGGTTTGAGTAAAGTGTGCAATCACAATCAAGGGCCCTTGCAAGTCCTCATGGTTTTTCTACAACCATTCAGACTAGATACATGATCATGCTTCCTACTACATATAGTGGAAAGATCCTTCCAACATAGTTTGTGCAAGGTTTGTCAAACTGTTCATATAAATTGTACGGAACCTGTTTTTGGGGAAAATTTACCATTTTCTGCCTTTAATATTTTAAATCCCATCTAACGTATTTCCTAATTTCCTATAGATAGAACCATAGGGTTCTACTATACTTAGAGATCAAAGACATTGAAGCTTAAAATCTCCTAATACTACTCTATTGGATGATTGATCTTCAATCCAAAGGAAGCGTCAGATCGCCCAAGGTAATTCTAACCCTTTCCAATCTTCCTTCCTCAGTTATTTTGGCTGTCAGTTGTTCTATTTAGATGTAGGCTCAGTCACCCTATTTTAATGGTGTTGGAAAAAAACTCAGATCTCTTCCAACCTGCTTTTAATATGATGTTGATATTAAGAGAGGATTCATCTACAACCCTATGGTAGGTGGTTATGTAGTTCATCATTTGTGTTTTGTCCATTTTGTATTTATTCTCATTGTTCCATAAGTTGGTCTTTTCCAAGAATCCTAATTTTTTTGGTTCCTTTAGGTCTAAATGACACTGGAGCCTTAATATTGGTGAATTGGGTTTGGTTTACGGATTTATATATCACCATTTCTCTATATGGACACCCAAGGTGTGTGGCAGTCAAATATGCCATTTTAATCCAATTTCCCAAAATGTCAATGTATGGTTTATATCCCCCGACATAGTTTTAAATTGAATTAACCATTGTCCCATGTATATTTTATATATACTAAGGTGACAAAATGGTGCTTAGCACCATTTGAATTAGAATTGTTCAAATGGTCATGTGAGTATTATACTTTGACACTTGGGCCCTGACACCTTGACTTGAAATGATTTTTCCATGTGAGGGAAATTGGATGGTAGACCTTGTAGATTGGCTTGGATGAGAAGGAATAAAAAATACAATATATTGGATTTAAATTGAATTATTTAAATGTATGGAATGGTCCTTCCCTTATTATGTTTTGTTATAAAGTCCTTGATTGTTTAAATTGATGTTGTGTAAGTTGGTTTTCCTTACATTATATATTGTAAATGATTATGCCATTTCTATGCTTATGACTTAGGATTTAAAAGTTATGATGGGAGTCATTCATAACCCATCCCATATTATGATATGTATGGAAGGAGGCATTATTTCCCTATGACAGTGATAATATCTAAGTATGTATGGGTGGGAGGCATGATTACCCCACACAAGTGATAATATCTATAGGTATGGACAGGAGGCATGTTTACCCCATTCCAGTTGTAATATATTTATGGGTTGGAGGAATTCTTACCCCAGTCCACCAATATATATATACACGTAGGGATGAGAGGAATTCTTACCTCATTCTTTTGATAACCACTAAATATATATATACATGCATTGAAGAGAGTAATGCTTACATCATGCTAGTTATAACCTCTATATATATATATATACGTAGTGTCTTGGTCAGGCATACCAGCATTGAGTTGATGTAGGTATACTAGCTAGGTATCCTTTAGGAACATGAGTAGGTGGTTAATTGGATATTCTACATTGTTTACATTCCTTCTTAGCTATGCACCATATACGGAAGAGCATCAAGTAATATTACACATAGAACCCATTGGGGGTGGCCTACTGAGATTTATCTCACACCTTACAAGGGTTTCCCTTTGAACATAAGAAGACTATATTCCTACTGGTATGGATAGGGGAAAATAACACTCTTCAAGATGTTGATTCATGTTGCTTAGTTAGAGCTTAGGAGAACAAGATCGGGTTTTGGATAGGGATGCTATGGAGAGGCATTTGTATTTTGTTCACTTTTGTACTTTTTGTTTAGTGTGACAGTTTTATGTTTTATTTACATTTGTTCTAGCATGTTATGAATGAATTTTTATATCAAAAACTTCATATGAGGAATTTTAAATGTTAATAATTTATTTAGATTTCCACAGTTTATTGAATATTTTGGTTTGGTTATGCTTCCATTACTCTATATTTCGATTGCAACCTCTGTGTACTCTGACATGAGGGATACAGTCTCCCAAATTTTTTACCCTCACACCACTACTACTATTTGGTAGCCCCTGGCTTATGGGGAGACGTTCCATAGGTCATGTAGCCAACCGAGGTTGGGGCATTGGTTAAGTGGAATCTGGGTCCGGCATGTCACGATGTGTTATCAAAGGGGTTTCTTTCATTATTTACTATTTGGAGACAACATATTGGATATTGGGAACACTTGGAACATGGTCACAAGCCGTTCTTGTGCATCACAAACCTATGTTTGGGGTGAGGGACACATTTCTTGAATTATTGTTATTTTTTATTCTGTTTTTACTGTCGAGGTCATTTCACCATTGGGTGTTGCACATGGCTTTTGAGGTTATTGATATTGATAATATTGATAGTATTATTTCATTGCTTAACCTGATGAAATGCGGGTTATATATTAGAACATGTATCATGATAGGAAAAATATGAATAGGCCATGAATTTTTCCATATCATGTTTAAAATTTTAAGTAAGAATTTTCAGTTTCAGATTTTTGTTCCTTGTTATATATATATATATACAATTATGCTGATATTTCATGCAGGTTTTGGATTGATCTATGCTGTGAGTTTAGTGGGTGCCACTCAATGATTCATAAGGTGTATGGGCCCTTATGAATTGAAAAATGGTATTCCAGCTAACTCGACCATTTCAAAAATTGTATAATCCCATGGATAAGAAAATTTCAAATAATGATGGAATCCAAGCATGTTTCATCACTTGGTTCAAAAGGTTTATGGGCCCTTATGGGCCTAAAATTGACATATCGTTAGATTAAACCAATTTAAACTCTATAAATGTTTGAATAAGAATTTTTTCTAATGGTAAATGATTTATAACACAAGAGCATCGATCATTAACATTCCTATCCAAGATAATTGACCTAAATACAACCTTAGTAGTGAGTAGTGGGTGTTTCTCCATTCTTATGGCCTCTTATGGCATGTTCCAAAATCTAGTCCCGGATTTTGATGTAGGTAGAAAATTTTGTTTGTTATTATAGGAAGGCTCCAGAAAATGTCACAGTTTATTTAATGAAATTGTCTAAATTGATTTAATATATTCTGATATGTTCATTTGGTATTGTAGAATTACACTATCACGACTTCCTCGATCCACATGCCCTGAAGGTAGAGATGTTCTTTTTTTGAGGTGGTGGGCCTTGAGACACCAGTTGTTCTTCTATACAATACACATATGGATCCCCCTACTATACATGGTTTGGGCACTCAAAACCATTTTCAAGAGGGCTTCTTGTGTATGATGCAGAATATGGAAGGATCATTTTTAGCTTCCCCTAGAAAGGTAGAGTTGAATCATGGGTTCCAACAGCAGTATCCTCCCACTTTCTCGGGGGATTGAGGACCACTTGCTACAAAATCCTGGATCAAGGCAATTTTATCTATTTTCGAGAACCTATAGACCCTTCTAGAGTTGAGGGTCAAGGTAGATTCTAACATTTTATGTCATTCAGCCAAGAGGTGGTGAGATTTCATCACCCAGGAAAGAAAGTATAGGGATATGGTCTGGGATGAATTTCAAACTGTATATTATGATTACTTCTTTTCCCAGACTCTAAGGGCTGATAGAGCTAGATATTTGATGAATCTATAGTAGGGGACCATGTCACTTATGGATTACTCATTCCTCTTCACTGAGATACTGTGTTACGCTCTATCTCTAGTTACATATGATCTGATGATGGATAAGAGATTTGAGTATGGGCTATGTTATGCCATCTGATCGTAGTAAAATGTGCTCAGGCTAATTAATATATGAGAAATCATCAAGAAGGCCCTAATTACATAGATAAATTTGATGGAAGCTGATGGAGAAAGCTAGGGTAGTTCGGAACCAATGGCTTCTGGTGGATCATTTTCTGGATGAAAACATAGCTTTGAGAAATCTCGTGGTGGTAGAAGTGGTCAGGCTCTAGTCGTAGGTATTTATCATATCTATCAGTAGTGCAGAGCACAAGAGAACTTGAAGAGGTAGTGTACATAAAGTACTATTGAGAACAGAGGTTATAGAAGGTTGGGTTACCTCCACATTTTCTGTAGTAATTTTCCTCTAGTACATAGTGAGTTGGGATCTACTCATACTCCCTGATCAGAAGTAGGGTCAGTTGGATGATAATAGATAGGAAGCTGAAATACCACTAGTCAATCCGGCCATGGTTTCAGTTGATGCATATGAAACCATACTTATGATTCTCAGTTCCAACTTAGTGGGCCTACTCAGGGCAATCAGTTAGTGACACATGACTGTGGTACTTTCCAATTACATATAGTCCATCATACAACTCGGGATCAGAGTGCTAGACAATCTACGATATGAGGTATTATTCTAGTAGCCTCCACTTTAGTATATTCTTTGTTTAATATAGGTGCATCTCACACATTTATATTATATATGATAACTAAGAGTTTGGGCCTCAATATCCAATTATATCATCGAATATTGACACTAGATACACCCTTAGGTACCCGTTAATAAGATGTTCATCGCTGTTATAATTTCTCCTTTTAGATAGGTTATAACATTTTTTATGAAACCTATATGTTCTCGAGATGACTAGATTAAATTTTATCATCAAGATGGAATGGTTAGTTCTCTACAGATCACGTATTTACTTATATTGTTGAAGGATGGTGTTCACATCAATAAAGGGTGTTACTCCTGTGCACAAGAGAGAATGGGATCTCAGTGCGACATGATTCAGACCCGAGTAGTAGAGGTTGGATGGTGTTACATCACACATCCCCAATATTTATCTAGATGACAATGGATTATAACCCACTATTTTCCATATTGTAGTGGATCATTTCAGAGTCTTTTTTCTTGATGACTCCTCCAGTCTACCCCCGGTGTGAGAGGTGAAGATTACTATTGACATTATCCAAGGAGCAACACCTGTGAAAATTCCTCCTTATAGGATGGCACCTAAGGAGCTTTTGGGACTCAAGAATCAGTTGGAGGTTCTAGAGGAAAAAAGATTTATATGCCCCAAAAATTCTCCTTGGGGTTCATCAGTCATGTTTTCCTTGAATGGGGATCCTACCCTTAGGAATTGCGTGGATTACCATCGGTTGAATCATCTTACTATCAAGAAACAGTATGCATTGACTTGAATAGACAACCTCATTGATAAAATTCATGGAGATAAGGTGTTTTCAATGATAGATCTGAGGTCGAGATATCATCAGGTCTATGTCAGGACATCGAACATACCTGAAACAGCTTTGAGGAGCATGAATGCTTTAAATGAGTACTGGGATATGCCATTAGGACTCACAAACACACCTATTGTCTTCATAGATCTAATGAAATGGGTCTTCCACCCATATATATATTCTTTTTGGGTTGTATTCATTTACTATATATTAGTGTATTACCACTCCATACATGACCATGAAACCCATCTTGAGATCGTGATGAATATGCTTAGAGAGAATCGGCTCTATGCTATGCTCAGTAAATGGAACTTCGAAAAATTCCTCTTCATAGGTCATATCGTTTCGAAGTCAGGAGTTTCTTTTGACACAGAGAAATTGAAGGTTGTTGTTTATTGGGATAATCCTAAGAAAGTATTTTGTATTTCGAGTTTCTTGGGGATTTCAGAATATTGCACACATTTCATTCATGATTTCTCATGCCTTTCAACGCCACTCACGAGAATGACAAAGAATGCTATGGAATTAAGATGCTCAAAATCTTGTGGATTATCCTTTACAGAACTGAAGGGTAAACATACTACAATACCGAAAATAATTCTTCCTGATCTAGGAAGGTCTTATACAGTCTAATATGAAGAATTACATTTTGATCTTGGAGATTTTCTTATGCAGGATGAGTGAGTCGTTGCAAATGGATCTCATCAGTTCAGGTCTCACGAGCTGAATTACCCAACACATGATCGTGATATCATTGTGGTTGTGCATACCATACACTATTAGGGAAACTATCTTTTGGGAGAAAAATTTGTGTTGTTCATGGACCCCGAAATCCTTGAATACATCTTCGTACTATGGGATCCAAATATCAGGTAGCATAGGTGGGTTGAGTACCTAGAATATTTTGATTTTGACCATTAATATTCTCCTTTGAATTTTAATTATGTATCCGATGATCTATGCTAGAAGAATGAAACTCATGTAGTTTAGGAATCCAGTGATGAATGGAGGCTTATGGCCTTATTTTTGTAGATGAACATTGTAGTTCATGAGGAACATGGTCAAAAAAATATCTCATCCATAACATTGAAATCTACTCTTCTGTAATGAGTATGATCAAGACCGCTATCTGATCCTAAAGTTTGTGTCCTAAGGGAATGTGTTTTACAGGACGATACTTTTTCTGGTTGGGCGGTCGATGGGGATGATATTATTTTGTCCCTTAGGTGTTTATAGTTCCTAGTAGACATCAGAGAGGAGATGATGAGGTATTTCCATGCCTCATCATGGATATTTTTTCATAGTGTCACAAAAATTTATTGAGACCTACGACGCCAATACTAGTGTCCTAGTATGAAACATGAGATACATGGTTTCATTATGCAATGTTCCACCTATCAGAAAGGTAAGGTAGAACATCAGTGTCTAGTAGGTCTTCTTCAGTCTTTTTCCATTCTAGAGTGGAAATGAGATGAAGTTTCAATGGACTTCATGACTAGGTAACCCAGATCACCTTCTGGGAACAACATAGTGTGGGTTTTCATTGATTGTATAACAAAGGTTCTACACTTCCTACCTATATGAGAGCCCTTCGTAGTAAACAATCCTAGAAGAATATATAGTAAGGAGGTGGTATGTATTCATGGATCACCTCAGTCTATCATTCATGATAGAGCCAATCTTTTCATGAAATGGTTCTAGAAGGTTCTATGAATGGCCTTGAGTATGTATGTAATTTTGAGAATAACCTATCACCCTCAGACCGATGGACAAATAGAGTGTACAATTCTTGTTCTATAGGATATTATCTATCTGTGCATTCTCGGCATTGGGGGTTCGTGGGAGAAATATATTACAATATTTCTTTTTTTCTTATAAAAACAACTTCCAGTATACCATTGAGATGGCTCCCTATAAAGCCATGTTTGGTAGGCTTTGTCACTCGCCTATGTGCATGGTAGAGGTTGGGTAAGAAGATGTGCTTGGGCCTCATCTCATTTGGAAGATTAAAGTGTAGGTCCTAATGATCATCATGTGCATGTTAATAGCCTAGTGTAGACATCATTATTATACCAATATATGTCAATGACCTCTTGAGTTTATGGTCGGAGACTGATTATTCTTGAAAGTGTCACCATTTTTGGTTCATAGACGTATTATGAAGTAGGGTAAGCTATCACTGAGGTTTGTTGGAACCTTAGTGGTTGTGAAGTCGATTGGACCAGTATCTCACCCACTGACACTTCCTCAATAATTCTGGTCTATGCATGATTTATTTCATGTTTCTTCGCTTTTCTAATATTATCCAGACCCATATCACTTCCTTCAGCCAGATGAGGTTGATCTAGATACATATTCTTCTTCTAAGGAGTACCCAATGTGTATTGTTGATCAAAGCATGAAGATGCTCTGATCTAGGATCGTTCCTTCTGTATGGGTGCTATGGAAGCACACTAGAGTACAAGATGAGACTTGTTATAGTAAACTGATATAAGCTCTCAGTGGCCAGAATGCTTTGTAGATAGTACCTCTTTTCCCTCAAAATGACAACTCAGGGATGAGTTGCTATAAGTAGGGGAGGTTCTAATGGCCTAACTTTTTACCATGGTATAGATCATTGGTTTTTCATTTTGAATCCTTACTTTAATCATGATAAAGGTGTGTTACATCCTAGGGAAGGCATGTGGAGCATTTTTGGCTGGTCTGGAGCATAGAGGTTTGCAAAATGGGATATAGGATGTGCCACATGTTTATAGAAAACCATGCAAACCAAGATGAACAGTTTGAGTAAATTGTGAAGATGCAAACATGGGCACCTAAAAGTCTTCATGGTTTTTCTGTAACTGTGCAGACCGTGTGCATGACTGTGTGGCCTACTACAGATGGTGGATAAATCCATCCATCGTAGTTTTCACATAGATTGAAAAACTGTGTCTATAAACCATGCGAGCCCTATTTTTGTGGAAAATTTACCATTTTCCACTTTAATGTTTTAAAACCCCTCTAATTTGTTTCCCCACCTCTTGTGGATAGAACCATATGGTTCAACTCTTCTTTCATATCAAAGTATTTTAAGCTTGAATCTCTAGGTAATCCTCTATCCAGCAATTGATCTTCAATCTGAAGGAAGTTTCAGATAGTCCAAGTTATGTCTAACCTCTTCAATCCTTCCTTCCATGGTTAATCTTGATATCAATTGTGCTATTTAGATATAGGATCATTTTACCAATTTTTAGGGCATTGGACTGAAACCCATTTATCGTCCAACATTCTTTAAATCTAAGGTCGATATCAAGCATGGCTTTGTCTAATTATCTAAGGCATGTGGTCATGTAGTTCTCCATTTGAGTTTTATCATTTTGTATTTATTCTCATTGTTCCTTAAGCCGTCATTTTCTGTTCTTCCTAATTGTGTTGGTTCCTTCATGCCTAAATGACCCTAGAGATTTTATATTGGTGAATTGGGTTTGGGTAAGCGGTTTATAGATCACCCTTTCACTATATGGACACCCAAGGGGTGTTCCAACAAAATCGACCATTTTAGGACAATTTCCCAAAATGTAAAATTATAGTTTATATCCCCCATATTGTTTTTAAATTGAATTGATCATTTAACCATGTGTATTTTATCTATATAAATGTGAATCATTGATTATTAGCCACATTTGAATAAGAATTGTCCAAATGGGCATGTGAGTATTTTACATTGACACTTGGGCCTAGACACCATGACTTGAAATGAGTTTTCAATGTTAGGAAAATTGGATGGTAGACCTCATAGGTTGTCCTGGATGAGATGGTCTAAACCTTATAATGAATTAGATTTAAATTTAATGGTTTTAATGAATGAATGGTATTTATGTTGTTATGTGTTTTATAAAATAATTTATTATTTAAATTGAAGTGATGTAAGATGGTTTGAACTACATTATATATTGTGAATAAATACAGAAAAAATGGCCTTTACCCACACTATAATGTCCTTTATCATCCCTATAAATTCACTTACTAATTGAGTGACATTAAAAGTCCAGGACTTTTATCAGCACTGAAATAGAACTGATAAAGGGTATATTTATCATCAATTTTTTTAGAACCACTAAAGGAATCCTTTATTGTCGCTTTTATAAGCACTGATAAAGTAATTTTATCAGTTCTTTTAAAAGTTCTTATAATAGGAGATACTGAAGTGTAGTTTAACAGCACGCCGTAGCACCAGAAACAACCCAAAAAAGACTCCAGAAACACACCATATGTGAATAAAAAAGTCCCAATATAGAATTTAAATGAAATGAAATTTATAACATAAATAATAGAAAGAAACTGTATTATTTTTAAAATAAAACCTATTAAAATAAACAATATCCCATTTTTTTAATAAAATAAAACCTATTAAAAACAAAATTTAACCCCAAAAAACATTATAAAAAAATAATCATCCAATTATCTTCATAATGTTTTGTTCAAATCCATATGAATAAATTTGAGGATAAATATTAAAGCAATTTATCATTACCTATACAACAATTTCAATTCAAATAAATTAATATTAGTAACATACACTTGTTATCTAAAATTAAATATGAATAAGACTACACCCTAGGCTGCACTGCAGTTGAATATTTGGAATCTTTTTTCCCTTCACTATATCATTATATAGAGCCTTTCTCTGTTTGCATGGAGTATTGCTCTGGAAGGAATTAGTGGAAATGGAGGCATCGAGAATGTGTGGTGTTAACAGAGAACTATTTCCATGAGACTATATTCATAAGACAAAGAATGAAATTTTTTCTATCAAGACAAAGGCATTGAATATGTTGAGGAATTATCTTCATTAGTCAGTCAGTATTTTTTATTACAAATATATGAAAAGATATTAAAATCCTTATTTATAGGTTCTGTGAGTTTTTGATAGAACAAAGAAGATAACAAGTACCTAGAATGGGTTTTACCGTGCCTTGAGTTTGTGGTAACATCTTGAGACATAACGGGCACATGAACTTACTCCACTCTTCTCATTTTAAACAACAAAAAGGGGTTTTTCTCCAAAAAACATCGATTCAATCTGAAACATTTGTAGTTCCTCTATGGAAGTCAACAAATTTTTTTAACATTGATGGTAATAGTGTGAAAATATATTCTATTTGTTCTTTATGTAGTTTCTTTTTTGGATCTTATATAAGTTGATCTAAAGGCTATTTTTTATACATTTTTGGATTTTTCCCTCTTCAAGAATTGGTTTCAAATGTCTATTCCTCATATCATCAATTCCTTTCATTTTTAGTAATGGATATCTGATACGATTCATCAAGTAACCTTTACTGTACAGTAATATTGGGTATATTGTTCAAGAATGGATTCAAGATGCTTCTATTTCATCAAAATTTCATGTTGTTTATGGGTCTTCATCTACCCCTCCAACAACATCATTGGTCCTCACTTTTAAACCTGATATAGATGACCTAGTGAAGAACAAACATTCATATATTCATTCGTAGGTCCTACTATTTCTCTCAAATATCAACTGATTGTCATATAGGGAGTAAAAGGAGGACCCAAGGGCCAATAATGCTTTTAATGATATTTCTATTTCTTGTGAAATATACTTTTTTAAGAGAAAATATATTTTTGATGAATATATGACAGTTGGTTCTTCACTGGGTTGACTAAAGATATGCTGCAAATGGATGATTTTATTCCATGTCAACCATGCAGGGATCCAAGGTTTTTCCGTATTCCTTATAAACTGGGTAGATTGATTCCTGATTTATGGAATATCATTTGAAAATCCCAAAGGCATGGGATATATATTCCCAGTATTTCATCACATGGAATTAAAATTTTAGAATCATGTATTGATAATAAGGAATTTGATAGTGTGCTTATTCATTTATACATTCAATTTGTTAGTGAAGAGTGGTATGCTAAGTGCATCATAGGTTCAAACCTTGTACATGGTTTGTATGAAATTTTTTATTCAGATCTTATATCCTCTCTTGAGGTGAATTGGAGTTTTAAATTTGCGAATACTGTCAGGGGGAACATACCATTGATGAAGTATGTAGATAGTAATTTCAATGTTTCACTTATCATAATAAATGAAGCTGGTCAGGGAAGGGGGTGAAATATGTCTATGTATGGATGAATTCCCATATAATATTTCAAGGCTCATCAATTGGAATCAAGAATTAAAGTACATATAAAAATAGTTTTCTTTACCCTAGGCAACACAAGTGGACATTTCTTGTTTTTCTCAAAAGAAGCTACTCTCGAGATGGAACTCATCCATGGTGAGGGTTTCTAATCATAAAGGATTCAATTATGCTAATATTATAGGTAACCTCCTCAATAATTCTTTGAAACTTTCTTTTGAATACACTCACTTTTTTTATCATTCTTAAAAGAATACATTTTTGAATAAATAAGAGGTTTACCGTTTGTGTTGAAAAATTACTATTATAGATGTTCACAACAATTCTAATATCAAATTAATCGGATTTCTTCTTCCTTGTAGTGGAAACAAATGAGTATAATTGTTTTATTTTAATCCCTATGAACATGGAGGATACATGGAACTTAGAGAGAATTACCAGTAGCATGGTAATTTTGGAGGCATGAACACTTTTGTGTAAGATATGATATATTTCCTTAAAAGGTATGTTGGGGAATCTGGTATTCCTCAAAAGGAGTCACGCTGGTAGTGGTGAGGAGATAAGATGTATGGTCCGTAACAACGTAAAAATGGCAAACAAGGAACCCAAAAGATAAAACTAAGATATAGGAAAAGTATAAAATAACATATCTTGGATTCTATTCTTGATTCGTCTGATGTATCGTAGTGGATTCACAGTGGAAAGGAGGATCTCCGCAAGAGATTCAGAATCGTGATGGCTGAGTACGGGTTTAGTGTTTTTAAAATAGACCACAAACACTTTTAATAGTGCTCCCATAAAAGCACTGATAAAGATCCATTTTATCAGTGTTAAATTGATAAGGACTGAAAATAGTGATATTTATCAGCACTCTGAAAGTGATGATAAAAAATATCTTTATGAGCACTAAAATTAAACTATTGATAAAGGTCCCCCTTTATTAGTACTTATTTTTTTCGTTGATAAAAACGGAATTTCTCAGCACATTTTTCTAGAACTTCTGAATTCTGATGCTATTAAAGTCCAGTTTTGTATTAGTGAATTTTTATTCCATTACTATGCTTATGAATTAGGATGTAAATTTTTGGATGAGAGTAATTCATAATCCATTCCAGCTTATGATATGTATGGGTGGGAGGCATTATCACTCCATGCTAGTGATGACCTCTATTTATATATGGGTGGGAGGCATGCTTACCCAACACTAGTGACAATATATATAGGTATGGACAAGATCCATGCTTATCCAGTGCCAGTTAGAATCTCTACATGGGTGGGAGGCATTATTACCCCATTCCACCTATATATATCTACATGTATGGGTGAGAGGAAGGATTACCACATTCAAGTGATAACCTCTATATATATACATAGTTTCTTGGCTGTACATACTGACATTGAGCTGAAGCAGGTAGACCAGGAAAGTATCCTTTAGGAACATGAGCAGGAGGTTAAATTTTTATTATGTATTGGTTACTTTCCATCTTAGCTACAAACTGTTTAATTACGAGAACTGACTCAGATTACATGTAGACACCGTTGGTGGTGTCCTACTGAGATTTATCTCACACCATATTTGGGCCACTCTTGAAACCTAAGATTAATGTTTTCCTACATGTATGGATATGAGAAAACACCACTCATCATGTTGTTGATTCTCATTGATTAGTTAGAGCTTAGGCAAAGAGGATCGGTCTTAGGTTCAGGATTCTATAGAGCAGCTTTTGAAGTTTATTCTCTTTTTTACAAATGGTTTAGTGTTCACATTGCCTAATCTATTTCCTTTTGTACTATCATTTCATGCATGAATATTTTCATCATAAACTACCTATTAGGACTTTTCTATGTTATTCATTTATTCATATTTCTACTTTTTATAGTTTTTTTCTATTTGGTTATTCTTCTCATACTCTATATTGTTTTTCATACACCATGTAATCTGACATGTGGGGTACAGTCTCCTCATTGTCTTACCATCACAATCCCACTACTAGTCGGTATCCCCTAGCTTATGGGGAGATGTTCTAGGGTTCATGTGGCCAACTAAGCTCGGGGAACGGGTTAAGTGGCAGTTGGGTCTGGGACGTCACTATCAACATACTTAGGCAATAAATTTTTTATATATGAAATCACCATTAATAACATGGTGATAAAAACAAACCGCTTGATGATAAATGAATTAAAATAAATACTAAGGAACTAACTATATTGGGAGGGCACATATGTATAAATACATTCTACAATATGAGTACACAAGAACTAAAATGTTGTAGTGGTGGAAAGCATGATGCCCAAACCAAGGATTATAACATAATGAATTTAGGGTCCAATAACAATCATATGGGAAGTGTAAGGTGTATACAAAATTCACGGAACTAAGATAAATTATTTCAAATTTAGATTAATGGGATGGAATGAATTTTCCATTAGTACTAGGCCCCATGCGGTCCTACATGGGGATTTTATGTTGAGTTGAATTTCATGCTGGATAATTGGAGTAAGGGTATATTTAATCTTCTACGGTAGGGATTTATATTGGTTGTTGGATATCTAGACCTTCAATGACCATGTAATAGGCATAGTTCCATGGGCCTACCATCCATTTATGTGTACCCTGAACCAACTTTAAAAATGTATTATCCAAAATTAACAAAAAATATATATGAACTTATGGATTTTAGGTAAAAAAATCGCATCCATGATATTTTAAGAAGTATCCATGATCAAGGAAACATCTTCTATAATAACTAAAATTATTAATATAGATAAGTAACAATGTGGTAAAAAAAGTATAAAAGTATCCATTCATAAATATAATTTCAATTTTAGAACTCATAATATTTTTTATTACAATGTACAGATAGGATTATACATATATAACTCGACTAATCATGTTTTCCCAATAATAATAAATGCCACACATAATCATGACACACCATCAAAATATACCATATAAAAACAAAACATTATGAAAAAAATAAATAAAAAATTATCTAGTAAATCATGAATATATTAATGGAAAATTAATAATTTAATGTATTATAATAACTATTCCAAATAAATAAAATATAAAATGTACCACAATTTAAGATAACCATTATTTTTCTAAACGAACTTTTATATAGGCATAATAATTTATTAGTCTACACTCACGGTAAGTTCTTATTCAAAGAATAATTTATATTATATACTCATTTTAAAAGAAATGTTTAACTAAAAATGAAAGTGTTCATTATAAAATAAACTTTACTCTTTTATCAAATGAAAGAGTTCCCTTTTACTATTTTGAAATAAATGTTTTTTAGAAAATAGTAAGGTGTAAGTTGAAAAAATAATTTATGTAAACAAGGTTTTAATTTTGAATCTTAGAATGAAAAAAATCAATGATAATTATTTATTGAAATAAATAGTTTAGTGTTTCAAAAAATTGGGTCTATTTTAAAAAATGTATAAAATATTTAATGAAAAGCCTATTTAATTTAAAACGTATGCTTTTTAAAGGTGGGAGTATGAATGAATTCAAAACTAAATAAATTCAAAATCAAAACCATTCCCATTAAACTGTAGTAACCAATACATTACATCACCATTGATCAATACTATTAACCAAGGTTAAGTTTCGATCATTTAGCTATAACTCATACAACTTAAAGTCGAATGAAATTATACTTATAATAAAACATGAAAAGTCATGTGAACGAATGTTTTATACAAAACATAATCACATGCTTATAATTTTACGTTTCACTCTATATATAATTAATAGAATTGAGGGAAAGTCATTAATAATTATAAAAAAGTCCATAAATGTGTAAACAAATCATGAAAAAGATCCCAAGTCATGGAAGTTTCAAAACTATAGCAATGGAACATGCTTACCAAAAATTATGAAAGATAAAAGTATAATATAAAATGTTTGAAACTACGTTTAAACAACCAAGGATGTATAAAAAACCAAAATATCCGATGATATTTGAAAACAAGGAACTAAAAAGGATGAGAATACAATAAATTCATAATATAGATTCACATAAACACTCTCTCTCTATTCAAAAAACCTATAGTCGTTTTATAAGAAATTATAATTGACATTAAGTCATTTATAATACTAAAAAATATGTATTTAATATTTATTAAAAATTTGGAAAATAATCGATAGATTTGTTTCAGACGGTAACTCCCCACCCATGGAGCCACTAAAACGGTTCTTTGGATCGGTGTGCCACATGTCTTCAAGTGTGCCTCCTTGAACTCTAGAGGCTTCCAACTAGAAATATGGGTCTTAGTGGGTATAATGGGTAGACTATAACCATATATCTGAGTATAAAAAGAGTAAAAAAATAAATAGATATACCATCCATGTAAATACCAACAAATAAGTAAAGAACTGTACTATAATAAATAAGTTAAACAACACATAAAAGGCTAGGATTAAAAATTCATATAACATCTAAATAGACCATCCAATAAAGAATAGACAAAATAATAGACCCGAGTTATACCCAAACCTATCCCCACAATGTAATACTGACAACTTCTTGGGTACCCTAGTGCCATGGAGACCTGAGAAATGTGTGAGTATAACACCGTTGGCCACCACCAATGGTGCCCCTAAAATAACGTATCTATTACCATGTTCTTGCATGAGTATTGTAAATAAAAAATTAACTATTTTAAAATTAATATTTAATAGTTTTACAATTTAAAATAAAAGGCAGCAACAAAGCCACTAATGTCAGTGCTCCATGGTGACATTTGACATCAGTATAGTAAATTATTTGGTCTAATCCAATAATTCTATGATCACACAATAAATTATATATTTACTATTTTCAAAGTATATAACCAAGGAAACCATGGTCAAGGAATCATGTGGGAATCCATAGGGGCTTCACCGGGAATTTCCATCTAACAAAAAAAAATCCATAATATGAGGAACCCATCCATAATGTTTTTATCGTTACTATCCTGGAGAATCCAAGGAATCGAATAATGGAATTATCTAAAATAAATCCAAAGTAAAACATGTCTATTTAATTTATGGTATCTTGCTTCATAAAAATCTAGGTTATAACCCATGACATTCTTTCTCATAGGATCAAGCCAAATATGTGGATCTTATCTTACGACATTCACAAGTGTACTCTAAGGGAACCCATAACATTAATATGTGACCTTAAATATATAATAAACACCAAAATATAAGGTTTATCCTCTCTAAGGAATTCATAATAATGAATCAATGAGGAATATAAGATGTATTAGGGAATTAATTATCTTTGGATATCCATTAATTCAATGAGGCATTCTCACATGTTATTAACAAGAATCACCTAATGGAATCAATTATAACTCAAATAATCCCTCCATTTCATATATAAAAAATAATCCAAGGGATGAAACCCAATCAATTATAACAATAACAATCATTTTTATAATAAAAAACTATTTACCATTTATAAAGCATGAATTTCATTTCAATAAACATCTTTTTAAGATCCAATTTCACTAATATATCAAATAAATCCTATATTCTTTTCCAATGGAGTGAATAAATAGGTGAAAATTATTAATATTTAAATAAAAATTCTTTAGAGGTTTATTATTGGCACTCTATACAACTAACTCCATCATGTAACATAATTCTGTCAAGGGGAAATTCTATTTACAAATCAATATTAACATTCAAATTGTAACACCCTAGACTTTTATGTTATCTAAATCATCAAAGGGATCTTTTTCTACACAATACTTGCTTGGGTTTCTTTACACGAAATCGCTACCTTCCTCGATAGCGTGCGTCGTACGCAATACCGAGTTTCACTAAACAACGATATGCTATTAAAATATTATTAAAACTAGCCGTTATGAATAGTAATAAACACTTTTTGAAATTATATAAATTTTATTTTTCAAAATGGACTTCATTTATGGATTCGGAATATCGAAATTAGCCGAGGGTGAAATTTTGGTATTTTTCTGAAAACTTTCAATTTTTGATGAATAGTGAAACCACTAAGTGGTAGTTAAAAAACTGAATTTTTCATAAAACTTAATTTTACCGTATCTATGAGTGGAATTTCAAAAATCCGAAAGACACAGTTAATATCAAGGAGTAAAATGTAGTTCAATGAGATGAAAATAATTTTTGTGAATAGTAACTTTTTACTTTTTTTTACCACGGTAAAAAGTAAATAGGGTAATTAAGGATAAAGATGATATTATTATTACCCTAACACATGTACTAATTCTATTGGATAAGTGTAATTCGACCAAAAACAAACTTAGGAATAAAATATGACCATTTAGGCCCACTTGGATTAGATTAGGACATTTTTTATTAATTTATTTAAAGAAGGGTTAAAATAGTTAAAATCAAAGTTTAATAAGTAAATATATTTTAATATGGGGTTATACATAAGATAAATTCGACTATAAATATTAATTAGAAATATAAAAATATTTCCTACATAATGGTATTTTATTTCTAATTTTTAGACATTAAATAATTTAATTTATTTATGACACAATGATGATGCAGTAATTGTCTTATTAATGAAATATTGGCATAATTGATGTTATAAACACCAAAATAAATGTAATTTGAGACTTTTAATGAATCCCACTAATTTTTAGGTTAATATGACATGTTAGTATTGATTTAGTTAACTTGGTTCGAACTAATAATTCCGTTATGAGTTTCACAAAAATCAATTACTAAATAGTGTCAAAATTGACATAAAATAGCTTTTAAAACAAATATTATATTGGTAATTTTTATTTTATTCCTAAAAATCTATGTTTCGGCCAAGTGACTTAAATAAGGTTATATATATTAATAATATACAACTTGGGGTTCGTTTGGCTGCTTATAGTAAGTTTATTAACCTTATAGTATAAGAACACAAGAAGACATGGTAAAAGTAAAAATATTTAACTTAATGTTAAATCATAATTATAAGGTTAAAATAGGAACCTAAACTTGTCTAAATTATATTGGATAAGAGTATTTCGACCCATCCCCACCTTATCTTCTAAATATATTAATTTGGAGCTATTTAAATCCTAAATTGACTTTATAATAAAATAATAGTTTTAGTTATTCCAAAGGTGCCCCTCTCCTCCCTTATAAAAGGACACCTCCTCCCCCTCTTCCTCACACCACTTGGAGCCTTCAAGCTCGGCCAACCCCTGACACTTTCTCCTCTCCACTTCCCTAGAGACATCCTAGAGGTTCTGGTCTTATTCAAAGACCAATTTTAGTTCCCTAAAAGAAAGTCTCAAAGATGCACTTCAAAGAAGAGGTAATGTCCGTTACCGATTCTTTCATCTTTATTTCTTCTTCCACTTCTTCTTATTTAGTTGTTTCATTATGAAGTAATAACATCAGTATCACTAATATACTGATATGTTATTATAAGTATGAAACAACCCTATTTCACAATCTATCCATCCTACAGAAAAAGAAATCACCGCGCGTGCGTACGTACGGAACACCGTCTCCACGCCGTGGTGTAATCTATTTTCCACCACCACCTTACTTGGATGGGTATAATGGTGTAAATAATTACCATATACGACTATAATAAAGTTATATTGATTCTTAAATAGTATACATATACTCCAATACAATTCCACGATCATAGGAACGATATCATCACTCGTGCGTACGTACGGAATACCGTCTCCACGATGTGATGCGACTCGTTCTACATGATTTTCATTTCATAATGATTATATAAATGAATTTATTGAATGAATATGATATATATTACACTAATACCATTCTAGAAATGAGGTATCTATAACCTAAAGAAAAGAATAAGAATTTATTCGAAAAAACACGCATAAGAACAAAAGTAATAAACACCCAAATAACAAGTAGCAATGAAATATTACTACTAAGAAGCTTAGAATATGACCATATATGATATCATAAAAATAATTATGATTCTGGAATAAGTCAATAACATTATTTAAATCATTATACAGGAAGTTTGGACACTTACAAAGCAAGTCGGACCTAAGGTAAGGGAAATATTACAATCTCACTTTTATCCGAGATTGATTTTACTTTGGTAATTACTGGGGTGTATTTTATCATCCACATCCATGTTCCCTCAATATGGAATATTATTTCCATCCTTCAACAATAGTTTATATCCAATTTTACCCTTCAGTAAGTTTTTTGTATAAGATATGAAAGGAATCTTTTGTCATTTTTCATACGAGGTACTTTTTGACTTTTCCAACAAAAGTACGCGAAGGATGTTTTTTTAACTTATACGGCATGAATGGATTTTTAAAACATTATTTCCAAGAAGCTTCCTTTACAAGTTTTCAAGTTTATTTTTAATCGACTTCTTTTAGTTTATAATTTTACGACATGTTAAGAAAGGAAAAGTGTTTTTGAAGCAGAAATGATATTTTTCTCAAGAATGGAGTTCAAGTGTTTTATCAAAATTATTTTCCATCTAAGATAATAAAGGGTTCTGTTTTTATCCCTATTATTACATTGATTTGATTAAGTTGTGATGGAATTATATTTTTATGAATTCTTTTATCTTATATGAATTTTGTTTTATGATGTCACGATGTTTAAGATTCCCATTTTTATTACATGGGTTATGTAATGATGTATGATTTATGATTTTGTGGCACACATAAGAATGGTATCATTATGAGATGGGTGGGACCTATATCTCCCTCCAATGCATTGGGTAAAGATTTTATATCTCATGAGATAGACATGGCTGGAATGGTAGGTTATACCGGTTCAGTGAAACAGGACTGAAACATGGGTGACTCGGTTCAGAAATGGACTTTGTCTAATAAGATAGTCTTGGAAATGAGTCTTGACTAACAAGAAATTATTCTCTATGATTATGTGTGTATGCCAAAAAGTTCATGATTTAAGTTATGATTATTGTGATTACATTTCACATCCATGATTTATCCCATGTTATGAAATTATGATCTCTTTTTTAGGTTAAGATTTCCAAAAGTTATGTGCTTATGTATATGATGTGATTGATATTTCTTTTGTTTACCCTTACTAAGAATTTGAGCTCACCCTTTTGTATGTTTTCTTTCCCCAGGTCAGGAAGAAGGTTATTAAGTAAGATATGCCAAAAGGGACTATAGATATGATGAAATAAATGGGAGACAGTGTAGACGCTTTATGAACCAGTTGATTATGTTTCCCAGTTTCTAAAGACACTATACCTATACGGTCCATTCGTGGTTTTGTTATATGTTGTAATAAGTATTCTTCAATTTTGAAGTATTAACAATGTATGTAAAGTATGGGTCGTTATAGTTGGTATCAGAGGAAAGGTATAGTTAACCTTTAGAAACTAGGATGTAAAAGCCTTAGTAAGAACCCTAAGGATAAGTCTAATCATAGAACACAATATTAGTGTTTTAGAAATGGCCATGAAAAACCTAGTATAAGACCTTAAGTGTGAAATTTTATTCTTGATTATGTGGTTTTCCTATTATAATTATTGTTTCTCACACTATTCTTCTTGGTTTTAGTCAATGTCTGGAACTCGATGGAACCGTGTTAATGCAGAATGCGACGGGCAATGCAATGATTGTCCCACTGAGCAACCAAACATTATGGGAGTTGGAATGCAAAATCTTATATCCATGCTCACACAACTTTCTCAAGCTATGAATCATGCAGGACTTCCAAAGGAGAAAAGGAAGGAGTAACATTCTGTTGAATCCTTCATGAGGTAGTGTCCACCTTCTTTCAGTGGGTCTACTGATCCATTAGTTGATGAACAATGGATTAGTACTACTGAAGATATTTTCAGTTCTTCAATGTTCTGAACATGATAAAGTCATCCTAGTAGTGAATCGTTTGCAAGGAGATGCTGATCAGTGGTGGAATCTTATTAAGAATACGAGGCAAAGGGATGAAATTGAGTCAATGGAATGGGATGAGTTCAAGAACTTATTTTTCAATAAGTACTTCCCTCGTATTCTCCGAACAAAGATGGAGAAAGAGTTTCTTGAACTAAAGAAAATGGATGATGAATCTGTTGGTACCTATGAAGCAAATTTTACAAGACTTGCAAGGTACGCTTCTGGTATTATTATCCAACCTGAGAGTAAGATCGATCGATTCTTTAGTGGCTTAAAACCAAGTCTTCGAAGGGCTTTAGCCATAAGGGACTTCAATAGATACGAGGAAATCGTTCGATGTGATCTCAAAGTCGAGATAGAGATTGGAGTAACCCATCAGTCATATTGGTTTGATAAGAAGAGGAAAATGGAATTCAAAGGAAAATCTAAAGAGCACACTGAAAAGAAGATGAGATTTCCCTTATGCTCAAAGTGTGGAAAGAAACATGGAGGGAGTTGTCTTAAAGGGACAAGTAAATGTTTCAAATGTGTAAAGGAAGGTCATCGGGCATTTGAATGCCGCGATGATGGGAAGAAGATGTCTAATGATGCAAAAAAGGAAGGGATACACAGAATGAACCTACTACACTTCAATGTTTCAAGTGCAAGGAGATGGGGCATTATGCCAATAAATTCCCTAATCCAAGGGTTGATGATTATGGTCGACGTCAACAAACTCTTAAGGCTAAAGACAAAGGAATGTCACATGCAATTTCTATCAGCGATGTGGAGTACGATAACGATGTGGTGAAAGGTACACTTACCATCCACTCACGAGTAGAAAATGTTTTATTTGATTCTGGATCCACCCACTCTTTTATTTCTGAAGAATTTTCTAAGGGTATCACCGTATTACCTCAACAATTAGATGTTGAGTTAGCTGTGACAACACCTAATGGCACAACAGTCACATCAAAAGTTTATAATTCTTCTCCGATCGAAGTTTGTGGGAAAGTGCTTCCTACAAATCTTGTGATCCTTCCTATAGTGGAATTTGATGTGATTCTTGGCATGGATTGGCATTCTTTATATGGAGCTCATATCAATGGCCAAAGAAGGGAAGTCACATTTCATATTCCAAATCAATCTATGATCGTCTATCAATGCAAGGATGAACATAACCTTCCAGTGGAAATTTCTTCCATCATATGGGTCTTGATTCCACTAAATGAAGGTTATTTATCTCAAATAGTTGGTGAGAAACTCACGATTAAGAATATTCCCATTGTACGGGAGTTTGATGATGTCTTTCCGAAGGAATTACCGGGACTTCCACCAAATCATGAAGTTGAGTTCTCAATAGAACTCGTACCGGGTGCTTTGCCTATTTCAAAGACACCTTATAGAATGACCCCAATTGAGTTGCAGGAATTGAATAAGCAACTCCAAGATAATCTTGATAAAGGATTCATACGCCCTAGTGCATCACCTTGGGGAGCACCTGTTCTATTTTTTAAGAAGAAAGATGGATCAATGAGACTCTGCATTGATTATCGAGAACTTAACAAGATCACTATCAAGAACAAATATCCTCTCCCACGCATTGATGACGTATTTGACCAACTAGGCGGAGCTCAATACTTTTCCAAGATTGATCTTCGTTCAGGGTATCATCAATTAAGGGTCAAAAGGGAGGATATACCAAAGACGGCTTTCCGTACAAGGTATGGACACTATGAATTTATAGTGATTCCATTTGGTCTTACTAATGCCCCTGCTATCTTCATGGATCTGATGAATACAGTCTTTAGAGACTATCTTGATCAATTTGTGATTGTCTTTATAGACGATATTCTTGTCTATTCAAAGAGCAAGGAAGAACATGAAGATCACTTTAGAATTATATTGAAGACCCTGAGAAAGGAGAAGCTTTATGCCAAATTTACCAAGTGTGAATTTTGGCTTCAAAAAGTTGCATTTTTGGGTCACATAATCTCAAAAGAGGGGATATCTGTGGATCCAGCGAAAACAGAGGTTATCAAAAGATGGTCGAGACCAACAACAGTAATTGAGATCCGATGTTTTCTTGGTTTGGCTGGATATTATCGACGTTTTGTGAAATATTTTTCACGATTATCTAATCCACTCACCAAGTTGACTCGGAAAGGAGTTAAGTTTGTCTAGACAGAAGAATGTGAAGAGAATTTCAAGGAGTTGAAAAGAAGGTTATCCAGTGCACCTGTGCTCACACTGCCTTGTAGTGGAGAAAGGTTTGTGATCTATAGTGATGCATCCATGAAGGGATTAGGGTGTGTTCTTATGCAAAATGATATGGTGATAGCTTATGCCTCACGACAGTTTAAAATCCATGAGAAAAATTACCCAACACATGATTTGCAGTTAGCTGTGGTAATCTTTGCATTAAAGATTTAGAGGCATTACCTTTATGGTGAAAGGTGTGATATTTGTACTGATCTTAAAATTTTAAAGTATATTTTCACACAAAAGGAGTTGAATATGCATCAAAGAAGATGGTTGGACCTGATTAAGGATTATGACTGCACAATCCATTACCACCCTGGGAAAGAAAACAAGGTGGCAGATGCATTAAGTCGACAAGACCATGCCAGTTTATCCATGATGAGGCTCACAAAAGATCCAATATTTATGGATTTACAAAGGATGGATCTTGGAATTATAATGGAAGGGAAAAAATCTTATCTTTATCAAATTAATGTTCAACCATCAATACATGTTAAGATTAAAGAGGCACATAAAGAAGATGTCGAGTTACAAAAGAAGGTGAGAAATGTTCATGAGTTCAACCTTGATTGTGATGGGATAATAAAGTTCAGGAATCGGGTTTGTGTTCCTCCCATCCCCGAATTAAAGAAGGAGCTGCTGGATGAAGCTCATAGTTCTTCATTCTCTATTCATCCTGGAAGCACGAAGATGTATAGGGACCTGAAAGAGTACTTCTGGTGGGATGGCATGAAAAGAGATGTTGTTGAATATGTCTCTCGATGCTTGGTTTGTCAACAAGTTAAAGCTGAGAGACAGAAGTCTAAGGGGATGTTACAACCATTACCCATACCCGAATGGAAATGGGAAAACATCACTATGGACTTTGTCACAGGACTTCCTAAAACATCCAAAGGAAATAATGCTATCTGGGTCATAATTGATCGTCTTACAAAGTCTGTACACTTCATTGCTATTAGAGAGGATTTCTCTCTGGATCAGCTTGCCAGGATATATGTAAAGGAAGTGGTAAGATTGCATGGAGTACCACTTTCTATTATATCTGATCGGGATCCGAGATTTACCTCGAAGTTCTGGCGAAGTCTTCAGCATACTCTGGATACATTGTTGAGTTTCAGCACTGCTTATCATCCTCAGACAGACAGTCAGTCTGAGAGAACAATTCAAACCCTAGAAGATATGTTGAGAGCTTGCTCTATGGATTTCAAAGATGGTTGGGATCAACACCCACATTTGGTGGAATTTTCTTATAATAATATCTTTCACTCCAGTATTTAGATAGCTCCTTATGAAGCTCTCTATGGAAAGAAATGTAGGACTCCAACTTGCTGGGATGAAGTTGGGGAAAGGAAGCTATTAGGACCTGATCTCATTGATGAAATGGCAGAAAAGGTCAGATCTATTCAACAACACATAAGAGCAGCTCAGAGTCGACAGAAAAGTTATGCCGACAGCCGAAGAAAAGACCTAGAGTTTGAAGTGGGCGATAAAGTGTTCTTACGAATATCTCCCTAGAAGAGGGTTATGAGATTTGGAAAGAAGGGGAAGTTGAGCCCTAGATATATTGGTCCTTTCAAAATACTGGATCGTGTTGGGAAGGTAGCTTACCGATTGGCGCTTCCACCAAATCTCTATCAAGTTCACGATGTGTTCTATGTATCTCTCCCGAGAAAGTACATACCTGATCCTTCACATGTACTCAGCTCAGAAGTTGTACCGCTGGAGAAAGATCTTTCTTATGAAGAACAACCAATAGAGATTCTGGATCGTAGCGAAAAAGTCCTACGAAACAAGACCACTCGATTGGTGAAAGTTTTATGGAGGAACCACCAATTAGAAGAAGCTACATGGGAGCTTGAGGATATGATGAGGGAGAGGTATCCTCATCTGTTTGTTACAAAGTGACGAATTTTGAGGGCGAAATTTATTTTAAGGGGGGTAGAATGTAACACCCGAGACTTTTATGTTATATAAATCATCAAAGGAATCTTTTTCTACACAACACTTGCTTGGCTTTCTTTACACGAAATCGCGACCTTCCTCGATAGCGTGCGTCGTACGCAATACCGAGTTTCACTAAACAACGATATGCTATTAAAATATTATTAAAACTAGCTGTTATGAATAGTAATAACCACTTTTCGAAATTTTATAAATTTTATTTTTCAAAATGGACTTCATTTTTGGATTCGGAATATCGAAATTTGCCTAGGGTGAAATTTTGGTATTTTTCTGAAAACATTCAATTTTTGATGAATAGTGAAACCACTAAGTGGTAGTTAAAAAACTGAATTTTTCATAAAACTTAATTTTACCGCTTCTGTGAGTGGAATTTCGAAAATCCGAGAGACACGGTTAATATCAAGGACTAAAATGTGGTTCAATGAGATGAAAATAATTTTTGGTGAATAGTAACTTTTTAATTTTTTTTACCACGGTAAAAAGTAAATAGGGTAATTAAGGGTAAAGATGATATTATTATTACCCTAACACATGTCCTAACTCTATTGGATAAGTGTAATTCGACCAAAAACAAACTTAGGAATAAAATATGACCATTTAGGCCCACTTGGATTAGATTAGGACATTTATTATTAATTTATTTAAAGAAGGGCTAAAATAGTTAAAATCAAAGTTTAATAAGTAAATAATTTTTAATATGGGGTTATACATAAGATAAATTCGACTATAAATATTCATTAGAAAGCTAAAACGATTTACTACATAATGGTATTTTATTTGTAATTTTTAGACATTAAACAATTTAATTTATTTATGACACAATGATGATGCAGTAATTATCTTATTAATGAAATATTGACATAATTGATGTTATAAACACCAAAATAAATATAATTTGAGACTTTTTATGAATCCCACTAATTTTATAGGTTAATATGACATGTTATTATTGATTTAATTAACTTGTTTCGAACTAATAATTCTGTTATGAATTTCACAAAAATCAATTACTAAATAGTGTCAAACTTGACATAAAATAGTTTTTAAAACAAATATTATATTGGTAATTGTTATTTTATTCCTAAAAATCTAAGGTTCGGCCAAGTAACTTAAATAAAGTTATATATATTAATAATAAACAACTTGGGGTTCGTTTGGCTTCTTATAGTAAGTTTATTAACCTTATAGTATAAGAACACAAGAAGACATGGTAAAAGTAAAATTATTTAACTTAATGTTAAATCTAAATGATAAGGTTAAAATAGGAACCTAAACTTGTCTAAATTCTATTGGATAAGATTATTTCGACCCATCCCAACCTTATCTTCGAAATATATCAATTTGGAGCTATTTAAAACCGAAATTGACTTTATAATAAAATAATAGTTTTAGTTATTCCAAAGGTGCCCCTCTCCTCCCTTATAAAAGGACACCTCCTCCCCCTCTTCCTCACACCACTTGGAGCCTTCAAGCTCGGACAACCCCTGCCACTTTCTCCTCTCCACTTCCCTAGAGACATCCTAGAGGTTCGGGTCTTCTTCAAAGGCCAATTTTAGTGCCCTAAATGAAGGTCTCAAAGAAGCACTTCAAAGAAGAGGTAATGTCCATTACCGATTCTTTCATCTTTATTTCTTCTTCCACTTCTTCTTCTTTAGTTGTTTCATTATGAAGTAATAACATCAGTATCACTCATATACTGATATGTTATTATAAGTATGAAACAACCCTATTTCACCATCTATCCAACCTATGGAAAAAGAAATCACCGCGCGTGCGTACGTACGGAATACCGGCTCCACGCCGTGGTGTAATCTATTTTCTACCACCACCTTACTTGGATGGGTATAATGGTGTAAATAATGACCATATATGAATATTATAAAGTGATATTGATTCTGAAATAGTATACATATACTCCAATACAATTCCATGATCATAGGAACGATATCATCACTCGTGCGTACGTACGAAATACCGTCTCCACGATGTGATGTGACTCATTCTACATGATTTTCATTTCATAATGATTATATAAATGAATTGAATTAATGAATATGATATATATTACACTAATACCATTCTGGAAATGAGGTATCTATAACCTAAAGAAAAGAATAAGAATTTATTCGACAAAACACGCATAAGAACAAAAGTTATAAACACCCAAATAACAAGTAGCAGTGAAATATTACTACTAAGAAGCTAAGAATATGACCATATATGATATCATAAAAATAAGTATGATTCTGGAATAAGTCAATAACATTATTTAAATCATTATACAGGAGGTTTGGACACTTACAAAGCTATTCGTACCTAAGGTAAGGGAAATATCACAATCTCACTTTTATCCGAGATTGATTTTACTTTGGTAATTACTGGGGTGTATTTTATCATCCACATCTATGTTCCCTCAATATTTAATATTATTTCCATCCTTCTACAATATTTTATATCCAATTTTACCCTTCGGTAAGTTTTTTGTAAAAGATATGAAAGGAATCTTTTGTTTTTTTTCGTACGAGGTACTTTTTGACTTTTACGACAAAAGTACGCGAAGAATGTTTTTTTAACTTATATGGCATGAATGGATTTTTAAAACATTATTTCCAAGAAGCTTCCTTTACAATTTTTCAATTTTATTTTTAATCGACTTCTTTTAGTTTATAATTGTACGACATGTTAAGAAAGGAAAAGTGTTTTTGAAGCATAAATGATATTTTTCTCAAGAATGGAGTTGAAGTATTTTATCAAAATCATTTTCCATATAAGATAATAAAGGGTTATGTTTTTATCCCTATTATTACATTTATTTGATTATGTTGTGATGGAATTATATTTTTATGAATTCTTTTATCCTATATGATTTTTTTATGATGTCACGATGTTTAAGATTCCCATTTTTATTACATGGGTTATGTAATGATGTATGATTTATGATTTTGTGGAACACATAAGAATGGTATCATTATGAGATGGGTGGGACCTATATCTCCCTCCAATGCATTGGGTAAAGATTTTATATCTCATGAGATAGACATGGCTGGAACGGTAGGTTATACTGGTTCACTGAAACAGGACTGAAACGAGGGTGACTCGGTTCAGAAATAGACTTTGTCCACTAAGATAGTCTTGGCAATGAGTCTTGACTAACAAGAAATGATTCTATATGATTATGTGTGTATGACACAAAGTTCATGTTTTATGTTATGATTATTGTGATTACATTTCACTGCCATGATTTATCCCATGTTATGAAATTATGATCTCTTTTGCAGGTTAAGATTTCCAAAAGTTATGTGCTTATGTATACGATGTGATTGATATTTCTTTTATTTACCCTTATTGAGAATTTGAGCTCACCCTTTTGTATGTGTTCTTTCCCCAGGTCAGGAAGAAGGTTATTAAGTAAGATATGCCAAAAGGGACTATAGATATGATGAAATAAATGGGAGACAGTGTAGACACTTTATGAACCAGTTGTTTATGTTTCCCAGTTTCTAAAGACACTATACCTATACGGTCCTTTCATGGTTTTGTTATATGTTGTAATAAGTATGCATCAATTTTGAAGTATTAACAATGTATGTAAAGTATGGGTCGTTATACAAATACATCCAAATAAAGGATCTAACTCCAGGGTCAAAATTAAATTAAACTATTGATGATTATGAAATTCCATTTCACAAACATCAATTCAAACCATAAATCAATTTAAACCATTTTGAATATACAAATTACTTTAATTTCATTAGGACACTTTAAGGGTAATTCCATTGAATGGAATTCCACTTGGAATTAACTTCGTCCAAAGGTTCATGGAATTTTAAAAGTAACATTTAACTATGAAAAATAAATCCTAAACATTCTATTATTTTTTGTTCTATGTTTAAAAAATCAACCTTATTTCATGCCCTATCACTTATGAAAATAGGTGACTCGTTGCGTTAAATTTAAGGGACCACCTACCTTACCCTCATAGAAGTCTACTGACCCAATATCAACTTTCAATTCAAATTTATCTAGTATAAATTAAAATAGATGATGAATAACCTTGAAATAGGGAAAAATTAACATAAATGAAGAGAACTAGATGGATAGAGAAATAAATGAAGAATAGATGGAGTTGGACTACATTTCATACCTCAATATTCTCATCATAGTGAATGATGATTGATTTCATTGAAAATAGAGAATAATACCTTTTTATGGTGAGAGGAAACATTGGGGGATAACCCGCATCATGATCTACTACCATGAAGCCCCCCCACCCCCATTTTAGAAAATCATTTTTTAAAAACATGGATGAGTTTTTTCATGCCTTCGACAAGAATTTAACACACTAATTTTTCTAGGAAAGGGGATCCACACCACTGTGATTGGCCCATTAATTGAGTGAATTGGGATTTCACGTTGTGATTGTATCATGCTAGATCTTTTAAAAATAGTTGTCTCACATTTTCTTCCCAAAATCCATCATTGGCCACTCTGAATCATCCATATCTTAAATAATAACTGAAATACACATGTTTTGAAAAAAAAATTAATGGAACCACGTCATCAAATGGGTCAGGTTTTTACAACCTCCCCTCTTTTAATTAGTTAATCCTAAAGATAATCTTTTAAAAAAATGTACGAACTCAGTGGAAACCAACCATGGACACTCTGCCCACATTCCCAGATCTCACTCTCATGCCTCCCAATGGAGACATCAATGTTGTGATAGCACATGAACCATAGGAATTTCCATGTGATGTGGAGAATTTCATAACTCTGGATGACTATACTGACTAGAGTCTTCTCAAAGGATACATCGGACAAAACTCAACATTTCACTAACAACCAACTCAATGGGTCCTTCTCTTACCCATGATTCCTGGCACCAAGTGATTGTTCTTAGCGACCACTAGTGTTTAGATGAAATATTTTTTGGGTTTTGAAACATGATCCACCCCCGGAGAAATCTAATGAAACATGGTTTTACACATGAAATAAGTAACAAAACAAGGTTTCTCCAATTGAATCATGTCGAAAAACATGTTTAACCATGTAATAATGTCACAAAACATCGTTTGACCCCTCAAACAAAGTCAAGAAATGGGGGTTCACCCCTGAAACAAGTGAAACAATAGGTTCACCCCTGAATCAAGTGATGAAATTCTCTAGGTAATCACTATAAATTTCAATGTTTGATTAACATGTTCTAAAATATCCTGGAAGTGACACATCCTGATTAATGATAACACATTATCCTATAAATAAAATAGAGGGAAATGATAATAATGTGAATTGTTTCTCTCATGAACCATTAAAACCTAGTATGCATTCCCTCAATACATCCTATACGATTTGAACCACCTTTTTGGACTATCCCAGTCACCGAGAACAATAAAAAAACTACGTCGTTCACTAGATGTGGTCATGATAAAAACATACACAAATTATATTTAATTCTCAACACCTTACCTATATATGAAATGTGGGGATGATAACTTTAAACTACTCTAACATGATGGGAACTCATGGTGACATTCATGAATTTCCAAACTGTCACATCACACATCTGTAGTTGATTCCAATGGTATATACCAATCTATTTCTCATACGACCATCTCTTTAGGTCCAACAAACTCTCTCCTAGTACTATTTATCTCACATGTACTTAATTGAATACTCACATAAACATGTTTCGCATGAGAAAAAAATTCACCTACAACTAGCCTCCATAAAAATCCTATTTCAAATATTCACCCCCGGTCATACCACCCAACCACATCCCAATGTAAATAATCATTCAAAAACTAAACATATAAAATATACCAAAAAATGCAAAATAACACACATAATTGGTTGACATCCACTTTCTATACTTAACTCATCCTATTTAACCCAAATAAACATCATAAAACTACATCCACCTCCGAGTTGGATTAATTAGCATGTCAGTTTTAACAGTTTTTATAAATTATGGAAGATGAGTGCCAAATTCTCAAACTTCTAACTAGACCAGATAATCCAAGAGTAATCACCATATGAGCATTCCAATGTTACTTTAATCTTCTACTAAATGGTCTCACTACACCCATGGTCTTACCCACACAAAATGGTGTGCATGCGACTGGTCCAACAATCCCTACCTTAAGAGTATAGTAGTCATCGCATCGCTAAACCATCCTCAACACTCTATATCCCATGATCCATCCATCACCAAACATGCTGTTTATATGGTCCAAGACTTCTCATCACTATGAATAATTATGAAAGGTATTTCATCACATGTTCTTGTCTCTTGGGGACACCGCTCACCATACCTACCATAAAACCTTCTGAAAATATGGGTCTCACAATCAACCAAATGATGTTGAATTCCACACCACACAGTTTTTTTATTTATATCTTCTATAGAAATTTCCCAAATAGGTCTCATCAGAACCACATGTCTGTCATGCCTACCAAACCATGCTTCCACATTGGTCAACTAGTCCTTTGCCTCTCCCATTGAAAGTTCCACCCTAGGTCGACCGTGTCACCACACCTAATTCGGCCACATTCTTCTTCCCTTTATCAGAACATCGCAATTCCGACATAAGAGTATTATGTCACCATGATCATAAGCCTATTATCACACCCACTCCTATCCTCATCCCAAAGACATGGCCACCTATTTATTAAGATACACATGAATCCACTCCCATACCACCCAAACTATAATTAAAATGATACTGAACATCTCCAACATGAGATTTTATATGATATTACACTAAAATTAAATGGTTACATAATATTTTTTTACCTAAAAAAGACATTCATCAAGATCCATCAATCCATGTATCATCTACACTAAGACAACACATAAAAGTCGCTATCTATGTCTCCCATACATTTTAGTCTCACCAATAATAGAGAGCACCTGGTGCTTCTCCAAACCATAAAAATGTACCACAAATAACCATTCGAATAACTACTCATAACCTGATCATCATCATATAGTCCCACAGTGAATTATTTACACTATCATTGCAAACCTAAAGATGCATCTGGAGTCAACAGGGATAGGCACCCAAGTTGTCCTGCCATCAAAAACCGTACACACTTCCGAAGATATAGGAACAAGAGTTATTTATATTTTATGAATGCTAAGTTTATCTACATTCATCAGGTAAAATCCATCTAGGGGTATTATAATAATAGAGATCCTTTCACCCGATCCATCATATAACCACCAGGGATATCCCTCATGCAATATTGTTCCCTAGGAATATCACATGATTAAACACACACATCCTCAAGAATATCATATTCCATAATTTCCAATAAGAAATTTAACCACCCAAAACTAGTTCTAGTCCTATAACCCATGATTCTCAGTGACCAACCCTTTAGAAATTGTACCAGAGAGTCAACGAGTCTAGTAGTTCAAAAGAAACTATCCTTCTTGAACAAGAAACAAGAAAAAATGAAATCTCACATTAATGTTTATTATTAAAAGGAGAAATCTATACTATATTCCCAAATCCAATATTAGGATATACCCATCATGCACCACTATCATGAGTTGAAGACTAAACCTATGGATCAAACACCATGAAAAATTCAATGAAACTGACTCACCCCTCTCACAGGTCATTTAACACCCCCAATATTTTAAAATATGTTTCTTTTTAAATAAATTTAATATAATTGTTATCTTGGGTTTCATGAAAACTTAATATTTTAAAATAATACTATATTAAATAACATATACATCACCAACTTTGAAGTTCAATGAACCGAGAAATATTATTTAAATATGGTCTATATAACCTACACATTAAATGTGAAGGTATAGATAGTAATAATAAATTATGAAATATATATAAAGGTAATAATCAATGAAAAATCATTGATTAATTCTTAATAAATAATTACCCATTTTTCAGTAATGTGGTTTTTTTCTTTAGAAATATGTTTTCTTCAAAAAAGGATATATATTGTTTTTTGTACGTAAATATATTAATAAATTCATAAAAATTAATAAAATTATGTTTTAATAAATTAATTTTATTTTATAAATCATCATATAAAAATTATATTATGGTGAATATTTGGTATTTCTATAAAATGTTTAAGTTTTCAATGAATAGTGAAAAATTCATCTTTTTATTGAAAACTATTATTTTTCAACCATTTTCAGAGATAAATTGTATTTTAAGATACATTAAAAGTAAAATTGTTTATATTATACTGTGAATAATTCATTTGTGTTCATTGAAATCAATTTTATTACTGAATTTTGTATATAAAAAATTTAATACTTATAAGGATATTTTTGAAAAAATTATTTATCATGGGGTTTTGTCTTTATAATTTTAAATTAAATTATAAAAGAAATGGGTCTTTAATTTTGAATAGTGTATTTCTTTTTTTAATTATAAGGGTAATTTTTTTTAATATCTTTCTCTCATTTTGTGTTAATATGAATAGTAATCTTTGTAATATTTGTTACCATGGTAAATGGTAAATCGAGTGATTAAATATAAGAAATATTATGAGAACTATTATAAAATGACCCTAAAACCTCATTGAATGCTTTTGTATTAGTATTTTTACTTCAAAAATCATCCAATATTGGGTTACATGGAATTTTTTGTCCATTGGATGAGATTATGACCTTCATTGTATTTTATTTAATGAAATGTCAAACATGCCGCACTCTTTTTTTAATAGCATTAATATTTTTAACATCAGGTTGACCAAAGTATATTTTACACTATAAATATTATTTTGGAATAAAAAATATTTATTTAAATCTATTATTTTAAAAAAAATATTGAAAAAATATTTATCTTAAATGCTTACACAATTTTGATGTAATAATTATCTAATTAAATAGTAAATCAAGATATAATACTAAAATATATAAAGTTTTATAATTTGAGATAATTATTGTTATACATGATTTTTTAGATGAAAATGAAATTTTAGTAATTTATTAAAATATGTTTTTCTAATTTCTATTATTTTCATGATGTTATTGAAGTCAATTTAAGGAATAATATCAAAGTAGATAGTAATGATATTTTATTAAAATAATATTATATTAAATAATTTAAAAAAAAAACAAATATTAAATAAGGATAGATAAGTATAATATATGGTGGAAAGTTTCACCCCTATGCATATAGTATATATTTTTAAGCCTTTGTCTCTAGAATAGTATTATTATATTTTGATATTTTGATAAATTCCCAAACTTCCCCTCATATCAATTATAAAAAAAGGCTCCTCTTTCATCACTTATTGAAACCACATTGAGACATGTAGCTCAACCAAAACCTATAAATTAATTTTATAAATATCCTTATACATTTTCCTAAGGTTCCTTACCTTCCAAAATAGCAACCTTGGGACCCTTAAGATGTGATATAAAGGGAGTCTTTCAAAGAAGGTGTAATTGCCTTTACCGACTCTTTCATTTTTATTTATTCTTCTAATTCCTCTTCAAGTATTGTAACCATCATAAAATAATAACTTTAGTATAAAATATATACTGATATTTTATTTTGATTAGGTTACAACAATATCTCATCTCTTTTTCATTCTATGAAAAGAGAAAACATCACTCATATGTACATACTACTTACCGTCTCCACGTAGCGGTGTAATTCGATTTTCCACACCACTTTATGTGGATAGTTATAAATATGGAAATAATTATCATAGAAGATATTTAAAAAATAAATATGATTCTAAACATATTAATTATTTTTCATATTTCTTTATTCTATCCATCGAAAATATAAACATTGTTCATGCGTATGTATGAACTACCATCTCTATAAACCGCGTAATTCATTTTTATATCTATAAATTTTTGGATGACTATATACCATGTATATTTAATGTATATTATATTTATATCATAAATAAGATTTTTTTGATAATTTAACCCTGATAAAAGTATAAGTATTAGAACTATTGAATCAAAACATATGTGAAAAACGAAGCACTTACCATAAAAATAGTGATTTTAACAATGAATTGATAAAAAATGGGTGACAAATTATTAAAATTAAATCATATAAAGTATTATATATATGAATATGGTTTTGTAATAAATTTAAAATAAATAAATATTTATTATATATTATTTTTCAAACATATATAAGGGAATTAAAACCTGATGTAAGGGGTTCTTGTCTAACTTTTACTTCTATGAGATATATTCCATATTCACCTGTTATTTATTTTGTGTGATGTATATACATACCCATTTGATATATAATACAATTAATATATTTGCCTTCATTGTATTTTAAGTTTCATTTGATGTTACTTCTTTCATGTGGGTTACCATTCAAATGATACCCAACTGTTAATGGTTTATTTCAGAATATCATCATTATATGGATTTTCATGTTTTTAAGCTTTAACTGCAAGATATTTCTCTTCCATGTACATGTTTCCTAAAACAATTTTAATTTTTTTAATATTCACTAAAATATTTTTAAATTCATTTTTACCCTTTTTAAAAAATTTCCAAAATGTTTCAAAAGTAATCTTCCGGTTGTTTTCCGAACAAGGTACTTTTTTATTTTTCTGAAAAAAGTGTAAAAGCAATTTTTTTAACTTATATGGCATCAATTGATTTTCCCACCATCATGATACCTCAATGATTTGGTGTCTAGTTTATATTTTTACATTTCTTTCATTGAAATTTATTTCTTTATTATGTTCAAAAATTTTAGATTGTAGAAATTATTTTCAAACAAAAAAGGGTATTTTCATAACGAAATATTCCTTTAATTAAATTAAATTATTTTAATCTATTTCACCATCATTTTTTGATTATTATGTTAATTATTTAATTAATGACATACCATTTATAACATTTATTTATACTGTTTATTATCATTTTGGAAGAAGAAAGTGTTGTTATTCTATATGACTAGTTCTTCCAATATGAAGAGTTATTGATTTTGTTAAGTCATGTTGATTAAATTGCATAATTGTTTCATATGAGGAATGTATTGGAATTATTATATTATGTTTTTGGAATTCTATATCCCATATATGAATCAGTATGTCTCTCGGGACAAACTACCTAGGGTTTTAGCCTAGTCCTTCCCACTTTTATAGATGTCATGACATAAGGAATTAACTATATTTTCAAAAGTACTGTCCAAGGCATTGAGAGTGTGTTTAAGAAGTTTGGGGTTATGCATTCCATTAGTATTAATTATTTAATTAATATTTTTGTTATTATTCGATTAGATTGAATAACCCTAGATATGTTATGACCTTATGTGATTTTTTATATGTCTTATTTAACCATCCTTTATTCCTTCCATATTATACTCAAGATATTGTTTAAATTTATTGTATTTTAATTATTATTAATTATATATTATTTTGGAATATTTATTCATGATACATTCCATTGTACGCATACCCTTACTAAGCATTTGATCTCACCCCTTTCCTATGTTTCATTTTTTCCAGGATATGAGGAAATTTTTTCTAATTTATATGCAAGGATAAGAAAAACGTAATAATGTTTTAATCTAATAATATACTATTTTTTATTTTATGTTTTCAATATTAATTTAAAATTAAAGTATATATCTAGTTTACCAAGACTACTAACCTTTCTGTCCTTCGAGATGTGATTCCTTTTATCAAGTTCTAATAATAATGAAACCACCGACTCTTGGCTAGTGGAATCAATGTATTTATAGTGTGTATTAGAGGATTTTTAGTAGAAACCTTGGGAAATAGATTTAGTAAAACATATATTTTGGAACAAAACATAATGACATGATTTTTTAATATTCACAATGAAACCATGCTTTGGATTTATTTATTTGTTATACCTAAATTTTCAATTTAACGTTAAATGTATCACTAGATTTGAGATTATAAATTATGTTCCATAATGTTGTTATATAAAATAGTGTATACAATTTTTTATAAATATATCATAGTTGATGTAATGGAATATGTAACAAGTCATGTAATCCATATATAGATTTACCTATTGGAAATATAATAAATCTAGAGTTGGATTTGTAGTTGAATATGAACAAATTATAACTATATTAGAACATTTGATATTGGTTATGAGCAACAACCTTTCCTCTATGGATAATCCTACTGACCTAAAATTTGGTTTATCTATATTAGACCACTTCATGTGTCATCAAACCCCATCATTAAATGGAACTATATGTACATGTGTAGAAAATCAATGGATAGGATCCTTCAAGAAGATATTTCACTGTTTACGAAGTAGTTAAAGGGAGAAGGCTGTATTGGAATTATATCACCTCTTAGGGGATGAAGATTAGTGGTGATAATTTATTAAAAAACTAAGGACGTGGAAGAAATATTAAGCATGGAATGGAAGGATTGTAATGAAATATTCATTGAAAAATATATTCCTCGTTAACAACATGTGTATATGGATATAAAATTATTACGTTTGAGACAAAATGAAGAGGAAAATGTTTCTAAGTATTAAACCAACATTAAAATTATATAAAGGCATGATAATGACTATATTCATAATACATAGATTATTGAAGGGATTAAGACAGTCCTTTTAAGGTCACTAGTATCCCAGAATTTATCATCATATAATGATATAGTATCATTTGAGATTAAGATAGAGAAATAATTCTCCTAGTCTTATTTCGTAGAAGTTAATAAACATAAGAAAAGTTTAGAATAAGAAAATGGATAAATGGATGTAGGGAAATATGTATTTTCCCATAAGTGATTATTTTAGAAAGAAAAAATTAGGTATATTATTGAAGGGAATGGGAGTTTTCTTCATGTTTGGAGAGAAAGTGTCTCAGGAACGTGAATTCAAGAGTGATAAAGAATAATATAATGTTTGGTTTTTCAACTATAAGAATATGGGAACCTATTAAAATGAACACCCCATGCACCAAGGGAATATGTCCCAGAATAAGCAAAGAGATCAGGTTCAATCTTATTATATAACTATAGTATAAGTGGAATCATTAAAATATTTATATTCAATATTTATGTTTTATAATTATTTTATAAAAAATATTATGGTTATAAGAATCATGATACATATAATGATGATGATGGTGTTGTTCTCTGGTGATTGGTTTATTGAAAGCATCGACACTGTTGATAGGATTGCATGACGATGATGAGTGTGGAAGGCGATAGGGCATGATCATGGACGTTGGAATTCTCATGGATTGAGGTTTCCATTAATGCTGTGAATTTTTTGAACATTTAATTTCATTTTGGTTACTTTAGCCTATATTCTATACATGATGTTTCGGGTACCACTCATCCATATAGCGGTTTATTTGAAAACCAATAAAAATATAATTTTGAGTCTGGTTTCTTAAGTATTTGAAAGTATATGTTGAATTGTACCAGTTACAAAGAAAAGTGATTATGGAAGAGATGGTAATTTTTTATAGAATATATGAAAATAGAAAGACAACCCTAAAATTTTCCCGATGTCAAGATGGATGTAAATGTGATATTATTGGTGACCTTGAAAATGGTTGGAATCATAATAACAAAGTAATTCATGATAATGTTCACTGTATTTTTTTATTTATATTCGATAGTAATATATTTTAATAATTAATACGGAGAGATTTTATTTTTTGGAATAATTCATGATTTAATTATGTTTTAATGTAAATTAATGTTATTGACATTTTTATGAAAACATGTAATCAAGTTACTTACATGTGGCATTGAGAGCCACATTATGACAAGAATTCTCTTTATTACACATTATTTTATTATTTATTACATATGACCACAAATAATAAAACCCTGAAGGATGAGAAGTATATTTTATTTGGTAATTGGGTAAATTAAATAAAAACTAAAAATATAAAATACATCATCTTGATTGAAAACATTCTTAACATGCTCATAATTAAAATTGCTGGGATAACCTAGAGACATACATCAGGAAGGGGTGAGCTATAAATTCCATTAAGGGAATAAACATGGAATAAATGAATAAGGTAATACATGTTAGTAAATAGTAATATCAATGATAAAAAGTGGTGATAATCAATGACATGAACATTGAGTCATAACATTACACGATAATCATAAAGAAAACACAACAAATTTGATAAAAATATAAAACACTACATCATAAACATAGGTCAAAGAAAAATTTAAATAAATCATGATAGAAAAGTAACATGATGTATTAGGTTAAATCCCTAATCCCTTAAATTATGTATCATGATACTAAAACAATACCAAATTCACTGTAACAATATATAAATCCAGGTGTAATCATCTCTTTTATTTCATTCTCATTCTTAAGTGTGCCACATAGATCACAAAACATGGAATCATTTATAATTAAATTTTACTAAATGATCAAGGAGTATGGAATAAATAAATTTAATTATAATATTAAATAAATATATATTTATAAAATTTAACACCCTTTATAGTAATTTGGTATGGTATTCACTACACACTTGGTTTGGCATGGAAAATTATGGTGAAATTTCGGCAGCATAATGGTGTCACTTAACGATTAATAAAATGGGTTTCTAAGAGGTAAATGGATATATTATAATTTTTACATGAAATTTAAAGTAATATGTACATGTAAAAATATAACCCAGTATTATTAGTTGGTAATTTATGTTATAATTTAGTGAAGAAACATGAACAAAGAGGATAAGGAAAAGATCAGTTACCTTGAGAGTGTGATACCAAATGGTTGGGAGGAGCTTCATGAGAGCATGTAGGAACCTTAGGAGGAGTATAGAGAGGTTAAGTAAAATAAAATATATTCTAAATATATTTTTCTGTGAATATAAATAGAATATAGGGTGGGACTATATTGTAAAAGAGGGGGGTTCTTTATTATTTGTCAAACATAGGTTTTGGACACTATGTAATAAAATAACTAAAATAACAAACCGTACCTTGGTTTTTTCCATGGATTTTTAGAAGTATGAGTAATTTTCATTATTTTATAAGTATAGGGGATAAAAGTACTAAAATAATACCCTTGATGATGTGGAGGTTAGTCGTCCTCTTGAATAAATGATTTTAAAACTGTAAAATATATTATTAGTTTTGGAGGATTCAAAAAATGTTTATAAAATTAATAAAATGAAGATATAATCAAATTATTTTTAATTAAAAACATATATATTCTCATGTATATACTTTATAGTATTTATTACAACACTTAGGGGTCATTATGATGTCATAGTACACACCGTATATTTGTACAACATTTAATTTGTACCCTAAAATTTCACTGTCTTAGAAAATTATGAAAAAATCACTATTGGATAATTCTGACATTATGATTACAAAAATAATATTAATGCTAGCAAAATATTTTTCAAAATATTTATATTTTAACTTTTAAAATTATAATTGACATTTATTGAGAAATGATGGTTTTTTTACAATTAGTGCTTTTAATCCCTTATAAAAATTACATTTGACATCAAAACAATTATTTAATAATTTATATTTTATAAATATTAATTAATACTAATATTTTATTAAAATATTATTTATTTCAATAATCCATTAATTCATCAAAATATAATTCTTAATTGAAATTGAATATTTATTAAAAATACAATTTGTTGTTTAATGTATAAAAATGAAAATCGTTTCTAAAGTAATGATAAGTAGTAAATATTAATATTATTAAATTAAATAAAATATAAATATAAATAATATTTGTTTTCTTGATATGTATCCATTTAATACACTATAAAATTACCTAAGGTTATAGTGCACGATGGTGGGATTTTCGGGATTGTTCGGCATACATGGTTTGGGTCATGAACTTGATGAGATTGAACTTATCTTTTAAAAGGATTCACTTATTCTAATTTGATGGATATTAACTTATTATTGGTCAAGGTAAAGGCCTATTAATTATATCTCCCTTGCAATATCTAAAAAAGGGCTTCATAGGGTACTATCCAACTGGTTATGGTCATCACTTCCTTTATCTGTGTCGATTGGTATTGTTAAGAACTTGTATTTATACTAATAATTTGATCACTATTAAACGACTATATTATCAGTGGTAGTTATGACTAATGGTCTTTTTAAATCCAATAGGATATAATAAAACCAAATAATTAAGTTTTTTTCTATTTCCATATTATTCAATATGACATTTAATTGAATCACAGGAGGGATTTAATTTATAAAATACTAGGTCATTAAAATATTCCCCCCTTCAGAACATTCAAACTCTAAATTTTTATTTCACTCAAAAAAATATATTAGGATAATTCTATTTCATCACCTCCTCTGGTTCCCACATCTCTTATTCAATCTTATGGTCTCTCCACTTCACTTTAACAAGGTTCATTATCGTATTCTGTAGAACTATGCCTCTATGATCTAATATCCTCACTAGTTTATCCTCAAATGAGAGATAATTATAAAATGGTTACACATATGAATTGAGTAAATGTGAGGGGTTTATTATGTCCTTACTTAATAGGGACACATAGAGTACATCATGTACTTGAGATAAGTTATGTGGTAGTAACAGTTGATAGGACACTGCTTCAATGCGATCATGTTTCTCAAAGGGACCGATGTATCCTGAACTAAGATTTCCTTTTTTTCATAAATCTCATGACTTTATTATAGGGATATATGAAGAGTAATAAAATGTCTCTAACGTCAAACATTATGTATTTTTGAAGATTGTCAGCATACCTCTTCTATTGACTTTATGCAGATCTGATGTGCTGTGGAATGGTCTTGAACTTTTCCACCATTTCCTCAACAATTTCAAGAACTATTAGTTTGTATTCCCCAAGCTCATCCCAACATGATGGTGTTCTGAATCACTTCATATAAAGGGCTTCATTGAGATATATTTGGATGATTTAGTTGAAATTTTTATTGCATGAGAACATGACCATAGGAACGTGCTGACCCCATCCTCCTTTCAAGTCAATCGATCATTCTATAAACATGTCCTCATGTGTCTCGATAGTCCTTTCATATTGGCCATCATTTTGAGCATGATAATCCTTTCTGACGTTATATTTAGTATTTTTATCTTGTAGGAGACTCTTCCAGAACATATAGGTAAATATTGGATCTCGGTCAGATACAATTGATAGTGGTATTACATGAATCCTCACCACTTCTATAATGTATATCCTTGCATGTTGATCAAGTGAGAAGTCCTATCAGATCACAATGATGATTTTAGTCATTGTAATTTGATCCACCACAATCCATGTAACATTACTTAATCGTAAATTATTTGGAAGTCCAGTGAAAATTCCGTGGTGATTTTTTCCATTTCCATGGATGTATGGCTAATGGTGGAATCATCCCCTTGAATTTTTTCCTTTTAGTCTTCACATTCTGACATACAAGACATCTTGAAGTATATTCCATGATCTCCTTATTCATATTTTACCCCAAATAATTCTCTTAGATATCTTGATATATCTTTTTTACTTTATTGATGGTTGGAAAAGGTTTTTCTATGTGAATCTTCCAACTGATCATTATTTACCTTTGGATTTGAAGATACACATAATTTTGACCTAAATCTCACAACACATTCTACATTAACCTACAACTCCCGGGATTTCCATTTTCTTATATCTTTCATTTTCTTTGGAATTCTCACACCATCTCTTAAATAATCCTTTATCTTTTTCTATTGAGATAGTTGAGTAATCATTTGGGAAAGGATTAATGCGGTTTCTTCCTTTATGATTCCCCTGTCTAATTTCTTCAACTATAAGAAGCTCAGAACATTCTCAATTATGAACAATGATAAAATGTATGGATCCTTTATTCATAGATAATCTTCCACTTTATTCTCTATTCAAGGATGGAAGTGGATTGAGAAATCATAGTCCACGATCAGCTCTAACCATCTTCAGTGATTCATATTCAACTCTTTATATGTGAATATATACTAGAGTCTATTTTGATCCATATATATTCCACACTTCTCTCAAAAGAGATAATGCATCCATATTTTCAATGTGATGATCACTATAGAGAACTCTATATCATGAATTGGGTAGTTCTTTTCATGAAATTTAAATTACCTTGAAAAAAGGCTACTACTTTTTTATTCGTCATTAACACGTAGCCCAAGCCCATTTTTGAAGCATTAGTGAATAATGTGGACAGATTTCCACTTGTGGGTAGTTTGAGTTCATGTTCATTGAAAATAATCTTATTCAACACCATGAATATATCTTAATCTTAGTAATTACAAACAAACTTGGATCCCTTACATGTTATTATGGTTATATGATTTTGAAATCATGAAACATTTCTCAAAAATCAATGATAGTGCCCAGTTATTCCAAGGAATATATGGATATCTATCACAGATGTTGTCCTCGATAATCCTACAATTTCTTCTATCTCAAAGGGTCCATAGATATCCCATTATGTGGGATAACATGGTAAAATATTGAGACATCCTTTGACTATAACATACATTTTTTCACATGGCAATAATCTTCTGCTTTATTAATGTCTTTAGCATAGTTCTCATATTCCCCTAATGCCCGTTTATGCTTTTAGAGTAGATTAGAATATCATCCATAAATACTACCAAAATTTTGTTAAGATAATATATAAAGACTCTATTCATCATGTTTGTAATGATTAATGGAGCATTAGTGACATTGAAAGTCATCACTATGAACTCGTAGTGTCTGTTCCTTGTATGAAAAGCTTCCTTAAATATATCCTCCATCTTCAAATTAACTTAGTAATTCCCCAAACATAGATCCACCATAGAGACATACAGTTATCCATTAATATGATAGAAAAATTAATTGATGTTTGTTATTTGATACTTTTAATTTATTTTGTTCTTATTGAAATCGTGATAATCAATAAAAGGGGTATTTTCCCATTGTTCTTAGTGATTAAGAGGATTGGTTTACCCCATAGTGAAACGCTTGGGCATATGAACCCTTTTTCTAGATTTTCCTATTTTGTTTAATTGGCTCATAAATTTCCACAAAATACATTATATAAGGATCCTTGGATAATTTTAAAACCCCAAGTATAAGATAAATTGAAAATTAAACCTCTCGATATAGAGGAAGGCCATAAACTTCTTAAGTAATTACTTTAACATATTCCCCCATAATGGTCATGTATTCAAGGATTATCTTTTCCTTTGACTCAATAATTTGAGCTATATATTATTTCCCATTGGTCAATAATATCCATGATTGAGATATTGGTTCTAATTAAGATCCATTATTCTCTCTTTATTTTTAAAGATTCTGAGGAAAATTCACGATATAGAGACTGATTTACTTCATGCAGTAATTCATGATGGCTGTATACAGGGAAACACAATAAAAACACAAAATTACATTTAATTCAACCAAAATGGAGTATCAAAAGGTTCACTGGGAGGTTCATCCAACCAATTTTGATATGGGGGGAGTTATATACTTTGGATTCAATAATTTCCCCATTTTTTATTTTCATTGAGAACCCTACTTCAATTATTTGTGGTGGTGTTTAAACTATTCTACTAAACTTGAGTTATATGAAGGAATGCATAGAACTAGATTCAAAAATTATATTTTATATTCATGAATGAATAACTAGAATACCACTCCCAAATTCACTATTGGGATTATCCTCTACCATTATGATATCATATAATTTTCCTTACAACCTTGGAGGTTGTTGGTTATCTCTAAAAACCCTTGGCATAGTTCATTGGTTTGAAAAGTTTCTCAGTTTATTGATGTTTGTATAATGAATAGTGTGAGGAGGTTTTATTAGAGAACTATTTTCCATCATCATATTAGTGGGGTTCTCACATCAAGAATCTCTAGCTAGGTGTCATTCCTTCCCATGCCTACATAAATTCCTCTCTTCCCTTTGGAAATTTTTAGGGTGCTTATTTACACACTTTTGAAACGTGGGATGTTAAAATTTTGTTGAAATATTAGATTTCTCTATTGGTCCACCAAAATAAAACCCCACTTTTGACATCTAATCCCCACAATACCCTTGAGATTTACTGATATACATTTCAACTTTGAGGGAACACCAGATAATGTTCTCATAGCTATCAAAGTATGTGATCACCATGACTTTTAGTAGACTATGTTTTAGCCCACCAAAGAAGAGTAAATCCTGAAATTTAGGGGTAATAAAAAATTCAATGTCCAATTGAGAAGGTATTGGGAATTTTTCATCATAATCCATGGTAGATTCATCATATTTTTTCTTGAGGAAATGGAAATCCATTCCCATTTTCAGTCAAAGAGTGTGAGGAAAATATTTATTAAAAAAATAAAAAATTTCTTCCACCCCATCGCATTGATCATTTCCTCATGCTTAATGTTCTTGATCAATGTCTTACACTGATAAGATTCTCTCTTAATATGAGAAACAACCAGTATAACCTTATCTATCTCAGATCATTGAAGGATGGAGAATATCTTTTCAATGAAGTTGATCATATGTTCCAAAATTAAGGGATCATTTGATCCATTTAAAGTTAGAGGCCTTTTTCGTATAAATATTTGAATTGAATCTTTCTTATTCTTTGGGGGATTTGGGTTCTCCTCAAAATCTAGGATTTTATTCAGAAACTGATTTATCTGAGATATTATCATCACAAAGTTCATGATTCCTGCCCCAATCTAGTTGTGAATCTCATTGGGGCAGTCATCACATTTCCCGTAACATTGGTTTGTCACCCAATTACTCATAATTTAATCAATTGGATAGAATAAAGGGAAAATTGGGGATTATTATTTTAAAACAATTAAGCACATAAATGGTAATCTAATGAAATTGAAGGGATAACTTCTAAATTACAAGTATTTCATGAACTTATGAATTTCTAGGAATTAATATATGTTATCAATAATCTATTTCCTAATATAGAATGTTGTGGTAATTTTTTGTTCCCATAATAATGTTTCATAATGATATTGTGAATTTAATTAATTATATTCCCCATGTGTGTCAAACTAGGTTTGATGCAAGGCCTATTGTCATGCACCGATTCCTGGTCGAGTCTAGATCAACGTGGTGTTTTTAGGTTTTACCCCTATGTACTTTTGTGCCAATGACAGATCCACTTATATTATCTTTATAGGGATTTATTTTCATAATAAACCACTAAATATAAAATTTAAAAAAATTATGGATGTTTTCTTATACATAGTTTTATACACATGTCTTTCTCTAGTTTTTTCTAAATCTAATATAAAATAATCGAAACATTTCCTTTGATACCAACAATGAAAACCCTTCTCTGTATTAAATGTTAATTCGTGATTTATTATATAATATCAAACATAATAGACCCTATAATATATATAAGTCTAGTTTCATTGGTAATTAGTTATAATTGATGATAATTTCAAATAGTAAATACATGCTATTTTTTGAAAACTTCCTTTACATGCTCATACATAATACTACATGGGATAACCTAGGGATATATATACAAAAGGGGTGGGATATAAATACCAATAAGGTAATAAATAAGGAATAATAGGAAGAAGGTAATAAATTTTAGAAAATATTGACAACAATGAGAAAAAAATTGGTGAGAGTAATTAACAGGAACACCAGGGCATGATATAACATAATAATCATAAAGGGAACATGAGAAATGTGTAAACAACATAAAACACAACATCATAAACATAATTCAAGGATAACTACAAATAAATACTTATTAAAATTGTTTCATGACAGATTATATTAAGTACACAATACCTTTTATGATGTATCATAAGACAAAATCGTTACCCAATGTATTGGAACACTATATAATTCTGAGTGCACCCATCTATTTTATTTCATTCTCAAGATAAAGTGTTTCCCATTGATCATAAAACATTAAATAATTTTTACTATAAAAGAGTTTGTAATACATAAATTTACATCCAAAATATAATAATTATAGTTTTATAAAGGTGAATACCCTTTATAGTAAATGGGTATGGTATTCGCTAATAATTATTTTGGAATAAAAAATCATGGTGAAATTGTTTATGTATAACGGCCTCACATAAAGACTTGTAAAATGGGTTGATGAGATATAAATGGGTATCTAATAATTTTAAATTAAAAATGAATATAATAGTGACATGGAGAAACATATACCAAAATTAGGAAATGTAAATATAAGGCATAAGATAATGAAAATACTTGACTAAAGATGAGAAGAAAAAGATCTGTTACCTTGAGAGTGTGATACCAAATGCTTTGGAGGATATTCTTGAGAGCTTTGGGGAACCATGGGAGAAATATAGATAATATATGTCTGAGTAAAAATATTATACAATGATTTTTAGAGAAGTGAAATGGTATCTTGGGTGGGTTTATTTCGGAAAACATGTGGGATTTCTTTATTATTTCTGAAATATAGGTTTTGGACACTGTATAATAAAAAACAAAAACTTACCCATGGTGTTTTCCTATGGTGCCTCACAAATTGGGCTCGTTTTACTTATTTTATATTTTTATGATCCTCACTTATTAAATTAATATCCCATATTTTGTGGATGTGAGCCATACTCTAAAAAATGATTTTAAATCCTTAAAATATATTATAGGTTTTGGATGATTTAAGTATTTATAATTTTAATCAAATAAACATATAATAACATTATTTTAAATTTAAAATATATATTTGGTATTTGATACCCCATATAGGTTTTATTAAATTACTTATGGGTCATTATGATGTCATAGTACTCACCTTATATTTATACATTATATAACTTTTACCTGAAAATTCAATTGTCACTGAAAATTATGAAAAATTCACCATTGGATAATTTTAATGTTTTGATTCAAAAAATAATATTCATTTTATCAAAATTATTTTATATATATCTAAATTTTAACTTTTAAAATAATAATTGACATTTTTTTATAATGGTTGTGTTTTTTGAGAATAACAGTTTTCAAACCCTTATAAAAATTACATTTGAATTCATAAAAATTATATGATTATTTATATTTAATAAAAATAATTTTAGAATAATAATTTATTACAATATTATTTATTTTAATAATAAATTAATTCATCCAAATAAGAATCTTAATTGAAATTAAATATTTATTAAAAATATAATTTGTGTTTTATTGTATAAAAATCAAAATCACTTAGAAAGTAATAGTATTTTGTAAATATAATTATTATTATATTGAAAGTACAATATAAATATTCATATTATAATTGTATTGAAACATATCCATTTAATATTCCAACAAATTCTCTAAAGTTAAGGTGCGTAATGTGATATTTTTTTTGGTGTGGATCGACATACATGGTTTGAGTCATGATCTCGATGAGCTTTAACTACTCCGATAAATTGATTTATTTGTGTTTATGTTGTTGGATCTCAATGTGGGATTGAGAAAGTGAAAATAGAAATGATTCTATCTCCTCAAAATATCCGATATATGGGACTCATTGGGTATGATCCTAGTGGTTGAGGCCATCACGTACTTTGTCTGTGTCAACTGGGTTTGTTAAGATCCTATATTTATATTAATCATATGATCACTATTCAAATACTATATTATCAAAAATAATGATACTTAATAGTATTTTAAATCTGAAAGGAAATAGTAAAACCAGATAAGTGAATGCTTTTTCTATAACAAAATTACACAATATGACATTTCGTTAAATCACATGGGGAATTTAATTTTTAAAATTTTAGGTCGTTACATTGTTAATGGGGGATTAATGATAAGTTGATATTGAATAATCACTGACCTTAATCCTAGATTTTTGAATTTTTTTAAATTTTTAAGACATAGTTTTGAGGTTCCAAATGATTAACATCTTATTAGATGAACTAAGTTGACCTTTGTATTTTATAGTTTGTGGTTAATGTATGATTTATCATATTGATTAACATCCGCTAACCATTTTGGTTATGGTAAAAAATTTATTTCTGATGGACTGATTTGGGGATTTTTTAGTTCATTATATATTATTTAAGAGTGAAAAATTTATCTCGAATATCCATTTTCTAGTGTAAAAGATGAAGTGGAACTAAATTAAAGCACAACCAAAGGATTATATTATCATTAAGATAAGAAAATATTCAAGTGAAATTAGTTTCTTGACTGACATATCTAGAAAATAAAATATTATCCTGATTTTTTAAAAAATATCCTGTAACAAAAAAATTTATGTTTACTTTTCTTACCAAAAAATAAATTTCCTTTTTACGCATCACATATTTATGGTTTTTGGTGGTTTTATTTCTTATGATCATTGTCTCTATCACTCCCTATAAATCCGTAGGTGTTATTTTTTTATTCCATGTCCATTTTTTAACTTGCCATTAAGGTTATCCTATTTAGAATCATTGTTTTGGGGTTACCTTAATATTTACATTTCCCAATATTTAAGTGGAAATTTTATTAGACATTTTTAAGAGTTGGATTTTACATAATGTAATTTTCAAATGTCAAACCCTTGATTTCGTGGAAAAAGTTCAAATTGTGAAGGAGAAATTTATTGTAGGGGGTAGAATGTAACTCCCCAATATTTAAAATATTTTTATTTTTAAACAAATTTATTTTCATTGATAACTTGTAGTGCATGAAACCATGAGATATTAAAAAAACTATATTTGATAGCAAATACAACAGATAACACCAAGTTTCAACGAACCATGAAATATTATTTAAATATGATCATTATAACATAGTTGTTAAATTAGAGTGTATGAATAATAGTAACTAAATTATGAATCCTATATTAAGGAATTACTCAATGTAAAATAATTGATTAACAGTTGGAAATAAATACTCAATTTCTAGTAAAGTAATTATATTCTTTAAAAATCTGTTTTCTAAAGAATGATATTTATTTATTTCGGTTAGTAAATATTATAAAAAATTTATAGAATTATATAAATTTGATTTTTTAAAAAAATTATTATTATTGAAATCAACATATAAATATTATCTTAGGTTGAATTTTTTTAACTTTTCTGAAAAGTTTGATTTTTCAATGAATAGTGAAAAATGCCACTTTTTATTAAAAACTATCATTTTGTTCCAAACTTTTGAAAAGATCCATTTTATTTTAAAGTGGTTTAAATGTAAATATAGTTATATCCAATTATTAATAATCTAATTATGTTAATTGGAATAATTTTCTAGTTTGAGTTTTTTATAAAAACATTTTTATAGTTAAAAAGGAAATTTTTATGAAAAAGTATTTTTCATTGCATTATATGGCTTAATTTTTAACTAAATTTTTCCAATTTTGTGCTATAAATTTTGAAAAATGGTTTTTATATTCAAATCCAGGTTTTCAACATTTAGTAAATAGGTCCCTTTAATTTTTGGTTAATATGAATAATAACCCTAGCAATTTTGTTATCACGGTAAAGGGTAAATTGGGTAACTAATGATAAAAAATAAAATGATAAGAATTTTAAAATGACCATAAAACTTGAATTAATATTTATTTATTACTATATTTCCTCCATAATCATCCCATATTCATTTATATAAAATTTTATGATCATTTGGATGATATTATAACCATTATAGTTTTTTATTTTATGGAATTTCAAACATGTCACACTATAGTTTTTAATAAGTACAACCTTTTTAATATGGGGTTATACAAAAAATATTTTCAATAATAAATAATGTTTTGAAATAATATATATATATATATATATAAAAATCTTGGTAATATATTTTTAATTGTTAGGTAAGAAATAATTACCTTAAATTCTTAAACAACGCTGATGAAAAAATTATTCAATTAATGGAAAGATTAAACAAATAATATTAAAAATATTTAAGGTATCATAATTTGAGATAATTAATGTCATATATGAATTTTATAGGTATAAATGGAATTGTAGGAATATATTAAAATACATGGTTTGAAATTATGTTGTTTTTTAAGTTATTAATGTCAAAGTAATGAATAATGTAAAAATTTATAATAAGGATATTTTATGATAATAATATTTAATTAAATTAATTAAAAATAATGAAAATATTATATAAGAAAAAAGAGGATAATATATGGTCTAAAATTTCATCTCCTATGAATTTATAGTCTATTTTTATGAATTTTTATTTAGAATAGTCTTTTTAAAATTTTAATCTTATCAGAAATACTCACAACCCCACACTTTAACTATAAAAGGGAACCCATTATATTATTTAAACCAATATGATTCATCTAGTGTCATAAACCTTCTTAGATGTTCCTATTCCATGACTACCCCAATCCTGCCTCTGATAGGACAAGGGCTGGTGACTAGCATCGAGTAGGCATATCACACTAATGGGAGGAATTTTCCTAAGTACCTATACACACACACACATTTCCAAGCCCTAAATGATGAAATGTAAAAAGAACCAAGTAAAAAAATTCATAAATATACAAAGCTACCAACCATAGAGTGTAATAATAGGAAACAAGAATGTAAACAGGGCCAGAATACAAGCCCACCAAAAGAAAGATTCTGTCAAAGTGAATGAACAGGTTCCTGAAACTCATCTGTAGAAAACCCAAACTGAAGGGTAGGTGTAGGATAGCTGCATAAAGTTGTAAAAGAACCACTCATTCATTTGATCAATCTAAGCACCACCTATTCCTAGTCCACCTATAACTCCACTAATGTGTTGATCGTCTACACATGACACTACATGTGCGGGGAAAGCTCATGTAGGGGTGAGTAAAACAATACTCTGTAGGACACCCCAAAACCACAAATGAATACCACTAAGAAATACATGATGTATACCCCAAAGAAATACATGAATTATAAAACTAATAAGTACATGAAGTATACCAAGATGAAAATCATGGTATACCACAAAGGAAACACATGACGTATAATCATTTCAAATTGGTATAAGTCCAAAGGACAAAATTAGGATTATTAGTTGAAGTACACTAAACATTGATAGTCAAAAACACATAGAGTTTTCATAACACATGGAGTGTCGATAACACACAGGGTGTCAATAATGCACGCAGTGTTGATGACACAAGGAGTGTCGATAACACACAGAGTGTCCATAACACACGAAGTGTCCATAACACACGAAGTGTCGATAACACGCGGAGTGTCGATAACACAGAGACTATCGATAACACATGAAGTGTCGATAGTTCATGCATACCCCATGCCACATAGTCACTATGATCACATAGTCACCAATATCACATAGTCACAAAGTCACATAGTCACCAAGATCAAATAGTTACAATAAGCCACAGGATTCTGCTTGTAGCACACTTGTACTAGGGGAACCTACACCTCAATCCATTTGGTCATACTCTAACATCCACAACTAGTCACTTAGAGTGACTATACAGTAACTTATCTTCTCAAGTGTCCCAACACCAAAAACAACTTTTCAAATGAACACATGGTTTTAAAGATATGGTAGTTTTTGTAAAAGGTCTAACTTGGGTCTGGTATGGGTCTGACCTGACCTTCCAGACACAACCCAACCCAGTTTGGTCAACCCAACATGGTCTTGTTCAGTTTGGCTTGAACCGTCCCGACCGGCTGGGCTGCTGGGTCTAGCCTGTGGAGCCGCTGGAGTAGCTTATCCACAGTAGTCCCTCCCGCATACTATGGGCTAGTTTGCTCCATCAGACGCGGCCTGCCCTGGTCGTGCCCCATAGTCCTTATGGTCCTCCCAGACAATGTGGATCTACCATGTTTCCCTATCACTATAGAGTCATGCCATGTTTCAGGTGTCTACACCACCTCCTCTTCATTCCCCATGGCCTCACCACCATGGGTTCCTTCGATGCGGCATTGATCCACATCCCATATCGCTGTCATGGGATCCTACCGAGACCACCTCTCAATTTGGGTAGTCACCTTACATGGCTCCATTTAGAGGCGTTCCAGGCCTATCGGCCACCACTGGTGACCCATCAACGTTCGTCGCTACCACACAAGGCCATCACCGCATTCCACCAGTTCAACTTCGGTAATTTGTTTATGAAACTGAAGGCACGCATGTGATCCTTGGGTTGTGTACTTCATCGATCTTCCCTTCTATTCACCTTTCCACCAATCCGGTAGTCCGACCACATTCTAAATCTCTCAGAAATGCGAACCATGTCCACATGGGTCCATTAGAGAAGAACACCAAGAAAGGGGGAAATAGAAATCACAATAATTCTAGGAGCAATGAAAATAAGAATTTGTTACTATTGTCCTATATTTGTTCCGGTTATAATTAAGAATGAAGAATGAATAAAATGATAATCTTAAAGAAACATATCTCCATAATCCCCACAACAATTAATCATCCCACATGATTGATCCAACCACAGATCAACTAGTTCATTGGTCTGTTTGTGTTTGTCATTGAATCTAAGAATGAGGAATAAAAATAATGAAGATATTAAATTCCCTACTACATGGTTGGATCAATCATTGGAGAATAATGATGTTTCATGTCATCGTTGATCCCCAATCCTCCAACATTCATCATCATCGAGAGTTTCCTTCCATGCCTCAGAGGAATTATAAGTTTATGGTGATTTCTGTGAATTCTTGAAAAAGGTTTCATTAAAAATAAAAACTCCACTGCATATAATAAAATATTTTTATTATAATATTTTAATAATGGATACATCCAAATTCGAACTTCCACATTCTACCTTCATCGATGGAAGTTAGGACCCCTCTAATGTAAAGTTTCTGCTCTGAAGGCAACAGTGTCGTCATATTTTTGATCCAGGAACCCTTTTAGATGTTATTCCAATTTTAAAGTAAAATCACCCACTCACTTGATTAAAAACACATAATTTTTCAGAAAACTGTTCTAGGAACAACGAACCTTGAAATCTCACATTGTCTCATATCCTAGTCTTATAATTTTCCAAGTTAATTTATAAAAATAAAACCGAATAATATCTGAGTCATTAAATTCTACCAACAATAGGGATTTACATCCTTGAAAGACAAAACAATATCTATTCAACAAAAAGATGAGGCTACTACGAATCTGAGCCTCCAACTCCCAAGTGCTCTCTAGGAGATTCTCGTGCTACCGACTGATGATCACCAAAGGAATCGACCACCCATGAAGGATCCTATCACGTCGATCCTCAATCTATACTAGGTACTTTTAAAAAGTACCCCCTTTGTAAATTTCCACCTCTCCCCATTTGATGACGTGTGATGGATAATTCACGTACCTCCTCGGATATGACACATGGAAGACATTATGCTCCTGGTGCAACTGTTGGGATAGAGCTAGATGGTATGCCACCTCACCAACTCTACTAAGAATTAGAAAATGGTCAATGTATCTTAGAGATAACTTGTTTCCTTGGAATAATATACACAATCCCAGTTGAGTTGAGACCTGAAGGAACACATGGTCTCCATCTTTGAACTCAAACAACCTCCTTCTCCTATCAGAATATGACTTCTTTCGGATCTGTGTATTCGTCATCCACTCCCGGATGGTCTACACTTTCTTAGTGGTAGCCTACTCCATCTCTAGACCCATGAATTCTAACTCTCCTTAGTCAGTCCAGCAAAGTGGTGACCTGCATTATCACTCGTACATGTCCTCATGCGATGTCATACCAATGGTGGAGTGGTAGCTGTTGTTTTACGCAAAATCCACCAGAGGTAGGTGATCTTTCCAACTATGAAAAATGTGTTAGATTCAAGAACGTAGCATGTCCTCAAGATCGTATATGGTCCTCTCCATATTGAAGTACGTCTATGGGTGAAATGTTGTTCTCAAGCACAACTCAGCCCCAAATTCCTCCTGAAATCCCCTCCACAACTAGGATGTAGAGAGATAATCATGATCAGAAAGCATCATTGATGTCTCTCAGTGAATCCAAACTCTCTACTGTACATAGAAGCATCCAAATCTCTCCCATGAACTCTTATCACCAATTGGTAGTAAGTGGGCCTAATTGGTGAGTCGGTCAACGATCAAAGAGATTGTATTCTGCACCTAGACATGCATGGTAAACACTTCATGAATTCCATCGATATCCCATCCCACTTCTTCTCTGGCTCCTCAAGTGGTTGGTTCAAGCCTGATGGAACCTGGTTCTTGGACTTCACATTATGGTATGTGAGGTATCTAGAAACAAACTCTTCCACTACCTTCCCCATCCCTGACCACCAAAACTAATGTTAGAGGTCCTGATACATCTTTTCAACAACTGTATCTACCACCAAAAGAGATTTATGGAAATCCCTAAAGACCTCCTCTCTCAATGTCATCGGTACTATTGTGCATCCTCTGAAGAGAATGACGTACTCCCTACCTTTAAAATATCCATCAGAAGCCTGACATGTGGACACCTCATCACGTAAAGTCTCATAGTCAGTATATCTATGTTGTGCCTCCCTGATTTACTGTATGATTGGAGTGCTTACAACCATCGACTGGTGGAAATATGCTCTATTTCCATCCACAAAGGATATATGCAACATAGAAAACGACTCCAACACCTCACAAACAACTATACGTTGTACATACTTCTGAGAACATTTTCCACAATGTTCCCATTCATAGGAGTATATAAAATATTAAATTCATAGTGTTATAGGAACTCTATACATCTCATATATCTCAAGATCATATCTTTCTATGGGAAGATATACTTTAGACACTTGTGGTCATATTAGATGGTAAATCTCTCTCCCATCAGGTAGTGTCTCAACATATTCAATGTGAAGACAACTGCTGTTAGCTCAAGGTCAAGGGTCACGTAGTTCTGCCCAAGATACCTCAACTAGAATGAACTAAAATCAATATTTTTCCCCTTTTATAAGCACACAACCAAACTTTGAATTTGATGTATCTCAAAACACTACATACCTGATGCCCTCCTCTAGTATTCTCAATATGGGAGTGCTTGTTAACCTCTAACTCCACTCTTAAAAATACTATTATCACCTCTCTGTCTACATGAAATGATTCCCCTTATATTTCAAATATATTAAGGGTGATTCTACTATAGAAAAGTTAGGTAAAATCCTCCAATATTACCCAACCGAACCATGGAAAATTCTCACCTCAGTAATAATCTTTGGTGGCTCCAAATAAAGCACCACCTAAATATTCACCAGATCAGCTTCAACTCCGGCCTCTGAAATGATGTGTCGTTGAAATTGGAGCTCCAGAATCCAGAAATGACACTTAGAGAGTTTCCCATAAAGTGGGTTCAATTAGAGTGTGTCTAGGACCATCCTCAAGTGTATCGTGTGATCCTCCTTGGACAATGAGTGCACCAGGATGCCATCAATGAAGACCATGATGAACCTATTTAAGTAAGGCTATAAGATTATGTTAATGAGTCTCATGAACACTGTTGGGTGGTTTTTCATGTTATAAGGCATCACCAAGTACTTATAGTGGTCTTAACAACATATTAAGGTTGTGTTCGGTACATCCTCATCCCATACATGAAGCTGGTGATAGCCAGAACTGAGGTCAATCTTCGAGAACCACCTTTCTCCCTTTAGATGATCGAAGAGGTCGTCAATCATCAATAGTTGATACATTTTCATCATGGTTACCTGATTTAAGTGCTATATGTCCACATATATCCCCAAGATCATTTCTTCCTTTTTTGGAAAACAAAACTAGAGACGGTTAAGGTGAAATACTGGGTCTCATGAAGCCCTTCCTCCGCAATTCATCCACATGTATCCTCAATTCACGAAGATCCACAAGATCCATCCGATATGTAGGTGAATATATCTGTTTCGTACTAGAGTACATGTCAAAGATGATGTCAACCTCCCTATGGGGAGGTAATTTGGATATATCCTCAAGAAATATATACTCATTAACCTCCACCACTATAGGAAACTGATGACTCCTATCCTCCCCTACACTAAGGGTGAGACAATCCAACTGATGAGTAATCAGATGCACCCTCCTATCCGTGAGTCCTTCCTACACTATAAGTGTTTTCTTTTCTACAAAAAAATAAAACGAAGTCCCATCACTGTGGAAACACCTCGCTCTATGTCTAAAACAGTCAATTTAGGCATGAAATATGGAAAACCAGTCCTTACAAAGAATGAATTTGTAAGGCCTCCATGCGACCACCAATAGATCCCAACCGAAACTCTAAACCCCTATAGTAAGGGAACACTATCGACACCAATGTGTGATCATAAAATCTTCCACCATAGGAGTATCTAAACATAGAGATCGAGTTAATGGTTCCACGGGAATCTTTGAGTCTCAAACAAGGTTCATGGTGAGAGAAGAGTGACTGGAAGATATGTCTATCAAAAATGCAGCTAAGGTGAAAAAGATAGATATTCAACCTCAAATTATCCTAGGATTCATTATGTTATAAGCTTCTATCGCCTGATGATGGGCTCATCCATGTCCACCATCTCCCAGAGCCCATGGTGGACTACCTTGGGGTGGTGGTTGTGGTACCTCAAACCTTCACCCACCTCATGCACCCACACCTTCCACCCTATGGAGAACCCTTCTTCTGTATCCACCTCTATCACAGTGGTCCCTCGATCGTCTCTTAACTGGCCGTATGACGGGTCTAGGAATCTCCAGCCAGATTCCCCTGACCACTGAAAAAGTAACACAACCTATCCTCTAACTGACTCGCTCTACCCTGGAATCCATGCACCATTAATATTGTGTCCTAGGATCTTCCCCTAGATTTCCTAACCCACAAGGGTCCCTACATATGATTTTATCTACCTAACAATGAAGACTGAACTGGCCGGTGCCTACTAGTTTCTCTCACTACAGTCGTCTCCTCCGCCAGAAATATCTCCACTAGTAGATCTCACTACAGTACCCCGTCATATGTAGGGATGCTAAGGGATATCATAAATGCCCAGATATCATGATTTAGCCCCTTCTCTAAGGTCCCAGCCTTGAATATTAGGACACACGCCATATTTGAGGAGTAATAAGGAAGATCTATAAATCTCACCGAGTACTCCACTTATATTTTATTTACCTGCTACAGGTGCATGAGCTCCTGTATGTGCACTGAGCATAATGCCTCTAGAAAGAACCCCACCCTAAAGAGCCACTAAAATTATGCTCAAGAGATGGTTGTCTCATCATGTTTCTGGGTTGCTAAGCTCCACTACCATCTGGAGGAGCCCGGAAGAAGGCTCGAGGCTAGGAATTCCATCTAATCAACATGCGACCTCAGAAGGTATAAGACACGAGTAACTAGCTCCATCCAATCCTATGTTATCTAGGGTCTAGCTCACCCATAAAACTGGGAGTTCGCAACCTCTAGAACTCATACAATTTACTCATCCTGCGAGCATCCTCTCCCAATAGAGATGTTAGTAACTTCTGCCCAACGGGTTTTGGTATCACTGGTACACCACCAGGAGGTTTTATCTCCGATATAGGTCCCGGAATCGAATCCTTATCGCTAGGTGGATCATCCTCGAGATCACACATCAGAATCGTGGATGACTGTCTCTGTGGATTCATCTTGAAATAGATCAAGATGAACTATAGTCAATAGAATATACATGTTGAGATGACTCAATAAGGACATAAAAACACAACCAAATCCTATATGATTAATGTACCATTAGTTTCCCTGCAACTAGGCTTTTCATATAATGAGTCAAAAAACATAATTCAGAGTCCTAGTTTATGGATACGTTAGCCACCACACTGACACTGTCTTCCCTAGCCGAAAATCCAAACTCCAAATAGTTAGCATTATTGCCCCAAACAAATCTTATAGACTCCCAGTCCTTAAGTAGAACTGACACCTCTAATACCACTCTGTCATGTCATGTCCCAAAGAGGCCCATGCTGTGACTACCCTAAGATCACCTCTTATAGGCTAGGGGATTGAGTAGGCATATCCCTCAAATTGGAGGAATTTTCCTAATTACCAGTACACAAGAACACATCCCTAAGACCAAAATTTTGAAATGTGAAATCACTACGTAAAAAATTCATGCATACACTAAAATACCAACCACATTGTAATATAGTATGAAACTAGAATGTAAAAAAATCCATAATACAATCCCACAAAAACAATGAGTCTATCAATGTGAATGCACAAGTTCTAGAAACTCATCTGCAGAAAACCCTACCTAAAGGGTTGGTGTATGACAATTTTCTCAAGTCATAGGAGCACCACACATCCTTATGATCCCTCTATGCACCATATAGTACTAGTAGACCAATAAATCCTTCAAAACATCGATCTTCATCATAATACACAACACGTGTGGGCAAAGATCGTGCATGGGTGAGTAAAAAAATACTCAGTAGGACACCGTAATACCAAAATGGAATACCACGATGAAATATACAAATTACACCACAAAGAAATATATATAGTATACAACTAAGAATTACATGAAATATAGAATGATGAAATACACATTATACCACAAAAAAACACACAAATTATAGTCATCTCACACATGTATAAGTCAAAATCAAAAAAGTAAGATTTTTAGTTGTACTCCATGGAACACCCAGAGTCGATAACACACAGGGTGTCAATAATTCATAGAGTGTTTATAACACATGGAGTGTCGATAACACATGTATTTTTTATAGGTCATGAATACCCCAAGTCAATGTTTCAACAAGATCATAGATTCACCAAGTTCACCTATTCAAAAAGTCATGTAGTCACCAAGATGACATAGTCACAGGCAGTCGCAAGATTCCGCTTGTAGCGCACTTGTACTAGAAGAACCTAATCCTCAAGAAATTAGGATGTATTCCAAATTACAAAAAAAACTCACTCAGATTATTTCTAATGCACCATCTCATAATCAGGGTCCCAACACTACAAAAATCTCGTCAAACGGACACATGGCTTGAAATATATGGTCTTTTTTGTAAACAAAAGTCTAACCTGGGATGGGTCTAGGTCCGAATTGACCTGAAGGACCTGACCCAAACCAGTCTAGACAACCCAATCCAGTCTATTCTAGCACGAACCATCCTGGCTTGGTGGGTCCAGTCTACTAGGCCATCAATGTGGGCCGACCACCACAGTCTAGCCGGTATGCAGCGGGCCAGTTTATTCCGCAAGACACAGCCTGCCCTGGTCGCGCCCCTGGTCCACATGGTCCACCCTAAATGTAGGGATCCCCATGTTTCACCTGATAAATGTGGTGTCATACCATGTTTTATTTGGCTGGCCTATAACAACCATGTTCTTTATTCCACACATAAACATGATTTATTAGAAAAAATTCACTTGATACTACATAGAATATCGAGAGGTCTAGTGTCTTTTGGGATTAGGATCATTACATAACAACTTAGAACCTAAAACACACAACATCTATATTGAAAACATCCTTTACATTACCACTACATTCCCTCGTACTTAGCATTTCATGGGATAACCCGCGGTCCTGGAAAAGTTGATCTATAAAGCCCGGTAAGGGAATAAAAATGGAATAACATGAGAAATACAATACATTTTAGTCAATAGGGAAATCAATGGAGAAAAATAGAGACATAAACATAAAGTCATGATAAATCATGATAATCATAACATGGAAATGTGATAATAACACTTAACCTGGAATTAATACGAGCCAAGGCTCATTGCACATGGAGCATTAATAAACACTCATTGCACATGATGCACGAGTAAACCCTCATTTCACTTGAATTAGAATGAGTCAAAACCCATTGCACATGACGTATCGTGATACTATACTTTACCCAATGCATTGGATCGCTATCAGGGCACACCATTCTTAAGCATTTCATTTCATTCATAAGTGTGACACATGGATCATAAAACATGGATTCATTAAACACCATCATTTATTCAACGATAAGGAATGTGGTATTCATACATGAAACTATATAATAAATAAGTAAATGTGCATAAATTTGAATACCCTTAATAGAGAAATGAGCATGGTATTCACAACATAAAGACTTTATCTTGGAAAAACGTGGTACAATTTTGGTAGCTTAATGATGTGACATAAGAATTCATAAAAATGGTTGATGAGGGATAAAGGGGTGTCTCATCATATGTACATGAAATGAAAAGTAAGGGTGTAATATAGATACATGTCCCAAAAATTTTAATTGAATTTAGATTCATGATACAAAATAATTGCTTGAATGTAAATGAGGAGAGTGAAATTTCATTCAGAATTTCGGCATAGTAATGGGTGTACATGGGAGGAATTTAATGAGAGATAAATGGGTCTCCCATCCTTCAAAAATAAATAAGGAAGTATGGTGGAGGTTTGAAACCATACCCCAATATTTATAATTTAAAATTAAACGGGCATACCAATATAAAGAATATTAGAAAAAAATGAGAAAGGAATAAAACCCTACCTTGGATGTGTGATCCCAAAGGCTTTGGAGGGGATTGAGAGAAGCTTCTTGGGAGGTTGGGGAATCTTGGAAGGATTCTAGAGTGTGTAGGGAAGTGGTTGGACCAACTCCAAAGGCCTTGATTGAGGATTAGCTAGTATCTTTTGTGGGTTTATAGACAAATGGAGAAGGAATTCGTTATTATTTAGGTTTGGGACACCTCACATTAAACTAATCAAAAACACAAACCATCCCCTGGTTGTTGCCCATGGTTTTTTCCAAATTGGAGTGGAAAAAAATATTTTATAAGGCCAATGATGCAACTTTTTAAAATAATAGGGTTGCTTATGTGGAGGTGAGTCACCTTCTCATGGAAAACAATTTAAAGAGCTAAAATGTTCTATAAGTCTTCAAGGGTCCACTAAAGTTTTGTAAAATAAATAAAAAACCCCAAAATTAAATTATTTTAATTTTAAAACATATATTGGCCGAACATAATGTTTATAGTATTTTATTATGTCACTATTGGGTCATTATGATATCATAAAACACATTATATATTTAAACGGTTTTTAATTTTTACATAAAACATCAACTGTCTCAGAAAATTATGATAAATTAATGATTGGATAGTTTCAAAGTCCTGATTCCAAAAATAATATTCATTTTATCTAAATAATTTTCTAAATATGTGAATTTTTTACTTTCCAAATAAAAACTGACATTTATAAAAAATTCATGGGTTTTGACAAAAAACAACTTTCAAACCTTAATCAAAATTACAATTGTATTCATAAAATTATATGATCATTTATATTTATTAAAAATTAATTTAATAATAATATTATTTAATTCAAAAATCCATTAATTCCCCAAAATTGATTTCTTAGTTGAATATTAACTCAAAATACTATTCTCTCTTTAAAAACAATTTACCAAGTAACAATAACAAAATGAAAGTATATTCATTATTATACACAAAAATAATGTACATAAAAATAGTACTAGGGTCTTATTACATAACCCTTTATAACACCTGCATAAGACCGAAGGGTATGGTGTGTGATGGTGTAAGACTATTGGGGTGTCCTAGCTAACATCACTCGGGTGGTAATCACTATCAACTTCAACTTCTCTTGTAGTCGGTTGCTCTCAATCTTAACGTGTTCAAGCTCGGTAGGGCACCTGCGGGTGCCACGGCCCCTTCATCTCGGTCGGCTGACGAGCTGACTAATTTGTCGCCAAGAGGCCCGTAGAGCGTCGGTCGCGGTTCTCTGTATGGCGGCACCCCTTGTGGTGCCATGATCTCCCTTCGGCATGGCTGACTTTAGCTGACCGGTTCTTCTTCGGCTGAGCGGCCCGCAGATGCGGGCCACGATTCTCCCACATGTGGCTGGTGCACGGCCACCTCCTTCATTCACCTCCACCATTTCAGCATGGTCTCCATCATAAACAAAAGAGAAAATGGAGGGTCGTCGGTCCGTGTGTGTTCAGCATGCACCCTCCACGTTAGGGGGTAGAAATTGGCCGAATATAAATCAGAAAAATCAACAAAAAATGGGGTAAAAATTATTGCTTTAAAATTGTACAAATCCCTACCTCGATCAAGTATTGTTCTTCGTAGTCGTGGAAGACGAACGTCGCGGTGGTCAGGCATCGCGGATGACGTCATCGCGGAGAATGGACGTCGATTCCGTGGACGTCGGGGTGCGTACAAAGTGGAATTTGGCGTCTCCTCTCTTGTCGTGGAGAAAGAGGAAGTAAGTCGCGTCGTTGTTTCCGAGAGGCCCGTAGAGCGTTGGTCACAGTTCTCTGTAGGGTGGCACCCCTTGTGGCGCCACGATCTCCCTTCGGCATGGCCGGCTTTAGCTGACTGGTTCCTCTTCGGCTGAGCAGCCCGTAGATGCAGGCCGCGATTCTCCCACATGTGGTCGGTGCGCGGCCACCGCCTTCGTTCGTCTCCACCATTCCATCATGGTCTCCATCATAAACAAAAGATACAATGGAGGGTCGTTGGTCCGTGGGCGTTCGGCACGCACCCTCCATGTTAGGCAGTAGAAATTGGCCGAATATAAATCAGAAAAATCAACAAAAAATGGGGTACAAATTATTGCTTTAAAATTGTAAAAACCCCTACCTTGATCAAGGCTTGTTCTTCGTAGTCGTGGAAGACGAACGTCACGGTGGTCAGGCATCGCGGATGACGTCATCGCAGAGAATGGACGTCGATTCTGTGGACGTCAGGGTGCATACAAAGTGGAATTTGGCGTCTCCTCTCTTGTCGTGGAAAAAGAGGAAGTAAGCCGCGTTGTTGTTCTTCGATGGAATCCACATTCTTCGTCGAAGAAGACGTCGTTCTTCGTGGAAGGGTAATGTTGTCTTTCAATTCTCCAAGGATTCCCCACCACAATATTTTCCAAGCCAAAATAATATTAAGGCTTCCCCCAAATTATAATAGATATGACATGCCATTTCAAATTAATTCAAAAGAATAAATTAATTAAGGGTTCTCACTTAATTAATTTGATATGGTTGGCACATTATTGAAGAGGGTGGAATGTGGAGAGGCTCCACCCAATTAAATTAGGGGGACTTGTCAAAAATTAAACAAGGGGGGTTTAAGAGGGTTGAGGGGAGTTATGGGGAGATGAAAGCTGTGACAACCGGGCCCCGCCGACCAGTTGCCCTGTAGACACGTGGGCCCCACCGTAGCTCCCACCCACGTGCCTGAACGAGTTATCTGACTAATGACAGTCCCCACATGCCAACACATGTCCTTTCCAGTGTGCTTTTTCCTCACTCGCACACATCCTGGGAAACTTCCCTAAAGGTCACTCATCCTGATCACTACTCCAGGTCAAGCACGCTTAACTGTGGAGTTCTAATCGGGTAGGCTTCCGAAAAGGGAGGTGCACCTTGTTGACATGAGTCATATCATTTATCCATTTATCCATTTATCATTAGGGGATGTTACAATCACCCCCCCCCCCTTTAGAGAACAACACCCTCGTTGTGGGCCCTACATCTAAACCCAAGCAGTGCACCGCACTTAAGGTTGGGTACCACCTCTGATAACAAATGTGACAGCCGGGACCCACCCACCAGTTGCCCTGCAGACACGTGGGCCCCACCGTAGGTCCCACCCACATGACCGAACGGGTTATCTGACTAATGACAGTCCCCACATGCCCACACATGTCCTTTCCAATGTGCTTTGTCCTCACTCGCACACATCCTGGGAAACTTCCCAGAAGGTCACCCATCCTGATCACTACTCCAGCCCAAGCACGGTTAACTGTGGAGTTCTAATCAGGTAGGCTTCTGAAAAGGAAGGTGCACCTTGTTGACATGAGTCATATCATTTATCCATTTAACCATTTATCATTTTGGGATGTTAGAAAAGGTTAGGGCTCATGTGGGCCCCACCTCTCAAATATCCTCTCATGAGAGGTTATGTGCGTGTGGGCCCCACCAATCACTTCCCCATGTGGGATTTAACTACCCAAGATAAATAAAATTGTTCAGAACAATTTTATTTAACCTTTTTATTAAACCCCAAAAAATAACTTCCAACCCGCATAAAACACAACTACGGTAATGGACTCCTTAAGTGAATATCGACGTTGCGAGTTCATCGGTGCCCTCAAATTTTGATTCCGAGTACCAGTTCAAAAGTTAGAAAACCCGCATGTATGTTTACTAAACGTACCCGAACAAAACTTCATAAATTTATTCCGGGCACACCAGGCCTTGGAATTAAGTGCCATCAGAAACCAAAGACTCTTAAAATTCCAAATAATTAAGAAAAAAAATTCCTTGATGTTTCTGGGTCTTTAGATTACTCCCAACTCAGGGCTTTATGTCCCCGTAAAGCTACAACACATACTAGGGAAACAAAACGATGCTGAGCACGCATCTAAACCTCCCGCTCCCATGTGCTATCCGAGAGGTTTCTGTGCTTCCAGTGAATGCACACCAGAGGAATCGACCATCCTTGTAGGACATGCTCTTGTTGATACTCAATCTCTACTGAAACCTCCAAGAAAGTTTCCCCGACATCGATATCTATCAATCTATGGTCGTTGATGTGTGAAGGGTTGTGCACATATCTCCTCAGATGAGATATGTGAAAGACAGCATGCACCTGGTGCAACTGAGGTGGAAGAGTCAAGAGGTAAGCCACCTCACCTACACTATTGAGGACCTGAAAACGTCTGATGAACCTCAGAGATAACTTGCCGCCTCAGCCAAATCTCTTGTGGACCTCATCAAGGTGAGACCCATAGGAAGATGTGGCCGCCATCCTCGAACTCCAGAGGTCCCCGTCTTCTATCAGCATAAGACTTTTTCCTGCTCTATGTAGTCTTTATCCCCACCTAGATCATACGCCCCTTCTCTGTTGAAGCTCGTACCATCTTTGTTCAGTAGGAAGTTGGCCGACTTGGTAAGTCAGTCGATGATCAACCTTATTTGCCTACGATCTGTAAAAGCTGCTAAGATTTCTCCTTTGCTGAAAAGAGAAATCCGGTCTCATCCCCTGGATGAACCATGTCTTTTTCCTAATACTGTCAATCCTGATATGAATGGTTACTAATTCATTCCTTGGACGATGTCGTAAGGAATTGACACTACTGCCATAAGAAACAATCGTTACTCTCACCTCTAACGGTTGATTCACACTGTCGGTATCAGTGTGTTGTCATTGGGTCTCCTCTAGTATGAAACACGAATGTGTGGGTCAAGTCAACGGTTTTAACCGGAACCTCTTAGTATTAACCACACAAAATTTAAGGAAAGAAAATTTCACAAGGAAAAGTGTATTTTATTACTGTAGCTCAAAGTACAAAGACACAAAGCAACCACAACAACGACATTAACGAAGCTAGAAGATTCATGAACAAAGGCCTCTATGCCTACAACTAGTCCCGCTCCTGTCCACCTGCTCTCAGAGATCCATGGTCATATGCTTCAGTAGCCTGAAGTTGTGCTCTCCCCTGTCCACCCGTTCCCTGCGGTCGGGGTGGACCTTCTGGTGGGGGTGTTGGAAACACCTCCAAGCGTCGTCCACCACCAGCTGTACGGCCAGCTCCCCTACCACATCCGCCTTCGCCTTGCAGACTGTCTCGATCGAACCTCTGACTATGCCTGGGAGGTCCTTCATCTATCTGTTGATCGTCTGCACGGCAGGTTGGACAGTCACATGCCATGTGACCAAGCCCACCACAGGAGTAACACTGTCCGTTCCTGGTATGCCTGGCTCTGTCTCCAGACCGGGTGCCTCGCACAACCGATCCGGAGTTATACAGTCGATCACCTGTAGGTCTGGTCATCTTGGACATCTGTGTCATTGTCTACTGCCAGCTATATAAGACTCCACTGCATGTTGTCTAGTGGTGGGTCTCGCTGCTGGAGACTGTTCAACAAAGAAACTCACCACTAAGAGGGCTCTCTCCAACATGCATGTCTGCGTCCGGATGCTGTGAGATATTACTGATGCTCGGATCTCTCTCTTGAGTCCTTGCTCGAAGGTCCGGGCTCTGAAGAATGGGTCCCTTACCATATCATTGGAGTAGCGTGAGAGGTCGGTGAACCTCACTGAGTACTGAGCTACACTCATGCTACCCTGTTTTAGATTCAGTAGCTCTTGTATCTGCACCGCTCGAAGGGTGGCAGGGACAAACTCCACCCAGAATAGGCTCTCAACATCTGCCCATATAAGTGTCGCCTCATCGTGCATTTGGAGCATCAGGATTCACCATCTGCCTACTGCTTCATGAAGGAGGCTGGCAGCAAGGATCACCATGAATTCGGCTGGTGTCCCTACCAACCTAAAGACTCTCACCACAGCCTCCAAACACTCATCACCCGCCTGTGGGTCCATCTCTCCCCTGACCCTAGGTGGCCTCTAGCACTGGAACTCGCGCAGCATGCTCAAGCAGCGTGCACTCTTAGCTACTGGGGTTGGTGGCATCGGTGGCCCAACGCGGGGTAGTACCACGAGTGCTTTTGTTGGTGCCTCAACTGGAAGAGGGCCCTATACTGAGGCATCGTCGCTCGACGAGCTATTAGTACGTACAACTCTCGAGGCTCTAGCTGGTCGTTTGTGGGGAGGTATCTTTAAAGAAACAGATACAACACTGTCATAAGACTATACCTAGTGAGCTGAATTGGTTTGATCTGATTTAAAGAAAACTTTTGAAAACCCACACGCAATCAATGTTTTCGTGCACTGATTTGGAAATCAGAAGTCAGTGTCCTGGTGTATGGATACGTCGACCGCCGCACCAACACTGGACTCCCTGAACTAAAAACCACACTCAGTACACTTAACATTTTTGCTTCAGAGAAAAAAATATCAGAGTGCTATGTTTTGTGGTATAACCGACTCCTCTGATACCAATTTTTCACGACCCGTCCCCTAGAGCCCATGTTGTTACCTCCCCAAGCCCGCAATCCATTGGCCTGGGGCTGGCGACTAGAACCAAAGGCGTGAATCTCTATAACTGGGAAGGCATTGCCTTAATAAAAATTAAACACACACAACTAGAGTAAAAGTGGAAGAAAACACTAAGTAGAATCTATAAACAAGCATACTGATAGTAAATGGGGCCAAAATACAAGCCCAAATGTAAATTACAAATACAACTGAAAACAAGTATAACTGAAAAGGGACAAACAGCTGGAGAGTGGTAGCTTATCCTAAGTCGTCCTCTAGGGTTCTTACCAGAAGGGTAGGTACAGATGGCCTCCTCATCACTCCACGTTCGTCAGTCTCCACCGTGTACCGATACGTCACAAGGTCCTCCTTCGAGTACCATCTTGTCCTGGTGCTCTTGGCCTCCGTCTGTGTTGTCCGTTGTCTGAAACCAACACAACGAGGTGCGGGCATAGCCTGTGCAGGGGTGAGTATAACGATACTCAGTAGGGACCCCGAGACCCTAAAGGTCTTAAAATATCCAACAAGAATGAACCACAAAGAACGATCTCAATAGATAACCTTTACTTAGGTATATTGCCATACATATACCTAAGTTATCATGCAACCCATCTCAATCATGAGGAAAACACAAAGTTCAACTAGTCATCTCAAACTGAGATTTTCCATTATCGAAACCAAAACTGTTGGAGAGCTCCTCTTTCGAGTACAGTGACCATGTCATAACTCTTAGGTGCTACTCAGTATCCTTAGACAGTACAACAGGTCTGCTGCCAAACCGGGCACTCCATCCGTTGTGGGTCTGCCGCCAAACCAGGTGCTCCCCCTAATAGCCGTCATAGGTACTCCTCCTGTCGAGTATCACGGGTATACTTCCAAGCCAGGCACTCTGTCTACCATGGGTCTACCGCCAAATCGGGCACTCCGTCCACTGGGCTAGTCGAATCACTCTGAGTTGAATTGGTCAAGGAGTGGTAAGGTCTATAGCTACAAGGTCTCTGCACTACGTATGCTCGTCTCTGGGAGGGTCCACTCCATGAGCTACTATTCGATACACAAAGTGTCATCAAGTCTCACGTGGAAGTATCTCAACAGACCACCACATCATAGGGGTCTCAACGTAACAGACAACACGTCAATCGAACGCCCGGTCTGTGAGTTATTAGCATTTCCGTCCTAGGGGCCCAGTTGGATTTCGGGTATAATCCAGCCCAGCCATGCTCAAACCACATTTGAAACCTGTGTAGAGTATTCCAAAAGAACCATCTCATCAATAAGAATCCAACATAATTGACGACACATCAATCAGATATCTTGTCCTTATGTTATAAGTGTTTCTGATCCGAGGTCTCGGTTGGAATTACGTTCGTTCCAAACACAGCCATTTCCCAATGTTGTCCAAAACTCACATAGAGTATCGAAAAAGGAACGCCTCATCGCGAGGGTCCCAGTTCCGTAGACGGTGCATCGATCAGATGCACGGTCTTCATGTTATTCACGTTTAAGTGAAATCGGGCCCGACATGTTAAACCCAGTGGGCTGGTGGGTCGGGTCAACCCAGTTTTTGCGGGTCCGACCTGACAGAGGGTCAGACCGGCCCAATGAATCATGCGGCCAGGACTGAGGGGTGTGGCTCGGTTCGAGGGGGCACGACGCGGCATGGCGCGACCCGGCAGGGGGCAGCCTGGCTGGCCGAGCGGTCCGAGTGGGAGCCCCCCCCCCCCCCCCCCCCCCGACATCTCGAACTGGCGGGGCCATGCGAGGCTACCCTCCAACCTGGCCCACCAAATCCGGATGGCTTCTCCAGCGCAGTAGGCCCACCGAAGCGGGACCACGGTACTTCGGCGCGGCAACTACATGTGTTGTGGCCCCTCCATCCCGGCCGGCTGACGAGCCGACCAGTTCGCCGCCAAGCGGCCCGCGGAGCACAAGTCGTGGTTCTCTGTAGTGTGGCGCCCCTTGTGGAGCTGCCGTCTCCCTTTGGCCCAGCCGGCTTTAGCTGGCCGGTTCTTCTTCATCCGAGCGGCCCGCAGATGCGGGCAGCGATTCTCCCGCATGTGGCCGGCGTGTGGCCGCCGCCTTCGTTCGTCGCCACCTTTCCGTCATGGTATCCATCGCAAACAAAATAGACAACGGAGGGTCGTCGGGCCATGTGCGGTCAGCCCGCGCCCTCTATGTTATGTGGGAGTAGTTGGTCAAATATGAATCAGAAAAATCAACGAAGAATGGGGTACAAATTATTCATTTAAAATTGTACAAACCCCTACCTCAATCAAGGATTGTTCATCATAGTCGTTGAAGATGAACGTCGCGGTGGTCGGGCGTCGCGAATGATGGTGTCGCGGAGAACGGACGTCAATTCTGCGTACGTCGGGGTGCGTCCGAAGAGGAAGTGGCGTCTCCTCTCTTCTCGTGGAGAAAGAGGAAGTAAGTCACGTCGTCGTTCATCGATGGAATCAGCGTTCTTTGTCGAAGTAGACACCGTTGTTTGAGGAAGGGTATATCTCTCTTTTAATTCTCCAAGGATTCCCCGCCATAATATTTGCCAAGCCAAAATTATATTAAGACTTCCCCCAATTTTTAATAGATATTCCATGCCATTTAAAATTAATTCAAAAGAATAAATTAATTAGGGGAGCTCACTTAATTATTTTGATAAGGTTGGAACATTAATGAAGAGGGTGGAATGTGGAGAGGCACCACCCAATTAAATGAGGGGGACTTGTCAAAAATTAAACAAGGGGTGATTTAGGGAGTTGAGGGGAGTTATGGAGAGATGAAAGGTTAGGGATCGTGTGGGCCTCACCTCACAAATATCCTCTCATGAGAGGTTATGTGGGTGTGGGTCGCACTAATAACTTCCCCATATAGGATTTAATTACCCAAGATAAATAAAATTGTTCACAACAATTTTATTTAAATTTTTTATTAAACCCCAAAAATTAACCTTCAACCCCTTAAGAGAATACCAGCGTTGTGAGTTCATCGGTGCCCTCAGATTTCGATTCCGAGCACCAGTTCAAAAGTTAGAAAAACCAGCACGTACGTTTACCGAACATACCCGAACAAAACTTCATAAATTTATTCCGAGCACACCAGGCCTCAAAATCAAGTTCCGTCAGAAACCACAGACTCTTAAAATTACAAAGAATTAAGAAAAAAATTTCCTTCAAATTTTTGGGTCTTGACATCAATGAACTTACTATGTGATGGTAATAGGTCGTTATATCCCATCGATGCATCATTAGGTCCCATGAGAAAAATAAGTCTGAGTTTTTTTGAGGCCTTATTAATTTGCATAGATGTCATAGCCCAAGGCCTTGATGCTATTTTCATATTTCTTTTTGATGGAATTGACAATATGTTTTAGATTTTCCACATTATGAATTCCATCATTATGAATTCTATTATTTTTTCCATGTGATTAATAAATTTTTTATAATATCCATTGATAAATTATGAGTTCATGTAATTGTTTATATAGAATATTTGAGAATCCTTTATTCCTTACATATTATGATCATGTTATTGATTAAATTTAATGTTGTTCAGTTATTTACGTTTCTATATTGTTTATTCTAGTTTATTTAGTATTTATGACACTGTAAACGTTCTATTACTAAGCATATGATCTCAACCCATTATTATTTTAAAATTTTCAAAGGATAGGAGGAAATGTTTTTATTGATATATAGGTATATGTTAAAAGGAATAATTGTGTAAACAATAATTGGATATATTGTATTTTCTGTTTTATATTTTTATGTGAAATTCATGTTTTCATCTAATTTACTATGAATACTAAAGTGTCCTGACCTTTAGGATGTGATTCCTTATATCTATTTAAAATATAACAAACTAACCACTGAATCGTGTCTACTGGAATCATGGCCTTTATAGGTCACCCTAAAAAGTCACAAAGCACAAACTCCCAAACCTATTGTCGCCCCAAATATGTTCATGAGGGTCTCCTTCATATCCCCTACTTCCTATCCAACATGGGTCACAACTTTCAAGGTAAAACTCACAGCTATTCCAAGGTCACATGACAACTAACTTCCAAACACCCTCTACAGGTTCTCACACAATGGTTCAGGTCCAATATTTCCCACCCATCTCCAGTCCTTTCAAGACCATAATTTCATAGGAAACCACTTCACATCATCCCATCCAAACCCAAGACAAGACACAACTCTGGGATACCATGTAACTCGAGTTCTCTCAGATGCACCAACTGCCCATACACACAGTCCACATTAACCAACAACTTGGTGAACATTACATAAATATATAGGTTTTATGATTTTATTATTTTCCATCTTTCATTATCGAGTAAATGAAAAAAAGGGATCATAAAAATAAAATGACAAGCTCATGTAATAGAGGAAAATATTTCTATGTTCTACATGGAATTTTATTAACCTATAGCAGCATAATAATGAAGGTAAATTATAACATAATTTCTTTCAAAACATTTAAATTATCCAAAAGTTCTCACATTAAAGTGTAGTTATAGAATATTTAAATTATAATTTAAAGAGGAAAATGTCTTTATGTTTTCATTGTAATGTAAATTAAACAATTCCTAATAATAGTAACACTAAAATAATCACACAATGGGTATTTTTACATTTTAAGGATAAGTAAGGTAATATTCAACCATAAAAATATATGGAATCATCGTATAAATAGTTTCACACACTTTAAATGACTGAACCAAGTCACAATCCAAGTTATAGGTCACCAATCACATACAACCATGTGACTGACATGTGAATCCTACATCCCTAATATGATGCATGGACACAACCACTATTTTTATACTGGGATAATAGATAAAATCCCATCAATCAATAACCTCCTAATCATATACAACATTCAAGGAAAAATAAAATCAGTTATAAAAACAAATAGTAAGAATGGAAATCCCATACATGGAAACATGGCCTTTCCATATATTTTGGGTGGAAAGTCCCAGGTAAAATCTATATAACACATTCTTGAACATTCCTATTCTCCTTTATAGCATACCCATATAAGGAAATAGAAGGAAAACAACTTTTATATCTTTTTGTAATGTCCCACACCATGATACATTGAATCTATGCACCTGGATGGAGTACCACATAGAACAAAGAAATATGTATTAATAAATGAGATATCTCGTGAATCTAAGGAATGGGATAAATAAATATCATACATAAACATAATCTAAATAGACCAAATCATAAAGACTGGATAGGCCACCAAAATGGAACCGAGTCCAATCCCAGTCAGATCCATTGATTAGTCCATGAAACTATAAAATCTATAATCATTAGGCGCCTTATCTAACATATCTGTATAATGAAATAGTAATAACTTCTGGGTTATATAATTATTGTGGCGGTCTGAGAAGGATAGGAGTATAAATTAGTATTCCACTACCAACGACATCCCAAAAATAACTATTCTATAACCAGATTCATGTTGGGGTGATCTAAATAAACAATTACAAATGAAGAAATTAAAATATAATTGTTTAATAATTTAAAATAAAAGGAATTAAAATAAACAGTGATGCTCGGGATCTATAGTGACACTTAAAATATTTAAAATAAATTCATTTTCCCAATATTGTAGGTGCCTAATCATCATATACATTATATATTTATTGGTTTAGAGGTATTCAACAATGTTAACCACGGTAAAGGGAATATATTGGAATTTACATGGGCTCCAATAAGTATTCTCGTCTAAACAAAGCAATCCATAATTAGAGGAATCCATTCATAGTGTCCCCCATAGTTCCATCCAATCTAATCTAAGTAATATAAAACTATAATTATCTAAACCAAGTCGAAGATACCATATGTAAAAAGAATTAAAATTATTTATCTTGACCAAAATGTACGTCCTCACCCATGCCAATATGTCTTTTTCAATGAACCAAAATCTAGTGTTCTCATCCTATAACATTCACAAGGGTAACCCTAGGTAATCAATGAAATTTATCCATGTAATTAAATATTTAATACATCACACAAATCCATGGGGGCCTCCCTGAGGAATTAGTAATGTTGAATCAATGAGGAACCTAAGGTGGCACATGGAATTACTTAGCTTTGGACATCCCTAAATCCAATGAGGTATCCTCCCATGAAATTCAAGTGAGTATCCTAATTGAATCCATTATCATTCAAATAATTACAAAAATTTAATATCCATGGATTAATCTAATGGATGACACCCATGTAATCCTACCCATAAATATCATTTACACAATACGATTTAGATAACATCAATTTTTTATCATGAAATATAATTTTAAGAGCCCTTGTCATTATGTTATCTCATAAAATCCATATCATTTTCCAAGGGATTGATTAAATAGGGTACCATTCCCAATATATATAGGAAAATTCTTTAATTTTTTCTTATGGTCACTCTATTTTACCAATGAAATAATTTAATATAATTATTTTTTGGGTCACGTCAATTTACTAGTTAATTCTCACATTCTAATAGGTCTTAATATTATGTATTAATTAAGCTTAAAAATTACATACAAGTATTTATGCTTGTTAAAATCAATTTCAATAACTTATATTCAAACCAAAAAAAAATCTATTTAAAGCATTTAGATCATATAAAGGCCTTTAATTTCATCGATCCAATATAATGGTAATTCAAATACTAGGAATTTTTCTTGGAATTCCCTAATTCCTATGGATTAAATGGTGATAAAAGGTACACTAATGTATGAAATATCAGATCAAAACATTTAATTAATTATTGGTCCATGTGTGGAAATTCTGCATTACACACACCCACACACTTATATAAATTAGAGATACTATCAGATAAATTTAAGGGAACCCTACCTTAACCGCATAGAAGTCCACTCACACAATATATTCTTATTATTAATCATTATCTCATAGATACTGGAAAATAATAAGAATATCTTTGAAATTCAAAAAAATGGAAATAAATGGTGAAAACTCCCTTGAATGAAAAATAAATGAAGAATAGGGTGATGATGAAAACTAAGATTTCTTAAAGCTTCTAATTATAATGAGAAATTATTGATTTCATTGAAAACTAGAGAACAAATATTATTTTAGGTGCTAAGACACAATGGGGGAAACCCCCAATTGTTCACCAAACCGAAAAAGGACCCCTTATCTATTTATAAAACATAGAATCATTTTTAAAAACTAGGATGATTTTTTAGGGAATGAATTGTGAATTAATGCCATAATTTTGTAGGGATAGGGGATCCACCCCTCTATCTAGACCATTCATGGAAACAATTGTGCTTTCATTATATGATGAGATCATACCAACTATTTTTATAATTGTCAACACCTATTTTCCCCAAAAGCCATCCTAGGCCACATCTGAACCCCTAAACCTTTAATATCAAATGAAATACACATTTTCTCAACAAAATTAAAAGACACCCATCTCAGAAAAGGTTAGGATCTTATATAGGAATATCCAAGAAAATCACTTGAGGGGTTTATACAACCTACCTTAATCATTTTCAATATTTCCCAATCAAATAAATTATAGAAGCATATCCTAAATTCAACCAATATCTCATAAGAACTATTAATCCAAAATAATTCACCAAATGAATTCAATGGGTTAAATTCCAAAATCAAAAGATACTATTCATTAAATAAAACCTAGTTGAATAACTCCTAAATTATATTCATAATAATAATTGTATAAATCCATGAACTACTACAATATAATTATCAATAAATTTCATTTCTAATCCACAAATATCTTGAATAAATCTCACCTAAATCATCTAAAACTAAAATAATGATCAATTAGGGTAAAACCCTTATATTTTATTTCCTTAGATAAAAATCACGAGGCCCAAGGTAAATGTATGATTTCACTATGACTTGGTGAAATCACCACACCAAATACCTAGAAGAGATGAAATGAATTAATGTAAAATATAATAAAAAGGGACATGTTACTGTGGAGAGAGATTATTTCTTAAATTAGTGGAGGAAACCTCCTTGAATCATCCTTAATATATGTGAATAAGGGATGAAAAAGTTAAGGGAAAGGGGAAACCACCTAGGTGTGGGAGGAAGTTAGAATAAATGGGTCATGATTGTCCGATTTAGGGTTTTTTTGTTTTTTATTCTAGAAATTCCAATACTTTCCCCTTTTACAAAAAAGTGGTCTAAAACCCACTAGAACATTGGTGGGATCCACTACACATTGTGTTGTGGATGAGTATGCCATTGGAAAGTCCAACATGCTTTTGGTGGGATCTATCAAAACTCTAGTGGCCTACTAATTCAACTGATAGTTGGATTTCCTCAACCAAACAAACTCAATCCTAGACCAATACTCACACACCTCTTATCAAACCTAAAAAAGTCGTCTGAAACACCTATGATTCTAAAATACTTAAATATAGATTCAAAACCAAAAATAAAAAATTGCCCCCAAATTCCTAAGAAAGAGTAAAATCCTATTTAAATCAGATCACCAAAGACATGAGTGGTTACCAAACAAATATATTACTATTAAAATTTTATGGATTAACTTTAATCATTAAAAAATTATCAAAATAACCATTTATTTCATAAAATATTTCTTCATATTTTAGTTAATTAAATTTCACTTCAACTAATTCAGTTTCCTTGCAACATCATTAGATTTAGTATATTGTCTATAACTCTCAAGATCACCAGCATAAATTTCTAAAATTTTCATTTATATTACAATATCTCCTTGTTTTATAAATATTTAGATTCACTTCTCCTTTTTAACAACATTATTTAAATTAATGATATCAGTTTTCATTTTATAATTTTAATCAATATAATACATTATTATTACATAATCATGTTAGATATATATTATTATCTATATTATTCAATTATCAATTCCTCTTATTATTTTAATTGTAAGACATAAATGTAATACTCCTTTTTATACAACTTATATCAATCAAAATTAAGTTCTTTAGTAGAGTTTTCCTTCATTTGTTCTAAATTTATAAACTTTTCCTTTTATTTTTAGATAAGATTTTCTTCTCATTATTTATTTTTTGGGGTTATAATTCTTATTGAACCTTCTTATTCTTCTAATATAATTATTTTTTTCTTAGTTAAGAGTTTTGATAATCTTATTTTCATTAATTTCTCTAAAAAAGTCTTTTTTTTCACTATAGTTAAAACATTTAAAAGATAGTTTAATTTTGTTCTTTCCATTAAAACATAAAAAATATATTTTAATGAGATACATGGTTTATTACATACTCTCATATTTCATTTCTTCTTCATCATAATTTGTAAGAGGATGTTTTTCATTCTAAAAAAATTACAAAATTCATTTCATTGATTTTAATTTAATTATTATTATTTATATTATTTGTAAAAATGTCTGTTTCCTTATATAAATAGAAATTATATTACATTACTTTTCATTAAGGGGAAATTCATCAAAATCATTATATCTAAGTTCTATGAATTTGGAATCAAACTAGTATGGTAAACTCCATAACAAATTGTTTACCATGATAGGGACTTTACATGTTTAACCATATCATATGACACAATTCACTCTATCATTGATTCTAGAAAATAAATCACTAATGGTATCATAGTTTTTAATTATAGAAACTTCAATCATGGATCTCTGAAGTTATATTTTTCCTTATTTCACCTTTTAATTTTTTATGATTTTTTTAATTATGCTAATATTTTTTTTGGAAACCATTCACCCCATTAATTTGGTAATTAATTTTCATAATGGGAAGTAAATATAAAATTTCTTAATTTTCCATAATACAATATGTTTTTTAAATTAATAAAAGTTATGGTAGAACCTTTTTCAATGGTGAAAAAAACTATAATAAATGGATATACAACCTCTGATAAAAGATATATATAATGTGGCTTCATTTTTTCACTTCCACATATTGTAGTTATTTAAATAGATATATGATTTTATCTATTCAGAATTAATTTAAATTATATATATTTTATTTATGAAAATTATCAAAAACTAACAATATTTGGAATAAATTTAAATTATTTTCATAAATTATCCAATAGTGGGTACCTTTATTGCTATGATGTCAAGTGAAGTTCCAAAACATTTTATATATGTGAAAATGATAGGGTATTTATTTTTGTTAACCATTTTTTCTAATTAAAGAATATTTATATATTATATTAATCATATATACTATTCTTTGGAATCTAAACCACTACCTGTTTGAAGGAAAATTAATGAGAATATAAGAGAATATATATTTTCAATGTTTTACCTATTTTTGTGACTATATATCACATGTTTACAGGTTTACAATGGATGGTAACTAGACTAGGTGGACACAAGGCCTCAAGCATGCCTCTCCGTATGCTAAAGGCTTCCAAAAAATGACATGGTCATATGAGGTTCCCATATGTAGATTATTCTCTCATAACCAGAGTGTGAAACATATATGTAAATAAGGTTTGTATATTCTAGTAATGAAAAAAATAGATAAATCATGGAAATAAATAAGTAGTAGATATATATATATAACCTATGAAATAACAAAATTCATTGTACACCAAACAATGAGTTATATATGTCTAACAGTCTTATGTACAAGTCCAAAATATTTAAAATAAAAAACTTGAAAAAACATATAACCACTCGATGAGTTATAAGTAATAGCCATATCCCCTTCCACTTTTTCTATTCCATTAGGAATCAAGAAACTACTATTGGATGTTTTCCGTTATCCAGGACAACATCAATGAAGTCTACTTGGGTACCAACCAGCAGCCTATGCAAGCTGTGAGTAAGACTTAGTTGTCACCCAAAAATGGTTTTATAAGAATATCTAGTTTGAGAAATTGCATTTAATTATTATATATTCTGGAAAGTATTAAATAAATTCATGTAAATAAAAAATAATAATTTCCTTGATCCTCATGATTCATGATGGAACATAGGTCTAAAATACCAGCTTCATTCAGTGTCACATCACTACTAAAAATATGGATTTTATCAATGCTAAAAATGGACTTTAACAGTGCTAGAAATAGTGTTATTAATGTCGGCGAAGATAAAGGGGGATCCCCTTTATCAGCGCTCCAAAAAAGTGCTGATAAAAGGGTAATTTTTCAACGCTTTATTGTTAGCACTGATAAAAGTCCCCTTTTATCAGCACTTTTTTAGCGCGGATAAAAATTAATAAAAAATAAAAAATACAGAAATACAGCCAATCTGGGGGGGGCTTTTTTACAGCTCTTGAGCCCCCCTTTTCAGCGCTTTCTCGCACCTCCAGTGCCCGCCCGCACCGCCTACACACTTTATCAGCGCTAGCCCTCTAAATCACCATTGTGCGTGCGCCCCTGCCTCTACCAGGATTTGATCTTGAGACCTCCCCCCTGCGCACCTAAATCCTTTGCCACTCCCCTATATTGATTTTTTCTCTTATTCATGATATATCTATTATATATATATATATATAGTAATATTTATTCGTATAGTATTATATATTTATATTAATATATATAATTATAGTAATATATATATAGTTATATTAATATATATATTTATAGTTACAATAATATATATATATAGTTATATTAATATATATATAGTTACATTAATATATATAGTTATATTAATATATAATAGTTATATAAATATTCATATATTGATATTTTAAATAAAATGGATATTAGTTATTATTTAGATAAAGCTAATATATTTTATATGTACATATGGTTAATTATTTATTTAAAAAATTTAATTTTTATGTGTGAATATATAAAAAATATGTAAATATAGTTATATATTTGATTATAAATAACAGTGAAATATAAAAAACTATAAACTTTCAATTACATAATATCAATATGAATGTAATACCTTGGAATAAATTCAGTCCCCACTAAAAAAAGCCAATAATACCCCCCTTAAACGAGGCTGAAAATCCACAAAATGTTAAACAATCTGGGTACCCCGACTAAAAACTCAGTTTTGGAGTCCTTATGGGCCTCTTTTGGCCCCAAAAATCACTTGACCGAGGTTTCCTCGGTCATTGCGACATAGCGCTCATCGCAGGCTTCGATTTGATATGTGGTAGAGCTCAAACGGACACCCGGATCAAAAGTTATGGTCATTTGAAGTTTGAGTTGCGTTTTGAACATATTTTGGATCATTGTGAATTTTTTTTATTTTAGTAGTATTCAAATTGTTATTAAATTACAATACTCCATAATAATTAGAAATTTACTAATTAAAAATATTTTTTAAAATTTTTTTAAAATCCATTTTCACTAAATATCGTATATATTAAGTATAATAACTGTAAATGTATATTTATGCTTATATAAAATAAATTTAAAAATTATATATTATATTTATATCAATATAACTATATTGATATATTTATATATTAATGTGGTATTTTTAATTAATTTTTTTTGAAGTCGAACCCTTTTTCAGAGCTACTAAATAAAGTGATGATAAAGGGGGGGGGGCTTTATCAGCGCTAAAAAAAGCGCTGATAAAGGGGTACTTTTATCAGCACTTTTTTTAGCGCTGATAAAGGCACGCCCCTTTATCAGCACTTTTTCGTTAGCGCTGATAAAGGGGTGGCACTGGCCTTGCCCATTTTTGTGGTAGTGTATGTCTCTGATCATTTCATAATTAATGTGCCAACCATAGTCACCACACAGAATCTAAGAACTCATCCTAACATCCCCAAGAATCATGTAACTTATGGAATATGGGTTTTCATCCCCGAGTTCCTGGGATCAGGTATCATGTGGAATCCAAAGAGATCATCTAAAAATTCCAAATTGATGTACCATATAGAATAAAATGAGCTCATCCATGTATTCCCACTCATTCAGAATTGTCTATCATACAAAATCCAAAGAGTTTATTTTGACATTATTGCCTATTTAAAATCATATTTCATATATAATCCAAGGATCTCTCTAAAAATTCCCATTTAGTTAGCATAATATATCATATATAATCCATGGATCTCATCCCATAATTTAAACTTAGTTATCATAAATTATCATATGGGATCAAAGTAGATCATCCCAACATCCCACTTATATAAAATCTTTTTTCATCACCTCATTTATTTAGAGGGGTAATCATTTAATTCATTTAAGTATCAGTAGTCCCAATGATAAAGTCAAGAAATTTCCTATTACTTTACACTTCAAATCAAACTCATTTAATATTAAATTAATAGTGACCTAACATTTCACATTTATTAATGTGTCACACAAAAATTTACCTATTTAAATTTTTTACAAAGATTTTTATATTTAAAAATTTTAAAGGGTCCTAAAAAACATCTTATGCGCTCTCATAGTTATAGCCAAGGTACACCCTCAAGTGAATGACACATCTCAAGTGTTTCTTTAATAATAACCAAACATCATGTAATCCATTCTCATCCTAAGTGGTGGATAAGGTTCTAATTTAAAATTCAAACTAGTTGATTAATAGTATTTATTGTGTTCAATAATTAATTTAGGATAAAACTAATTAAAATTTTATTCTAGCTAAAACACATGGTAAAATTGCGAGGCAAAATTCATGTCACGTTCTATAAAATGGTACAACATTACTGGATAGCTCAAAGTCCAAATAACATAGGTTAACAGACTAACACTTGTTAAATATTGGCCTTCGATTCAAGTAGAAATAAGAGAAAATGATATAAAATGAATAAGACCTAAAATTAGGTAATATTATTATTAAATAACAAGAGATTTATAGGTAATTAATGACTTGAACCAGGGAAGGAAATGGAGTAATAATTTTACCTAGAACATTCAATCACCTCAGAACAAAGAAGATATCATTAATAATTGAAGGAGTTCCGAAATGGATGAAGAAGAGGGGATAATGATCACAATGAGTGGATATTGTGTGAATGAATTAGGAGAAATTTGGGAGAGGTTAAAATGTGAATGTTTGTGAAAATTCAAAACCACCCCTTTAAAAAACCTATTCAGGCTCCACCTATCTTCCAATGATGGGATCATAGTGTATCACCCCCATTTTCAGGCACATGACTATTTAATAAGGTATTTTTTTAGTCTATATAATTCTCAGGTTGAGTTTTGGGAGATTCTAAGGGATTTTTGGATATTTTGGAGGCTGTTTTTGAAGGTTCACAGTTTGTGAATGGTTTTTAGAAACCACACACCACCTACATGTAATATTGTAAGGGAGGATAGCAGTCACTAGGCTAGTGCACCATTGTTACATGGTCTATTTAAATGATGTGAGTTCCTAGTAGAAACCATGAAACTTGAAATAGTTGGAAAAATAGGGTTGAAGTATGGTTTTCTTAACCATTTATACTATGTGAGGTGTGGGGATGAGATAGTAGCACCGCATGGTTGCAGCATGGTTTTCTAAACTATATATATTAAACCTGCCAAAAATAGTTGTCCCTCTGAAAATGTCGGATCTAATTTAAATTTAATACTACAACATCGAAATAATGATGTTGATGATCAATTAAAAGAGTGGGGTGAATTGTAAGATTAAAAACATTGGTTTTTAACCTTAAGGAAAACTATGTTTAACAAAGTTAAACAAGGTAAATTCAAAAGACCTTTTAGTTCTTGAAAACATTTCTATGTTTTCGAAATATGGTTCCAGAAATGAATGTTAAGAAAAGTTTACAAGGAAAAGATTCTACCTTAAAGCCTATAGAATCTTACTAATCAGAGTATACAAGTACAAGAAAGTATAAGATAGTTATACTTTTTTATTAATATAAATGCAGCGGAAATAAACTAGAAACAAAACAAGTAACAAGTATGAATTCTTTTAACCCAAATAGTAGGGTATCCAACATCCTTGGATAAAGGTCCCTCGATTTATACTTTCTAGAAAGTCTATCATACCCACACTAGGGTAATCCCTCAATAAGAATATCAGAATCTTTCTTGCTATCCCTGTAATCCCTTGAACTTCAAGGTTTTCGGTATCTCTATCATTTTAACCTAGTAAGTCCTCGAACTTTAAGGTATTTGGAACCTCTGACATCCTATCCCCAGAAGCCCTCAATTGTACACAGCAATAATCGGAGTCACACAAAGCAAGCTAAACAATATGTTCAGTACGCACAAAGCATGAGAGTCTCTATCTCTCTCTAGAAATAACTACAACAACATGCATTCTCTTTATTGGTCAATAGATATTGAGCTCATTCAAAATAGATCCTATTTATAGGAACTTCAGCAATGGTTGGCTCCCTCCTCCAACGATCGTATTTTTCCTTAAATCTCAGAGGGACCTATACACATGTCACTCAAACAACGGTTATTTAGAAATAGATTGTATGACATCATTTCAATACTATAATAAAGTTAAAAAAATATGATTTCTTAACTAATTCCATTTTTCAGAGTCTAATGAAAAATAAAGTTTAGAGTCTATGAAAATGAACACTTGGAGACTGTAAATCATGGATATTCAGATTCTATTTTTCTAGGAATTAAGAATCGTAATTATATAGACTTCGGAGTCCAAATTCCAATAAATTTGGAATCTAAATTCTTAAGAATTCGGAGTCTGAATTTTAAAGAATTAGGATTCTGAATTTTAGATAATTCGGAGTCTGAATTTCGGAGAATTCAGTGTCCGATTTTCTGAGAATTTGGAGTCTGAATTTCAGAGAATTCGGAGTCTGAATTTCAGAGAATTCAGTTTCTGAATTTTAGATAATTCAGAGTCTAAATTTCAGAAAATTCAGAACCTAAATTCGGATCCTAAAAAAAGAATAATCTATATCTTTGTAATTATGTAATTTTGTGGTTTTAGATGTGAAACTGAATTTTACACTTAGAAATAAAATGAGTTAGATTTAGAGAAACTATAACATGGACAATGAATACAAAGGTAATGAGAAAAATTCCTTGGAGAAGGAAAATTTTCCTTATTAAGATATATCTTAGGGGAAATATGATTTTCCTTGAGATAGAGTGTTTGTGATTTTCCAAACATAAAGGAATATAAAATTCATAAGAAAACCTTATTCAATCAACAATATCCCCCTTATTGGAAAGCACAAACATCCTTACAAAAAAGAATATAAGGACTTATAATTTTTATGAACTTTGAAAACAAAAACATACCTCCCATTACTTATGGATCAAATTTAATATGACTAAACCCCCTAAGGTTTTGAAATCCCTAAGGATAGTAATCTTGATTTCACGAATGAGATTTTACATTTTCTTACATATGAGAATATTGATTGATAAGAACTTTCTATTAGATCAACTCATCTTTACTAAGAAAAATATCTTCTTAATTAGAATTATTTTTAACATTCCTTTCTCCCCCATTGTGATTTTCAAAAAGGAATAAAGAGAATGGAAAAAATGGTACCTAAAAATTTAGTACTAAACGACAAAATATATGAATAACCACCAAAATTTCATTAATAATGAAAGGATTTGTACAATGAAGAAAATAAAACAAAAGATCAGAATGGGGTAGAATTATCCTTCTTTTTCCTTCGGTATGAGTTTCTTCACAATGGTTTTCAACTTATTTAGCTCCTTGCGATCCTCTTATACACACTTGATTAGCTGATCCTGATCTTCAATTTTCTTTTCTAAGGATTTTATCTTTTCTTGCTGTGCCTTAAAAATATCCGCCTGAGCCTTTAGGACTTCTTCTTTCTTAAAAATATTTTCTTAAAACTCAATTCCAGGATCCCTTTTTATCTTTCAATTCATTGCCACATAATTGAGCTTCCCATTCAAGTCCATAACTTCTTGCTTCCGAGTTGTCTGTTCAAGAGTCTTCTTTTCCTCAAAACTCTTATAAAGATCATTAATCTTACCATATTCAATGTCAAAAGAATCATTTACACTTTATTGAAATTCATCAAAGACTCTTAGGTCTTCGATAGTCTTTCTTAACGAACTTGTTATCTTCTAACATGATCTTTTATGAGCTTCATATTCAATGAAGGAAGTTTTGAAATATGTTTCAAGGTTTACAAACATATCTATAAGAATGGAAATAGAATCTAATTTCTGATTGTAGGAATTTTGAAGCATTTGGCACCTTGAGTCTATACACATAAATCGAGGAATAATATCAACAAACTTCTTTAAATACTATACCACAAAATCATGTCCAAGAGAGGGCGGTTCCTAATAAGAGAGTTTAGTTGGTAAGGATTATTTTTCTAACCCAATATATTTCATTTTTGATAAACTTACATCAACTTTATTTTCACCATAGATTTCATAGGTGTATCAACCAATAACTTATTTCCCTTATCAATATTCTGAACAATCTCTTCTGCCTTGTGTGATTCATGCTCACTATCAGATAACTGAATGATTTTTTCATCCTCAACAATTTCTTTCCTAGCATCAGACACAAGATCTTCTGGCTGAATAAAATCATGATTTCTACTTTCATCATCTGTTGGCTTATTCACTTCTTCCTGACCCTTGTCTTCATTCCCTGGTGTAGCAGAATTTGTGGATTCGGCTTGAGAAGTTAGGAATGATAATTTTTCTGAAGGACTTTACTTATCATGGTATTTTTCAACTTATTTTTGATATCTTCGGTATCACCACTTCCATATTTTTCTTCTTCTTCCATTTATTCCACTTATTTTTATTTCACTATTCTTTTTCTTGATCTGGTTTCGAAATCACAAACTTCTTTCCCGAAGTCTCTCGAATTGGTTCTAGAAAATAATATTCTGGTAACGAAATTTGCTCAGAGGCATTCTTGGAATCCTTGAGAAGAGATTGAATGATCTCACCTTCATACAATTTCTTTCTTTGATTCTTATTTTTCTCTTTCTTCTCAAGATTCTCATTAGCCTTCATCTTCAAAGCTTTTTCCTCAAAAGAATACAAGCCAAAGTTATGCTCCCCTGCCTTTTTTTCTTATCTTCTCTCTACTTAGCCAATTTTTCATGGGGTCAGTCTTTTGATTCCTTGGTTTTGGAGGTGCTAATGGATTCTCCTTAACTGTAGGAATTTTTTTTCTTTTCCAGCTCCTTTTTCTTTTCCCTTCTTTCCACCCTTCTTGGATGTTTCATGCACTTTCGGTTTCTTTGATAGAGCTTCAACTTCTTCTTTTGACAAATCATAAAATTCTCTTGAATCACCAGAAAAACCAATCTTCATTCTTCTTAGTGTATCATCTCTCAACAACATTACTTTGAAATTCCATGGCTTATAACTACAAGTATGTCTTAAATACTGAAGACAAAGAACTATAATCTCGATAGAATAGCCGAATGCATGATGATTTGGGATTTTAGTGTTCCATTCTTGATATTCTATATTGTATGAAAAAAATACTTCACCAAATTTATCTTCCTGAGATTCACAAAAAAATATAGGGCATAGAAAATCGGTTTTCTTCAGGGTATCCTTGTCACCTTTTCTTCGAATGAGAAAGCCTTGAACTCAAAGCTGATGAATCCAGAAATTTGTGGAAAGTGAAAAATATTTGGAGTCCTCACTTCTTTCAAACCAAGACATTCCATAGCCTTTTCCTTGTCAAAAGATCCTACAACATCAGGTATCTTGTGTGAGTAGAACTCAGCTTCACCCTCACACAGAACCCCTATTATATTAGCATCCATATTGTAAGAAATAGATTAGGTCTTTCCATAACTCTTGAAAAAAATTTATCTCTCCCTCCTTCATTGAAAAAACTAACTATTTTATAGAACTCTACCAACGTCTCTTGATACACTAGATCATGTGCTTCGGTTTTGAAATACAAAGGCTCACCCAAACCATTCAACATAATATTATTAGAAACGATAGAATCATATTTGGAAAAGAATCTTAGATCAACTAACCCCTCTCAGTATATTTTCCATTATGAAATTTTCTTTACTGAAGACATTTCTTTCTGAGGAGAGGCTTGAATAGGCATTTGGTGTTGAGAAATCCTAATGATTTGGAATAAACTTATGTAAAGGAGCATAACTTCAGCACACCATATCTTGAAAAACCAATGTGAGACAACCAACTGGGGGATTTATATAGGAAATTTAGGCAGCACTTAAACTTCCTTACTTGATCCAAAGGATGAAATACTCTTGATCCGATCTAGCGGTTGATATGATAGCCAAAGAAGGATTTTGATAGATTCTAATATTTTGAGGTTTTTTGTGATAAACATTCGGATTTAAGGAAAATTGAATCCAATTTTTTTTCCAAACAAGAGGTTTCTTAAACAGGATAAAAATAACAACATTAAGAAAGATGATTATAAAGATTTAAGAATGAAAAACATAACTTCCAAATTTCTAGGAAGATTATTCATAATGAGGAAAATTATTCTTAAAGAACTTTAGATTTTGAAAAATTGATTACAAAAATTTTGACTACAAAAATTTTTACTACGAAAATTTTGACATTTAACAAACAAAAAATTTACTCCCCTTATGAAAAAGACTTTTTTTGTAAGGAGATAGGTTTTAACAAGAATTCAACTTGGAATATTACCTTACAGTTATCATTCCGAACTTTTGTTTAATGTATTCAAATCTATCAGAGGGTAATGATTTTGTTAAAATGTCAGCAAGTTGATCTTGTGTTCCGATAAATTAAGGAATGATATCTATTTTTATTGTGTGATCCCTAAGAAAGTGATGCCTAATATCTATGTGGTTGGAATGAGAGTGATTTTCATGGTTTTTACTTAATCCAATGGAACAAGTATTATCACACAATATTTGTGTTTTGGTAAAACTCATACCATAGTCTGTGAGTGTGTGTTGCACACACAATACATGAGCACAAAAACTTCCAGCTACTACATATTCAGATTCAGTGGTGGAAAGTTCTACTGAATTTTTATTTTTGCATGACCCAGAAACTAATGAATCTCCTAAGAAATGACATGTTCTGGATGTACTTTTACAATCTATTCTAAATCCACCAAAGTCATCATTTGAACATATTTTTAATACAGAATCATTTCTAGAAGTATAAAAGAGTCCTAAATCCATGGTTCCGTTTAGGTAGTGAAAAATTCTTTTCACTGCCTTTAAATGAGATTTCTTAGGATTAGATTGATATATTTATAATATTCATACAGAAAACATTATGTCTGGATGACTAGATATCAAGTATAGTAAACTTGCTATCATACCTCTGAATGATGATTAATCCACTAGTTTCCCATCTTCATCAAGATCAAGTGAATTAGAGGTACCAATAGAAGTAATAATTCTCTTAGTGTTGTCAAATACATACTTTTTAATAAGATATTTAATATACTTATGTTTAGATATATAAGTTCCTTATGGTTTTGGAGAAATTTGAAATCCTAGAAAAATGATAAATCACCCATCATACTTGTTTCAAATTCAGATTTTGTGAAATCCGCAAAGAAATCAGTTAACGATTGTTGAGTCGAACAAAATATAATTTCATCAACTTAAATCTGAATAATAAAAACATTTCTCTTATCTTTCTATATAAAATTGGTTAGATCAGCATTCCCCTTAACAAAATTTTTTTGTAACGAAAATCCTATAAATCTATCATACCTGGGTTTATGGGATTGTTTAAGTCCATAGAAATATTTGGTATGTTTGAAAACATGTTCATGATGTTTTTTATCTTCAAAACCAAGAGTTTGTTCAACAAAAACTTCTTCTTGAACATAACAATTAAGGAAAGAACATTTTACATCCATTTGAAATTTTTTGAAATTGATGAATGCTGCAAAGGCATGTAAAATACGAATAGATTCAATAATAGCTATTGTAGCATAGGTTTCGTGATAGTCTATTCCTTCTTGTTGGTTATAGCCTTTTGCAACTAATCTATCCTTATTTCTTACAATGATTCCATTTTCATCACATTTATTTCTGAAGACCCATTTTACTTCAATTACAGAAGTTTCCTTAGGTCTTTCAACTAAGGTCCAGACATTATTCCTTTTGAATTCCTTTAGATCATATTGCATGGATTTAATCCAATAAACATCACCTAAATCTTAATCAGTTCTTTTTAGTTCTAATTGGGAAAGGAATGCTAGATGTTAGTCTTCAATTATTACATAACTTCTAGTCCTTACAGGTTGATTTACATCACCAATGATACTATCACTGGGATGATTCTTAATAAAAAACTGATTTTGGTTTTGTAAAACCTGTTCATCAACATATTGTATGAAATATTCTGGGGTAAATGCTTCAGAAATATTTTCTTGATCATTTTCCTTATCAAAAGGATCTTCTATCAGGGGTTGATAATCAGTTTTTGTAATCACATCTAAAGATGCATATTGAGGTTGCTTAAAAGCAAAGGGATCAATTTCATCAAATTTAACATGTATCGTTTCTTCAACAAAAAAAGTATTTTTATTGAAAAATATATAAGCCTTAGATGCTGTGGAGTAGCCTTAGAAAATTCCTTCATCATATTTGGGTGCAAATTTAAGTAAATTATTTTTAGTATTCAGAAAGAATACTTTGCAACAAAATACTTTGAAGTAGGAATGTCTAGGTTTTTTACTATTCCACAATTTGTAGGGGTTTTATTAAAAAAAGGTCTAATAAAAACTCGATTTATAGTATAAAAAGAAGTACTTAAATGTTTTCCCCAAAAATGATTATCTATTGAATATTCACTCAACATGGTTCTTATTATCTCTTGAATAATTATATTTCATGTTTCAACAACACCATTTTTATGAGGGGATCTTTTTGGTTAAAAGTTATGAGTAATTCATTTTCTACTACAAAAATTTTCAAATTTTTAATTTTGAAATTCCCCTCTCTGATCACTATGAATAGTTATTAATGGAATGTTTTCCTCATTCTTAACTTGGGCTCTAAAAAATTTGAAATAAGAAAAAGATTATCATTTCTTTGCTATAAAATAGACCCATATAAATCTATTGTAATCATCAACTAAGACAAAAAAATAATATTTTCCTCCAATATATCCAGTTTTTGTTGGTCCAAAAAGATCCATACGCAACAAATGTAATGAATTAGTAGTTGAGACTTCACCGATCGATTAAAAACTTTATTATATTGCTTTCCATATTGACAAGGATCACAAAATTTTGAAAAATCAAATCTATGCTATGGTAGATCCTTAACTAGTATTTTCATTGAGAGTTTACATAGTTTTCTAAGGCTGCAATGTCCAAATCTTCTATTCCATAACAAAGAATGATCTTTCATTGCAATATGAAAAGGTAGGTCTTGGATCCTAAGGTCTTCTATGTTTAGTGTGTATACATTCTCTTGCCTATGGGAAGAAAGAATAAACTCTTCCTTGGAATTTTGTACTAAGCACTTATCATTCCTAAAATTCAAAAGGTAACCTTCATCACATAATTGAATTATGATAATGAGGTTGTTCTTAAGAACTTTAAAAAATAAAAAATCTGGAATTAATGTTTTTTCAAGAAGAACTATGTTACCTATACCAATAATTTCTCCCTGAGCATTATCTCTGAAAGTTACTTTTCCTCCTTTGGTCTAGATAATCTTTTCAAAGAAGTTTTTGTTACCAGTCATATACTGGTAACATCCACTATCCATGTACCATGTATTGTTGTAGGTACTTTCATTAGTTTCTTGAAAATAATAATGCTAGACTTTTAGAATCCAAGATTGCTTGGATCTGGAAATTTCAGAAAGCAAAATTTTAGGAATCCACATTTTATTAGAAAAATAATATTTATTAAAACCTAAAGAGTGAGTTTTGTTTAGGTAATTTTTTTTGCCCAATGTCTTCCACATTAACATTTAGTTAAGAAGGGATCACTTTTAGGAAAAAATTAATTATTACTGAAAACTGGTTTAGAATGAGTATAACCAAATCCAAAACTATTCTTTAGAGGTCGAATTTGGGAATACATCCTGTCAAAGTTTTCCTTACCAGAGATAAAGTTTGACCAACACATCGTCAAGGATAATATTTCTGACTTCAGTTTAATAACCACGTTTTTACCCTCAAAAACATTAGTTTAAGAACTAGAGTTAGTCTCTAAAATTATTTTCATAAAAATTACACTTTCAAGATCCTTATAAAGTTTATTCTTCTCATAATTAACTTCCTCATGGTTTTTTGACACATTTTAAAAATAAAAAATTTTCTTATCAAGATATTTAGAATGATCTTATACTTCTTTAGTTAAAATAGAAATTCTAGAATTTTCCATATCAACATCATTTGTGAGTTTAGAATTTTCATTCTCATGAAGTTTAGCAAACCTAGACACATCTTCATAAGTAGGAAAAGTGTTATCTTCTAATGAGAAAGACTCATCATCTAAGGATTCATAATATTTTTCATTAGTATAATTTTCACACAAGGAAACATTTTTGATAGATTCAGCCTTGTGTACCTTGGACATTAGACAATGATTTTCAATGGGTATATTTGTTGGTAGACCAAGAGTATTCTAACCAGAATATTCATACTCTGAGGATTCATCAGAAGAGTCTCCACTACTGGCATTGTAGGTGTCATTAGCTTTCAAAACATTCTTAGCTCGTGCCTTTTAATGCTTCTTTCAATTACTTTCAAAATGATTTTCTATTCTATCCTTTTTCTTATGCATAGGAAAATCTCACCTTATATGCCCTTCTCTTTTTCATTCATTACAAGTGATTTATGAATGTTTCTTATATTTCCTCTCTTTCTTCTTAAATCTATATTGAAAGTCTTTCTTCCCAACAATCTTGTTCATCCTTTGAGAATTATTAGCTAGTTCATTCTTAGAATTTTCACTTTCACTATATTCAGATAGAACAATGACTTTATTATACATGGATCCTATAACCCTTTTAGGAGTCTTGGACTTAGTAGTAGTAAATGCTATAGATCTATTTCCATTTTTTCTTCTTATTCATATCAAAATCTCTTTTCATTCTTGTCTCATTTAGAAGAAGAGTTCCAAAAATCTCATCAATAGTAATTTGAGATAATTTCCTATTCTCATCAATATCTATTCTCTTAGATTCCCACTCATTAGCAATGATATCTATAATCTTTTCCACAAGAGCTTCATCATCAAGACCTTTCTCATGCATCGATTGAAAACTATTAACAATAGTCATAAACATTTGTTGCACCTTGCATTATGGTTCTCCATAAGGAAATAGAAATCCATGATATTCTGCTCTTAGCATAGCTCTTCTATTTTCTATAACTTTGGATGTACCAAAATTAGTAACATCTAATTTCTTCCAGATACAATTTGCAGCTTCACATGATGAAATCTGATTATATATATTCCTGGTCATGGAACACAACAAAGTATTGCGTACCTTATAATTTTGTTGATATTCTATCTTTTCTTGACTAGTAAATGTTTTGACTTCCTTATCAGGAATCATGTAATCTCCAGTAAGCATAACTAATTTTTCCACTCTAGTATTTATATCTAAAGTCTTCATACGATCTCTCCAATATTCAAAATCATTCCCATCAAATATACGTAGTCTGGTAGGATTTAAGTGTTCAATCAAACCAATATTTATTCCTACCATCTAAATGATAATACCATTCCACAAAACTTAGTTAATAGTAAAAGTTTTTAAACAAAGATAAAAATCCCTAAGAAAGGGAAAAAAGTTGTGAACAATGAAAACTTGGGCAGGAAAACTTATATGTGAATATAAGTATTTCTGAGACCTCCTCGGATACCAATTGTTGGTTCAAAATAATGATGTAGATGGTCAACTACAATAGGGGTGAATTGTATGTTTAAAAACTTTTGTTTTTAACCTTAAGGAAAACTATTTTTACCAAAGTTAAACAATGTAAATTCACAAGACCTCTTAGTTCTACAAACATTTCTAGGTTCCAGAAATATGGTTCCGAAAATGAAACTTAAGAAAAGTTTGCATACAAAAAATTCTACCTTAAAAGCGTATAGAATCATACTAATCAGAGTATAAAAGTAAAATAATGTATAACATAGTTGTACTTTCCTTATTAATCAAAATGCAGTGGAAATAATTTTTAAACAAAACAAGTAACAAGTATAAAATATTTTAACCCAAAGAGTAGGGTATTCAACAACCTTGGATAAAGGTCCCTTGATTTATACTTTCAAGAATATCTATCTTACCCACACCAGGGTAAGCCCTCAATAGGAATATTGGAATCTATCTTTCTATCCCTGCAAGCCATCAAACATCAACATAGTCGGAACCTCTGTCTTCCTAACCAAGGGAGTCCTAGAACTTTAAGGTAGTCAACACCCATGTATTCCAATCCACAGAAGCCCTCAATTGTACATAGAAACAATCAGAGTCGCACGAAGAAAGCTGAACAAGATGTTCAATTGGCACAAAGCATAAGAGTCTATCTCTATAGAAATCACTACAACAACATCTGATATCTATAGTGATCAACAAATATTGATCTCATTTAAAGGATCTCATATTTATGGGCACTTCTCCAATAGTTGGATCCCTCCTCCAATGATCATATTCTTCCTTGAATCTCAGAGGGACATGTTCACGTGTCACTCAATGAATGGTTAGTTAGAAATAGATTGTACGACATCGTTTCAAAAATATAACATAGGTAAGAAAAATATGGTTTCTTAACCAAGTCCATTTTTTGGAGTATAAGGAAAAATAATGTTCGTAGTCTAAGAAAATGAACACTTGGAGACTATAAATCATGGATATTTGGATTCTCTTTTTCAAGGAATTCAGAATAAAAATTGTATAGACTTCATAGTCTGAATTCCAATGAATTTGGAATCTTAATTATACTGAATTCAGGTCTGAATTTTGAGGAACTAGGAGTATGACTTCTGAGGAATTCGGAGTATGAATTCTCAGAATTCGGAGTCTGAATTTCAGAAAATTCGAAGTCCAAATTTCATAGAATTTTGAGTCATTATTTCTGAGAGTTTGAAGTCTAAATTTCAAAGATTTCGGATTCTGATTTTTAGAGAATTTGGAGTTTTAATTTCAAAGAATATAGAGTCTAAATTTCAGAGAATTCGGTGTCTGAATTTCAGATAATTCGGAATCTGAATTTCAAATAATTCAGAACCTGAATTCGGATCACGAAAATAGAATACTCTATATCTATGTATTTATAAAATTTTGAGGTTTTAAATGTGAAACTGAATTTTACACTTAGAAATAAAATGATTTATATTTAGAGAAACTATATGATGAATAATGAAAAAAAGGTAGGGAGAAAATATTCTTGGAGAATGAAAATTTTCCTTATTAAGATAAATCTTAGTAGAATTTGTTTTCCTTGAGATAGTGTATTAGTGATTTTCAATAAATAAAGGAATGGAAAATTCATATGGAAACCTTATGGACTCAACAAATACCAATGAACTCATTAACCCCTTAATCCCTAAAAAACATGAATTCCCTTTTCTCCCTAGTCTTGAGAGGTGATCCACTTTTATCTAGAATAGCTCATTAGTATAATTTTAGTACATTGTAGATTCATATTTTTAGGTAATTCATCATTCTTCATAAATTTTTATAGATATGGTATTCTTCACTCTCTCGGGATCAGATTACTAATCCATGGTCGATATATCCTTGATATTTAATAATAATCTTAATGAGTTATTTTTGAATTAATTTATGTAAATAATATATAATCCGATATATAGATAATTCTAATGTCACTCTTTATCTTTTCCAACTGTAGAGATGTGGGTTGATTTTCTCTCATCTCCATGTGATGTAGAACATAAAAGATTAATTTATTTTAAATTGTTTTCTAGAAATGGTTCTGAATTACTAGTATGATTATTGATGGAAACCACATTTCTGTTACGACTTTGAAATTTGAAAAATTGGATGGATTTCGAGAAAACCCTCTTCGGTTATAAATTTAAAATGATAGTTTTAAAATTATAGAATTCATTTGACAATCAAAATTATTTGGTGACTGGTTTTAAATAAAATTTTGTATTATGTAAAATGGTTTTGGCATGGGTTTGTTAATACATTTTTGGTGTGAGTTCATTCATAGACTTGATGCTTTGGAAGGGGTGTGTTTCATTGGGGCACCTAGTATTGGTCACATATTGAAGACTTGGTGAATCAATGAGAAATCTCTTATGAGTACTAAACATTCACTATGGTATAAATTTCATGTGTGTAAAGAAATGGTTATGGTTATTTTGAATATTTTATAATGGTTTTATGCTTGTAATTATTTTCCATTGAACATGTCTATTATTTTGATATTAACTGTTTTAACTTCCTGTAAAATATTTTATTTAATGGTGCTTACATGTTTTGTCCAACTGGAATCAGTTGTTATGTATTTGGGGAAATCCTACTGATTTTAGACCCACCAATTATTTCACAATATTTTATATTTGTAGATTTCATCTGTTGATAGATAGGTAAAGGTTATGTATCCTAGTTATTTAGTGATGCATCTTTCTATTGTTGGAATTTCTTGTGAAGTTTGACCTTGGAGCTTGGTTGGGTGGTTCATGGGATAATATCTTTTGGGTGTCATGTATATTGGAGTTTGTTTACACAAATCTTTTTTTTTCTTATGCTATGATTTTAGTAAGTGTTTTTTATGTTTCTTTTCTTATGAATAATGTAGAGTATTTCATTTTTTTCATCTAGTTATTTTCTAATTAAAGGGAAAGTTTTACCCTAATGTTCTCAAGGCCCTTGGATATTTTTATCTTTTTGTGTCTTAGGAATTTAACCTAAGGTCTAGTAACACCAAAACATTTTATAAATACAATAAGGATGGGATGGATGTTATAGATGGTTTCAACTTGGTTAGTTGTTCGATCTTTTGGGTAAAATGTCATCAACTTGTTCTATCCTTGAATTGGAACTGTTATCACTTTTTTAGGGTCGGTAACAAGGAGATAACATTTTTGGAACTCTAAATATAGAAAATATAATTTTTTAACTAATTTTTTATGATGAATTTCAAGTTACCTTGTTATTTCAACTGATATGTATTTTAAGACACTTATATGTGGGTTGTAACCTTATCATCATGGTTTTAGATCATAAGAGTTTAATACCATTCATATATTTTAATGATTCTCACTAGGAAAAATTTTTCCTTTCTATGTTTAATGGTTTTTGAAATGGTTATAAAGTGTTGATTGTTGGAAATGATGAAAATGGTTGATTTTAAAAAGCACGGTGTAAGTATTTTAAAAAAATATTTAAATGTTGGAAATAGTTTAATTGTGGAAACAGATTTCTCTAACATGTGTTGATGTGGAAACTTTGAATTTTTATGACTTAATTTTATAATGTGTGAGAGAAAATGGATTTTTTGTTATAGAATATTGAAGTGGCTATGCATCATAGAAATCGATTAGCAGAGAATGCTGAAAATGTGGTTTTAGCTGAGCCATAAGCGAACCAAATGTTCTTGAAAATATTTATCCAGGATTTTCCAGCTATGGATAGCGGTAATCAAAATGATGAACCTTAGAATATGGAACATTATTTTCAATTCCAAAATAATAATCCACCCAAATTTTGGGGGTATTCAGAGCCCGAGAAAGAAGATGTTTGGTTGAATTGGATGAATCAATTCTTCGATTTCCTTAAGACACCATCAGATCTAATAATAATGTAAGAATCATTTATGATAGAGGATTTTTCACTATAAGGTTGGGTGTTAGTTATCCAGGATAATGTTGGCCACTGTCCGACATTGGAGGATTTTTAGGAATTTTTTAACAAAAAAATCTTCCCTCACACCCTTCATGTATCACCATGACTATAGTTACATAGAGTTGGTGAATTATTACATAACATTAGAATGATCACAAGAGATATAGTCTCGAAATACTTATTAGTTTAGTAGAATTGGAAGTACTAGATACACACATAAGTTTTACATTACATCATGAAATGGAAAAAACAATAACAACATTGTGTCCCCGTTGACACTCTCATATCCCTTAGCTTATTCCTGTAGGTTAATCGTAAAATAATTCTTCGCATCCTGGGAAAATTAAAACCTAGAAATGGGTGAGCTCAGAAGCTCAGTAAGGATAACAATATAGCAGAAACTATCATAAATAAGTATAAACATTTAAGGAAATGTATAAGATTAAAACACAAGACTTTTAAAATTAAACTTCAGCCTAATATGGATAAGATAAATCAAATAATTCCATTTACTTATTCACATGAATATTCTACTAGTCGAATAATCACATGTAATATCAATAGCCATTTTCATAATGATGGAATCCATAATGACAAACATCATAACCACGTAGTCAAGGCCTTTTTCGAAGAAAAAATATATAATTTTTCATGGCCTTGTGCCAAGAAAGTATTTTTTTTTTGATGAGAACTATCGATGCATCGAGGATCTATAGCGGTCTCCACCCATCAATTACTAAGTCAAATGCATTCCTCATATGAAAAGGTTGAAACATAACATAATAATTCAAATGAACACTATCATATGAAATGTTAATACATTAACCATAAACCATGAATGGTATATAAATAACACATCCACAGTCAAACAAATCACAAAACCTTCAATATAATATAGAAGATTGTAACATAATAAATGAACTTCAAACAAGTGTAAAATCCATCAAAGGATGTTGACATAGATGATATCAAAACTATTTGAGAGAAATATCTATTTCTATTTTGAAATCATTTCAAAGTCGCATAATTATATAATAAAACATTTATTTTGAAAATATTTTTATAAGCATGTAAGGGAAGCTTTGAAGGTGTTATAATAGTAGAAAATAGCCACGCTCTCCGTATAAGTTAAAAAAATCAATCCTTAATATTGTCGAAAAGGTCGTAAAGGACCTTGTTTGGAAAACGACATAAAGATTACTTTATAAAAATTTTATAAAAAGTAAAACAAGGGTATAATTGAATTTAACCCATATTCTAGGAAATATTAAAAATGTTTTGAAATACATTTTTAAGAAACACAGATGTGGATGATAAAGAGGTACCAATAGATACTCACGTATAAACAACCTCGGATAATGAAGAGATTGTAGAATTAACCCTTACCTTATACTTTTTCTTGGTTTAGGGTTTGTTAAAATCCTATAAAATAGTTAAATCATTTTTATTAAATTATATATGAACTACACACATAAATATGATATTATATATGCCCCTACAATATTTCTTTATTAATATTATTTCAGTAGTATCATTCATTTTGGTGTTAATTATTGTGTTTTAAATTATATGATTTTTTAGGTAAGTCATTTTTGTTATGTATAGGATTTATTTTATTCATATCTAGAATGATACTAATTTATGAAACATTATTTTAATCATAAAATGAAAATTATTCTTGAATGGTTATGATGGGAAATGATTCTCATCGCGTTCATGGAGACGGTAATCCATACATACACACGACCAAAAATATCATTCTATTGATGGTGAAATGGTATGTAATTGGATGGAATATCATATATACAGAATAATTAACATGTTAAATTTATTATTTACATATTTTTTACCCATTATTATACCTGTCCAAGTAATGAAGTGTTTGAATAACAAACTACACCACGACATGGAGACAGTAAGCTGTACGTACGCACTTATGATGACTATGTCATTCATAGGATTGATATAATAATTAGAATGGTTGTAACATATTTATAATAACATAAAATTATGTAGAAGTTACTGGAATTATTATTTTTGAATGGAAACAACAAAGAAAGAGGAAGTGGAAGTAGAAAAGAGCTTTGAAAGAGGTTGTGAAATTATTACCTCTTCTTCGGGTGTTTCATTTTGAGTTGATCAAAAGGGATCCTTAGGTTGGATTAATGATAAAATTATGGCCTATAAGACAAATTGAGGGTATTTGGGAGGTTATTTTTTCATGTTTTGGCTGATCCAAATTGATTTAGAGGTTCTATTTTGAGAGAAGGGGAAGTACTCTTTTATAAGAGAGGTGAGGGTCACATTAAGAAAAGATTGAAATATTATTTTATTATACAATCATATTCGGTTTAAAATGGCTCCAAAATGATTTATTTAGAGGTTAATGTGGGGCTGGGTTGAAAAAATCTCAACCAATAGGTTTTAGATAGGTTTATGTCACCATATTAACCTTATCTTTTAGATTTAACTCTTAGTTAAATAGTTTAACTTTTACCATGTATTCTTGTATTATTATAATAAATGGTTAATAAACATACTATAAAAATAAAAGATAACCCCAAGTAGTTTATTATTGAAATATATAACGTTATATAAGTCTTTTGGCCAAACATCAGATTTTTAGGAATATTATATCATTTAATAATATAGTATTTTATCTAAAAACACATTTATGTCAATTTTTACACTATTTAGTATTTGTATTTTGTGAAAGTCATAACCAATTTATCATTTCGAAAAAAAATTATTTAATAAACCCTAAAATGTCATATTAACCTAGAAAATTATTGGAATACATAAAAAAGCTTCAATTTACAATTATTTTAATATTTATAATATAAATTATTTTAGTCTTTTAATAAAAAGGTAATTAATGCATCATCATTGTGTCAAAAATAATTTTAATTATTTAATGTATAAAAAATATAAATAAAATATTGTTATGTCGTAAATATTTTTAGCTTTTTAATTAATCTTTATATAAGAATTTATCTTATGTATAACCCTATATTACAAATGTTTTTGTTATTAAACTTTGAATTTAACACTTTTAAATCTTCTTCAAATAAAATAATAATAAATCTCCTAATCTAATCCAAGTGGATCAAAAGGATCATATTTTATTCATAAGGTTGATTTTGGTCGAAATACACATATCCAATAGAATTAGAACATGTGTTAGGGTAATAATAAAATCATTTTTTCCTTTAATTAGCCTATTTACTTTTAACCGTGGTAAATAAAATTCAAAAGTTACAATTCACCAAATATTATTTTCGTCTTATTGACCCACATTTTACTTACTGGTGTCAACCATTTCTATTGAATTTTTGAATTTCAATTCACAAAAGTAGTAAAATTAGGTTTTATGAAAATTTTATAACGTTCCTAGGAGGTGGGAAAAAGGCGTTAAAAAAACAATAAAAATTTATACATATAATTTTATTATAAAATGGCTCTAATGAATTACATTGAACTAATATATGTATTTTGTATCTATTTCAACTTAAAATAAAATTAAATTAAATAAATAATTAATTAAATAAAAAGTCGGTTTTCAACAACAACTCAGTGTTTTTCACAATTCATCAAAAATTTAAAGTATTCAAAAAAATACAAAAAAATCACCCTAAGATAATTATGATATTCTGAATCCAAAAAAAATTCCATTTTTAAAAATAAAATTTATAAAATTTTAAATAATTGGTATTACTATTCATAACGGCTAGTTTGATTGGTCGCGGTGTGTTAGAACTTGAAGTTGTGTACATCGTAAGCTATTGTATTATTCAAAGAGAAGTGTACCGAGAAATTTAGGGGTGTTACACTTCAAATGGATAAAATAATAGACTCATTCTATTTAAAACAAGTGAACCTCATCACGATAGTGTATGCAATTAAATTTATGAATTTAGTGTTATTTACACAACAGTTGTCAAATGGGTGTCCTCGATGGAAAAAATTTTTATGTGAGGGTTGAGGATATAAATTAACTAAAATATTTATTTCCTTTGTATTATAGTATATAAAAATATGTCCAACAGATATACTATGGAGGAAAGGAATAACATTGGAAATACGGTTGTAGGGAGTATGTTTATTCTTGTTGGAACAAGTGGGATTTCTAATACTATGAATAAGTTGAAGTGTTATACATACTTCTAGATTAGTGGGGAACCACATAAACAAACCATGGGAGTAGTAAAAATTCTTCCTCAATGGAAAGGTAATCCAATAAGCCTTCATAATGGTTCTTTAAATAATATGAAGTGAGATTGTATAGGAACACCTAAATCATGTCACAATTTCAATTCGATGGTACGTTTTCAATGTTGTTGTCATAGTTCTCTATGTTCTGGTGTTAGGGAGACATCTCATGGTTCCAAAAAAACAAATTATTTTTTAGGATATGTGAAATGGAATAATTCTCATAATTAGAATAATGTGAGATTTGGTGGTTCTAGGAACACCCTAAAACCTCAACCTATGCATTCAAGATATTATAATAATGAGAAAAGTATAGTGAGTAAGATAATTTATGGAGATAAACAGGTGATCATGGATGGAAAATCAGGTCCTTTGATGGTAAGTGGTATGATTCTTTTTAATTCTAAACTTATGTAGGAAATGTTTGATAAAGGTGTCTCCCACTCATTTACTTCTTCTCATGTTGCTAATCGTATTGGTTTTTATTCTAAGATGATGCCTTTTTTGAAACATCAATCTCCTCTTTTTAAAGGAGAGTTCTAAGACATTATATTTAAATAATGTTCTATAACTTTTGATTAAGCTGACTTTCATTGGGATTTATCTATCCTTGATATAGATTATTTTGATATGATGTTATGTATGGAGTATTTGATGTTGTTAAAATCTCACCTCGACTCTTTTTCCCAAATGATCAGTTAAACATCTCTTGATGGTGTCAAGCATCTATTTAGAGAATATGGTGATTAAAAGTAAAAAAAGTAGGACTTTTGGCACCAGTGTTTAGAACCATCTTTTATTAGTTGGTGATGCTTATTTTGGAATCAATGAATGAGATTGGTAATAAATAATTTCTAACTATCATTGACCTTTTACTTTATTTTTTTGGAAAAAATCTCATGGGTTTTCTCCAAAATAGAAGTGGAGTTTACAATTGATCTCACATTGGTGACCAGTGTGATTTCACTTCAACCATATCATATTGAACTAAAAAAACAAAGGGAGCAAAACTTTCTATTACAATTGTTAGAAATTAAAGGTTTCATTCAACCAAGAACATATCTGGGGGAATCACATGTTATTTTTGTAAATATAGTGTATGAAACTATTAGAATTGTTGGTGAGTATCATAGGCTCAAATAACTTATAATAATGAATTTGTATAATCTTCCAAGAATTGATGATTGATTTGATCAATTTAGGGGAAACCAGTGGTTTTCTAAACCTGAATTTTGTCTGGGATATCATTAACTATGAGTGAATTATGAGGATATTCCAAAAAAACCATCATAATGAGATATGGCCATTTTGAATTTTTCAATATTCCTTTTGTTCATATGAATGAACCATCAAACATTATGTTCTTGATGAATTGAATATTTCAAAGGTATTTGTATTCCATTATGGTGGTTCTTGTTGATGATAAACTTATGTTTTCTATGAAACAATCAGATCATGAGAAACACATGGAAATATTGTCTGTTGTCTTGTAGGAGAACCACCTTTATTATAAGTTATCAAATTTTTATTGTTGGATACAATAGGTACATTACCTTATCCATTCCATTTATGAAAATTGATACTATATTTATCTTTGAAATATAGAATTTTTTATCTCTTGGAAACCACAAATGAATGTGTTTGATATACATTGTTTCCATGGATTATCAGGATACTAAATATGTTTTTATTTTATTTTTTATGTTTGGCCTCACTAATGATATCTTTGATGAGAAAAGGTGTTCCTTTCCAATGTAATGATGAATACCAAAATTTATTTCTATAACATAATGTTATACATACAATAGAACCTATCACCATTTTTCTTGATCTTTTAAAGGGCTATATGGTCTTTTGTGATTACAGAAGATCTAGTTTGGGATATTTTATCATGACAAAAGATCATGTTGTTGCTTATAGATTATGGTATTTCTTGTTTAATTAGAATAACTACTCAAAAAACTATTTATATTTGGTTGTTGTATTCCATGAGTTAAATACATGGTGTAAATATATTTTTTGTGATAATTTTAGAGTGTATAATGATCATAAAATATTTATGAAAATATTCCCTCAAAGATATTTGATTCTAAGGAATATATAATGGATAGAGTATCTACAAATTTTTGACTTTGGATTATTGGATACACCATTGAAATGATATTCTATAATTGATTCGTTGAGTATGAAGTCATATGATAATCTGGATAAAGTTGCTTCAGGTCGATGATAGTTTATGTAAGTCATATATGATATGCATCTAGAATATACATATCATGGTAATTTTTCAGTTTTTTTTCTAGTTTCTATCATTACTAATTTGGCAGACCATTTTATATTATCTTAGACATCCGACTCTAAATGTGTGACTATGAGGTCAAAACACAATGGTTGGGAGAACATTATGGTATGTAGGTTGGATGGGAATTAAATGATTTAGTTTAGATATCAGTTGTTTATACATAAGCCTTGTTAGGAATGAATTCTTAGTTCCACCACCATTCGAGATGGGTTCTTCACCCTAGGATCTCGGAAATGTATAAATATTTGAAATCAAAATTTTAGGGTTGGAAATATAATAACTATAGAAAAGTTTGTCTAGAGATGATTCACATGTAGAAAACAAAAGGAATAGAACCAACAGAAAATTGGTATGCTACAATATTTACTGATTCTTGAGTGGAAATGAGAGTAGATAGATACTGATTTTATAATAGGACTACAGAGGACTATTTGGAAACATGATTTCATATTGGAGATTGTGGATCAGCTCATGATGTTGGATCACTTTATCATTATTCATGAAACTAATACAATGTAATAGTTTACCAAAATCAACATTAAATAAATTGTAATGATTTATGACATTCCCTTATCGGTTCTGTCTGACCAATACCCTAGGTTTACATCTCATTTTTTAGGAAGTCCATACAGAAATCCCTTGGAACCGAGTTGACTATGATTATAGTTTATCATCCAAAAATTTATGAAAAATCCAAAAGGAATATCCTAATGTTTGAGAATATTTAAAAGGACAGTAGAAGGGATTTTTGTGGCTTGGGGGAGGATAAAATATTTTTAGTGGAGTTCTCATTCAATATTATTTATTAGAAAAAGATACATATGGCTCTTTTTGACTAATTATATGGTTACCCTTATTGTTTCCATAATTTTTGGATAGAAACATGTTAGACTTCACTAATTGGGGCCAACCATGTGGAATAGGTAATAGAGATGATTCAATTGATTAGAAAGATGATAGAGTTGGCTTAGAGTCTTCAAAAATAATTTTTGGACCATCAACTATTATCATTTTAGACATGAGATTTGGATTTCATTAGAGTCTCTCTAATATTTGAGACTCATAATTTTGGTAAACATGGCAACATTTCTCTTCAGTAGATATTACAATTAGAGAAACTAAAAAGAGTTAATGAGGTGGAATGTCAGTCGGATTTTCCTCCAAGGTTCATTTTAGTGAATAATCTATTTCATGTATCTAAATTGAAGAAGTATCTAATAGATCTTTACCATGTGATTCTATGGGTGAACTATATATGGTTGATACATTGATTCTTATGCTAGTATAGACTGTAGATAGGAAATAGAAGATCTTGAGTTGGAAAAGTATCATCCTAGTGTTATTTTTATTGAAACATGGTCGGATTAAGGATGAAATGTGGGAGTGTGAGAATGAAATTTTAGAGAAATTACTTGAACTATTACATGAAAATAAATGATTTATACTTTTCTGGTATAGAAAGACCAATGGTGGGGAGAATGTAGCACCACAATTTTTAGGTACATGGCCCATTATTCATGTATTTTGATTCTATATAATTATTGAGTTCAGTTTCAGGTGATTATAATGTATTTTGAAATGTTCAAGAATATTTTTTGTTGGTTAAACTATTTTATTATGGCTATTAAAAACCTTACACCTCCTCTAATAAAACATGTATGTTTGAATAGTGGTCATTGGGCAGACACACAGTTGGTGAAAGGTTTGTTTGAATCGTGTGAGTGTCTGGGAGAAAATGTTCCACTAAAAATATTCTGAAAAACATGGTTGGTGCATATATTTCATAACTATTAAATCTATTAGTGAATGTGGTGTCCAATAGACAGTATCATCATATAGTCATTGCATGGTTTTCTAAATCATGCCACCTAACTGTGCAGTGTAAAATTTTCCGTCTAAAAATTTTATGAATACTTATAATATAATACCATTCCAGTCATTAATCCCCTAATCCCTTAATAACCTGAATTTTATCCTATCTCTAGGCTTGATAAATGATCCTTATTGATTTGAAATTGAATATTTGGAAAATTGAATTGTTTTTTTAGACAAATAGAGACATGAATTGGTCTCCCAATTCATGCTCTAAGGAAATTTATTAAATCAAAAGTATTACAGTACATGCTCGAGGTGCAATGAGCTTACACCAATTCCAACACAAGAAATGAATGCGATACTTGATATTAATTCAAATAAACACAAATCGTACTTCACTTAAAATGAATGAGACGTCATGTCTTCCAGTAAGGAATCACGTCCATCCAAAATATCAGTAAATCATATCAAGCTTCAATTCTTCAAGATCAGCTGATTTCAATTGAAGTTAATATCCATCAGAATCTAGTCCATCTCTCTGGATAGGCATAAAAGTCAAGCTCCCTCGCAACCAAAAGTGGTCAACCAAGTAGTTGCACAGAAGATCCCTGCCAACATGCAAAGAAGAAGATCCAAAAGTGTTGTTTTAATGGTTAGCATATTAGTGAAGAGCAAGACATCAATGGTCATCTTCGAGATTGTGAAAGATCCCAAATAAACACAAAAAAATCTGACATTGTCATGCTTCCTTAAAAAAAGCTAGCACATAGAGAATCCAAAATTCCAGGGAAGATATAGTACATATCTGAAATTCTTCAAAAAGAAGGATTATGAAAGGCCAGCCACCCGCAACTGATTGATCCAATGTCACCAACCAAAAAATAACAGAACAAGGTTGCATCGAGGCATGTAAGTCCAAAGAGTGCAAAGGGAACCAACCCCCAGCACACCCAAGAATACACTCTCATAATGAAAACCATCAAGTTAAATGCTTGATACATCTCATAATGAAGTTACATGAAGAACATAAACCATATAAATAGCATCTAGGAGACCACGAAGGTCAATAATGCAGATCCATAGATCATGATGCATATACTTAAACATAAAATATCAAACCCATGGGATGTATCTGAATCTGAATTTGGGATTCTTCTTGTATTCATCAACCATCCTCGTGTACATCCATTTTATGATTTCAAGGTATGTTTCAGCTGAAATATGACGGTGGAGATATTTTTGAGGTATTACATCCTCTTTATCCTCCATCCAAGAAAAAACTTCATCAATCACATCATCATTATCAGGAATATGTTACACATCTCTATATGCAGGGTCTTATTCTTTATCATACTTCTCCTCTTTATGAATTGGAACCGGTTCTCCCATATGTTTGGGAGTCTCAGCATTTCTCTTAGAAGTGTGAAGTGATCTTGTTATTATTGTTCTTTCCACATTAGAATAGTCCCTACACTTCCTGGTCCTCTTGGGGTTTGGGGTAATGAATCCATCAACATCCACCATCGTCTTTTCCCTTTCCTAGTGCTTGATTTGAGATACTCTTCCTCAATTATATATGATGGGTATTCTTCCTCTTGAAAATAATCATTGGAGGTATCTTCTTTAACCTTGTCCTTTGAATCATGTGAGTCATGCATGTCCTTTTTGTCCACCATGGAAAAGATGGTAGCATTGTTATTATGGACAACCAGAATATCATCCATAGGGATTTTCTATTCCTTGGTCTCAGAGAGTTTACAATCATTATTTCATTTATTTGTTAGCCCTTCACCAGTGGTAGATGTGCTGGCCAGAACATTTTCCTCATCAACACCAAGCTTTTGTTTACCCTTCACAATCCATGTGGCTCTCCTAACTGTAGGACAAAGAATTTTTTGTCCACATACTTTGGATGAATGCCGAAGATTAAAGAAAAGTCAACAATACTCTGGAAGACTCTCATAAAGAACATCTTGAGAGAATCCAAATTCTGCATTTTGTATCCAAATGTGAGAGGGGATAACCTTAGAGACATCGACTTCCACAAAAATTCTTGCAACAGAGGGTCATGAGAGGGTCTTCGTTGTCGTATCCAATTTCATGGGATTTCCAATGTGTTGAGAAATCAGTAAAAGAGCCTGGTGATTGAACAGATGCAACGGTAGCCAAGGAAAACCATTCCAAATAGGCACTATAGGGGATTCGATGTCTGGATAAAAATATGGAGTCCATTTGAGAACATTCCTGGAGGAACTCCCAAAATACCCTGACTTCTTGGCCTAAAATCAATAATAATCATCCTCAAATGAAAAGTGAAACACAATGTTTGATGAGTTGAGAAGGCCAATTTGAAATCCCAAAAAACCTATGGTTTCCAGGGATGATCTTAAAAATTTCAAAGAGGGTCTGTCCGTAAGGAATTTCACAATAGGAATAAAATGTAGATCATCGGCAAGAAGGATTACCTCGGAGGTTGAAAAATAATCGCCAACTGACCGCGATGTAAAAAAATCTTGGGAGCAACCGAAGGTCCAGGAACTGCGACATCCTTTGTTGGGGATATTGTATTCTCAGGAATTCTCCCAGCCGCCACATCCATGAAGGAGCGAGGATTCGAGTTAGTTTTTGCTCCGCTCAAAGCCAGCATGACCGTGGGATCAACAGAAATCGGCCTCTCCATCGTCTTATTGGAAAATTGAAGTGTGTTAGAGATCAATATTCATAAATATGTCATTGTTATTTATCATTTTTCTTAGATCTTCTCTTATTCTAAATCCTGGAATCATAGATCTAATCCATGGTGGATAGATCCTTGTCTTTTAACATGAATCATGATATTTTTTCCTTAATTTATTTATGGTAATAATATATATGCTTCGGTCAATAGAATTGTAGTATCATTCTTCATTTTTACCGACTATAGAGACGTAGTTGGATTTTCTCTCCTCAAAATTCACTTCGAATTTTATGGATTGATTTTTATTAATTTATTTTTTTGAAATGGATGTGAAATAGTTTTATGATTCTTTATTGAAACCCCGTTTTTGTTATGGATTTGGAATTTCACTAAAATGGATGGATTTCAGGAAACCCCTATTTTCTTTATAATTTTGAAATGTTAGTTTTAAAGTTATGGTTTTTTTACTCAAACAAGTTGTTGGTGATTGTTTTTGAAGATGATGTAGTTGTATATGAAATGATTTTGGAATGGGTTTTGGTATATATGGTTGGTATGAGTGAATTAATAGGTTTGAACTTGTGGGGGAACCAATTATGGGTCACCTTGTGATGACTAGGTGGATCGATGGGAGACTACTCAAGAGCATAGAGCTATCACATAAGAATGAATTGTTTTTGAGTATGTGTGTGGATGCATGGTTATGGTTATGAAAAATATTTTATAACTATTTTTTTCTACTAAATTTTTTCTCTAGAAATTTTTTATTGGTTTATATAAATCTTTTATACTTCTTTTAAATAATTTTATATAAAATGTGATTACAAGTTTTCTCCATGTGGCATTATTTGGGAAGTATTTGGGGGAAACCAACTAATTTTAGACTCACCCCCTTACTTTCCACTATTTTATATTTTCATATTTAATCTATTAATAAACAGGAAAAGGAAAGGTATCCCATTTATTTAGTGATGCTTCTTGATACGGTGTATAAAGATGGTGGATTTGGATCTTAAAGAGTAGTTTGGTGTTTCTTAGTATTCTTCCTTCTGGGTGTCTTGTATCATTGAGTCTATTTCCATTTCTCTAGATTTTCTATTTTTTTCTCATATTATCTAATATTAGTAAATGTTTTGGTTTTGGTTTGAGTTTTATTTTGTCCTCATGGATCATGTATAGGATTGGTTATTTATTATTTTTGTCATCTAGTTTCTTTATATTGAAAATTTTCCCCCACTGTTCTTGAGTCCCTTAGCATTTATTCCCAGCCTTTGGTGTCTTAAGGATGTAACCCAACGCCTAGTAGTACCATCACCTCTTCTCAAGACAGTAAGGTGGGGAAGGATGTTACAGTAAGGCTGGTTGGTGAACCGAAGATTCTAGCAAGCCTTCTAAAAGGCAATCGTCCTGTCGATGGGATTGCACTATCCTTTTGTAGTCTCTAATACTACTACCAAGCATCCAAAACACACCTAAGACCCCCAAAAACAGCACTTTTAAGAAAAAATAATGTGTTTTATAAAAAAATAAAATAAAAGGATTCATACATCAATTAAGTGTTAAAGTATTACAATCTACCTACAATAAAGCAGTTCATCCTAGAGCTTCATATAAAAAGTCATATGCCACGTTGGAAAGCAATTGAAACCATTATGATTTCATGTCCACTTCTCACCCCCATGCTTCCTCCTAAACACAACTATGTTCCCATAGAACATTCACTTGAGGAACATACTTTCCATGAAGCATCATCTCATTGTGATAAAAAATATGATTTGGGTTCTCCTCAAAGGATACATCAACGTTGAGGTTCATAACATCATCATCAATCACATGATACAGAGAATTAATGTACCATCAATGATATGAAATATGAAACACATCATGTGTGGAACTAGACTATTGTGTAAGATTCATTCTATATACCACTAGGATTACCCCTCTATAATCTCAAATGTCCCTATAATCCTAGGTGTCATCTTCCTCTACAATCATAAATGGTCATGTCCCAATCTAGGTGTCACTCTTAAGAAATCATGGTCACCTATATCAACCTCAAGAGGATGGTGATGCTAATCCTCATAAGTATTTGTCTTTCTCTATATAGTCTTCATTCATTTCCATATTAACTATACATTCTCCACCATCTCCTACATGAGACTTATTTTAATCATCACCCTATCACTAACTTTTATCATTCATAAGGTTGATGGACTTGGTGTCCCATAAAATTCCTTGTAGTGTTCTATCGTAATAGTCTCATGATACATATTATTATATTAATATAATAATAATTTCAAATTCTTTTCCAATGACCCCATAAATTCAAGGCTTCATGCACTCATATTGTCTTTAAGGATCTGTATGGTCGACTTTAACTACCAATCTATTTGGGGGTGGTAGGTAGTGATCAGAGGCAGTAATATATAACATACACTTGGTATCCCATTCCATAAAGAAGACATAAAATGAGCTTATTTTTCTAATACAATGGTTCAACGAACTCCATATGACATCACAATATCACATATATAAATATTTCGCAAATTATATAATAAAAAGACCTCTTGGATAATAATAAAATGAGTGACTATGGTCAAACAATCCATAACCACCCATATAGAATCATCACCTAGGGGAATCCTTGGAAACCCAATCACAAATCATTTAGTAAAACCATCTCACTTCCTCTTGGGTGTGGTAAATGACTATAGAAGATCAGTGGTTCATTGGTACCCAACCTTCACCTGTAAAAAGGTAGAGCAAATAATAAAAACAACCATTCCTTCCTTCATTATTCTTGGACAGCAATGATATGCTCATTAGTAATGGTAGATATTGGATATCACATGGTACACTTAAGCCTTAAAATCAAGATAATCCCTCATTAAAACTTCTTGTATGTATGTAGAAACCAATATATGATTATGAAAAATAAATATCTCATCCTTATTGTTAAAATTATAGGATGAGGGCTCCCCACCATAAATTTTATCTCTCAGAGATAGGAACTATAGAACAATAATTTTCAACTCTTAATCTAGTTCAGAAAAATAAATACAATAGATAAAAACATAAAAGCTGCTCAGCCCTATTATTCATACACACCCAAATTCATCTCAGTAATCAAATTAGTCAACCACCATTCACTTATATTCTCTAAAAGAACTAAACATGAAAATTACTCCTTAAATAATTAGTAACCATGTTTCCCTTTTCAGGGTTATATTCCACCTCAAAATCATAATATTGTAGTTATTCAACCCACCTTCTAGGATGAAGTTTCAAATCCCATAGTGATAATATATATTTAAATATTTTATGTCCATTTTAATGTACAAACATCCCAGACAATGGATAATATTTCCAGTATCTCATAGAATGAAATATATCTACCATCTCAAGATCATGTGTGGGATAATTCCATTCATGTTTTCTAAACTATTTATTCCCAAAGGTCAAAACACAACCAATTTTCTTTAGAAATTGTCCAATCCAAAAACTCAATGCATTAAAATATGTATTGTAGTCCCTACCTTGATCAGGTAGGTTCAAGATTAGTGATATGGTTATCTATTTCTCTAATTCCTAAACTAGATCCTCACAATGGAAACACCATGTATACTTCACCCCCTTTCTAGTTAGGCCCATCAAGGGAACATCTAGGGGAAATTACTAAATAAATCATTCATAATATTTGGATAATACTAGGAAGCTACATCTATCAACACATTCTTGGGTAATTCCCATAAAATCAAAGATTCTAATTTCATGAGGTCAATAAATAGACCATACTTGGGGATAACATGCACTAGATGATATATTTGGTCCATTCAGTTTTGAATCTTAGAGATCTTGGAATAAATTCAAGAATCCCTTAGCATTCCAAACACAAAATACAAATGTTATCCCTTATAATTCATAATACAACATCTAAATGTTATCCCTTAGCATGCCAAACACAACATCTATAGACTCATTAGGCATGGGGATAAAATTCCCCAAAAAATATACCTCATCCATTCACAAATAAAACCTATAGATCATTATATAAATTCAATTATCCATTAGCATTCCTAACACAACATCCAATTTTTGATAATCTTCATCCCACGGATTAGAGTACACATGGATATCATCAACAAAAATGACCACAAAGAATATAAAAATGGGTGTAACAATCAATTAATTTGGTCTGTAAATATAGTGGGAATGTTATTCAGGTTGAACAAAATAACCATGTTGTAACACCCTACGATTTAACAGTACATCATTTCTTCAAAGTAATTCAATAACTTGTACTACACACAACACCGAGTTCAAGCGCACCACGACTTACCAAACAAGTCGTTCAAAAGCGGTTATGAATAGTATTAACTGAATTTTCAACTTTATATAATCCTTATAATTTTAGAATCCATATAATCCGTTTCTTAGACATAATTTAAGAATAAGTTCATTTTTTTCAGATAAAAGAAGTATTTCTCAAAAAATGCAATTTTACCGCCTTTTAATGGCGAACCCTTTTTAAATCCAGTATTTAAAACTTTTATATATCTAATTTTACAATATAAACTTCTTCTTAATAATCGGGACATAAAAATTTTGTTTCAATAATTTTTGGTATTTTTATGATAACTTTCATATTTGGGTGAATAGTGAAAAATACTATATTTTAACTGAAAACAACATTTTTAATCAAAATAAATTATAGTGTTCAATTATATATTTTAATGTGTTGTAAGTATAATTGTATTATATTTTTATCATTTAATCTAATTTTGGTTATTGGAAGTAATTTCACTTTAAAATTGGAAACAAACAAGTGTCAATCTTTTGATAGTTATTATTTCATAAAAACACGCTTTTTGTTTTGACAGCGGGAATTAATTTCAAATTAATTTCTACCCCTTTTGTGTTTTGAATTTAGAAAAATGGATTCCATATTTAGAATCAGGATGTCCATATTTTTCAAATAGATAACTTTCATTTTAATACATTTTGAATAATTACTTCGGTAATATTTTATTTACCGTAGTTAAAGGGTAAATCCGGTAAATAGGGGTAACAAAATAATATTATAGTAATATAAAATTACCCCACAACGTGTCCTAACACTATTGGATGATTAATTTCTGACCATGGGAATCATTGGGTCGATTTAGGGACCCCATGGAGCCACTTGTAAGTGAAAATAACACTTTATATTAATTAAGTTTAAATGAATACAAAAATGACATAAGCATATATCTTTTAGTAAAACAATTTTTACATGGTATTATATAAGTTATATTTTAGACTATAAATATTAATTATAAATATAAAAATATTTCCTACATAATGGTTTTTTATTTATAATTTTTAGACATTGAATTATTAAAGTTATTTATGGCACAATGATGATGCAGTATTTTCATTATTAATGAAATAATAAAAAATGGTATTATAAATGTTAAAATAAATATAATTTGAAAGTTTTTATTCCATACATGGATTTTATAGGTTAATATGACATGTTATAATTGATCAAAGGATTTTAGTTTACACTAATAATGATTTTTGGACTTTGAAAAAAATCAATTACCAAATAGTGTAAAAATTGACATAAAAGAGTTTTTAAAACAAATATTATATTATTAATTGATATTGTATTTCTAAAAATATAAGGTTCAGAAAAAAGACTTATATAATTATATTTGTATCATTAATGAACCACTTTGGGTTCACTTGGAAGTATATAGTAAGTTTATTAAACATATAATATAAAAATACAAAGAGACATGGTAAATGTCAAACCAATTAACTAAGAGATGAATCTAAAAGATAAGATTAATATAGTGACCCAAATTTTTCAAAAACCTATTGGTTGAGTGTTTTTAGACCCAAAACCACTTTATCCTATAAATAAGTCACTTTGGATCCATTAGAAAGCGAATATGAATTTATTATAAATTACATTTCTAGCTTTTCCTAAGGTTCCCCTCACCCCTCTTATAAAAGGGAACTCCCTCTTCACTTAATTTCACACCTTCAAAGCCATTTGTCTCGGCCAACCCCTGCCCAAATACTTTCTCAACTGTCCTAACTTCATCTTATAGGCCTTCCTTTAGTCATAAATCCAACCTATTAAGCCCTTTTGATCAAATCAAAAGGAAGCACCCAAAGAAGAGATAAATATTTTATCACCTCTTTCGAGTTCCTTTCTTCTTCCACTTCTTCTTTCTTTGTAATTTCCATTATAAAATAATAACTCCAGTATATTCTACATAATGTGATTTTATTATAAATATGGTATAACCATATTCAGTATTATACCCATCCTTTGAATGACATGTCACCATACGTTGGTACGTACGGCTTACCGTCTCCACGTTGTGGTGTAATTGTTATTCAAAATATTATTATTTGGATGGGTTTGATAATGATGTGTAATTGATGTAAATAATAAATATAACATGTTTATGTTTATGTATATATGATATACCATCTAATTATAGATTATTTTAATTTCAAGAGAATGATATTGTCGCTCGTGCGTACGTACGGACTACCTTCTCCACGAACGTGATGAGATTCGTTCCCCATCATATCCATTCAAGACTAATTCTCATTTGATGATTAAAAATAATGTTTAAGGACTTGATCATATACTGTATATGAATAAGATACAACCTATACATAACAAACACAGCTTATGTAACATATAAAAAAGCGAGTTAGTTAACACCTGAAACGACGATAATACTATACTATTTTTAACAAAACAATGTTAAAAATTCATAAATGATATCATATTTATGTATATGATTCTTGTATAATTTAATAAAAATGAGTTAAATATTATACAGGAGGTTAACCTACCCTCGACCAAAGAAAAGTACAAGGTAAGTGTTAATTCATCAATCTCATTATTATCCAAGATTGTTTATGTGTAAGTATTTTCTGGGATATATTTATTATCCATATACATGTTTCTTAAAAGAGTTTTAAAAAGGATTATTTTTAAAGTACTATTTAACTAAAACATAATTTTAAATGTTTTAAATATTCATTCTTCTAAATATTTCTCAGTAATGTCCATGTTTTCAAAATGATTTTAAATATTTATTTATATGGACAAGATTGTTTAAAAATGTTAATTTATTTTAAAAGATTCCAAGTGGTATGGGAAACTTTGATTCAAAAATATATTTTAAATGAATTCCTTTATAAATTTGTGACTTTTAAATGATTTCACAAAAAGATATATTTCTCTCAAAGAGTTTTACAGATCATTTTAAACTATATCAGCATCCTTTACTAGATATTATTCTTGATTAAGGTTGATTTATTATAATACAATATTCCATATTGTTTTGAATGAGTTATGCTATGTTTGACTGTAGATGTGCTATTTTTATTCCATTCATGGATTATGGATAAAGTATTGACATTTCGTATGCTAGTTTTAATATGAATTTTTATGTTATATTTAAAACGTTTCATATGAGGAATGCGTTGGACTTAGTAAGTGATGGGTGGAGCCCGCTATAGCTCCTCGATGAATCGGTAGGCCTAATTAGACAAAATAGTGTCTTGGCACAAGGCCATGACAAAATATTATTTGTAGTCTTGGCACAAGGCCTTGACTATGTGGTTATGATAGTCTATAATTATTCATTCCATCATTATGGAAGTGGCTGTTTGATATTTCATGTGATTATTCAACTAGTAGAATATCAATGTGAGTAAGTAAATGGAATTATTTTGATTTTTATTTTCCATATTATGATGAAGTTTACGTTTAAAAGGCTTTGTTTTAGTATTATACATTGGATTAAGTCTTTATTCTTATTTATGAAAAATTATGCTATATTTTTATCCTTACTGAGAATCTGAGATCACCCCTTTCTGTGTTTCATTTTCCCAGGATGCGAAGAAGTATTTTATGAATGACCTATAGGGATGGTCTATGGGATATGACTATGGTTAATGAAGACAATGTTGTTTTTGTTTTTCATTTTATGATGTAATGTAAGACTTATTTATGTATCTAGTGTTTCCAAGGCTACTAAACTGATCAGTATTTCGGGATTTGATCCCTTGTGATCATGCCAATGTATTAAAATAATGCACTGACTCTGGGTAACTAGGGTTAGGGCATTACAGTTGGTATTAGAGAAAGTTTAGTAATAAATCTTGGAAGCTAGATTTAGGTAAAATATGATTAGATCATGTAGCCCTAATATATACATTGAGGATTAGTATAGAAGAACTTACTAGAATTTTGGTATTTTATAGATTTTGTGAGTATTCTGAGCAATACATCCTTGTCTGGATACGAGCAGGTAGAGGTGGCTCTGGCATAGATGTACCTAGGGGTAAAACCCAAAAACATAACTTTAAGCTAGACTCAAACGGGAACTGGTGCATGAAAATGGGTCTTGATGCACTCTAGGTTACGACACTGCTGGGCATGTTTAGGATAATTCTCATTTTCTTTACAAACCATTATGAAGGGTTTATGAGTATATACTTCCTTATGGAAAACAATTTTCTGATTATGGATTATATCCATAAACTGTCTAATTTATGTTAATTGTTTTACAAGTTGGGATTAGGTATTTCGATTCATAAACTAATCTAGTGTATGCCATTGTTTAGAAATGGCTCCCAGTAGAAGGAATTAGAACTCCAGCCACACGCATGATCCAAAAGTAAGAAGGATTATATCATTCATGGTATTAAGCCAGAATTTAGATGGGAAATAATCTCCCACGTATTATCTTCATATGAATAAATAGTATCATGTGTTGATAAGATAAGTAAAGAATTCTTGGAGTCTTATGGGTTTGAAGGGAAGCCAGAGAAGCAAAGGACGGAAGAGAGAAATATGGATAAAGGGAAGAGGGGAAAGAAGGATTTTCCCATATGTGACAACGGTGGGAAGAAACACCCCGATAATTGCTTGAAGGGAATGGGAGTCTGTTATAAGTGTGGAGAGAAAGGACACCAAGTACGTGACTGCAAGGGTAAGAAAAAGGTTTTAAATGTACAATTATTCATCTGCAAGTAGTTGGGAAACTACACAAACCAATGTCCAAATCATTAGAGTAAGCACCAAATGATTCTATTGGATAATAATAATGTTATGATACTACCAAAGATGAAGAGGAATGATTAGTGTTCTTATTTTGTTATTAATGAATTATGTAATTTCGATGTTGTATCGATGACGTACCAGTTATATGAATTATGGAAATAAATAAGGATTGTACTGTAGGACTATTTCATTGAGGATTAGAGATTATATGGTACTATGAATAGTGACTCAAAAGCAAGTTAAACATTTTTTTTGGAAATTACATGGTTGATGAAATGATAAACCTTAATATGGTCCTAATATTGAGGTACTAATTTTGGAATAATAGATGGTAGATTTGGATAACTTATAATGGATATTCTGAACTACCTTGGCATTGATTAATGGTTTGTTTATTTCATCACACTTGAAGTATTCAAAGTTTTTGGTTATAAGGAATATATCTAGTATTCTATAAGGAATAAGGGAGCATAAATATAATAAATAAGGTTTTATGTTAATTAAGGGTGTTATAGTGTTTTAAAATATTACATGATAAATGTGTTCACAAGTTATTATGTGGAAAAAAGGATCTTCATTGTGTTTAACTTCCTTATAAATTCTTTATTGTGAGTTTGTATAGAAGTAATTTAGATTATTCTAAAGGTTGTATTGGATTAATTTTGACATTGGATTATACTTTTAAGGTAAAATCATTTCTTTAGATTATTTTTTAGATTTTTATAAAAGGAAAACCCAGAGGTTGAGTGACAACCAGTCGAATTCGGCAAGGCCATGAGACTTGAACCCGCAACCGAAGGGTGACAAGGGTGAATCACATGCCACTGGCCTACGTGATGTCCTGGATTGTATAATGTAGTTTTTTTAAAAGGTCTTATTGATGAATTATAAATTAATTTTTTTGAACCCTATACGATTAGGATAAATAGAATATTATAAGTTCTATTGTCTTTTAGAGTGAATGATGAGTTTGTGGTAGAAATTAGTTTAAGGATTTAACTCTACTTGTCATGTATACTTTTTTCTCTCTTATTAAATGAAGAAATTAATCATTAAACCTTAGGGAATGGATCTTAAAACCAAAAATGTGTTATCCTAATACCTTATGTTTTTTTGAACCGATGGTATTTTAAATCATCATAGATTGATGGCTTTGAGGCCCTCAATTTTACACATGTTTAGGATTGATGACCTCAATAATTCTCTATAAATATTTACGTTTTCCCTCTAATTATGTGTCTATAATTTCCACCAATGTTCTCCTATCTGAAACCCTAATTTGGTGGTGGCTTTTTTATTTCCCTTTCCCTCTTATTAAGACTAAATTTTATTAACCCTATTCGCATTGTGGGATTTCCCCAAAGGTATTTTCTATTTTAAACCTTTTATTATCGAATAAAAATTTCAAATTGTGAGGATTAAATTTATTGAAGGAGGGGAGAATGCAACACCCCATGATTTCAAAGTATGTTATTTCTTCAAAGTAACTCAATAACTTTCCTTACACACAACACCGAGTTCAAGCGCACCATGAGTTACCAAAGTAGCCGTTCAAAAGCAGTTACGAATAGTATTAACTGAATTTTAAACTTTATATAATCATTATAAATTTAAAATCCATATAATGAGTTTCTTAGACATAATGTAAGAACAAGTTCATTTTTTCAGATAAAAGATGTTTTTTTCAAAAAATGAAATTTTACCACCTGTTAATGGCGAACCCTTTTTAAATCCAGTATTTGAAACTTTTATATATCAAATTTGACAAAATAAACTTATTATTTAGAATAAGGACATAAAAATTTAGTTTCAATAATTTTTGGTATTTTTATGATAACTTTCATATTAGGATGAATAGTGAAAAATACTATATTTTAACTGAAAACAACTTTTTTAATCAAAATAATTTATAGTGTTAAATTATACATTTTAATGGGTTGTAAGTATAATTGGATTATATTTTTACCATTTAATCTAATTTTGGACATTGAAGGTAATTTCACTTTAAAATTGGACATAAACAACTGTCAATACTTTCATAGTTATTATTTCATAAAAACACGCTTTTTGTTTTGACAGCGGGAATTAATTTAAAATTAATTTCTGCCATTGTGGGGTTTTGAATTTAGTAAAATGGATTCTATATTTGGAATCCGGATGTCCAAATTTTTTAAATAGATAACTTTTATTTTTAGACATTTTGTATAATTACTTCGGTAAATATTTTATTTACCGTGGTTAAAGGGTAAATCAGGTAAAAAAGGGTAAGAAAATAATATTATAACAATATAAAATTACACTAAAACGTGTCCTAACCCAATTGGATGATTAATTTCCGACCCTGGTCATTTTTGGGTCTATTTTGGGACCCCATGGTGCCACTTGTAAGTGAAAATGACACTTTATATTAATTAAGTTAAAATGAATACAAAAATGACATAAGCATATATCTTTTAGTAAAACAATTTTTACATGGAATTATATAAGTTATATTTTAGACTATAAATATTGATTAGAAATATTAAAATATTTCCTATATAAACGTATTTTATTTATAATTTTTAGATATTGAAAAATTAATGTTATTTATGACACAATGATGATGCAGCATTTTCATTATTAATGAATGAATCAAATAAATGGTATTATAAATGTTAAAATAAATATAATTTGAAAGTTTTGATGCCATAGACGAATTTTATAGGTTAATATGACATGTTATTATTGATCAAATGAGTTTAGTTAGAACTAATAAAGTTTTAGAACTTTAACAAAAATCAATTAAAAAATAGTGTAAAAATTGACATAAAAGAGTTTTTAAAACAAATATTATATTATTAATTGATATTCTATTCATAAAAATATAAGGTTTTTCCAAAAGACTTACATAATTATAGGTGTTTCATTAATGAACCACTTCGTGTTCTCTTGGAAGTATATAGTAAGTTTATTAAACATATAATACAGAAATACAAAGAGACATGGTAAATGTCAAACTAATTAACTAAGAGATAAATCTAAAAGAGAAGTTTAATATAGTGACCCAAACCTATATAAAACCTATTTGTTGAGTGGTTTTCTACCCATACCCCCATTATCCTTGAAATAAGTCACTTTGGAGCAATTAGAACCCGAATATGAATTTATTATAAATTAATATTTCTATATTTTCCTAAGGTGCCCCTCACCCCACTTATAAAAGGGAACCCCCCCCCCCTTTCTCTTTATTTCACACCTTCAAAGACATTTGGCTCGGCCAAACCTAGGCCAAATACTCTCTGAACTGTCCTACCTTAATCCTAGAGTCCTTACTTTAGTCAGAAAACCAACCTAAGGATCCCTTTTGATCAAATCAAAAAGAAGAACCCGAAGGAGAGGTAAATGTTTTATCACCTCTTTCAAGATCCTTTCTTTTTCCTCTTCTTATTTCTTTGTTATTTACATTCTAAAATAATAACTCCAGTATCTTCTATATACTGTGATGTTATTATAAATATGGTACAACAATAATTAGTATTCTATCTATCCTTTTAATTACATGTCACTATACGTGCGTACGTACGGCTTACCATCTCCACATCGTGGTGTAATTGTTATTCAAAATATAATTATTCAGATGGGTTTGATAATGATGTGTAATTGATGTAAATAATAAATATAACATTATTATGATTCTTTATGTATGATATACCATCCAATTATATATTATTTATTATCAAAATAATTATATTGTCGCTCATGCATACGTACGGACTATCGTCTCCATAAACGCGATGAGATTCATTCCCCATCGTATCCATTAATGACTAATTATAATTTTATGATTTAAAATATTGTTTAAGGACTTGATATCATTATTTATATTAATAAGATACAACCTATCCATAAAAAACATGGCTTATGTAACATATAAAAGAAAGCGAATGAGTTAACACCCGAAATGATGATAATACTAAAATATTATTAACAAAGCAATGTTAAAAGATCATATGTGATATCATATTTGGGTATATAATTCATGTATAATTTAACAACAATGATTTAACTATTATATAAGAGGTTAACCTACCCACGACCAAGGAAAAGTACAAGGTAAGGGTTAATTCCTCAATCTCATTAGTATCCGCGATTGTTTATGTGTAAGTATTTTCTGGGACATATTTATTATCCATATACATGTTTCATAAAAGTGTTATTAAAGGATTGTTTTTAAAGGACTCTTTAACTGAAAAATCATTTGAAATGTTTTAAATATCCATTCTTCTAAATCTTTCTCAGTAATGTTCATGTTTTCAAAATGATTTTAAGGATTTATTTATATGGTCATGACTGTTTTTAAATGTTAATTTCTTTCAAAAGATTAAAAGTGGTATGGGACAATTTGATTCAAAAATATATTTTAAATTAATTACATTATAAATGTGTGACTTTTAAATGATTTCACAAAAAGAGATAGTTCTCTCAAAGAGTTTTAATGATCATTTTCAACTATTTCAACATCCTATATTGGATATTATTCTTGATTAAGGTTGATTTATTATAATACAATCTTCCATATTTTATTGAATGAAATATGCTATGTTTGACTATGGATGTGATATTTTTATACTATTCATGGTTTATGGATAAAGTATTGACATTTCATATGATAGTTTTAATACAAATGTTTATGTTATGTTTAAACCTTTTCATATGAGGAATGCATTGGACTTAGTATGTGAAAGGTGGAGCCTGCTATAGCTTATCGATGCATCGGTAGGTATCATGAGACAAACTACTATCTTGGCACAAGGCCTTGACAAAATCTTATTTGTAGTCTTGGAAAAATGCCTTGACTATGTGATTATGATAGTCTGTCATTATGAATTCCATCATTATGAAAGTGGCTATTTGATATGGCATGTGATTATTCGACTAGTATAATATCCATGTAAGTAAATGGCATTATTTTGATTTATATTTTCCATATTATGATGAAGTTTATATTTAAAAGGCTTTGTTTTAGTCTTATACATTTCCTTAAGTGTTTATGCTTATTTATGAAAATTTCTTCTATATTGTTATCCTTACTGATCATCTGAGCTCACCCCTTTCTATGATTTATTTTTTCGAGGATGCAAAGAAGTATTTTTTGACTACCCTACAGGGATGGTAAATGGGATAGGATTGTGGTTAATGAAGACAATGTTGTTTTTGTTTTTCAGTTTATGATTTAATATAAGAGTTATGTATGTATCTAGTTTTTCCAAGGCTACTAAACTGATCGTTCTTTCAGTATTTGTTCCCTTGTGATCATGCCAATGTATAAAAATAATGCACTGACTCTGGGTAACTGGGGTCGGGGTTTTACACATGTACTTTGATAAACAACATCTACTAATAAAAATAAAAAATGTGTTTCTTATAGTCTCACCCAAGCCTGGTGATAGACTGTACTCAAATAAACATTATAAAACCCCATGACACCTCTTAATAGATAAAATAAGTCATCAATCATAGGAATCTAGTGTCAATTATTAACTATTATTTAATTCATATTCCTATAAATAATTAATAACCACTATGTAACATCTTCCTTTTATGAAAAATTATTGGAGATCCTTAAATATAGGGACTTGTTTGAATGAACCGCTTGGATTTCAAGACCTCTAGCTTAATCTTGTGTTCATACAACTTTGTATTAGCCCTATTATATCATCAAATGGAAATATACTCCGCACCTATCATAAGCTATATCATGAACTTGATACCCCTATTGGGTGTTATCCCTATAAATTCATCTAGTAACACATCCTGGAATAGATCCAATATGGCCGGAAAATCATCCCACTAACTCCCCCATCATCTAATACCATAACAGAAACCTATTCACCCACCTCACCAAAATGTTGGAAATATAGTACATCCCAACCTATATGAAAATCTTATTCACTAACATGTATGTGTTGATGGATATTAGGTCTTAAACCTATTGTTACTATCAATATGAACATGTTACGGAACTAGCTAGTCCATACGTGGATCATGTCAAAGATAGTCATATAAAAAAAGGATATTTAATAGAAATTGATAACCCTAAATATTTAGGAAACACTCTGAATAATGGAGAATCCCTTATGATCCCACTCTGAATAGATTTTCAAAAAACATAACTCTTTAAATTAGTCAATGGATAAGCACAGTCCTTACACAAACTAAGGTGATATAAATGAATGATAAGTAATGGTATCAAATAAAGGAAAATTTAGGGTGAAATCTACCAAGATTATACCTCGGAGTGTAGAAAGCCTAACATCATGATATGTTGGAGTATGCTACATTGTATATAACTAGCATGAACCATGACCCTATGACATTGACATACATTCCTTCTGAGTACAACCCTACCTATATTGAGTCTTCTGACCATATGGTTCGTCACCTCTTCTTCACCTTTGATTTACTAGTGGATCTCTAACTACCTACCCATCACGGCATAAAAAAGATGACCTATGAACCCTAAATTTGTCCAAATCCTCTATCACACAGCACCTAATGAACCATCAAATAAAAACATCACTTCATGAACCATTTTACACATTATTAACACTATACCTTTACTTGGTCATCGTGAAAATTTATATGTCCACAACAACCACATTAAAGACACTAAATTGAACTATTTCTATGGATAATATTCCCACTATTTCCCTTTAATCTTCCATCATATCATCACTTTTTGCTTTTATATGACCCAGTAACATTCCTATGAAATTTTAATTCTCAAATACATTTCCCACACTAAAATCCACTAAGTACTAAGTTCCTATTTTATCATTTCAAATATTATGGTAAGCTAGATGAAATTGACTTGAACATGTATCAGATACCTTAACCAATCCTCAATATGTCTCATCAGATACCATCAGAATGGTTATGTGATGTATGTATGTAATGAGGTTAGTGTACACCATGACTAACATGCTCCCTTATTTAATACACAAAAACACCCCAGCCATGTCAACCCTTAGGGTCTCTAAGAATAAATGATCAACAAATTGGGTCTTAGAGTCTATTGAGTACATACCCATTTTCTAATTAACCAATACAAAAAATGTCCCACTATAGTCTCAATAATCCCAACAACATATTAACTTCAAAAATAACCCCTATTTTGAGGGGTCTTGAGATGGTCAATGATATTCTAAACATATTAGATCTAAAACTACACATACTAGGGAGACTTTCCATCATAAAATTTAGTTGTCATTACATATTAAATTCCTTTATAAATTCTAATATAGGGGTAATATTGTGAGGATAATCCCTCTCCACCTCTTGTACTACACATAAAAATCTCACATAGAGTTTATCATATGCAACTACACCCAGAACCATTAAAGAATATAGACTAGAACCCTTGAGAGGGTGCTCATTTGTACCCTATGAGTGCTCAATTAGGGGCCAACAAGGAGTCATTCAACTAAAATGAAAGAAAAATTTCTGAGTTCACAATATTAGAATTTTTTTCACGTCACAATTAATGAAAAAATTAAGTGGTGTAATGCCTTGTTATTCTATAAAACTGACATCATCAAACATCTATAACCTGGGATATTTCCCTAGTCCCATTTAACCTTAATAGAGATAATTCACAAAAAGTAGAATTCATGTCATTTTATCCCTTTTTTGTTTCATCATTCTTAATTTACATTAATATTTATATAAATTTTATAACCACATGCTATATAGAGAATTGATTTATAAATTTTGATTGGTACCCCATTTTACTATCACCAAAAAAATTATTTGACATATTAAAAGTAGTCAATGTAAAATATTTACATATTTAAATAATATGCTAAATTGAATGGCACAATGAATTTTTATAAAACCCCATATAAATTTATACATTCACTTTAAATAAACGAACCACATACAATTAAAATGAAAATAATTTCAAGATAGAAATATAAATAACATTAATTCTCATATGCCTAAATGATCCATGCACACAAACCTCTTTACATAAAAACCAAAGAGTTATAATCCAATAAATCAATAAAAACACACCCATGTGCAGCAATTAATGTGGAAATAAATCAACTACAAAAGAATAAATCAATAACTATAATTCCAGTTTCATGCGACATTGATTTTCTACAAGACACAAGTTAGCTACTCCTGATTACGAGCTCATTACTAATCCCCAAAACATCTTATTATCCTACTTAATAGAACCCAATAATGAGATAAGAATATAAATATTTGATACCATTTTATACCATCCCAAGCCCAGTTCACTATTTATGGTAACCACACCAGGTGGACAGAAGGACTCAAGTGTGCTTCCCCATACGCTATATGTTGCTGATAAGTGGTGAAATCCCTATGAGGTTTCCATGAGAAGATTACTCATAGGTAACAAAAGTGTAAAACATGAATGTAAAAATGGGAAGTATCAGCTATCTAGACATAAATAAATAAATTAACACAATAATCATGTCATAGATAATCATGTAAACCATGAAATAATATATGCATTATACACCCATCAATTAGTGATATAGTTATAATGGTCAAATGTAAAATTTAAAATTAATAAAAATGAAAAGGTGGGATCTAAAACACCCTAAGGGATTTATGTATCAACTCAAACCCCATACCCAAGACCCATCACAATCCAAATTAAGAATAATCTATATAGTGATTTCCCATATCCAAAACCGCATCTATAAAGTATTTTTGGTTACCAACTAGTGGCCTATGTAGGGTGTGAGTACAACTCATTAGAAAAATACCAAACGTCCCAAAGAGCATCTCAATTTTGATACAATATAGTTCATATTGTTGAATTATATAAAATAAATAAGCAAATAATGTAAATAATAAAAATTAGAAAATACTTGATCCTCAGGCTCTTTGAAGAATCGTAGGGATAAAATTATATCTTCGTCCAGTGTCAGATGTCTCTAAGAATGATAAAAACCGTTCAAACCATATTCACTGCGTGGAATCTAGGGGCTCATCTTAGTATTCCCAAGTATCATGTATCACATGGAATCCAACAACTCATGCCAACATTCCCAATATCAGGTATCATTTTATATATGGGGAGATCATCACAAAATTCCAAACATATGCGCTTTACGGAATCTAAGGATCTCATCATGCCATTCCCTCTAATTAAGAATCTTGTATCATATAGAATCCAAGGATATCATCTCGATATTCCGATTTATTTTTTCATTTTGTTTCATATGGAATCCAAGGATATCATCCCAAAATTAACACTTAGTTAGAATCAAGTATTTTAGGGAATTAAAGGATCTCATCCTAGAATTACCACTTAGATATAATAATGTATCATATAGATTCCAAGGATCTCATCTCAGTCTCCCCACTTATGTATAATCCCTTTTTATCACCTCATTTATTTATAGAGTCAATAAATAAATATGAATTCCATTTAGGTATAATTAGGTACATGAAAAAATTTATGATAATCCCCATTCTATTAAACTTAAAAGACAACTCATTTAACATTGAACTAAGAAGTATCTTAAACACCTCATTTATTAAGAACTCACATGCCAATTTACCCATTAAAAATATTTATAGGGTGTTTTTATATTTAATTCTGTTAAAGGGTCTTAAAAATCATCCTATAATCCCTCAACATTATATCCATGCACCACTCTCAAGTCTATGACACATATCAAGAATAACTATAACAATAACCAAACATAATGTAACCCATGACCATTCTAGGTTGTGGCCAAGATTCTAATTTAAAATCAAAAATAGTTGATTCATTGTTTTTAGAGGATTTGATATTTAATTTGGGGAACAATATATTATAATTTCATTTATATGATAAAATCATGGTGAATAGGTGCACCAAAAAACATGTAAAATAATATAAAATGGAGAAATTATATGGGATAGCTCAAAGAAAACCAAAATACTATTAGTAAACATCCACCTTTCAAATATATACCTTCGTTTCAAGATTAAATGAGAACAATGATATAGTTTACAAAATTCTAATAAATAGGGAATATTATCCTTAAATGGTAGAGATTGATAGGAAGTGATGAACTTAAATAATAGAAAGAAAATGAGTTGTAACCATACCTAAACCCTTCAATTTCCTCAGAAAGGAGGAGAAAGTTATAATAATCATAGGTGTTCACCCATTTTTAAAGGATAGAAGATGAAGATAATAATGAAGGTCTGTTGTGAAAATGAAGGGGTGTAAATTTAGGTGTGATTAATGGATTTGAATACAGGGTTAAAACAGAAAACTGCCACCTTAAAACCCCTACCAAGGACCTATTGGTGGGCTGAAATTAGGATCACTAGACGGATAGAGCGCCTAGAAATCTAACAGTCCTACTTAAAGGCTTCCATCTAACTAGTTGATGTGTACCGTCTAGCAGATGAGCCCATACTGGCTATCCAATGGGACTTTGGTAGCATGTTATAGCCTTGGGGCTATCTATTGAGCCTCCCAAACACACCTAAGACCCCCTAAATCTACTCTAACACCAGTTTAAAGGAAAAAAATGTTTTTTTTAAAAAATAAAGGGGTTTGTACCTTGATGAAGGGTAGGAATCTTATAGACAACATATTTTCTATAACTTTTATCATTCTGGATACGTAAAATTTCATAATATCATAAATTCAATTAAAATATATTGGAATGTATCATCCTTGAACCATGATAAATAGTACCACAATTTTTTATTAGATTCCCATTTATTTACAAAATGAAAAAACATCATGAATAAAATGGAAAATTCCATAGCTCCTTGAGATGTTTTTTTATAAACAAGGTGATCTTATTTGAGTGTATTAAAATTCGTGGTGAACTTCTAATAATTATGACATCCCTGAAAAAAGTATCTATTTGAATAGTATATTTAGAATCTAAATATCTATAGTTTATTTTTTTATCAAATCAAAGTCTCTATTAATTTCACCACACATAATAAAATCTATTATCATAATACTCTAAATCACAACTCATGAAAACTATTTAATTAAAAAATATTGAAATTCCCTCCAAAATATTATATGTGTAAATTTATGAAAATTTTTAATTAAAATACAACCGTAATAAAAGGGGATGAAAATTTACAACTTATGATTTTATATCATAAACTATAAATTTTATTATTCAACATGATATAGTGTATTTGATGAAACCTCATAAAATAGAGCTTCATAATCATAATTTCAAAAAATATATATATATATTTAAACATATATAAATTTATTTATATATTATCAAAATAAATATAATTACATATGGAATCATATATGACACCGAGACCTCTCCCAGGTGTAAAAGAAAGAAACCATATAATAAAATCTTGATCTTTCACTAATGTTTTTGCTGGGAGATCTTGAAAACTTTTTTATCCTAGAGTGGATCCTCTCATGGATAATGTTTCATGCATTGAGAAAAAACACTATCATCATGGAGGACATATGATGATATAATTGTCAAAATAAGATGTAAAACCTCACTCCTTGGTTTTAAGTTTTTTCATTATTGGGAAATTCATCAACCATAGAGCATCACTGGGTTTATTAAATAATTCCCTAGAAGTAATTAGATTTTTGGGTTTCCATATAAGTTTACTAAATTATTCCTATTTCATTTTACACCTCTTATAAAGAAGAGTATTATTGATTTTGGGAGAGATGTTTGTGGTCTTTTAGGGGTTGTTATATTATTATTTTGAAATAGACCCCAGACTTTGATCCTCACACTGATTTCCCTATTGCTCTAGTCTAGATAGGCTTCCATTTAATCATGTTACAATTGTTCAAACAAGTTTACCTATTTCCAATTAAAATCCTAATCAATAATGCTCTAATGTTATCCTCTAAAATGAGGATCCTACCAAGACCCTCAGTTTCTCGGGTTTGTGCTGAGGTAGGTGTTTCACAAGTTCTTGCTTCCCATATTTGAATCCAAAATTAAAATTCTCAATTCAATCAGGAAGTGATCTATGAAAATATTCCAACTTATTAAAGTGATTCCCTTAATCTTGGAAACTCCTCAAAAGACCGTTTCATTATGTAATTTCAACGGTTGAATAAAAATGGTAGGGGTTTAAAAAGGAAAAAATATATCCATAAGAGTTCCATAACTCTTATGCTCCTAAAACTTATAGGGAACAGAATACTCTTATAGGGAACAACATTGTTGCTGAGAAGCCTAAGGTGGTTATGACTCGTGATGTGTAAAAAATAACACTATAAAATACATGAGTCATTCACCAAGGTTAAATGATATTTCAGTTTGTATGGATGTTGTTCATAGCGCTCTGGATGCCACCTATGATTTACTCATCTATGTGGGAGATCATGTGGAACCTATTAAATCTCATGAAGTCTCTCAAGAAGAGGAGTAAACAAGTGTCCACTCTTACTATAATGATTTATCACTTACTAATGTTGACCAATCTTTCCAGATTTAAGAATATGTTTTAAAAGTCATGCACTAGGAAAAATAAAAGAATACAATGATTATCCCAGATGGTTATATATCTCCATAACCAAAGAATACTAGTAAACATAGAGATTATTCCATCATAGAATGAATAATTATCACTAAATAATTTTTTACTGCTAGGTAAAAAAATATTGACCCCATAACCAATCTTGCCAATAGATTATGTTTAACTGAGATATTTAATTTTTTATGAGGAATTTGTTCAACTTCTAAAAGGTGTATATAGGATTTAAGTAAAGCTGGGGGAGGAACTACTCTCTTGTATAGAAGAAAAATGATGTATTTTTTCAAAAGTACCAAGATTGTGAAATCACTATGGATACTTATATTCAAACTAGAGTGTGAATGATTTCAAAAATGGAATAAGAATTTAAAATAAATCCAAACTTTATGAACAAGGAAATTCTATGGAGATAACTTGGTTTCTTGACTCTCTTTTCTAATGATGAATATGAAATGACTTATTTATGGACAATAGTTTGGTTTCATGATAAAACTTCATATGTTAGTGTTTATATGCCAATGTATTTATGGGGTTTATATTCTAATGATAGATCTACAATCCCTTTATATATGTGATTTTTCTTCTATGGTGATATATATGATGAAACATCACCTAAATATGAGATTGATGGCATGATAATTTCTCTATATGAGGGTTGAGCTTGGCCAACTTCCATCCAATTCATGGAGGATTGGATATTTTTTTAGTGATTCCAGCACATGGATGATTATAGGCTATCATATTTTTAAGATGATTAAAGTGATTACTTGGTAATTGGTGGAAGATGCATTGCTGATTTTTAAGCAGTTTTTTCTATTATATGATAAATGACTGGGTATTAATTGTTACTGAACATTTTCATGTCCTCTGAAGGATAGTGTTTTGGTTTTTCTAGTCACCGTATTTATCTATTAACTTATTCTATTACTAGTAAAAACTCACCATACCTCATATAATCACCTGAGTTTCATTTTTTGTTAATAAAATTTGGGGAGCATGGGTATTAACTTATGCTTTAATCCTTTTTGTTAGGTATAAAGAAATGTGCCACTGTGGAATCATTTATTCATGAAATTCATTTTTTTACATTTACATGGAAATAAAATATTATATTTTGGTCCTTCTCCCACAATTATAGTATATAAAATAAAAAACACCTCAATATGAAAATGTATAACCATAAAAAATACAATAGATTTATACAAGGGAAAAAAATAAGAAAGGTAAAATGGTCAACACTGACTTGAAATAGAAATAATATCTCCTAGAATAAACACAACATCTCATATCAATCCAATAAAATCCACAAAAAATATCACCATGATCTATTTTCATGACCTATAAATATTCTATTGAACTTGTATATAAAAAAATAAACATCTACCCATCAACACTAGGAACTATACCATGTGATTAGGCAAGGGTGAGTACAGTGATCTAGTACTTTTCCCTTATTTCCTTTGTAACAACCTAACCAAAATGACCCATTAACCCAAAATAGACTATAAAATTCCATTGATGCAATTCCTAATATATTAGGGATAACTTCTAGTCTTAATGGCTTGAGAAAATCATTACGAAAGGATTTATCCTTTTCAAGAAATACTTAGATCCATTACCAAATTCTAATCAATATGTAGCATGTCATGTCCATAAGATATAAATATGAATCTATAAATATAAGAAAATTGAAATATCATATGGGTTTATATAGTCCTTTTATAACAATATAAAATACCAACAGCCTATATCAATTAAATAGAACATAAAATTGTAAAAATATAACAAAAAATACTAAAAAAACTCTAAATATGGAAAAACATATTTGGATATATTCTTGATAGATTATTATTCAAACATGACAACCCTTATCCCTCCACCATGTTAGTGCATAATTGATCCAAGTTTTTATCACTACAAACCTACTAATATTTCAATTAACAATATATAAATATTCTTGTGTCATGAGGAGCACATGAAAATTTTGAGTAAAAGACCCAAAATGTACCACCAAGCGATATAAACCCTCTCAAATATATTTTATTAGGTCTATTCATGTTCATGTATTTATGATATTTATAAAAAAACTATTATGTGAAAAGAAAAAAAATCATAGAATGTAAAATATTTCCTAACATAAATCTTGTAATACCAAAAAAATCCTCTTGTTCCAGTAGAAAAAGATAATTTATAATCAAAATAGTCTCCTCAAATTCCATCTGGAGGTGTGGTGGATAAAACAATTAGTCATCACACCAATATGAAAAATAGGATCCATACAAATTTCAATTCCATACTCATAATCCCTTTAAAAATTCATAGAATTACAAATACAATTCTCAGAGGGAAAATAACAAATAATAATAGGGTTAATGTAGCACTGTTCTCATCCCATCATAAGCTAGTGCATAAAAATACCCATCCAATTATCCACTATAAACCTTCTAATAAGTATCACCAAATACATATTTTAAATGTAAAAACATATTATGTATTCAAATTAAAAAACCATAGCATAACAAATATAGATCATAAAAAATTGGTACATCAAATCAAAAAAAAGTCATGATGTGGAAGGATACATACATGAAAAAGGGTAATATAAAATGATTACATATGAAATAAAATAATATTTAAGTCAATATATTATAATGTAAGACACTATATGTTATTTCCCATAACAAAATTTATCCCTCATTGTAGAAATATAAATATTTTATAATGAAATCATCCCACTTGATAATATATCAAAAATCACAGGATATAATATAAAGTATTGCCTCTATCTATTACATAGAGAAAGACATTTCATACCCAACTCATCAAAAATAATTCCAAAATATGTGCCACCTAACAACCCATAATATTCCATCATTATCATTATTTAGAAATAAGTCCCATATAAAATGTTCCACTTAAATGAAGAATTACCATAGAAATCTTTATTACATAAGGAATCACAATTTAAAAAGTATATTTTAAAGACACTCATTATATCCCAGATAACTACCTTATCACCAAAGTCCTTTACTCTAGCATGCTATTATGGTAACAACACACTCATTAGACATTCGTATTATAATTAATGTAATTATAATATTTAGAATAATATTCAAACTAATATATGTCACAAAAAATAACCAGAATGGACACCACTAGAAAGAAAAAAACAAAAGTGAGAAACAAGTATAGAAAAAAAGAGAAAGTCCTAAATTATTTAAAACCCCAAAATTACAATAATCAAAGATAATTAGTTTTAATTTCTATGACGATTAATAAAGTAGTTCAGCATGAAATAAATGAACTAATTAGATAAAAAATAAAACTAAATAAAAAAACCTTCATCCATCACAACTTTGTTGGGATGAGCTACTCTCCCATCGATCATCCTAATTTACATATTAAGAAAATATTCCAGGGAACACATCCACTCAGTGGTTTTCACTCTGGATACTCCTACCAAAAGGAATAAATATAAACATTTAAAATAATTAAAATTAAATATTTAATTCATTTAATATATTTTTTACCAACACTAATAACCTAAACTGTTCCATCCTATTCTAGAAATCCCATTCCTTATGTTTCCACCTATGTATACTCTTAATTTAATGTTAATTGTTTTTTATTAACTTATAATTTATTTTGGATGTTATTATAAAATATTGGTTTATGGTTTAAACTATAATAGATATTTCTATAAAACATGGTCATAAATGAATCATTCAAATTAAAAAAATTATCACTTCAAGTGAAACTTGTAAACCAAGAAATAATAAACTAGAAATATAGAAAATGGAATTAACATGGACATAATCAAGTAATAATTTATTTTTAATCAAAATAATTCAAGTGAATATTTACATGAGGATAAAAATGATATTATTAATATATACAATTTTATAAATAATTAATAAGTTCATATTGCAAGAATAAAACGAAAAAATATGATTTGTTATATTTATGAAAGAATAAATTCATGTAATAATAAATTGTTAATGTTTTAATTAAATATATCAATCCAATTTTAATGTTAATCAATATTATTATTATAAATTAATTTTTCCCAATTTTTTTTTATGATTTTTAAAACAATCTGTTTGCACATCCTAGACAAACCTCCAATGAAAATTCCTTTAGAAGATGATAATTCCTATATAAATAACCAAGGATAATTCAAAATTCCTCCAAAATAGCTAGAAATATTTTGTAAAATAATAATATATATTTCATATATAATTAAACCTAATTATAATTTTAATACAATTTTAGAAAATCCTTGAAGGTATTATGACACACCAATTAACAAACTACATAAATTTTACAACCTAAATAACCATAAATTTTACCCAAAATATTTGAATTTAAAAAATTTATATAATAATGATTATATTGTGATTAACTGTAATGTTCTACACCCTCCTGGTCCATTACTTTTCTAGTTTTGGTTGTTGGAGTAGATCATAGGATGCTCAATGGATTTAGAAGAAGTTCGGTTGCAAAAATATTGAAGAAGGGGAATTACACATCATGTAATTGAATTACATGATGTGATGTTTCGTTTCATGGATTGTCCTGGGTGGTTCATAGTGTGAAATGTTTTAGGTTATGAGAAATAAACTAAATCCAATGACGACAGGTTTTTCAGCAGAAGCCGGCCATGGGGAATTAAATGGTGTGAAGGGGTATTTCACGTCGTTTAATACCCTATTACAATAACTTTTATATGTTTTTTCCACCGCTCGAGTTATAAAACCCTATGGATGTAGCGAAATTTCCTTAACCCTAGGAAATCCAATGACCCCTCTTTGTAATTTTGAGGATTCCTTTATCAAATACTGATTCCTAGCTTCCCTCCTTCGATCTGTTGCAATCCATCTTCGATCTAAGGTGTGTTATTGCTCCTTTCTTACAGTTTTTTCTAATTTGGTCACTTTCCCATCTATTTTATTCTTAACATGTGTTGGTGGATAATCTTACATGGATATAAATGGGATTATCATTGGACTTTGTAGGCGCGGTGGCTTCTTGACATCCTTGGATGGATGCATATCTAGTGTAAGAGGTGATCAGAGAACTGTTATGTGGCCTGTTTTTGTGCAAGGATCATTGAAATACTTTTTAGGTAGGATTCCCCCTATTTCTCTTCATTTTGAATCATGTGGGAGGGATCAATTTTTTATCATCTATTGATCATGGATGTACGGGGGTAATCTATGACAAGAATTAGTTAAATGAAATTTAAAGGGATAGGGGGATTCGATTTGAATTCCTTTACATTTTAGATAATATGATTGTGATGTTGTGAATCATACGAGCATGGTGCCACACTAAAAATAGTTTTAGTGGGGGGGGGGGCCTTTTTCACACTAAATAGGTTTCATGTTTTTGTTTTCTATTGAAAACATAGATATGGAAATGGGTTAATCACGTAAATCCAACTAATTAATATATTCCCCGTGAATTGGTTTGTGTGATAACACCCATAAATAATGACATGAAATTGGATAAGTTTACCATTTTCTAAATCTAAAACAGTTTTGCTTCATGGTCTGTGATGTGAGGAGTGGAATTATTGTGGTTTTCTACATGGGACTGATGTAATGTGAAGTGGATATGTTTTTATGTGTGGGCTTTCTCTGGTTTGTCTCATGAGATGCGTATTGAGGAGGCACTTTGTCCCTGTATCCAATACACGGTTACTCATTTTACATTATCGATGTACATAGATGTTCATTAGAAGGAATATGTGATTCAAGGGATTCACTCTCTAGGAGGTCTACCATGAGAGTGAATCCAACATAGTTCTTCAAGAGGTAGGGTAACCAGTGGCAGGTCTCAAGTGCTAGGAAGTTCGAGGTTTTTATTGGTAGGGAGTCGACCTCAGAAGATTATTTTCCGAACATCTGGGGCTAGTGGTTACCATGATTTTCTTGTGGTATTGGGGATGATGTTTTTCTTCTATAAATATTACGAATATCATTATAACCAGTTTATAGTAGTTTTTCCCCTTTTCGTGGTGGTGTTGGATTGGTTTCTCACCATCCTGAGTAGTAGTTTTCAATCAGGTCGTTTCAGCATCAGGGGTAATAGTATTTTGGTACACCAAGGGGATATGGAGCATGTATAGCCCAACCTCAGGATGTTCCTCATTTTTTGGGTCCTGAACCCGAGTGTGGTCATGGAGTAGTTCTTCAGCAAAGAGGAAGCAGATACCGGTGTGGCCAGTTGCATGCAGCGGAGGAAGAAGTTCTAGAAGGTCCATAGATCATGAGACGTATGATCAGTTTGTTTAGTACCATTGTGATTAGTTTGATTCAAGAGATTTATACTCTGTTGTTTCACCATCTCCTGACCATGCTCTAGGGATTTACATAGAGAGGCTTCCCATGCCCCTGTTGTTGATTATTCCAGTCAGAGACAAGACCAACTTGTTTTATGTTTTCTAGGTATGTAGACTAATTATGAAACATCTTTAGTCCCGAGGGGATCTTTTCTTTCTACGGATTCAACCATATGATCTCATTATCTAAATTGATTGTTTAAATTTCGTGTATGACTTTATTAACTATTTATGGAGTAGAGTTGTGTTTTTAGATGTTGATGGAAAGTGTGTGGTTTTTGTTGGAGAGGGGAGTTTTTAGATGGGAATTCAGCATATGGAACCCCTTATCTCCATGTTGGAATAGATTTCAGTAGAATTAGAGGATATTGGGATGGAGGAGGTTCCCATGGTTATTGGGGAGTTCCTGGATGTTTTCCCCAAGGAGGCTGTGATGCTACCCCCTCAACGTGATGTTGAGATTGGGATAGGCTTGAATCCTAGTGAATATTTGATTTCAATGTCCCATTATTGGATAGAACCTTCTGAGTTACATGATTTTAGGATTCATATTTACGATCAAATTTTGAATGGTTTTATCATGGCCAGTGTGTTATCAGTGGGTGATCTGGTGTTGTTCTCTAAGAAGGAAGATGGTAGCCAGAGGCTGTGTCTAGACTACAGGAGGTTGAATCAGGTAACAGTCAAGAACCTCTACCCTCTTCTGAGGATAGATAATTCTTTGACCAGTTGAGGTGGGTTGGTTGGTTTTCTAAGATCAATATGTGGTTTGGAAATCAACATTTAAGGGTGAAATTTGGAGATATCCCAAAGCGTTTTTAGAAGTATGTATGGGAAAATTGAGTTTGTGGTCATTCCATTTTGTATTAAAAAAACACCAGTTGTGTTCATGGGAGTTATGAACTCTCTATTTTTTGAGTTCCCTGATTGGTTCATCATCATTTTCATTGATGATATCTTAATCTACATAAAGTCAGAGTAGGAGAACACATAACATATCAAAACTATCATGAATGTTCATCGATTCCACCAGCTCTATGGAAATTTTTCCAAGTGTATTTTCTAGACCAGATAGATTCATTTCATCGGGTATGTGGTGTCTTGGAAGGGTGTTGTAGTAAACCTATCAATGTTTGAAGAAATTGTTTCTTGGACATCACACAATAATGTAGTAAAACTTCATAGTTTTCTCAGTATTATAGGTTATTATCCGAAGTTTATACCCGATTTCGATCAATTTTCAGCCTTGTTGATGACATATTCCCGGAAGGACCAATTTTTTTGGAGTGGTTAATTTCAATAAACATTCTATCACCTAAAGGGGAAGTTGGTTAGTGTTCCAGTTCTCTAGTTGCCTAATGAAAGGGTGATTTTTAAGGTGTTTTTTATGCATCCGATATAGGTTTAGGATGTGTGATGATTTAGCAGTGAGATGTGATATCTTATGGGTCTAGGAAGTTACATCTTCACGAGTGTAACTATTCCACCCACAATCTAGATCTTGCAGCGGTTTTGTTTGCATTAATATTCTCATGACATTACCTCATTGGGGAGCACATTGTGTTCTTTTCATATCAAAAAAGATTGAGGAATATCTTTTCCTAGTGAGATCTGGACGTTTGGAAGCTATGGTGGATAGAGTTTTTTCAGGACTATGATGTTTAGGTCTTCTACACTTTAGGAAAGGGGAATGTTGTGGCCGATTCCTTGAGAAGGAAGTTGTAAAAAGAGGTTGTTTAGGAATATATGGATTATTAGACATTAATGGTGGAGTTTGGAGATTTTCTGTTGGATGGAGGAGTGGATGGTGGTAGCGGCTATTCGTTTCAAATGACAGGGAAATATTCTCTAATACAGCATGTGGAAGAGTCACAGTGGGGAAACTCTGAGGTAGAAGTGTTTCATGTTCATGTTGGCTATGGTGTTGCTCGGGAGGGATGGTCAGATGATGGTCAAAACTGAATGATGTTTTGTGGGAAGTTTTTCATTCAGGTGTAAATGTGTGAGGGAGTACTTTATGAGTATCATATCTCTCCATTAGTGGTATACCCATGGGTTTCTAATATGTACCATGTCTTGAAGATTCAATTTTGGTGGCTTAGGATGAAGCGGGTAATAATAGAGTTTGTGAAAAAATGCTTGGTCTTCCAGTAGGTAAAGCCAAGAACTGTGTTCCATGTGGTTTGTTTTAGCCCTTGGATGTTATCAAGTGGATGTGGGATGAAATATCAATGGATTTCATAATATGTTTTCCCAGAACTCATGGAGGCGATGTTGATATCTGGGTAGTAGTGGATCTACTAACGAAATCATCTCACTCTATAGTGATCAAGGAGTTGGGAACTGTGGTTGAATTGGAAAAAACGTATGTGGATGAGGTGGTGTGGATACATGGTGTTCGGATATCCATTTTCTTATATAAGGATACACGTTTACCTCACAATTCTGGATGGGATTTTTTCATGTGTTTAGCACCCAGTTATTCCTCAACAATTCTTTCCACCCTCAGACATATGGGAAGACAGATCAAACTATCCCGATATTGGAAAATATGTTGTGATCATGCATCATGGACTTTGGTGGGTCTTGGGTATGACACCTTCCCCTATCAGAGTTCACTTATAATAATTGATATCACTCTTCCATTGTAATGGATCCATTTGAAGCTTTCTACATAAGACTCTGCCATTCACTATTGTGTTGGATAAAAGTTGGGGAGATAATTTCTCATGGTCCTGTGGTAGTGCATAGTGTGAAAGAGAAAGTTTATCTTGTTTGTGGGTGGATGAAATCAGAGTAGCAATGGAAGAAATCTTATATCTATCACAAGAGGAGACCCTTATAGTTAGAGATTGGGGACAATGTGTTCTTGAAGGATTCCCCTTTAAATGGGAAGTAGAGGTCTCACAGAGGGATTAAGCTTTCTATTAGGTTTGTTATACCATTTGAGATGTTGGGGATAGTTGGTGAGGTGGCATACCAGTAGGAATTACCATCGTAGTTAGAGAGAATCCATGACGTCTTCCATATCTCCCATATTCACTGGTACATTCATGATGACTCCCATGTCATTGAATAGGTAGATTAGGATATCGAGGATGACATGATGTTTGTGGAGTGGCCAGTAGAGATCCAGGATCATCAAGATAAGGTGTTGTATGGATGGACCATTTCCTTGTTTCATGTGTTGTGGAGTCATAGTGGATAGGAGGAGAGTACATGGAATCATGAAATGCAGATTCATGCCCAGTACTCAATGTTTTCCTATGTTTTTCTTTGTCCTATTTTGTTTTGAAATGTAATGTTGGGACCTTATTTTATGAAATGAGTTGTTTTTTCCTTGGTTTGAGATGTGTGTGGTGTGCTATGTGATAAATTCATAACATAAAAAGAATCGAGGAAAAAATTCTTAATCAAGATGCATTAACTGTGATGCGATTAAATACATGAGGGAGAGTCGGTGCCACCTAGAGTGAATAATATCTTGATATGGAGGAATAATTACCTGATTCGTGTGTTAAGGACGGTGTTATTCATTGACTTTAGAGGTTGTTAGTTTAGGCTGTGTAGAGGTTGAGACAATTGTGTGGTAGTTATGTGTATTGTGTTTGGGGTTGTTTTGTGTGGCACATTTGGCTCATATAAATTCTAGAGGTATGAAGAGATCCTTGAGAGGTATCTCACGATGTGGTTGTATGGACACCTTTTTATTCTGGTTTTGGTTTTGGATTATCGAGGATGAGAATCATTTTAGATTTATCAGATGTAACGGTTGGTTCCCTTATATTATGTTACATTTCTAGTTTTTGTTGTTGGAGGTGTTCATAGGAGTATTAAAGGAGTTTGGAGAAGTTCAGTTGCAAAAAGTTATAATAATATGGATTACACATCATGTAACTAAATTACACAACATGATGTTTCGTTTCATGGCTTTTTCGGGGTGGTTTTATAACGACCTGACCCCAGTTTCCTAGAGTCGGTTCCTTTATTTTTTACATTGGCATATAAACAAGGAATACACATCCCAAAAGACCAAATAGTTTAGTAGTTTTGGAAATTTAAATACATAAATATGTTTATCATTATAATTTTAAATGTAATAAAACATATAAATTCCAATGGGATCATCCACAACTCTTAGATTACACCTGCAAGTTATTCATAATAAACTTCTCATATCTTGGGAGAAAAATAAAACATAATAAAGGGGTGATCTCAAATGATTAGTAAGACTATGTTATATAGTGGAAAAAATAATAAAATAAACACTAGGTATGGTGAACAACTAAACAAATATTTCTTTAAAATTATACTTGAGTATAATATGGAAGGAATAAAAGGTGAGTAAACAATGCCATATAACTGATCACATGACACATTACCAAGGATATTCTAATTATAAAATAATTACTTGGTTTATCAACTAATAATATCACAATTATGTAATTCATAATTATTGACAACTAAAACATATCATCGATGCCTCGACCAAGATGTATGAAAATACTTGGGTAAGACCCCATCCAAAACCCAATTCTGTTTTTCCACATGAGGCATATCAATAAATCTTGGGGATATACAAGGTCCCATGAATAACATACTAATTCCAATTCATTCATAACATTTCTAATAAATTATATCTTTAAATCATAGTGTCTCATACCACTTTGAAATATTTGAATCATAATCATAGATGAAAGTAATCTAATTAAATCATTGATAAATTCCTGAGATAAATACTCATTTACTTTGAAAAGAATAGTTCTTTTAGAAAAAAAATTATATAAAATCCAAAGAGAATTAATTTATTTTTCATAATAAAATTAGTGAATTTAGAAAATTAATGGTTTTTTAAAACAATTTATAAAGTGCCCTTGAAAATATACAAGGAATCGACAAATTCCCTTTAATCGGGCATATCTTTCGGAAAGATTTTTTTAATGGTCCTTTTAAAACATATAAATCCCCTAAAAGAAGTATTATGGTTGGTACACATATATTTAACATTAACACAGAATTTATGAGGATTGTATAAGAATATATAAGAATTTCATTGAGATAAGTGGTGAATAAGAGTGACCCGAATGAAAATGGAGGTTCGTGTAGAAAACCCTTTCCACTTTGTAATTAATAGAATCATATGACCCAAAATTAATAATCACACAATAATAAAATTAATAACATTAAAATAAATATATTAATGATATGATTCATCAATAGTTAGTATACAAAAACCATACACATGAAATACTGGTTAATAATGAATATCTCAAAAAATGGAAGTGAGATAATGAAACCCTTACCTTATGTCCGAATATGTTCCTCTCTTGAACTTAAGGTCCTATAATATGAATTTAGAATTATTAATACCATAATTTACAACCTATTAGAAATTTATTTGATTAATGATAATTTTATTAAGTTCATTAATGGTTGTTTTTAGGGGTTAAGATATTCAATATCATCTTCTGTTAGTGCTCGTTTCATTAGTTTTCATGATCGGTTCGCTTGTATGGATGTTAATATAAAATGACAATAAAATTATATAATTGATTTTATATTTTATTAATTTTAATTCAAAATTTTAAATTTCAAATATGTCATTAAGTTACTTTGGGTGAGGATGAATCATTAGATAAAATTTTAATGATAAACACTTGGATTAATTTGGTGGTTTTTCGATAACCATATACTTATTTTGTTTTAAAAATTAATACCATGTGTAAAAAATGATTATAGAACATTACATAGAATACAATAAATTTACTGTGATTTATTTCAACCATAATAATGGTTTCATGACCAGAATGGAATATTGTAATAGAAGTTGAAAACCTAACGTCCTTGAATGTGATAAATTTACACATCTTGGATGATGTTTTCATTTCTAGTATAAAATGAGGGAAATGAGACGTCATGATGAATTATTACATTATTATAAAAACATTCCATTACATGTAAGTTACTGGAGTTATCATAACATTTGGAAGAAATGAGGTGTGGAAATAAAAATAAATAAAAGAACTTGATATAAAATAAAAGAAATGAAAAAAGGAATTTACCTCTTGAATTTATCTTTCTTGATAGCCTTTTTAGGGGATCAGATTTGGTATTTTGAAGAGACCGAGGGATGGTGGATGTGTGGAAAAGATTGGGAGGTGATTTAGCAGAATTTAGACAGGGAACAAGTCTTGAGAGGAGTTAAGAGAAGATGGAGTGAGGGTGGTTTTTATAGTGAAGGAGAGGAGGGTTTTCCCATTATCTTATTCATTATTTTATGGTTTTTAAAAGACAACCAATAGTGTTGATTCTTGTGACCAATAATAGTAATAAGTTCATGTGATTTCGAACCAAGTTTGATTACATCATCCTTACATCAACTAGGACTCAATAAATCATGTATTTAGCTGTTATCGTAAATTCCCATATTTTTCTATTCCCAAAAAATTCCAGTATTTTAGAAAAATACCAAAATATTGTCCTAACCATTTTTTATGTGTAGAATTAAAATATGCAAAAAAATTATCAAAAAAATTTCTACATATATCATATTTAATTTTTATTTAAAATCATCATTTACAAGAAAAAATGGAGTTTTTAAAAATAAAACGCATTTTATAATACCCAAAAAATTAACTAAGTTGCTATTAAATTATCCTAAAATCATAGGAAAACAAAATATTTATTAGGAATAAATTTTATGAAAATTAATTTTCTTTTAAATCAATATATTAATTTAAAATTTTAATTAAATATATTTTACTCAAAAATACTAAACTCTTAATTATTAATATCTAAAATACTATATTTCATTTATAAGGTTTCTGAATTTTATTTATACATTCATGGGTGTGGTTACTATTGATAAGTGTCATATTACTATTGATAAGTGTACATTACTATTCATAATGGTAATGTTGCTATTCATATAAATTTATGTTGATCCCATCATACTCTAAATATCTTCTGGAATGCAATAGTGTATGTCAGTTATTTAAATTCAAAACATATGGGCAAAATTATGTTTTCTGACTAGATTGTAATAAAGTGGTGTTTTGTAGAGACTCAGTGATTCATGCATTCAATATTAAATTTATTTATGAATCCCTAGGGTGTTACATTCTCCCCCTAAGAAAATTTCATCCTCAAAATTCCATAATGATACCTCATAAAATATTTGGCCAGTTATTAATTATAAGCTCTTCAGGATCCAATGTTGCTTCTTAGGTTTTATGATTTTCCCAAAATACCATTACTAGTCAGGTCGTCTGACTCCTCAACACCTATTCCTTGTTGTCCATAATTAGGATAGGATCTTCATATTAAGGTTAGTTGGGTTCCAATTCTATACCTTCATAAGTGAGGACATGTGTTGGGTCTAGAATGTACTTTCTCAACAATGAGACATGGAACACATTGGGTAAATTAGATAGGCTAGGCAGAATTTCCAAACGATAATCAATAGCTCTAATTCTTATCAAAACATCAAAATAGAAAATAAATCTCATACTCAATTTTTCGTTCTTCCCAAATATTATTACACCTTTCTAGATAGATTCTTTCAAGAAAATGTGATCTCCCACTTGAAATTTCCAATCCTTCCTTTGATTATTAGCATAGCCCTTTTTTCTTCTCTGAGGTGCTTTGATATGGTTTTGAATACTCTTTTCCTTAATTTTTGTTTCCTCCACAAGATTTGAGCCAACATGCTTCCTTTCACCCACTTCATTACAACATGTTGGTGTACAACATCTCTTTCCATACAATTCTTCATATGGCACCATTTGAATGCTATATTGGATACTATTATTGTAGTAAAACTCCACTAAAGATAAATACTGATTCCACAAACCTTGAAAATCATGTGATCCTAATCTCAACATATATTCTAAATTTGGGATCATCCTTTCTGATTTCCTGTCAGTTTTTGGGTGATAAGTAGAACCCAACAAAGCTCAACATCCAAATATTTTTTGAATAATTTTCCATAATTTTGATGTAAATCAAGGATAATGATTAGACACTATTGAAATATATACTCCATAAAGTATTACAACATCATTAATATTAATCCATAAAAGGTTCTCCATTGGAAAATCTTACCTTATAGTGAGGAAATGTGTATATTCTTTAAGTCAATCAACAATTAACCACATTTCATAATTATTTCATGGAGTTTTGGGTCATCTAGTGACAAAATTCATGGTTGTTTCTTCCCATTTTTATATAGGTATAAGTATGTGTTGCATGAATCCTCTAAGATGGGGTCTTTCTACCATTACTTGTTGGCAGACTAAACATATTGATACATAATCTATAGTTTCCCTCTTCACGTTATCCTACCATTAATGTTACTTCAAATATCTATACATCATAGTTCTACTAGGATGAATAGATAACTTTTAAGTATAGACATTATCCAATATCTACCTTTTTAGCTCAGGTATAGCTGGAACACAAAGCATCTTCCCAAATTTCAGAATTCCAACTTCAAATACGAAGTCTTGCAACTTCCCATCATTCACAGCATTAATTTTCCTATGAATATTCTCTTCATCACGTTGATAATGTTTAATTCATCAAAATAAATATTTTTGGGAAACTAATTGAAAATGTAATGATGTTTTACCTTCCTCAATAATTCCCATGTCCAACCTTACTAGATCCAAGAATACTTGATCACCATCAATTCTCAATTTTGTTTAAAACTCTATGATTTTTCATGCTCAATGCATTAGCTAACTAATTTTACTTTCATGGGTGTTAGTGTATGTAATAATTATAATGCCTAAGTAGTTCGATCCATCATCTTTTCCTCATTTTGATTTTATTATTTGAGAATATATATTTCAAGATCTTATAATCTGTATATATCTCAAATCATTCACCATAAAGATAATGTATCCATAAATTTAGGGAATAGATTAAAAATGATAACTCTTGATCATGAGTAGTATAGTTTTCTTCATGAATTTTTAACTACCTTTATGCATAGGCAATAAATCTATCATTCTACATAAGGACACAACCAAATCCTTTATTTGATGCACCAATATAGATCACAAACCCATCAGTCACCGATGGTAGAGTTAGGATCGTAGAATTCACCAATATCCTATTTAACTCCTCATAACATTACACACATTATTTATTCCAAATGAAAATAACCCCTTTACAAGTAATATTGGGTAACTGGTTGGATAATCAGGAATTGTTCTAAATGAAATGTCGATAGTAACCTACAAAACCAATAAAAATTCATACCTCGGTTATGTTTTTTGGAATAGGTAATTCCTGAATAGCCTTTTTCTTTATAGGATCAACAGATATTCTATCCTTAGAAACAATATGTCCACAAAAAGAAACAAATTAATTCAAAATTCACAGTTTATAATCTTCTTTTAAAATTAATTTCTTCTTAGAGTCTTCAGAATAATGCAAAAGTGGTTTTCATGAAGTTCGTAGAATTTGGAGTATACAAAGATATCATCAATAAATACCACAACAAATTCATTAATATATTCCTTAAAATCATATTTATTATATCCATGAAAAATAGGGTTCATTAGTTATCCTAAAAGGTGTTACTGTAAACTCGTAATGCCCATACTAGGTTCAAAATTCCATTTTTGTAATATCTTCCTTCATCACATGCAACTGATGATATCTAGATCAAAGGTCAATATTTAAAAAATAATTTCCTCTCTTAAGTTGATCAAATAAATCATCAATGTGAGGAATAAGAAACTTTTTCTTTATCGTAATAGCAATGATAACCCTCTATTCAACACACAACCTCATAGATCCATCCTTCTTCATGATGAAAAGAATAGGGTCACCCATGGAGAAATAGTAGGGTGGAAAAATAATTTATTACTCAATTACAATAGTTGTTTCCTCAATTATAGTAACTCCACAATCTCCATTCTATAAGGAGTATTTGATATTTGTCTTGAACCATGAATTAAAGAAATAGATAACTCAACATCCCACTCTAAAGGATGTCTAGGTAAATCATATGGAAACACATCAACATATTATTTCACAATAGGTATATCCACTATATGAACATTCCTTCCCTCACCCATAGATGTTGTGTTCTCTTCCTCCACAATAAAATAATTCAGTAGAGATAATTTTGGTGGATCTATATGAGAATCAGATGGTGAGGTTTCTTCACTAAACAAAATTGATTGTACACCGTTCTAAAAAATTGTAACCTCCTTCTTCTTGCAATAGATTTTGGCATCATAATTTGAATTCTAATTCATACCGATAATTATATCAAATTAAATACTTGTTTTGATGATAATGTAAGTAACTAAATCACATTTATGTGTCATTATGGGGATTGAATGAAACATCTTTGTTACAATGATATTTCCCTTAGGAGTGTTGGATGACACATACAGTATTTAATAAAATTGAAAATGTCTAATTTTCTTGGAAAATTGGAAGGATATAAAAGAATGCGATGATACATAATCAAATAAAGCATTGTCCTTGTTTGAGGAAACTGTTAATGTACTTTCAACCACTTCAGTAGGAACATCACCCTTAGTAGTTGAGACTACATAATCTTGGACTTAATACTTTGGCCTTTTCTAGGGAAAGTTTCTTGTATGCTTAGTACAATAATTTTCATAATGTCCCATATCTTTACAATTTTAGCATTGAGCATGGATAAATTATTTATTTCTCTTAAAATCACAAGATTGTTGGGACTTTCCCAACACTTGTAACAGACTCCTTTTGTTTTTAAGTAGGCTCTAGGGTGATTCCTTCCACAAGTATCACATGTTGGAAAACTCCACTTTTTATTCTACCCTTTATCCATTCTTTAACCCACCTCCCACTTCTTCCCTTTTTCCCTAAAATTCATAATACAAAGAGAATTCATTTTCTATCTTTATAGAAAATGAGATGATATCTTCATATGATTAGAATCTTTGGGAGATTAGTGCCCTTTAGAGAGATGGTTATAAACAATAAAATAATCGATAAATCCTGCTCCTTGGATTATGTATGTAGTCTGTGGAATTCCTTGATAACCTTTTTAGTTAGATTTATATTTTGATAAATTCACATCCTCTTTTTTCTTGAGATTCATAGACTGAGTTTCCATATATTCCCTCTTTTCATGATGTAAGTATTTTTATAACATGATTTTCTTAAAATCCCCCCATTGCATTTCATAGATTTTAACCTCCTGTGTTTTGAATTAAATATCACCACAAATATTCATCCCCTAATATATGATAAACTTCCATGACAACCTTCTCTATTTTGTTAAATCCCAAAGAAAGAAATAAGTTGTCTAAAGAACTTATCCAATGCCCCGCTATGAATGGGGTTGTAGTCATGTTGAATGATAGAGGCTATAGTCGCATAAAGTGGTCTAACATAGCTCCTCCACATTGTAGATCCGAATGCTCTATATGGGTACGGTTATTTTTCATAACCTAAGTACACTATCACGATCTAGTTATAAGTTACTTAGCACTAGTCGCGGCACCGGATTCAATATAATTATCTATCATCGGAGGGAAATCCCTACATGGGATAGGCACATTCATGTGGTTTCCATTCCTTCCACTATGTTCCATTTCTGAATAATGGAATACACTGGATTAGGTTATGAATCTTAATGTATAATCTCATCTTATAAAAATACTTGGAAAAAAATTTAAATCCTATCCATAGCGAATCTCATAATCATAAACATGGTTTATTTGTGGAAAAATTTACATTTAATTCCTTCATAATGTTTTGTAACGAAAATTTTCATTCTTCTAAGCATATCCCCCATGTGTGTCAGACCAGGTGCACATTAAGGCCCATTTTCGTGTACCAGGATACTCTAGGTCATGTCTGAAACTCCTTGTCAGAGTTGTTACTCATAGGTATATTTGTTTTAGAATCATGTCCTCTTTTACTATCCATACAAGGATGTATTTTCTTGAAAGATCCACATAATTTATTCCTTATCGAAATTCAAGGATGTTCTTGTATATTTATTCTCAAAGACTATCCTAGGGTTGTGTTCCCTAATATACCTTTTATAAATCTAGTTTCAAAATTTTCTACTAAACTTTCTCTGATACCAATTGTAAGGACCCAACCCCAGTTTCCTAGATTTAGTGCCTTAATGTGTTACATTGGCCTATAAACAAGGAATACTCATCTCAAAGGACCAAATAGTTTTGTAGGTTTCGAAGTCAAGATACATACATAACATAAAAATTACATCTTGAAATTAAATACATAATATGAATTCCAATAGGATCATCCAAAACACTTAGTTTACCCCTTCAAGTTATTCATAATACACTTCTTCATATACTGGGGAAAAAATAAAACATAAGAAGGGGTGAGCTCAATTTCTCATTAAAGTTATGTTATACTGCTGAAGAAATTATAAACTTAAACACTAGGCATGGTGAACAACTAAGAAAATTACTTTAAAATTATACTTGAGCATAATATGGTAGGAATAAAAAGATGAGTAAGTAGATCCATATAACTGATCACATGAAACTTTACAGTGGATATTATACTAGTCGAATAATCACAGGGATTATCAATTACTAATATCACAATGATGGAATACATAATACCAAACAACTAAAACATATCATTGAGGCTTTAACCAAGACGTATGAAAATACTAGGGTAAGGCCTCAGCCAAAACCCAATTCAGTTTTTTCTCATGAGACCTAATGATGCGTCGAGGGACTATAGTGGGACCCACTCATCACATTCTAAGTCCAATTAATCCATAATATTTCTAATAAAATATATATTTAAATAATTGTGACCAATATAAATTTGAAATATTTGAATCATAATCATAGATGAAAATAATCTAATTAAATCATCGATAAATTATGGAGATAAATACTCTTTTACTTTGAAAAGAATAAATCATTTGGAAATAAGTTTCTATAAAATTAGATGTGAATTAAGGTAGTTTTTCATTATAAAATGAGTGAAAATTGAAAAATAATGGTTGAAAAAAACATATTATAGAGTTCACTTACAAATAGATAATGAATCAAGAAATTCCATTGAATCAGGCTTATATTTCAAGAATAATTTTTGAAAGGTCCTTTTTAAACTTATAAATCCCCATAAAAGAAAGAAGCATTCTGGTTGGTACACATATATTGAAAATTCACATAGAATTTAAGAGTATTACATAATAATATATAATAATTTCATTGACATAAGTATATAATAAGAGTAACCCGAATGAAAATAGAGGTCCAGGTAGAAAACTCATACCACTTTGTAATCAATCGAATCATATGCCCCGAAATTAATAATCATCAAATGATACATTTGATACCATGAATATAAATATATTCATGATAGGGTTCATTAATTGGTAGTATACATACACCATACAAAATAAATAGTTATGAATACTGAATATCTCACAAAAATGGAAGTGAGATAAGGAAACCCTTACCTTATGTTTGAATGTGTTCCTCTCTTGAACTTAAGGTCATATAATATGTAATTAGACTTATAAAAAATTAATTCATAACCTATTAGACATTTATTTGATTTATTATAATTTAATTATGTTCATTTATAGTTGTTTTATGGGTTAATATATTCAATATAATATTTTCTGAGAGCTCGTTTCATTATATTTCATGATTGGTTCACTTGTATGGAAGTTAATGTAAAATGAGAATTGAATTATATATTGGAAGTTATATGTTAATAATTTTCATTCAAAAGGTTAAATTATCATATAAGTTATTTGGTTACTTTGGGTGGGGATGAATAATTAGATAAAATTTTAATGATAAATGCTTGGATTAATTTGGTGGTTTTTTATCACCACGAACTCATTTTGTTTTATAAATTAATACCATGTGTAAAAATGATTATATAACATTACTATAGAGAGCCTATCCATTTAAATATAACATTAATTGATTTTAAGCATAATTATACATTAGAGAAAAATCCAAGGATCGTAAAATCTAGTGTCTTTGAAGAATAGGTACATAAAACTTTAAACAAGGAACTAAATATAACATTTATTTATTTAGTCTTAATAAAGACCTACTAACTTACATTGACCCCTTAATTCTTCATAGGTTACCTTGGGGATCACAGAAATTAAGGGACGATCTAAAATACCAGTAAGGGAAAAAGCATGGTAATAAAGCTTTAGAACATGTTTTAGAAGGCATGTCATAATGATATAAAAATGAAAGGATCATATGAAATCATAACATATAAACATGGGATCATAAAAACATGAATTAATAGTAATGTTTAAGAAACATAATTAATTAATTTAGCATGATTCAAGGCACGTTTCACATAGAGTAGCACAAGTCAAGGTTAACCACCAAGACCGTTGCATATGGTAGCACGAGTCAAGCCTAACCGCCAAGACCATTGCACATAACATCTCATGAGACTAAAATTTAACCAATTAATTAGATATCTATCTAGGAACACCCATATTATCATGTTCTTGAATATTATTTCCACATAAATAATCATACATAATCAATCATACATCGATATAAGGGTACCCATGGAAAGAAATGGCTATCATAATCATGTCATAAAACATAATGAATGGGTGTATCATACCAGTGTCCATAAAAGAAAATAATTAAAACATAAAAGCTAATTCATAAGGTAAAGTAGTCATATGACATGGTAAGTGATCTCAAAAAGAATTGAAAACATGAAAGAATAGTATTTATTAAATTTAAGCATTAAAACATTTTAGTGCGATTTTAAGGAAAATACAAACGAGAATTTAAAATAGAAAAGAGAGTAATATTTTATATACAAAAATAAGTGAACCAATACGTTTTTCATGTTGAAAATATTGGTTTTATAAATTTAATGTTTTCTTAAAAAAATATTTTATTGTGTACTTGAAATTTGGGAATTTCCCTTAAAACTGGTTTGCTTATCGGGATGTATTGGGGATGGAATCATTTAAAAACATGTATATCCCCGAAAAAGATTGAGGGATGGATCATGAAACCTGAGTTTTGAGAATGTAAACAGTATTTATAAATTTTACATAAAAAATAAAAGACAACTTCATTTGGATAAAATGAATGATAGAGAAACCTTAAGGAATGTAGGTGGTTCGGGTAGAATCCCTTACAAAATATCGGCATGGTATCAGGTGTACTTAGGATGGATTAATTAAATAGAAATGGGTATATATTATATTATACATAATGATTTGAGTATTGGGAAGGGGATAAATCATACCTCATCATTATTAACTATACATAAAATGAAATAACATAGAGATGATTCTTGAATAAATGTGAGAAATAGTGGATCCCTTACCTTAAGCCCGATGGTGTTATTCGCTTGATCTTAATGAACTGAATAATAAAATTAGGCCCATTAATTAATAATTTTAGAACCTATTTCAAATTTAATTTATTTATTATCCCCATTTCTATTTCTTTCATAACCTTTTTTATTGGTTATGATCTTCAATTTCACTGTTTGAGAGCATTTGTTTCATTGGTTTTGATGATCTGTTTACTTATATTCATGTACGAATAAAAATGTATGATAAGAATGGTTTTCCAGAATTAAAGTTACATTTTATTTGTGAAAATACATAAGGATTAATGTATATAAAATTTATTTGGTTATTTGGAGTGAAGGTGAATCATTATATAAAATATTAATGACAAACACTTGGAATAATTTGGCGATTTTGTTCATAATTAACTTGTTTTTTATTATTATTATAAATAATGTTGGAAAAAATTCCAAAACATCACATAAGATATTATACATATTTAATAGTCTATTTCAACCATAAAATTGGTTTCATGACTAGAATTGATGAAGGTAATAGAAATTGATAACCCCTCATCCTTGAATGTGATAAATTAACACATCTCGAATGCTATTTTCATTTCTTTCTTATAAAATGAGGGGAAAGGAGATATGATAATGAATTATCACATAATGATAACAACATTATAGTACATGTATGGTACTGGATTTTTCATACCCTTTTGATGAGGATATGTTAGGAAAGAAAAGAGAACAAAGTAACATAAAAAGAAAACGAATGAAAAGAAAAGATGAAATTACCTCTTGATTTAATCTTCCATTGGAGCCTATTAAGATGATAATATTTGGTATTTTGAAGAGAAAAGGGGATTATAGAAGTGGTGGAGGATATTGGGGAGATATTTTGGAAGAATTTAGAGGAGTCCCAAGGCTCGAGAGGAGTGAAGAGAAGAGGGGAGTGGGGCTGGTTTTTATAGTGAAGGGGAGGAGGGTTTTCTTAATACTTTAATCATTAGATTATAATTTTCCCATAAAACAAGATATAGTGACGATTACATGACCAAAAATAGTAATTAGTGCATGTTAATTCGAACTATGGTTGATTACATCAGCATAACATCACTCATTACTAAGTAATTAATGTATTTAGCTTATTTTTTATATTATCATATTTCACTCTTCATAAAAAAATCATGTATTTCAGAAAGCTCCCAAAAAATCACCCTAACAATTTTTTACATCTTGAATCCAAAAATGAAATTAATTTTAAAAAATAATTTTCTATATAGGATTAATTTAATTTTCAAATAAAATCATAATATACTTGAAAAATCTGAATTTTAAAACTATAAATGATTTTATAATGCTTTGAAAAATTACATAAGGGCTTTTAAATTTATCATAAAATCAGAAGACATCAAATTGTTAATTTGTGAATAGATTTTAGGGAAAATAAAATTTCTTTGAAATTAATTAATTTAATGAATTTAATTATTTTATGACTTACAAAAATACTAATACCTAACTATAGTCATATTATCACATATAAGATGCCTAAATTTTATTTATACAGTCATGGGTGAGGTTACTATTCTTTTATAAGATTTACTATTAATAAGAGTTATATTAATATTCATAAGGGTATGTTACAATTCATAAGGGTAGGTTACTATTCCCCAAAAAGTATGTTTGTTCCATCAGCCCCCAAAAATCACCCTGGTCGCAACCGTGTATGCCGGAATTTCAAAATTAAAATCACAGAAGTGATAATTTAATGTTTAAAGGTCATACAGTACTTAGTAGTTCATTGTGTTGTGATTTTGTATGATTATATGACATAATTATATAAAGGTAATTTCCATTGATAAAACATTAAGTTGTTACATTATTCCCCCTTATAAAATTTCACCCTCGAAATTTCATTTTACATTCTAAGCCATAAAAATGTGATTGTTTTAATACTTATTTAATAAACATAAAATTGAAACTTTAAACATGAAAGGATCATCATAATAAAATAATTTTATTGATATGAATGGGAAGAACAATAATAAAGACAAAATGTGGAGAGACCAGAATAAGATATCCCCTCAAGAGAGAAACCTTCAAGTGTCTGAAGTAGTGAAACCCAAGAGAATCCCCTTTAATAAAATATACCCAATTGGGATTACTGCTACCAGATGTGTTCAGAAACACCTCTACCCCATTATTCTTAAAGGAAAATTATATCCTAACTTTTGATTCCTTAGGTTTCAATCTAGGTTATCCTTAATCTATTTCATAAATTATATTCTTATAGGATCTTTGTTTATTCCCTTAATAATGGTTTTTACTAAGCTCATAAATTTATCAAATCATATCCACCGGGAGTGTCAAACCAATAGTGCAGAAAGTCCCATTTTTGTGCACCAGTAACAGTTTGATTCTAGATCAAAGTGGTGTCTTCAGGACTTACCTCTAGATACATCTCTTCCAGATCCACCTCTACCTATTTTTATCTAGACAGGGATACATTTTTTTGATAAAACACTTACTCTATACTTATCAAAATTTATGGGTGTTTCCTTATACTTAGTATCATCTGTAAGGTCCATAGAAAATTTCTCTAATCATAATCTCCAAAAATAACTAGACCATCCTTTGATACCAACTTTAGTGGCCCTATACTTTTACATCAATCATTACTTGGTTTTAAGCATAATTATACACCAGAGAACATGCCAAGGATCATGAATTCTAGCGACTTTGAAGTCTAGGAACACAAAACATGTAACTAAATATAACATTTCTTTATTTAGTCTTCATAAAGAGCTTCTAAATTCCTTTTATCCCTTACATCTGCATAGGGTACCCTGGGAATCATATAAATAAAGTGATGAGAAGGATCATAAGGGACAAATCATGGTAATAATGCTTTAACACATGGGTAAGAAGGCATGGAATAATGATATAAAAATACAAGAATTATATGAAATCATAACTTATAAACATGGGATTATAAAAATATGAATTCATAGTAACTTGGAAGCAACATAAATCATAACTTTATCATAATTCAAGGCTATTTCCACATAGAGGAGGACAAGTCAAGGATAACCGTCAAGACCATTTTCACATGGTAGCATGAGTCAAGGCTAACCACCAAGACTATTTCACATAACATATCATGAGACTAATCTTTTCCCAATTCATTAGAGTTTTGTCTTGTTTCACCCATCTTAAAATTTTCATGAATATAATTTCCACATAAAAAATCATAAAAAATACATAATACATAAACATAATGGTGCCCATGGAATGAAATGGGTATTATAATCATGTTATAAAACACAATTAATGGGGGTATCATACAAGTATCCTTGAAAGAAAGGTATTAAAACATATATGGTCTTTTATAAGGTGAAATATTCATATAACATGGTAAGTGATTTCAAAAAAATATTACAACATGAAAGAATAGTATTTAATAAATTTTAGCTTTAAAACATTTTAGAGTGGTTTTAAAGAAAATACTTTGAGCATTTAAAATATAAAATAGGGTACTATTTTATATAAAATTAGAAGTTATGAAAAAAAAGTTTTGATAATAAAAAGGGAGGTTTTCTAAATATAAAAGTTTCTAAAAAATAGATCATATATTGTACTTGATGTTTTGGGAATTTCCCTTAAAATGGGTTTTCTTATCGGGAAGTATTGGAGAGGGAATCATTTAAAAACATGTATATACCTGAATGATAATGAGGGATGGATCTTGGAACATGTGTTTAGAGAATATACATAGTATGTAGAAGTTTTACGTAAAAAAGAAATTTCATATCCATTTGGAATAAAATAAAGATAGAGAAACCCGAAGGAATGTAGGAGGTTCTGATAGAATCCCTGACGGAATATCGGCATGGTACCAGGTGTACTTAGGATCGATTAATGAGAAATAAAAATGGTTTCTCTTCACTTATACACCATGAGGGAAGGATAGGGGGTACAATTTCATACCCCATCATTATGAACTACACATAAAATTACATAACATAGAAGATATTCTTGAATAAATGTGAGAAATAGAAGACCCCTTACCTTAAGCCTGATGGTGTTATTCGCTTAATCTTAATGACCTAAAGAATCAAATTATGTTCAATAATTTATAATTAAATAAACTATTTTATATTTAATTGATTTAGAATACAATTTTTTATTTTATTAATAACCTTTTTGATTGGTTATGTGGTTCAATTTCATTGTTTGAGAGCATTTGTTTCCTTGGTTTTAATGATCGGTTTACCTATATTCATGTAAATATAAACATGTATAATGAGAATGGTAGTCTAGAATTTATGTTAAATGTTATTAGTGAACATATATAAGGATACATGGTTATAAAATTCATTTTTTTATTTGGAGTGATGGTGAATCATTATATAAATCATTAATGATAAATGCTAGGATTAATTTGGAGATTTTGTTCATAATTAACCTGTTTTGTTTTATTATTTTACATCATGTGTGAAAAGGATTACAGAACATCACATAAGATAAAATACATATTTAATATTCTGGTTCAACCATGAAAATTGTTTCATGGACATAACTAAAGAAGGTAATAGAAATTGATAATCGTCCATCCTTGAATGTGATAAATTAACACATCGTGGACAGTGTTTTCACTTCTTTCGTATAAAAGTAGGGGAAAGGGGATATGAAAATGAATTATCACATTAGCATAACAAAATTATAGTAAATTTATGGTACTTAATTTTTCATTACATTTTTATGAGGATATGTTAGGAATGAAAAGAGAGCAAAGGAACATGAAATGAAAATGAACTAAAATAAAAGAGGAATTTACCTCTTAATTTATGCTTCCTTGAGAGCCTCCTAAGAGGAGAGGATTTGGTATTTTGAGGAGAACAAGGTCTGATGGAATTGAGGGATGAGATTGGGTATAGATTTTTTCATATTTTAGGGAATGAAAAAGGATTTATAGTAGTGAAGAAAATAGGGGAGTGTGGGTGGTTTTTTATAGTGGTGGGGAGGAGGGTTTTCTTAATATTGTAATCATTAGTTTATTATTTTCCATAAGAAAATCAAGAGTGATGGTTCCATGACCAAAAATAGTAATAATTTATTATGAATTATAACTAAGGTTTCTTACATTAGAATAACATCACCCATGACTCAGTAATTAATGTATTTAGTTTATTTTAAAAATTGTCATTTTCACTATTCATCAAAAATTCATGTATTTTAAGAAAATCCCAAAAAATAACCCTAACCATTTTTTGACATTTAGATCCCAAAAATGAACTCCATTTTCCAAAAATAATTTTCTAAATATGATTAATTTAATTTTTAACTAAAATCATAATATACTAGAAAAATACGGACTGTAAAACTATAACTAATTTTATAATGCTTTCAAAAATTACATAAGGTCTTTTAAATTTATCTTAAAATGCGAAGACATAAAATTTTTATTTTATAAACAAATTTTAGAGAAAATACATTTTATTTTATATTAATTAATTAATTGTAGTTAATTATTTTATGACATACAAAAATACCAATACTTTTACTATAATCATATTATCACTTATAAGATGCCTAAATTTTATTTATACACTCATGGGTGAGGTTACTATTATTTTGGATGATTTACTATTTATAAGTGTCATATTACTAATCATAAATGTAGGTTAATATTCACAAAAAATTACGTTTGTTCCATTAGACCCCCAAAATCACCCTGATCGCAACCGTGTATGTCATATTTTCAAAATTGAATTCACAAAAGTGATAATATTATGTTACAATGTTACATTGTACTTAGTAGTTCATTATGTTATGATTTCATGTGTTTATATGAAATAATTATAAGAATGTAATTTACATTGATAAAACATTTGGTCATTACAATTACATAGGATATAATTAATATATTCTAATCTAGTTCAACTTTAAAAATGGTTTCATGACCAGAATTGAAGATTGTAATAAAAGTTGAAAGCCTGTTGTCCTTGAATGTGATAAATTAACACATCTCAGATGGTGTTTTCATTTCTCATATGAAAGGAGGTTAAAGGAGAGATGATGATAAATTATTCCATTATCATAACAAAATTTAAGTACATGTATAGAAATGGAGTTATCATAGCATTTGGGAAAAGAAGGTGAGTAAATAAAAAATAGAAAGGAACTTGAAAGAAAATAAAAGTAATGAAAAGTGGAATTTAAATCTTGAATTTGTCAACCTTGAGAGCCTATTTAAGGGAGAGGATTTGGTCTTCTGAAGTTACCAGAGGATTTTTTATGTGGATTGGATTTTGGTAGGACATTTTTGTATAATTTAGAAAAGGAATAAGGCTTGAGAGGAGTGAAGAGATGAGGGAGTGGCGTTGGTTTTTATAGTGGAGGAGAGGAGGGTTTTCCTATTATCATATTCATTGTTTTATTATTTTCCCAAAGACAAACAATAGTGTTAATTATTGTTACCAAAAACACTAATAAGTTCATGTGAGTTTGAACCATGTTTGATTACATTATCCTTACATCACCTATGACTCAATAAATCATGTATTTAGCATTTATCGTAAATTACTGTATTTTACTATTCACCGAAAAATCTAGTATTATAGAAAAATTTCAAAAATTTTCCCTAAACATTTTTCAATTTGTATAATTAAGATATGTAATCCATTTTATTGAAATAAATTTCTAAATATATTATACATAATTTTTAAATAAAATCATCATTTTCTTGAAAAAATATAGTTTTGAAAATTAAAACTGATGTTATAATACACTAAAAAACTGACTAATATTTTTTTAATTATCCTAAAATCATTGGAAAAAAAATATTTTTTTGGAGTATATTTTATAAAGATTAATTTTCTTTTAAATTAATTTATTAACTTAAAATTTTAATTAAATATTTATTACTCACAAAAATACCAACACTTAATTATTAATTTATAAAAAAATATTTCATTTATAGGGTGTCTATATTATATTTATACATTCGTGGGTGTGGTTATTATTCATAAGGGTAATATTTACAATTGATAAAGGTATTCTACTATTCATAAGGGTAAAGTTACTATTCACTATTAAAATTTAACTTGATCCTATCATACTCTAAATATTTTACTGAATGGAACCATGTATGTCAGTTTATCAAATTTCAAAACACAGAAGAAATACTATGTTTACCAGATAGGTTGTAATAAAGTGTTGTTTTTTAAAGACTTAGTGTTTCATGAATTCAATATTAAATTTTTTTTTAAATCCTTTGGGTGTCACAGGTTCACAGTGTGGAATGTTTTGGGTTCTATAGAATAAAATAAATCGAAAGGTGTAGATTTTTTTAGAGTATGTCTACCATGGGAAATTACATGATTTGAAAGGGTAATACAAGTTATGTAATACCCCACTTCTGTAACTTTAATATTTCTTTTCCAACCTATTGAGTTGTCAAACTATATGGTTGTAGTGACCTTCCCTCGACCCCATACAACCTAGTGACCCCTATTCAATGTTTTGAGGATTATTACATCAAGGTTGGTTTCCTATCTTCCATCCTTTGATAAGTGGTGATCCATTTTTTATATAAGGTGAATTCTTCCTCTTTTCATATTATTTCTTCTGGTTTGGTCTCTTTCTCACCTATTTTCTTCTTTCCATGTGATAGAGGATGATATCCCATGGTTCTAGAAGGGATTATCTATGGTTGTTGTTGGTGCAGTGGTTTTGTGACATCTTTGGATGGATACAAGTCTTGTGAGAGAGGTGATCAGAGATTCGTTACGTGGTTCGTTCTTGTGTGAGTGTTGGGGACACATTTTGATGTAATATTTCCATTTTCTCTCTCCATTTTTTTCATCATGTGAGAGGGGTATACTTTTTTCACCTATGGATCATGGTTTTTCTAGACATATCAAAGATATGAATCTGTTAAAGAAAACTGAAAGGGGTATAGGGATTTGATTTTCATGCATTTGCAGTTTTGATATTATGATTGTGACATTGTGAATTATAATGTCTTGATGCCTCACTGAAAATCATGTCCGTTGGGGTCCCTTGTTTTTTTCACTAAATGGGTTTCATTTTGTTTAGTTCCTGTTGAAAACTTACATATGAAAATTGTTTAATAAAAAAATCCAGTTAATGAATGGATTCCCTAGGATTTGGTTTTTCATGATAAAGCCCTTAAATAATAAAGTGGAATTGGATAAGTTTCCGTTTTGATATATTCAAAAATTTGTTACGTCATGGCATGTGATGTGATGTGTGGAATGGTTGGGGTTGTGTGCCTGAGACTGATGTAATATGAAGTGGCAATGTTTTGATGTGTGGGTTTTCTCTGGTTTGTGTGGTGGTATGTCTATGATTAGGGTTGTTTGTTATTTTTTGGCACTGGTGGTGTTACGGAAGAACTTTTAGGTGATACATAAACATGTCTATGTGATGGAATCTCAAGTTGATAGTTTGAATTGTTTTGGAATGTGTGAGAAGTGTTGTGCAGTTGGGCTGCGAAACTGGTTGTGCGGTAATGTATTGTCGGTTGGGGTTTTGATTTTGGGGTTGGTTATGTAGGTATGTATCCTAGGTGGGATGAGTTTGAAGGACATTATTGATTGGTATGGGTAATTCTCTTGGTGTTTCTCTATGAGTTACATGGAGAAATATTCACCCTGTATTTAGAAATCGATATATGATATACCAAGAATGGGTGTTAAAAATTGAGGAAATATGAAGTCCCTTTTTGGGATCTTCACCTTATGAGAACTTTGTTTCCTATTTTGTGTTGTTCGTAGTAGTTTTATGAGTAGTGGTGGAACATATAAATGAATTTTTAATAAAGAACAAAATTGGTTAAATAAGTTGATTGGGAATGTGAATCAGATTTCGTTGCTAGTTGTATGGTATTGTGCATTTAGAGGTAGAAACTACATTTTTAGTGTTGTGATTTGGTGGTTTTTATGAGAACCCATAGGATTTTCTTGAGTGGTTGGTATCATATATGTATATACTTTTATTTTCCTTGTTATTTCTATACACAACCGACCCCAGTTGAGCACTATGTGCTGAACACCCCCATCTTCACGGGGGAGGGTGTTTTCCCCAAACAACCCAATGGGAGGATGGATGTTTGGCCACATTCTCTTCAATTATCCCTCTTCTAGAAGGTGATATACGAAAGATTCTTCATGCATGTTGTATTTTGTGAGGCCCAAGTTGTTGTGGGTGTGTTGTTCTTTCCCATGTGTCTTCGAGATGAGATGAGTTGTGCTTTCTCAAGTGTCTTCGGGATGAGATGTATTGTTCATTCCCATGTGCCTGCGGGTGGGATTTGATATGGTTGTGAACGAGGTGTATGTGTGTGGGATGTGATGTGGTTGTGGATCAGGTGTCTGTGGACAGGATGTGATGTGGTTTGTGGAAAAGGTGTCTGTAGGAGGGATGTTATGTGGTTTGTGGCCTCTATGTCTTCGGGCAGGATTCAGTGTGGTTTGTGAGTCCCATGTGTGTGTGGGCAGGCTGTGACATGGTATATTTGGAATGGGTGGAAGCATGATGATGTTTTTATGTTAGAAAAATGTGGATAATTTGTGGGAATTGGTGTGCGGTACCCTATCATCTATGTGCATTATATTACATTACTTGACTTGCATTATTTGGTGAGAATGCCTTGGTGAGGTTGGGATGGTTTGTTTACCTATTAGGTGTTATTTGGTTTTGTTGTTTTATCATAGTGCCATTAGTATGAATCTTTCATATGTGCACGAGTGACTTTTTTTTCCTACTGAGTATAATTGTATCTTCACCCTATATATATATAATTATTTTCATGTTTCAATAAGGATTACGTAGACCATGATGGGTGTTACTAGCTTAATCTTGGGACATTTGTTGAGTCGCATCTTTATCTTGATTTTGTGTAGTTTCCCTTGGATATTTGTCAAATTTTTACTAGTTATATTTTTATGCATTCATGTGGGATTGTTTTAGATTTCATTTATATGTGACATGGAGTTTTTTTTTATGAACCATCAGATATCCTGATCTTCTGAAAAAAGGGTAATGCCTTTCATATTATGATATATGTATACCCTTTCTGATCTTTGGAAACCCAAGGCCTATTAGAGGTAGGACTCGAGGATATTATTACCCTTTCTTTATTTTCATCCCAAGAGTGTAATCTTTGGAAGGATGGGGTCATTTCATTAACCTTTCCCATCTCCCTCTATCATTTTCACATTAAAATATATATATATATATATATATTACACCAGGATTTGGTGAAGTGAATTGTTAATTCTATTTTCCAACTGAAAAAATCTGAAAAGAAATAAAAGGAAGGGGAATTGAAAGATAAATATGATATATATTTTTTAAATCATTGAATAAAAAGAAACATGGTCTCCTTAGATCAAGGGTGAAGTGGGGAGGGGAAAAATAGGGATGCTGGGAGTTCCCCCTTTATATGACTACTTGTGACAAATCAACCTTTAAAAATGTTTTATTTTAAAACATAAAATTTCAATTTTGTCTCCAATTTAAAATTATGATATAGGAAACGTTGTGAAGATCCCACATGGACTATAGATTGTATTTGTTACAAAATTATTTTCATTTATTGAAAATTGAGATCAATGAGATAGAAAGATTTAATAAATTTCAATATGATGAATATGTTCCAACTTTAATGAATCTTGGACAAAGTTCGCATGTCTTGACAATTTAGGAACCATCTGTTGAAAACTTTGACTTTCATGTGGATGCCTATTGAATTTTTATGGATTGATTAGACGAAATTGGATTTCATGATTGAATAATTATCCTTATAACTCTTATGTTTTATGTCCTAATACTAATTGAAAAATATATTTCTAGGAAATGAAACATTTCTTAAAATAATGAAAAATGGTTATTTGACGTTAATTGGATTTTATATTCCCAAAAGTATAGAACAAGAGTAAATAAAGGTTTTGAAATATTTTACTGTTGCCTAAAAACCATGAAAATGTAAACTTAAAGGAAATTGAAATTCTAGTTTTCATAAAGTATAACCATTCCATATAATTAGTGAATAATGGGTTGAAGACGATAAAGTCATTAGATGGTTTTTTATTTGAAGATAATTTAATAAGGGGTTGAAGAATTATATACTAGAGTTATAATTAGATAGGTGGTCATGACTTCCCTATTGAATTATATTATATACATGGTTGTTTAACTAAGTGTTTTTATGGGGTTTGTTTAAAAATATGAAAAACAATACAAAGTGTATAGGAAATCCTCAATAAGGGAATATATGGAACCCAATAGGTCATCCATGCCCTTGGATGGTGGAAGGAGTAGAGGAAATGTGTGACTGATATAACATTCCTAGTTCATTGTGCATTTGGATATGAGATACAAAATCTCATGCATTGTTTACCCACGTAATTGAAGACAATATAGTGGCTTCCTAACCAGCTTAATCCATGTCATCCAAAACATCCTACAACCCAATTCTTTAAATTTGTGTCGTCCGATCTCCCACAGTATTTGAATTCAAAATGAGCCTCAAATTTTTAACCAGCACCATCATCGTCCTCCACAATCTCTCAATGGATCTTTCTCATCAGATAATATTGTTTCATAAGCCATGGTATAACCAGTGTGGTCAATATGATGAGACAATATCAATAGGAGGAATCATGAAACTTTGTTTTCCTGATTCTTGTAAAGAATTTAAAGAATAATCTTTAGACTAACTAAAAACATAGTTTTAGGAGTCTTATACATCTAGCAAATTCTGGAAGTTGGTTTGGATGCGTTTATAATCTCATGCCTATGATGTATTCACTAATTGGTGAATCCACATTATGATGGAAAAAATGATAGATTTCTTAGCATCACATTATCCATGGGTTTAAGAGTATAAATTTCAAGTCCTTCTGGAATTCATAACATTTGATTTACATTACATAAAATTTAGGGATTGAATTTAGTGATTAAATGAAAAATATATTTTCATTGTCACCTGTAAATGGAGAGATCTCAAGGATGAGAAGATGTTTTCTTCTCATGGATTCTATCATGAAATTCTATTTGGGGAAAAATAGAGCCTCTATAAGAATTATTTTATGTGAATAAGAAAGGAGTTCTAAAACCCATTGAAGGTTTGCATAGAATGGAAGTCTCGGGACCCATTTTGGTTTCACGACGGAGAAGCATTTGCAGACATGAAAAAGGGGTCTACACCCTTTCTATGATTTGTGAATATAGATAGTTCTTTGAACTTGTGTATAAGTGATACACTCACACTGAGTTTCATGAAGATACAGTGGACAAGAACCGCAAGCCTTCACATGTGTTTATCACCCCTGAAAACTTCATGAAGAACATGTTTCGTGAAGATCCTGGATTTGTAGAAGAATAAAGAAGCTAATCGTGCTCCTATTTTAATGATCAAGAATCTCAATATTTGTAGAAGTGGTTTAGTGGAGAAGAAGAACACATAATGGTCGAGGTAGTGTGTGCATGCAATAAGCACATTCACTCAGGCGCATGATTTGAGATACCCGATTTGTTTTTAGAAAGGGTAGAATGACATCAAGGATAAAGAAAAATATCGTGAATAATGTGTGTGCAGATATACTTATGTGTGCAGAGAGAAAAATAGATAGTGAATATTGCATGAATTCTTTCATGAACATGTGAAGAATCATGCACACGTAAATGGTTATGCACTTAAGATAATTTGAGAAAAATTAATTTTTTAAAATCAAATAATAATATATTTATTAAATTTGAATGGGTTCCACTTCCCATGTATCATACATTACATGAATGGATTGAACATGATTTAATTAGGTTGATAATTCATGAAGAGATTAATTATTTTATGTCCAAGATCATTCTTTCATAAAATTAAATGTGTGGTGCAATCTAGGTAGAAAAATATCCAATACACCAAGAAAAATTTAAATTAAATAATATGACACTCACAAGTGATATTATGTATAAATGAAATAGAATTTCACATAGCTACAAAATTTCATATTATTGTGTGCCCAATAAGAATAGATAGTTCCCACTTAAAGATTGAATATTATTCATCATAGTTAAATTATGGTGTGGTAGTGTTGAGATTATCACCATTGTTTCAATAATCCAAAAGGATTTTTTTATTCTATCAAAATTTAAAGAAGGTGATTCAGTGTAGTTTGGTTTTTAATTGAAGAATAAAAGAGAATAAGAAGAAGTGACTGGGCAATTAATTTTCAGTTTATCAATACATAGTCATGATAAATTTTGTGTTCATCAGTATACTACATTCATAAAGTTGTTACTGACAAAAGAAGAATATTTTTTAGCATTTATTATTATACTAGAAAGAGGTAAGAAGGTTATCTTTCATTATTCTAGTAAAGTTACAAGTGATGAATTAGAAGATAAAATTAGTATTATGACATCCAACGGGTCTCAATGGTGGTAAGACTTTATTATTGTTACAAATAATCATATAAAAGGTGATATTATCTTCAGTGGAAGTATAAATATTCATCCAAGTTCGTTAAAATAATCAATATCAAATTGACTTTAGAGTGTTGTAAGTGAAATGGTATTTACTACATGATGTAACCACAATCAGAGGATTAAATTCTAGTGGTTTTGTGGTTAGGATTATTTCCATAACATGAAAAAGACTAACTACTCTTATTGAGTAGTGAACCTTGTAAAAGTATCATGTTCTATCCTATATTTCTTTCGCGTGCTTGCATGAGGCAATGAAAATATAATTAGAGAATCAAGATTCTAACAGGTTAAAGAGGTGAAGGGATAAAAGTTTTGATTAGTTTAGAAAGTCACCAACATTGATTTAGCCCCCCTTTTATTGTTAGGAATATCCCAGAATGGTCCTTTTATATTGGGTACCCAGTGGATCTCCATTGGCCACAAGGTGACCCACCAAATACCAAAGGGAATTCCAGTATCCATTTAGTGGAAAATCCAATGGGACACCAACACTGGTAAATTCACTGGGATCCATGTTGTTCAATTTCGGGTATCCAGTGGATGTTTTCATCCACTTCATATTTTCTATCATTATAATGAACTCTATAAAAAATCTCCTATCATTTCTAATCATTTTAGAGTCTCTAAATACTTGAGTTAAAATACCAAAAACACATAATATAATCTAAATCTCATTTGAAAATAAAAAATTCAAAATAATCCATGATTTTCTAAAAAAAATTCCATGGATTAAATCAAAAATAATGTTTTAATATTTAAATAATTTTTTGAGATGTCACATTGTTCGAATCCCTATATAAAATTCGAAAAATGTTGATTCATGTTTATTGTAATGGGTTGAAATCAACCCATAATTGTTATAATATTAAAAATATATATCAATAAATTATAAATGAAATAGAGATTAAATTTGATAAATTCTTACCACCAACACCACCAGGTTATCTCCATCCTACATGGATTTTAACATAAATTCATACACACTTGTAAACACGCTGACTCTTTTTACCAAAACACATGTACGATGAAAAGATCTCAACTCAACTATAATTTCTCATTCAACTTAATATAATAAATTAAAAAAATAAGGTTTCATCCCATATAATAAGATAAATAAATTTCATAAAAAAATAACAATGGTTTATAAAAATACATTAAATTTAATCCATTAAAAAATAAATAATCCAAAATTAGAAGTAAAAAAGTTTCTAAATAAAAAATAAAAAATAAAAAACTATTTTTTGGTCCATTAGTCACAACTCAACCCATTAATTAATCCCAAAAATCTATTCCATCACTAACCTAAGAGAAACCTACTTTTTCATGTCTGTTATCAATTTACCTAAGTAATGTCTACCAATTATTATTTGTGAGAAACCCCACTCTTCTAAATTCTTAACATTTGTTTCATAACCATAGACTTACCAGGATGAACATAATAAAATATTACAATTTTTATGTCACTGTGAATAAATATATATATATTTGTTAAAAAACTTATTCACATTATAATTCTCTATTTTATTCCCCACACATACCAATATTTTAATCAAAATTTGTATTATAAAATTATAAAAAAGTATTCTATTAAACATTTTATTTGATTAAATTAATTAATGATAAATATTATTAATAAGTGAAATTTTACTTCACTTCATGTTTTCATCATAGGAGCAGTTGATTTGGAGAACCCAATATAATGTTAAATAAAAATGGTCCAAATCTACATGATATCCCAAAAAGGTATGTGGACTAAAATACACATTTCACCTAATATATTAGAAAAAATAAGAATGATCATTTTTGGAATAATTCATAAAATATTAGGATAATATTATATAGATGGCTATGAATTCCAACTAGTCCATTTAGAGGACCAAAATGTGTCATCATTCTGTAGAATATTTATTGTCCACAATAATGAGGTTACTTATGTAATTTGTATATTTCTAAAGTTCAAAGATGGAATTTATGAAAACTTCAATATGGATATATTCAAGAGGTAAGAAAAAACTTTTTAGTTTTTTAAAACATGAGATAAAAATGTAACCTTTAGAAAAACTAGAATTCAATTTGTATAATAAAAACATGGTTCCAAAATCACCTACCACCATTAATATAAATATGAACCATGTGTACCTCATTTTCATGTTAGAACAAGGGGTGAAGTGATTTCATTTTAAATAGTTATAGGGTAACATTCATTATAATATAAATTTTGAATTTCTCTACTCTATTTGGGATATCAGGGATGTATGTAAAGTTCTATACAAGATTCATCTCATTATGATGGGGAATTAAATGGCGGTTGATCATTTCAATGGAGCTACACACTTGGAAAGCGATATTATGTAATTAATCCAACCACTGGTTTAGTATACATGAGTTTTAAAGACATTTATTATCATTTTATCTTCATATACTTCTGAATAGATCACTATGTTTCTCTACTTTTATAAAAAATCAATCCTTTTCTTGGTCACTCTATTAGTGATTTTTTAGTTAAGAACATTGATTGTTTTGACTATACAACATAAGAATCCTTTACTTACACATTAACCTAAGATCATATAGTTTCTTGGTGATCTCCTAACCCCAAAAAAATATACCATGGTGATATTATAGTTACAGCAAATTTTGAATCTAAGTGAATAAATTTAATGTATTATAGGATAATTCATATCTTGTTTAAACATCAAAGAAGAAAATTCACCAAATCAATTGAATTTAAGTGATCAAGGATCTTTTATATAATATGTATCTACATTTAAATAGTCAATTTACTATAACCCTATCAAACCTTATGTAAATTTTCAAATTATTCAAACTCTGTTTTACTCCTTTTTTAATGTTTTACATTGAATCATGTTCAAACCACCCTTATAAATTATCTTTCAAAATATAATTTATTTAATGTTTCATAACAGAGATTTCAAAGGTAACCACTAATTCTATGGAGTTATATTGGATTAATGTTTTTTTATAAGAACTATTTAAATTATATAAATATTTATTTAGTAATTTTGATTATTAAACATTTATATATAAATATGTGTTTTCACCTCTTTTTATTTATAACGACTTTACCTGATGTGTTATTCATAGAGTAAACTACCTTTTTTGAACTTGAACTAGGGAGGATCTAACATCATTAACACCGAGACACGCAAACTAATCCTTTATAGGAGGACACACAACATATAAAGACTATTTTAAACCCTATTTATTATTATAGAACTAAGTTAGATATTAGAATTACATAGTATAAAATGGTACAAAATAACCAATCATTAAAGTAAACAACTTCACATAGTGTTGATATTTAACTTGAATATATTCAAATATAAGGAAAATTAGCAAAAATTGAACTAAAATATGAGATAATTCATTTATTTCCCTAATTCCATGAACTTTATAGAGAAGACCCACACAAAAACATAAAGTAATTATATACATTTTTCTCACTAATAAAACCTAAATGCATGGTTAAGGAAAAAAGTATAACATTAGGATTTTTCTTTATCATTAGTATATACTAAAAAGGATTGGGCTTACTATGAGAACACAATAATTAGGTGTTTAAGTGACATGAAACACATTTTTTATGAAAAACATTTCATAGCCTCCCTAACTATAATAATAATAAAATATGCAATAATAAAATATAATGTGAAAAACATCATGAATACTGGGAATGTTTTAAAATACCTTGTGTTGGTTTTTCACACCACTAAATAAGAAATCAATTTTTATAATAATTTTTTTAAACAAGTTGAATTTTTACTGACTATAAAATAGTTGATGTTTCTGCATGTGTTTCCCTATTGGATAAGACAATGATCACTTCAATGAACAAAATAAAATACATGACATAGAGAAATCGGTATTTTTTTAAGGTCTTGTGTACCCACTAGAGGTTTCCCTATAGTACAATGTTTTTATTTTCAGAAGAATGTGCATATAATGGTTTAAGAGTTACGTACCCTACTTCGATACCTTTCTCCACCCATAGGAAATTCCAACATCCTCCTATAATGAATTATGGTATCAGTGTTGCTAACACAAATAGTTAAAAATAATGTTAAAAGTTATGAGTAAATAGTCCTATCCTACTCATATAACCATCCCACGAGCCATAAAATAATATTATCCATCAAACTATCGAAATAAATATCGCCAGGATTATAGGAAAGGTGGTACTCCAAAAAACCCCAATAGTTATGGAACCACCCAGGGTTGGGTATACATCCTCCAATATGACCCAAAAATCCACAAACACTATAAATACCTTTATAACCCCCCCCCCCCCCCCAAAACTTCATCCTATATGAGAATAACTAATTATAAAAATGGATGATAATATTTCCAATTATAATAAATGAACAAATCTTCTAAACATGACCTAAAAATTCAATTAGGGTAACTCACCAACTAGGTGGGGGAAATGAAAATTCAAGGTTTGTTTAAAAATTATTATCAACCTCTATTTATCCTTACAGAAAATTTAAATATAACTATCATCACCATTTAGATTAGTATAGAACTAAAAATTTAAATAAGACTTCTATTAGTGATATCTACTCTTAAAGAAACAATTATTCCAACCATCCTAATATATACAAATGAAAAAATAATTATCCTAATAGAATTAATACTAAATCAAAGATAGTGAATTTTTATGATCCTATAAATCCAACCATTCCTATTTTATTACCCGAAAGGGCCAACCAATATAGGAATCCAAAATAAACTGAACTTGAAGGGAAAATCATGTGAATATTCAAAAAAAGACCACATTAATATTCCATTGATTAATAAAATATTTAAAATTAATTATTAAAAAAATTTACCAAAGTATATGTGTATAATTATAAGGGGAATTCTTGTAAATTAAATATTAAGATTGAGTAGAAATGTCTCAACATTGATCCAGTCATCCTCTCACACCAAATTCAATGATCTTGGAACATTCTCAATTCAATATTCTATAGGGAGTATATATTTTTTGATTCCATGAATGATTTGGGTTCCTCTAAATATGTGATAACTAACTTAATATTCTATTAATAACATCTTAGGTAACATAATCCTATATGGTTAGTTATTAAAAACAAAAACAAGATTAATGTACACCCCACTAGTGTGCTAGAGGATGTTTTTATGAGGGTTAAAAACCTAATTTATCATACTGATTTTTATATTCTTAAAATTTAATATGATATGATGAATATAAATTCACTACTATATTAGGGTGAAACTTTTTAAAGACCATAAAAAACCATAATTAATTTATGTGATGGTACATTATCTATGTATTTTTGTGGTGAAATTTTCCACTTTATCATCATTGATTACATGAAGAATACTTCAGAAGAGCATTCCTTCAATTTAGTTAACATTATTGATATACTACCTATACCCATGGAATATTTTTTTCCTGAATCTCATCTACTTTATACATTTTCATCATTGATAAACACATTAGACAATGATTCATCTTTTTATTTTTATAATGGTTTGGTAAATTTTCATGCTTGTTTATTAATTGATAATTTATTTTTCACTTAGGGAACAATAACCATTGATGATTTTTCTCATCTCATAAAATCATACCCCTAATATAAGGATTTTACCATTGAGTAGTTATATAATATCATAGACCTCTCTATTTATCTTTCCCAGCCATCAATCTAGAATACCCTAAAATATGGACTTAAACTACTATATAAAATTTCTAAATATTCATATCTTGATAATAGAAACAAGTTTCATATAATCATTGTTAGTCCACTCCCACCAGAGCATTAATCATGATTATTTGAACTTAAAGGAAGTATAAATATTTATTAGTATGGATACTTTCTAAAATTCACTATATTATCCCATAAATTTTCATGAATTGTATATTATTTAATAATGAGCTCATAGTGAAGAAGAAAACACAAGGAAGACTGAACCCAATCTTCCTTGATAACTTTAGAAAGGAGGAAACCAAATTATTGGTTACATTAATAATTTACCCAATATCTGATATCCAATGGGTAAGTTTAGTGTAGGTAGTTCCTTGAAAATAGTCTAATGGTAATAAAAAATGAAAATAATGAATTTGTTATAACCGATGTGGAAAATTTATTGTTTGTTTGTATAGACTATATCAGACTAAACTATCATGCTAGGAAGGACCACTTACTATTATCATTCTTGAATATATTCTAGAGAGACCAACAATAATTTCCCACTAATATTTATTATATGGGTATTATGGATATTTTTTCATCTATATTTCTCATAAGGTTCAAGAAAAATAAAACATTGTATTTCCTCTTTTAACCATTTTCTTATAGTTGGATTCCATATAGATTGTGTATTACAGTAGGTAATTTTCAAAAATAAATGGGTAGAATTTTTTATATTATCCCTAGAATTATATGGAAGAGTCAAAAATGATTTCATTCTCTATGGTTTTTATATTGATGAGTGTTTGGGTGATTTAGGTGTTTTCCCTCGTCGATATATTGAAAATAATCTTGTATTAAATTATATGAAATTCGATTTTATGGAGTGATAAGGGATAATATTTATACATGTCAAATCTAGGGATGGTACCTGAGTCAATAAATCAAAATTATATGTAAATTATTCACCAATGTTCCATAATAATGTACAGGATATGTGGTTTTTCTTAGGTCACATAAGATTTTATATTCGTTTCATTCATAACTTTAGCATGATTACACCCCCTTTCTGTATTACTCAAAAAATGATAAAGAATTTGTGTTTGATAAAAACTCTAAGAATTTTTTTAATAAATTGAAATTAAATCTCAATTCACCCTTGGTAAACTAACCACCTTGGTTGGATTTAACATTTTATCTCATGTTTGATGCTTCCTACCACACAATTGTGAAAGTCTTATCATAACTTATCAATAGAGATCTATATGGCATTGTATATGCTTGATTCACATTGCAACCTACCTATAAAAAGAATACAATGATTGAAAAATAATTTCCTTCCATTTTTTCTTCCATGGATAAATTTATATCATATCATTTAGGTTTTAAAAATATTGTGTATTTGTACCATTCACCCTCTAGAATCTCCTTATGAAACCAAAATCCAGACCAAATCTCATAATTTGTTTGCTCCTCCCATATGAATTCAATTTATAAATCAGGGATAAAAAGTAGATGATATTGTGGTTTCTCACCACATTAGTAGGACTCATATTTCCTTTGACATTAAATCATTCCTCTACATCCAAAAATATGAAATTATTAATGATGATAAATTGTATCAACTGAATGATATTATTCCCCATCATGCTAAAATTTTAAATTATTTAGTAACATCATTCATTCCAAATGATTTTAATAAATACCATGTTGGTCATCTGAAACATGATTCCCATTGGTACATTTTTATGATCCCTACTATTAGCGTAGATGTAGTGATAATATCCTACGACGTTGGGTTTTAAATAGTAAATTTTAACCCATTATGAGGTTTTATCTCACTCTTGAATATGGTGGCCACTTCGATCCCCAATGAACTACTCATAAGTTCCTTATTTCTTGGATATTTTGAGAAACATTATTTTGGGTTACCCATGACTTTTGAAAAGTTTTTCATCATTGTAAAAGGTTATATATTGTCTTTGAAAGTGTTGAAATTCCATAACAAACCTTTCTTTTCCATGAAATTTTTTATGATTAGGGCACTACCTTTATTGTGTTGTTTCCTAATTCACATGAAAAACATTACATTATTATTTTGGTGGATTATATATCTTAATTGGTAAAATAATAATCCTTAGGGACTGGTGACTCAATGGTAGTTATGGAATTTTTTATTACCCAAATGTTTTGTATGTTTAGATTTCATTGATTATTTTTGTATTACTAGAATTATCATTTCTGTAACTACACAATGAAACCACTTTTTCCTTAGTATTGGGTCATTAATATAGTTTTTTCTATATAACCCTCTTAAATAAATGGTAAATTGGAGGTGTATAATAGTGATGTAAAAAAATTCTAGAGAAATGGTACAAACCAATAGAAAATTTTGGAGTCATATAATTGATGATACATTGTGGTCTTACTATTCTTGTTTCAAACCACCTATTGTCTTATCACCATAATATATTATAATTATAAATAGTTTTTACCTCTATATTGAGATATGTCACTGTGTATATTAATTCATTAAACTATGTAATAATAATTTTAGTTTGTGTTGGTGATCGATGAAAATTATTGATTCAATAGAAGGAGGAAACGCGGTGAGATTCATATAAGAAATCCAAAATACATCAGTAAATAATCAAGGATACCCAAGACTAAATCATCCTTCATCTTCAGTTCCAAATTATGAATAATTTCTTTGGTTACAATAAAAGGATGTAGTTTAACCCTTGTATGATTTATTCTTACTGGTTTAACACAAACACTATCACCAATATCTATCTATTTGTGGTTGTGTATTTTAAAAATAAAGAAACCAAAAAAAATTCATCATCAATGAGAAATATATAAAGAACCTCCAAAAAATCCTTCTAGAGTATCCAATGTAGGTACTCCACTATCATGAATCCATTTATCAGTGAAACCCACTATGTTATATCCATTCTTTAAAAATTCAATTTAATTTCCTTGAGGAAACTACTAATTCTAAATGTGGAGGTGGATACTTTTCATATAAGCTAATACTTTTACCATATTTCTTATTTTTTCACTGAATTTTTCGTATTTAATGGAATTTTATGTCACTTATTTCATTATCCCTATATTTTTATTCCATAATACTCATTTTAAATTCCTATCTTATCTTGATGTTTATTGAAAATTCATGAAAAATTTCACCGTTTAAATTATTTAATAGTTAAATAAAATTTATTTTAAATATTTAAGGTGAGTTTGAGAAATAATTTTTCATTAATGGGTGATTTTAGTATCATTATTTATTTTTTAATGATAAAAATGGTTGCATATTTAAAAAAACCATTGTGATGTTGGTACCCTATATGTGATATTTATGGAGAAATCGTGTCATGTAGTATCTCCACACATAATTGCACATAACAAAGAAATGTGAATCATTTAAAATTAATATAACTTATATATATATGTTAGGTTTATGTTCGTAATATTTTCAAAAAAAATATACACATTCATTCCGTATCTATTTGGTTCCATTGTTGTACTTGATTGACCGATGGATGGTACCTAATGTTATTGAAGAAAAAATTCACACAAAAATCATCAAAAAAACATAATAATAATAATACAATAAATATATAATATGAAATTAAAAAGGTTTCAAATTTTCGAATTCTTAATTTAACGTGTTTTAAAATTTGATTGCAAATAGTATAGGGTAGGATCAGTGGAAAGAACCAAGGAAGCCAAAAATTTTAAATTACATATATTTTCTTAACAGAAAGCAGGAAGATAAGCATGAAATTGTTTTCATAGAAATGTGGGAATTTAGTGTCATGATCTACTAAAGAATTTATTTACCAAGATTAGTATGATTAATATCCTTTAATTTTGTTCTAATATAACTTATGATACACTTTTTTTATACAGACTATGATTTTCTACCTTGTTTAGTCCATGTTTTAGTCATATTTACATTGTGAATTATATTATATTTGTGTGTTAAATATTCTTTATATATAGAATATATTAAGGTATCATAATCTTTTGATATTTTAATTTTCCTAAGGGTGAAAATATAATTCTATTGGGTGTGATCATATCATGATTTATATTTCTATTCCACCCTCAAAACAATTTTTTAAAATTATTTTGTATTATGAAGTGAAAGTATATTAATCAAATCCACTTATCCTTATATTATTGTAATTGATGTTAAATAATTTTAAAATATTAAATATCACATTTTTTATTGCTTTTTCATAGATGGAGTTTATTTTTAGATCCCAAGACAAAGTAGAGGAGAAATGGTTCAAAAATAATTTGTGGTCCCAACCAAACATGGGGAGAAAAATTAACAATTTGACAAATATATCCAAAAAAATAATGTTGATAATTCATGAAGAATTCAGAATAGAGTGGGATATAGTTATCTAGAAGATCGGAAATCCATGTTTTTTCATTGGGAGGCCCAAAATGGTTCATTATTATAGAGAAAATATATTGTTCATAGTTAATAGGTAACTTCTATAATCTGGACAAAACTCGAGTTATAGATCTCCAATCGCCAAAATTTTTTTGTGTAGAGATATTCAAGATATGGGGATAAACTTTTTAGTTTTTTCAAAAGTGATATAAGATGGTCACCTTTCCCAAATTTGGTTATCTAGTGATATTACAAAAAGAGGGATCCAAATCCATAGTGTACCTTTCTTCTAAATTAGAACCTTGTAATCATAATTTGAATATTCATATAAGAGGGTGAAGTAATTGAATTTTATAGAGTTGGTGTGGGTATTATAATTATCCTAGGAGTTCTATATAATTTTATCCTCATGAGGGGATAATTCATGTAATTGGAGTTCCATGTGATCTCTAACCTATTATAAAATGATAGATAATTTGGGGGGATTTTTATTGGGATGATACACACTTGGAAATGGTCTTCTAGCAGTTCATGTGACTAGTTTTTTTTTTATTTGACATTCTAAAAAAAATATTTATCTTCCTATACTTATGATTGGAGAAATGTCTTTTGATAATTTAATAAAAATTTAATCTTCTTCCGAACTAATAGGTTTTTGATATTTCAGTGGTGTACTTGATTTATTTCATGTGGATAACATAAAATTAATTTTTCATTCAAATTCAAAAAAGATATTAGAGTTTCATAGAGTCCTACTAAATCCAAAACAATTCAAGGTTATGGTGATATGATAGTTACACTATGGTTTCAATCTAAGTGAATCAGTTCGAAAAATAATAGGATAATTGAGTTATCTATTAAACCTCGACCAAATAAATTCACCAAATCAATTGTATTTAAGAGAGAAAGTAAATTTTGATTTTGATAAATAATTTAAAATAAATTGGAGATATTTTTAAAATTAGTTGTTTTTTAATGATATAAATGGTTGCATCACTATAAAGCCATTGAAATTTTGATTCAATTTGTGTCTGTTTTTATGGGTACATTGTGTCATTTATTATCTCCACGCATCATTACATGAATTAATAAAATATAAATATTTTGTATTTTGTTGAAGGTATATATAATTTAGGATAACAATATTTATCATTAAAAAAAGTATTTTTCCATATGTTATTTTCTTATCTTATCAGTTTCATTACTATAATATATTGACCCATGGTTAATGCCTACTTTTATGGGTGGAAATAAATAAAAAACTCATTAAAAATAAAAAAATAAACACAATATGTTTGCTGAAACAAAAAATAAATTACTTTTTATGATGTATAACTGATTGGGTTTTGGAATTTGATTGTATTGGTTATCGAGAAGGTTCAATTGAATAAATCAGGTCAGTTAGAAAATCATAAAATGGCCTATATTTACTAAATAAAAGGCAGAAATATAATATTGAAGTTGTTTTCACGTACACACATGGGTATTTTGTGGCATGGTTGACTCACAGATTTTATTTCTGTCATTAGTATAAATTATCACTTTGAACCACATTTTGATACAATTTATGATATAGTTTTATCTATGCTTACCAATATTGACTACTTGGTGTGGTTCTTGTTTTGGCCACAATATAATTATGAATTATATTACATTTAGACATAAAATATTATTAGTATTGGGAATATCTTCATAGAGTATCATTTTTTTGATATGTGACATTTACCAAAAGTGGAAATATTCAAGTATGGGGGTGTGATCATATAACAATTCACTATTTTATTCCACCATCATACCACTAGTATAAACTGATATTGTATTTTAAATTCAAATATATATTTATAAATTAAAATTTTCATTTAATTTATTTATTTAATTTAAAATATTTTTCAAACGTAAATTTAACTTTTTTTTGATATTTTATTCATAGGTGGAGGTGAATTGGAGAGACCAAGATAAAGTTGAAGAAAAAAATTCCCAAACAGTGTTATAGTCCAAGAACACATGTGCTCTAAAATCTAAATTCCGCCTAAAATGTCCATGGAATTGGGTGGATAAATGATTTAATAATTAAAAAAATATAATTTTACAATTATATAGAATATTGAAAATCCAAAATCAACCTTTTATAGTCCCAAAATTTTTCATCTTTAAGAGAATAGTTATTGTTCACAAATACATGGTCACTAGTGTAATTTTTAGAAAACATTATTTATGCCAAGGGGTGAATTAATACCATTATATATATTTTTTCTATTACAATCATCATCATAGATTTTTTTATCTCTATATATTCAGAGAGAGATCACGGATGAAAGTGGAGTTAAATACAAGCTTCCACCTCCTCTCTATGACTAGTTAAACGATGGGTGATCACTACATGGGAGATACACACGTCAAAAGGATGTTCCAAAATATCACGTGACCATTGTATTGTTTAATTTTTATTTCTAAAAAATTTCATTCATTTTTATCTTGAAATAGTAATGATTAGTGAACAATCCTTTTATTCTTTAATAAAAATGCACTATTTTCCGTAACCAATCATCTTGTAATTTTTGAGTGGAGAACTTATGTTATTCTAATTAAATTCTACAAAAATCCTTTAATTTAATATTTTAATAATATATTTGATTGTATTTGAGTTCTTATAAATTTTCTCATCGTCTAGACCATGGTGAAAAAATATTCATAACATTGAATGAATCTAAGTTCATCAGTTCAACAAATAAGTTAATAAGTGAGATCTCGGTTAAACTTCATCAAAGGAAATGAAACACATCAATTTAATTTTAGATATAAATGAAATTCTCTTGATATTATTAGACACTTCAATGATATTTTTTATATCCCCTTATAAAATTATTTTTAAATTCAAATAAAATGAAAATTTATTAATCCTTTTGTTTTGTTGTTTTACATGGAATTATTTTCTGACTATCCCATCTTTTTAGTTTCTTTTTTGTAAAAATTATTTATAAATCCTAAAATTATGCCTCCAATATCCTAGAGAGGTGACCTAGGTTATTCCCTATATTATAAATATTCTTTAAAAATATATGTAATTTGACACATCACAATCACACATTCAATACTAAACTACTATCACTTAGTAGAATTTATCACCCATTACAACATGGACTGACACATTTAGTTATGTTTCACTAGAAAAAAGTTAATAATAAAAAAATAACCATAAATAATGTGGAAAATTTCTTCCTAACCATATCATTCCATATCCAATAATATAAGAAATATTTCACTCTATATAACCTCTATAACCAGTGCTAAATAGAGAAATAATTATTTCATATAAACCCTAGGATCCTAACTAATAACCCATACAATGCATAAATAACCCATAAAACCAAAATCTCTCAACTACTCGCCCATACAAGGAATAACATCTCCCCTTTATAATTAAGGAAGAAATCACCTTACCATTGTCTAGACCAATATTGAGGTTGTGAGAACATCCTAACCCTATTTCTAAATGTCCTTGGAATCCCACAATCAATCTCTAAAATGTTGGGGGTTAAATAGGATTAATAACATGAAATTTGGGAGGTAAAAATTTTTCATACATGGATTGTCAAACCAAGTGACATTATCATAAAAAATTTGTTCCCCATTTCCACTATGTATGGTTTGGATGCACAATTTACCAAAGTATGAAACATGAATCTGTAAATCATCTTCACGCAAAAATATTTATTGTCACCCTTTTATTAAAATTATCTTCTAGAACTACTCTCATAACCTAAAAACATCTAAACATACCTAATATGGGTGAGTTAAAACATTACTAATAATATAGACCCATCCTACCAAATCATTTGTCAATATCACACATTTAAAAGTTATGTTTACCAAAAATGATCCAGACCTCACCAAATTGAGTAGCAGAACACTTAGAAAAACCTAAATCAATATTACCCCAATCCACATTCCAATCCAAAATAACTCACACATCCCCATCCAATTTCAGGATTCCATAGCCCAATGATTCTGTATAACTCACTCAATAAAGGGAAATAAAAAGACACAATTAACCCACTTTAATAAGCATAACTTGAAATAAATAGTCCAAACACAATCCATAGTAAAAAAATTAAAAGAAAAATAAAATAATAAAACAAAAAAATATATTTCCACCAACCCTCTCAAAATAAACAAAGAATAAATCATATATTAAAGTATTATCCCTTGTTAAAAAGGAATATCATAGAAAAGTTATTTTAAAAAAAATTTATTTTCTCTGATATTTTAAAAATAATGAAAAATACCCATCATAATAAAAAAATAAATCATATCCATGAACAATATTCCATTAAAAAAAATTACAATTACAAAACTATTTTAAAAAACTTTATACGAACTCACAAATTGAAATCATCAAAATACATTTTTGAATTCTATTAGCGATTAATTAAAAATAATCACCAAACTAACATGTTTATTGTACTGACAATAGGCCACCTCAAAAGTAAACCATATGAACTTAGTTAAATTTCCACTTGATGATTTATAACATAGTCTCAGGCTCACAAGATTTTATTAAATCATAGTACCAGTATCTAATGCACCCAAAATATCAAGATGATTAATTATAATAATATCAAAATAGATATAAAAATCTGTGTACCAAATTTTAATTAAAAACAATCAAGATATACATGTTTATCTAATAAAACTAAATTCATAAATAAATCAATCTAAAAATTATGATTAAAAATTATTACATCAGAGGAATAAAATTCCACTCTAACCTCCAATGGAATTATAAATTCACAATAACAACTCATGTAGTCATCCAAATAAATATACCTAACACACTATAGGGTCTCTCCATGCTCTAGAAAAATAAAAAACCAAATACATAGAAATGTAATACCAAAAAAATAACCCATAATAGGGAAACAAATTGGAGGATTTCTATAGATTATAACAAAGGAATATGTGTGATATGATGATAATCAATGTAGGAACCAATAGAAAACTCTCCTATGTTTCAAAAGTACAAGAATGAATAAAAATGAAATTTAAATGATAGGGAGTGACTGAAACCAAAGCGAAAAAACCCAAATTTTAATGTTATGTATATTTTATTGGAATAATTATCCAAAAAAGGCATTAAAAAGGATTACCCCTTTAGTGCACAGTTCATCTTGATTGGGTTGAGAATCATTCACCCTAATTATATATTTTCTATCCCTTTCTAACTCCTAAATTATTTTCCTTATAGCTTCACCTGAAACCACTTTACCACCTAATAAACCATTCATAAACTCATTTTGGATTTTATAAATGTAAAAATTTATATAAATGATAATCAAAACACCTTTAAAACATCAAAAAAATGTCACCAAAATTCCATGACCAAAAAATATTGAACTCAAATTTAATGTAATATTCAAAAATACAAGATGTTATAATCTTTAAAATATATTATCTATAAACATCAATAAAATAACTAATTCACTTGATACCATAATAATTCTTGGATAAATTTCTCTTCACTCACTCTACCAACTAATATTATTCTATTTAAAACTAAAAACCAATCTTGAGGATACTATTATAATATATAAATATTGCCTAAAACTCAAGGATTCATCACATATTTATTATTACATAGAAAATTTCAATCATGGTGTTCCCAAGTGATATATTAGTAGTACTAGGGGGTGAATCGATGGAAACAAACTTTTTTCTTTCTTAAAATAGCATTTCACTCATTTTTAATGAATTATATTTTCCCATAAACTATTTAATCTAGATAAATTATAAATTCATAGCTATAATAACATAAACTTAATAATTTTACAAGGTTCACAGACTTTTATGAGTTGCTAGTACTTGGATTTTAGTGGGATTTATCCAATGTTTTTGATACTTATTCTTCTATAATGAAAGAACATTATGTTTAAGGAGATGGCCTGAAACACTGTATAAGTGATGTATTTGAAAACTTAATTTTTTTCCAACCACATTTTCCAAATACAAAATTTATAAAATACCAAGAATAAGATCAATAATAAGTGTAGATCTTATAATTAATGATATTATTCCTCCCCCAAAATAATATTTATCCACCAATTAACTATGAACCTATTATCTAATCAAGAAATAACCCTTGCATCATAACATATATTAATATTAAGTATGAGAAGTTATCTCTTACAATATCTCATAAAGTAATATGTTTAAATAGACTTACTTAATCAACGGTAGTGTTGAATTTTCCATAGCGTAGTCCCTATGGTTAAATAAAAAAAATGAAAATCGTTGTATATATCGTTAAATCTCTAAAAATATGAAATTTATTTCAATAATAAATTTCAAATAATTTAATAAAACCCTTTATGTTTTATTAATAACTACAATGTCATTTTATTTTTGAAATTATCATAGATAACTCTAGAAAAATGTCTATTGAATTGTGATATGTTTCTTCCTCAATGAAATTTCAAACTTTAACTTGTGAAAATATATTTTAAACCAAGATCAAATACATGATATTTTTTGTTCGGTGAATGATATCAACTTCCCCAAAACATTTTTTTGAATATCCACACATACAAATGATAATTTTATTCAAAAATATTATATGTATTGAGAAACAAAAAAAATTGATTTTCTATACATGGTGTCTAGTGGTTTCATAAATCTTCATTAGTTGGACATAGTTTTAACCATGTTCATTTTCTCAAGAATCCTATAAATCCATTTTTCCACTTCTATTCCATAGTGTATTCAATGAAAACCCCCCACGATTTTATTTTATACGTTTGTTGATTTATTGATTCTTATACATCTTATGAATCATTAATCATAATCAAACAATTACTAGATCTTATAGAAAATAAATACAATAATAAATATGAATCATATCTCGTGAATTTAATGTGAATAAATAATACAACGGTATATTTCTAATGTAAGAGTATTTAAATATCACATTACTAAGTAATTTCATGATATTTTAGAGAATTGGGTTCATTAGTCAAATGAATTATTCATATTTTATCATGTCACTTTAAGATATCAAGGGTTTATTCATTCTCCCCCTATAATGTATAACATTTCTTAAATATTATCTTCAAAATTACACAATTTAATTTCAATATCACCCTTTGTATTTATTGAAAACATGAAAAATATGATATAACCACTCAATATATGATAAAATTGTAAGTTAAATTTATAAAACTATAATTATATTTCCACATGTCTCATTTACCATTTTTATATTCAATTATATAATCTTTTATATCCTTATAAATTATTTTTCATTATTTATTTTCTCTTTTTTTTTTAAAATCATTCTCTTCCCATAATGTCAATAATTAATTATCCATTGTTGACCAGAAATTTTCTTCTCACTAATTATATCAAATTGAAAAAAAATGTGATGCAATATTGGAGGAAATGAATTTATAACATACTAATAGTTATTTTTTGTTTTTAATTCACTTCAAATAACACTAATTTGTGATGAAAATATTTTATAGGGGTTTCATCAAGATAACCACAATGTGTTCTTTTTCAAAACATATATTATGTTGAGTTCACTACATTCAAACTTATACTAAATGAAATGGTATTTTATATAAATATACATTGAATTAAAATGTTACACTATATTTATTAAATACTTTATTATATATTTATTATCATATCCAATCACCAAATGATATGAAAATTACACTCTCAAATCTTTATATTAAAATATCATCCAAAATCATTTGTGTAGTACATTATGATTCCACTATGTATTAAAACTTATTTGTTATTACAATGATAGAATTTCTCTTTTTAAAGTTCAAGGAATGTCATCTTTCACCATGTGTATACCTGAGAAAAAAATTTACAAAGTCTCTTTCAATGAATATACCCCAAATTAATTTATTTGAATTTTATTAAGAAATTGATTTAAATCAATATTAAAATATTCATTTTTATATTATATTTAAAATAATAAATTATAAGTTATGTTGACATAATTTATTCAAAAAATATATTTTTTTGATTATAGGTCACTGATAATGTATCTTTCCTCCCAAAGAATGCTTTGAAATTCGATGAACTCATAACATCATCCTTACTATATCAACCAAAATTTAATTCTTGTACTTGACTACTCAATTTTGATTTGAAACTTTTATGAATATATGTATATATATATATTAAATCCACATCCTATTCCATTGAATATATGATTAAAATTTTATCTTTATTCATTTTTACGCATTATCTGGTCAAAATTTATTGATAGGATGCTCTTTTTCCTTTTCAGAAACACTTTCATATCTTTTTAAAAAAATTATAGTCATTTTATCTACTTGAAATAAACATATAATTAGTCATATGAGAATAATATTCAGAAAAAATATCATTTATATGGTTTATGTTAATTTAAAATCATCAACCCATATACATAAAGACAATGTTCACGTAGCCTTATTTTATTTATTTTCCACCAGTTTATGAAATTTTTTCTTTATATTTCATGTGGGATAAAATTCGAAATAATTCATTTTATCATATTATATTTTAGTAATATTTTATTTTAACATTATGACAAAAAATTCACCATTTGTTATCTTGTCCTAAGTGACCATGTATTCAATGACATAGCTCGCTGTCTTCCTTCGTAATCAATCAAAAAAAACTCTTCTAAACTTTGATTGGGAATATATTTACAAATTTATATTTTCATATCATAAAGGTGAATTCAATTTTTGACCATAAAATTAAACGTACATTTTTTTTTGAATATTACTTAATTCAAATTTTTTAAAATTTAGAGACACCCAATAAATTATGTCTTTGATTATTAATAATGGGAAAATATTTTTAGTTGAATATTTCTCACAAATTTGACAAGTCCCAATAAATTATCTATTCAATGAGCTATGAATGATTAAACTGAAGACACCTCCATCATATTTTAATATCGATTAATTTATTTTTATATAATTAATTTGATATGAGTTTTATCCATCCATGATCCATGTTTTCTCTTATCTTAATGATTTTTATTCCTCAGCAATCATAATTAATTTATTATGATAACTACACTTATAATGAAATGTGAAACTATTAATATAAAAACAAAACCTTATAATAGAATTAAAATTTAGTCCCCCTATAAACCATTTCAATATTTATAATGTAGATAAATTGGTGTTGAATTTATCCTTAAACCATGAACAATTTTATTTTTATGATCATTCATCAATAAATTTTAATTTATTTTGAGATATTTCCCCTTCAACACAGTAATATGTAATGATATATATTATTTAAGATCAAATATTTTTTTTTAAGATGTCTATATTTGAATTAATTACTTCACCATGAGGAATTAACATTACCTTTACCCAAAGATCCCTTTACATTAATGATAAACTCAAAAATGTTATGATATTAGGAGACCAACATGCTCTAATTTATATAAATAATACATACAAAACTAAATCACCTCTTCCGATATATATTTTTGGAAAATATATTCTTCTATATATATATATATATTTCATGTATCACATTAAAATCTTCATATATCTTTCCAAAAGATTTATCCTAAAAAAATTAACATACCACATATTATTATCACTGGAACCAAATAATTCATGATATTAACCATTATATAAAAAAGTGTGGTGGGATGTGTATTTATATTTTTGAAAAAGTATAATGATAAATTCATTCACCAACACATATAAAAAATTTGAATATATGACTTTGTTGTAAATGGAATTGAAATAGAAACACATCCTAATGATGGAATTTCTAATAGTTATCGACAATATGTCACGTAGGGAATCAAGTAGTAGTTTTTTCATAAATACATCATAGTCATGATATTTTATACCAATTAACATTAAATACTTTGTTGACATAAAAAATTTCCCATTTGAGGAAAACTAACTAGGTACTTTAATATTATTCTTACACTTACATAATGTTTGAAAATATGGAGGAAAATATGTTTTGTTTCCTTTAATAGTGGGAGCTAACTACTACATAAATATAGTGGATATAAATTCCAATATTATATAAATTCAATATATACTTTTCTAATTAATCTATTTTAATGTTCTTAACAAACATTCACTTATATTTTTATCAACATTCATTATTAAAATGTAATATTTTACCCTTTAAAATATCTAATAATTTATCGCAAATAAGATGGAACAATTCTTCCATGTATTTGTTTGATGACTCAAATTTTCTTTCTTTCCAAATGTGATATCAATGTTTTTCACCTTTTCATAATATTATTCATCTAAAAATTGGAAAATCATACTCTTATAAACAATTAAAAACAATTTTAAAATTTCAAAAAGTATAATCCATTCTCGAAAATATAGTGTCACATGGACACATTAATTATTCCATTTTGAAGTTGAAGATATGAATTCTTTTATTCATAAACTAGATAATATTTCCTTCCATAAATTCCCTATGTAGATAAGTTATTATATTAATGAAATTTGTTTACCGTGAACATTATCATAACACACAAAATAAAATACTCCTTATATGCCTAAAACAATATAACACTTGTATCCCATAGAAATTTCAAATCACCAATTAAAGGTAATAGGTAAACATCAATATCATTTCAAGGTTATTTTGTTCCATAATTAATCATGATCATTACATATAATTTTATCTTCATATATATCTATGGGGAAAGATAAAAACAACCAATATAAAAGGGCATGAACTATGTTGGTTACTAAGGATCTAATATGGATTCATTCCATTTATGAATAGTATTATTCTATTATTTATAAAATCATTTATAAAATAGGGAAATTTCTTACAAAAATTTCATCCATTGTGGTGAATCAGAAGGGTGATGTCGGTTTCTATAAAATACATGCTCATATATTTGTAATATTTTCCTCTCTGTTTCATTTTAATTATCAGATGGATTATTCAAATGATGAATTATTGGAAGATACCATATTTATTTATTGGAATGTTTGGTACCTTCTCTTGAGAATGAATCACATATATATTATTTATCAATTTTATATCTTGATTCGCTCATTTATGACATTTTTATAATCTTTTATATTAATTCATAAACAACACATAGAAATTGGATATATCTTGTATCTTTTGATACCACACTTCCATTAGAAAAAATATTTTTTTACCTTATAATTTTAATCTATAAGTCTGTAGACTTATAGTGGATGCTAATTTAAAAGTTTAGGAAATTTACTAAAACATTTATCACTCGAACCATTTATTCATTTTGAATTAACTAATCTCAGCACAGTTGATAACACATTGAATTTACTTTAACCTAGGATTAATGGTTTCTTAGAATCATTTTGTAGTCAATAAATACTTATTTTTTTCATGGGTTTCAATATCTATATCATTAATTAATTCTTCAATACAATCCTCTATCTCAAGTTGAATGGATTTTTCATCATTATATATTGACATGTTTTTAATTTTACCACACCAAATCTAGATTTTATAGATATTATTATCACCATTGAAAATAATATGATCTATTGTTTCTCTATAACATTAATTTTCATATATTAAAACACTTAATTCGTGGACAAAATATCATATCTTTGTTTCTATGATTTCATTTTATAATTTCCATGAAACAATCAGAGAATTTCTTATATTCATTGTTAGTTATTCATTAATTTATCCAATTATTAAAAAAGAATTACCTAATGTCGCAATATAATAGATGAATATATTAATAAATATAAACATTTAAACATATATATAAATAGATAAATTTAAAACACATGATAATATAAAAATATAAACAATCATAAATTTATAAAATTAATTTTATAACCTGAAAAAATATATAATTGAAAATTAATTTTTATCAAGAAAAAAACTTCTAAAAAATAAATCTTAATGACACAATAAATTTATAGAAAATAATTTTAAACTAAAAAAACTCGACATAAAAAATTAGAATGAAAACAAAATTTCAAAATATAGAAATTTATAAGTATAAATAATAACAATCATAAATAAATTATACCAAATAACTAAATATTTAAAATCATAATGAAATTATACAATCACAATAATTATTACGATAAAAGTTTATTATTGAAAAATATGTAAATATAAACAAATAAATGAATGATTTAGTTTTAGAACTATAAAATATTTAGTTTATCAATTAAAAATGTAAAATAAAAGTTTAACTGATAATGTTTGGAGATTCGGTATGATATTCTGTGATATAGAGAGTTAATATAACAATTTAAGATCCTCAGATTTTAATAAATGAAAAAGTTCACCTCAAAATAGATATTAAAAACTGAAAATAGTGAAATGAAAAAAATATAAATGGGAAATATATATTGTGGGATAAATAAATCCATATACAAGGATAAATAATGAATCAATGTTGAGAAACGATGCAAAAAAGAAGTAAAAAATTTGATCTAACAATGAATTTCTAATCCTGATGAAGTGTGGTACAATTTCATGAGTCATGCATAATAGGATTTTAGAAATCAATTTTGTTAAAATAATTATGGGAACTATTGTGTAATTTTTTTTAAAAAAATATATTAATGTTGGTTATTCCATAACTGACATTAAAATATAATCTGAAACACTTTTAATGTTAATTATTTCATAGTTTATGTTAAAATTAGACTTTTAACATAGGTTATAACAAAACGTATGTTAAATTATATTCTATTTTCTTTTTAATGTTTGTAATATAAAAATTGTTGTCAAAATGCTGATGTGAAAAATTATTTTTCTACTAATGGCTTCCTTAGCAGCATATACATTATTATTATTTGAATTAATTTATTTTTTCAATGATATATTTTCCTAATAATGTTTAGATATCTACTTGACATAGATAAAAATAAAATCTCTCAATAAAAATTGATTATCCATTTCTTTCACTTCATCATCTCCATCACCATCATCCCCATCATAATAAGAATCCCTAGAATGTTTCTATTGAAACATATATTCATACTCGTATTCTTCATTTGAATAATTACATTATTCTTCAATTTCATATTTAAAAAATTATTAATCCTTACTAGATAAAATATTACTCACTTATGTTGATCTTGATTCATTTTATTTGACTCTAAAAGAGATTATTCCCATTTAATCATTTATCGCCTTATTTTTTCCTATTGAAATATCTTTGATATTGATGATAAATATCTTCCTTATGAATTTTCTTAATATAAATAACTAATAAAAATCATATATTACCATAACTAAAATTTTGGAATGAAATATTACCATTTAAATTTCTTTTTCCTTTTAAAAATCATTTTAATATAGGTGATATAAAATCATTGTAATTCATGTTATATTATTTTTCCTCTGAATGGTAATTATGTGATTTGTTTTTTCATCATTAAACAACATCGTAAGATCATTTAAATTGATATATTACATTCATTTAATTTAGTTTTTTAATTTTTTAATTTTTCTCATTTTGTATCTAATAAAGAGTTCGTATAAATTATTTATAGACAATCTATTCTAATCATAATCCTCATTGATAGAAATATCCATATCAAAATTATCCAGAAAAGTATGAATTAAATTATTCAAAAAAATTTACTCTTAAATGGACTCTCTATATCCATGTATATACTAACATTCATATTCAAAAATGTTAAAAAATATTCCAAAATTTCATCCTTGGACTTTAAAATATCTTAAAATTGAGAATGGTATAATTTTATTCTACATTCATTAACATTTTTTCTCATTAATAAATATCATAGAGTTTATTTTATTTGGATTAGGAGTTTTATAACCCATTACCTTTGTTAGTTAATTCTCATAGAGATATTTTTATAATCAATTATGTTATCTTACATTTACTTTAGTATTATTTTGATCATTCAAATTATAATCCTCACTTAATCCAAGTGGCATAAATCATTCAATATTAATTTCAAGGATATCTATTCCCAAGGAATGTGAGTAAAGAATAATCCTCAATATCCATATAAAAAATATATTCATAGTGAACATTAGGTCATACTATTGTTAATAAAATTCATATGATCAATTAAAAAGAAACTAATTTAAAATTTATACAAGAAACTAATGTACTCAGTTTCATCGAGAATAAACCTATTATATAACACCAATTAATCTAACAAGGTGATATATGATGGTAAATTTGAGGGGAGAATTAGTGTTTAAAAATAATATTATTTTTTAAAACATTTTTCTCTCTTTTCTTGTTATTTCATAGGTTTTTATTTACAATTTATGATTTATGATGAATAATAATGTAATAGTAACAAGTATATAGACAACAATATTTTTACAATTTTGACCAATTATTATGAATGTCTAGTCCTTTTAGAGAATTAGTTTTCATATTATATCTCATGATCCATTCCTTTTATCAATAATGAATTTTAAGAGAAATGGAATGGTCTTAAACCCTTTATAAGTGATTTTAATTGAATATAATAATCATATATAACACAAATAATGATCTTATTACTCTTCCAAAAGTTTTCTTATTCCACCAATGAATTTTACACTTATTACCTATAAAAAACAGTCCCTTTCCTCTCAAGAATTATCTATTTACATTATTTGATTCTATATATTTCTCCCACTCAATGAAAAAATATTTAATTGGTATTTCATAAACCTTATTGTATTCATGTTTTCCATGATGTGGTAAAAATCATCAAATCCAAATCTATGTACCATATTTTATATATTTAAATATATAAAAAATATAAATTTCACTTCTATAATAAATGTCCTAGATTTTACTACAATCATGATGTGTTTTTATCAGATATTACATGGTTTCAATACAAATGTTCTTGAAGATGAATTTAGAAAAACAATGGGTAAACCATGAAATTTTTGTTCCTATAAGACATTTCAAAAAATAACTCATGAATATATGTTTTGAATCAGGATGAACACTATAATATTTTTCACCCTAATGTAATATTATAGTTTCACCCAAAATGTATTCGAATCACCACTTAAAACCATTATTATTTTTATTTAAAACACTATATGCTATGAGAAACTATGTTTTTAACTCCTAATAGGGTTAAGGGATCAGATATCTTTTTCAGTATATCACTTTTTGTACCACTTTCAATTTTTTTATCTTTCTCTCATACCATTTTAACCTCATCTAAACAATGATGTAGTCATTTAATAATAATTTCATAATTTTCATCTTTCCTAAATTTTAAACTCAAATAATTTTATGTCCTTGTTGGAATTAAATACAATAAAAAGTGATTATCTCAACTCAATAATGGCATCCTATGAAATATGTATGTAGTATTATCATGATATGGAATTATACCAACACTATATTACTAATTAGTGTATGGTTTTAAAAAATAAATCTCCTAATTTAAATTAAAAATACTACATTTGAACATGTATCTATAATATTTCACGGTTTTCATCAATCTCTACCCTTTAACTTTTAACACTTCTCAAATAATATCTTCCAAATACCTTGAGTTACTTTCATCTTCAGTTGGTTAAATCCCAAAAATCAATTTTTCCTAATCACCTTGAGTTATCCACAAGAATATAATTGAAATATGGTTCAAAAATCCTTAATCAAAACAAATATTCAAAAAAAAAAGACAATTTCTATGTGATTATTCTAAAATATATGTGAAATAGACTTGTTTACACTAGTTACAACATTAAGAAAAAATTTAAAAAATAGTTTATAAACACAAAAATCAACTATGGTTCTTCTTAAAATCCTTCAATATCTTAAACATGTTTATAAAATTAAGATCAAATTGTAAATTTCCATGTCCAGACACACCTATTTAAAAACACTCATTTCTCATCCCAAATTCATATAAACAAAAAAAATTATTAGTTTTTTGTAAACTTACAATTATTATAATACAAAAGGCATTGGTCTCACTAACCATTTCAATTAAAACCAATTTGTAAAATAGTTATGGAATCACTTGCATCATCACACATGATTTTCAAAAATTCAAAACTATTCTTTAAATTTTTTACATTCAATATCCCTTTAAAATCCCATTTATACATAATCCTAAAACCATAATTTTTATACTAAATTAATAAAATACAAACCAATTATACATATTATCATTTATAATACCACCCACTTATATTTTTCATTTATCCTATTTTTTCATTGAAAACCCAAATTTATAAAATATTAAATACCAAAACCATTTTCCTATACTAGAAAATAAATCAACAAAGTAATTAATAGTTTTTATATACCTTTATAAAAGTATAATGGTGCATGAATAATGAAAAATAAATTCGTTTATGATTACAAAGACCCATCCTTTATTTGTATGAATACCATGTTTGATATTTCTAAACCATCACCGCACTCAAACATAGAGTGGATAGTCCTAATAACTAGACTCCCTTGGTAACATATTTTCTAATATGAGATAGTTAAGATAATGATGAACATAAAAAATATTACAGGTTCCAAAAATTTACCTCTACTTCTAACTAAATTAATTCCCAAAAGAAAAAACGTTCTCTAATGCTATTTTATAATAATCTAACCATAATTAGTCAATTATAATCCACAATTTTCACAAACCTTCAGTGTAAATTTTTTTATTCTTGATGTGTCTAAAGTTTTTTGTTGAAGTGTATTCCCTCATCAACGATCTCAAGTTTGTGCATTCTATGATTCAACAAAAATCAAATTTATTAAATAAATATATACGACACAATATATTATTAAAAAACACCTTGGTTGGATACTATCCATTCATGTTTAATGAATAATAACATATCTATATGTGAAAATTCCAACAACCCTACTTCATAATCATAAAATAAATAAGATGTGATTATTTAAAGCAATAAAAAAATATGAATGTCCAAATGATCAATATATACATGAAATAGAAATAAATAATTACATCCTAAAATAAATGTATCCTTATAAAACAATAGAATCATGAAAATACTCACCATGAATTTTGACCTTCCTTCAGGATTAATCCCTTGAATCTTTAGGCATCACACATATAGGTCTAACAGTTCACACCATAAACCACACCATGTGTGTGGGTAGGGTTTTGTACACTGATCTAGATATTTATTCACCATTATAATCAGGTCCATTGAGTGAATGTGAAAAAACATAGATTCATTTTAAACTAGGAATAAATTTTAAAAAAATATAAACCTTTTGTTAAATGGTTCATATATTAAAACCATTTTTAACATTGATACAACCACGTTATATTAGTCATACTTGGACTCCAACATACTTTAACATATAGACACACACACACTAATACACACTCTTCATCCTAACTTACTATAAGACCTCAAAATAAAATAATAAAAACATTATATTTGATAGAATATGTTACATGAAATACTGATATTAAACAACTGACAAAATATATTTCATTTAAATTAATCTCTTTATTGTCTTGCGAAACATGCAACCGTGAGTCTAAATGAACCATAATATAGTATTCCATTATAAAATAGCCTTTAAATTCGTTTGTATAAATATTATTATCTAAATTATGAAATTTATGGTTATCTATTGGCTATAAATAAAATATGAATAATTTAAAATAAAGAGAAATGTTTTTTGAAAAACTATTTTCCTTTTATATAAAATAGTTTAGTCAAATTTTGTGCAAATAATTTAAGATTAATTTTCACCTCATTTAGAATTCTTTTTGATAAAATGAACTTAATTTTTCAAATAATCATATCAAATTTATATTAGGGTGAATTTTTGATAATTTTGTTACATGTTTCATTTTTGATGAACAGTGAAAAATACTGATTTGTATTGAAAAAAACCTTTTAATTTAAAAAATGCACAAGGCCATATTAAATTTTAACTAGGTTTTAAAATAAAATTAATTCAATTATATTGAAATTTAGCTAATATAGTTAATTTTAATCAATTTCATACTTGATTTTAATATTAAAATCTCATATACTTATGAGAATTTTCTCTTTGAAACCCTGATTTTTCGCATCTGCATGTATTGTTTTAAATTGAATTCTACAAACTCTATGAATTTAATTTGAAAAAATAGATTAAATAATTCTAATCATCATAATTTATATTATCGAATAATTCCAAAGTAATTTTTTTTACCAATTTTAATAGTGAAAATGTAAAAATTAATTACTATAGTTAGGGTCAAAATTCAGTTAACGGGGGTGAAACTAAGAGGACAACGGTTAAAACGACCTAAATAATATTAAAAATATAATCCTCTTTCAATATTTTATCCATATACTATCACAATATTTATCCTTTATTAATTTTTGAGATTTTGGATTTTTAATGACTTTATAATTTTGGATTTGTTTGGAAGTTTCTAAGTAATTCCCAAGATGGTTGTGTTTCCCTACTTATAAATGGTCACTCACTCCCCTAAATTTTTCATACCTATCAAGAAATATATTTTTTAGAAACCATGAAAACATTCCTCTATAAAATACTAATATATTTTCTAGATCATTTATTCCTCCGAAATGACCAAACCTAGTGTCCTTAAGAGGAGATCCAACTGAGGTATCTCTAAGAGAAGGTAATTGTATTCACTATACTCATTCTTATTTGTTCCTATTTTTCAACATTTAATTATTTACTATCTCATATAATATAATAAAAACATTATATAACATATACCAAGTCTTTATTATGTTGATTAAATAATATTTCACAATCTCCCACTCCATCAAATGTAAAACAAATCCATCACCCGTGTGTATGGAAAACTACTGCCTCACAAACCAACACCATTTGTGTTACATCAACGAATCACATGTATAGTAAGAATGGTAGAAACAATAGATATATATGACAAATATTATATGATATTAGTTTTGTAATGTTAATATAAAATCTATATCATCACTCATTCACTCGTTAAGGGAATGATATCATCGCTCGTGTATATGTAAGACCTACTGTCTCCACGAAGAGATGCAATTAATTTTACATTTCCAAACATATATAATTGTTCTAAAATTACATATGAGGAGTTAATATGGTATTTATTACTCTTATATATTTATGGATATTATGGAACTATAACATATATTTAATAATTAGAACTTTCATGTTAAAACATGTAGGAGAAAACAAGGCAGTTATCTCTTGAAACAATTATAGCAATGAAATATTATTTAAAATGAGATGAAAAAATGTTATAAATGGTTCTTATATGATATTATAAAAAATAATATGTTTTTTATAAATTAATAACAAGATTAAAACCATTATACTTGATGTTAAATCATGTTCAACAAAAATCAAGCATGTGGTTTGGGACTTCGTCTAAATTTCCATTAATTGAGGTATATTGTAATGTTATACATAAAATATATTTTATATGGTGTATATAATTAACCATTTAAATGTAATATCATGATTAATTAAAACGTCATGTTATTCTATGTTTGAATTTTAATTATTTCATCCAAAGGGAATTGACATAAATGTTACGAAGTGGAATATATTATTATAGCTGAATTTATTTTTATTGGGCTATATTACTTATTAATTCTATTTGAAATTATATGATAGTGTGTTTGTGTGTGTTAAAATTTTAATATATTAACTTTTTATCAAATTATATTATGTGTATTTACATTTTATACAAAAAAGTGATTCTTTGGTTTTTTTCTCACTTCAATGTTATGATCCTTGTAAGGGATTACTTCACAATCTCAATTTAATTGGGATTTTTATGCTTGAATTTACATTAAATTAAATTATATGATCATTTTTTAATAAATCCATTTAATTTTATTATCCTGTACTTACTCATTAATTTTTCAAGTTATAGTATATTTATTATCTCATTGGTACTTAAAATTTTAGATAAAATGTTTTTAATAAATATGGCTTTATTTCTCTCTACAGTTGAAGAACATTTTTTTCAAAAAATACATATATATTAAAATTTGTTTCAAAAATGTTTTCATGTTTTTAAAAATGATTTTTTAAATGAATTTTTTTTCCATTTTTAATTTTAAAAAAGTTAACAGAATCTTCATGTTATTTTTGAAACAAGGTTTGTTTTTCTTTTGTAAAAAAGTTAAATGAATATTTTTTTGAACATGTATGGTGTTAATATAATTTCCATCCATAATGTCCAGTCAATGTTTTAAGGTTTAATTTAAAATTTTAAATGTTTACTTTAAAAGAAAAGTGTCTTCAATTTTATTTTAAATTTTATATTTAAAAAATATATTTTTCAATGTTAAAAGGATATTTTATTCAAAAATGGTTTTAATGATCTTTTTATGTTATTTATCTTTATAAATGAAAAAAAAAATTTATTACTCCACTAGGGTTATGTTTTATCGATACCATCCTTATTATTTCTATGGATGGTTTAAGGTCATTTTCATGAAGGAAATTATTGACATTAACATTCTAAATTAATTTTTGTATTCATTAACATTCCCTTGAAATATTCACATTCTTTAGGTCGTTATAAATTTTTTTTCCAAAAAATATAAAAATTATTTAGCATAGTAATATTTATATCTAAAATCATATATCCTATTTACATATGGTGTTCTATATTGAAAGTTATTTGTTTGTCTTGGGAAATATTGAAAAATATGTATTCATTACTCAATATAGATATTTGATGACATGGAACATAGTTCATGAATTAAATTGATTATTTAATATATACAGAAATATTTAGGCATGAAGGGATGGGTTTGGATTAGAAAAATATAGTTCCTTGATGCATCGATAGTCTCATGAGTCGAGTCAGTGAGCTAGAATTAAACAGGTTTTTACATAGAGTTTTAAAATATGTTATGAAAGGTCTTAATATTAGAGGTATCATGATGCCTGATATCACAATTTCCAATAATTAATAATTTCTTTCATTAAGAAATAAATTATTTTTATCCCTGATATTTTCATAACTATATTATCTTTGGATGCATTTTATTCACAATTATTGATTAAATGGCATGTTTTTTCAGTAATATACCTTACTAAATTGATTATGCATTAACTGGTAATGATAGTCATGATATTGATTAAATGGAATATGTTTTTCATTATTTTCCTTTCCAAATTGATTTTTATCCATTAGATTATAATATTGGTATTATTATTGCATAAACTTCCTTCTCATTTTTTTGATTACATGTTAGGTTTGTTCTGTTATTTACCTTAGTATAATGATTATTATTTTTGAATCAAGATATCTTATGATGTACTTAACCATTACTAATAATTTGAACTCACCCTTATTTTTTTCATTTATTGGGAATCTATGATACGTACTAAGAATCATATGAAAGGATATTCTATATGGAGTAATTATTTTCTGAAGAAAAAAAAATTATGTTGTCATTTTTGTTTTTAATTATAATATGGGAATAAAATATGTATGTAGTCTAAAAATACTACTAAAATATTCTATCCTTTGGGATGTGTTTCCATATATCTATGAAAATGTAATATTTTATAAATTTTTTCTTGTTTACTGGATTATGTTTCATTATAGTTAGTATCTGAGGAATCTTAGTAGAAACCTTTTGAACTCGATTTAGTAAAATATAGATTATGGATTATAACCCTATAAAATACATTGAGGATTAGTATAGAAGTGAATCCTAATTTTTTTTGTAAGGAATATATTATTTGGTTTTTATTAGTAATATATCCTTGTTTGGATTCTATAAGTTGATATGGTTCTAGATTATATATAACTTGGGGTAATAAATTTGATAAGGTAATATCATACTTGACTTGATCATCACCTGGTACACAACAACAAGTCTTACAACAAACTTTGTTTGACACTCCAATGGGATATCCTTAGGATAATTCAAATTTTCTTTACAAACCATTATAAATTATTTTTATATATGATAATAATGAATGGCCTAGGTTAAGCCTTTATTGTCTTATATTGAAAAGAAGGTTTTGTGATTTAGAAATAACATAAATGGATATATGTTTTTCCCCTATGATTATTATTTCTCACACTCTGTTTTTTGGTTTAGTCAATGTCTAGTACCCTAAGGAACCAGGTTAACATTGAACATGATGGGAAATATAGTGAATATGAGAAACGAAATGGTATAATGAGAGGAGTAAAAGATATTGTGATTATTCATAATTTGTTATCCCAAAATATTATTAACAACATAATCCTTAACCAACTCTTTGAATCACCAAATAAGAGAATGATGGAGTTTTCTAAGTGCTCAAATGGTTGGGAACAAGGAGGAAGGAATACTTGATTTCATTAATGTTAGAAATATGGAAAGTGACACAAATGAAAGTATCTAAAATATGTCAAAAAATAATTTATGTTTGTAAAATAAGGGAACAAAGAGAATAATCTTGGAGGGAAAATGAAGATTATGATGGAAGGAAATAAATTTCATCATACACATCTATCTATATTGCATTTATCTATATACGGGGAACTTGGTAATTATCCATATTAATTATATATCATAATGGTTAAGACATAGACCAATGTAGGAGATTTTTTGAAATAAACAAATGATTTATTTATCTATTTTGATTCAATAATTAAATTTTAGAAGTATTTTCCTAATGGTGTTTTTGTTATAATAATCATGAAATTATTAGTGATTGTGTTAATATTTTGAAATTATATATGTATTCATTAAATTTAGTGTTATGGACACAATAAAAAGTGTATTATTTTATGGTTTCTCATAAGTTCAAAGTAATAAAACCCCTTTTTAATCTTTTTTTGGTAAGGATGTGAAAAGATTAAGGATATTTTTGGAAATCAATTATGGGAATACAACAAATTAGTTTACTATATGAAAGAGTTATTTTAGGAAGAAGACCTTTATATTTTTTGGTACTAAGATTAAAGGTATTTGTAACCTTTAATGTTTATATTATTTTTCATGGTGTATTAATTATGGTTCATCAATAATTTGGGAATGTTATATAAATTATATTCATATTATTTTAGAAAATGGACATCCTATTGTATCCAAAAAGGTCGTGAGTCATGAACCCATAGCTAAAAGACAATAATTTTTTAACACCTACCGCTAGCCTATATGATATATTTGTTAATATGTCATTTTTTATTGAAAATGTTTGGTTAATAAATATTAATTATGAACCAACGATGATATTGTTGAGGTTTAAATATTAATGTATTATATTGGATAGAGTGTTCTAACCATATTTGATTCTAAAAATATTTAGAGAAAAATAAAAATACATGTCACTATTTTATGGATCTTATGATTCATTAAAAGTGCATTTTAATTGTTCAATAATAAAAAATTCAATTTTGGATATTCATTTCTTGGAGTAAGTGATTAATTGGAAATTGATCAAAGTACAACAAAAGGACGAAATTATTCTTATGAAATTGAAATATATCAAGTAAATAGATTTCCTTATAAGAAAGGCAATTAAAATAAGTCCCCAACCTTAGGAAAATGATTTTGAAAAATAAAATCACCATATAATCTTCTTATCAGATGAAATAAATGGTTTTTTAAATCATCACATATTTTTGGTCTTGAGGTCCTTAACTTTCTATTGATCATTCAATTTCATGTCATCAATGACCTTTATCACTCTATATATATTTATACTTTTATTCAATGTCCATATCTTCAATTTCAAATAATTTTCTACTAAGTATAATCCTTGTTATGTGTTATTCAAAGTGACTGTTATACTTCCCTTTTGTTCTTATTATGAGGATGTTTTATTTACCCTTTTTATAATGTGGGTTTTTAACAAAGGAATTTTCATATATCAAACAATTTATTTCTAAGAACAACATCAAGTATTGTGGGAACTATTTATTTAAGATGGATATAATATTACTCCATGAAATTATAAAATAATAACACTATATTTGATAGTTAATGTGACACACAACACCGAGCTTAAAGAACATAGGAAATATATTTCATAAAAATTAATATCTTTAATAGATTTCTGAACATGCAACCATGAACCTAAATGAATCATAATATATCATACTATTATAACCTAGATATTATATTGTAGGTAACTAATACAATTATCTAAATTTTGGAAATTATGGTATTCAATTTACTAGGAAAAAAATAAGAATCATTTAAACGAAAAATAAATGTTTTCTTAAAACTGTATTTTTTCTAAAAGAAAAATTAGTATTTCTTTGGGAACATAATTTAAAATTAATTTATACCACTATTGAAAAATTGAATTTATAAAATAAACTTAATATTTTAAATTGGATTATAAAAATTATCTTATGGTGTTTTTTTATATTTTTTTGAAAATCATTCATTTTTCGATGAATAGTGAAAAATAATAATTTTTATTGAAAACCTCCTTTTTAAATAATTAATAGAGTTAAATTATATTATAAATTGTTTTTAAAGTAAAATTAGTTTAAAATTATTAAAACTTAACTTATATATGTCATTTTCATCAATTTCATATTGAATTTTGATATTAAAACCTTCTATACTTATGATAATTTTCTCTTTAAGAACCAACTTTTTCATCAGGACTATGGGTATATTTTTAAATTGATTTCTACCACATAAATGAATGTAATTTGAAAATATTGATTCAATATTTTTAATAAAATTAGTTTATATTATCTAATTAGGTAATATTAATTTTCTTAAAAATGAAAAGTGAATACAGTAAAAATTAATTACCATAGTTAAAGAAAAAATAGGTTTTCTAGGGGTTAAACTAAGAAGATAAGGGTTATTATGAGCTAAAATATTTTCAAAATATTATTTTATGGAAAAATTTCCATATTATCCTATCTAAAAATCTATCATAAGTTTATTTATAATCATTTTTAGAAGAACTATTTTACCATTTTGGATTCTTTTTCAAAATTTACAGGTAATTTCCAAGAAGATACCCTTCACCCATTTATAAAATTTCACTCACTCCATTAACATATTCACACTTATTAAACCATATATATAGGAAATACCATGAATAAATACCTTCAAAAAATAATTATACATGTTCTAGATCTTCTGGTCCATCCAAAAGAAAAGCACTATATCCCTTAAGAGTAGTTCCAAATTTGGTTTCCCTAAAAGAAGGTAACTGTCATCAGTATGAAAATTATTTTTCATACTTTTTTTTATAACCTATATTTATGTATTAATAATTAAAATATAATTATATTAGTATATCCCATAAAATAATATGTCATTATGTATACTAAATAATATTAACCCTTCTCTAACTCCATCAAATGAAAATAAATCAATCACTCGTGTGTTCGGAGGACTACTACTTTGCAAACAAACATCATTTTTCCGTCATATACTCACATGTATCATCATAAGGATGAAAATAATAGATATATATGATACATATGACAATATATTAATTATTTAATGTTAATATAACATCCATTACCTTAACCTTTCACTTGTTAAGGTAATGATGTTGTCGATCATGCATAAATATGGCCTACCATCTCTATTATGTGATGTGATTCATTTTCCATTTCCAGTCATAAAAATGATTCTACAAATATATATGATTAGAAAATATGATATTGGTAAAACTAGTACCATTATGGATGTAACAGTTTGTTCCTTCTTGGTCTGTTCTTTTTGAGTTTGGTTGTTGGAAGTGTTTAGAGGAGAATTAGAGGGATTTTGGAGAAGTTTGGTTGCTAATTGTTGGAAGAAGGAGGGTTGCATGTCTTCTAAATGGATTAAATGATGTGAAAGTCAGTTTCATGGATTGTCTTTGAGTTTTCACATTGTGATGACATTTTACACGACTTAATGATGAGTTTCACAATGTTAACTATTTCGGGGATAGATAAATTAAATAAAATGGAGAGGCGGAAAGTTTTTTCACAAAAACTGAACCTCGAGTATTAAAAGACATGATAGGGTATTTCACATCATTTAATACCTTGATCATATACTATTTTAAAATTACTTTCAGCTGAACCATTATTCATTCATCTATGGTTTCTTTTTTCCCTCTCTTTTTGGGTGAACCCTAGGAACCGAAGATTGTACTTCAATTGCTTCCAAACCCTCTTCAATACACTAGTCCCAGTGGATGTTTGTTGGAAATTTCTAGAGAACTTTCTTCGATCTAAGGTTTGTTCTTCATCCATTCATACAGTTTCCTCAGTTTTGTTTCTTTCCCTTGTCGTTTATTATTTTCATGTGATGTTTAAAGATATAACAAGGATCTAAATGGGATTATATTTGGTTTTTGTTGGTATAGTGGTGTTGTGACATCCCTATATGGATACGTATCTTACAGGATAGGTGATCGTAGATCTATTTCATGGCATGTTCTTATGTGTGGATCATTGACTCACTTTTGAGGTAGGATTTCCCTTTTTTCTCTCCATTCTTGCATCATGTGGGAGGTATATTCTTTTTTCACCTATGGATCATGTTTGTTCTAGAATAATCACTGATAAGATTCAATTAAACAAAATTCAAATGGGTAGAGGGTTTTTTTTCATTCCCTTGTAATTTTGATATTGTGATTGTTATATTGTGATTATACAGGCTTTATGCCCCACAAAACAATTATGGCTGTTGGTGGATGTGCTCATTCTTGGTAAACGTGTTGTGGTTGTTTTTTGATCAAGATTGTTTAGTATCACTTAAAAATTGAAATTGGTTAATCATGTATATCCATATTATTAATGGATTCCCAAATATCATAAAGTTCTATGATAACCCCTAAACTAAACAAGTGGAATTAAATACGGGGATCCCGTGTTAAATCTAGAATTTTGTTCTTCCTTGGTACATGGGGTGATGTGATGTGTGAGTTTTATCTAGTTTTTTTTATGGGATGGCTTGGGTTGTGTTATTGAATCTCAGGTTGAGAGATTGATTGGCTGTAAAACTGGTGAGATGTGTTGTGTAGTAGGATTTCAATACTAGTTTTGTAGTAATTTTTTATCGGTTGGGGTTTTGAGATGGGGGTTTGGTTTTTCTCATACATGGCTTGAGCAGGATAAGTTTGAAGGAGGAAAATAGTGTCTGGTATGGGTAATTCACATGAAGTTTATCCATGAGTAACATGTTGAAAGCTTCACCCCATATCTAAGAGATTGATATTTGATATACCATGAATGGGTGTTTAATGTAGTGGAAATGTAAAGTCCCTTTAGGGATCTTCACCTTATTTGAACATTGTTCCCAATTTTCTACATGGAATATTATTTTCCCATGTATTGGTGTAATGGATAAATTAGTTGTTTAATAGATAATAAAATTGGTTAAATATGTTGGTTGGGAATGTGAATCAGGTTTTATGGATTGTTTTGTGGTATTGTGCATTTAGAGGTAGCAAAGAAGTTTGAATGGTTTTGATTTGATGGTTTTTTTAGATACAATAGGTTTTTCTTGAGTATTTGGTATCATATATGTATATACTTGTATTTTCCTTATCATTTCTATACACACCCTACCCTAGTTGAGCACTATGTGCTGAACACCCCATCATTACGGGGGAGGGTGTATTTCCCATGAATACTAATGGGATAATGGATGAATGGCCCCCACTCTTCCTTGCTCCGTCTTACAGGCAGTGATAGCCTAATATTATTTGGGCAGGTTGTGGTTTGTGAGGCCCAAGTGTGTGCAGGAGTGTTGTTCTTTTCTTAGTGTCTTTGTGATCAGACGAGTTTTGTTTTCCCATTTGTCTTTGAGATGATATGAATTAGGATTTACCAAGTCTATTTTGGATGAGATGTGGTTGTGTCCCAAGTTTCTGTGGGCGGGATGTGTTGTGGTTGTGACCCAGGTGTCTACGGGCCGAATGTGATGTGGTTTGTGGCCCTGGTGTCTATGGGTGGGATATGATGTGGTTTTGTGGACTATGTGTATGTGGGTAGGATATGATGTGTATTTTGGCCAATGTGTCTGCGTCTAGGATGTGGTGTGGTTTTTGTGGCCCAAGTGTCTACAGGTAGGCTGTGATGTGGTAATTTTGGAAGAGGTGGGAGTGAGAGGACATTTTTTGTTATGAAAGAGCGATTAATCAATGGGAAGTGGTGTAGGGTAACCTATGATCGATGTTCATTATATTTCATTACATTACATGTGTTATATGGAATGTGTGATTTTCATAGTGTGGGATGGTTAGTATACATGTTAAGTGTTTTTTGGTTCTATTGTTTTCTCATAGGGGCATTAGTATGCTTCTTTCACCTGTGCATGAGAGAGTTTGGTTTTTCTAGTGAATATACTTGTATGCTCACACTACATATATGAAATTGTTTTCAGGTTTCCAAAAGCATTATGTTAACCGTGTTGGGCATTACTAGCTCAGATTTAGTGTAGCTGATGAGTCGCTCCTTTAGCTTTCTTTTCGCTGATTTACGTTAGATTTTTTTTCATATTTTTACGAGTTCTATTTTTATGCATTCATGTAGAATGGTTTTTTATTTATTTTAAATACATCTTGGAGTTTTTTTGTGGATGATCTATCATATCTCCAGATCATATTTCAAAAAAAATAGTAATTCCTCCCATTTTTTAGATCTTTATACACTTAGTGCTAGTCACTAACTCGAGGCCTACTAGAGGCAGGACTCAGAGGTCATTATCACAATTTTTTTTATTTCCATTTTAAGTAGGGAATCTTTGGAGGGAGGGGTCATGAAAGAATGGTATCAGAGGTGATGGTTGAGAGATAGGATGGAGTTTGGATTTAGGAACAGTGAGGATTACATGGGTAGGTAGGGAAACTATGTCATATGATATTTGTGTGTGACATAGGCTAGTGAATATAGGCTAGGATATGGTATTTTAGGGACCCCTATGATCTGATGCAATGACTCTGATCATACCATAGGACCAAGTGAGTCTACATCATTTGTAGGGTATAGACACTATGAAAGTTTCATGCATCATAATGACATGTTTTCTAGTTTGAATTGGTTCATTTGGGAATGTTTAAATGAATAAAAAATGAGTTAAATGAGATAAAATGAATCTTAAATAAAAAAAATCTTTACTACTTGGGCTTATGAACTCCTTGTTTACTTTTTATCTATGGCTCCTAGTCATCATCTCAGGTGGATCATTCAGTTAATATTAGTAGGCTAGACTGGTTGATTGATGGAGGGTTTATTCATTTGAGGAGGATGACCTGTGGTTGGGAAAATTGAGTTCTTTCTAGTGGAAGGATTTGGGAAAGTATGAGGGAAATGTTTCAGACACAAATATGGAAAGCTAGATCGAGAATCTTGAGATCATCATTAGTTTAATCTAGTCCTTGATAGAGTATTGTGTTCCATTGGTAATCAGTTAGATGTGAGTAGTTGTGTTTCAGTGGTGGAACCTTTATATGGGATAGAGTAAGGAACCAAACATTTTGTGGGTCAACATTGAGAAGGAATTTTTTTACATAGTTCCTTTCATCGACCATGATGGCTGAGAAGAGGCATAAGCTACCCTCCCTTTATCAAGGGATTATGTCAGTCTAGAAGATAGGGATCAAGTTCAAGGATCTCCTTCATTTTTTTCCTATGTATCTTTCTAGATGAGGTGACTCGCACGAGACATCCTGAGGGATAAGTTCATCCCTCTATCCAACACATGGTTATTCCTATTATGTTTCCTATGTACATAGAGATTCATAATAAATAAGAGTTGATCGATAGGATGAACTCATGAGGAGGTTTACCATGATATGGGACCCAGAAGGGTTCTTTGAGAGGTAGGTTTACCGGTGGTAGGTATCAGGCATCAGGACCTTCGAGGTTTCGACCATTAGAGAGTTGACCGTAGCAACGTCTTTTTCGATTATCTGGACCTTGTGACTTTCCTATGAACTTGAGACCAAAGTGTTGATTTTTTGAATTTCACAACCGTATTTAGAATTAATTTCCAATGAAAATTTGAGCTCAGAATGGTGGAGGTGGATTGGTTTAGCATCATCCTCCGTAGTAGTTGCTGGTTAGAATGATTCATCAGTAGGGGCAGTAAGAAGTTTCTTCACCGAGTAGAGATGTAGAAGGTAGAGCTCGGTCAAAATATTTTTACCATGTTCAATGGATTAAACCTAGGAATGGTCATGGTGGCTTTCATTGGTATAGAGAAAGAGGATTTGGGCATGGTCAATTGTATGTGGTGGAGGTAGTAGTTCCAGTAGAGTCAGAGATAATCAGTGGTACGATATGTTTTTTAGTACCCTTTCCTGATAATTTTTTTGATTCATGAGCTTCAAAATACTTTGTTGCATCCACTCTAGACCATGCTATGGGACTAGAAATAGGGAGGCTTCCTGTGCCCTTGGTGTTGAGTACACTAGTTAGAGGCCAAACCAGCTTGTCTAATGTATTTTGGGGATGTATAATGAGGATGGGACTGCATCAGTCCTAAGGGAATATATTATTTCTATAAATGAAACAATAAAATGTCATCCTCATCATTGACTAGTTGTATTCCATGAATGTTGTTATTGACAGTTTTTGGAGAAGGGTCATGTTTTCAGACATGGATGTCTTGTGTGTGGTTTTCATTAGAGGGTGGAGTTTTCAGGTGGGAATTCGGTATGTGGATCCACTTCTTTCCTTGTTTGATAATATATTGATAGAATTAGTGGATGGTGAAATGTTATAGGTTCAAAAATTAATTTGGGAGTTCTTGGATGTTTTCCCCAAGTATTTTGTGATGCTACCCCCTAGATGTGATGTAGAGTTAAGGATAAAAGAGCTTTTTGACCAATAGAGATGATTGAGTTGGTCTTCTATGATCTATATGTGATCTGGATATCATTATTTGGTGGTTAATAAGGGAGATATCCCAAAAAATTCCTTAATAAGAATGTATTGGGACTCTGATTTTGTGGTCAATCCATTCAGTATTATGAATGAAAAATTTATGTTCATGGGGCTTACGAAGCATGTGTTCCATGAGTTCTTGGACTAGTTCATCATCGTGTTCATCAATGATATCTTATTGTACTCGAAGTCAGAGGAGGATCATGTTGAGAATCATAGAACTGACTTACTGTTTATTCAATGCCACCATCACTATAGGAAGTAGTTAGATTGTAATTTCTGGACTTGATAGGTGTATTTCCTTGGGCATGTGGTGTCTCAACAGGGTGTGGAAGTAGACCGGTAGAATATTTAAGAATTTGTTTCTTTTTAAGAACTTAATAATGTGGAAGAAGTTTTCAATTTTATCGGTCTTGCAGGATATATCAAAAGTTTATACTTGATTTTTCACAAGTTCCAGCCACATTGACAGCTTTGATGAGGAAGTACCAAGATTTTGTGTGGATTGTACAGTGTCAATAATCATTCGGTTACCTAAACAGGAAGTTGGTTAGTGCTCTTGTTCTCAGGTTTCCTGAGTAAGGGGTTATTTTTGACGTGTTTTTTGACGCTTCCCATATGGGTTTAGGATGCATTCTAATGCAATATTGAGAAGTGATCTCATAGGGTTCTAGGAAGTTACTTCCTCATGAGCATAACTGTTCCACCCATAATCTGTGGCTAAAAGCGGTTGTTTGTTCACTGATGTTTTGATTAAATTACCACATTGGAGAGTGCTTTGTGGTCTCCACATATCACAAAAGTTTGAGGTATATATTTTCCCAATAAGATGTGAACTTACTACAGTGGATGTGGATGATGTTTTTTTAGGAATATGATTTTGAGATCTCCTACACTTTAGGAAAAGGGGAATTTGATGTTTGATGCCTTAAGAAGGAAGTCATAAAGGGAGTTTGTTCAATAATTTTTTCATTCATAGAGAGTGATGGAGGATTTGGAAGCTTTGCATATGGATACATGAGTGGATGGTGGTTGAGGTTGTTTTTTTAGATGATGGTGTTATATTATCTGATGTAGCAGGTGGAAGAGTCTCAGTGGGGAGACTTAGAGGAAGAGGTGTTGCGCGATCATGTTGTCCATTGTGATGCTCTAGAGTGATTTTCAGAGGATGTTCAAAACTAGATGATGTTATATGGGATGACTTTCAGTCTAGTGGAAATGTGATAGGGATTCCTTTGTGAATTTCATATGTCACCTTTAGCAGTACACCTAGGAGTTTATAAGATATACATTTCCTTGAGGATGTATTTTTTTTCTAGGATGAAGTGGTAAGTAGTAGGGTTTGTGGAAAGATTCTTTGTCTTCTAGAATGTAAAGGTTGATCAACATATTCCTATTTGTTTATAACATCCCTTTGATGTTCCTGAGTGGATGTGGGATGCCATCGTGATGGATTTCATCATAGGGTTACCCTAATCTCAGGGTGGCTACGATGCTCTCTGGGTAGTAGTGGATTGACTGATGAAATCAACTAATATCATAGTGATCAAGGAGTCTAGCTTAGTGGATTCCTTGAAATAAAGGTATTTGGAGGAGGTGGGGAAGCTACATGGTGTTTTAAGATCCATTATCTCAGATTAGGACACATGTTTTACCTCATGATCCTAGAAGGGATTTCATCATTCTTTTGGCACCTAGCTACACCTCAACATTGCATTCCACCCTCAGAGATATGGGTATACATAGTGAACTATCCATATGTTGTAGGGAAGTTACGAGTATGCTTTTTTGACATTGGAGGATCTTGGGTATGACACTTACCCTTGGTAGAGTTATCTTATAATAATATCTATCACTTTTCCATTGGCATGGATCCACTTGAAGCTTTCTATGAAAGATGGTTTCATTCATTGTTGTGCTGGATAGAGGTTGGGGAGACAGTTTTTCTTAGTCTCGAGGAAGTGAAGAGATCTACAAAGAGGGTTCAACTTGTTGATGAGAATATGAAAGCAGTGCAGGACCATTAGAAGTCATATTCTAAATTTCAAATGAGGCCCTAAGAGTTCAAGGGTGGGGACGCATGTTCTTTAAGATTTTCCCTCGATGTGGGTAGTTGAGGTTTAGAAGAGGGATTAAAATTTATCCCTGATTTTTTGGACCATTGAAGGTCTTGGGGCGAGTTGGCGAGGTGGCATACCAGTTGTCTTTTACACCACAGTTAGAGAGAATCCATTATGTATTCCACATCTTTTACCTATGTTGTTATCTTCATGAGGAATCCCATTTCATTGACTAGGGAGAGTTTGATATTGAGGATGATGTGAAGTTTATAGAGTAACCAGTGGAGATCCTGAATCATTGAGAGAAGGTGTTATGTGGATGGACCATTCCATTGGTTATTGTGTTGTAGGGGCATGGTGGTTAGGCTGAGAGTACTTGGGATAAAGAGACACATATGTTTACCTAGTACCTAGATTTGTTCTGAGTTTGGCCTTTTTCTGTTTTGTTTTGAAATGTAATGTTTGATCCTTCTTTAATGAAATGAGTTGTTCTTTCCTTAGTTTGAGATGGGTCTGGTTTGGTATGTGATAAATTCCTGACATAAAAATAATGGAGTAGTAGATTTCTAATCAAGACGCATTATCTGTGATGCAATTAAACCTATGTGGTAAAGTTAATGTATCCCATATAGGATTGTATCATGACACTGAGGGAGAAATTCCCGGATTCGTGTATTTAGGACCATGTCATACATTGACTATAGTGGATGTTGGTTTGGGTTGTGTAGAGTGTGAGACGGTTTCATGGAGGTTCTTTGTAGTGTGTTTTTGGTTGTTTGGTGTGGTGTGTTTTACTCAAAGTAATGCTTGAGGTATGACAAGATGTCACGACCCATCCCCTAGTGCTCATGTCTTGACTACCCCTAGCCCACCTTCCATGGGCCTACTGGGTCACACAAAGCCGCTTCCCACTGGGTCAATCGTCAAGCAGTCTTCAGGTCTTAGCCAACCGCAGGGTTGCATACATAGTCTGCTTGGGGGAACTACTCTTCAATCCACTCACCAAATCATTATATCCATGGAAGACACCACAATATAATCCAAAATATTTGTCTCCTCAAAAGAGTTCCAAAATCTCAATCGGCTCGTCAAACGGATGCATAGTTTGTGAGATACGAGCATTTTAGTGCCGAGGGAATGGTTGGATTCATATTCGATCCAACCCTTATGTGCCCCAACATTCTCCAAAACTCAGGTGGAGCATCCCAAAAATACCTCCTCATCCTAAGTATTCTAATTCTGCAGACGGACTGTCAAACAGATGTCCAGTTTAGAAGTTAGGGCTTTTTTGTGTAGCAAGTCGGTACTGTGTCCCGGTTCCGTCCACATCAGTCGGACTGGCCCAACCCGATTCAGCATGGGCCGATCCGGTTCGACTTGGGTCGACTTGGCCTTACTCAGGTCCGACCCGACATTGGTCATGCTGGCCCGCTGGGTCAGGCCATGGGTGCGCCCGCCTGGCGGCGCGCGCCGCCAGGGATACCCAGACGCGATGCATCCGGGTAGGGTTGATGTGGCGTGGGGCCATGTCAGCGGGCCAAATCCTCAGGGGTTGACCCGGACGTAGCGCCAAGTGGCACCATGGGTCATCCTGTCCCGGTCAACGAGCCCCGGTTCCTCCCCGCCGCGCCCGACAGGCCGTGACATCCTCCTCACCGTGGCCGACAGGCTGCGGGATCCTCTGTGTCGTGGCTGATGGGCCACAGGTCCTCTGCCAGGCGCGCGCCCTGTCCACTGGCCGCTGGTTGTACCACCGACCCTTTCCTCCTACCGCATCCAACGTAGGTTGCGGCCCTGCCACCGTGTGTGCGTGCCGCCGGGGGTGCGCCCCACCTCTGCTCTACCGTCAGACACACGGTTTGTGCCACTGAGTTCTGTTGTCACACCATTGTGTGTTGTCGCTGACACCAGTACCAGTGGTAGAGTGTTCATCGGGCTGCTTGTCGCACACCGGTGGCCCGCTTTCCAACGCTTTCTGCATTTTAGGTTTCTTGGGATCACGCTCTTCGCTGGGGTAGGCCCTGCTTTAGGTTGTCGCCAACTTTCAAGAAAATGAGATAACAAATAACACATGAATGGTGGGGCTCGAGATTTGTTCGTGTTAGACCGCACCCTCCAAATTAGAGATAAACCAGGGGGAGTTTCAGGGAAAATTTTAACTAAATTTCATGACTTTGTTTCAATTCCCGACCCCAACAGTAAAGCACACCCTCCCGTATATAAAAATTAATATTAAACAATAGTTCAACTTGTTTGTGACTTGATCTGTTCTAATATTTTTTAGAGAGAGATGTGGGGAAAACAAAAATCAACACAACCCCCTTCCTTGAAACATTGGAGAGCGCTCGCAGTTGAGGGTGTCTCATTGTTCGCCATCCCCACAACAAGCCACCATCGCCGCTGCTCGAACATCAAACTCTGGTTCGGGATTCAGTGTCGCACATCAACACCTGCTGGGGTCGGCTCTATCCTCTAAGGGCTCGGCATTATGGCACTCCAACAGAACGTTTCTTCTTGGCAAAGCTTGTTCGATACCCCTCCCCCAAGATCTATATTTATAGGAAATGGGGAGTGTTATTAACAACGTAGGGAGTTATTGGGGATCATTATTAGGAAGATTCCCAATTAACCCCAATTTTGACGTTACTTAGATTGGAGGGTCAATAAATTTATTGGCTTGACACATCTCTGGTCCCACCTTACCGCTCGTCCGTTGGAGGAATAGAATAAAATAAAATAATAAAGTGTTTTATTTATTCTATTAAAAAAAATTCCAAAAACTAACTTTTTTTTCCAGACCTACTGCGGTCGAAGAAAATCCTCCCTTAAGCGAATCCCTACACTACAGATTCAAAATTTCCCTCAAATTTTTAATCCAAGAAACGGTTCAAAAGTTATAAAACATTGCTCATGCATTTACTGATCGTACCCGAAAAAATGTTCAGAAATTCATTTCGGGCACATCGGGCCTCAGAATCACGCGCCGTAAATTTTCATGGACTCATAAAATTTCATATAATTAAATAAATACATGGATAATCTAGGTATTTACATTCTCCCCACCTTATGGATTTACTTCCACTGAAATCCGCTACATGAACTAAGGAAACAAATGGGGTACTGAGCAAGAATCTGAGCCTCCCGCTCCCATGTGCTATCCTGGAGGTTCTAGTTCTTCTAGAGAACGCACAATAGAGGTATCAACCACCCACGAAGGACCCACTCATGTCTATCCTAAATCTCTAATGAAAATTACATAAACGTTTCCCCATCGTCCAAGTTGAGCTCGCCATGGTCGATGATGTGAGATGGGTCGTGCATGTATCCCCTCAGCTGAGATATGTGGAAGACATTGTGAACCCTTTCCAACTGAGGTGGGAGCGCCAAGTGGTACACCACCTCTCCAATCCTCGGAAGTATCAAAAAAGGTATGATAAACCTCGGTGATAAATTCCCACCGCAGCCAAATCTCTACAGTCCTCGTCGAGGGGAGACTCGCAAGATTACGTGGTCCCCCTCCTAGAACTCCATGGGTCTCTGCCTCCTGTCAGCATAAGACATATGTCTGCTCTGTACAATTTTCATCCACTTCTGGATGATCTACACCTTCTCAGTGGTATCCCGTACCAACTCTGGACCCATAAGTACTGACTCCCCGGTGTCTATTCAGCATAGAGGTAATCTGCACGGTCGACCATACAAGGCCTCGAATGGTGCCATACCGATGGTGGAGTGGTAACTGTTGTTGTAAAAAACTCCACCAAGGGAAAATAATCCTCCTAACTACAGCCAAAATCTATGACGCATGAATGAAGCATATCCTCCAGAATCTGTATTATCCGCTCTGTCTGACCATCCATCTGAGGATGGAAGGCGGTGCTCAGACAAGTTGAGTCCTGAACACCTCCTTAAAACCCTTCCATAACCAAGATATGAAACATGAATCAGGGTTAGATAATATCTTTTATGGAAGCCCATGCAATTTGTTAGGACCAATAGGGGCCTATATACCCTGAGAGGGGGGAGGGTGAATCAGGGTAGTGATATTCTTTTTCAAAATTCATCCTTCCGCACTGGATCTTGACCTCTTTATTACAAGGGTAACATTGTTTGCACTTGTGTGTTCATTATGATCACTTATTTTCATCTTTATCTGATGATGATACTTTAAATGCAATGTAGGGATGTAAACAGGTAGACACATAGATTTTTACTTGGTTCACCCTCACTAGGCTACGTCCAAGGAGGATACGCCAACAAGTTTCCGATCATACCAAATCCCACTATTCTTCACTAGATGTGGATATAATGGTTCGGGAATAGTCACTCTGTCCCAGGCTCACTGCCTTTACAAGGTTTAGGGTCAGCTCACTACATTCCTTAGGGTCACTCCCTGTTTCTCTTTCTCTGACTAACTGGTGGTGGAGAGGATCACCTTCTTCCTCTTCCTTTTCTCACTGCTCTGGAAAGAATCCACACACAGTTTATAGACCTGTTGGTTTATTCATTGGAATGAAGGAATGCATATTTCTCTTTATGTAGATGCTCTGTTGAAGCCCAAATTTCACCCGTAGATGAATCTCACTTTGCACCGAAGGTATCGGGCAATCATCCAGCTTCCACGCAGCCCAAAAATCACTGCTGGAAATAAACCTTACTTGTCGTGCAAGTCTATCTCGGTGTGAAAGTATCGGCGCGCAAGTCACAACGGGCGCATAAGTCCTCCTCAGACACTTGTGCAACACATGCTTCTCCAACTCCAAACTTGCGCGACTCTCCTCCTTTTACGCCCAAACCAAAAATGGCGCGCACCTACCAACCGGCGCGCAGCTTCTCACATTGGGGAACAACTCCCCACACAGGCATGCAACTCCACCTGCGCGATCACACACCACCTGCGCGACCACCACACCTGTGCGACGGGAGCTCTGATTTTCAATGTGTTGAACTCCAGTGAAGAATGAGTAGGGGTGGTCCAGTATTTATAGGAAATTTGAATAACCTGCGCGACGGTGCGCAAGTCCCCCTCCGGCGTGCAAGTTCTGGCACACAGCTCCCACTACCTAAGCCTCTGCCGTGCTACACACTTGCGCGAAAAAATCAACCCTTGCGCAACCCAATTTCCTTTGCAATATTTTGAAATTCTGATTTGGAAAAACTACAGGCGCACAAGTTCCCAAGCCTCCAAGGCATTGGCACGCAAGTCTCTTCACGACACGCAAGTCACATGCACGACCAGCTCAATACTTGCATGACCCTTGTCCATTTTCCATATTTTGATGTTTTGATCTTCAAAAACATTTGGCATGAAAGTTTCCTCTCCTTCAAATGTACAATGCGCAAGTCCCTCTTCCAAAAACACTTTTCTGAATTTGTCGATTTTCAGGCCCAAAAATTTGACAAACACTGGAAAATGGCGCCACTTTGTATCTGTTCTTTTTATACCACCTCCAGACCATTCATTCCTTTGTCTAAGTTCTTGAATCAATCATGGATCGTTGACAACATCTCTTTAACTCGACATTCCACCATGAAATCCCTTTGTCATCAAAATTGTATGACATGGTTTGCTTTGCCAACAATCATATCACCTATTTCCACTCTGTCAATAAACACAATCACCTCGAAAATGCTTCAATGATACCTTGATAGATTTTTTCCCAACAATATCCCCCTTTGGGGTTGTTGACAACTCTTCCATAAAAAGATACATCGTTAATTACTCATCCACTATTCGCCTATTGCAATTCTGATAGCGATCAAGGATTTACTCAACACATACTCTAAGCCCACATGAGCGATGCCCGGCGTGAGAAACAAGAGTAAATGAAAAGTTCATCAATTAATCACTTAAACTTTGACATCCACTGTTGACACCAAACTGATACCAATTTCAAAATTGATACCAATTGTTGATACTTCACTGATACCAATTTTTGAAAATATTCATACCACATTCTAGCACCACTCTTCTCTTCTTCTTTTATAACGATCCTTAGCTGTCGTGATATCTATGGTTTGATCGATCACTTCTATCATCATCATATTTCATACGCTCCCCCTTTCTCATTTCTCCCCTTATCTCGCTGATCCACTTGCCAGCCTCTCCCCATATAAATCATGACTTATCAAATTGCCACAATGTCGCCCCTTGCTTGATCACTCACTATTTTCTCCCCCTTTGTCTACGAACCCAAAGGTCACTCCTTGGTAGTCTGTAACAGATTAGCGAACACATATCAGCACATTAGGGAAAACACATCATACCTCGGGGAGGGGGGGTTCCACATCTACACTCTTTTAAGTGTGGGGAGTTGACTGAACTCTCAGAGCCAGTCGATGCCTCTCAAAAGCTTCCTTGGGTATGGCCTTTGATAGAATGTCTGCAACCTGTAGCTCTGTAGTCACATACTCCAACATCAATATTCCCTGCTCAACCTTCTCCTTGATAAAATAATACTTTATCTCAATGTGCTTTGTCATTGAATGATGGATTGGATTTTTTCTCAGATTGATAGCACTTGAGTTATCACACTGGATTCTGATCGGAGACTTTACTTTATCTCCCATATCATCAAGATGTTGTTTCATCCACAATAATTGTGTGTATGATTGAGTGGCCTCAATGTACTCAGCTTCTGCAGCGCTTAATGAAATGCAATCTTGCTTATTGCTTAGCCATGAAATACACAATCCACCAAGATAGAATGCACCTACTGACGTTGATTTTCTGTCATCTACTGATCCTCCCAGTCTGCATCAGTATATCCCAATAACTCTATCTGAGATTTGTCATTATATGTCAAGACGAAATCCATCGTGCCCTTGATATACCAAATAATTATTTTCATAGTAAGCATGTGGCTTTCCTTGGGATTACTCTAATATCTCACTGCTTGGCATGTGGTGAAAACAATATCAGGCCTTCTTGTAGTCAAGTACAAAAAACATCCAATGATTTGCCTATATTCAGTGATATTAACTGCCTTCCCATCCTTGTCTTTTGATAATTTCATCCTGGAAGAAACTGGAGTCTTCGTCTCCTTATAATTTTCAATTCCAAATCTCATCAGAACCTTCTTTTCATATTTCTGAAAGCCACCTTCACTATTCTTAATTTGAATCATAGATTCTGCAAATATTGTTTCATCATTGAATACCATTCTCTCAGTGCTTGTTTCAACCCATATAATTCCTTCTTTAGTCAATAAAACTTGTTCTCATCCTCATGAATAAGAGACCCATATGGTTGCTCGATATGCACTTCTTCCTCTAGAATCCCATTCAAGAATGATGATTTGACGTCCATCTAGAATACCTTGAACTTTCGTTGCACTACAATGGCTAGGAATAATCTGATTGTCTCCTGCCTTTCAATCAGTGAAAATGTCTCATCACCATCTATTCCCTCTATCTGGGAGTCTCCTTTTCACATCAGTCGTGCTTTGTTCTGAATCACTATGCCATATTCATTCATTTTGTCTTAATAGACCCATTTAGTCCTGATGACGTTTATATCTTCTGGCCTCGAAACAATCTCCCACGTCTGATTCTTGTCAATTCTGATTTAGATCTGCATTCATGGCCTGAACGCAGATTTCATTTTCAGCTGCATCAGCAAAGCATTTTAGCTCAACCTGAGATAGAAAAGATGTCTGCTGTAGTGATTTCATTTTCTTGTCTGAACTGAAGTCAACTGATCACCAAGGATATTTTTTCTATCAATTTCAGCTCATCTCTTTGGATTCCTTGTAGACATAGACATGACACTTTCTTTTTCATTATCAGTGTCTTCTTCTGAATCAGTATCAGCCACTTCTGATCTCCATGTGTTTCCTTCTTCGTCAACACTTTCATCAGGAAGTTATTCACTGACTCATTTTTCAGTGGCTTCATTTCTTTCAACTACTTTTCTTTATGTCACTATTCAATGACTTCATTTCTTTGAACATCTTCTCTCATATTTTTGTTGAAACACCTTTGATTTTCTCTCGTAGCGTCTTGGTATCCTGAAAGCAGTCAGCTGATACTGCATTGTTAGATCAAAATAAATAATCATGAAATTCTAGGTTATTTCTGCTTCTCCCTGTGCTTCTTTCTTCCCCTAATAGGCAACACCTGATTCGAGTCATCCAATTATTGAATGCTACCCCTTTGTTATGTAACACTTCCTAGGGTTAGTCCCACTGTTTAGACTCATAACCTTTTATTCTAATCTGGCACTCAGCATCGAGTCATTAACTAAATATCTAAGCCTACTGAGTTGAAACTTGGTGTAGGAAACAAGAGATAGAGTTAATAACACAATCACTTCCTATTGTGCTCTATTTCGCCTTTTCTTCTTCAACTCTGGTACCTGATTTGAATCAATTGAAGCTATAGAGCATATCAATTCCCCACTTTTCATCCTTATATACAACTTCCCCTTGGATTGTATCTCCCTAAAACCTGAAACATATGAATTGTCAGTTAATAGCATTTATATACATAGGGAGAGGGGTACTTATGGAATCCTCAGGATGAGTATTGTGGTTGATCCTGATGGGTCAACCCTTTGATTCTTTCTTGTAGAGAATCACACTCTTTCCTTACTTCTTCTAGCTGTCTAGACAATTTTAACTGCTCTGGCCATATGACTAGACATTATTTACTCACATTCTGAGCCTTTTTCTGATTTTTAGATTCTGCTGGCTTGGCATTTTTCACAATTTGGGGCTTAAACCCACTGGTACACATTTCTATCTTTGATGTTCCACCAAAATTCCATTTCCCTTAATTCCTTCCATGACCAGGAATATCTTTTCGTTCAATTTTCCCTTGCTTTTTCCACCATTTCAAAAATATTTCACCTTCCTTCACTTTTCACTATGGAGAACGACATGTGAATTTATCAATACATTCTTTGTTCATCTACATTTTACCATATTTATGAGTCACCACCCTATTTTTTGTTGGTGGTGGGTCCTCCACTAAACTTACATTCTCCTTACTCATAGTTTTAGTGTTTCCTCCTTTTTCTTCCAGATATGTTCATGTTCTTTCTTAGAGGGTAGTTGTGAGTGTGACAGAGGAGGTGACAGATACACCTTTCTTTCAGCTCCATGTGATTCCCCTGAGGCTCTAATCTTATTATTCACCTTACCACTTTGTCTTCTAGTGTATAATTTCACATTCTGCATCACTAGAGTCGAAATTCTCTTTCTGGGTTCCTTTTCCTTCCTTGCATTCTTCTTGCTGCACTGTCTGGCCAAATTCCCCTGATCAGAACATATGAAACATATTTCATCAAATTCATACCTCATTTCGTCATTTCTATGTCGAGATGTTGATGTAGCTTGAGTTCTTCCTCTGAAATTGATCTTCTAAGCTTCCTGACATATACTCATTGTGTGTCCCTTTCTACCACAGTAGTAGCATCTGATGAATGTTTCACTCTGACAGACTCTTCTCTCTGATTTCTCATGATGCTTCTTCTTATTCTCAGATTTAGTAGTGTTTCTGTTTTCACATCCTGAAATGTATTCTAGAGCCTCTGAACAGAAGCTTGACGTGTGGCCATGAATCCCGCAGAAAAAGCACATGTCATCACTTCTTTTTGCAACTGTCCTCTTAGACCTATCTCCAACACCTATATGTTTTTCTCCTCTCCTGGAAATATTCACATGTACGGGAGGGGATTCATCAAATCCAATTCCATACTTTCCCAAACTATATGGCCTTTGAGATGTGAAAATATTATGTTGTTTCTCTTCAGAAATTGCATATTTTTTCTTCATTTTTTCATCACTAGATGAAGGAAAATCAAATAGTAAGTGCATGGCATCCTTCAAACTAGGCTTGTCTTTGGATTTAGATTTCTCCATTTCTTTCTTGACTTTTTCTATCAGTTCCTTCAATTGTTGAATGATTATATCTCTTGATTCATGTTGAGCATTAAGTTCTTTTCTGAGATTCTTCTGGCTCCTCAACTCATCTTCAAGTTCCTGTGTGAGATTTTCCACCATGTCACTTCTCTCCTTCACATTCAATTTTTCCTGAGAAACATATTCAGAGACAGATTCATTCTCTTGTTGTAGCCTTTGATTCTTTTGAACTTCTTCAGACAACTGTGTTTCTAGATAATCAATTCGAGCTTTCAGATTCTAAACTTCATCTGACTTTTGATTCTCTTCATAATCACCAGCCTTTTGTATTCCTTTCATTTTAGCCATCTTTTGTAGTTCTTCACCTTGAGAATCATTCTTCTCCTTTAGTTCAGTAGCCACATAAATAATCCTTTGATTTAATCCTCTTATCTTGTTGACCTCAATTTCCAATAATTGTATCCTGATATTTTTAGATTTAACTTATTTATCAAATTTATGATCTGATTTCTTTGTCATGTTGACAAAATCTACTGGTGGCTTTCTTCTTGAAACTTCTTCATCATCAGTTCTTTCGGTATCACATTTATGTTCATGAACTTCACTCATTCCAACATCATGATTGAGGAAATCAATCTTTTCCCTATCAGATTCATCCTGACCTTCCTTCAGTAAGCTGATTGATTCTTTTAGTTGAACCACACTTTTTCCATAAACACTTCCCCACTGAGAGATATCTCTTAAATTATGATTCTTCTTTGATGTTCTTCCCTTTACCTTGTGGAAAACTTCCACATTTCGACTTCTTGGTGTTTCATCATCATCTGTGGTTCCAACATCACTTGGAAAATCAGGTTCTTCACTCATTCCCTCAACATCATTGAATGAGTAAGTATTTTCATAGTATGATTCATCCAAATCATTTTTCTATTCACTACAAGATTCCATTAAATGAATCACACTCTTTCCATTGATACTTCCACAGTGGGTAATTCCACCAGCTTTAAGCTTCTTCTTTTATTTTTTTCCCTTTACCATGGCACACCGAGATTAGAACAGACTGATTCTTTAGCCACACAAATAGACTCCACCATGTCGAAGAAAAAAAATCTGATAACAGCAACCTTCCCTCTGATACCAATTGTTAGGACCAATAGGGGCCTATATACCCTGAGAGGGGGGGTGAATCAGGGTATGGATATTCTTTTTCAAAATTCTTCCTACCCCACTAGATCTTAAACTCTTTATTACAAGGGTCTCTTTTTTTTGTACTTGTGTGTTCATTATGATCACTTATCTGATGATGATTCTTTAAATGCAATTCAGGTAAGTATGTAGGAAGACACAGATATTTTTACTTGGTTCACCCTCACTGGGCTATGTCCAAAGAGCATATGCCGACAAGTTGCCGGTCGTACCAAATTCCAATATTCTTCACTAGATGTGGATACAATGGTTTGGGAATAGTCACTCTGTCCAAGGCTCACTGCCTTTACAAGGTTTAGGGTCAGCTCACTACTTTCCCAAGGGTCACTCCCTGTTTCTCTCTCTCTCTCTGGCTCACTACCGGTGGAGAGGATCACCTTCATCCTCTTCCTTTGCTCATTGCTCTGGAAGGAATCCACTCACAGTTTTTAGACCTATAGGTCTCTTCATTTTCATGAAGGAATGCATCTTTCTCTTTATGTAGATGCTCTGTTGAAGCCCAAATTTCACCCGTAGATGAATATCACTTTGCACCGAAGGTATTAATAAATCTTCCAGCTTCCACGCAACTCGAAAATCACTGCCAGAAATAAACCTTACTTGGTGCGCAAGTATATCTCGGCGCGCAAGTCACAACGGGCGCGCAAGTCCCCCTCATACACTTGCGCGACACAATCTTATCCAACTCCAAACTTGCACGACTCTTTTCCTTTTACGCCCAAACCAAAAATGGCTTGAAACTACCTACTGGCGCGCAACTTCTCACACTGGCGCACAACTCCTCACACTGGCGTGCAACTCCACCTACGCGATCACACACCACTTGTGCGACCACCACACCTGCACGATGGGAGCTCTGATTTCTCAAAGTGTTGAACTCCAGTGAAGAATGAGTAGGGGTGGTCCAGTATTTATAGGCAATTTGAACAACCTGCGGGACGAAGCGCAAGTCCGCATCCGGCGTGCATGTTCCGGCATGCAGCTCCCACTACCTTAGCCTCTGCCGTGTTACACACTTGTGCGACAAAATGAACACTTGTGTGACCAACTTCCCTTTGCAATATTTTGAAGTTATGATTCGGAAAAACAACAGGCGCGCAAGTTCCCAAGCCTCCTAGGCATCGGTGTGCAAGTCTCTTCACGACGCGCAAGTAACTTGCGTGACCAGCTCAATACTTGCGCGACCCTTGTCCCTTTGCCATATTTCGATGTTCTGCTCTTCAAAAACATATGGCGCGCATGTTTCATCTCCCTAAAGTGTACGACGCGCAATTCCCTTTGCCAAAAACACTTTTCTGCATTTGTCGATTTTCAGGCCCAAAAATTTGGCAAACACTGGAAAACAGTGCCACCTTGTATCTGTTCTTTTTATACCGCCTCCAGACCATTCATTACTTTGTCGATGTTCTTGAATCAATCATGGATCGTTGACCATAACTCATTAAATCAACATTCCATCATGAAATTCCTTTGTCAACAAAATTTTATGACATGGTTTGCTTTGCCAACAATCATAGAACAGATTTCCACTCTGTCAACAAACACAATCACCTCGAAAATGCTTCAATGATACCTTGAGGGATTTTTTCCCAACACAGTCAAATAATCTCCTATACATAGAGGCGTACCAATCCTTTTACTGAACCTTGATCTCTAATAGGTAGGAAGTGGGAATACTTGGTGAGTTGGTCAAAAATAACCCAGATGGAATCATGTCCCTTGGACGTACATGGAAGCCCTGTCACAAAGTCCATGGATATCCCATACCACTTCCACTCTGCAACCTCTAGTGGTTGTGTTAATCTTGTATTGACCTGATGGTTGTCCTTCACTTTCTAACAAGTAAGGCATTTTAAAAAAACTCCACTACAACCTGCTTCATTCCTGGACTCTAATGCTGACGTCAGAGATGCTGGTACATCATCGCCACACCAGGATGTACCTCTAGAGGGGACTTATGGAACTCCCTCAACACCTCCTCTCGTAGTGCCACTGGTACCATGGTACGTCCTCTGAAGAGAATGAGGTGATCCCTACCTTCAAAAAGTCCATCAAGTGCCTATCCTGAGGATATCTAAGCACGTCGAGCCTTGCAGTCTATGTCCCCAAGTTGCGCCTCCCTAACTCGTTGAAGGAGTGGGGGAGTGACTGTCAATAACTAGAGGTAGGCTTCTCCATCTCTATCCACGAATGATATCTACAATGCGGCTAGATGTTCTGTCACCTCACTCAACAATTATAGACCAGACCTCCTTCTAAGTGAATCAACTACCACTTTCCACTTCGCGGGAGTATAGACTATCTCAAATTCATAGTCCTGGAGGAACTCTAGTCAACACCGCTATCTCAGGTTCATGTCCTTCTGAGAGAAGATATACCTGAGACTCTTGTGATCAGAGAAGACTGTAAAACATTCACCCATCAAGTAATTCCACCATATGTTTAGGCCGAAGACCACTACTGCAAACTCTAGGTCATGGGTAGTGTAGTTCTTCTCATGTTGTCTCAGCTGTCGCAAGCCTTAGGTGATCACTGCTCTCTCTTGTATCAGTACAAACCCATGTCCGGTCCCTGATGCATCACAATAGACTACGTACCTAATTCCCTCTTCATGTAGCCTCAAGATGGGATCACTTTTCTGTCTCTATTTTAGCTCCTGAAAACTCCACTGGAATCTCTCTATCTATATGAAGGGTTGCCCCTTCATTGTCAATTCTAACAAGGATGTTGTAACTCTTGAAAAATCAGGCACGAATCTCCGGTAATATCCATCCAACCCCAAAAAACATCACACCTCAGTTACACTCCTGGGTGGTTCCCAAGAATGTAAAGCCTCTATCTTTGCTAGATCCACTGCAACTCCACCCTCGGAGATAACGTGTCCCATAAAGTGGACATATTGTATCCAGAACTAGCACTTCAAGAGCATACCATAAAGCCGGTGCTCTCAGAGTGTATCTAAATCTATCCGCAGATGATATGAATGCTCCTCCCCCGTCGCTAAGTATATCAGGATGTCGTCGATGAAGACCACCACAATAAAATTTAGGTATGGATGGAAGATCTTGTTCATGAGTCCCATGAACATTGTAGGGGAGTTGTTAACACTGAATGGAATAAAATTGAACTCGTAGTGTCTATACCGACATATGGAGACCGTCTTCTATACATCCTCATCTTGTACCGTGAGATGATGATAGCCTGATCATAGGTCTATCTTCGAAAACAAACGAGAAACCTTCAGCTGATAAAAAAGATCATCAATTATCGTAAGTGGATACTTGTTCGCAATGGTCACCTGGTTCAGGCGCTGATAATCCACACAGAGTCTCAAACTCTCATATGCCCTCTTGGTGAAAAAAATAGGGCTACCCACAGAGAAACACTGCGTCTTATGAATGCATTTCCCAGAATGTCCTCCAACTATACCCATAAATCATGAAGCTCTATGGGATCCATCTGATATCTTGGTGTAGATATCAGTGTCTTTCTGGGGTACAGGTCGTTGAAAATGTCCACCTCTTTGCATGGATGAAGTCCCGGGACATCATCATGGAAGTCATCTGTATACTGGTCCACCACTATAGGATATCTCAGACTCTCAATATCAACTGCCCCGAGGGAAAGGATTTCCAAATGATAGGTGATCGACGGCACCCTCCTCTGGGTAAGTCCATCCTTTGCTGTAATGGTTCCCTTCATTTTAGTGAAAGAAAACCTAGTCCCATCCGTGAGGACGCACCATACTTTGTGCCTAATATAGTAAATCTCAGCATGGACCATGGATAACCAGTCCATACCCAGGATGAGGTCGTAAGGCCTCGACGCCGCTACTAGGAGATCCCAGCCGAAGATCTCTCCTCCAAGAGTAAGTTCACACTGCTATAACCAGTGGGTAATCGTCGAATCCACTCACATACGACTCTCTAGTCATAAGGATCGAGCCAATGAATACATCAGAATCTCCAAGATCTGAATGAGGGTCATGGAAATAAAAGAGTGACTGGAACCTGTGGCTATAAGAACTGCATCTACGGTGAAGTAGACACAGATCGTACCACTAATCATCTCTGGAGAACTGTGGTCGTAGGCCTCAACTGCCTGGAGGTGAGCTCTCCCCTGTCCACCTGCTCCCTGTGGTTGGGGTGGACCTCTTGGAGGTGGTGCTGATAGCACCTAGAATCTTCGCCCACTGCCTGCTGTAATGCCAACTCCCCTGCCACGTCGGCCACCCTATGGACCTCCTTGCTTGAACCTCTGCCTCTACCTTGGTTGTCCCCCGACCATATTCTGGTCGTCTAGACGACAGGTCAGGAAGTCACGAGCCATGTGTCCCTCTCCGCCACACGTAATGCACTGCATGGCTCCCTACTGACTCCCTCTAAACTGGGAGACTCATACAACTGACCCAGAGTCCTAGGGTCACCCTCTAAAATACCTGGCCTGATTGGGCCCACACGCATGATGCATTCTGCCTACCGAAGACTCTACTACCTGGGGTCTGCTGTCGGCTCTCGCTGTCGACGCCTATTTTGACTACAATCTCTCCGCAATAAGGGCCTTCCTCAGTACTCTCGCCCGGGTGGGGATGCTGAGGGTCACCAATGAATCCCTGATCTCCCTCTTAAGACCCTTATTGAATGCCTGAGCCCTGAAGAATGGGTGTCACACCATATCCATACAGTAACAGAAAAGCTATGTGAACCTCACTGAGTACTCAGCCACTGTCATGCTACCCTTCTGAAGGTGAAGCATCTCTTGAATGCACACAGAGCACAATGATGCGGGGGAAAAATGCTATCGAAAAAGTATCTCAATGTCAACCCAAGTGAGGGTCGCCTCATCGTGATCTTGTATAGTCCAAATATACAATCTCCTAGATGATCCCTGCAGAAGGCTCGCTGCCAAGATCTCCATCTGGTCAGGTGGTGTCCTCACTAAGCGGAAGACCCGTGTCATGGCCTCAAGCCAGTTCTCAGTGACTCGAGGGTCTATATCACCCCTGAACCTAGTAGGTCTCTATATCTGAAACTCATGTAGGGTTTTGATCCTAAGAACATCATCTACCAGAACCGTCGGTTGCAGGGGCTGACCATTGGGTGGTGGTAGCACTAGGGACCCACCTGGTGGGGCCATCTCTATCCCTGGTCCCTGGACAGATGCCTCATCACTGAGAGAGCTATCCTTAAACATCTACATCCTGGTTGGTCTTCCTCATGGAGGAATCCTGAGATAAATCAAGACATTCCACAGTTAGAACATTATACTTGGGGAGCTGACTCTCATTCAAAATCAAAAAATGAAAACACAAGTAGTATCCTCATGCATTGAGCCGAAAATCATGAATCAAGGTTCCACTATATGGATACGTCGGTCGCTGCACCAACCCTGGACTCCCTGAACCTGAAGGTCGGACTCGAAACACTCAACACTGTTGCGTTAAAACAAAAACATGGACTCCCGGTCTCTGAGGTAGAACCAACCACTTTTGATCCCACTTTTTCATGACCCATCCCCCGAGGTCTGTGTCGTGACTACCCTAAGCCTTCCTTCTATAAGCCAGGGGCTGGTGACTAGCACCGAAAGGCGTATCCCCTAAACGATAAGGCATTTAATTTAAACCTTTACAGACTCATAGAGTAGAATGAAACAAGAGGCAACCCCACATAATAGAATGAAAAAAAATCATCTATGAAGTAAATTGTTGTACTAAAGAGTGCTGGAAATAAAGGGGGGCCAGAATACAAGCTTAACTTGAAAAGTACAAGTTCAGCCAAAAAAGTAAAAAATAGTTGAAAAGAGAAAGGAAGCTCCAGATCGACCACCACAGATCCAACTTAAAGGGTTGGCATAGCTCACGATTTTAGTCCCTTCATCACTTCACGTCAAAAAAGTATAGCTCCAAGTACTACCTAGTCTTAGCTCCCTCAGCTTTGATCAGCATTGTACATCATCTGCACCGGACACAACAAGGTGCGGGCGAAGCCCATGCATGGGGGAGTATGACGATACTCATTAGGGACCCCAAGACCCCCGTAGGTCTCCTAGAGGTCTATAAAGGGTAAACCAAAAATAATGAAGCAAAAGTACACAACATAAGTCATCTCACACTAGATATCACTTTAGTTCAAGGACAGAAGGGTTATCACATTATCGACCTCCTCAGCTACTAGATAAATCCTCTTCTATCGAGTACAGTAGGCCTGTCGGGTCACACAGAGCCGCTTCCCGCTAACCTTGAAATGTTATGGAACCCATCTGTGATGGGTACCGTGGGCATACCGGGTCACACAGAGCTTCTTCCCACCGTGGGCATGTCAGGTCACACAGAGCTGCTTCCCACACTGGCCAAAAATAGGTACTCCTCCTGTCGGGTATCGTGGGTCTACCAGGTCACACAGATCTTCTTCCCACTTTGGGCTAGTTGGGTCACACAAATTCGCTTCCCACTGGGCCAATCGTCAAGCAGTCTTCAGGTCTCAGCCAACTGAAAGGTTCCATACTTAGTCTGCTTGGTAGAACTTCTCTTAAATCCACTCTATGCATCTTTCTATCCATAAAAGTCACCACAAATTAATCCAAAATATTTATCTCCTCACGAGATTCCCAAAGCCGCAAACGGCTCGTCAAACTAATGCACTGTTTGCGAGATACATGCATTTTAGTAGCGAGGGCCGGGTTGGATTCAAATTCAATCCAACCTGGCCATAGCCCAAATTTCTCCAAAACTCATGAGGATCATACCAAAAGGACCACCCCTTCCTATGTATCCTGATTCCATAGACTGTTCGTCAAACGGACACCCGATGTAGATGTTTTGGCATGTTATGTGCAACAATTCGGTACTAGGTCGGGTCCGGTCAGCCTCAGTCAGACCGGCCTAACCCGGTTCGGTATGGACAAATCTGGTTTGACCTGGGTCGACCCAGAATGACTTGGGTCTGACCCGATTTAGGTGAGGCCAGCCCGTTGGACCCGGTACGACCCGGCTAAGTGGCGGGTCGGTATGCCGAACTGACCCAGCGGTGCCACCCGCCTGGCAGCGTGGGCCGCTAGGGACATCTAGACGTGATTCATCCTGGTTGGGATGACATGGAACGAGGCCACATCCACGGGTCAAATCCTTGAGGGTTGACCCAACGAGGTGCCACGTGGCAACTTAGGTCCTCCCTCCATTGCCGACGGGTCGCGGGTCCCTCCTCTCTGCGACCAACGGGTCGTGGGTCCTCTGTCGAGCACGCCGCTAGCGCGCACCTCTTATGTTAGCCACCGGTTGTACCGGTGACCCATTTATCCTATTGTGGCCATCATAGGTCGTGGCCCTACCACTGCATAGGCACATCACCGGGGGCACCCCTCCTTTGCTCTGCTGCAGGACACGTGGCTGGTGCTTCCACGTGTTGCTTTCGTGCTGTTGTGCACCTCCGCTGGTGCCGGTGCTGGCAGTAGGGTGTTCGTCGGGCCGCTGGTCGTGTACCAGTGGCACGCTTTCCTATGTCGTTGGCGTTTTCATTTTCTTGGGATCATTCTCTTCACTGGGGTAGGCACTGCTTCATATTTTCACCTACATTCAAGAAAAAGGCAATCACAAATAACACACGAATGGTGGGGCTCAAGCCTTGTTCATGTCGGCTCGCACCATCCATGTTAGAGTTAAACCTGGAGGAGTTTTGGAGAAAATATTAACTATATTACATGCCTCGGTTTCAATTCCCGACCCCAACAATAAAGCGCACCCTCCCACAAATAAAAATTAAAATAAAACAATGGTTCAACTTGTTTTTGACTTGATCCGTTCTTATTTTTTTAGAGAGAGAAGTGGGGAAAACAAAAAACAATGCAACCCCCTACCTTGAAACATTGGAGAGCGCTCGCAGTTGAGGGAGTCTCATTGTTCACTGTCCCCGCAACAAGCCACCCTCTCCACCGTGTGAAAATCGACCTATGGTTCGCGTTTCAGTGTCGCACGTCACATTCTGCTGGAGTCGGCTCCGTTCTCTTAGGGCTTGGCATTACGACACTCCAACAAAACATCACTACTTGGCGAAGCTTGTGTGATACCCCTCCCCCAAGCTCTATATTTATAGGAGAGGGGGAGTGTTAGTAACGATGTGGGGAGTTACTGGGGCTCATTATTAGGAAGCTTTCTAATTTCTCCCAATGTTGTTGTTACTTATATTGGAGGTTCAAGCCATTTATTGGCTTCAAATGTCACTGGTCCCACAATACCACTCGTCCGTTTGAGGAATAGAATAAAATAAAATAAAATAATAAAGTTACTTTATTTATTCTATTAAAAAAGGTTCCAAAAACTAACTTATTCTCTGGACATACTGCGGTCGAAGAGAAGCCTCCCTTAAGAGAATCTCGGCACTGCGGATTCAATGGTGCCCTCAGATTTTTAATCCGAGCAATGATTGAAAATTTATAAAACTCCGTTCATACGTTTACTGAACGTACCTGAAAAAAAAGTTCATAAATTCATTCCAAGCACACCTAGCCCTGGAATAAGGCGCCTTAAATTTTCACAGACTCAAAAAATTCTATATAATTAAAAATTTACATGGAAAATCTGGGCCATTACATGATATCCTTGAGAGTTATCTCACATGGTGGTTGTTCGTGACCATTTTCCATCTGAACATGGTTTTTGATTCTTGAGGGATAGAATCATTTGATAGGCATCTAATGTAACAATATTTTCCTTATCGATCTATTACATTGTGAGCCTTTGTTGTGGGAAGTGTTTAGATGAATCTTTGAGGGAGTTTGGAGAATTTTGTTTTCTAATGGTTATAATGAGGGTTACACGTCATGTAATTGGATAACATGACGTGATAATTGTTTTTGCAGCTTGCCTTTGATTTTTCACGTCGTGCATACATTCTACACACCTTGAAGGATATTTTCAAGATATTTAATATTTTGGGAGAAGAAAAGGAAAATAAAAAGGAGAGGTGACATGTTTTTTCTGTGAATACTAAAACTCTGGTATTACATGATATGAATGGGTAATGCACATCGTGTAATACCCCAATCATGTATAGTTTTAAACATCCTTTAGGTGGAACAATTATTCATTTAACTATGGTTTCTTTTTTCCCTCTCATTTTGGGGAAACCCTTGGTGCCTCAGAGTATTTTCTGATCCCTTCACCTCCCTATTCAATTTTTTAGTCCTGATGGATATTCGTTGGAAATCTGTATTTATCCTTATTTGTTTAAATGTGTGTTCTTCCTCCTTTCTTACAGTTTCTTAGGGTTTGGTCTCATTCCCATCTTATTTATTCTTGACATGTATTATAGGATGATCTCTCATGGTTATAAATAGGATTCTATTTGGTTTTTTTTTGGTGTAGTGGTTTCATGACATCTGCCTATGGATTCAGATCTTGAAGGATAGGTGATTGTAGATCTATTGCATGGCCTGTTCTAGTAAAAGGATCTTTGACAGTCTTATGAGGTAGTATTTCCCTTGTTTATCTTGGTTTGCAAATCATGTGGGAAGGATAAACTTTTGTTCACCTATGGATCATGGTTTTGAAATGCTAATTAAATATAAGAATCGGTTAAATGAAATTGGAAGGGGTAGGGGGATTCATTTTTCATTCCATTTTAGTTTTGATATTATGATTGTTATATTGTGATTATACATGCTTGATTCCACACTAAAAATTATGATCATGGGTGGATTTGATTGTACTTTGTACATGTGTTGTGGTTGTTTCTTGATCAATATTGTTTGGTATCACTTATAAATAGAAATTGGTTAATCACATTTATTGGGCTAATGAATGGATGCCCTAGGATCATACAATTATATGATAACCCTAGAATGAAAAAAGTGTAATTAAATAAGGGGATTCATTATTAAATCTAGAGTTGTTTTTTTCCTAGGTACTTGGGGTGATGTGATATGTTGGGTCTTTCTGGTTTATGTTATGGGATGGTTTTTCTGGTGTAATGGAATATCATGTTGACAGATTGATTGATTGTGGAATAGATGAGAAGTGTTGTGCAGTGGGGCTATGAGACTAGTTATGCAATATTGTGTCATCGGTTAGGGTTTTGAGTTGGGGGTTGGTTCATCTGGTATGTGACCTAAGTGGTATGAGTTAGAAGTAGGATAGTAGTTTTTGGTATGGGTAACTTTCTCAGAGTTTCTCCATAAGTAACACGAAGAAAGATTCACCCCATATCTAAGAGATCGATATATTATATACCATGAATAGATGTTGAAGTTAGAGGAAATGTGAACTACCTTTAGGGATCCTCACCTTTTGAGACCATTGTTTCATATCATGGGTTTTTCATAGTATTTTCCTGAGTCGTGGTGCAATGGGTAAATGACTTGTTTAATAAATAATTAAAATGGTTAAATAATTGTTTTGGGAATGTGAATCGGGTTTCATTGATTCTTATGTGGTACTGTATATTTAGAGTTTTCTGAGAAGTTGGACGTGTTATGAGTTGGTGGTTTGTATGTGAACCCATTGGTTTCTCTTGAGTTTTTGGTATCAAATATTTATATACTTTTATTTCCCTTGTGATTTTATACTCAACCCACCCAAATTGAGAACTATGTGCCAAACACCCCCTTTTTTATTCAGTGAGTGTGTTTTACAAAACATCTTGGAGGGAGGATGGGTGGTTGGATACCCACTTTTTCCAGATCTCTATTCCTGGTGGTATTATCCAAAGATTCTTTAGACAGGTTGTGGTTTGTGAGGCTCAGGTGTGTGTGGGAGAATTGTACTTTCCCAGGTGTCTTGAGGATTAGATGAGTTGTTCTTTCTTATTTGTCTTCTGGATGAGATGAGTTTTTCTTTACCATGGTTTATTGGGATGAGATGTTGTTATGGATCAGGTTTCTGCGGGGGGGGGGGGGGTGATGTGGTTGAGGACGAGGTGTCTGTGGGTGGTATGTGATGTGGTTTGTGGCCCAACTATCTACAAGTGGGATGTGATGTGGTTTGTGGTTTAGGTGTTTGTGGGAGATATGTGATGTGGTTTGTGTCCTAGGTGTCTGTGGGTGATATGTGGTCTGGTTTTTGAGGCCTAGGTGTGTGCGAGTGGGATGTGATGTGGTACATTCAGAAGAGGTGGGAGCATGAGGACGTTCTCCGTTAGGTAATATAATTTAATTAGTGGGAATTAGTGTGGGGTAACCTATCGTCAATGTGAATTATATTACATTACTTGACTTGTGTTATTTGGTGAGTGTGCCTTGGTGAGGTTGGGATGGTTAGAATACTAGTTAGGTGTTGTTTGGTTCTTCTATTTTCTCTCAGGGGAATTTGTTTTCTTCTTTCACATGTGCATGAGAGAATTTTTTTTCATAATGAGTATACTTGTTTGCTGATCCTATGTATATGAAACTATTTCTAGATTTCTAGGAGGATTATGTGGGCTGTTCTGGGTGTTACTAGCTTGGGGTTGGGACTATTTCTGAGTTTCTAGTTTATCTTGTTTTTTGGGTACTTTAGTTTGGTGTTTTGTCATATTTTTACAAATTTAGTTTTTTATGAATGAATATGGGAGGGTTTTGGGTTTCTTTTATATATGAAATTGATTTTTTTGTGGATGATCCATCAAATCTCCCAATATTGTTTCAAAAAAATGGTAACACCTCCCATATTGTGAGATCTGTATACCCTTGGCGCTAGTCACCAACTTGGGGCCTACTGGTGGTGGGAATCGGGGGTCATTACCCCCCTAAATTTGTTTCCATCCCAGGAGGGGCATCTTTTGAGGGATGTGGTCATGATAATGGAGGTGATGGAAGTGCATAATATTTTCAATAACTCAATCTTTCAGGTTAAAACATTCATGAGAAAACAAGGCAGTTATCACTAAAAACAATAATAGAAATGAAATATTACTAAAAAATAGATTATAAATTATTATAATAAGATCATATTTGATATTATAAATAGGAATGTGGTTCTTTTATAAATTAATAAAATTCATAAAATCATTATACATGAGGTTAAATCGTGTTTAACCTAAAGGAAGCATGAGGTAAGGGACTTCGTCTCAATTACCCTTCATTGAATAATATTTTAATGTATTACACCCAATTTCGTTTATATGGTATATATACTTACACTTTTCCTAGTAAGATCATGATTATTCATATTTAATGGTATATTAAGTTTCAATTTGAATTATTTCATCTAAAGATAATTGAATTAAAAATTTCCATGGGGTAAATAATTTCTTAATACATTTATTATCATTGGGCTATATTACTTATTATTTTTCTTTGATATCATATAATTATGTTCATATTGAATTTTGAAAATATTATTTTTTATATCCACTTGATTTATGTATATGTACATTTGAGATAGATAACTGATTCATTGGTAAATTCTCACTTTAGTTTTGTGATCATTGTAAGGGTTTACTTCACAATCACATTTTAATCGGGATTAATTATGCTTGAATTTCCATTAAGTAGAATTATTTTATCATTATCCAATGAAACCCATTAATATTATGGTCCTCTAGTTATTAATTAAATTTTAAACTAATAGTATCATTAATCTACTCATTTTATACTTCAAATTATTGAGAAAATGTTTTTAAAAAATCCAACATTATTTCTCTCTTCAGTTGAAATTCATTTTTCATCAAAATACAAGTTTTCTAAAAAAATCCAATTTTTTAACCTGTTAAAAAATATATAATAAATAAATTTTAACTAATTTTTTATTTTTAAAAAAAAATTGAATTAATCTTCATATCATTTTCAAAACATGGCTCATTTGGGTTTTAAGAAAAAAATATATAGAGAATTTATTTTTTAATATGTATGAAATGAATGAAATTTCCATCAATCATGAACACTCAATGTTTTAAAGAATAATTTATAAGTTTCAAAGGTTATTTTCAAAAAAAGTATTTTCAAAAATATTTATTAAAATTTGAGATTTTAAAAAATATTTGTCAAAGATAATAGGATTTTTTCATCCAGAATGTTTTAAATATCTTTTTATGGTATATATATTCATCAATGACAATAAGCATTTATTTTTACTCTACTAGTGATATATTTTCTCTATATCATCCTTATTCTTCCTATGGATTTTTCACTGATAATTTTTTAAAAGGAAAGTATTGACATTAAATTTCATGATTCATTTTTGTTTTCATTAACATTCCATCAAAATATTCACTTTCCTATGATCATTGGACCTTAAATTTCTACTAAATATCAATATTATTTATCATGTATATTTTTATTTCATAATACATATATCATTTCTACATATGGTTTTCTATGCTGATGGTTAATTGTTTATCCGGGGAAATATGATAAATCTATATTCATTACTCAATATAGATATTTGAAGATAAAGTGCATCATTCATGAGTTAAATCAGTTATTCACTATATGTGGAATAGTTTGGACATGTAGATATGGGTGGAGCTCGAAATTATATTCCCCTAATTTCATTGGTAATCTTATGAGGTGGATCATTAAGCTAGCATTAATTTGATTTTTTCTAATATTTTAATACTATCTTATGAAAGGTCTTGGTGAAAGAGGTATCATGATGCATGTGATCATGATGTTCAATAATTTAGAATTTCATTTATTAATAATTATGTGATTATTATCTATGATATTTTCATAGTTATAATATCTATGGATTCATTTCTTTATCAGTTATTGATTTAATTGAATGTGTTTTATTTTAATTACCTTTCCATATTAGTTATTCCTTATCTAGTTATTATTGTCATATATTGATTAAGTTGAATATTATTTTAGTTATTCACCTTTCCATATTTATTATAATCCCTGATATTTTTTCATTATATTATCTCTGGATGCACTTCCTTCACATTTTATTGATTACATGGAATGTGTGTTTAACTACTTACTTAGCCATGTTGATTATGATTATTGATTCATGGTAACTTACACTCTACGTAATCATTACTAGTCATTTGATATTACCCTTATTTGTTTCCTTTCACAAGATTCCATGATGTGTGCAATTATAAAACATCAACGTGTGATCCGAAATACTAATAGAATCAATGTGTGATCCTAAATACTAATAGAATCAATTATTTCATGAAAATAACAACAATGGTAAATAAAAGAGGTCCAAAAATCATAATGAAATTATAAAAAAGTATAAAACCGGAATATGAAATTAAAGTGGGATAACAGTTTAATAAAAAATAACAATACTCTATCAGTCCATAACCCATAAATTGAAGCATAACTCAATCGTCAAAATATATAATAGCACTAACCAAGAGAATTCATCCTATCATAGTGTGTTATCAATACCTAACCAAAAGGGTGGATACCACCGGATAATAATGTGATATCATACTCCACCTAAATGAAATCATTTCATTCATGTGCAGAGACATATCTTAGTGAACCATGAAAGATATATCAACCCTGATGATTAGTATGACCAAATCTATTTATATTACAGAGGATAATTAAACCAACCTTTCCAAGTATAACTTGTTACATGATTCACTATGTATAGACCACATATCATGAGGATACACTATGAATTAGATTCAATAAAAAAGTCACTCTCACTCAAAATGTATTTAACCAAAACCATTATAACCTACTCATGTCAGGGATCATTACTAACCATATATCACACCCTATATGACCTATATACCCAAGGATAAATTGAGAAGGAATTATTTCCAATAAAATTATATGATCCTAACTAGTCAGAAATATGGGGAACAACTGTTTTATAAAATACCCCAATAATACCAAATATTTTCTACCATGACATTTATCCCAACCAAATTTAAAATTAATGAATGAGTTTCCATGCATAAGGATTGTAACTAGTCTAAGGTTGAAAAAAGATCATACCATCCACCTCGATATCTACATAAAGTTTCAAACCATCACTCATATTGTGGGTTTATGTAGAAATAAAAAATATAAAAATAAGGATGTGAATATTTTCAGACATGATTTATTGAATTGTGCACTAACATTCCAGAATTATGATTTCCCATTTTCACCATGTACTATTTAGAGACACGGTTCACCAGACTATTCAATAGAAGGCCACAAAATATAATTCACTAAAAAAATTCCTAGTCAAAACCCCAATTTCATAATTAGTTCCAAGAAATTATAAAATAATTAAAAACAATTGAAACCTAGTTTATAGGGTTGTTCTCAAACAATTAGAACCATCCAAACTCACCTTAAAAAAATTACAATATTCCACCATAAATTCAAACATACCAAAATAAATCATTGTTATTACCAAACCATATAACTGAACACTTCGACAAACTAAATTTGATAACAGAAAATCCCACATGGTAATAAAACACCTTTCATTTCCCAAATAAATTATATCCTACCAAAACCTCTCAAAGGGGACCTAACTCACATAGTAGACATAATGGGAAATAAAAAAATAAGTTATTCAACACACCAACCACAACCCAAACCACATCCACAAATACCTCTTGAAACAAATTAAAACTTAAAAAACTAACAATGAGATCTATTTTAATCATTATTTAAAAAACATATTTATAATTACATGTATTTTAAAATAAACATATTTTTGTGAAAAATTCCAATAATCTAAAAAATATTAATTCAAAATGAAATTTCTATTTCATTTTAAAAATAAATCAAAACACACATCATAATTAATCAAATATTAGTGTTTGTAAATTAGAATATATTTAAAACAAAACCCTTTAAAAAACATTTTGAAACTCTATAAACCAAATCAAGAATTTTAATCAAAAAATATAACATTTATAAATGTTAAAATTCCAATCCTTAAAAAACAACTATAACTCATTAACTGGAATAATAATTCCCAACCAATTAAAAAAACATGAAAGAACCATTTATCCTATATCATATTGATATTATGAAACTTTTAAATTCGTTGAAGTATTATACCATTTTAAAAAATTCTAATAGCAATATCTATTACATGACTATAAAAAGAAACACTTTATAATAATATTTAAATAAAAAAAGAAATATATATATATATATATATATATATAACAAATATATTGAGAACCTAAAGTGAAAATAGGTAACAAACTTCGACCATGTATATAAGTTAATCGACTCATACCCAATGTGATAAAACCATTAACCAAAATTAGATGGATTAATGATTCCTATTTTAACTACAATGACATTAAAAACAATCTTATTTATATCATATATCGATCCTAAGAGAAATCCTGAATATGATGGATGGTTTTCCCATTCTTAACAAAGAAGAAAATAAAAATCCTTATAAACACATTCTCAAATAAAATAATAAGTAATTGGAAGAATAAATTAGTGGATTTCATTAGATTCAGATGAAAATGAGATATATATTGTCTAAATCATAGAATTTCCTAATGTCAAACATATTGTGAGACATGTACCAAATACTTAAGGAAAGTGAGAGTAATATGAGCATGGGAGAGTGAAACATGAATTACAAACTCACATTTTTATATAATTCATGGTTTATACATATATGTTTACAAATATTAGACCTATTAAAAACCCCTCACTAGTGAAAGATTCAACATGCATGACATGGGATCTATTAACCCTAAACATACATAGCCTAAAGATCTCCATTCCTCTCTCTTTCTTCCTTCCCAAATCACATGAAAAATACTTACTACCTAAAAAATATTTCATGTAGCGTTTTTAAGATAATATAACCCCTAATGTACATTTATATGATACATAAACCTCATTTAAACAAATAATAAAAAATATCTTGTTATGAATGATATTTCACTCTAATAATTTCAAATATTATTATTAATATTTTAATTTGGTTCAGATTTCAGTGGATCTAATTTATCTATTTGTTCTTAAATTTATTTTTTAATGATCTTTAAAATTTATAGAAAATCAGAAAGAAAATAATAAAAGGGTGATTTTCATGACAAGATACCCATGTGGATAACATTAAATATCTTATAAACAAGACCTCAAATTGAAGATCTATTTGTGTAGTATTACTTAGGATAGTGAATTTTTGTAAGGGAAGTCATCAGTTTTCTAAAACATTGGAGCTCATAATAGGTTTTATTTTCCTATAAATAGATATTGTCTTATATATATATATAGAACATTGTAATGAAATTCATGGGATGGGAGGAAAAAAGTTTCTCAAGGAAGTTATAGTGGTATCCCTATAGGTAGGGTTATTGAACCTCCCTCATTTAGCTTTTTTGTGAATTTACATCAATATCATATGTAATATTAATATATCAAGATTAATAATCCTTATATATTATTTAAAAAATGTAAGAATATTGAAAGGTTTTTTTAATCAATAAACATTGACCAACTAGTTATATCATCAATAATATTTTCAAATATTGGCATGGAATCCATTAGTCACATTGACCATAGGTTTATAGAGACACAGGGGTACCTGGGTGGAATATCATTCCTACATCATCACCTCAAAATTGTGTTTGATAACCCATAAAATTTAATAATACTAAAATAATATGGTATATGGGTGTTTGGTAATGTTAATTGAGAGGCTAAATAAGTCTCACAATTTAGTAAGTGGTAGGGGTAAGACACTCAATAATAAAAATGAGAGGGTATAGATATGTGAGGTGGAATACCTATATAGAGGTAGTTGGGTTTATATCATTAGTGATGGTAGTTGGATTAAAGTGGAATGACCCTATCCTTTTGATTAGTCTAGGTGGCCAACATATTGTCTTTGTAACTTGGCCAACATGAACCCACCTAATTGGCTAGTCACACTCCCACCACATGTGATTAGGTTAAGGTGACTCGATTAATTATTTATGTGGGCGGTGGTGAATCTATATTTACAACTATAAATGTGGGTAGATTTAGAATTGGTGGGTCAACCATGAAACCCACAAATTATACCTTCAGGGGATAGGAATTTATTCACCCATTAATGTGTTACACAATAGGATAACCATACTAATATTTTCTCAGCACTCAAACACCTATTTCACTCTACATTAGATACATATGGAACCATGTTTTCGTTGTTTATAGGCCTCTAGAACCCACATTATTTTATTTAAATTATTTAAAAACTCACAAATGATATATTTTTATCTAAGTATGTCTTTTTATATTTAATTTTAATTTTTTTATATAAATCATGGTGTTGAGGTTATTAATGATAATTGAGTTCATTTTAAGGGTTTTATATGTATTTTATTAATACATAGTACTTGAATTCGATATTGAATCTAGCCAAAAAAAATATCAGAGTGTAATAGTATTAATTTTTTAGAGTTATTCATTATGGTGTATTTTCTGCTATTTAAATCTCTTAAGATAAAATATCATCAAAAATAAAATTTTAGACATGAACACGGGAAGATTAATTTTGATGATTTTTTATAGGAAGACTATTTCAGTTGGGTCTCTCAACGAATTCCATGATGATTACTCCTTTGTATGGATGATTCATCAAAGAATTATATTCTAATAAGATTATATAATGACTTTGTCTATCATCATTTGAGATTTATTTAGTGAGTGTATCTTCATGATCATTATTATTTGTAGAGGGATTTTTTCTCAGGAGTTTGGGTATAGTTTTCTATAGCGATATGGACCTATAAATAATAAATTCAGGGATTTGAAGTTGATTAAGATATTTATAATATATCTTATGATATATTAATGTTATTATATTCTCCTTGAGTTTAATTGACCTTCATTTCCCCTTGGGTGGTTTGGGTAGTGAGGTCATGATTATATAATATGATTTCTTATGTTTTGATTATTATGGAAGCATGAGATCAATTTTGGAATTCCTTAACACTTGGGATGTCAAACTATGTTATCTTCCTCATGCCTGTGGAGGAACATTTGTAACATACAAACTCATGAGAAACATATATTAAACTAATAGTATTTCAGGATTTTTCATAAAAGATATATTTTTCAATGAATAGTGGAAATTATGATTATTATTAAAAACTATATTTTTTGTTTCAAAAATTTATAAAGTTAATTTTTTTGAAAGTTTAAAAGTAAAATTACATATATTAAAGTATTAATAATCTTATTAGTTTAATTGGATTAAAATTTAAGGTTTAATTTTCTATAAATAAATTTTTATACATAAAACTTTACTAAAAACTATTTTATTTTTCTTTTTTGTTTTAATCATAAATTATTTTCTGCCACTTCTAGAAATTAAATCATGAAAAATTGGTTCCAGATTTTGAAATAGGTTTTATAAATTTGTCAAATATATCTCTATTATTTTTATTCAAGTTGAATACTCATCATAGAAAAAAGAATTACCTTAGTAAAGTTAAAAGGGTTAATTAAGGGTAAAAATAATTTAAAAAGGACATAGAATTAACTCTAATTATTTTGTTATTTTTATAAGAAGAGAATATTTAATATATAATTATCCAAACATAATATATAATACACTTGTCTCCGATTTTTAAATGACTTAGACCTTTATAATACTATATTTAGAGATAAGTCAAAAATTTCATTCATTTCATTTTCATATTTTAAATTGTTTTACATAAAAGAATTTATTTGCGGTTATAAATGGTTATTTGAATGATATATTATTTTTTATCAGGTTTTTTTGTTTATAATTTTTAGTGTTTAAATAATTATCATAAATTCTTATGCAATACGAACACAATATTTATTTCATTAATCGAAAAAATATATAAATGATTATAAAAATATTAAAAGTAATATAGCTCGACCGATTTATTACCTTACATGAATTTTCTTGATAAATAAATTTCTTTAGGGATGTGTGAAATGTTTATATTTTAATTCCATTAATTTCATTCTACATTCAAAGTCAAATTAAATGAATAGTGTCAAAATTGAAATTGATGATATTTTATTTTAAATAGTATTTTATTAAATTATTTAAATAAATATATTTTTAAAATGGAAAATCAGTACTATAAATGGTCTAAGATTTTATAACTTGTCCATTCATGATCCAATTTTTACCCTATAATTAAAATTATTACCCTTTAATATTAAAAATGTCATTATTATGATTATGGTTAAAAAACATTAACCAAGGGGTTTATCTAAATGATATGGTTTAAAATATATCAAAACATATAAACACTATATTATAGGATTATATTAAGGCCATATATTCCTTACCATTTAATACACATCATTTTTTACGACTTTACATGATTTAAGCGCATATTATATTATAATTTTTCATGTAATTCAAAAAATGGAATAAATAATATTAAATATTTAATAATGTTTTATGACATGATTTAAAATTACTAAAAATAACATATTTGTGAAAGTGATAGAGGATTGGTTTGAAATATCAAAAAATTTATTTCTATGGTCTAATTTTCCATTTAGAGTAACTATCATGACCCCTAAATAGTATAAAATTTGTAATCACTATAATCATAAAAAGGTTTAAGAAATGGATAGAAAACAATTATGGGTGAAAAAATCATCAAAGAATGTAAAATTTTTATTTCATAAGAAATTTTAGACTCATAGTCAAATTATTTTAATTGTGATCCATTTTAACAAGAATATTAATTTATATTAATTTAATACATTAATATTTCCAAAGAATTCCCCTCCCCTAATTTTAAAAGGGAACCCCCTCTCCTATTTTCATCACACTTATAGAACCATTGGAGTAAAAAAAATACCTACGCAAATACCATCCTAACATCCATCCCAAAATTTATAGGTTTATATATTGGCTAAAATACCAATCATATAGAGCTTAAGGTTTATGGAAAATGAGTTTTTCCAAATAAGTGGAATCGTTCTTAACCCACCATTTTTGTATTATTACTTCATCCACCTCCATAAAATATTCTTTAAAAATTATGAAATGATGGAATCAATATGTTAAAAATTATATGATGTTATTTTTTCAATTTTAAATATTTATATCCATCTCCATCCGCTCTCAAATAGGAATGTAATCCATTATTTGTGGGTATGGTGGACTACTGCTTTGTAGACTTATGTAATTTGTTTTTCATCACCACCTATCATGACAATTTATAATGATAAATAAAATGTATATATATATATATGATATTAATTATATAATTATATTTATTTAAACTTAATTTATCCCTTATTTTTTTACATTAACATTCGTTAGAAAATGATAATGTTGTTCGTGTGTATGTGTGGACTACAACCTCCACAAAGTGATGTGATTCATTTTTCATCGTCAAGTCACATCGAAGATATATATTAATGGATTCAAAGAAATAATATGGTATTTATGATATATTTATAATTATTTAAAGATAAAATAATTCATACCTTGTGTCAATTATGATCCTTGAAAAATGAGAATGTTACTCATGCATACATACAACCTACTGTCTCCATGATTGTAACGTGGTTCATTTTTTAGGAAATGTTTTAATAATTTGTTTTAAAAGTATAATTAATTTATAAAAATTATAATCATTTCCTGATTATTATTCATTATATGATTAAATAATTACTTCTTTGACCATAGTCATCCCACCGAATTCATTTTGGACTTATGAACCCAATATCATCAAAACATTTGATGTAAACATAATTTATTAAATTATTAAATATTTCTTGGTAATATATTAAATAAAAGGAATAATATAATTGAAAAATTGTGTTAATAAATTAAAAAAATTAACTTAATTTTATTATATTGGATGATAAACCTATGTGATGATTCGTACATGAGGTATGACACTTTCTTTTTAAAAACTATATTTTGATGTTTCTGTTACAACTATTTTTCTTCCTTATCCATATTCTTTTAAATTTTTAAATAAAATTCATATTTATGAATAAATTTATGATAAAGTTAATTTGTCAACATATTTTACTTTCTTTAATTTTTTTTAATAATTATCCTTTTTAAGGTATTATCTTAGGGGAACTTTACTTTAAAAATATTGTTTTCTATGTTTTCAATATTTATTTTTATAATATTTATCTTCCATGACAATATTAATGAAATTATTTTACAGATGTATTTATTAATAAAATAAAAAATTATAATGTTATATTTATTTAACTTTTTTACTTTCTTTTGGAGGCTTTAAAAATGAATCATTCTACATACTTTATACAAAACATTTTGAAAAAATACTAAAAAGAATGTTTTGATTTTACATATATGGAATCAATGGTTATTCCCCCCACCATAAACATTATCTGATGATTAGACTGCCTTAAAAAATTTAATATTTTCTTCAAATAAATACCTTATTTTACATTATTATGAGTATTTTAAAAATTGTGTTTTAAGTATGATAAGTATTTCAATTTACAAAAAATGTTTTCTTATCGGTTCAATGAAAAACATTTGACCATAAAGTTTAAAAATGAAATCTTTTATGTGTTAGGATTATTTTGTGGTTAATGGGAATTGATTATTATATTATATGGTTCTATCGTATGACCAAGATGAATAAGTCTATTATAAACTATGGATTTTTGGGTCATAAACAACCATCTAATGCATTGGGTAATATTTTTTAGGAAGATTACCATGAAGTTTATTCCATTTATAACAACAAAGGTTATTTATAACCATGATTAATATTACATTGGTAACCATAAAGGTTATTACATTTATAAATACGAATTTTATTTCATATGTTTTAGTGATGTGAAAATAATTCCTCATGTTACCCATATGATTTATTTATAAAATCTGTGGTTTTTAAAGAAATATTTTGATTTCACATGATTATATAATAAGACTATGTTTAAAGAAATATATTTTCTACTTCTTAAGACTGAATTTTTTATCTTTGTGAAAGAATTTTCACATGTTTTATTTATTTTTAAGAAATGTTTATGTTTTTTTTCTTTTAGTATTTATTACAAAACTTTTTATGAAAATATTTGTGTGGAGAATGTTATTTATTGAGAAAAAAATGTTTATATTGAGCAAAAATTTTATTTTTAAATATGTAAATCTATAAGTATTAATGACATAACGTGTTTTTTATTTTTTATTTCCCTTATGGATATTTGTTTTCTCATCCCTTATTTTTTAAAAGTTTTACACATAGTTTTAAGGATGGGTAATAAACAAATATGTCTAGTTAAAAGTTGTGAGTAATTTTCATGAAAATTAATCATGTATAATTTGAATTGTTTTATAATGTGGGGAAAATAAACAATTAGAATAAGATAACACTTTGTAATATATATATTTTTTATTTATAATTTGTGACTTAATTCTCTAAAACTCTAAATCAAAAACACCCTCAAAATGTATGAAAATTGTTTCTTTTATAATGATTCCAATTCGGGATTTTATAAATTTGGGTCCCTATAGTTGGTCTTAGAGTAAAGGTTTATAAAAAATTGGATATGAGGATATTTTCATGAGACATTAACATAATAGTTTTTAATACAATCATGGTTTTGTAAATTTAATTTTATTCAAAATTTCGAAGGCATGGATGCCCCTTATTAGGTTTTGAGTGATAGAACTATAAGACGGTTAAGATTATTTTGGGAGGAATTTAGGTTAATATACCTTTGGTTTTAGTTTTGGTTTTATTGGAAATTTTATTTGAGGAATAATTCTATTACATTTTTTCCAAATAAGTTTAAAGGTATTGAAAAAAATAGAGTGTTTACATTGTCTTTGAAGATGAGGTAATTATGGGTTATTAAAATTTGGGGAAATATGATTTATAGATAGCTACATTATTGAATTTTGATTTTTTTATTAAGTGGTTATTTTTTATAATAAGTTCAGTATTTTTGGAGCCTTACATGATTAATTTTAATATAATATTGTTGGATTTGATTAGAAGAATAAAGGTTAAATTATCTTATAGAAGTATATATTATTTTATTGTGTATTTTTTATAATAAAATTTATTTATGGAAATTATTAGAACATTTTAAAGATTATATGATTAGGGAAGGTGATTTATTGGGTATATGGCTTTATTAGTGTCTAATGTTATTGGAGATAAATGTTAAATAAAGATAGAAACAATATGTGATCAAATTCTTCAATTTTTTGGTTTTGAAATTAGTTAGGAATATATTTCAAAAGTTTAACATTAATTATTTTTATAATGATTTATTTTTAACTATTGTTATTACTATTGAATTTTGGAGACTAATATATTATATCATCATGTGAAGGTTTATTCATTTTTTGAATTATCTTAAATTATTTTGACCACATTGATTTTGGTTAATGTATAAAGAGAGTCCGAATATCTTCTAATCCTTTTTTGGAATTATTTTATCCATTAGAAGTTCATTTTAGTGATTTAATAATGAAAAAAAATTATTTAATTCTCAAAAATTGGAGAAAAAGATGATATTATTATCAAAGTATAGTAAAGGATGATAGTTTATATGTTAAGTAAGTATATTTCCTTAATTACTTGATCTAGATAGAAAAATAATTAATCTTATTGAGGAAAAGTATCTTTAAAAAAATTATCCTTTTAACTTCATTTACGAAGAATCAATCTTTTTTCACACCTCTTTGGTCATTGGTTTTGTGGTAACTAAATTTCACATGATCATTCACTTTTCTGTGATCAATGTTCTCTATCACTCCCCATCATTATTTTTGAAATTACATTTTATTCCATGTCTATTTTTCACTTTACACTAATTTTATCCTCTTTGGAAACCAATAAGGTTTTATTCCAAATAACATTCATACATACCATTCTCTCTTTTCAGGAGGAAATTTTATTATCCCTTTTTATGATGTGGGGTTTCAAAAATAAAATTCAAATTTCAAACCTTTGATTATCATGTTCAAGTTAAAATTGAGAGGAATTTTTTTAAAGGTGGTAGAATGTAAAATCAATAAATTTTAAAATAACTACTATGTTCAATAGAGTACAAGATACACATCATTAATCTTAAACGAACCATGAAATATAATTACTTAAATATGATCATTATAACCTAGCCATTAAATTGAAAAGTATGTATATGATTAACCGAATTATAAAAAATATATATATCTCTTAATAAATAGAAATTTATTGAATAATTATTATAAAATAGTCACTTAATTTTTTAGTCAAGTCATTTTATGTTTTAAAAATATTCGTTTACTTTAAAAAATAATTCTTTATTGATTTTTGTGAGAAGATTATATAATTCATTTATCCCAATTTTGGAATAGTATTTTATAAAAATAACATTATTTTTTATATCATCATTTCAAAATTTTCTTAGACTTAATTTTTTTATTTTAAAAAATATTTCTTTTCATTTAAATAGTGAATAATAATAATTTTTGGAAAACGTAGTTTTGTTTCAAAAATTTAGAAAGTAAAGTTTTATTTTAAAATGGATTAAATGTAACATTAGTTTTATTTAATTAAGAATAATCCAATTAAGTTAATTGGAATCAATTTTAATGGTGAATTTCGTATAAAAAGGTTACATACTTAAAAAGGAATTTTCCAGAATAAACTATTTTTGTTGTGTTTTTTGCCGTAATCATAAATTAATTTCTTAAACATCCCAAAATTTAATCATGAAAAAAAGATACTATATTTGAAATTATAATTTAAATATTTTATAAACATTTCCCTTTTTTCATTTTAAATAACAATCAAAATAAATTTTTTCACAATGGTAAAGGAATAATCAATTATTAAATGGTAAAAAATAATGAGATAATGGCTAAAAAGTAACCCTACAACTTTTATAAATTTTATTTGATGACTACATTTCATCCATAATTTTTATAAAAATTGAATATATGACCTTTTTTACTATCATTTTTAGGTTTATCATACTTCATGTAATGAGAAGTAAAAAATGGCATTCTCTTTACTTTATTATCTTTAAATTTTTTACATTAGGATAAAAATAAGGCATGTTAAATTATATATGATTATTTTAAATATTAATTTTTTTATCATGGTAGTTTATATATAATTATTAGTGATTAAATAATGACCCCAAATGCTTATGCAACATCAGTCCAATATTTATTAAATAAATAGAAAAATAACTAAATGATTCTAAAAATTTTAAAACATATGTAATTTTAATGAATTTTTAGTTTAAAAATATTTTATTGATAAATATAACATGATGGGGATGTGTGAAAGGATTGGATTATAATTCCATTTTTTTCATGCATCTATCAATATAAAATTAAATTAATAGTATCAAAATCGATTTTTTTTAAAGTGATAAATTTTCCAAATGGGAAAGACACATTTATTTAACAAAAAAAGGATACACATGTATAAAGAAAGTAATTTTTCAAGAATCCCTTTTCAATAAGGGTTAAAATTATTTTCATAAAACATTGGAAAAAATGACAGCATTACCCATCATCCCTTTACTTGTGAGACCATCATATAGGATGTTGGATTTGCAATAAACCTGAGTGATGAAGTAATTAATGATTTAGATAATCTCGATGAATTTCATCCATCTATAAGTAATCTTCCATGATAAATGAATATTACCATTTCAGATGGCTTGAAAAATGGTAGTAAAGTCTTATTTGATCCAATTATTTCACCAAATTTGTTGTCTTTCCCTTTCAAACACATTAATCATACAAGAAATTTTAGCATCAAGATTCATAGTATTATCAAATGGTCCGTAAATACATCCCATTACATCACTAGAAGAATTCATAAAAATAGATCAAAATCCCAAAGGACATGGATTTCTCTTTAAAGTTCCATCTATATTAAATTTCATCCATCTATAAAAGTAATCCATAAAATTAAATGTTTCTAAGAGGAGGTTGGAAATTAACTTTAATAAAAAATAAATTAATAATTGAAATGTCGTGAATTGATTTGGTTCAATGTCTAGTTTTAGGAGAGTATGTATTTTTCAAAGTAACCATGATATGAAAAGGAGATTACTGAATTCTAAATTGATAATTATCATGGATAAGTTTTTTTAAACTGTGCCAAATAATATGACTCACCTAAACACCAAAAAACAAAGAATAAATTCAGGATCTACATTGAAAAAGGAAGCATTAAAGAAGTAATAGTGTGATCCTATATCAAAGTTTTCACATGAACTTCAATTCAAAGTGTTCTGATACTAGATTAAAAAGTTTTGTAGTGGTGAAACAACTTAAAAATGTGATTAATATCATCCCTATGCTAATTGAAAATTGAAAACCTTGAGAAAATGGATATTCTAATAAATTTAATGAAAATATATGTTGGGATTTTTGAGTGTGTAATCCTCGATAAAAAGTTAAATATGGGGGAAATATCCATATTTTATATAGCCAGCTATTATAATAGCCATGAACCCCCACTACAATATCTAGTGCTAAAAACATGAACGTTACATTTCTGGATTTGATATCGATGAACGTGACCTAATTTTTTCCTTCCAAACCTTATAACATAAAAAATAAAAGGATGGATCACATACATTCTCAATGTCCATTTAGGTGTCGAGTTATAGGTAATCAGGAAAAACTCATACTTAAAAAATACCCATGTATTTTAATTAGAATATCTCCCACAAAACCTATCTTTCCTTATTTAAAATTAATCCTTCATCATTATCCATATGAAATCCCTTCTAGACATAATTTCTTAAATCTCAATATTTATAACCTAGGTAACAAGAAACATAAGAAGTGTATGCTCAAATACTAAATATAGGTATGCATAACAATTAACAATTTAATTTCATCAATGTTCATAATAAGATCACAAGGGAATGATGAAAAAATGAAAGTGTATGAGTAAAACATAAAGAATATTCATAACCATAAATACATGTGTAACATCCTGTTGCTGATATGACTTGTATATATTTATCATTTTTGTGTTTTTTCCTTTTTCCTGACTAGGTAGGGTGGAGAATGAATTTAGAGGGTACCTATAATGGCGAAGTCCCTGATTTGTTGGACTCTCAACTTTAACTGGTCATTTCTACAATATACAGGAGGTTTTCACGATTAGTAATATTTGTTGGTTGAATCCATGTAGAAGGGTTCACACCACGAAAGTTACATGATGTGATGAGTATTTACACAAAATAAGTTAATTAAATATTTGTTTTTTTAATTTTATGCGATCTATTTTTTGATGCTTATGAAATTTAACTATTTCATGATGTGTAATGGGATTACATTTCGTGTAATACCTTGCATATTGGTTATATACAGGTAGCCTAGAAAAAATTCTCACTTTCCCACCTCTACAGTTTCTTTTCTCTCAACCTAAAGCCTTCCCCAAGATAGTATGGTGCTCTCCGACCCTTCTGGGTCCGTTTATTTGGCTTTCGATCATCGTTGCACTTGCAGGGTTAATTCCCAAGAAATAATTCTACATTTTTCACTATCTCTTTGTCTTTATCCTCCTCAGTTTTTCATAGATCATTATGAATTTTTTGGATCTATACTTATTATTGGTGGATCTCTCTTTTAGGTTGATTTTCTAGGTCTCCTACGCCTTCATTCTCATTGGTATGTTTAATTGTGGGCATTGAGTTTCGGGAAAAGGTAAGTGATTCCATCCCAATTAGACAAATTTCTTAACCTTAAAATTTCTTGATTTAATTTATTTGTTGATTTAAATTAAATTATTTTAAATTTATTTAAATTAGTATTTATTAAAAACCAATTTTATTGAATTGGTAGGTTTGAAATGGTTTTCGAATGAAATTTGGAAAAACCACAATTCTGTTGAATTGGGTTGTGTTTGAAAATAGAGGTAAATGGTTTCAATTGAATTATTAATTTAATTATTGAAATAGAATTTATGGACATTGTAAAATTTTGAAAATGGATTAAATTTTTTTGATTGAAACCTAGTGGGTTTATCTTGTAAAAAAGACATGTTTTTTTAAAAACCTATCTTGGTTTTAAATGGTAAATTGGAATTTGAAATGAGGGAATGATATTTAGTTTTATTTTAAGGAGTATAAAAAATAAATTTCCCATCATTTATTTTGTAAGATAAGATTCGAGCCTTAGGTATACTATGAGTTAATTTGACACACTCTACGATTATAAAACTTTTTAAAAACATAAATATAGCAGGTCACATCCATTAGGTGAGGGTGATGAGTCCTCCTTGTCCAGTTTCCAGAGGATGTGTGTGTGCACATGTTTTTGTGATCACATATAGAGTTTGATTTCTTATAGCTTGGAGCTTTCATACATATTTTCTAGATTACCATGTTTCTCATTTTTTATATTTGAGATATAAATTTATTCCAAGGGTTTAAAATTTTTTTACATGCCTTTGAGTTCTATATAAAATGTTCTATATAAAAAAATGATTTAATATATTGTGTTAGAAATATTGCATCACTTGTAAAGCATTTTCTTAAAGTATTTTTCTATCATTTGAATTGTATATCGTGATTTTTTATAATTTAAAATTAAAAAAATATTTTTTAAAATTGGAAGCATTCCATTAGTTAATATATTATTGGAATCTATTATGGAATCCTTAGTGACACTCTGGGTTTTTTATCTCACACCATACTTGTGCCTTTGGGTGTTTTTAGATTACCTCCTACCAAGTTCGAGCAAGGGGAAATGACCTATTGGAGGTGGATCCAACTGTTGAACCTCGGATTTAGTGAGTTGTTTCTTTAGGGACATGGGATGTCTTCCACTCTTTTGGTACTTTGGTTGATGTACATTGGGATTATTTATTCCATTTGTTCTTCTAATACATTACTCCCAGTAGAGTTTCTTTTGATATGAATATTGTCTTGAATTTTTTACCTCTGCATTGTTAGTGGAAAAAACATTCCCACATTCAATTTGTATGATTCTAGGTGCTAGTCATTGATACATGGGGATCAGGTACACATGTCGGGCTATGTTAGGGGAATCTTAGTTATTAGGTTACCAGGTTAACATGTTTGTTTTTTGGTAAAGTGGTATCAGAGGCAGGTTGAGCTTTTGTCTTGAAGTTAGTTTTCATTTGTGGAATCTTTTCATGTATTAGGAGGTATTTTTGATTGAGTTCCAAGAAAAATCTCACTATAATAAACCATAGGTATCCAGGGGTGGTTATGGAAAGATATATTTTTGATTAGTTCTAGTATTTACCATATTTTTATTTTTATTGAGTGAAAACCAAATTTTGTTCGTTCTACTGGTTGGGATTGTGTTTCCCTTCTTTCTATGTTTGAAAATTATCTAATGTCTCCCTTATTATCTATTGATGTTTTGTAGAATCATGCATCTAATAAGACAAGTTAATCGGATCCAAGAAGAGGCCTTTGTTGAACATCAGTTATAATATCTTGTTGCAGATCTGAATATGGTTGAGGTGATCGTGTGTACTGTCGAAGCTTTGGGAATGTCACCACTACCAATGTCTATTTAGGCTCTAGCTATGGAACAATATGGGGATATTATTAAAAATAAATATAAAGAGTTCCCTCAATAGAAACCACATGTTTTCATAGGTACCACTGATCCTCAACATGATAAGGAATGGTTGGGTAGTATAGAATGTATGATTGAGTTCACAGAGACACCAGATGAGATCAAGGTGAAGTGTTCCACCTTCATGCTGGAGGGACTAAGATATTGATGGTGGGACATGATAGTGATTGAAAAGAAACATGAGGTCTTAGAGTGGAAATAATTCAAGTTTATTTTCACTAACCAGTTCTATCCAGAATCAATGGTATCAGCCAAGGATGTGGATATCTTCAATCTTGAGTAGGGAAACAGAACTGAGACTGGGTATTCAAATCGTTTTTCTAAAATCATGTTGGTTACGCCTGAGATTTTATCTAATTAGAGGATAATGTCTCAATGGTGTTATTTAGGAATTTGACCATATATATGTTCATAGTTTTTCTTAATGAAGCTAACCACTTATATTGATGTTCTAGATAGGGTGATGATGGTTGACATGACCTGGCTGGTAAGTTAGCGATGATGAGAGCACCAATTTCTCCTAGTGTTTGCCTAATTTTCTTCAAGGGATAATAAAATAATGGTGATTATCATGAAAATTATCAATGTAAGGGTCATTCTACACCTCCTATAGTGCTAGGTGTATGCCCTTTGATTTTATAGCATTCTAGAAAACCTAGACATTCTAAGAGGGTTTTCACAGAGACAGCCATGAATTGTGTCTCCTACAGACGTTTAAAAAACTAACATAGATTATTCCATATCATTTCTACTTTTCATAGTAGAACGTGATAATCAGTTCCATCTAAAACAATGGGGAAATCAGATACTTCACATATAAACAGGTTATTGTCACGACCCGTCTGAGTGAGGCCTGCGCCGCGACTCCCCAAGCTCACCTCCAATAGGCCAGGGGCTGGTGACTAGCATTGAGTAGGCATATTACTTACATGGGAGGCATTGCCTATGTACCCATACACATGCACACATATCCAAGCCCATAATTCTGAAATGTCAAAAGCACTAAGGAACAAAAATGCATGCATAAAACTAAACCCAACCAACAGAGTATGACAGAAAGTAAAGTACTTCAAGTAAACTGGGCCAGAATACAAGCCCACAAGAGTCTGAAAACTAAAAATTCCAACCTGCAAACAGAAAGAGGTATTGGGACTGTTACTCATAGCCGTAGGAAAACCTCGGCCTGTAAGGAACTCAGAAAGCTCAAAACTATCCTGGTCGGCCCGGGACATTTTCCAAAGGCAGGTCGTCTGCACAAGACATGACACGTTCGGGCAAAGCCCATGTAGGGGTGAGTATAACAATACTCAGTAGTGGACCCTGAAAACCCACAAAGAAATACACAAAGTAAAGGTACAGTCATCTCTACATAATATATGTCTACTGAACATATAATAGGAGAAAAAAATCCAGATATACTCAAAACCCAAACCCATAGTCTAGGGACAAGTCACACAATCGCACACCCCCTTTAGGGGTTCAGTTCAAAGATTCCACGAAGCACTCATTCTGAGAGAACTCACTCCACGAGTTTGATAGATCTGATGAATTCCATCCGAGAATTATTTTTTGTCAGGAAAAAACCACGAGAGATAGATACAATCATTCTGGGATAACACACACCCAAATGGGGAAAGATCATGATACACAGATGAATATCACTGCCATGGACTTGGTGGATACCTCGGCTCATTCGTATTCACATGCTAGGTAGTGGATCGAAGCCATGTGGAGATGGTCACATCTATACCTAACACTACCTAGTGTCAAGAATGGATATAGGATCTTTCTTTGGGCCTCTCGGAGAGATACCTGACTCTATCTAAGAAATTCCTACTGAAGGGATCATACCTATGTAGAAGGAAACAATACCTGACCTTCAGGGGAATGAGGAAAAGGGGCACTAACCAAAACAAAACTCGTCCAAGATATGGTGGGCAAGGTGACCAAGCCATGTATTGAACAGTACACAACATGTAGAAGTGTCACAGGTCATGTCTTCTGATCCCGAGTACTGCCCATGTACAACGGCCCGTGACATAAGGATTTTCATGTAGAAAATTCCATACATTGAGTGTATTATATATCACATGTCGTGTCTGAGTGACTGGGGTCGGCTCCGTGTACGTGGTCGTGTTCCCGTACACGACTTCATCCCATGTGCTCCATCCTGGGTAACCAGTACATGGGGTAATCCATGTAGCCGACCTGGTCTATTCATGTAGTGGATTACATGTCCATGTACTCAATATTGTGTTCGTGTATCCCCCGGATACACGCAGAGTCTCATGTAGTTGCCTTCTTCATGCCATATAGGGTCTACATGCCATGTTCCTAAGTCGTGTAGTTCATCCCATGTCCGTGTACTTCCCAGAATACACGCTAAGCTTCGGGGAAGGTTCAAAACACTGTGTGACCAAGGTCACACGTCGTGTGATACCAGTCTGACACCAGAACCCCTAGACCATTCCATCAATACCACACAGCATGTTCATCGGGATACATGGTGTGTATTTCGGAAAATTCCAGAAACCACGCTTCTCACCAGCACACCTCTGGAGATTCTCTGATCTTCATTCTGACAATCCATTGGCCATAAATATTTAGATTCTAGATCTCCCTGACATCCCAAAGTTGTCTCCGTTGTTTTCAGGACTCTGATCGGTCCCGAAAACACGTATCAATCCACCCGCACTAAGAACGCTCGAAGAATGGTTTCTCCTGAAGCGAGCTGATTTGTCTACCGCCAGTGCCGTCACACCTCCTCTAGGTAATCACAATGTCGGATCTCCAATTTGGGATCATTGAATCGAATAAAAGATGTGAAATGATCCGTTGTTATTTACCCCACAAAGAACGCGAAGAACGCGAGAGGAAAAGGGAATGAAATCCAAAAGCGAAACGAGGAATGAACCTCTACCATCGTTCATCACGTCACTGATCTGCTCCCATTAGTAAGATAAAATGGAGCAGAATCAAACAATAAACTAACATGGATTAATTCCCCGAGATCAACCCAATAAAAACCCTCCTGCAAGAATTCACTAATCTGCGGATCATCCTATCCATGGGTTCGTCCACATTCGTCATTTAATCCAAAATGGGGAAATGAATAATTGAAATAACAACCCCTACCTCAAGAAGGGATTGATTTTTGACCAAAGGGGTCGCACTTCCGTCATCACCAAGATCCTTCATCTTCGTTGGTGCAATGATTCACAACTTTGATTCGTCATCATTCATCCCTGAGAGTTCTCTCTAAGGTTCTAAGATTCCACCCGAGTTTCTCTCAATTTTCTTCCAACGACCAACATTCAATTAACACATTAAAAGGAGGGAATGTGTTTTGGAATTCCATCAAGATGTGGCATTAATGAGTCAATTTTTTGTTTCTAAGTCATTATAATGTGACCTTAATTATCGAAACAGTTTCCCCATCGTTGCACTGGACCGAATTTTTCCAAAAATAAAAAATAAACTTTGCGAATTATTTTATTTTATTTTACTAAAAACATCTGAAAATTAATTTTATCTCTTGACCCATTCCGATCAAGGTTAGAACCATTTCTAGATAATGTCGTCTTCTTGGACTCAACGGTGCCCTCATATTTTTTATCCATGCATTCATTTGAAAACTGCCACAACCGTGCACATATGCCGACTCACTTAACTTAAAAAAAGTTCAAACCACCATTTTGGGATCACTGGCCCTTAGAATGTTGCATAATCTCCGTGCCTAGTCTTGTAATAATTCCATGTAATATTTAAAAATAATACATATAAAATCCGAGACATTACATTCTCCCTGCCTTGGGGATTTGCATCCCCAAAAAGCCAAAACAAAGGCTACTCAAAAAGATGTGGGTACTGGGCACGGATATGAGCCTCTCAATCCCACGTGCTCTCTTGAAGATTCTTGTGTTGCCTTAGAATTCACACCAAGGTAATTGATCACCCATGAAGGATCCTCTCCTACAAATACTCTATCTCCACCGGGTACTCTGCAAAGGTCACCCCATCCTTGATGTCCAGCTCACCCCAGTCGATAACGTGTGATGGGTCATGCACGTACCTCCTCAGCTACGACACGTGGAATACATCATGTACCCAATGAAACTATGGCGGTAGAGATAGGTGTTACGCCACCTCGACAACTCTACAAAGTATCTGGAAAGGTCCGATGAGCCTCAGAGATAGTCTACCCTCTGCCAAATATCCATTACCCTCTTCGAGGTGAGACCCAAAAAAATATGCGGTATCCCTCCTCAAACTCCAGAGGTCTCTGTCGTCAGTCATCATAAGACTTCTGTCGGCTCTGTGTAGTCTTCATCTGCTCCCAGATGATCTACACCTTCTTGGTGGTAGCTCATACCAACTCTATATCCATGAGTGCTAACTCTCTGGGGTTGGTCCAGAAAAGCGATGATCGGTATGGTCTCCCATATAATGCCTCAAAAGGTTCCATACCAATGGTGGAGTGGTAGATGTTGTTGTATGAAAACTTCACCAGTGGTAGGTGGTCCTCCCAACTGTGACCAAAATCCATGATGCAGGCCCGCAACATATCCTCCAAATCCTGAATGTTCATCTTTGTCTGACCATCGGTCTAGGGATGGAACACCATGCTCAAGAGTAGATGACTCCCAAAGGCCTCCTGCAATCCCTTCTACGACTAGGATATGAAGCGAGTCTCTCCATCTGAGACTATTGTCTAAGGGATTCCATGAATTCGAACTATCTCTTATAAGTAGAGGCATTCCAAGCTCTCTATGGAACTATGCTCCCTAATATCTAGAAAGTGGAGTGAATTTTTGAGTCGGTCAATGATCACCCAAATGAAATCATTCTCGTTGGACATTTGTGGTAATACTATCATGAAGTCCTTCGATATTACTTCCCACTTCCTCTCTAGAACTTCAAGGGGTGAGCTAATCCTGCTAGAACCTAGTGCACAGCCCTCACCTGCTAGCATGTAAGGCATCGAGAAACGAACTCTTCTACCGCCTTCTTCATGCCTGGACACCAAAACTATCATCATAGATCCTAGTACATCTTCGCCACTCTGGGATGTACCGCCAAGGGGGTGTATGAAACTCCCTCAGGACCACTTCTCGCAATGCCACCGGTACAACAGTGTGTCCTCTGAAAAGAAGTATGTGCTCCCCACCTTGAGAATATCAATCAAGAGCATGTCTTGTGGATAACTGAGCACGTACAGCCACACAGTCGACATCCCCAAGTTGTGCCTCCCTAACTCTCTATAAGAGTGGATGGGTGACAACCATCGACTGTAGGTAATCTTTATCTTCTCTATCCATGAAGGATAACTACAACAATGCTAACTTCTCTGTCACCACACTCAATAGATGTGAGTGAGAACTTCCGCTAAGAGCATATGCCACCTTTTCCCCTTCTCAAGAGTATAGATGATCTCGAAATCATAGTCCTAGAGGAACTATAGCCAACTCTACTATCTCAGATTCATATACTTCTACAAGAACATGTACTTGAGGCTTATGTGGTTAGAGTTGATGATAAATATCTCGCCCATATGGTAGTTTCACCACATATTCAATGTGAAGACTACTGATACCAACTCGAGATCATGGGTCACATAGTTCAACTCATGTGTCCTAAGCTAGCATGAACAATAAGCAGTTGTTGGCCGCCTCTCCATCCGGACACATCCAAGACCGGTCCCTGATGCGTCGTAGAAAACTATATACTCGAAACCCTACTCCAGCAATCTCAAAATCTGGGCGCTCTTCGAACTATGTCTCAACTGCTCAAAAGCCTGATGGAACTTCTCTGTCCACATGAAGGGTTTCCCCTACTTGGTCAAAGCCATCATCAGTGCTGATATTTGGGAGAAAATAGGAATGAATCTCTGGTAATATCCAGCCAACCCAATAAATCTCCGCACCTCCATTACACTCTGAGGTGGCTCCCAAGATAACATTGCATCCACCTTGGCTGGGTTTACAGCTACTCCATCTGCTAAGATGACATATCCCAGAAAGTGGACCTCCTGAATCTAGAACTGGAACATCGAGAGCATCCCATAAAGCTGGTGCTCTTGGATTATGTCTAGAACCATCCACAGGTGTCTCATGTGATCCTCCTCTAATGTCAAGTATATAAGGATGTCGTCGATAAAGACCACTATGAACCGGTCTAAGTACGGCTGGAAGATCTGGTTCATGAGTCCCATGAACACTGTGGGGGTGTTTGTCATGCCAAAAGGCATCACCAAGTACTCATAATGATCGTAGTGGCATCTGAATGTCATCTCCAGTATATCCTCATCTCTTAATCATAACTGGAGATAACCTGATCGATGTTCAACCTTCGAGAACCATTGTGCCCCTCTCAACTGATCAAAGAGGTCGTCGATCCTAGGTAGTGGATACTTATTCTTCACCATCACCTAGTTCAGGAACCGGTAATCCATGAGAATCCTCAAACTCCCATCTGCATTTTTGGTATACAAACCCGGGGCCACCTAGGGTGAAATGATGGGTCTTACAAAACCCTTGATCTGTAAATCCTCCAAGTGTACCCTGAGCTCGCGAAGCTCTTCGGGAGCCGTCTGATATGCTGGTGAGGAAATCCGTGCCATCCCGGAGTGTAAGTCAATGTAGAAGTCGATTTTCAAGTGGGGAGGTATTCCATGGACATCTTTGGGAAAGACGCCCTCGTACTCCACCACTACTGTTGCGAACTGAGAGTTCATTACATATACTACTCTGAGGGAAAGTTTATCCAACTCATGAGTGATCGGCTACACCCTCTTATGCATGAGACCATTCTATGCTTCCTGGGTCTCCTTTTCTCTGACAAATAAAAACCCCATCCCATCACTATAGACACACCGCACTATTCGCCTAAAACAGTCAATCTGGGCATGGACCGAAGATAACCAATCCATACCGAGAATGGTGTCGTAAGGCCTCGATGCTACCACCAAGTGGTTCTAACCAAAAATCGAAAATCCAAGGGTAAGATCACACTGTCTTCAAAGGTGCGTGATCATCGAGTCTCCTCCCTTATGTGTCTCCAAGCGTAAGGATCGAGTCAATGACACTACTAGAATCTCAAGGATTGGCACAAGACATGTGGCAAGGATGGAATGGAAAGAAACTATGTCTATAAGTACGACAACTAAAGTATAGAAGACACAGATTGCACCTCATATCATTCCTAGAGTCCCTGGGTCATACCCCTCAACCGCATTATGTTGTCCCCACCCTTGTCCCCATCTCCCTGATCCTGGTGCGGACCTCTAGGGGGTGGTGGTGGAAGTAAATCAAAATGTCTTCTACCACCTGTAGCTCTCCCTGCTCCTCTGCAACGTCCGCCGCCTAGCGGGTCTATCTGCTCTACTCTCTTCTTCTCCCTCGGTGGTCCATCCACTGCCTCCCTGTCAGTAGATCAACGGGTTGGACAATCCCTAGCGAGATGTCCCCTACTGTTGCACGAGTAGCACCACTTCTCCTTAGGCTGACTGGAACCAGCTTGAGAGTCATGGACTGTCAATACCCTCTCATGGGTCCTCCTAGGACGTCTCCCACATCCTGATCCTTGTGCCTGATATTGGCTACCTACTGTCGAGGTCTCCACACCTGTCTGCCTACTACTATCTTTCATCGAATGTCTCTTCTCTTACAAGAAGATATCGATAACAAAGCCCACTCGATCACTCCATTATAAGTCTAAATGCATAGAGGAATGACACTATCTCGGATGTCCCATCGCAGAACTCATTCGAAGGTCTGAGATCTAAATTACTGATCCCTGAACATATCCATCGAGTACCGGGCGAGGTTGGTGAACCTCAATGAATAGTCAGATACCGACAAACTTCCCTTTTGGAGCTAAAGAAGATCCTGGATGCGCACTTCTCTCAGCGTAACCAGAGATAAATCCTCCGTAAAGAGTCATCAAACCCTTTCCTCGAAAGAGTCTCCCCATCGTGAGTCTGTGTGATCAGACTCCACCATCATCCCGTGAATCTTGAAGAAGGATCACTATTAGGATCTCTATATGGTCCATTGGTGTCCTCACTAGACAAAAAACTCTGGTCACTGCCTCAAGACAGTCCTCAGCCACCTGAGGGTCGAGATCACCCTGGAACCTGAGGGGTCTCTATCTCTGGAACTCTTGGAGCGTGCTCAACCTACGCCCCTCGTCGGTCGATACTACAGGTACCACGTGCTGATCCACTGGTGGTGGCATAGCAGGTGCACCAATTGGTGGAAATTCCAGGAGAACCAGTCCCTGTATCGAAGCCTCATCACTAAGGGGGCCATCCTCATGATCGTGATGCTGAATCCTTGAGGGTATGCGTCGTGGATGCATCCTGTAATAAAACAAGATGCATTGTGTTCAATGAGAATATTTGGATATCTAAAACAAAGGACATGGAAAACTCAACCCATTCTTATATGATCCATGTACCCTTATTTTACTTCCCCATAACTAGTTTTTTCATGTACTAAGTCAAAAAATAGGTTATCAGAGTCCTGGTGTATGGATACGTCGATCACCCGCACTAACACTGGAGTGTCTGGCCAGAAAGCTGTGCTAGAAAAACTTAACACTACTGCCCCAACCAATCTAACAGACTCTTGGTCCTAAGGTAGAACTGACCACCTCTAATACCACTCTATCACGACCAGTCTTTGTGGGGCCCACTCCACAACTCCCCAACCATGCCTCCAATAGGCAGGGGTTGTTGACTTGCACCTAGTATGCATATTACTTGCATGGAAGGCATTTCCTAAGTACCTATACACACGCAAACATCTCCAAGCCCACAATGCTGAAAATTAAAAACCACTAAGGAACAGAAATTCATGCATACAAGTAAACCCAACCAACAGAGTATGACAGAAAGTGAAGTACTGAATGTAAACTTGTCCATAATACAATCCCACAAGAGTCTGAAAACTACAAAGTCCAACCTGAAAAAACAAAGAGGTAATGGGACTACTGCTCGTAGCCATAGGAACACCTCGGCCTATAGAAAACTCCGAAATCTTGGTCTTTTCCTGGCCTACCCTAGACTCTGTCAAAGGGCTTCTCATCTGCACAAGACACGACATGTGCAGGAAAAGCCCGTGTGGGGGTGAGTATAACAATACTCAGTAGAGGACCCCGAAAAACTACAAAGCAATACATAAAAAGAAAGGTATAGTCATCTCTACGCAATATATGTCCACTGAACATATAATAGGAGAACACAATTCAAATGTACTCAAAACTCAGACCCACAGTCTAGGGACAAGTCACACTACCGCACACCCCCGCTAGGGGTTCAGTTTGATGATTTCACGAAGCACTCATCCTGGGAGAACTCACTCCACAAGTCTTATAGCTCTGATGACGTTCGTCTAAGAAGTACTATTCATCAGAAAAATCCACGAGAGATAGATACACTTATTCTGGGAGAACACACTCTTGAGTGGGGAAAGATCATGATACACAGATGAGGATCACTGGTAGGGCCTTGGTGGATACCATGACTCATTCGAATTCAGCTACTAGGTAGAGGATCGACGCCCTGTGGAGATGGTCATGTCAATACCTGAATCCACCTAGGGTCAAGAAAGGATAGAGTATCTCGCTCTAGGCCACTCAGAGGGATACCTGACTCTACCTCAGAAACTCAAGCTGAAGGGATCATACTCATGTAGAAGGAAACGATATCTCACCTTCATGGTAATGAGGAAAAGGTCCACTAACCCAAAAAAAACTTGTCCATGATACGGTAGACAAGGTGACCCACCCATGTATTGAAAAGTACACAACGTTTAGTAGTGTCACACGTCATGTCTTCTGACCCCAGGTATTGCCCGTGTACAATGGTCTGTGTCGCAAGGATGGTCATGTAGAAAATTCAGTACACAGCATGTAGTATATATCTCATGCCATGTCCGAGTGACTAGGGTTAGCTCTGTGTACACAGTCGTGTGCCCGTACACAGCTTTATCCAGTGTGTGCCATCCCATGTAACCAGTACACAGGGTAATCCGTATAGCTGACCTGGTCTAGCCATGTGGTAGAGTACACCACCTTGTACTCCATACCGTGTTTTTGTATCCCCTGGACACATGCCGAGTCCTGCGTAGTCGCCTCTGTTTTTCCGCCTAGGGTCTACACGCCGTGTTCCTAAGCTGTGTAGTTCATCCCATGTCTGTGTACTTCCCAGAATACATGACGAGATTCGAGGAAGGTTCAACATGCCGTGTGATACCAGTCTTACACCTGAAACCCTAGCTGTGGCTGCCAATACCACACGACATGTTCATTAGGATACACGTTGTGTATTGCAGAAAATTCCAGAAACCACGCTTCTCACTTGCGCGCCTCTCATGATGCTTTGATCTTTTTTCTGACGATTGTTTTGTCATGGATATTCAGATTCTAGGTCACGCAGATGTCCCAAAGTTTTCTATGTTGTTTTTGGGCCTCCAACTGGTCTCGTAAATGCATATCGATCAACCCATGCGAAGACCGCTCGAAGAACGGTTTCTCCTAATCCAAGCCGATTCGTTTGCCTCTATTGTCATCGCACCTCCTCTAGGTCATCATGATGTTGGATCACTAATTTGGTATCATTTCATTGCAAAGGGGATGCTCAACGTTCCGTTGTTCATCACCCCACGAAGAACTCGAAGAACACAAGAGGAAAAGGGGATGAAATCCAAAAGCAAAACGAGGAATGAACCTCCACTATTGTTCTTCATGGCGTTGATCGGCTCCTATTAGTAGGATAAAACAGATCAGAATCAAACAATAAACTAAAATGGATTAATTCCCTGAGATCAACCCAATAAAAACCCTCCCGCAAGAGCTCATGAATCTGCGGATAAACATGTTTGTGGGTTATTCTGCATTCGTCGTTTAATCCAAAACGAGGAAAATAAGAATTGAGATGAGAACCCCTACCTCAACAAGGGATCAATTTCTGACGAAGGGTTTGGCACTGTCATCATCGCCAAAATCCTTCAACTTCATTGGTGTATCGATTCACAGCTTGGATTCATCTTCGTTCATCGCCGAGAGTTCTCTCCAAGGTTCCACGATTCCACCAGAGTTTCTCTCAATTTTCTACCAACAACCAACATTCGATTAACTCATTAAATGGAGGGAACGCGTTTTAGCATTCCATTATGTTGCGGATTTGATGAGTCAATTTTTCGTTTCTGAGTCATTATGTCATGCCATTAATTATTGAAATAGCTTCCCCGTCGTTGCGCTGCAGCGAATGTTTCAAAAAACAATTTGCGAATTATTTTATTTTATTTTACTAAAAATGTCCAAAAATTAACTTTTTCCCTCGACATGTGCTGGTAAAGGTTAGACCCGTTCCTAGGTAATGTCTTTGTCTCGGATGTAGCAGTGACCTCAGATTTTTAATCCATGAATCTGTTTGGAAACTTCCACAACCGCGCACATGTGCCGACTCACATAACTTAAAAAAAAGTTCAAACCACCATTCTGGGATCATTGGGCCTTGGAATGATGTTTCATCTCCACACATGGTCTCGTAATAATTCCATACAATATTTAAAAATAATACACCGAAAATCAGAGACATTACAGTTATATCCAAAGGCATATTAAATGAAGCTACTTCACACAGTGGAAGAGTCTCTATATGACGGGGACACATGTCCAATGATTGTGAGAAGAAAAATTACTATAGCTTTATCATTAGTGACCACTCGATTTGATAATGTTTCATCTCATTTGTTTATTTCAACCTGTATTTTAAATTTTCTAATTATTCCTATAGAGAATTTTAATTATGCAATGGATATTACTACACCACTTAGTACTAAGAGAGTGTGGGGTCTCTGTAGTCCCTCTTGTGTCTTAACTCTATCATATTTCAAGTTGGCTTGTATTTTTCTATTCCATGATAGGAAAAATATTGATTTAATTTTTTAAATGGATTGGATCATTTCAAATAAATCCTGAAATTATTATTATCTTAGATGGGACTACCTCACTAAAACTAGTGTTGTGTTTCTTTTCGTTCAAGAAGAATGGGACGAAAGGTTGAGAAGGGCTGAACCTTCTTATCAAAAGTTATGGAAATTAATATTAGTGTTTTATTTTGATCTAGAGTGGGAATCATTAAGCGGTTATCTCTCTCTATTTTTCTTTGAGCTCCCCAACATGTTTCTTTATAACTTATTTGGTTTGACACTGGTAAGAGAGGTTGAGTTTTCTATTGATTTAATGCATGGAAACCAACTAGTTTCAATTCCCTGTTACTACATAGAACTAGGTAAACTGAAAGGGCTAAAGTCCCAGTTGGATGATCTTCTTGAGAATGGATTTATATGCTAGATTGTTTCGACTTGGGAAACACCGGTTCTCTTTGCTTAGAAATGTGATGGTTCTCTTTGCTTATGTGTTGATTACCAAATGATAAATCAAGTTACAATGAATAAAAATTATTCACTTCAATGGATTAATGATCTATTTGTTCAGTTGAAAGGGGATAAGTGGTTTTCAAGGTTTTACCTTCAATATTGTTACTATTAATTGAGGATATAACAATTTGACATTCATAAAACCGCCTTTAGGAGAATGTACAACCATTATAGGTACCTTGTTACAACCTTTTCTCAAACAAATGTCCAATATTATTCATGGATTTGATGAAAATTATTTTCCATGAGTGTCTAGATACCTCTATGGTAGTCTTTTTGGATGACATCCATATTTTATTCAACTCCAACAAGGATCATGCACATCATTTGAGAATAGTTTTGAGTTCACAAATAAATCACTGAAATTATTACAAGATTTCTAAGTGTGACTTCTAGATTCAGGAAGTGAAATTGGTAGGACACATGGTAATATTAGTTGATCAAAACAAGGTATTGGTTGTTATGACTTCGGAGAAACCGTGAAATGTTTTCAAAATTCGGATCCTTTTTTTAGCCAGATATTATCATTGGTTCATGAGGGACTCTTCAAAGTTAGATTCTATGATGGTTTCTATTACACAGAAAGGAGTAAAGTTTACCTAGAATGAAAAATGTCAGAATTCATTTGTTGAGATGAAATTCTATTTGACTACTATGATGGTGTTGAAAATTCCAGAGGCCAATCATGGCTATGTGGTCTTGTATGATTAATCTTTTTCATGTTTGGGATGTGTTATTATTAAAGATAATCATTTCATTTCATATGGATCCCATCATCTTAGGACTCATGAAAAGAATTATCCTACATATGACCTTGAACTTGAAGTTGTAATGAACACACATAAGATTTGTAAGCATTACCTTTATAGAGAAAGGCTTACTGTGTATTCATACAAAAAAATGTTGAGATATATCTTCTCTCAAAAATATTTGAACCTCCTCTAGAGATAGTATGTGGAGTTCCTACAATAGTTTTTACATTAACATCACCTAAACCTCTAGGAAAGGGAAGGCCATCGCAGATGCTTTGAGCAGGAAACTTACAACATAAGTAGTGAAAGAATCTTTAGAAGAGTTTAATTTGATGGTTATCTTTATAAAATTGCATATTTGAGTTCAATAATCCTTGGATGAGGTTTCTTTATCCATGATTCGGTTGAAATTTTATCTTATCAAGATGATTATTCAGAATCTTCATCTTGATGATGAATTTCGTAGAATTAGAGAATCTCTTTATGGTGGAGAGACAGTTTCCCAATGGTTGATCCCCAAAGAAGGCGTCTATGTTATCAGAATCACTATGTTGTGCCATTAATGGAAAGTAAGGATGTGATGAAGTATTTTCATAATTAATATTGGGGTTTTCACCCAGGAAGCACTAATATGTTCTATAACATTTGGTATAAATTTTTGTTTCCATGTATGAGATAGGGCATTACTGAGTTTTTTCCTGCTATTGTACATGCTAATAGATTAAGGTCCTGCATTAGAAACATTTGTGATTACTTAAAACACTTAAATTCTGTAATTAGAAGTGGGATAAGATATATATGGACTTTTTGGTTGGTATTCTTGTACTTATATATTGAATAATGTGATATGGGCTATGATCAATAGGCTGACCAAGTCGGCTCACTTCATACCCATTCATAATAAAACCAAAGTTGAGGAGTTGGTAAACCTATACTTTGAAGGGATTGTCTGTTTCCAAGAGTTCAATCTATAATAGCTTCTGATAGGGGTCCTTTGTTTACTTATCACTTTTGGGGAGGCCTCTAGGATGTACTATGAATCTCAGGTCCATTTGAGCAGGGCCTACCATCCGCAGTTGGATGTCTATATAGAGATATCTATATATATTCTTGAGGATATAAATCATGCTGGTGTTCTTGACTTGGGTGGGGCTTAGAATGATCATTTGGGGCTGTTTGAGTTTGTTTATAATAATAGTTACCATTCCACAATCAAAATGGATCCTTTTGAGGCCTTATATGTCTATCCTGGTAAATCAGTGTTGTGTTTTTCGGAGATTGGTGAAAGTTCCTTAGATGGACCAAGTTTAGTGCAAGAGAGGACACTGATGATTCAATTAATTCATCAGGTAATTATTACAACCCAGATCTGATATAAGTCTTATGATGATCTTCATCATAGACCCTTTGAGTTTTCAATTGGTGGCTAGGGGTTCTTGAAAGTTTCACTCTAGTTGGTTCATCGATGGATTGGGAGGAAAGGGAAGATTTCTATTCATTTTGTGGGACCTTTTTAGGTTTTTGATCAGATAGTGGACGTTTCATACCACTGATCAATTCCACAAATACTAATTTCGATACATAAGGTATTCCATGTATCACAGATGAGAAAGTATCTCTCTGATCTGTCTCACATTTTGAGCTAGAGTGGTCATGAGATAGAACCTAATTTATCTTTGACTAAGCAGCCAGTCAAGATTGTTGATTTTGAGGCCAAGGTATTTCATGGGATGATGATACATTTTGTTAGTGTGCTATGGATCCATGTTACTAATATTCACGAGATGTGGGAACATTAGGAATTGATGAGAGTAAGGGGCTTCTTGTTTTTTGGCGTGGAAGATTCTTTATAGGCATTCTAGGAATAGAATATTTTTTTTATGGGAAGGTTGGACCATCCTGTTACTGATATGATAGTTTAATATTTATCCATTCTGTGGTTTTATAATTTTTTTTTACTATGTTGGGTTGAGGATGAATTGGGATGATTCATATAATTTTGATACCATAGATTTATAGGACTCTTGAATTTAACTATTCATTTTTGAAGAATGCATGAGGTTTTCATGTCATGTAACTAGGTCACAATATGTGTAATGGTTTCAGGGTACATGTTGTGAGAAGGTTTCACACCATGAGAGTTACACAACATGGAGAGATTTCACAGATCATGAATTAATTAATGGTCGATTTTTAAATTGAAGTGATGCGTTTTACAGCAGTTATAGAATTTCATAATTTCACAACATGTAATGGGATTACATGTCGCGTAATACCCCAAATGCCAGTTAGATGTAAGTATCCCAGATAAACATCCAAGTTTCCCTCCTTTTGAGTTTCTTTTCTCTCAACCTAAATCCTTCCCCAGGAGATCTTGGAGCACTCTAACCCTTCCAAGTACTTTTATTTGCAATTTTATCGTCGTTCTGCTTGCGGTGTGAATTATCTGAATGTGTTCTCCACTTTTCTTCTTCTATTTCTCTTTCTCTTCCTCGAGTTTTAATAGATCATCCAAATTTTTTTTGGATCTATGCTCTGTGTTGGTGGTCCCTATTTCTAGGTTGAGTTTTGAAGTCACTTATTCCATCGTTCTCATTAGAAGATTTCATTATGGGCGTTGAGTTTCTAGAGAAAGGTAGGTGATTCCATCTATCTTGGAAAAATTGATTAACCTTAAAATTACTTTATTTATTTCAGTTATTGATTTAAATTCAATTATTTGAATTTTATTTCAATTGGCTGGTATTGAAACCCAATTCCAATGAATTGGGAGGTTAGAAATAGTGTTGTAAAAGAATTGGGGACCCCCCCCCCCCAATTCAGTTCAATTTTGGTTTGTTTGTAAACAGATGTAAATGGGTTCAATTTAATTTTTGGATTTAATAATTGAAAAAAAATTGTTCAAATTTCTAAAATTTTGAATATGGATTAAAATGTTCTTATAAAATCATAGGGGATTTTTCTTGATAAAAAGGCGTGTTTGTTATTAACATGTTTATTTAAATGGAAAATTGGCTTTCGAAATAGGGGAATGGGATTTAATTTTATTTTAATTATTATTAAAATAAATTTCCCATCATTGTTTTTGTAAGGGAACATGAAAGCATTAGGTAGGTTGTGAGTTATTTGTCCACACTCTATGATTATACAATGTTATAAAACATAAACACAGTAGGTCACATCCCTTAGGTGATGGAGTCGATTCTTCTATAAAAAAATCTAGAGGACATGTGTGTGCAGATATTATCGTGATCCCTAATAGAGTGAAAATTCCTATAGCCTAAAACATTCATTCCTATTCACCAGATGACCATGTTGATTGCTTGTTTATATTTTAGATATAAGTGTGTTCCAATTTTTTTTAAACCACATTACATGCCTTCTAAATTTATATGAACTTATTTATATAAAATGGTTTATTTAAACCCTCTTTTTGAAATATTCCATCATTTTTAAAGCTTTCACTTAAAGTATTTTTCTATCATTTAAACTATATAGCATGATTTTTTAAAATAATCTTTAAAATGACAAGAATTTTTTTAAAAATTGAAATCATTCCATTGGTAAACCTATTATTAGAATATGTTATGGAATCCTTAGTGAGACCCTACCAGGAATTTTTTCTCACACCCTACACGTGAATTAAAGTGTTTAAACAATATCTCCTTCTAGGTTTGATCAAGGGTAAAGGTTATATTAGAGGTGGATCCATCTATTGAACCATTGATTTGTTGAGTTTTTCCATTGGGGACTTGGGATGTTCTGCTCTATTTTCGTACTTGGGTTATAGCACTTTGGGTTTGTTTATGCATTTTTTTCTTCTGGTACACTACTTCGAGTGGATTTTCTTTTGTTATGCATATTGTTCTTCTTATTTTACTTTTGGATTATTTGTGGAAAGAAAATTACCACTTCCAGTTTGTATGTTGGAATGTGTTAGTCACTGACTTGTGGGGATTGAGAACACCCTTATGGATATGTCACGGTATGCTCAGTTATTATTTTACCAGGGTATGTGGGCTGGTTCGTGACAACAATGATCATTAACCATGAAGGCATGGAATAAGGATTTAACAATGGAAATATTCCTTAAAATAAATAGTCATGATACGTATGATATCAATATTGATCATAAAAATCTTTTTCAAAAAATTAAAAAACATATATAAAATATATTGGAATCTCATAATAGTATCTTCACATCACTTATTATAAATAGAATAACTAATATGGTCAACTTCCATATCCACAGTACCCAATGCATTGTAGGTTTATAATAGAACCACTCAAACTTAGATAATAAAAATTCCATCTATATTTGGTTTATATAGAATACACATTTCCCTGATTTATAATCGAACCACCCATCATTATAAAAAAATTACAAGAACTGTATCATGAATAATGTACATAGAGCATTCATTTAATCATAATCTCATTAAAACAAACATTATACTTTTCAGAACATGATAAACCCATAGAAAATGAAACGGGTACCATAACAATCTATTTTAAACATAATTATCCTGTAGAAAGGAAATGGGTTCCCTAAAAATATTTTTAAAATGATATTAATCTATCTAGAGACAGAATGAGTATAGAATCATTATAAAATATACACAATGGGTCATAATTAACATCAAGGTTTATTGATGTGGATGAATGGAAATACCATTTAAATATTATTAAAAACTTTTTTTGTTTAAATAATGTTTTCATTCATAAAATATCCCATAGAATCATAAAATTCACAAAATATGGTGAAAATTATCTTCTATAAAAACATCCTTTGAAACATTTAAAAGAAGCACAAATTTTAATATTGTACATGATGGTGGGAAAATACATTCCTCTCATAAATGTTAAAAAAAATCTTTATTTTCATAACATTTGAAAAAAGGTAGTCAATAGTGATTTCTTTAGAAAAATTTAATAAATTTCCTTTTCAAACCATTTAAAATAATATCAAAGACAATGTAAAATAGATTTGGGAAATAATTTTTTTCAAAATATCATTTTTTATAACATCTTAAAATGCTTGGATATAGAAGGGAAAGATACCCAATCTAAAATAAAAATACAATATCAGTATCACATAAAAATGAATTTATTGATGTTTATTCAATCAATAAGGGAGGAAATGTAAATTAAACATGTGAACCAAATTCATAAATAGTAGATAATAGAGATATGTGTTTACTAAAAAACAGAACATAAGATTTCCCCTAAAATAAACTTCAATATAAAAAATCTTGAAAAGAAAGGAGATTGTAACATAAAGCTTGTTCCACATTGGTGACTCTTCAATACTAAGTGGAAAAATAAAAAAAATGATACTTTAAATATCCTAAAAATAAGTATTTTCATGATATAAACTTTCCAACATATGCATATACATGTCACTATTGAATATTGGTGCACATCAAAAACATATGTCTCAAAGAAAGAAAATTTGAGATCAATAATCCTTACAGAAACCATACTATTGAATTTTATAATTTATCAATGAATATATTATGTGAATAAATGTAAATCCACATTAAAAAAATTATATACAACATTATATAATCAAAATTAATTAAAAACATTATCATAGAATATCAAATACAATAAAGAAGTAATATATCCCAATGAAAAAAATGAGTTGTGAAATTGATTACCACATGGTAACATTTATGTAAAATCTCCTTGGATGAAATAATTTAGATTGAAATATAAAATACCATATTTTATGTAGGATAAATTATATTACATATATAAGGGTAATTATATAAACCATAGAATAAAAATAAATTGTTAACATAGAATATGTCTCAAAGAAGTATATATGCGATGAGAAACCCTTTCCTCGAGTGAAGACATTCTTTGTAGGTCCTTTAACACTTTTATAAAAAGCATACATAAATTATTTTATTTATTAAGAACATTTTCTAAATATAACACCATATAATTAATTATTTTATTTTATTTATTTATTATTCCCTATTTCAATACAAAATAAGTTGAGTTCACATCAGGTGTTCTGAGGGTGCTCAATTCATTGTTTCAAAGCATAATTGGTGTGTTGACCATGGTAAAAGCGGTCATTATTTAGACATCTCCTGAATAATAATAATGTAATCATTATAATATTTATTAATAAATTATACTTTTAAAACCAATCATGAAAAATGGATATGAAAAATGAACTGTGTTAAAATCGTGTATATGGTTGTCCATACATACTCATGAGTAACGTTTCCATTTTTATTGATCCTTAAATAAATATGGAATGTATTTTTTGTCTTAAAATTACGATAATGATATCATAAATTTCATATTATTTATTTAAATATACATATATATGTAACGAACCAATGTTTTATCAATGGAATTACTTTCTTATAAATATGTATTATAGTATAATCGCATAAGGATACTTATATAAATCAATAGAAACTATATAAATTATGAATGATTGAAATAAAATGTATCTATAGAAGTTAAGTAACACATACCGATGAAATAGTAACTTGACCTTTGGAATAGTAATGTGACCCTTATGAATAGTAAATGGACCAATTGAGTAGTAAGCTCACTAATGAAAGTATAAATAAAATATATGTATCTTATAAGTGACCATATGATATAATTATATCATAGTACAGGTAAGTAAATATTTTAAAAATTATTAATTAAGTGTTAGTATTTTTTGTAAGTCATTTATATTTATTTACAATTTTATGATTAATTTAATAAACCAAATGAAAAATTATTTTAAGAAAATGAATTCATAAATTACTATTTTTATGGCTTTGGATCATTAGATTGTTTTATGTGACCTTAATTAATTTTTTAAAGTGTTAGAAAAGAAATTTAAATTTTAAAATTTGTATTTTTGAAATAAATTATTATTTTATTTTATAATTCAATTTCACTTGTATAGAAAATTATTTACATAAAATCAAGTTCATTTTTGAATGGTTAGGGTGAATATTTGGGTTTTTTTAAAAATACATGAATTTTGGTGAATAGAAAAATATGATAATTTATGAGAAATTCTAAATAAATGAATTTCCACATCATGCTTGATTAGTGGATGTTTTAAATGTCCAATGGTTAGACCTCACATTCTCACTTTACTATTTTGGGTTATAAGAATCAAGACTATTCATATTCTTGAGCAAAAATATTAAACTAATGATTAAAATAAAGAGAAACCCCTCCTTTCCTACACTATAAATACCACCCTATTCACCTATTCTCTTCACTTCTCTAAATTAGTGTACCTTGTCTAAATTACACTAAAATATCTTCCAAATCCCATTTTCCACTTCCATCATCCCTTGGTATCTTCAATACAAAAAATCTTCTCCCCTAAACAGGTTCTGAAGGAAGTTATATTCAAGAGGTAAACTCCTCTTTTCATTTCTTTTATTTTCTTTCAAGTTCCATTATTTATTTTTCATTACTCACCACCATTCATCTAAATGTTATGATAACTCCAATAACATACATGTTCAGTAATGATTTTATGATAATGGAAAAATTCATCATCATATCTCATTTCCCATCCTTTTATACTAGAAATTCAAACACCATCCAAGATGTGGTAATTTATCACATTTAAGGACGACGAGATTTCAATTTCTATTACAGTATTAAATAATAGAAATGAAACCATTTTTATGGTTGAACAATACTATAATATTTTTATTATTTCTAGTGTATGGTTCAAGAATCTTTTGTAAACATGATATTAATTTATAAAGAAAAACCAGTTTGATGTAATCGAAAACCACCGTTTATCCAAAAGGGTTATCATTAATGTTTTAAAAAATGATTTATCATAACTAAAAATAACCAAATGAATTTCATGAGAATCTAATATTACAGATCTTCACTAATAACATACAAGTTCAAATCAAGAAAATCATTCTTGCCTTACATCTTTATGCTCACATGTATATAAGTAAACCAATCATAAAAACCAAGGAAAAAAATGCTCTCAAACAATGAAATTGAACCTCTTAACCAATCATAAAGGTAATGAAATAACTTAATAAGGATATAATAAATCAATAACAGGAATAATAGGTTCTATAAATACTAAATAGTGATTGTAATTTCATTATCCAGAACATTAAGATCAAATTAAGAATACCTTCATACTGAAGGTAAGGGATTCTACCCGAACCCCCATTATTCCTTCGGGTTGTTCTATCTTTCTTTTGACCCAAATCGAGTTTTCGATTAAATTATGTAAATATCCTAATTATATGTATATTCTCAAATATCATGTAACAATATCCATTCATCATTCTATTTTGTGGATATACATGTTTTTAAATGGTTCCCTCCTCAATACTTCTAGAAAAGCAAACCCATTTTAATGTAACTTCCTGAATTCATACTCAATTTAAAGAGTACTATATAATAATTTTTAAGCCACCATTATTTTTATAAAACCAATATTATTTTATTAAAGCCTTGTTGGTTGACTTTTTTTAATATAAAATATTATTCCATTTTCTATTTTAAATTCTCTTTAGTATTTTGCATAAAACTACGCTAAAATGTTTAAATGATAAAATTTGTTAAATACTATACTTACATGTTTTAACTTATATTTGAAATCAATTACAATGATATATTCTTATTTCCACTTATGAATTTATATTTATGTTTTAATTCCTTTATTTAATGGACACTTGTATGGTACACCCATTCAATATGCTCAATGACATGATTATGATACCCATTTCTTTCCATGAGTACCCTTATGTTTATGTATGATTGATTATGTATGATTCATTATGTGGAAATAATATTCATGAACATGTTAATATGGGTTCATCCAGATTTCACTCTAATGAATTGGGTAATGTTGAGTCTCATGAGACTTTTTGTGCAACAGTCTTGGCGGCTAGCACTGACATATGCTACCATGTTGAAATCTCCTGATGGTCAACCTTGACCTATGATACTCTATGTGAAATGAACCTTGGATCATGATAATTTCATGTTTTATGTTTGTACCACATTATTATGAATCCATGATTATATGATCCCATGTTTATATGTTATTATATCATATGTTCCATGCATTTTTATATCATTATTTCATGCCTTCTAACTCATGTGCTAAAGCTTTATTCTTAAGTTTATCCCCTTAATGGGATTTTAGTTCATCACTTTGTTCATGTTATCTCCAGTTTATCCTATAATGATTTCTGAGAACAATAGATGTTATGAGATCTTTATGAAGACTAAATAAAGAAATTTTTTATTTAGTCCCATGTTTTTTGTTTTTTTACCATGTCTTCCAAGACACTAGACATTAAAATCCTGGGCTTGTAATATGATGCTTTATTAATCTTAAAATCATGTAATGACATCTTTAAAATGAGAGGGTCACTATAGTTTTTATTAGAGGATGGTCTAGTATTTCTGGATATTAGGAATAGAGCACTTAATTAAGTACCTTAAGGATGAGACTAAGTATAAGAAAACATCACTAAATTTTGGTAAGTATACAGTAATTGTTTTATCAAGAAAATACATCCTTTTCTGGATACAAACAAATTAATGTGGCTCTGGCATAGATGTATCTATGTTTAATACCCAAAAACACCATTTTGAGCTAAACATGAAAGGGTACTGGTGCACGATAATGGGCATTGTTGTTCTCCTGGTTTGACACTCCTGGGGGATATTCTTTGGTAAATTCGTGAGCTTAGTACAAACCATTATTAAGGGAATAAAAAAAGGGCCCATAAGAATATATGTTAAGAAATAGATCAAGGATAACCTAGATTTAAACCTAGGGAAACACATGTTAGGATATAATTCTCCATTACAAGTTTATCCTTTTATGTTCAAATTTTCCTTTATTCTTATTAGATAAGTATTCAAACCCCCTAATTTTATGTTATTTTAATTAGTTAATGGCGGGAAATATAAGAAAACATACCAAAAATAAATGTGATAAGGAATATGAATATTTCTCTAATGATATTCCAAATATGATGAGAATGGGTTCTCAAAACTTCATGAAATTACTTGCTCATTTTGTTCAAGTTATGAATAACAACATGAATCATGTGGAAAACACTCCTCCTCCAAGGAAAGAGCATGTTTATATTGAATAATTCATGTATAAAATTCCTCCCATGTTTAGAGGATCTTCGGGTCCCCTCCTCATGGAATTGTTGATTAACTCCATTGATAAGATATTATATATCCTCCAGTGCTCCGAAGAAGATCAAGATGTACTGACGGTCTATCGTTTTGATGGGGAATATGATTAATGGTGGACACTGACCATGAATACAAAGTACCAGGAAGAAATTGATTCTTTGGATTGGGAGGAATTCAATAAAAAAATTTTCAATAAATATTTTTCCTAAACTCTTTTAATCAAGATGGACAGAGAGTTCCTCAAACTCAAGAAGAAGGAAGATGAGTCAATTAGGGAATATGAAGAAAACATCACGAGGATTTCAAGATACTCCTCCAGCATTGCCATGAACAAAAAAAATCAATATGGACTAGTTATTTAGTTGACTATAGCCAAGTATATGAAAAGTGTTGGTGATTCATTACATCAATAACTGTGAAAAGATTATCCATTATGTCCTCAATGTTGAAATGGAGATCGAAGACTCTCAGTACTCTCATTATCCTGGTGAAAAAATGTAAAATTGAGTCTAATATGGGTGGTTCATTAAATAAATCCCATTATGGTAAGAATATTGAATATACCACATGTCAAAATTTTGGGAAGAATCATCCTGGTAACTGTATAAAGGGAACTAGGAATTGCATGAAATGTGGAAGAATGAGATATTTGACTAAGAACTACTCGAGGGATATAAAGAATCCCACTAATGTGGAAGAAGAAATGAAGGTTCAGATCAACACTCAGCCTACAATGCAGTCATACAACTATAGGGAACATGGGAATTATGCAAACAATTTCTCTAAGCCTAGGGTTGTTGGTGGAAATCAACAACAACCTACAGGGCAACAAGGAAGGGATTATGCTATCACTACTACTGAGGTGGAGCTAGAAAATGATGTTATGTTAGGTATACTTGTTATTCATTAATTAATAGATAATGTACTATTTTATTCTGGTTCTATGCATTTGGTCACATCTTTCATGTTTAGTAGAACTATTCAAACACCACCTCAAAATTTTGAGGTTGAGTTAACTGTGAGAAATATGAATGGGGGAATTTTTGAATCCATGTTTTATAACTCCTCCCTTGTGATTTTTTGTCAGCTACACCTCCCAAAAAATCTTTTCATTCTTCCTCTGGTGGAGTATGATAATATTTTGGGCATGGATTGGTTGTCTTTATACAAATCCGGCATTATTTGTCGGGAAAGGGAGATCACTCTTCACAACCCAAAGTATCCTCCAATATTGTACAAGTCTAAGGAGGAAGATGAATATCCTTCAGAATCATTATCTCGTGTGTGGATAATTCTGCCTTTTGAGAATTCATATCTTGCACAAATGATGGAGACAAAGGATATGATACTTCTCAATGATATTATTATCTTTAGGGATTACACTAATGTATTCCTTGAATAATTTCTTGGTCTTCCTCTTGATCGAGAGTTTGAGTTCTCAATTTAAATTATTCATGGATCCATACCTATATCAAAGAAATATTTTAAAATGGACACTATTGGGCTAGAAGAGCTAAAGAAGTAATTACAATAAAATATGGAGAAGGGTTTTATACACCTTAGTGCTTCACCATTGGGTGCACCAGTCCTCTTTATTAAGAACAAGGATGGATCAATGTGTCAGTTCATTGATTATCTTGAGCTTAAAAAATCACAATAAGGAACAAGTACCCCCCACCTCAGATAGATGACTTGTTTGATCAGCTATGTGGGGCCAGTTATTTCTCTAAGGTGGACCTTCGGTCGGGATATCACCAATTAAAGGTTAAGAAGGAAGATATTCCCAAAACTTCCTTTTGAATATGGTATGGACACTATGAGGTCATAGTGATTCCCTTAGAACTAACAAATGCTCTAGAAATATTAATGGATTTAATGAATAGTTTCATTAGAGATTACATCGACAAATTTGTGGTAGTATTTATCGATGATATTCTAGTTTACTCAAAGAGAAAGGAGGAACATGCAGAGCATTTGAATAATGTTCTAGTGACTTTTCCAAGGGGTAAAATTGATGAAATGTATAGTAAATGTGAGATATCAATGGATTAATTATCTTTTTTGGGGAATGTTATCACTGATAAATGGATATTTTTAGATCCTTACAAGACAAAGGAAATTGAAGTGTGGCCTAGGTCAAGATCTGAAATAGAGATCGGAAGATTTATGGGTATAACTGGATATTATCGATGATTTTTTATGAACTTCTCATGATTTTCAAACCCAATGACCAAGATGAATTGGAAGGGGGTAATGTTTTCCAGGAATCAATAATGTGAGTAATGATTTATGGATCACAAAAAGAGGCTTATCACTATTCCAGTACTCACACTCCCAACAAGTAGAGAACTATTTATGGTGTATAATGATTCCAAAAATAAGGGATTAGGATTTTATTTCTGATGAAAAATTAAAAAGTGATAGCCTAATCCCCAAGACAACTAACAATCCATGATCTAAACTATCCCACACATGATCTAGGGTTGAAGGCTATGATATTTGACTTGAAAATATTGTAGCATTATCTCTATGGAGAGAAGTTTGAGATATATACTGATCACAAGAGTCTAAAATATATATTTGTAAATAAAGATCTAAATATTCTATAGAAAATATGGTTAAAACTCATCAAGGATTATGACTTCTCAATCTAGTACCATTCCAATAAAGAAAATAAGGTAGCAGTTTCTCTGAGTAGAAAGGATCCTCCATCATTATGAATGATGTGAATCGAAACAGATCCAATCCTCATTGATTTGTAGATGATGGAAATGGGAATAATAGAGTAAAATCATCAATCCTTTCACAAATTATTTATTAACCGTCCCTCATTTATAAACTAAATTATTTTAAAGAAAATATGTGGAAATTCAGAAAAGGGTGGAAGCTATCAAAACAAGGAAATACTATAATTTAATGATTGAAGAGGAAGGAGTTGTAAAATTTTGATCATGATTATGTGTACCATCAAATCCAGAGATAAGGAGGGATATTTAGAATGATTCTCATAGCTCAACCTTCTCTATTCACCCATGGAGAAAAATGATGTATCAAGATCTCTAAGAGAATTATTGATTGAACAATATAAAGAAGGATATAACTGCGTATAATCAAAGTGCCTAGTTTGTAAACAAGTGATCGATGAAAGAAAAATGTCTAAGGGTATGAGTCAACCACTACCAATACCGACATGGATGTGGGAGAAAATTAACTTGACCATTGTCACTGGACTTCTAAGGAAATCTAGAGGAAACAATACTACATGGGTCAATGTGGATCATCTTACAAAGACAGCTCACTTTATCAAAATTTGAGAGGAATTGCCATTAGATAAAATTTGATGGATATATTTCAAATGTGTGGTATGTATTCATGGATTACCACTATCTATTGTATCTGATAGAGATCTGAGATTCACCTAGATGTTCTGGAAAAGTCTATAACATGCTCTAAGCATTGAACTAAACTTCAATACGACCTATCATCCTCAAACTAATATCCAATCTGAGTGAACTATTCAAACACTGGAAGATATGTTGAGAGCATGTCCTATGCACTTCAAAGGAAGATGGAACCAACATATTCCATTGGTCAAATTATCTTAAAATAATATTTTCCACTCGATCATCTGAATGGAACCATATGAATCCATTTATGGGAAAAGGTGCACAAAACTTGCGTGCTATGATGAAGTCGGTGAGACTAAGCTACTGGGACTTGAAATGGTCGAAGAAATGATGGAGAAGGTGAAAACCATTTAGTATCACATCAAGGAAGTCCAAGGTTGAGAGAATGTCTATGCAGACATTCTCCAATGAGACCATGATTTTAAAGATGGAGACATGGTATTCTGCTACATATATCCATGGAAGAAGGTCATGAGGTCTGGGAAGAAAGGAAAGCTAAGTCCTAGATACATCAGCCACTTCGATATTAATGATTGTGTGGGTGTTATGGCCTATCGACTAGTAATTCCACCAACCATGTCTAAATTACATGATTTATTCCACATATACCTCTTATGTATTTACATACCAGATCCTTTACATGTACTCTCTTCAGATGTGGTACAATTGGAGAAATATTTTTCATATGAGGAGTAGCTAGTTAAGATCTTTGATCATAGAGATAAAGTTCAACACAAAAAGGCTACTCACCTAGTCAAAGCACTATAGTGGAACCACAAGTACAAAGAGGAAACATGGGAATTAGAGTAACAAATGAAGGAAAAGTAACCAAACATTTTTATGTCTTAGAATGTAAAATGAAATTCCAAGTTTGGAATTTTATAAGGGGGGAAGAATGTAATAACCCAATGTTATTTCCATGGAATTCCATTATTATACATATGTCTTATAATATAGTCATATGATATTACTTATATAACACAATTCAAACCTTATAAATGAATAATGAGTGAAATAAGAGGTATAATTAAAAGTTAAAGAACACATACCGATGAAATAGTAACTTGGCCATTGGAATAGTATTATGGCCCTTATGAATAGTAAACAAACCAATTGAATAGTAACCTCACAAATGATAGTATAGATAAAATTAATCCATCTTATCAGTGATAATATGATATAATTATATCATTGTATAAGTATGTAAATATTTTAAGAATTATTAATTAAGTGTTAGAATTTTTATAAGTCATATATATTTAATTACAATTTTATGATTAATTTAACAAAGTAAAAGAAAATTTATTTTCATAAAATTAATTTATTAATTTTTATTTTTATGTCTTATGATTATAAGATAATTTTATGAGACCTTAGTTAATTTTTTAATGTTTTATGAAAGCAGCTTTAATTTTAAAATTTATACTTTTCAAGAAAATTTTGATTTTAATTAAAAATTAAAAATCATATATTTAGATAATTATTTTCATAAAATGGAGTAAATTTTTTAATTCTATATGTTAAAAAGGGTTAGGGTAATTTTTTGGGATTTTTCTAAAATAATTGATTTTATAGTGAATAGTAAAAATATGATAATTTACAATAAATGATAAATAAATGAATTTCTGCATCATTATTGAGTCATGTATGATGTAACGCCCCAGCCCTAGTTACCCATATTTTGTGTATTATTACATAACATTTTCATGATCACAAGGGATCAAATCCAGAAATATCGATCCGTTTAGTAGCCTTGAAAGTACTAGATACAAACATAAGTTTTACATTACATTATAAAATAAAAACAACGACAACATTGTGTCTAATTTTAACAAACTCATCCCCCTTATACTATCACTGCAGGTCATTCATAATATACTTCTTCGCATCTAGGGAAAAATAAGACATAGAAAGGGGTGAGCTCAGGTGCTCCGTAAGGATAACAATATAGCGAGAACTTTAATAAATAAACATAAAAATTTAAGGAAATGTATAAAACTAAAACACAATCCTTTTAAACATAAACTTAAGTACAATATGGAAAAGATAAATTATATAATTCCATTTATTTATTCACATGGATATTATACTAGTCAAATAATCACATGTAAAATCAATAACCAATTTCGTAATGATGGAATACATAATGTCAGACATCATAACCACATAGTCAAGGCCTCGTGCCAAGACTACAAATAAGATTTTGTCAAGTCACTGTTCCAAGACACTAGTTTTTCTCATGATACCTATCAATGCATCGAGGAGTTATAGCGGCCTCCACCCGTCACTTACTAAGTCCAATGCATTCCATATATGAAAAGGTTGAAACATAACATTAACATTCGTATTAAAACTAACATAAGAAGTGTTAATACTTTATCCATAAACCATGAATAGTATAAAAATAACAGATCCATAGTCAAACATATCACAAAACGTTCAATACAATATGAAATATTGTATCGTATAAAATCAACTTCAAATAAGTGTAAAATCCATCAAAGGATGTTGACATAGATGAAATTAAAACTATTTGAGAGAAATATCTATTTATATTTTAAAATCATTTAAAAGTCAAATAATTATAAAAGAAAATATTTACTTTTAAAATATTCTTATAATCTTGTAAGGGAATCTTTGAAGGTGTTATAATGGCGTAAAATAGCCTCACCCGCCATATAAGTTAAAAAACATTCCTACCTTATTTCGTCGAGAAGGTCCTAAAGTACCTTGTTTGGAAAACGACGGGAAGATTCCTTTCAAAACATTTTATAAAAAGTAAAACAAGGTTATAAATGAATTTAACCCATATTATAGGAAATAGTATAAAAAATTGAATTATATTTTTATGAAACACGGATGTGGATGATAAAGATGTCCCAGTAGATAGTTGCGTATAAACAATCTCAGATAATGAAGAGATTGTAGAATTAACCCTTACCTTGTATTTTTCCTTGGTTTAGGGTACATTAACCTCCTATATAATATTTAAATAATTTTTATTAAATTATACAAGAACCACATCCATAAATATGATATCATATATGATCTTCTAATATTGGTTTGTTAATAATATTTCAGTAGTATCATTGTTTCGAGTGTTAAATAATTTGTTTTCCTTTATATGCTTTGTTACGTAATCCATTTTTGTTATGGATAGGATGTATTTGATTCATATCTAGAATGATATTAAGTTCCCAATAATTATTTTTAATCTTAAAATGAAAATTATTCTTGAATTGTTATGATGGGAAATGAATCTCATCGCATTCGTGGAGACAGTAATCTGTACGTACGCACGACCGACAATATCATTCTATTGATGGTCAAATAGTATGTAATTGTATATTATATCATATATAAAGATTCATTAACATTATATATTTATTATTTACATTATTTATACTCAGTATTATACCCATCCAAATAATGAAGTGTTTGAATAACAAACTACACCACAACATAGAGACGGTAAGCTGTACGTACGCACGTATGGTGACTTTTTCATTCATAGTATGGGTTGAATAATGAATATGGTTGTAACATATTTATAATAATATAACAGTATTTATAGGGTACTAGAGTTATTATTTTGGTATGGAAACAAAAAAGAAAGAGGAAGTGGAAGAAGAAAAGAACTTTGAAAGAGGTGGTGAAATTATTACCTTTTCTTCGGGTGTTTTCTTTTGAGTTGATCAAAAGGGATCCTTATGTTGGCTTTCTGATAAAATTAAGGCCTCTAGGTATAAGTGAGGGTATTTGGGAGGATAATTGAGCAGGGTTTGGCTGAGATAAATGGATTTGGAGGTGTTATTTTGAGAGAAGGGGAAGTACCATTTTATAAGAGAGCTGAGGGTCACTTTATGAAAAGCTAGAAATATTATTTTATTATACAATCATATATGGTTTATAATGGATACTAAAATATTTATTTCGAGGATAAGGTGGTTATAGGTCTAAAACCTCTCAACCAATAGGTTTTAGACAGTTTTTGATCACCATATTAACCTTATAGTTTATATTTAACTATTAGTTAAATAGCATCACTTTTTCCATGTATTCTTGTATTATTATAATAAATGGTTAATATATGTACTATAAAAAACCAAGAGAATCCCAAGTGGTTCATTATTAATATATATAACCTTATATAATTCATTTGGCTAAAAATTATATTTTTAGGAATCTTATATCATTTAATAATATATTATTTATTTTTAAAAACTCATTTATGTCAATTTTAACACCAGTTAGTATTTGGTTTTTGTGAAAGTCATAACAACTTTATCATTTTGGAAAAAATTATTTAATAAACCCTAACATGTCATATTAACCTATAAAAATTGTGTGATAAATAAAAAGTCCCAATTATTTAATAAACCCTAACATGTCAAATAATTTTGTCCAAGAAAATTCTAGAATATTACAGCATAAAATGATTCAGGTTGTTCTTCATCATTAGTTCATCAGGTTCCCACATTGCCTCTTCCATATTATGGTTTCTCCATAGATCTTTCACCAGACGAGTCGTCCAGTTTCTCAACACTTGTTCTCTAGTATCAAGAATTCTGATAGGCTCTTTACAATAAGACAAGTTATGTTTCAGTTTTGTTTCTTCGTAGTTGAGTGCATGTGCTGGTTCAGGCATGTATTTTCCCAACAGTGATACATGGAACAGATCATGAAATTTGGAGAGAGTTGGTGGTATTTCCAAATGGTACGCTACAACTCCAATTCACTCTAGAATTTCTAAAGGCCTGATGTACCTAGGACTGAATTTACCCTTCTTACTGAATCGTAAAACACCCTTCCATTGAGATACCTTAAACAAAACACGATCCCCTACTTGAAATTCAAAACCCTTCCTTCAGTTATCCACAGAGCTCTTTTTCATACTTTGATCTGCATTGATGTGGGTTTGGATAATCTTAACCTTTTCCATTGTTTCCTTAATACGTTCTGGACCTACAAGTTTTCTTTCACCAATATCATCCCAACAAGTGGGTGTGTGAAATCTCTTTTCATAAAACACTTCATATGGTGCCATCTGAATACTTGAATTGAAGCTATTGTTATATGAAAATTATTCCATAGATAAATACTGATCCACCATACCTTGAAAGCCAAGTAATAAAGATCTCAACATGTCTTCTAGTGTTTGAATAGTCCATTCTGATTGTCTATCAATTTGAGGGTGGAAGGAAGTGCTCAAATGAAGTCCAGTATATAGGGATTTATGGAGAAATTTTGAGAATCTTGATGTAAAACAGGGATCACGATCAGAATCAATTGATAGGGGTACTCCATGAAGTCATACAAGTTCATTAATATATTGTATTTCTAAACATTCAAGTGGTAAATATTCTCTTATAACAAGAAACTATGCAAACTTGGTAAGACGATCAAAAATGACCCATTTTGCATCATTCCTTCTTGGAGTCGTTTGTACCCCCATGACAAAGTCCATTGCAATATCATCTCATTTCCACTCAGGTATGGGAAGAGGTTGTATGACTATTCTAGGATGTTTCCTTCCAGCCATAACCTGTTGAAAACCCATACATCATGAAACATAAGCAGTAATATGCCTCTTCATGTTGTCTAACAAAAAATTTTCCTTCAAATATCTATACATCTTAGTGCTACCAGGGTGTATAAAGAAATTGGAGCTATGTGCATCATCCAACAATTCCCTTTTTAGATTAGGTATTTCAGGAACACAAAGTCTCTTCCCCAATTTCAAAGTCAATATTCGTATACAAAGTCGATCAGTCTCCTATCATTCACATCATTAATTTTCTTTTGAAACTCCTCCTTATCAATATGAAAACATTTTATCATTTCTAGTAAAGATGGTTTGGCATCCATTTGAAAAAGTTTTGATGTTTCACCTTCCATGATTATTCCCATATCCATCTTTACTGGATCTATGAACATAGGATCCCTTTCAACTCTCATCTTTTTCAAAACTACATTATCCTTTCTTCTCAAATCATCTACCACCTTATTTACCTTCCATAGGTGGTATTGTATAGTGCAATCATAAAATTTGAGTAGTTAAAGCCATCGTCTTTGCCTCAATTTGTGTTATTTATGTGAGAAAATATACTTGAAACTCTTATGATCTGTATATATCTCACATTATTTACCATTGAGATAGTGTCTCCATATCTTCAAAGAAAATATTACAGCTAATAACTCAAGATCTCTAGTGGGATTGTTTTGATCACGAATTTTTAGCTGTCATGATGCATATGCAATAACCCTATCATTCTACATAAGGAAACAACCAAGCCCTTTATTTGGGGCATCACTATAAATAATAAACCCATCATGCCTTGATCGTAGAGTCAAGATAGGATCATTGACTAATATTATCTTCAGTTATTCAAAACATTATTCATAGTCATTTTTTCAAACAAATTTAACCCCTTTACGTGTGATCTTGGTTAATGGGTTATCCAATCAGCCAAAATCTTGGACGAAATTCCGATAATAAACAGCTAAACCAATAAAAATATATACCTTATTTATACTCATTGATGCTGGCCATTATTTTATTTCTCTTGTCTTAGAAGGATCGATAGAGATTCCATACATAGAGACAATATGGCCAAGAAAAGAAATTTCTTGAAGCCAAAATTCACACTTGGTAAAATTACCATATAATTCATTTTTATAAGAGTCTTTAGAATTGTGCGCAAGTGATTTTCATGATCTTCCTATCTTTTGGAGTATACCAAGAGATCATCAATAAATATCACTACAAATAATCAAGATATTCCTTGAGAACATTATTCATTAGATCTATGAATACATAGGGTGCATTAGTCAGTCCAAATGGCATTATTGTAAACTCATAATGCTCGTACCTGGTACGCAATGCTTTCTCCATAATGTATTCCTTCTTCACACACAATTGTTGATATCTAGATCTAAATTTAATCATTGAAAAATATTGATCTCTGTAAAGTTGATCGAATAAATCATCTATGCGAGGTAGGGGATACTTGTTCTTTATTGTTATATCGTTGATTTTTTTGAAAGAATTATTATATCATTGATCTATCTATAGTCAACGCACATCCTCATAGATCCATCATTTTTCTTAACAAAAAAGAACAGAGGATCCCCATGGAGAAACACTAGGTTGAATAAATCATTTATTACTCAAATCCTCTAGTTGTTTCTTTAGTTCCGCAAATTCCACAGTGGCCATTCTATAAGGTGTCTTCGATATGGGCATTGAACCGTGAATTAAATCAACGGAAAACTCAATTTCTGGTTCTAGAGGATGTCCAGGTAAACCTTTTAGAAATGCATCAAAATATTCTTACACAATTGGTATGTCCTCTATTTGAAAATTCCTTTCCACACCCATAGTTATTTCACTCTATTCACCTCCAATAATTGAATTTCATACAGCTACTGGGGGTGGATCTAGATAAGAATCATATTGTGATGTTTCTTCTCTAAAGATAAGGTACTCTCTATCATCATAAAAATATGTAACCTCCTTATTATTATAATAACTTTTCTCATCATATTCCAAAAGCCAATCCATACCAAGGATTATATCAAATCCAATCCTAGTTATGATGATGAGATCAATAGATAAAGAACGTTTATATGCCCTGATGGGAACTGATTCACAAAACATTGTTGCAATGATAATTCCATTAAGATTTTTGACTAACAACTCCTTTGTTAAATCAAATTAGAAATATTTAATTTGTTTAAAACACTCGAAAGATATGAAACAATGAGATGATCCAAAATCAAATAAATCATTGGCTTAATTTGAGGAAACCATTAAATTACCTGCCACCACGTCATTCGGAGCATCAAACTTAGCAGTAGTGATCTAATAAGCTTGGCCTTTCTCCCTTGGCATATTCTGAGGTTAGTTTCCTTGGATCATAGGAAATTCATTTTTCATAATTCCCCATTTCACTACAATTATATCATTCAACATTGACATCCTTTTTCTTTCCCTTACAATCACGAGCATGGCGGCATTTTTCGGCACACTTGTAACAGACTCTCGTTCCCTTCAAGAAACTACCAGGGTGTTTCTTCCCACATTTATTGCAGGATGGAAATTCATATTTTCCCTTCTTCTCCTTATTTCCATTTCTAGAGTGTTCAAAATATCTCTTCTTATCTTGATTTTCTTTGAAGTCGTAAGACTTAGTGAATTCCTTTTCTTTCTTGATAGCACATGAGACTATATCTTCGTACGATGAGAAGGATTGTGATACTAATTCTTGATGAATAAATGGTTTTAACCAATCAAAGAATTGATCAATAATACTCCTTGGGTTACGTATATAATCAGCATCATACCTTTCTAACCTTGTAAAGTTAGCCTCGTACTTTGCGACATTCTCATCCTCCTTTTACCTTAGACTTAGAAATTCCCTTTCCATATCTGCTCGATGGTCATGAGGAAAGTATTTTTCTAAGAAAATATCTTTAAACTCCCTCCATTGCATACTTGATACTTCTTCATCCTCCTTTGTGTTTTCAATTAATGACCACCATTGATCTGCACCTCCTGTGAGGAGATAAACTGCCATGACAACTTTTTCCCTTTCGTTACTCCACAAAGTATGAAATATTCTCTCTAAAGAACTTATCCATTTCACAGCTACAAATGGATTTGTAGTCCCATTGAATGTTGGTGGTTGTTTCTTCATTAATCAGTCTAACATTGATCATCCACATTGTGGATCAGTGTGATCCATATGGGTAAGTTTATTATTCATAACCTATGTGAGTTTTCCAAGTATGGCGATAAGCTGATTAGCACCAGTTTCATCACCATATCTACTATAATTATCTTGAGTAGGAGGGTAATCCCTACCGGAATTACATGCGTTGTTATATTTTCCATTCCTCCCACTAGGAGTCATTTCTAAACAATGGAATACACAGGATTAGTTTATAAATCACAATACATAATTCCAAACTTGTAAAATACCTAACATAAATTGAACAGATTGTGCATATAATCCAAAATCATAAAAAAATGTTTTCATTGAGGAAGTATTTACACATAAATCCTTTATAATGGTTTGTAAGGAAAATTTGAATTATCATAAGCATATCCCTCAGGAGTTTCATAACCAAGAGTGAATAAAGGATCATTGTCATGTACCAGGATACCCCAGGTCAAGCATGAACCTCCTTTTTAGAGTTTTCACTCCTAGGTACATTTGTACGAGAGCTACCTCTACCTGCTCGTATCCTGAAAAAGATGTATTTCTTGGAAAATACACAAAATTTCTACATTATTGAAATTCTAAGAAGTTCTTCTACACTAATCCTCAAAGTCTATCTTAGGGTAATGTTCTCTAATTATTATTTTTATCAATCTAGCTTCTAAGGTTTGTATAAACATTCTTTGATAACAAATTTAATTCCTTGACCCTAGTTACCTAGAGTCAGTGCATTATTATATAACAGTGGAACAATCACAAGGAATAAAATCCCGAAAGGTCGATCAGTTTAGTAGCCTTGAATGTACTAGATACAAACATAAGTTTTAGATTAAATTATGAAATAAAAAAACAACATTGTGTCTCCTTTTAACACATTCATTTTTCTTATATTATCCCTACAGGTCATTCATAATATACTTTTTCACATCCTGGGAAAAATAAAACATAGAAATGGGTGAGGTCAGGTGCTCAGTAAAGATAACAATATAGCGGAAACTTTCATAAATAATCATAAACATTTAATGAAATGTATAAGACTAAAACACAAGCCTTTTAAACATAAGCTTCATCATAATATGGCAAAGATAAATCAAATAATTCTATTTAATTATTCACAAGGATATTCTACTAATTGAATAATCACAAGTAATATCAATAGCCAATTTCATAATGATGGAATGCATAATGTAGAACATCATAACCACATTGTAAAGGCCTCGTCCCAAGACTAAAAATAATATTTTTTGAAGGCCTTATTTCGAGACACTAGATTTTCTCATGAGACCTACTGATGCATCTAGAAGCTATAGAGGGCTCCACCCATCACTTACTAAGTCCAATGCATTTCTCGTATGAAAAGGTTGAAACATAACATAAGCATTTGTATTAAAACTAGCATAAGAAATGTTAATACTTTAACCATAAACTATGAATCGTATAAAAATGAATCATCCAAATTAAAACATATCACAAAACGTTCAATACAATATGAAAGATTTTATCATAATAAATCAACTTCAAAAAAGTGTAAAATCCATCAAGGGATTTTGACATAGATGTAATCAAAATTATTTGAGAGAAATATCTCTTTCTATTTTTAAATCATTTAAATTTAACATAATTATAAAATAAAACATTTATTTTGAAAATATTCTTATAATTTTGTAAGAGAAGCTTAAAATGTGTAATAACGGTGGAATATAGTCGTATCCACTGTATATATTAAAAAAACATTCTTACCTTAATTCTTAGAAAAGGTCCTAAAGTACCTTGTTTGGAAAACGACGGAATGATTCCTTTAAAAACATTTTATAAATAGTCAAAAAAGGTTATAAATTAATTTAACCCATATTATAGTAAATAGTAAAAAAATTGAAATACATTTTTAAAAAACACGGATGTGGATGATAAAGAGGTCCCAGAAGATACTCGTGTATAAACAACCTCAGATAATGAAGAGAGTGTAGAATTAACCCTTACCTTGTACTTTTCTTTGGTCAAGGGTACATTAACCTCATGAATAATAGATAAACCATTTTTATTAAATTATACATGAACAACATACATAAATATGATATTATATATGATATTCTAATATTTCTTTGTGAATAATATTTCAGTAGTATCATTGTTTCGGGTGTTAACTAATTAATTTTCCTTTATATGATTTGTTACGTAAGTCATGTTTGTGATGGTTTGGATGTATTTCATTCATATCCATAATGATATTAAGTTCTCAAAAAATTATTTTTAATCATAAAATGAAAATTAATTTTTAATTGTTATGATGGGAAATGAATATCATCGTGTTCGTGGAGACAATAATCCGTACGTATGCACGACCGACAATATCATTATATTGATGCTGAAATCGTATGTAATTGGATGGTATATCATATACAAAGAATCATAAACATTTTATATTTATTATTTAAATTAGTTATACTCATTATTATAACCATCCAAATAATGAAGTTTTTGAATAACAAACCACGCCACGACGTAGAGATTGTAAGCCACACGTACACATGTATGGTGACTTTTTCATTCATAGGATGGATAGAATAATGAATATTATTGTACCATATTTATAATAGAATCATAATATGTAGAAGGTATTGGAGTTATTATTTTGTTATGGAAACAACAAAGAAAGTGGAAGTGGAAGAAGAAAATAACTTAAAAGAGTTGGTGAAATTATTACCTCTTCTTCGTGTGTTTCCATTTGAATTGATCAAAAGGGCTCCTTAGGAAGGATTTATGATAATTTTAAGACCTCTGGTTATAATTTAGGGTAGTTGTGAAGATATTTTTTAGGGTTTGGCCTAGCCAAATGGCTTTGGAGGTGTGATTTTGAGAGAAGGGGAAGTACCCTTTTATAAGAGAGGTGAGGGTCACTTTAGGAAAAGCTTGAAATATTATGTTATTATACAATCATATTCAGTTTATAATGGCTCCAAAATGATTTATGTAGAAGATAATGTGGGGATGGGTCTAAAAACTCTCAACCAATAGGTTTTATATAGGTTTAGGTAACTTTATTAACCTTATATTTTAGATTTAACTCTTAGTTAAATAATTTACCTTTTACCATGTATTCTTGTATTATTATAATAAATGGTTAATAAACATACTATAAGAAGACAAGAGAATCCAAAGTGGTTAATTATTAATATATAAAATATTATCTAATTCCTTTGTATGACCCTTATATTTTTAGGAAAATTATATCATTTAATAATAAAATATTTATTTTAAAAACTCATTTATATAAATTTTGACATTATTTAGTATTTGGTTTTTTTGAAAGTCATAAAAACATTATCATTTCGAAAAAAAAATTATTTAATCAACTCTAACATGTCATATTAACCTATAAAATTCATTTAATTCATAAAAAGTCTCAATTTAAAATTATTTTAATATTTATAATATCAATTATTTTAATCTTTCAATAATAATGTAATTACTGCATCATTTTTGTGTCATAAATAAATTTGATTTTTAATGTATAAAAATTATAAATAAAATACCATTATGTAAGAAATATCTTTATATTTTTCATGAATATTTATAGTCTAATTTATCTAATGTGTAACCCTATATTAAAAAATTATTTGGTTATTAAAATTTGAATTTAATACTTTTAACTCATCTTTAAATAAAATCATAATAAATGTCCAAATCTAATCCAAGTGGACCAAAAGGATCATATTTTATTACTAAGGATGATTTTGGTTGAAATACACTTATCCAATATAATTATGACATGTGTTAGGGTAATTATAATATAATTTTTAGCTTTAATTTCCATTTTTACTTTTAATCGTGGTTAATAAAATTCAAAAGTTACTATTCAACAAAAATTATTTTCATTTTATTGAACCACATATTACTTAATAATTTCAACCATGTCTCTTAGATTTTTGAAATTCAATTCACATAAGTGGTAGAATTATGTTTTCTGCAAATTTGCTAACGTGCTTAGAAGGTGGGTAAAAGGCGTTAAAAATTTCAATAAAATTTTATATATCTAATTTTATTATAAAATGACTCCAATGAATTACATTGAACTAATAGATGTGTTATGTATCTATTTTGGCATAAAATAATTTAAACAATAAATAAATAATTATTTAAATAAAAAGTCAGTTTTAAACAATAACGCAGTGTTTTTTCACTATTCATCAAAAATAGAATTTTTCCAGAAAAATACCAAAACTTCACCCTAAGAAAATTTTATTATTCGGAGTAAAAAAATGAAGTCCATTTTGAAAAATAAAATTTATAATATTTCAAAAGGTTTTTATTACTATTCATAACGGCAAGTTTGATTGGTCGTGGTTTGTTAAAACTTGAAGTTGTGTACAACGCAAGCTATTGTATTATTAAAAGAGAAGCATACCGTGGAAGCTTGGGGTGTTACATATGATGTAAATGGTCATTGGTTCAAACTCACATGCTCTATTTACTATTTTTGGTCACTATAATCAATACTATTCATAGTCTTGAGAAAAAATATTAAACTAATGATTAAAATAATGGGAAACCCCTCCTCTCCTCAACTATAAATACCACCCCTATTTAACTCTTCAATTCACTCCTATAATGAATTTTTCCTTGTCTAAATTATGCTAAATCATCTCTCTAATTCCATCTCCCATATCCAGTATCCCTTGGACTATTCAAAAGACCAAATCCCCTCCCCTAAAGTGGTAAACTTTTCTTTTCATTTCTTTTATTTTCTTTTAAGTTCCTTTCTTTTTCATTCCTCTCCTCCTTTCATACAAATTTTATGATAACTCCAGTACCTTACATGCTCTAAAATATTGTTATGATAATGGAATAATTCATCATCATATCTCCTTTCCTCTTCTTTTATACAGGAAATAAAAACACCATCTGGGATTTGTTAATTTATCACATTCAAGGATGATATGTTTTCAATTTCTATAACCATCTTCAATTCTGGTCATCAAACCATTTTTTATGGTTGAAACATACTATAATATATGAATTATGTATAATTTAAGGCACTATAATATTTTTTACACATGATATTAATTTATAGATAAACATTTGTTCTATATGATCAAAAAACACCATTTAACCAAAAGGGTTATCATTAATGTTTTATATAACGATTCATATTCACTCCAAATAAACAAATGAATTTTATGACCATGTAATCATATTAATGTTCACTAATAGTTTAAAACATAAATTTTTGTACAAATTTTCATCTTACATTTTTATCCTAACATGTGTGTAGATAAACCAATCATGAAAACCAAGGAAAAAACACTCCCAAACAATAAAATTGAACCTATTAACCCATCAAAAAGGTCATGAATGAACTTAATAAGTATATAATAATTCAATTAAATGTAGAAGAGGTTTTGAAAATAATAATTAAAGAATGTAAATTGGTTATTAATTACATTATTATCATGTGAAGAATACCTTTAGACATAAGGTAATGGATTCTACCCAAACCTCCATTGTTCCTTCCGGTTTCTCTATCTTCCTTTTACCCAGATTATGTTATCTGATATTTTATGTACATATTCTAAATCCTTTTTATATACCCAAAAATAATTTATTAATATCCATTCATCATTATCATTTGGGGATATACATGTTTATAAATGGTTCCCTGCTATATACTTCCCGAAAAGCAAACCCGTTTTAAGGGAACTCCCCAAATTCATACTAAATTTCAAGAGCACTAGATAATAAATTTTAAGCCACCATTGTTTTTATAAAATAAAAAAATTTATTATTAAAAGACTCTTGGTTTAATTTTGGTTTTATATAAAATAATATTTCCTTATCTATTTTAAATTCTCTTTATTATTTCCCTTAAAATAGGGCTGAAATGTTTTAAAGCAAAAATTTCTTAAATACTCTTCTTACATGTTGTCACTTATATTTTACATAAATTACCAGGATATATTATCATTTTATTTTATGAGTTTCCATGTATGATTTAATTCCTTTCTTTCATGGACACGTGTATGATATGCCCATTTATTATGTTTTATGATATGATTATGATACACATGTATTTCCATGGGTGCCCTTATGTTTATGTATGATTGATTATGTATAATTATTTATGTTGAAAGCATATTCATGAACATGTTAAGATGGGTGTTTCTAGATAGTTATCAAATGCATTGGGTATAGTTGAGTCTCATTAGACTTTATGTGCCACGATCTTGGTGGTTGGCCTTGACTTGGGCTTCCATCTGCAACGGTCTTGGGGGGTTAACCTTGACATGTTATCCTCTATGTGCAATGTGTCTTGAATCATGATAAATTCATTGTTTATGATTCTAACACATTATTATGACTCCATGATTTTATGATCCCATGTTTATATGTTATGATTTCATATGTTCCATGACTTTTTATATTGTTATGTCATGCCTTCTAACCCCTGTGTTGAAGCTTTATTCTTAAGTGTATTCCCTTGTTGGTATTTTAGCTCATCCCTTTGTTCATGTTATCACCATGTTATCCAATGAAGATTTATGTGAAAAATGAAATTTCTTTTCAATTTTTTAATACTATAATAAATAAATATTTTATTTGGTCCTACGTTTTAATTTTAATGTACCTAGTCTTCCAAGACACTGGACTTTACAATCCTTGGATTCTAATATGATGATTTATTATGCATAAAATCATGTAATGATGTTTTTAAAACGTTATGGTCTCTATAAAATATATCATTCTTTTTATTATTGGATGAAAAAAGAATCGCATTGCTTCATTGAGGTGGTAGTCCACACGTATATGAATGAAATTCTCATTTTTCAATTTAAGAAAGAAAATGATATATTATATTTTTGGAATGATAAAAATGTCCTGAATATAATTATTGTATAATTTATATCACATATATTAGTTAATATTATTCTTATTAACTTCCGTCTAAATCATTAGGAAAAAATGAATCACATCGCTCCGCGACGTGGTAGTCCGTCAAACAATCATTCAACATTATCGTATCGCACATGGAATAGAAAGTAAAAAAGGTATATGTGATATAATAACTCCATAGGTATAAATATGTTAAAACTAACATATATATTATTTCAATCATCATTAAAACAATCCATGAGAGGTGATTATGGAAATTGAATGACATCTGCTTGGGAGTATATAGTTCATTGTACACGAGAATGATGATTTCATATCCCATTTGATGGAAGGATAGATGGATTTAGGTTATTAAATCAATATAATAACATATCAGTATATAATATATGTTATATTTACTATATGATCATATTTTAATAATATTTTAATGAGTATTAAGAATAAATAAAACAAAAATAAATAGGTAAGAATTTTACCTATTCTCGTGCCACATCTTTAGGATTATAACTACTGTATTCCAAGAATAGATTTATAACAGAACAGAGGCTACTGGGATGAGGTTATGGTAGTTGGAAAGATTTTTCTGTTTTTATTTTATTAACCAAAAGGGTTTGGGTGTCTAAATATGTGATGATATGGGGTTTCCTTTTATAAGTGAGGTGAGTGGCACACTTGTAATTGTTTATAAGAAAAACGTGTAATCATATTTTTAAAATTTAAAAAGGAAAAAAATGTACAATTCACTATAATTAGACATCATAAGGTATAAATATGAGCATAAATTGTTTTTATAATTTCTTTTTGTTTATTTTAACACTAATTTTTTAGTTTACCCCTTCGGTAAAACCATTTTCAAGCTATCCACAGTAATTTATTTTTACAATTTTCACTATTCATTATAGTAAATTATTTTGTTTAACTTATTATAGAATATAAATTATTATGATTATAAAAATGGAATCCATTTTTAAAAATTAAATACAAAAAATTGGAATATTTAAATTTAATACTAAACCTGCAAACTCAACGAAATAGAGTGTTTTCATGATATATATTTTTCAAGGAAAAGCTGACATTATATTAACTCTATGAAAAATTATAATTATTGTATTAATATGAATTATAATTTATAAATATATAATACATAAATTTAATTCATATTATCCCTCATTAAGGTGTTTTTTTAATTAATTAAAATGAGAAACATTATTCACTTTCAAACAGTTTTCCAAAAAATCCCGTTTTAAACCCCAAAACAAACATATACTAAAATACAATATGAATTTGATTCAACAAAAATAATGTTGATTAAATATAAAAGAATAATACTTATTTTACATGAAATAATATTACAATCCTAATGGTAATTTTATATTTCTTATTTTTTTTAAAAATAAATGACTTTTTACAAAAATATGTATTTTCACTATTCATTGAAAATCAGTATTTTTTGAAAAATACAAACATTTCCACCAATGTAAATTTTTATATGATAAATTCAAAAAATAATATCCTTTAATCAAAAAAATAAAAATTTCAATAAATTAATTATAATATTTTCTCATGTAAATAAAATAAATCATTTTTGAGGACACTATATTTTTGAAGAATTAAATTACCTTACTAAAAATTGATTTTATTATTTACTAAAATTTTATCATTAATTTATAATTATTATAAAATTATATATATATATATATATATTTCAAAATTTTTTAATAATTATCATCCCCACCAATTTAATAACTCGTTTATAACGGTTATATATTTCACATGCCATTTATGAAAGGCCAAAGTTGTGTTTTGGTTATATTTGTTATTTATTGATAAAAAATATTTAATGTTTTAAAGAATTGGAGATTTTGTTTTTTTTATAGACTATATATTTCTAACCTAGAATATGTATCAAACATAGTGTATTTGATGCAGAAATAAATTGAAATGCGGTCTGAACACAGATCTCTAGAAGTAAAAGATCGGACATATGTTTCAATCAATGAAAATCTACAGATGCTTTACAGGTCATTCAATGTTTTTAATTAATAGAGATGTATCATGATATGAGTTAGATGTTGTGAAAGAGAAGAATTTGATTCTCAGTTTACAAAATTAATTTATATGATATCTAAATTAATGAGACGAAGTGATATATCAGTATCAATTATTCATCAATAACAACTCATCAGACCAAGGAGCAGCAGATGTAGAGGTTGTCTAAAATACTGAAATGATAATATGTTGAAGTTAAAATAATTTTAAATGTTAGGATCATATGAATCCATCATATAAGAATATTCCACTGATCCATCTAGTGAGTGTTTGAGACAAATATGTAATTGTACACAGAACACTGGATTGAGAAAATCATTCACTGTCTATCGAATGGAACCTGACACTGAAGACTTATTGAAACCAGAGAGTTGAGAACTCTAATCCATTAAATGAGTTTTGACAATAATAATTCATAAAATATAGAGTTTTATTGAAAAAATATTAATCATATTAATAAATTAACATAATTTTGATATCATAATTAGAAAGTGATTGAAAATGTGTGACATACTGAAGTTTCTACCAAATAGTCATTATAGCCAACTAAATTCGATAAGAGTTGAAACATTATTGTCAACCATTTTCAATTTTAAAGAATCAAAAAAGTTTGAATTGAAATGTCATTAACATCAATTGGGTCAATAGAAAATACTATAGAGTTCAAAATTTTGAAATTATCCATCAGATGATATTTTCACAAGCAAGTTCATCAGATGTAGTTTCTATCAGAAAGATCATCATACTAAAACTGAGGCAAAAAGAGAAATTGGAATCACCAAAAAATAATGATCAGACTCAAATGATCAAACTTAATAGTAGTTTTTATATTTTATGAATTATGAAGCCTTGATAATATTCAATAATTTTTGAGAAGTCGTCTGAATAATTGAGAGGAGTTTAAATGTCCAAAGATAAAGCTAAAATGAACATGAAATTTAGAGTTATGAAAATACGAGTGAGTGGAAAAAAAATTCAGTTTCCCAAAATTCTATTCTGGGTTTCTTATAAAAAGATCGTATAATACATTCGTACCTTGTGATTGTTCACATGCACATAAAGCTGATTCTCTTACATTTTCATGGTAAATTGAGATACAAACCAAAAAAGTTTTCTTTAGGTTAATGATTAGAATCTAGGAACAAGTTTCATCAATGTGAGTTACATTATAGAGAGATATATCAAAGTTATATCCATTAGATTGAGTCTCATCAGATATATTATCATCAGATAGAGTATCAACCGATAGAGTCTCATCATATAGAGTTCCATCAGAAAGAGAATTTGGGAATAGAGGATTGAATTTTTACTCAGTTGAAGCAAGAAGAGTGGAGGCATAATAAGATGGAGACAAATAAAATGGAGACCATCATAATGATATTATCATATGATGTTCAAATTGGAATTAATTTTCTTGGTTGGTTTTTTGGATAGAAATTCAAAAAGTTGTTATTGATTATATTCATATTTTCCAAATATCTGGAAGAATTTTTAAGACCAAAAAATTATTAAGATAAATGTTTTTGTTATTGAACATTTTACATAGGTGAATTCGATCTAGATTACTTATGCAGGATGTGAATAAATTTTTAAGGTGGATCTGAAAAAAAAATGAATATTATTGAAGGGGGTATAACTAGTTATAGGAAGTCTTGTTTATTTGGGTGCATATCCAGCTATAGGGAAAGAGGATACGAAAAGGATATTTAGGGGGTATTACCAAATATGGAAGAAAAGTTTACTACAGGGTCATAGAACTATTTTCAACTTATTCCTTTTTATTATGAAAATAAATTAGTAAAGGAATCCATATTAGCATAACTAACCAACATGGAAATGAGTAGTCCATTCTAACGAACCTTTTAAATATCATTTTCTACACCATATTTATATTTGTTTCATATTAAAGGCACAGTTGATAATTTTAGATTATTTATAAAAAAATCTAACAAGTTTCATAGGTTAATAAAGTATCTTAAAAATTCTTAGAAACATTCTTCTAAAAATAAGAAGGAAACACAGATTCACCACCCCCTCCCTATGGTCTTGATCCTCTTTGGTAACTTAATTTTATTCTTTGTGTTTCATTAGAAAAATTATATTAAACAATGTATTATTTTCCAAAATATTATGTTTTAAAATTATCACCTCATTTAATAAATTTAATCCTCATAATTTGAAATTTATCTAGGTAATTAATGGTTTGTTATTTGAAATTAAATTTATTGGAAACCCACTTTGTAAAACGTTTTAAAAAAATAATCTCTTAATAAAAGAGAGATAAAAATTTGAAGGCCTTCTGGAATAACACATACTAGGTTTTCAAATAGGATAACATAGGTGGGATGTGAATATTTGGACATGGGAGAAAATCATAATTTATAAATAATTATATAGAGAGTGATAGATATCATTTAGATCAAAAAAGTGAATGATCATTATAAAATCAACAACCACAAAAAATAAAGTAAATATTTATGAATAACTTCATTGAAATAATAAAAAATGATGGTAGTAGGAAAACATTTTGTTTGAAGGTCCTTTTTCAAGAGGTGAGGAATTAATTGAACATATAGACTAAGAGAATAATGAAATATAGTTACATGATGAGTAAAATTTCTCCTTTTATCTATTTACACCACAATATAGTCATTCACCCAATGATGAGTATTCATGATGAAATTTTTTTCCCTTCTTGAAGCACTAAAATCAACATATAAAGGACCAGATAACTGTAAAAGGGCTAATTATGATATTCTATCTAACTTTAGAAATTAACTGAAACCAAAATGGTTACCACATGGTAAGATGTTTACCAGAATGGGTAAACCATCATATGATGATTTAATAAATTGATCTCTAAAATTTAACAGCAATACCCACAGTTAAAACTAAATAATTCCATTAATAAATTACCCTATATCCCAAATAACATTAAAAGTGGGTAAATGTTTTTGAACTTATGGTCAACCTTAATCTTGTAGACCAATGATGGTATTCATTACACTTAAGGTAATCTCATACGAAAACATCCTAATATTTAATGTTATATAAAACTTTTCTCTAATACCAACTATAACTGCCTCAAAATTACTCAACTAGATGCAGTGCTAATAACATGTACATTAAATTTCCATATTTGATACTAATGAAGGTGACACAATTTTTTCCAACCAAACTGTAAAGACCCAAAAATTTCAAGGAAAATTTTTTCTTAAATACTTTTGAATTTTACTAGTCTGTGGCTTCTAACGGCACTTGATTATGAGGCCCGGTGTGCCTGGAATCAATTTCCTAAGTTTAGCTAGGGTACGTTCAGTAAACAAACGAGTGGGGTTTTCTATATTTTTAACCGGTGCTCGGAATTTAAATCTAAGGGCACCAATGAACTCGCAACGCCGATAATTGCTTAAGGGGACCTTTACCACAGTTGCGTTTTATGCGAGTTGAGATTTATTATTGGGGGATTTAGTTTTAAAAAAATAAAATTGTCGAACAATTTTATTTTTATATCTTTGGAAAGTTAAACTCTCCCATGGGAAGTTGTAGGTGGGGCCCACAACCACCCAACTTCCCATGTGTGGATAAATGAGAGGTGGGGCCCACACGAGCCCCAACCTCTCATCTCCCTTCACCCTCCTTAAACTCCCCATAACTCTCATAAACCCCCCCATTAAACTCCCTTGTTTAATGTTGACAACTCTCCCATAGTTATGAGACCTCTCACCTCCTCCTCTCTCCCACTTTAACTCTTGCCAACACATTAATTTAATGAATTCAACCACATCAATTAAATTAATGAAGTTTTTTGAATTTGAATTTTAAATTGAATGTGAAAATAAAATAATTTGGGAAGCCTATTATTTTATTTTGGAAGGGCTTACGTCGTGCTAGGGAAGATTGGGAGAGAACTCTTGTGAAGAAGAAGAGAACTCCTCTCTTGACGAAGAATAACGATGGACACCGACGTCGTCTACAAAACCTCACCCTGTGATGACGTCTTCTACGACGCCCGATATACTTCACCAATTATTGAGGTCGCGGTTTATTCTTTTGAATTGATTGTTTTCATACACCATTCATCGTTGGGAATCATTGTTTATATACGGCCTACTGCTACTGCTTAACGCGGAGGTCGCTGGCCAAACGCACACGGCCCGACGACCCTCTGTAGACTCTTGTTTGTGATTGTGTTATGTTAGAAGAAGCGGTGACGGGAGTGATAGTCGTGCGCCGACCGCGTGTGGATGAACCGCGACCCGCAACCGCGGGCCTCTCAACCGAGGAAGAACCGGGCCAAAGAAAGAAGCAGTGGCGCCCCGCGGCACCACGCCACGGGAGACCACGGCCTGCCCGAGCAGGCCGCTTCGGCGGAAGAACCGGTCGGCCCGTCGGCCGGCCGGGTGGAGCCGAACTATGGCACCAGGGGGGCGCCGCGCCGGAGAAACCTGCGGCCCGTCATGCGGGCCGCTTGGTACCGCCTGTTCGGGCAGCCAGGCGCCGTGCCCCCGCCTCAGACCACTCGGCCAGCCGGGCCGCGTGCCCCTCCGGGCCGAGCTGCGCCACTTCGGGCTGGGCAGGGCCACCTCTTTCAGGCCGAGATGCATTTTCCTTCGGACCGGTCCGACACACCTGTCGGGTCGGACCCATCAAACTAGGTTAACCTGATCTGTGGGCCCACTGGGCAAAAGGGGTCGGGCCCATTATTCACATGAACATGAATAACTTAATGACCACGCGTCTGATCAATGCGCCATCTGCGGAACTAGGATCCTTTCGATGAGGCGGTCCTTTTGTGATACTCTAATTGAGTTTTGGGTGACTTTGGTAAACCGACGGGTTTGGAACGAGCAAATTTCCAACCGGGCCCTTGGAATGAAAAAGCCAACATCTCCCAGACCGGGCGTCCGTTTGATGCACCGTCTGTCGCATTGGGTTCCTTTAGACGAGAAGGAACTTCGACATACATCAACACTAGACTTCGTTGCAGTTCATGTATCGACCCCTTTTACGCATGGAGCGGTCCCTCCTGGAATCGAGTACGCTGGGTGAGGGAACCCTAGAGCTGGCTGTGACTGCGACGACGATGACGACTGTACTTAGATCCTACGTGGGTTTGGCAGCGAGGACGACTATACAAGGATCCTCCGTGGGTTCGGAAATAATGACGGGTGTACTCGGATCCTACACGGATTCAGCAGCGATGGTTACTATACTTGGATCCTACGTGGGTTCGGCAGTGATGACTTCTATACTTGGAACCTAAGTGGGTTCGGCAGAGGAGATGATTTAGAGGCTACATCTATTCATCTCCACCCCTCTTCGTGAGGAGTATACCTGTGTGAGATGAGTCTTGAAATTAAATCATTATCATTTGTATGATTGACTTCTTTCCTGTGTGTACTGGATTGTGCGTGGGCTCGGATGTTGGAGTCGTATCGATTGATGACTTAGGTATATGTATGGGCATATACCTAAGTAGAGTAGGTTGTAACTTCGTGTGGTATCTTTCCTTTGTGGTTTATCCTTTGTGGATTGAGGGAGACCTTTGGGGGTCTTGGGGTCCCTACTGAGTATCGTTATACTCACCCCTGCACGGGCATTGCCCACACTACATTGTGTTGGTTGCAGACGACGGACATCACTGATCGTGGTCGAGGCTTGTGGAGCTAGACGGTATTCGGAGGTGGACCACTTATAGGGACTTACACGGAGCGGACAGACGGACCCGGGGTACCAACGAGACTATATGTACCCACCCTTCAGGTGGGATTCCTGGAGGACAACTCGGTGGTTACTTCTTTACATTACAACAGTTGTACTTTCTTTCTCAGATGTACTGTAGTTTTAGTTGGCTTTGTATACTGGCCCATTTACATTCCAGCACTTAACTTTTGTACTCGGTTTTACTTAGTGCTTACTTCACATGCGAACAATTTTGTGTTTTTTACTTTTAAAGGCAATTCCTTCCCTTTTTAACAGGATATACTCCTTTGGTGCTAGTTGTCAGCCCCTGGCCTAGGGAAGGCAGGCTTGGTGTAGTCACGGCACAGGCCCCGAGGACAGGTCATGAAAAATTGGTATCAGAGGAGTCGATTCTACCATAGAACTCAGGACTCTAATAATTTCATCTCTGTGAAGCAATAGTGTTAAGAGTATTGAGTGTGGTTATCAGTCCAGGGAGTCTAGTGTTGGTGCGGCGGTCGACGTATCAATACACAAGGACCCTGACTTCTGATTTCTGACTCAGTGCATGAAAACATTGATTGCATGTGTATTTCAAGTGATTTCTGAGTGATTACTCTGTGTCATCTCACCCGGTATAATTTACTAATCGTGGCACACCTGTTTCTTCTCAGGATGACCCCACAAAGGCAGCTAGCTAGTGTTACTAGTTACGTGCGGGATGGTATCCCACCGAGCGACAAGGCCTCGATGCAGGGCCACATTACAACCGAGGCACTAGCGGTACCACTACCCACTGGGACACTGATACCACCAGCCCTAGCAGTGGAGAGTGCACGCCACCTGAGTGAATTGCACGAGTTTCAGCTACAGAGGCCGCCCAGGTTCCGCAGAGAGACGGACCCTCAGGCAGCCGAGGACTGGCTGGAGGCTACCGTCCGAGTTTTCAGATTAGTATGGACACCAACCAACCTTATGGTGATCCTTGCAGCGAGTCTCCTACACACAGAAACATGTAGATGGTGGAGGATGATCTTCCAGGTGCACGATGAGGCATCACTACTTTGGACGGACTTCCAGAGCCTCTTCCGCTCGGAGTTTTTTCCAGCCACCATCCATGCGGTGCGCATCAAAGAGTTACTACATCTGTGGCAGGGAAGCATGATATTATCCCAGTACTCTGTGAGATTTACCAACCTCTCGCACTACTCCACAGACATGGTTCGGGACTCGTTCTTCTAGGCTCGGACCTTTGAGCAGGGACTGCGGCATGAGATCAGGGCTTCCATGGTCTCCCTCAGCATTCTGATGTAGGAAGGAGTGCTGGAGCGAGCCCTTCTTGTGAAGAGATTTCATTCTAAGCTGACTCCGGCAGAGAGACCCACCATAGGGCGACACGTAGCAGAGTCTTCTGCAGCCAGCAGTAGACAGATTTCAGAGAGGTCCAAGTGGACCGGGCCATCAGGTGGGCAACCCCATGATTCTGGTTCAGATGTGTGGGGCACACGCAGCATAGCCATACATATGAGGGGTAGGCAGAGCTATGCATGAGGCGGGCAGGGCCACATGGCTCATGACTTCCAGACCCGCCATACAGAGAAGCAGAAGATAGTAGAGGGAACTCCCATGCAGAGGAAGACGCTCGACCGTGGCGGTCCGCAAGGAGCAGGCAGACGAGGCAGAGGAGCTGGCCGAGCATCGGGTAGTGGATGACGCTTCGAGGCTTTACCACCACCACCAACAGAAGGACCACCCTAACCACAGGGAGATGGCAGATAAAGGTAGGCTCAGCACCAGGCAGTCGAGGCCTATGACCACGGGGCACTTGAGATGATTCGAGGTACTATCTTTGTCTACTCCACCCTTGTTGTAGTTCTTATAGACATAGGAGTGAGTCATTCTTTTATGGTCTCTACCCTTGTTCGGATATCGTAGATTCTGTTGGAGCCTTTAGCTCGATCCTTATGGCTAGAGACTCGTACGGGAGTAGACTCGGTGATTACGCACTAGTTCCGGAAGTGTGAGCTTACTCTAGGAGGCGAGAGCTTCGGCTGGGATCTTCTTGTAGCGGCGTCGAGGCCTTATGACGTCATCTTGGGTATGGACTGGTCATCTACAGTCCATGTCCAGATCGACTGTATTAGGCGCAAAGTGCGATGTTTCTGCATAGATGGGAGCAGGTTCACCGTCACCGGCTCGAAGGGAGCCTTTTCAGCGCAGGATAAACTTACGCAGAGGAGAGGGCAGCCGATCACACATCCGTTGGATAGTCTCATCCTCGGAGCAGTTGATGTGTGGAGTCTGAGTGTTCCTGTTGTGGTGGATTAATATGTGGACGTTTTTCCTAATGATGTTCTAGGACTACCTCCTCATAGAGAGATAAACTTCTACATTGACTTGTACCCTGGGACAACACCGATATATTCTCCAACATATTGGATGGCTTCCGCTGAGCTTCGTGAGCTGCGGGTACAGCTGGAGGACTTCCAGGGAAAGGGATTCATTGGACCTAGTGTTTCGCCCTGGGCTTCTCTAATTTTATTCACAAAGAAGGAGGATGAAAGCTTACAACTATGTGTTGACTACCGTCGCCTAAATCCAGTGACCATAAATAACAAGTACCCACTCCCGAGGATTGACGACCTCTTTGATCAGCTCAAGGGAGCACGATGGTTCTCGAAGATAGACCTTAGTTCATGCTATCACCAGCTCGTAGTTTGAGACGAGGATGTGTAGAAGACGGAATTCAGGTGTCGGTATGGCCACTATGAGTTCTTGTTTATGCCCTTAGGTGTAACCAACGCACCAGTAGTGTTCATGATTCTCATGAACAGGATCTTCCAGCCTTACCTCGATCGTTTTGTCATCGTCTTCATCGACAACATACTAATTTACTCGACCACTGAGGAGGATCATGCCTACCACTTACGAGTTGTACTGGACCCACTCCAAGAGAACCAGCTCTATGGAAATCTCTCGAAGTGCCAGTTTTGGATTCTAGAGGTTCACTTCTTAGGGAACGTCATCTTAGAGGCGAGAGTTACTATCGATCCTGCGAAGATCGAGGCAGTACTTTCTTGGGAGCCAACCAGGAGTGTGACGGAGGTGCGGAGTTTCCTAGGTCTGGATGAGTACTATCGGAGATTTGTGCCAGACTTCTACAGAGTTGCAGCACCACTTATAGCTTTGATGAAAAATGGGGAACCCTTCATGTGGATAGATAGTTGTCAGGAGAGATTTCAGGAGCTGATACAAAGATTGACCAGTGCACCCATCTTGAGGCTACCGAAGGAGGTCGTAGGGAATGTAGTTTACTGTGACACATCAGGGACCGGACTCGGGTGTGTCCTGATGTAGGAGTAGGCAGTGATCACCTATGGTTCACTGCTGTTGATGCAACACAAGCAGAACTGTGCTACCCTTGACCTAGAGTTAGTAGTAGTTGTCTTCTCCTAGATGATTTGGAGGCACTATCTGATGGGTGAGCGCTTTACAGTCTACTCTGACCACCAGAGTCTCAGGTACATCTTCTCGCAGAAGGACCTGAACCTTTGATAGCGGTGATGGATCGAGTTCCTTCAGGACTATGACTTTGAGATACTCTATACTCCTGGGAAGGGGAACATTGTGGCTGATTCTCTCAGCAGAAGATCGGGCATTGAGCTACTTGGAGAGGCGATGGAGTAGTTAGCCGCTTTGCAGATATCCTTCATTTATAGATATGGGGCAGCCTTTCTATAGTCCCTCACAGTCACTCCTCCACTACTTTAGCGGTTTATAGAGGCACAACATGGGGACTTTGACTGTGAGACATGACCTGCTCAGATTTCTATAGGGCAGAAACCTGATGGATTTTCTGAAGGAGGAGAGCATGTCATCCTCTTCAGGGGACGTACCATGGGTCTAGTTGCACTACAGGAGGAAGTTTTAAGGGAGTTTCACACTACCCCTCTAGCGGTACATCCAAGAGTGGAGAAGATGTACCAGGAACTCAGATGGTAGCACTGGTGGCCGGGTATGAAGAAGGCTATAGTAGAGTTTGTTTCACGATGCCTCACTTGCCAGCAAGTAAAGGCGGAGAACCAGGTACCAGTAATCTTGGTATAACCCTTAGAGGTTCTTAAGTGGATGTGGGATGGCATATCCATGGATTTTGTGATGATGATTCCATGTAATTCAAGAGGACATGACTCCATCTGGGTGATCGTAGACCGACTCACCATGTCCGCCTACTTCCAACCGATTAGAGAGTATGGCTTAGTAGAGATCTTGGGAGGCCTCTACATTCAGAAGATCATATGGATTCATGGTGTTCCATTGTCTATCATCCCCAATCGAGATGGTCAATTTACTACCCAACTTTGGAAGGGATTTCAGGAGGCATTTGGGACGCAGCTACGCCAGAGCACCGCCTTTCATCCTCAGAAGGATGGCCAGATGGAGAGGGCCATTCAAACACTCGAGGACATGCTCCATGCATTTGTCCTTGACTTTGGTTGCAGTTGGGAAGACCACCTAACCTTGGTGGATTTTGCGTACAACAACAGCTACCACTCCACCATCAGGATGGCACCATATGAGGCACTGTACGACCGACCTTGCAGATCACCTTTGTGATGGACTGACCCTGGGGAGTCAGCACTTGTAGGACCAGAGATGGTTCAGGCTACAATGGAGAAGGTGCAGATCATCCAGGAGCGGATGAGGACTGCACAGAGCAGACAGAAGTCCTATGATGAAAGGAGATGAAGACCACTGGAGTTTGAGGATGGAGACCAAGTTTTCTTACGGGTCTCAGCTAGATGTGGATTACAAAGATTTGGCCGGGGTGGCAAGTTATCTCTACGATTCATCGGACCATTTCAGGTCCTCAGCAGGGTAGGTGATGTGACTCACCGCCTGGCCCTTCTTCCATAGTTTCACCCGGTGCATGACCTCTTCCATGTATCTCATCTGAGGAGATACGTGCACGAATCGACCCATATCATTGATAACAGGGAGATAGACGTCGATGTTGGGGCTACATTCATGGATGTCCTAGTGGAGATCGAGGATCGGCATGAGAAAGTCCTACGTGGATGGTCGATCCCTTTAGTGTGCATTTGTTGGCATCACGGGAACCTCCAGGAGAGCACATGGGAGTGAGAGTCTCAGATGCATGCTCAGTACCCTCATTTGTTTTCCTAGTTTATGTTGTAGCTATACGAGGAGGTAAAGCTTTGAGATGAGAGTAATGTAAAGACCCAGAAATTTCTAGAATTTTTTTTTCATAAACACTTTGGAATTTTACGAGTCTGTGGCTCCTGACGGCACTTGATTCCGAGGCCCGGTGTGCCCGGAATCAATTTCTAAAGTTTAGCTTGGGTACGTTCAGTAAACGAACGAGCGAGTTTTTCTATCTTTTGAACCAGTGCTAGGAATTGAAATCTGAGGGCACCGATGAACTCGCAGTGCCGGTAATTGCATAAGGGGACCTTTACCGTAGTTGTGTTTTATGCAGGTTGAGATTTATTATTTGGGGATTTAGTTTAAAATAAATAAAATTGTTCAACAATTTTATTTTTATATCTTTGGTAGTTAAAATCTCCCATGGGGAGTTGTTGGTGGGTCCCAAAACCACCCAACTTCCCATGTGTGCATAAATGAGTGGTGGGGCCCACACGAGACTCATCTTCTCATCTCCCATAACCCTCCTTAAACTCCCCATAACTCTCATAACCCCCCCCATTAATCTTCCTTGTTTAATGTTGACAACTCTCCCATATTTATGAGACCTCTCACCTCCTCCTCTCTCCCTCTTTAACTCTTGCCAACACAATAATTTAATGAACTCAACCACATCAATTAAATAAATTAAGTGGTTTGAATTTGAATTTTAAATTGCATGTGCTAATAAAATAATAGGGGGAGCCAATTATTTTATTTTGGAAGGGCTTTCATTGTTCTAAGGAGGATTGGAAGAGAACTCTTGTGAAGAAGAAGATAACTCCTCTCTTGACGAAGAACGACGACGGACACCAACGTCGTCTACGAAACATCACCCCGCGACGCCGCCTTCCGCGACGCCCGACGTACGTCACCAATTATTGAGGTAGGGGTTTATTCTTTTGAAGTGATTGTTTTCAAACCTCGTTCATCATTGGGAATCATTTTTTATATACGGAAAACTACTACCGCTTAACGCGGAGGGCGTGTGTCGAACGCACACAGCCCAAAGACCCTCCGTAGACTCTTGTTTGTGATTGAGTTATGTTGGAAGATGCGGTGATGGGAGTGACGGCCGTGCGCCGACCGCGTGTGGAAGTACAACGACCCGCAACCGTGGGCCGCTCAACTGAGGAAGAACTAGGTCAGGGAGAGAAGATGTGGCGCCCGGCGGTGCCGCGCTATGGGAGACCACGGCCTGCCCAAGGGGGCCGCTTTGGCAGAAGAATTGGCCGACCCGTCGGCTGGCCGGGCGAAGCCGACCCGCGGCGCCAGGAGGGTGCTGCACTGAAGAAACCCACGGCCTACCATGCGGGCCGCTTGCACTAGAAGGTTGGCCGGTTTGGGAGGGCGACACTGCTTGGCACCGCCGGTTTGGGCAGCCTTGGGCCGCACCCCCGCCTCGGACCACTCAGCCTTTGTGCCGAGCCACTCATCCAGCCGACCGAGCCAGCCAGGCCGCACCGCTTTGGGCCGGGACGTTCCCCTTCAGGTCGGGCCGCGTCCTTCGGGCCGAGCTGCATTTTCCTTCAGACTGGTCTGACACCCCTGTCGGGTCGGACCCGTCAAACTAGTTTAACCTGACCCGTGGACCCACTGAGCTAAACGGGTCGGGCCTGTTATTCACTTTAACATGAATTACATAAAGACCGCTCGTCCGATCGACGTGCCGTCTGTGGAATTGGGATCCTTTCGATGAGGCAGTCCTTTTGTGATACTCTAAGTGAGTTTTGGGAGACTTTGGTAAATGGCCCGGTTTGGATCGAGCATATTTCTAACCAGGCCCCTAGAAAAAAAAAGCCAATATCTCTCAGACTGGGCGTCCATTTGACGTGATGTCTGTCGCGTTGGGTTCATTTTGACGAGGCGGAAATTCAAGATACATAAACTCTAGACTTCGTGACATTTGATTTATCAAACCCTTTTACTCGTGGAGTGGACCCTCCCGGAATTGAGTATGTTGTGTGCAGGAACCCTAGAGCTGGCTGCGATTGCGATGACGATGATGACTGTACTTGGATCCTATGTGGGTAGACAATGAGGACAACTGTACTTGGATCCTTCGTGGGTTCTGCAGTGAAGAAGACTGTACTTGGATCCTACGTGGGTTCGACAGTGATGGTTACTGTACTTGGATCCTACGTGGGTTCGGCAGCGATGACTTCTGTACTTAGATCCTAAATGGGTTTGGCAGAGGAGATGATTCAGAGGCTACATCTAATCATCTCCACCCCTCTTCGTGAGAATTATACCTTTGTGAGATGAGTCTTGACATTCAATCATTACCATTGGTAGGATTGACTTCTTTTCTGTGTGGACAGGATTGTGCTTGGTCTCGGAAGTTAGAACCGTACTGATTCATGACTTAGGTATATGTATGGGCATATACCTAAGTAGAGTTGGTTGTACATCGTGTTGTATCTTTCCTTTGTGGTTTATCCTTTGTGGATTCAGGGAGTCCTTCGGGGGTGTCGGAGAACCTAGTGAGTATATTTATATACTCACCCCTGCACGGGCATTGCCCGCACTATGTTGTGTTGGTTGCAGACGACAGAAATCACTGATCATGGTCGAGGCTTGTGGAGCTAGACAGTATCCGGAGGTGGACCACCTGGCAGGACGTACACGGAGCAGATAGACAGACCCGAGGTACCGACGAGACTATCTATACCCACCCTTCAGGTGGGATTCCCAGAGGACGACTTGGTGGTTGCTACTTTACTTTACAACAGTTGTACTCTCTTTCTCAGTTGTAATGTACGTTCAATTGGGTTTCTATACTGGCCCATTTACTTTCCAGCACTTACTTTTGTACTCAGTTTTACTTAGTGCTTACTTCACTTGCATACTCTGTTGTGTTCTATAATTTATAAAGGCAATGCCTTCCCTTTTTAACGGGATTTACTCCTTTGGTGCTAGTCGCCAGCCCGTGGCCTGTGGAAGGTGGTCTTGGGGTAGTCAGGGCATAGGCCATGAGGACAGGTCATGACACAGACCATAAAAATACAAATTAAAATTTTGATCACTTACACTCTCAAGGACCTTTTAGGTTTTTTGTTTTATGAAATTAGGAGAAACTAATACATAAAAAATACCCATGACATTGAATGAGAATATCACCTACCTAACCCACGTTATATTATTTCACATTAATTCATTATAACCATCCATATAAAATCCCTTATAGACCTATTCTATTTAATCTCAAAATTTATAACTTAAGGAAAAAGAAAAATAAGAAGGATGGGATCAATTTCTCAGTAAGGATAAACAAAAGCATTAACAATTGAATATCATCAATGAGCATAAGAATATAATAAGGGTATGATGACATAAAATAATGTATGTGTGTAACATAAGAATACTCATGCCCATAAATACATAGATCATTAAACATGAAAACATGGAATAAGGCTCTAACAAATGAAAGAGTCATCCGAATCAATAATCATGAGCCATGTGATTCAATCTTGATCATAAATTTGTTTACAACACCATAGAAAGAATAGATAAAATGTATTGGTATCATTTAACCTTATCTTCACATCACTTTTTACAAAATAAATAACCAATGTGGCCAACATCCATCTCTAGATTACCCAATGCATTAGATGGATATACCCAACCCACCTATCCTTGGTTAATAACATAACCAACCATATTTGGTTTATAATGGAACCATAAATAATTTGTTTATAAGGGAACCATCCCCCATTTTAAAAAATTTCCAATAACTAAATCCTGAATAAAGTACATTGAGCATTATTTTAATCAAAAAATCATTGAAAACACCTTTATTATTATCAGAAAATTATTAACTCATGGAAAATAAATAGATTCTATAACAATACCATTGAACCATGATTATCCCCTGGATAAAAAATAGGTTATATAAAAATCTCTTTGAAACATGATTAACCCATGGAGAGGAAACATGTTCCATAATAATATCTTTGAAACATGATTAACCCATGTAAAAAAATATGTTCCATAACAATATCATTGAAATAATTATAATCCATTTAGAGAATGTTCCAGGATGGTATCACTACAAAATATCCCCAAAGGAGGATACGTAAACATAAGGGGTTTTTGAGGTTGATGAATGGAAATACCATTTAAAGATCATTAAAAAATTTGTTGAGGAAAATAACTCATTCATTTTGAAAATAAACTATTAAAACATAAAATTAAAAAAATATTAGAAAAATAATTTTATTTAAAGACAACCATGGAATGCTATAAAGAAAACGTAAATTAAAATAATGGGCATGATGGCAGGAAAATACATTCATTTCATAATTGTAAAAAATATACATTCTTTTCAAAACATTTTGAAAAATGGATTCAAAAGTAATTTATTTGGAAAGCCATAAAAAAATTTCTTTTAATTTTTTTTAAAATAAAGTCAAATGCCATGTATATAGATTCATTATTTGACTTAAAAAATTTAAAAGAAATATGTGATCAATTTCAATTAAAACCCACATTCTTGATTATTAATCAATAAATAAGGGAGGAAATGGAAATTAGGCATGTGATATATATTCATAACCATTGACGAATACGTATATTTTGTCTAATAATATAATAGATTTAGATTTCCTTTGAAAGGGCCTTCAATATAAAAAATCTAAAAAATAATGGTTATTTTAACATAAAGCCTTTAACACTTTAGTAACTCCTAAATAATAATCCCCATGAAATTATAACATAAATTGATACATTAAATGTCATTAAAATAAAGATTTTCATGATATTACATATCAATAGGTAGTATATACACCTCAAAAATTTATATCGGTGCATATCATAAATGTATGTCTCATAGAAATAGAATTTAAGTAGAATTGTCCTTACAAAAATAAAACTATTGAATTTGAGAATTAATCAATGAATTGATTATGTGTATAAAATGTAAATCCACAAAAGAATAATTTAACTAAAAAATAACATAATAAAAATTCATGACACACATTTTCATAACTCGCCCTAGTGGGTTCGAAGTCATGACTCCCCGTGCTTATCTCTAATGGGCCAGGGGCTGGTGACTAGCACCAAGTAGGCATATCACTAACATGGGAGGCATTGTCTATATTCATGCACGCATGAAAACATATCCAATCCCACAAAATTCTAAAATTTAAAAAAACCACTATGAAAACAATGCATGCATAACTCTATATCCAAACCAATAGAGTGTGACAAGAAAGTAATGTAAAGTTAAATTGGGCTAATACAAGCCCACTAAAATAATTTTGTAACCACAATTCCAACTTGTAAGCAAAGGTACTAGGACTACTCTCTGACTCCGTAGGAACACACATCAACTTGTCTGATTTCACAAAGCTCTTCATATCGCCTCGGTTCACCTAAGACTCTATCAAAATGTCAATCATCTGCACAAGACATGACACATTGAGGAAAAGATCGTGTAGGGGTGAGTATAAAAATATTCAGTAGGACACCCTGAAACCACAAAAAAATACACAAAGGAAAGTAATGTTTAATCTAAAAAGTATATGTATACCACACATAAACAAGAATATCCAGATATTCTCAATCCAAGACACACAGTCTAGATCGATGTCACAACTACCGCATATCGACGCTATGTATTCAGTTTGAAGATTCCATAAAGAAATCATCCAGGAGAACACACTCTCGGGTCTGATAGCACTGATGAGATCCATCTCAGAATTATATTTCATTGGAAACCATAATGAGATATATATATGCTGATAGATTTGTATATAGAAATACAATACAACATATGAGGATCACATCAAGGTCTAAGGGGTGATAGCAACAAATCCATATAGATTAACCCTCTAAGTAGAGAATCAATGCCAGGGGAATTTGGTCACGTCAATACCACAGACTCTTCCTAGGGCATGAATCATGAATAGAGGATCCTGCACCGGGCCTATTGGGGGATTCCAATGACTCTATCTAGGATGTATTCCTAAATTTATGATGCTATTATGAGTAGGAAACTATACCTAGCAACCTTCAAGGATGAGGTAAATGGAACAAACCCTAACAAAACTTGTCCAAGGTATGGTGGAAAAGATATTAAATCCATGTATAAAGCGGTACACAGTGTGTAGTAGGGTCACACATCATGTACCTTGAACATAGGTACTTCACATGTACAACAACATGTGTCATCGGAACATGTCATGTAGAAATATAGTTACATGGAGTGTATAATGAGTCACACATCATGTCTTATCATCTGGGTATTTCCCATGTGCTCTGTCCATGTTCTAATACATAACATCAACTAGTGTATGTCTTCTCATGTACCAGTACATGTGGTATCCCATATATCCGGTCTAGGTCATGTCATGTGGTGGGGTACACGTTGTATAGGCTACTCGTGTACTCCACACATGCCTTTGTATTCCCAGAGTACACACCGAGTGTTCCAATGATGAACAAATCCCATATAGGTAACTCATGTACTCCACACATGCCCATGTACTCCCAGAGTACACACCGAGTGGTCTAATGATGAAAACACATTGTGTATTTCATACTACATGTTGTGCATTCCAGAGTTTCCATAATGCCAATTTCTTCCTCCCATGCGTCGTCTAGTCTTTTGGGTTCCTCTCTGTTGATCTATTAAACTCAAAACTCATGATCGAGGGTCTTCCAATCACCCTAACACTGAATCGAGGTTTTTCAATTATTCAGTCATCTTGGAAAACAACATTAAATGCATTTGATGAAAACCACCCAAAGAATGATATCTCCCAAATCACATTGATCTGTCTTTCATTGTCACGCTGCACCTCTGTTAGTTATTCCTAGTGTAAGATTTAAATTTGAGTTCATTGTTCCATAAAATTAAGGTTAAAGAATCATTCTTTCATAACCCCATAAAGAATAAAGAACACGTGTAATTCCCCGACCCCAGTTAATCATAGTCGGTGCATTATTACGTATCATTGGAATGATCACAAAAGATCACGTCTCAAAAGATAGATTAGTTTAGTAGCCTTGAAAACACTATATATATTCATAAGTCTTACATTACATCATAAATTGAAAAACAACAACAATATCGTGTCTTCATAGACCACACTCATATCCCCTTATACTATCCCTGCAGGTCATTCATAAAAATACTTCTTCACATCCTGGGAAAAATAAAACATAGAAAGGGGTGAGCTCATATACTTAGTAAGGATAACAATATAGTGGGAACTTTCATAAATAAGCATAAACATTTAAGGTAATGTATAACTAAAACAAAAGCCTTTTAAACTTGAACTTCATCATACTATGGAAAATATAAAATGAAAAAATGCAATTAACATATTCACATGGATATTCTACTAATCAAATAACCACATGCAATATCAATAACCACTTTCATAATAAGGGAATGCATAATGCCATAATTTCATAACGACATAGTTAAGGCCTTATGCCAAGACTAAAAATAATATTTTGTCAAGGCCATGTTCCAGGACACTATTTTGTCTCATGAGACCTATCGATGCATCGAGGATCTATACAGGGCTCCACCCGTAGCATATTAAGTCTAATGAATTCCTCATATGAAAAGGTTTAAACATAACATAAACATTCGTATTAAAACAAGCATACGAAATTTCAATACTTTATCCATAAACCATGAATATTATAAAAATATCACATACACATTCAAACATATCACAAACCCTTCAATACAATAAATAATTTTTGTATCATAACAAATTATCTTCAAATAAACATAAAAACCATCAAAGGATATTGACATAGATGAAATAAAAACTATTTGAGAGAAATATCTCTTTTTGAAATCATTTAAAAGTCAAATAATTATAAAATAAAACCATTATTTTGAAAATATTATTATATGATTTTAAGGGAATATTTGATGATTTTAAAAGGGTGGAAAATAGCCTCACCTTCCGTATAAGTTAAAAAACATCCTTACCTTAATTTTGTCAAAAAGGTTAAAAAGGACCTTGTTTGGAAAATGATGGAAATATTACTTTGTAAACATCTTATAAAAAGTCAAAAAAGGGTATAGATGAATTTAAACCACTGTATATTAAATAGTAAAAATGTTTTGAAATCAATTTTTAAGAAACATAGATGTGGATGATAAAGAGGTCCCAGTAGATAATTACGTATAAACAACCTCGGATAATGAAGAGATTGTGAAATAAATCCTTAACTTGTACTTTTCCACAGTAGAGGGTAGTTCAACCTCATGTATAATAGTTATATAATTTTTATTAAATTATACAAGAATAATATACATAAATATGATATCATATATGATCTTTTAACATTGCTTTGTTAATAATATTTTAGTATTCTCGTCGTTTCAGGTGTTAACTTACTCGCTTTCTTTTATATGTTACATAAGATGTGTTTGTTATGGATAGGTTGTATCTTATTCATATACATAATTATATCAAGTCCTTAAAATTATTTTTAATCATCAAATGAAAATTAGTCTTGAATGGATATGATGGGGAATGAATCTCATTGCGTTTGTGGAGACGGTATTCCGTACGTACGCACGAGCAACAATATCATTATTTTGATATTAAAATAATATATAATTGGATGTTATATCATATATATATATATATTCATTGTCATGTTATATTTATTATTTACATAAGTTATACTCATTATTATACCCATCCAAATAATAATGTATTGAATAACAATTACACCACGACGTGGAGACGGTTATACGTACGTTCACACTTATTGTGACTTATCATTCAAAGGATGGATAGAATACTGAATATGGTTGTACCATATTTATAATAACATAAAATTATAAATATGATAATAGATTTATTATTTTATAATTGAAATAAAAAATAAAGAAGAAGTGGAAGAAGAAAGGAAGTTGAAAGAGGGTGGTGAAAACATTACCTCTTCTTCGGGTTCTTCCTTTTGATATGATCAAAAGGGCTCCATAGGTTGGATTTTTGATAAAACTAATTCCTCTCGGATGAAGAGAGAGATGTTTAGAGGATATTTGTGTAGGGTTTGGCCGAGCCAAAAGGCTTTCAAGGTATGAAATTGAGAGAAGGGGGAGTGCCCTTTTATAAGAGGGGTGAGGGGCACCTTAGGAAAAGTGTGAAATATTATTTTATAATAAAATACTTTTCGGGTTCTAATGGCTAAAAACTGATTTATTTCGAGTCTAAGGAGGGAATGGGTCGACAAACACTAAAACAATAGGTTTTATACAGGTTTGGGTTACTATATTAACCTTATATTTTAGTTTTAACTCTTAGTTAATTAGTTTCACATTTACCATGTCTCTTTGTATTTTTATATTATATGGTTAATAAACTCACTATATACTTCCAAGAGAACCCCAAGTGGCTCATTAATGATAAAAATAGCAATATATAAGTCTTTTGGAAGATCCTCAGATTTTTATGAATATAATATCAATTAATAATATAATCTTTGTTTTAAAAACTCTTTTATGTCCATTTTGACACTATTTGTAAATTGATTTTTTTTAAAATCATAACAGAATTATTACTTAAAATAAAGTTAATAAAATAAATACTAACATGTAATATTACCCTATAAAATTAGTTTAATTCAAAAAAAAAGTATCAAACTATATTTATTTGGGTATTTATAATATCGATTATTTTAATATTTCATTAATAAGGTAATTACTGCATCACCATTGTTTCATAAATAAATTAGATTATTTAATGTCTAAAAATTATAAATAAAATATAATTATGTATGGAATATTTTTATCTTTCTAATGAATATTTATAATCGAATTTATCTTATTTATAACCCTATATTATAATTTTTTAGTTATTAAACTTTGATTTTAACTCTTTTAACTCTACTTTAAATTAAATAATTATAAATGTCCTAATCTAATTCAAGTGGACCAAACTGGTTCATATTTTATTCCTAAGGTTGTTATTGGTCGAATTATACTTATCCAATAGAATTAGGACATGTGTCAGGGTTAAAATAATATCATTTTTACCTTTAATTATCCTTTTTAAAACATGGTAAATAAAAGTACAAAAGTTACTATTCACCAAAAAATATTTTCATCTCATTGAACCACATTTTACTTATTGATATCAACCGTGTGTCTAGGATTTTTGAAATTCAATTCACAGAAGTAGTAAAATTATGTTTTATGAAAATTTACAAAATGTCCTAGGAGGTGGGTAAAAGACGGTAAAAAGTTCAATAAACTTTTATATATCTAAAATTAATATTAAATGACTCCAATGAATTACATTGAACTTATATAGGTATTATGTATCTATTTTTACCTAAAATAAATTTAAATAAAATAAATAATTATTTAAATAAAAAAAAATTACCCAATGACTCGGTGTTTTTCACTATTCATCAAAAATTGAATGTTTTCAGAAAAATACCCAAAATTCACCCTGAGATAATTTCGATATTCCAAATCCAAAAATGAAGTCCATTTTGAAAATAAAATTTATAAACTGTCAAAAAGTGGGTATTACTATTCATAATGGTTAGCTCGATTGGTTGTGGTGTGTTAGAACTCGAAGTTGCGTACAACACACACTATTGTATTATTCAAAGAGAAGCATACCGTTGAAAATTATGGTGTTACAACACTCATAGAAAATATTACAGAGAATTTATTATGGAAATAACCAATGTAATGAACATCCATCATTGTCCATTTCGGCCTCAATATATTACTGTAATAATGATCAACAATCAAATCAATATAAAAATCGACCTTGTAAATCCCACAATTAAAACCCATCCTACAATATTGACCAATAAAAAGATCAACATGTTCATTGGTTGGTCCGCGTTAATCAAAAAATCTAATAATGGAAAAAAATCCAAAATAATGCATCCTACCTTTGATTTGGATCAGTCGCTGATGAAGATCAGTCACTGAGTCACTGTCATTGGAGAGATCCATCAAGAACGGTATTTGTCAGTTGTTGATCGATGATTCTATCACCATTCTCTTGAGAGGTTTCTTTAGGGTTCTCTCCAGTGCCTCTTGGGAATTTCCAAGGTTATGAGCCTAAACCTAGATCCCGTACTAAAGGGTCATTTAAAAAAAAGCATCATTGTGTAACTACATTGACTAAATGCTTAAAATAAAATAAACATTCAATTTAATTTATTTATTAAAAATTCTTGAAACTACTTTTCATAGCTAAACCATATCGGCCGATGTTAGGCCTCACCTAGGGTAAAGATGATACTTTGAATTTAACGGTTCCCTTGGATTTATTATCCATGAACCCATTTATATTATATTCCACTTTTTCAAGAAAACTACATGTTCGTACTATTTAATATTTTAATATTATTTAAACTTTTATTCCATAAACACCGGGTCTTATAATTACATGTCATATTATCTCATTGTATTGAAATTAATCTATATAATATTCAAAAATAATACACGGAAAATCCAACATATTACATTCTACACACCTTGGGGCTTTATGACCCTGAGCATCCAGAACAAAGGATACTCAAAAGGATGAACGTGTTGAGCATGTATATGAGCCTCCCACCCCCATGTTCTCTCCTAGACATTATCATTCCACCACTAAACATGCAATTAAGGAATCATTCACCCATGGAGAATCCTCTCCTTCCAATCCTTGATCTCCACTGGGTACTCAGAAAATGTCGATCAACCCTCAATGTCCAGCTCACCCCATTCGATGGATTGTGATGGGTTATGCATGTACATCCTCAGCTATGACACGTGGAAACATAACGTACTCAGTGAATCTATAGGGGTATAGTAAGAGCTATTCCACCTAGAAAACTCTATGTAGTGTCTAAAAATGGCTGATAAACCATGGAGATAACTTTTCTCCCCATCCAAACCTCTGTAATACCCATAGAGTTAAAACAGAAGGAATACATGGTCTCATTCCATGAACTCCATATTCCTCTGCTTCCTATCAGCATAAGAATTTTTACAGCTCTGTGAAGTCTTCATCCTCTCTTAGATGATTTTATCTTTCTTGGTAGTAGCTCACCCAAACTTTGGGCCCGTGACTGCTGACTCTCATAGGCCAGTCAAACAAAATGGTGAGATGTGGGGTAACCTATAAATAGCCTCTAATGGTTCCATACCAATGGTTTAATGGTAGTTGTTCCTATACACGAACTCGACCAGTGGTAGGTGGTCCTCCCAATTACGACTAATGCCCAACATGCCAGATCGCAGTATGAACCCTATAACCTAAATGGCTCTATTTGTTTGGTCATCTATCTGAAGGTGAAATGATGTGCCCAAGGATAACTAGGTTTAAAATGGATCATGTAATCCCTTCCATAACTGGTATATAAAACATGAATCATGATCCAAAAAAATCATCTATGGAACTCCATGGAGTCCAACTATCTCATGAACATAGAGGCGTCAGAAGCTCTCTATTAAAATTTTGTCTAGGATAACTAGGAAGTGGGATCACATGGTGATTTGGTCAATGATCACCTTGACCGAATCATGTCCACTGGTTTAATGTGGTAAACCCATCACGAAGTCAATCGATATACCATCCCACTTCAATTTTGGAACCTCAAGGGGATGAGAAAAAACTTTTAGAACATGGTGCTCAGCCTTCACTTGTTGACATGTAATACATCGAGAAACAAACTCTTCCGTTTTTTTCTTCATTATCATCCATGAAAACTGATGTCGTAGGTCCTGGTACATTTTCTCCACACCTGGATGTACCGCCAAAGGGAATGTATGAAACTCACTCAAAACCTCCTACCACAATTCCACTAGTACTATTGTATGACATCTAAAAATAATGATGTGATCCACACATTTTGAATATCCATTAGGAGAATTTCCTTTTGGATATTCGAGTCCGTAGAGTCTCTTAGTTGGTAACCCCAAGATGTGCTTCCCTGACTCTTTATTAGAGTGGAGGGGTAAAAACCATCGATTCAAGTTAAGCTTCACCATCTCCATCCACTAAGTATAACTGTAACAATACCAACAACTCTGATTCGTCGTTCAGTAACTACGAACTATATATCCTAATGAGATAATCTACCACCACGTTCCCCTTACCAAGGGTATATAAAATCTTAAATTCATTGTATTAGAGGAACTATATCCATCCCCTCTTTCTCAAGATCAAATCCATTGAAGATAAGATATAATTTGGACTCTTGTGATCAGAGTAGGTGATAAATCACTCACCCATCTGGTAGTGTCCCCACATCTTCAACATGAATACTACCACTACTAACTCAAGATCATGGGTCACGTAGTTCTTCTAATCTAGTATTAACTATTTTGAACCATATGCAATAACATATATCCTTTGTATTAGGGCACAACCAAGCCTGGTTATTGATTCATTTCATAAAACTATGTACTCCGCATCCTCCTTCGAGAATCTAAATATCGGAGAACTCATCAAACTCTGTCTCAACTTATGAAACGCCCACTAGAACTTCTTTTTTCCACATGAAAGTCTTCCCCTATCGAGTCATAGGTTTCATTGGTGTTGATAACCTAGAGAAATTGAGTATAAATCTCCAGTAATAGCCTTCTTGACCAAGGAATCTCTTCATGTTCGTCATGCTCCTAGGTGGCTCCCATGCTAACACTACCTCAACCATGGTTGGTTCCAAATCCACTCCATCCACTCAGTATTCTCTAGTACATTTTTTCATGTGTATGGGTGGATTCAACGGTTCGACTAGAATCTCTTAGTCTCAAAAAAGATATGTGGATATAAAGGAATTAATAGAATCTGTGTCTATCATTACAATAGATAAAGTAGTAAATACAAATATTGTACATCCAATCATTCCCTAAGCCCTTTGGTTATATACCTTGATCCCATGTAGTTTTCCCCGCCACTATCGTCCAGTTCCCTGTGCCTAGAATGGACCACCTAGGGGCAGTGGTGGTAACATGTTAAAACGTCGACCACCTCCAGCTGCTCTCCCAACTCCACTACCATATATTCCTCCTAGAGGATCTACCTTCTATTATCGATGTGTCTATATTGGTGGTCCATCCAGTGTCTCCCTATCAATAGAATAGCGGGTTAGACAATCTAAACTGATATTACCATGTCGTCACATGAATAGAACTGCCTCTCTCTAGGCTAAATGGACCCACCCTATGTTCCCTGAACTATAGATCCTCTACTGTGGGACCACCTCCTAAAACGTATCCCACTTCTAGGTCCCTAAGACTGAATTCATCTCCCTTTTACAAGTTATATGCTTCGGGTCATCCATTTTTTAGTATCTCTAGTTGTATATTCTTAGCAAAGATGTATTCAACCACCAAAGCACACTCAACCACCCTTGAAAAAGTTAGAATGAACTAAGGGATAAATATGGATTATATTTCTCTATGAAGACCTCAATTAAATGTTTGAATCCTGAAGTAATGATCTCTAACCATATCCATTGATTAACTAGAATGGTTGGTGAACCTTGATGACTAATCATCCAATGTCATGCTACCATGTTGGATATGAATAAGATCCTATATACACACATCTCTCAGTGTAATTGGTGAGAGATCTACTCTAAAGAGACACTATAACTCTCTCCATGAATGAGTCACCTCATCAAGTGTCTGGATAGAGAAAATCCACCACCTCCCTACTGGGCTGTGTATAAGGATCGCCGCTCAGACCACCATTTGATCTTCTGGTGTCCGGACTTGGGGGAAAACGTGGGTCACCACCTCAAGCCAATCCTCACCAGCCTAAGGTTAGGGATCACCTTTTAAACTGAGGGGTATCTATCTCTAAAACTCATGAAGTATGATAAGTATGTGATCCTCATCTGCTGGTACTATAGGTACCACGTGATGCTCCACAGGTGGTGGCATGAATTATGAATCACCTATAAGTGACATCTGGGGAAATGGTCACTATATCGATCATTAAGGGGGTCATCCTCAAGATTGAGCTTCTAAATCAAAGCTGGTATGCATCTTGGGGGCATATTTTAAGAAAACAAGATGTACCATAGTCAATGAGTATATCTGGAGAGTTAACTCAAGAAGGACATGGGACCTCAATCCATTCATTTATTATACGTGTACCATTAATTTCCCTTAAACTAGTGTTCTCATGTACTCAGTCAAAAAGTAGGTTATCAGAATCTTTGTGTATGTATATGTCAGCCACATGTACCAACACTGGAGTCCCTAGCCTAAAATAAAAAATTTAAACACTTAACATTATCACCCCAAACAAATATCACAGACTCCCGGTCCTAAGGAATAACTTACCACCTTTGATACTACTCAGTCATGACCCATCCAATTGGGGCTCATATCACGACTCCCCAAGCCTGCCTCCAATAGGCCAGGGGCTGGTGACTAGCACTGATTTATCATATCACTAACATGGGAAGAATTTCATATGTATTTGTACATACACAAAAATCTCCAAGCCCACAAAATATTGAAATGTACAAACTATTAAGAAAAAAATGAACACGTACCCTTATATTCTAACCAATAGAGTATGATAGAAAAGTAAAGTAAAGTGAAACTGGGCCAAATACAATCCCACCAAAAGAATTTTGTAAACACAAGTCCAACCTATAAGAAAAGGTATGGGGATTATTTTCTGTTTCCATAGGAACACACCTCATCCTACCTGATCACCCAAAGCTTCATCCGGTCCCATTCCACCTAAGATGTTTCCAAAAGGTTTCTCATATTCACAATAAATGACATGTGAGAGAAAATTACATGCAAGGGTGAGTATTACAATACTCGGTATGAAACCCCGAAACCGCAATGAAATACACATAGGAATATACAGTCATCTCAACACAGTGTATATCTATAGCACATATAATAAGAATATCCAGATATACTCAAACCAAGACACGCAGTCTAGATGTAATTCACAACTACCGCATACCAAAAAATGGAATTTAGTTCGAAGATTCCATGAAGCACACATTCGACAGAACAGAATCATGAGCCTGATAGCACTGATGATGTCTGTCTAAGAAGTACTCATTGTTAGGAACTTTCATGAAAGAGATAGACACTAATAGATCAGAAGGGAGAGATATGATGCAATAGATGAGGATCACAACCAAGGCCATGGGGTGATCCAAACAAATCTATATGGGTTAATCTCCTAAGTAAGGATCGGTGCTTGGTGAAGGTGGTCATGTCAATATCCAGGACTCTACCTAGTGCATGAAGAATGAATAGTGGATCCTACACTAGGACACTCAGGGTATTATAATAACTCTATCCAAGAAATCCTTCTAAAGGGATCATATTTCTATAAGTAGGAAATGATACCCACCAACCTTTAGGGAGGTGCTAAAGGGAATGAACCCTATCAAAACATGTCTGAGGTACGATGGAAAAGAGATTCAATCCATATAGAAAGGGGTACACAATGTGATGTAGGGTCACATGTTGTGTCTCATGACCTTGAGTAATGCTCATGTACCATGGCTCGTGTCATCATAACATGTCGTGTAGAAAATGCGTTATATGACATGTAGAAGGAGTTGCATGCCATTTCATACCATCTGGGGTCCGCCTGTGTTCTCTGGTCCTGTGTCGGTACATGGCCCCAACCCAAGTACGCTTGATCATGTACCAGTACATGGGGTAGCATTTGTATCCAGTCTAGGTCATACTGTGTGGTGGGGTACATTCCTTGTAGGAAACCTATGTACTCCTGCTATTCATGTGTACTCCCAGAGTACACACCGAGTGGACCAATGATGAACAAACACCGTGTAAGAAACCTGTGTACTGCACTTATTCTCGTGTACTCCTAGAGTACACTGCGAATGGTCCAATTATGAACACATGTCATGTAGCCCATACTACGCACTGTGTGTTATAGAATTTCTAGAACACCATTTTCTTCCTCTCGCGTGTTGGCTGATCTTTTGGGTTCCTCTCCACTGATTTGTTCACCTTGAAACTCAATATAGTGGGTCTCCCAATCACCCTAACACCAAATATAGGTGTATTAGGCCTTTAATCAGCTCAGAAAAAATCTTTAAATGCATCCAATAAAAACCACTCGAAGAATGATATTTCAGGAATCCCTTCAATTATTCCATCTCCATCATCATCAAGCCTCTGTTAGGTCGTCCCGGTGTTGGATTTTCAATTTTGGATTGATGTGCTATGAAATAAAGGTGCAACAATCATTAATTACTAACCACAAGAAGAATAAAGAACAAACGTTGAAGATGATGGAGATAATGTCACATGAAACGAACCCAAGGAACGAAACTCGTGCATTATTCATTTTGTCATAGATCCGTTAAATAATATCAATTTAATAATCAACCCCAAAAATACCATAATTAGAACCCTTCCAGCAAGAATGACCGAACCACATATCAGCATGTTCATTGGTTTCACTACATTCATTGTTAAATCTAAGAATGGGGAAATAAAACCAAAATAAGGCATCCTGCCTTTGATTTAGATTTATCCCTGATGAAGATTGGTCTTTGTGTATCCATCATTGGAGAGATCCATCAAGAACGACATTCGTCGATCGTCGATATGTGATTCTGTCATCATTCACTTGATATGTTTCTTCAAGGTTCTCTCTATTGCCTCCAAATAATTTATAGGTTTATGAGCCTAACCCTAGATCCCTTCCTAAAGTCTAATTTAAAAAAAGAAGCACTGATACATCACTGCATCAAAAAAATAGTTAAAACAATATAAATATTCAATTTATTTTATTCATTAAAAATGCCCAAAACTAATTTTCACAACCGAACCGTGCCATCTGATGTTAGGCCTCACCAAGGGTAAAGCTACTTCTCTGAAGGCAAAGGTACACTCACATTTCTGATCTATTCACCTATTTATATGTTATTCCACTTTTTCAGGAAAACTTCTCACACGTTCTATTTAATAATTTAATATTATTCAAACATTTATTCCTCACATCCTGGGAATCAGAATTTCACGCTTTCTCAGTGCCCGGTCTTGAAACTAATCTACATAATATTCCACAATAATACACGGAAAATCCGAGGCATTACAAAAATAATCATAAAATATTAAAAAAATGTTATTTAATATAACCCAATTAAAATAAATCGATTTATGAAATATTTTTTCCAATCATAAACTTTCAAGTAAAATAACCTTGGATAAAATAATTCAAAATGAAACTTATAATACAATGATATATGATTTATTCATGATATTATACGTATAAGGGAATTTTATACACCACATAATAAAAATAATTGGTCAATATGGAATGTGTCTCATAAAAGTAAAAGCAAGACATGAAACCCTTACCTCGAGTCCATAGTTTCCTTATATATCCCCAAAATCCAACAAAATAAGATCACATGAATTATTTGATTTATTAAAAAATATAAATTTTTCACCTTATAATTAAATAATTTATTTTATTTATTTATAATGTCATATTTTAAAACTTAATCATTTAAGTCCAAGTCAGGTGTATTAAGGGCATTTAGTTCATTATTTCAAAATGGATTTGGTGTGTTCACCACGGTTAACATGGAAATTATTTAAAAATATCCATATTAATAATAATGAGATAATTATCATATTTATTCATCAATTATACTTTTAAAACTAATCATGAAATTTTTTTATGAATAATGAACTATGTTTCGATCATAAAGATGGTAGGTTGTACTTACACTTCAGTAATGTTTCCATTTTTAAATAATCATTATGTAGAGAATATATGTAATATATTATCGTTAAATAATTATAATAATATCATAACTATCTTATTATTTATTTAAATATACTTATATATATATTATTCTTGTTATGTGGTGATGAAAAAATAATCACTTCGCTTCATGGAAGTGGTACACCACACATAGGAGAACGATGTTCCCATTTATTGGAGTAAAAAATAAGTAGATACACTATATTTTATAATGATAAATATTTCATTAATATCATTATGGTGTCATTTAAATCACATATATTCATTAACATTATCTTTTTCACCTTCCATGTAAAGCGTTAGTGAAAAACAAATCACATCACTTCGTGAGACGGTAGTATATCGTACCCGTGAGTAGAATTATCTTATCCACCAAAGAATGGAAGGTAAAAAGTTATATGTGAAATCATAACTATAAAATTATAAATATATTTCAAATATCATATATACTATAAATATATCACTAAAATAATCTATGATATGTGATGATGGAAAACGAAAGACATCGATTCGCGAGGTGGTGGTCCACAGTATACACGAATGATGATTTCTTATCCCATTTGATGGAAAATGAGATGGAAATACATTATTAAATTAATATAGTAACATATAATTATATATTAGATACATTTTTTCATATGATCATTTTTGAAGAATATTTTAAGGAGGTGGAAGAAGAAATAAAACAAAAACACAGAGTTAGGAATTTTACCTCTTCTCAGACATCCTCTTTGGAAATATAGTTAAATTATACCTATAATGGATTTATGAAAAAAAAATGATTCTAGGATTATATTATAGAATTATAGAAGTTATTTTTTCATTTATTTATTTAACCAAATTGGTTTTTAGGTGAGAATAAGAGAGGATAGTTGGTGTATTTTTATAAGTGAGGTGAGTGACACACATGTAGTTTTCAAACAAAAAAAAGGAGTACCCATATTTTTTACATGATAAATAGTACAAAAATAGATTATTGTGGATTATTAAACGTTATAAGATCAAAATATGGCACTAAAACAATTTTTATAGAATGTTTTATGTCATTTTTACCCTTATCCTTTTAGTTTAACACCCTAGTAAACTCATTTTCACCTTAAATGTGGTAATTTATTTTTATTGTTTTCACTATTTTGTGTGGTTAAAATATTATATGACCTTAACAGATAATATATATTATTATTATTCCAAATAAGGATTCTATTTTATGAAATTAAATTTACAAATGTGGAGAATTTTAATTTAAAATTGAACCAGCAAACACGACAAAAAAGCGGGCTTTCAGTAAAATTATTTTTCAAGGAAAACACGATTTTATGTTAAATATATGACTAAAATAGTTTTTTTGGAATATATATTTATATTAATTTTTATATTATCTATAAATTTCATTTAAATAATTCCTTCTTAGTGTTTGTTTCAATAAATTAATCAGGAGAAACATTGTGTACTTTAAAACAGTTTTCTGAAAAATATCGTCTTTAATCCCAAGGAAAACCTCATACTAAAAACCAATATGAAGTTGATTTAAAACAATAGGTGGGATAAATATACCTAAATAGTACTTATGTTACTTTAAATAACATTCCAAACATATTTTGACTTTTAAATTTCTTAATTTTTTTTGAAAATAAATGACATTATTACAAATATTGGTAATTTCTTTATTCCCAAAAAAATCGATATATTCTAAAAAATAACAAAACTTTTCTCAAAGTATATTTTTATTTTGAAATTTTAAAAAAGGAATTTCATTTCATCATATAAATTTTCTAAAAGTTCAAAAAATTAATTATAATATTTATCATCAAATGCAGAAAAATCATTTTTGAAGAAACTAAATATTAAAAGATTAAAGTTACTTTAATCAAAATTGGTTGATTATTTACTAAAACATTATGAGTTATTTGAATTTTTTTAGACACAAGCATATATATATATATATATCATAATGTAGTTAATAAAATTCATAACCTCTAATTTAACTTCTAGTTTATAATTATTATATATTTAATGGGTCATTTAAGCTTGGTGTTTCTTGTTGAATATGTTATTTATCATAATTTTATTTTCAAAAATATCAAGGTGTTACATTCAGAAAATTAATTTGAGTTACCAAATAAATAATATAAATAATTCATCTTTTAGATAATCACCCCACTATTTTTAGAATTTCACATCAGTATTTCATCCCCATTAATAAAAAAATTAATTTCAACCCACATCCTTGATTCCAACAGGGAGAACATTCAGAGTCGTCCCCATTTGATATTTAATAGAAACATTGATATACAAAAGATAATCATGAGGATTTAAATTATTAATTAGAGGTATACCTATCCAATTATCCATCAATAAATTCACATATGATTATAGATAGATCATCTATTGTGAATGAGACAAAATATTAGAGTAGGATTCCTTGAGATAATTCCATATAGTTGAATCCATATAGTTATGATTTCCATATTTGATATTTTAAATGAATCTATATATATAAAATAAAATAGAGTTTGAGTTCCCAATGATAATCCTTAATATAAAATGATCCCAAAAATATTGATTAAATTTTAAAATCTTTTTAATTCCAAGACCACCCTGATCAATAAGTTGAATTCTTATTTACATGGAATGGTATCCAAATTTCATTGAATAATATTCCCACTCCAGGTAAAATTCATAATATATGTTTTTATTTTCTTCAATAGAGAATCTGAATACATGTTGGCCATAAAATAAAAACAAATTAAGAAACATTTTCTTCTTCAAAAGAGAGACCCAACTAGTCATCAAAAGATTTATTCCTTTCAAAGAATAAAATTGACATTAAATATTGAACAACATGTGTGTAAAATAAAAATTATGAGTTATTCCATAGAATATATTGACACTAAGAAATATTATAGTTAAAAACCATCTCTAATTCGAATATCATTAATAATGTACACTTTTATGGCTTCAGGAATATTCTTACCAAAATATAAGAATGTTTTTTCCAACTGATTTATCATCATAAAACGTTTTCTTAATGAAGAATATACTCTTTGATATTTTTTATGTTTATTTTATCCCCTTGAGTGAATATAATAATATAATCATCACGCAATAAAAGATTTGGTTAAACTATACATCTTGTTACTCTATTGGGATTGAGTATATGATTCTATAACATATTAATAAAAAGTTTTCTATTAATATATTTTGAAATAGAGAAAACAATTATTTAGAGAGGATAACCATGTATAAAAAATCTAGAACATGTAAAATAAGCATTATGAGATATATTAATAAGAAATGTTATAAGTGTGTAACTAAAAATGATTCTTATACACTTAATTAAAACCTAATTCAAACCAAAACTAACAAGTACCTTGCAAATAAAACCCCAATCCATCATATCAATAGGTTTTAACAACAATTTTCAAAAAAATATTTCACCATATAGTGGTTTTCATAAGTACGTTTACACATTTAGAGATAGTAATGAGTAAATCAGGATGAACCTTCTTTTAGTGAAACCAAAATTATTTGTGGAAACAATCATATTGGAAATATTAGAAAGCCTATTAGACATCATTTTACCTATATATTTATTGTTAGTATTGAAAAGAGATATAGGTCAATAGGGGTGAATTTAATTGTTATTATACACTTTGGGAATTAGGTATATAAATTGGTAAGTGATTCCATGAGTATAATTAAAAACTTTAATGAAATGAATGAAAAGTATACACACATCATGATGAATCACCTCCCAAAAATTTTCATAAAATATATTAATGAAGATTTCTAGACTAGTGGAGCTGCTAGAATTAAGCCTAAAGAAGAAATCCTTGATCTCAATATCAAGAGGGATTGAGGTAAGATTTAAATATTCCTCCTAATTGACAAGCATGTGAATAAATCCTTTTAAATCATAATAGGTGTTTGGACCATTACAGATATCCTTGTATAAAGAGAAAACTTGATCAGTAAGTTATTCCCTGATATCAATGAATTTCAGATAATAAATAATATTAGTTAATGTTCTTATGATTTTCGTAACTCTATAAATAGAGTTATAAAATATTTAATTTATGTCACCATACTTAAGCTATTTCACACTAAAGTATTCCCTCTCTATGCAATTATTTAAATTTAAAAGGTTGTTTAGATCATGGGAAACAACTATCTCTTGATAAATAATAGTATAAAATCACATAATGTATTATTCTCTTCAATAATATATAGTAATGATTTGAGGTAAGAAATGTTATTATTCAGAGAGTTAAAACTATCTCTACTCCATTCTTTCAGCTTCCTCTTAAGCATTTTAAGATTCCAGACATAAGACAAGACATCATCCTTGTAATAGAAAGAACTCTATATATCATGATCTATATTAATACAATAAAAATATAAAATAGAATCATTTTTTAATATAAAAGGAAAATGAGGTATTCTCTATCTTATGAAAAGATTTATCAAAATATGACAATTATATGAATTAAATCTAGAAAGAGTAGAATAATAAATAGATTCCTAATAATCAAGTGGATATTTATTGAAAAAATATATATCATGTTTTCTTTCATCCATTTTATTAAGATAATTCCTATAACAAGTGTATATGGATCCTACCAGGTTTATTTCTAAAATATTTTAATTTTAAATGCATGTTTTATGTTATATGATTTAAGGTTTGGTATTAGTCACATCCATATTCTCATGAAGGCTAAGAATGGAATTAAACACTCCATGATTATTCCAAGGGTCATTGATGGATTTAGTCAAATACTTTTTATTTTTCTATAAAACCATTCGATATTAATATCGATTGAAATCATAAAAAAAGAAGTAATAATTTTTCATTTACATGAAATTAAAACCAATAGAGATATGCTATTTGATGGAAATGATAGTAAATGACCCTTAAAGGATTGAGTGTGATAAAACCTAGAGTATTTTGAATTATATATAAGATTTATTAGTATAAATAAAATAATAAACCATTTTTTCAGGGGAGTTAATCCTTGAATAAATGTCCCTTTTAGTTTAGAGAATCCCAATATGCCTAGATTTGTATTTTGAATAAAATCCTAATAGAATTGGGAGTTTACGGGTTGTCATATCCCTAAAAACATAGCAAAAACTCCAAATTTATGTTTTTTTTGGAGGCCACTACCCTTCTTTCCTCTTGAGTTCTTATTCTTGGATTAATTTTAAACTACACCATTATTTATAATAATAGATGCAATTATAGAGTCCTTATCTCTAGTTTTAGAATCAATAATGGACTCACCCTTACATTTTTCAGCATCCTTGGGGGGATTACATATCATCTTAAACATCACAATGTACCTCTGATAGAGGTAGAACAATACCAGTATTTCCATCAGTGTTGACCTAATGTATATTTGAGTCATCCTGAATACTATCAATAAATAGAAACTCAGAGGACACAATATTGATATTATCATCCTGATTGGACTTCCCATATTCCATTAGAGAAAAAGAGATGTTAATCACATATAAATTTTCATTTGTGATCTTATCTGTATAGCTTCCATTAACAAATATTTCTCCTGGAACATTATTTTCCCATAGGGTCTTACCCTACCTAACATTCCCATTAAATTCTGAAACATCTAAGTAGATATAGGTGCTAAATGTTTTAAGAAATTTTAAGGGTGATATATCAACTGTATTATTATTATCATAAAGGATTTAAAAATCCATTTTTATATAGAATATTTATGTCATCATTGTTGGGATTAGTAAGTTCTGGATCATTGATATTCTATAGAGAGATAACATGATCCTGGATGTCTTACAAAATTAAATAGCTATTCTCACATCCTCATTAATCTCTAGAACACTTTCACAGGTATATATCAAGAATTAATATCTATTTTTAATATCTATAAGTAGCATAGGGATATTAATTTCCCTTTCCTCTTCATCAAATAAAACGACCCATGAATGTTTGGAAGTATCTTTGGAATTAGGGTTCACCCATTTGACATAGTCATTATTCCTCAGGGGCTCACCTTTATCCATTTTAATTTCAATCCATTTTTTCTTCTTATTTAACTCTTTATATGTATTATAAATTGAAGAAGGTTGTACCAGATTGTGAATCACACTATAGATTTCATTTGAATGTATATAAATTCTATACCCATCACACAATGGATGAATTTATTCCAACTCCACCTTGACATAAATATTTTGATCATTGTGAATGAAACTGATGACATCTTGTATTTTATAATTCAATTTTCAACAACTATGATCTAATCATAAATATCCATCTCTCCAATTGGTGTATGCTGGTCAAATTTAAATTGAATACCAATAAATAAAGCATGATCATTAAGGATTTTCAAATACAAAAAAAATTAAAAATATGGAGTCTAATAAAGATATAAGATATAAACATTCCTTGTTTTAAGGGGTTTATGGTGATTTACCATTATTGGACACTCATAACTCCAAGTTTTAGATGTAATTTCTCAAAATTCGAAGACACACTAAGATTATCCTCACTTCATCGAATAATGTGAAAGAATCCATTTACAATTAGTTTTTTTTTTCAATTGTTATTTCACCATAAGTGTGAAGTACTAGATTTTTTTTCAAAAACATGAACATCTTTTACCCCCTTTTAGGATGATATACACACATATATTTATAACTTAGACAAGTCAATCCTTTTATGTAGAGGTTTTGGATCCACTGTCACCAAGAATCCATTGTCATCCATTTTCATGAAAACGGGAAATTTATGAGAAAGATACTTGGAGGTACCTGATGAATTATGAGCCTCCATTAATAATATACCCTTATTTTTTGAATGATACTCTTTAGTTGCATCCCCTGAAATATCTACAATGTCCATACGGGGCTTCTTGCATTCCTAAGATCTGTGCCCACCATCCTCGAATGATCTCTCCCATTATGGATTAAATGAACCCATGATACATTTGAAAAATAAGTAGATCAAAGAATATACATCCCATAAAATCATATTATCAAAGATATATTATTTGGATAATTCCTCTAGCACCATAATTGAATCCACATGGAAATAGAAAAATGAAACTAATGATATTTTATAATAAATGATATTTTATTATATTATTTAAAAAGAAAAAATATAAAAGGACAATTAGGATGATAAATGGTCTAAAATTTTATCACATTGACATTTATGCACCAATTTTAACCTTATAATTAAAATTATAACCCTTTAATATTTACGATTTCATTACCATGGTTAAGGTTAAAATTTTTCAACCAACATGTTATTCCAAAAGAGAAGGTTTAACATTTTATCAAAACCTATAAGAATTTTATTTTATTATAAAATTAAAATTATATATTCCTTATATTTTAATTAATATCATTTTTGAACCATTTTACCTGGTTTTTACACATATTATACTATATTATTTAACGTAATTCCAAAAATGAAAAAATGATATTTTATAATAAATTTTTTTTATTAAAAGATTTATAATTAAACAAATACTATAATCAACGAAGTGAGTTGGGGATGGTTTAAAATATCAATAACATTCCACATATAGTCTTATTATCCTTTTATAGAAAAAAGTTTCTTCCATAAATAGTAAAAAAATGTATTATCGGAGTAATCATCAAAAGGGTTAATGAAGGGTTAATAATAATGATAAGGGTGAAAACATCACCTAAAATTGTCCAATTTTTATTATATTAGAGTATGTAGACTCTTACTCATTTTATATTATTATTCTATTAATTGTGATATATTTGAACCTGAAAATTAATTTACATTAATTTAATACTTTAAAAAATTATCGGATTGTCCCTCCCCTTATTTTAAAGTGGAACATCTTCATCTCTTTTATTAACACTTCAAGATCTATTATATGCATACAATACCTTACCAAAACCATTAAAAAAATACCTCCACACATTATATAGCTATTATTTTGGAAATAATATAAACCTTATATAGATTATGGTGTAAAGAAAAAGAATTTTTCCAAATAAGATGTATCGTTCTTAACCAAGAATTTTTGTTTTATTTCTTCTTCCACATCCTTCAAATATTATTTAACCATTATTAAATAATAATATAAATATCATACATATAATTATATTTTATTATTTTAATGGTATAATTTATATCTATCTTCAACCTATCTCAAATTGGAATGGAATCCATCATTCATTTGTACAGTGGAATACTACCTCACAGACTGATGTAATTTTTTTCCATCCCTACCTATCATGAAAAGTTATAATGATGGATATAAAGTATATATATTATATTAATAACATATTATTAATCCTCAAAATTATTATATCATATATTTTCTTAAATTTCCATCCATTCAAAAATTTAAACTTCATCTATACATACACATGGACTGGCACCTCCATGAAGTGATGTGATTCATTTTTCATCACTACATCACATGGAAGATACATATAAGTGTATTTCAATAAATAATATTTTATTTATGATATAATTTTCATTCAGGAAATATAAATGAATACCTATATTCTTTCTATCATGATCATTATAAAATGGGAATGTTACTTATGTGTACGTACGGCCTACTGTCTCCATGATTATAACATAGTTCATTTTTCAAATCCATATGTCATGATTGGTTTCAAAATTATAACTTATTTATAAAAGTTATAATTTTTTCATTATTTTTATTTAATATTTTATTAAATAACTACTTCTTTCACTATAGACAATATACCAAATTCATTTTGGACTTACGAACAAAATATCATCAAAGCATCCAATGTAAAATTAATTGATTAAATATCTCAATATAGAATAGTAAGAAATAAAATAAAATGAATAATAAATTAGAAAAAGTTAGGAATGTAAATAATTAATATATGTTTATTATTATGGAATGTACAAGATAATTTGGACATGTGGTAAGATAATTTCTAATGAAAAAATCATTTTAATGTTTTCCATCCAATTTATTTTCTTATATGTTTATGTACTTATAAATGTTTCAAGAAAATTATTATTTATTATTAATTTTATGATAAAGTTCATTTTTTACTATATTTTATATTATTAAATATATTTATAAAAATTATTCTTTTTTAATGTTAATATAAGGGACACTTTACTTTAAAAACCTCATTTTAAATGTTTTAAATATTTATTTTCTATATATTCTCTTCCATGTCCATATTATAGGAAATATTTTATGGATATATTTATATGGACATGAATGAATAATAAAATAAGTTTTCATTTAATTTTTCAATCCTTTCAATGGATTTTTGAATGTTTATTTTTTATATATTTTAAATGGACTGTTTTGATAAAAAGAGAAAAATAATGTTCTATTTTAATTTATACAACATAAACTATTTTTTCCAATGCCATATACAGTATTTTTTAAATTTATTTTTTTATAATTTTTAATTTTTTCATCAAATAAACACCATATGTTACTTTATTCTAATCATTTTAAGAAAGGGTTTTTAAAGGATCGTATATTTCTATATCCTGAAATTTTTTCCCTTAGGTGCATAGAATGTTTTGAAGTGTAATATTGAAAACTCTAATTTTTATGTGTTTTATTTATGTTATGGATCTTGTTCATTAATTTTGTTTATGGGTGGTTCTGTTATAAACCATGTACGTGTGGTTCTGTTATAAACTAATAATGGGTGGTTCTGTGATAACCCTCCAATGCATTGGGTAATATTATTGTTGGAAGTTGTCCATGATGGGTTTTTAATTTATAACTGTAAAGGTTATTTATAACTGTGAAGGTTATTCCATTGGAAAGCATAAAGGTTGTCTAGTTTATAACTATGAATGTTAATCAATATATATGATTGATATGAAAATGATTCCCTAAGCTAACGAAAATATTTATTAATATTTTTTATTGTTTGTACATATATCTTATGATTTCATAAGGCAAGATACTGAGCATATGTTTAATGAAAAGTATTTTTTTACTACAGAAGGGTTAAAATTATAACTTCTTGGAAAACAATCATAATTATTATTTATTTCTAAGAAACATTTATGTTTTTTTATTTTTCTATTAATATTCCATATTAAATGGTTTATGAAATTATTTGTGTGGATAATGTGATTTCTTGAGTAATAAAATGTTTGTATTGATGAAAATTTTTTATTTTCATAAATTATTTTTTAAAATGTATTCATTAAATAACAATTATATTCTTTTTTTATATCCAATGATAATTTTTTGTGATCATCCCACATTTTTTAAAAAAAATTACAAGGTTTAAATTTGGTTAATAAAAATGAATTCAAGATGAAAGTGATAAATATTTTTCATGAAAAGAAAATATATTTATTTTTAAAATAATTATAATGGGGAAAATGAATATTGAGTATAAGTGTTATCTTTTTAATGTATGAATTTGTTTTGAAATATTTATGATATAAATCATTAAAACAATAATCCAAAATGATCTTTGAAATGAGTTAATTTGAATTATTTTCTAAGGATTAAATTTACAGATTATTTAAGGTTGAGTATTTACATCATGTGTGGTTATTTAATCATGGTTTTAAATAGATTTCTATTATATATTGAGAAAATACCTCCCATTTTGTGTGTGGTCTGAGTTATTACTAGACACTGACCCTTGAGTAAATAGAGGAAAATAGAGGGAGGTAAACAAGACCACATCATAGACCTAGGGATACCATTAGGGTTTTCTCATCTCATAGTACTATCAGAGCTTGTATTCCATGGGATTAAAGAATGGAGTCATGTATATATGAGGTTTTGGTTCAAAAATGTATATAAATATTCCTATAATCATTTTATTTTATAATATCAGTATTGGGAATCTATCCATAGGTGTGGTGGTGGGTACATTTATATGCAAGGACAATGATCATTTGTTAACTAACTCAAATACTTAGAGCATTTTTTGTAGGGTATTGTTAGGTTAGTGTAAGTATCATATAATTTCAGATAGTTATTAAAGTGTCTTCTATTGACACAACCCTAATATTAATAAATATATATTTTATAACATTTTATATAATTAAACATTAAATCATACCAATAATACACACAATACTATAACTCAATGGTTTATAGACTTTTTAAATTGGATACATAAACATATTATGACATATTATTAATTCAAAACTTCTTACAAAATTAGCCACATATAACTTAATCCTAGATATATTCCTTCATATAATCTCTCAAGGAAATGTAAAACATAGAAATAAGTGATATCAAATTCTAAGTATGTTAAAAACATATAAATGAGTTATAGAATATTGGATCATAGATATATGAGAGAGCATGTACATTGGATATATACCTGATTAAAAACATTTTATAATATGTTTTGATCAAAAGAGAATATATAATATCATATATTATAGAATGTTAGAATAGGAATACCTAAGGAAAAACATAAAATCATATCATATAACATGGAATAAGAATGTGGAAACATGAGCTAATGATCATAATCCATAGAAATATAATGTGGGAATGTGGAACAAACATAATCATAATAAATCATAACATTTTTAACATATCTAACCTCACATTTATGGTGAATAAAATTTTTAAAATATCTAACCATGTCATGTCCAAAAATAATAATGTGAACATATATAACCACATAATCCAAACATAAATTTGTTTTGTAATTTTATAACTATATCATGTGTACACATAAAATAAAATGGCTCATAAGATATATATATATATATATAATATCCAATGTAGTGGATGGATATATATTTTTAGTCCCCCAATCACATAATGTTAAACCACATATATATATATATATATACCTTAATAAATTAATCGTACATCAAATCTCAATTAACTTATGTAAGGAAAATGGTATCACAAAATTTCCAAGGGTTGTCATGTAAGAAAATTGGGAAATTTAAGTAAAACAAACCCAAACATCAATCACTCAAACGAATTTTATAAAATTAAAACATTGAAGGTTATATATAAAAAATAATTCCATATATTAATGATAATTTTGAGGTAAAATGAATAATATAAGAAAAATTATAAAAAAAATAGTTTTTATAAGTCTTTAATAACATTATAGTAAAAATAATTTTATAATTTACTTTTAAACACATTTTACAAAATATTAAAAGAATATTTTTTAAACCTCATTTGGGAAGAAATCTGGGAAATGAATCCTCGAAAAGAGACAATTGTAAATTAAGATAAATTTGGAATAAATGATATAGAATAACACAAAAGTGTAAACAAGTACTCTTTAATAATTTTTAACGTCTTAAAAAATAACCAGCATTGATAAAATAGATACAAATTTTCATTTTTAATAGAATTATATATAAATAAATGATATGTAGATGATATTAAATATTTCACCATCCAAAACAAGAAAAGAAAACATTTTTGGTAAGAAATAATGTGGGTATAGAAGAGAAATAGATAATATAAAGGATTTGAATTATTATTAACAATGTTGTACTTTTCATGGGAAATAAATCCATAAAACAAGAATGATTTTAAATGAAAATGTAATTTTAATGGGGAAAATAGGGAATAAAATATGATATAGGGAATGATGTGAATATACCCAACTTAGAAGAATATATTTAGATAGGAAATCTTATGGCTCAAAGAAAAGAAAAATGATTCCCAAAACCCTTAAGAATTTAGAAAAATATGAATCAAGAGATAATGAAAGAGACAACATGAAATGAAATTCAAAATACCTTGATTCATATATAACTTATGATAATATTTGATAATGTGGTAGGATATACATCCTTTAATATAAAAATATTTCTATGAATGAACATGTCTCAAGTAAAATCAATTTAGACGAAAAAACCCCTTAAAACATTGTTAATGAATGAACCAAAAAATGAGGCAAAAAGAAACAATGATTGGTATAGTAAACTACAATAATAAAAAGTTTAATTATGATAATAATACATAAATAGGGTTGTAAGTACCAAAATTAATGGAAAATAAGTGCATAACCTAAGACATGCCTCAATGAAGATAAATTGGTATGAAAATCATTACATTGGATTACTTCATAGTCCGACATGGACTAACATCATATATAATTAGTTTATGTTTACTATTAACATAAATTAAAAACATATTAATATTTAATTTACTTAATACAATTCATATATAATTCATTACCCATTTATTTTTTATTCATCATTAAAATTAATTACAAAGTGTTAATTGTTCTGTTTATACCATGTCTTCTTCAATTGGGTCATTTCAGTCCTTTTTTCCTTGCTCATATATTCATAACCACTAGAATGTTAATAAAGATGATATAAATGTGTTTGATATTGTTCTAGAGTTAAAACCTCATTTCATTGATTTTTTATGGTGGTTTTCAAATATTGGTTAATATTTTACATTTTATAGACTTTTATTCAATATGAAGAATTGATTTTTGTTATAGAATATATCTATTGATATTAACATTCCATAATTATAAAAAAATATTAAATTCTTCATTTTTAAAATATATTAATTATATTTAATGTTTTCATAATAACTTATGATGTAACAATTATACCATCATTCAGTTCGATGGTAAAACTAACCAAAATAAGAATGTGTTATAATGATTGAATGAGTAAGAAAAAATTATGATATAGTTATAATATAACTTTTACAGAAGTTTAATTATTTCCAAAAAATGTTATTACTATATTATATTAGATTAAAGAAGAAGAATATAATGAAGATAAAGAAAAAAACTTAGGGAGAGGATAACACTTTTGTGGAAAACATTAATCTTCTCTTAGAACCTCTCTTGGAAATGAAGTATTAGGGACTCCTTGTGAAAAAAAGTTACAAAAAATGTCATTATTTTTTAAAATAGATAATTTTGGTTTCAATTAAAGAGTAAAATAATGAAGGATGTGGGATAAAGTTTCTAGCGGAGGGGTATTTTTATTATTGAGTTTAAGTGGAATTTTTTTTCAAATAATTATTCCTTAATGAATCATGAATGTAAATTATAATGGAAAATGGATCCAAAGTAGAAAAATAATGTGAATGGGTCTTGAATTATCCCACTCACCATATATAGAGATATTTTTAGAGGTTTATTTTAACATCCTGACTTGGCTTAGCTACTCAAACACGACTCTAAGCCTAATACGAATGCTACTCATCCTTTGGCATCATCCCCTGACCACCAAAGGATTGATATTAAATATAAAAACCCTCATATACTCCATATGGAATGATATATACATCCAACTGAAACAAAAAAAATCATCCCTAAATATGAATACATATTGGAAAATACTAAATGGTTATACATAAAATATCTCCAATTATAATAATAATTGAATATAATCTATGATACAATACCACCATGTAAAAATAACTAATATATCATTGATGAATCGTGATCCATTATTATCAACTAGAATAACTCCAATACTTAGTTCAACACAATAAGTAAACAACTAAGAAACCAGAAAAATTAGTTAAAATCATTTGAATTAGCGTTGAGATTCACAGGAATGGGGTGAATAAAAAACTAGGTAGGATTTGTCCATTTCTTCCTATGCACCCCATGTTTGTCACGTATACATAATATATTAATGAATTTTATAAAAAAACATCCCCATGATATTTTGTAAATAAAAAATAATATTAAATAATAAAAAATCATTCATGATATTGAAACCAACTCAAATAATAATCAAAATCCAAAAAACCCAAGACCACACACCCATTAACACAACCAAAACCTGACAGAAACCATAGATCATGAATGACCATTCAAAGTTGGGAATCTCTGTCTCATAATGGAGTTGAGTTCCCACAAACCTCAACTTTTTAGTATAAACAAAGTCCCTACATGAATATGTTATATTTTTACACATCATACTATCATTACCAATAATGTCCCTACAACGAAGTGGGAGTTTACCAAAAAACATGACTAATCCCTCATAAAAAATATCAATAAAATCTATAAAATAATTACCTAAACATAACACAACATCTAATAAATATATTCCACCATTAAAAAACATTATAATGAAAATTAAACTAATCAAAATAAACTAATAGTAATCATAATTCCCTAAAATAAATACCAAAAAAATTGAACTGATGTCACCAATTCCTCGGAAATTTCATTAAAATACCCAAAATCCTAGAAAACTTCCTTATATGTTTTCCCAAAAGAACACGCATCAAAACCATACTTTTCCCAAAAAAATTCACATTCAGGGTAAATTATTTTAGGAATATAAATAATTTAAATAAACCATTACACCAAAGTCATGAGATTTTGGAACAAAATATTATATGACATAAGCTTCCTACCTCAATCATAATGTAAACACCAAAACAAAAAATATCAATGAATATTTATACATCCATTAAAATTAATTTAAATATAAACTCAAAATATCCAATTCTTAATCCAAAATCCCCAAATAAGTAACCCTAAATCAATTAGGATTAAATAAACACTTACTATTCACAAATACAACATGAACACCACCACCGATGACACCGAATCCATGCATCATAGATTATTTTGAACATTAAAAGTAAAAAAATAATATTTATTAGGTTTTCTCAAGAATTTTTGAAATCCCCAGACAAAAATCCCTAGACTCCACAACTAGTGAAAGAGAAAACCAAGAAGAATAAGAAAATGAACAAAAAATAAACTTTACTATGATCCACAAGTTTTATAGGATATTAAAATTTCACAATATCCCTATAAAATTACTCAAAACGCTATTCTGATTCACTTACATGTTAGGGGATGAAAGGGGTTGATGGGGTTAAAATAAAATTTTTGGGTCACTTTATAAAGTTTCAGAATCACCTTTCATGGTCATTAGGACTGTAGAGTGACCATACAATCCATAGATCCCAAAAATGGTGTCCATGGTCTCTATAACCGTACTATAAACATTAAAATATCAATTATGTCTCACTACCACTAATAATAAATTCTCCCCTCTTCTATCAATGAATTTTATTCACTCAAAACTCAGTTACTATGGTAAATACATCATTCCAGATCAAATTGTTCAATAAAAAATAACTTTTTATATAATATATGCTTATATTTCTCATAATTAATCATGAAAATGAAATTAAAGTCACTCTAAGAATAATTATTGAAAACCATTTTCCAAAATAAATAATCCCTAAAACAAATTCTTTAGAAAAAACCGAATAATACTTATAAAACACTTTTAAGGATAGTATAATTTAATTAAACACTAGTATATTCCTTTTATCTCATTACATAGACCTTACAATTCTACCCTCTTTAATAATTTGTCATCATTGAAAAATAAGGCATAAACCAATCCATATATCCTCCACTAAAAATATCAGTATGATATCTCTCCCCACCAATGCAATTCTCAACCTTAAAAATCTACTGATAATATGAATCTATAAAATCAATTCTTATGAATAAAGATCATCAATGAACTCTCTTCCATCAAAAAATAAACATAGATTACCAAAATCCACAAAATATCACATGGTGATCACCCTCTAATGCCTAAAACCACAAAAACACCACAACTTGAACCATTCTGTTGTATTAACCAGTCATTTAAAAAGAAATATTTTATCCCACAAAAACATACATGCATAAAAGATATAACACCAAATATAACCTAAAAACAATATACAATTAATATGTTACTCTCAATCCAAAATAGTTCCCACAATATATCAATCACTGTGAATCCCAAAAAAAATTATAGCCACAAAATCCTATCATTATACGATCCTAAATATCAAAGTCATTAAGTCACCCTAACTCATTCAGAGTGTGTGGAACCAAAAATAAAAAAAACTCTCATTCACCACATAGACTCACTAAAAAGATGTTTACACCACTCATCCACCCAAATATGAGAAGTGACTATGAATACTCAATGGGATCTGATAAAGCCTTTATCGATCCCAAAATAAACTTTTACGACAGATCAAAACTCTAAAATTTCCACAACTTCTATTGACCCAAACCAAAATCATTTATTCTAAATATTCATTCAAATCATTCTACACAACCACCAATTTCTTTTTTTCACCAAATGATCCACCTTCAATGTTAGACAAAGTGAATTTTTTCCATCGTAATACAATAATTTACTCTCTATTAGGAAAATTAACTGAATTCAATAAATAATTGATCCAAATTTCTAAACTATGTTTGAATCAATCCTAAAAATCATCAAATACACTAGAAAGTCCAAAGAAAAAGTCACTTGATATATATATATTCCCTCCTAGTATCCAAATATCACACATTACTTCACACTACCTATGGCACTAAAATTCTAGACACAATATCATTGGAGTTCGTTACCTCAAACACCCGTAGTTATATAACATGGATTCCATGATTCACTCCCCAAATACCAAGATATAAACCCTTTTAAAGTGGTTACAAGATAATCATCCTTGTTCCCATATACTAATTACACGAACCATGAAACCAAAAAATCACTATTACACTATCCATTACCAATAAATACTAAAATTAATACTTTCCCATGATGAATAGAATTTTTATTCTACCAAATTTTCTTCTAAGTACACTTACTCATGAATTATGGATTAGTGAACACATCTCAACAAATATCCCTATAAATTACATACTATCAAAAAGATACTAATTTTTTTTCCATATTATATAGAATTTCAATTGTTTAAATGGTGAAATATATCCATACTATTACAAAAACATGACATCCCATGGAAAACTATTCACCAATACTTCAACATTTTGTCAATCAGTGTAATCCAGAATAAAATAATGATATACCTATAGTTTTTTCAACAAGGCCTTTACTATCAAAAAATGTATATATTCTACTAAATAAAAACAAAATCTGACATATATAGGCCACTAGAAACAACCTTGTACCTACATACAGTTTAATTAAATAAGCACTAACCTAGAACAACTCAATATTCTACCCATTCCCTGAATGGACCCATAAACATTTAACAGAATAAAACTGACCATGGACTAAGTATTTTTCTTTAAACTACTCACAATAAAAAATAGTTTTATCACCTATAAATTAATTTCTTCTGTAAGAACCTGGGTTTTTCTACGAAAGACATTGAATATTCTTGATGATATTCCAGAGCAGCGCCTTCAGACGGCGAGCGATTCCGAGCCCCGGAGTGGCCGGAATTAAATTTTCAGTGCGTTCACACTGGAAATGCTAAATAAATAAGATAACTCCTAAACTAAGTTTCGGATCAGGGATACGAGTGTACGGATGTGTCCGGAATGGGTTGTTTACCCTAGGAACGACATAAAACTTGTCGTCGCGGGATGTTTGGACCCCTCGCCCTCTTCTGGAACGTTAAACGGATTAATTAATTAATTAATTAATTCGTTTAATGTTGAAACATAGGTATCTCTTAAAAGGTGGATCGGATTGGAAAAACGAGGTCACAGTTGTGTTCGGAATGTGCCGTTTACCCTAGGAGGGGTTTAAGTTTCGCGGGCACGGTCCGTTTGTGAAAAATGGCCCCAGGGGCGTTTTCGTAATTTGGCGGCCTCGGGTGCTGAGTTTAGTAACTTTTGAACGGGGTCTCGGAATAAAATTCTGAGACCGCCGTTGCGCTCAGAGCGTGGTTCTTAGCCTAGGGGAGGCTAAATCCCAACCCCATCAGGAGTTCGGGTTCGGGGCCGTCGGGCGGGCGGTTAAGTGTTTTGTACTTAAACACCCCCCCTTCTTCTTCTTCCTCTTCTTCCTCAAACCCTCCCAATATCCTCCAGTTCTGCATGAGCTCCGGCGAGGCGAGCTATGGTGAGCCAACACAGGCGAGGCAACGGCGCGGGGCGGATCGTGCGGGAAGCGTCGGGCGAAGCCCCACGAGGTAGGTGGTGTTGTTTGAGTTTCAAATCCCGAGCCCCCTTTGAACCACAATTTTAGCATTGGTTCTTCATTTAATCTTCGAACAAATTCCATGGACGCGTATTATACAATTTTCTCTTCCCGACGCTTGTTTCGGATTTGAAATCGGAGGTCGGAGGCATCCCCAATCGCTCGCCGAAGTTTGCGGGAAATTCGGGTTTTCTGGGTGTTTCCGGCGAGTGCCGAAGGCGGCGGACGGCGGCGCAGGGCGGCCGCGGCTTCGCGAGGCGGCGGCGCAGGGCGACACGGTGCGGAGCAGGGCGGAGGTGGTCGGTCGGGGCTTCGGTGGCGGCGGCACTTGCTGGGAGGCGTCGGCGGCTGTCGAAATCCGGCCGCGGGCATCGGCAGGCGGAGGAGAGGGGGGCCGCGCAGCGCGCGGCCCCGTGCGTCGACCGCGACCCGCAAAACGCGGGTCGCTATTTGGCATCAACCGGCCGCGAGGCGGCCGGTCGGGAGAAGTAAGCCGCAGCCAGCTGGCCGTGGCGGGGTGAACCGGACCCGCGGCTGAGCCGCGGGCCAGCTGTGGGGACCCGGCCGGCCGGCGCGGGCCGGCCCAAGCAGGGCGGACCGGCCGGTCCGGGCCGGTCCGGCCCAAGGGGCCTTGCCCCTCATTCTTCGGACGCCCGTATTTCGGGCTACGGGCGTCCGTTTTGCGTGCCGTCTACGGCAGCGTGGAGCTTACATCGAGGCTAAGCTTTTGAGATGGTTTCGGAAATTTTTAATTCCCGAAACGAGGGTCCGCTGAGGCGGGACGCGTCCTTAAGTGGACGAGTGTTTTCCGGGATTCTTGTTTTGGACGGCGCGGACGTGCCCGACATCCGTTTTGAGCGCCGTCAGCGGCGTTGTGACCCTGGCACTGAGGCGGAGGTTTCCAGGGCAGTTCCGGGTGTTGAAGCCGGAGTTGAGGCGTGGGCCCCACGGCCCGTCTTTTGATCTACGTGCAGCTTTCAGCATCTTTTTCACCCGGCGTCCCTTCGGGGCGTGCGAGCAGTCGTTTCTGGGTGTTTTTCCGAGGGGATTGCAGTGGTGCAATCCGCCCGCCCTAATTCGGCATGATGGTGCGGGGCCCATGAGGGTCGTTTCGGGAGTTGACGGTGATTTCAAGTTTTATCACCGAGCGGCCGTTTTGGACAAATGAGTAGTCCATCTTGTGTGCTTTTTCAAGAGGATCGCAACGGTGCGATCCGTTCATTGAGTTTCGGGACCGGGTTGCCGGTCCCACGTGGCGCCGCTCGTGTGCGGTGTGCCGGAACGCACCTTTTTCTCCGGGTACCCGTTCCACGCAAGTAAGCAGTCAATTTGACGTGTTTTTCTGAGAGCATCGCGATGGCGCAGTCCGCCCGACCTTTTTCAGAGATGTGGTGTCGGTCCCACCCGACCGGGCTACGGTGAATAGTACCTTTTTCACCGGGTGGCCGTTTTGGGTGATTGAGTAGTCAATCCCGCGTGTTTTCCCGAGGGGATCGCAATGGTGCGATGCGCCCGACTGTTTTTGGGGCCGAGGCTTGGGATCACGGGACGCTGTTCGGGCGTGAGGCGGTGTTGGTGACTTTTCCGTCGGGTATCCGTTGGAGGCGAGTAAGTAGTCGATCTCACGTGTTTTTCCACGAGGATTACCACGGTGTGATCCGTTTGGTTGTGCGGAGCCTCTTGCGCGATCTTTTTTGAATGTGGAGCATCGAGGGTGCTCTAGTAGCGGTCCGCCCTACTTTTTCTGTAGCGGACCCTTGGTGTGTGATCGCGCACTCTTGGGAGAGTGATATGAATGTCTCACGATTTGTGGTTGGCCGTGCCTGGGCCTTTGAGGTGGAGTTGTTACGTCACGCCTTCGCGTTGACGTTGGGTGCTGGGTGCATGATAGCCTATGGGCTGGAACGAGGTATACTCTGGTAGTATACAGGAGTGCTTGGAGGTACGTGTGGTTTGTACCTGAGATGTTCGTGCGCTTGGTTGGGGTTGACCTGGGGCCACATGTCGTGTGGGCCCCACGTGCGTGCCGTGTTCTGCCTTACGTACTTGGACCTCTCGCGGTGTAGAGGGTCCCTCTGTGTGTTTGTTTGACCAGCAGGGTGGAGTTTTTCCCCTGGCTTTGTGCTCGTTTGTTTGACCAGCAGGGTTGAGTGGTCTCCCCCTCGTTTCGTTCTCGATGGATTGGCCGGTAGCGGTGTTATTGACACCCAGTGCTGGAGAAGACGCTGCACCTCTTTTGGGTGAGCGGTTATGGAGTTGGGAGGTTGCGCGATACCCACTTCGTGTTCAGTTGGCCAGTGTTGTGCCCTCTAGTGGAGATGTCTAGAGCAGTTCTGAGTTCTACCCTCCAGCAGGGCTGGGCAGTGGGTTACTCATAGACTTCCTCGGGCTTACCCTCCAGCAGGGTTGGGCAGTGGGTCGGTCACTGACTTTTAGGGTTTACCCTCCAGCAGAGAGTGGGCAGTGGGTCACCCGACACTATTAGGGTCTACCCTCCAGCAGAGACTGGGCAGTGGGTCACCCGGCGACCTCTTAGGGTCTAACCTCTAGCAGGGCTGGGTAGTGGGTCACCCGTCATCTAGTTCTAGGTCTACCCTCCAGCAAGGCTGGGCAGTGGGTCGCCTGTCGACTTATTCCTAGTTTACCCTCCAGCGGGGCTGGGCAGTGGGTTGCCGGATGATGTGTTATAGATTACCCTCCAAGGGGGCTGGGCAGTGGGTCACCCATTATTTTATTATAGTTTACCCTCCAGCGGGGCTGGGCAGTGGGTTTCCTGGCGATGTATTAGGGTTTACCCTCCAGCAGGGCTGGGCAGTGGGTAACCTGATATTTGGTTATGAATTACCCTCCAGAAGGGCTGGGCAGTGGGACACCTGTTTTCATTCCAGGCTCAGTCCTTTCCACTAGGCTAGCATGTGGTTTTCCTTCGTGATTACCGGAGCGGGACCCCTGGATAAGGGTCAGTGTTGTGACGACCTTTGGCTGTGAGGAGACCTCTCGACTGCAGGGCAGTGAAGAGGCGTGGTTTGATTTCCCTAGGACACTCAAGTAAGAGGGGTGCTTTCCCCAACGAGATGCGTTCTTGCGACGCGATCTAAAACCGTGCGGGCGAGTCAGTGTCGCCCAAAGAGGATAGTGTCAAGGTGCGGTGACTGAGCCCCTTGGCTTGCGGTTCAGGGCAGACGTGTGGGATGTTGCGCATCAATGGTGTTTCTTCTGGTACTGTTGGCGACACCTTTCTTGGATTGAGCTACGGGACGGAGATCCCCTTACGAGTTTGTTCGGGCTTTTTGGAAGAGCATAAGGATATGTATATACCTTGTTTCGGGTACCCACTTCTTGGGTTTGGTTACTCTCTTTCTAGGTAAGGCGAAGACGCGTGGGGTATGCCACGTGCTTTCTGTGTCTAGCTTCTCGTGGTTGGACGAGTCTACTCTCCTTCTATAGGTAGCGAAGACTCGACGGGAAGTCCATCTTCTCACCGTTTCCAGCTCCTTGTGCCTGGACGAGTCTATTTCCTTTCTTTTGTTGGGTTGAGCTGGACCCTCTACTGCACCCTCGGTTGTACCCCTCTACTTTTCTCTTCGCTCTACCGCTCACCCCTCGGTACCTCCTTTGTTCCTCCCTCGAGCCTTCGGGGTATCCTACTGAGTATTTTTATAGTCACCCCTGCTTGGGCTTTGCCCGCACTTGGTGTGCCCTTGCTGACGACAGACGGGTGGAGCGTGACATCGGTGGAGCGTAGGGGCTTGGCAGCATTGGACCGCGTGCGGTGGTCGTGGCCGGGTTCCTGGTGGGAGACCTATCAGCTGTTCCTTTTTGTTTACCTATTGCCGGGTTGTGGAACTTTTTGGTTGGGCGCGTGTTTTGCCCCTTTTTTCTTTTCAGCATTTTTCTTGTACTTGTAGAGGTCGATGCACTTTGTGGTATTTATATATCAGTTTCCCTTTCCTTTTATTTTCTTGTCTTTACTTTTACTTTGCACCGTTGCATTGAGTTTGCTGCGTGTGTGTGTACATGTGCTTAGGCAGAGGCCTCCCCGAGTTGTTGTGCCTTCGGCACTGGTCGCCAGCCCCTGGCCTATGGAGGCGGGCTTGGGGTAGTTGCAGTTCGAGCCCGGGTAGGGTCGGGTCGTGACAAAGTGGTATCAGAGCTGGTTCGTTCCTTGGGACTTTGTTCGGACGTCCCTAAAAGAGGAATTGGTTGGGATATAGGGCAGAAGTGTTAACGTGTCTCGAGAGCGGCTCTCAGGCCAGGGAGTCCAATGATGGTGCGGCGGCCGACGTATCCATTCACCAGGACCTTGATAACCCACTTGTCGACTCGGCATGCTGAGACACTTGTTGCAGGGAAATTTGTTTGTGCATAACATAGGACTGAGTCTTTGACTGTCCTTCTTGAGTCAGCTCCCCATCGTTGCTGTTGGTATATACATATATGCTCATCTAACTGCGGCACTCCTTGATAATATTCAGGATGTCTCCGCAAGGACAGCCAGCGTGGACACCAGTTTTGGTTCGTGACGATGACCCTATGAGCTACGAGGCCACAGTCCAGAACCCATCATGTGAGCCCTTCCTCTGGGTGAGCCGGTAGCAGCACCCCCCACCTGTTGAGCAGCAGGCAGTTTCAGTAGAGTAGGCTGATCTTGAGGGCAGGTTGAGCGCGCTCTGTGAGTTCCAGCGGTAGAGACCACTGAGGTTCAGTGGTGAGCCAGACCCTCAGGCAGCAGAGGTTTGGCTCAAGGCAGTGGTTCTCCTTTTCAGGCTTGTGCAGACGCCGACAGATCAGAGAGCGGCTTTGGCAGCCACCCCTTTTTTGTGGATCAGCTTGGCGTTGGTGGAGTCTGGTGACTCAGTTTCTTGACGATTCATCGTTTTCGTTGGATGACTTTCAGTTGTTACTCCGTTAGGAGTTTTGCCCCTCCTTCTTGCGCTCCGTTCGGATTCAGGAGCTCCTGCAGTTTCAGTAGGGAGGGATGACGGTGGCCGAGTACGCGGCTAGTTTTGCAGACCGTGCATGCTTTTACCCGGACTTGGTTCATGACGACAACCTCCGAGCACGGAAGTTTGAGCAGGGTATCCGCCGAGAGATTTGTGCTGTCAGAGTACCCTTGGGAATTTCTACATATGCTAGGGTGCCAGAGCAGGCATGGTGACAGAGGGAATCCTGTCATGTTTTGAGTTTGGTAGTGGCAGTGGGCGCGATGGAGCCGGGACGTCTACCATAGCTAGCAGGCACCAGAGGATAGGACCTCGATGTAGGTGGCCTTCCCACTGCCGGTTTCGGAGACATGGTCGTATACCACTGTGGCGAATAGGCGCAGGGCCTCAACCGAGGATGCCCTTCCATGAGTGGATCCTGGGCCGTGGTCGTATACCACAGTGGCGCCGGAGGGCACTAGGGCGGCCCAGAGAGTGCCGGTGCTATGCTTGTGACGGGCGAGGTCACTTGGCACGAGACTGCCCGACCCGAGTTGCTGGGAGCTTCGGGCAGGCAGCAGGCGCACCACCACGGCATAGGCAGCGCCGTGATCGGAGTAGTGTCCAGAGAGGTGGTTCTAGCAGAGGAGCGAGAGGAGCTGGAGGTGGGGGATGATGTTACGAGATCTCCCCATCACCACTAGGCGGTCCATATCAGGCTCCGGGAGCTGACGGTTGGGACCACAGATAGCCACGAGCTTTGGATGTCTACGATCCTGCAGAGCACGGGATGGTGAGAGGTACCCCTTGCGACTCTTCTACTTCTTGCAGTAGAACTTTTGGGCTCTGCGTGGGAAAGGATTTTCTCCCTGCTCCTTGTTTGAGGTGTTACCAGGGTGACGCAGGGCGTCAGGTGTAACCCTGTGGTGGTAAGGAGAAAGGCGTGAGACCTTTTCCTTTAGTCGATGGTGTTGACTCTTTCGCCTTTTGAGCGTGTAAGAGAGAATCGACTGTGGAGACTCTAGCATGACCAGATATCCTTGGGTGTTTCACCATATGGGTATTCTGAAGGAGGGAATCACCGGGCCTTGTTCCAGGTGAGGACGGTGATTCTAGTCGCGGCATGCGACGTAGAGGTTTGACCGGGGAGGTGAGCTACCCCCGAGGGCCTTCGGGCCGTTTGAGCCCGTGCAAAGGGATGGCGAGGTACCCTACCGCCTTTCCCTAACCCCAAAGTCTGGAGTGGGTGCACGATGTCGGCAAGGGCCGACCTCGTGTGAACAGATCAATCTTTTGCTCTGTGTTCGGAGGCACAGAGGTGTGTGTGGGTTCTTTTGGGTATGAGGAAGCCAGGTGTGGGTTTAGTACTCTGTGTTGCTCCCTAGTTTTGCTTTTCGAGGACGAAAATATTGAAGGAGGGAATGATGTAAGAACCCGGGTTTTTCTACGAATGAATTTGGAATATTCTTGATGATATTCCGGAGCAGTGCCTTCAGACGGCGAGCGATTCCGAGCGCCGGAGTGGCCAGAATTAAATTTTCAGTGCGTTCACACTAGAAATGCTAAATAAATGATATAACTCCTAAACGGAGTTCCGGATCAGGGATCCGAGTGTACGGATGGGTCCGTAATGGGGTGTTTACCCTAGGAACGACATAAAACTTGTCGGCGCGGGATGTTTGGACCCCTCGCCCGCTTCTGGAACGTTAAATGGATTAATTAATTAATTAATTAATTCGTTTAATGTTGAAACACAGGTATCTCTTAAACGGTTCCTCGGATTGGAAAACCGAGGGCACTGTTGTGTTCGGAATGTTCTGTTTACCCTAGGAGGGGTATAAGTTTCGTGGGTGCGGGCCGTTTGTGAAAAATGGCCCTAGGGGCGTTTTCGTAATTTGGCGGCCTCGGGCGCTGAGTTTAGTAACTTTTGAACGGGGTCTCGGAATAAAATTCCGAGACCACCGTTGCGCTCAGAGCGTGGTTCTTAGCCTAGGGGAGGCTAAATCCTGACCTTGTCGGGAGTTCGGGTTCGGGGCCGTCGGGCGGGCGGTTAAGTGTTTGTACTTAAACACCCCCCCCCCTTCTTCTTCTTCCTCTTCTTCCTCAAACCCTCCCAATCTCCTCCAGTTCCGGTGAGCTCCGGCAAGGCGAGCTCCGGTGATCCAACTCTGGCGAGGCAACGGCGCGGGGCGGATCGTGCGGGAAGCGCCGGGCGAAGCCCCACGAGGTAGGTGGTGTTGTTTGAGTTTCAAATCCCGAGCCCCCTTTGAACCCCAATTTTAGAATTGGTTCGTCATTTAATCTTCAAAAAAATCCCATGGACGCGTAGTATAAAATTTTCTCTTCCCAACGCTTGTTTCGGATTTGAAATCGGAGGTCGGAGGCATCCCCAATCGCTCGTCGAAGTTTGCGGCAAATTCGGGTTTTCTGGGTGTTTCTGGCGAGTGCTGAAGGCGGCGGACGGCGGCGCAGGGCGGCCGCGGCTTCGCGAGGCGGCGGCGCAGGGCGGCGCGGTGCAGATCAGGGTGGAGGCGGTCAGCCGGGGCTTCGGTGGCGGCGGCGCTTGCCAGGAGGCGGCGCCGGCCACAGGCGTCGGCAAGCGGAGGAGAGGGGGACCGCGCAGCGCGCGGCCCCGTGCGTCGACCGCGACCAGCAAAACGCGGGTCGCTGTTTGGAATAAACCGGCCGCGAGGCGGCCGGTCGGGAGAAGTAAGCCGCGGCCATCCGGCTGCGGCGGGGTGAACCGGACCTGCGGCTGAGCCGCGGGCCGGCTGTGCGGACCGGCCGGTCCAGGCCGGTCCGGCCCAAGGGGCCTGGCCCCTCATTCTTCGGACGCCCGTATTTCGGGCTACGGGAGTCCGTTTTGCGCGCCGTCTGCGGAAGCGCGGAGCTTACATCGAGTCGAAGATTTTTAGATGGTTTAGGGAATTTTTAATTCCCGAAACGAGGGGCCGCTAAGGTGGGACGCGTCCTTAAGTGGACGAGCGTTTTCCGGGATTCTTGTTTTGGACGGCGCGGACGCGCCCGACATCCGTTTTGAGCGCCGTCAGCGGCGTTGTGACCCTGGCACTGAGGCGGAGGTTTCCAGGGCAGTTCCGTGCGTTGAATCCGGAGTTGAGGCGTGGTCCCCACGGCCCGTCTTTTGAGCTATGTGCAGCTTTCAGCGGCTTTTTCACCGGGCGTCCGTTCGGGGCGTGCGAGCAGTCGTTTCTGGGCGTTTTTCCGAGGGGATTGCAGTGGTGAAATACGTCCATCTTGTGTGCTTTTTCGAGAGGATCACAACAGTGCGATCCGTTTATTGAGTTTCGGGACCAGGTTGCGGGTCCCACGTGGCGCCGCTCGTGTGCGGTGTGCCGGAACGCACCTTTTTCTCCAGGTACCCGTTCCACGCAAGTAAGCAGTCAATTTGACGTGTTTTTCCGAGAGCATCGCGATGGCGCAGTCCGCTCGACCTTTTTCGGAGATGTGGTGTGGGTCCCACCCAACCGGGCTACGGTGAATAGTACTTTTTTTACCGGGTGGCCATTTTGGGTGATTGAGTAGTCAATCCCGCGTGTTTTCCCGAGGGGATCGCAATGGTGCGATGCACCCGACTGTTTTCGGGGCGGAGGCTCGGGATCACGGGACGCCGTCCGGGCGTGAGGCGGTGTTGGTGACTTTTCTGTCGGGTATCCGTTGGAGGCGAGTAAGTAGTCGATCTCACGTTTTTTTCCGCAGGATTACCACGGTGTGATTCGTTTGGTTGTGCGGAGCCTCTTGCACGATCTTGTTGAATGTGGAGCATGGAGGGTGCTCCAGTAGCGGTCCGCCCTACTTTGTCTGTAGCGGACCCTTGGCATGTGATCGCGCACTCTTGGGAGAGTGATATGAATGTTTCACGAGTTGTGGTTGGCCGTGCTTGGGCCTTTGAGGTGGAGTTGTTACGTCACGCCTTCGCGTTGACATTGGGCGTTGGGTGCATGATAGCCTATGGGCTGGAACGAGGTATACTCTGGGAGTATACAAGAGCGCTTGGAGGTACGTGTGGTTTGTACCTGAGATGTTCGTGCGCTTGGTTGGGGTTGACCTAGGGCCACACGTCGTGTGGGCCCCACGTGCGTTCCATGTTCTGCCTAACATACTTGGACCTATCGCGGCGTAGAGGGTCCCTATGTGTGTTTGTTTGACCAGCAGGGTGGAGTTTTTTCCCTATCTTTGTGCTCGTTTGTTTGACCAGCAGGGTTGAGTGGTCTCCCCCTGGTTTCGTTCTCGATGGATTGGCCGGTACCGATGTTAGTGACACCCAGTGCTGGATCAGACGCTGCACCTCTTTTGGGTGAGCGGTTCTGGAGTTGGGAGGTTGCGCTATACCCACTCCGTGTTCAGTTGGCCAGTGATGTGACCCCTAGTGGAGATGTCTAGAGAAGTTCTGAGTTCTACCCTCCAACGGGGATGGGCAGTGGGTTACCCATCGACTTCCTCAGGCTTACCCTCCAGCAGGGCTGGGCAGTGGGTCGCTCACAAACTTTTATGGTTTACCCTCAAGCAGAGACTGGGCAGTGGGTCACCCGACGCTATTAGGGTCTACCCTCCAGCAGAGACTGGGCAGTGGGTCAACCGACGACCTCTTAGGGTCGACCCTCCAGCAGGGCTGGTCAGTGGGTCACCCGTCGTCTTGTTCCAGGTCTACCCTCCAGCAAGGCTGGGCAGTGGGTCGCCTATCGACTTATTCCTAGTTTTCCCTCCAGCGGGGCTGGGCAGTGGGTCGCCGGATGATGTGTTATAGTTTACCCTCCAGCGGGGCTGGGCAGTGGGTCACCCAGTATTTTATTATAGTTTACCCTCCAGTGGGGCTGGGCAGTGGGTTTCCTGGTGATGTATTAGGGTTTACCCTCCAGCAGGGTTGGGCAGTGGGTCACCTGATATTTGGTTATGAATTACCCTCCAGCAGGGCTGGGCAGTGGGACACCTGTTGGCATTCCAGGCTCAGTCCTTTCTACTAGGCTAGCCTGTGGTTTTCCTCCGTGATTACCGGAGCGGGACCCCTGGATACGGGTCAGTGTTGTGACGACATTTGGCTGTGAGGAGACCTCTCGACTGCAGGGCAGTGACGAGGCGTGGTTTGATTTCCCTAGGACTCTCAAGTACGAGGGGAGCTTTCCCCACCGAGATGCGTTCTTGCGATGTGATCTAAAACCGTGCGGGCGAGTCAGTGCCGCCCAAAGCGGATAGTATCAAGGTGCGGTGACTGAGCCCCTTGGCTTGTAGTTCAGGGCAGATGTGCGGGATGTTGGGCATCGATGGTGTTACTTCTGGGACTGTTGGCGACACCTTTCGTGGGCTGAGCTACGGGACGGAGATCCCCTTAAGAGTTTGTTCGGGCTTCTTGGCAGAGCATAAGGATATGTATATACCTTGTTTCAGGTACCCACTTCTTGGGTTTGGTTACTCTCCTTCCAGTTGAGGCGAAGACACGCTGGGTATGCCACGTGCTTTCTGTGTCTAGCTTCTTGTGGTTGGACGAGTCTACTCTCCTACTATAGGCAGCGAAGACTCCACGGGAAGTCCATCTTTTCACCGTTTCCAGCTCCTTGTGCCTGGATGAGTCTATTTCCTTTATTTTGTTGGGTTGAGCTGGACTCTCTACAGCACCCTCGGTTGTACCCCTCTACTTTTTTGTTCGCTCTACCGCTCACCCCTCGGTACCTCCTTTGTTGCTCCCTCGAGCCTTCGGGGTATCCTACTGAGTATTTTTATACTCACCCCTGCTTGGGCTTTGCCCGCACATGGTGTGCCTTTGCAGACGATGGACAGGTGGAGCGTGACTTCGGTGGAGCGTAGGAGCTTGGCAGCATTGGACCGCGTGCGGTGGTCATGGCCGGGTTCCAGGTGGGAGACCCGTCAGCTGTTCCTTTTTGTTTACCTGTTGCCGGGTTGTGGCACTTTTTGGTTGGGCACGTGTTTTGCCCTTTTTTTCTTTTCAGCATTTTGCTTGTACTTGTAGAGGTCGATGCACTTTGTGGTATTTATATAGAAGTTTCTCTTTCCTTTTCTTCTCTTGTCTTTACTTTTACTCTGCACTGTTGCATTGAGTTTTCTGCGTGTGTGTGTACAGGTGCTTAGGAAAAGGCCTCCCCGAGTTGTTGTGCCTTCGGCGCTGGTCGCCAGCCCCTGACCTATGGAGGTGGGCTTGGGGTAGCTGCGGTTCGAGCCCGGGTAGGGTCGGGTCGTGACATCTACCAACTGTGTATCTCTCATGGTGTATCCACCCATAAGAAATGTAATGATAAAAACTAGATCCACCCCTAGGCTAACCTCCTCGCTAGAAACATCAATCCATGGATAAAACCCACACCACTATTGGCTAACCAAACCTCTATGAATGACTATCTTTCCATATAATTAATTACCACTAAAATGTATTATTAGAATTCAATCATTAATAAAAATAAATCATATCAACTATATTCATAGAAAACCTAATTTTTATGTGAAATCAAATTATTTTTTAAATTTAGCATTCCCCAAAATAATTTCCAAATCATTTTCAATGTAATAACCCAGCTTTTAGAATTGATATTTTCTACTTGAAATAAATTTGAATTATATTACACATTATTATAAAAATATAATTAAAAGATAACCAAGAAGACTTTATTCCATTAATAGTCACATTAATAAATTAATCACCTGAATAAAATGAAAAATATTTCAAGGGAACAAAAAATCTAAAATAGAAAAGAAAAAATGGTAAAAATATGGATCACCCAAATCTTCTAGAATCATCCCTCCCATGAACAACACTATTGAAAAGAAACAAATTTGAAAACAGAACAACATTTTAGAAAATGGTAATATATAACTTTGAGAAGAATTTATTTTCATATTGAGTGAAGGAATGTAGATGTATTAATAATAAGTATTTTGACTATTGGAATAGTTACCTGACTATTGAAATAGTAACCAAATCATCATGAATAGTAACCTGGTCATTGGGAATACTAACATGACTATTAGAATTTTAATTTCACATGTAAATAATAAATTATGATATAAATAATATTTATCATCATTACATTAAGTAAATATAATTTTTAAAATTCTAAAAATTAAATATCATGAACAAAAAAACTCAAATTAAATATAAAAACATTGTTAATTAACTTTATTTTAATATATTTTCTAAAAAACAATATTTTTAAATTAAAGATAAAAATATCTCTTTTAGAAGTTAATTTTGATAAAATTAATATCATTTTTTTAAATAAAAACAATGAAATTATCCAAGGGTAATGTTTTTTGTAATTTTCTAAAATACATTAATTTTCGATTAAATAGTAAAAATATTATGTTTTCTCATAAACGGTGAATCTTAAATTATATCATTCATGTTGTAATGGTGATATAATCATCTCTAGAACTACTGTTTATACCATTATATATTTTATTTCATAAAAAATTTATTAAAATATAATAAACTCAATTTACAATCCTAAAAAATACATTAAAAAATATAATGTCAAAAGTAGTTCTTTAAATAACCAATTTTCTTTCTTTCCAGTATCTTTTTTGATAAATTAATTACTTAAAATTATAAAGGCTATTTAAAGTCTTAAACCCATTATATTATATTCATATGTTCTTTATAATGTCAAAAATTCAATATTACATGTTTTACCATTGATATATTATTTTATTCAATATTTTATTCTAAAAATATCCATCTTCTCATGTATAAATAACCCATCTCCCATACATTGGAAAACCACTCCTACTAGACATTAAAAATACCATGATCTACCAAAGTCCTCCATATAAACTCTTTTATAAAACTTAGTGGAATTTTGAAGCAATATGACTCCAACCACCAAGGAGTTATAGTGTCGTACAAGAGACGCTACACTAAGGATTAAGTAAGTTCTGATCCACTCCTTTATCTTTTTTATTCTTCCTATTACCTTTATTTGTACACCAAATATTTAACAAAAAACCTCAAAATAATTAATTATTTAGTAATTTAACCTTATATTAATGATTTATACCCACTGTAAGTATCAAATTACTTTATATATAAATTTTAAACTTCTCATTCCCACTCTCTCGACAATACCCCATCAAAGGTCAGTTAACCACCTACGGATAAATTTCCATGTCAAAACTTATAACCATCATCATTTGATGATATTATATAATATATATAATATATAAAAATTCAATTATATGCATTATAATATTCTATAATTAGATATACTAATATATAAATTACATTTATTAAAATAAATAAATCAAAGTGAAAAGGGAAATTTTTAAGGAAAAAAAATCTAAATGCTTCAATTTCATCAAAAAAATAAAGAAATATAATCCAATAATTATAATTGATAAATAGTTTTATAAATTACTATAATAACTTTCTATGTAAATTTTTTAATAAAACTAATTTCATTATTGAGGAGGTGGAAAAATGACTAAATAAGGTGGGAATTAAGGTAAGGGTATTCATGAACCCAACTCCATTTCCATGGTTTTTCCCTCCATCACACCAATTTTAGTATATATTTTACATTAATGTTATTAAATTACATTTAATTATTCTTCCCTTTTTATTTTTGAGGATATTCAATTATCCTACTTGATTTTTTAAAATCTAAAAAAATTTTCCAAAAGAACACTTATTTTCAAAACACATATTTGAATCCTCTTGAGTTGTTTATTTTTAGCTCAAGAATGATGATTCTTGTACAAAATATGATTTTACCTTTTTAATTCCCGAACAACATGTTATTCATGAAATCATGACTGATGAAATGCTTAAGAAACCAATTTATTTCCATTTGTTAATTCATGACTATGATTTTAATACATTCTATGCGGTATGCATGATTAATTAAATATTATGATTTGATGGGTGGGCATGAAATTATATATCCCTCCAATGCATGGGGTAATGTGACATATCTCTTGAGATGATTTGTGTTATGTGTGAAAATGATGTTATATTTTTTTACTATGATTATGTTATGATTATGAAAATATGTTAGGCGTGAACATGATGCTCGCTTTTTTCACAACTATCTATCATATATTACCACTAAAGAATAGTGTTTCATTTTTATTCATCCCCACATTCCATGAATTTATCACAAATTTCCATATTTTTTTATGATTATCCAATGATTATGGTTTTATTGTTATTATTATTATTCTCACCCATGTTATGTTGATTCATGTCCCTTATTCATCCTCTTATTATGAATTTAGATCACCTCTTTCTCTGATGTATATCCTCATGTGATTACTTGTACTAAGGAGAACACGAGGGCCACTAAGAAGCTATAAAAGAAGGAAATAAATATTTTTTTATTTTTTTATTTACAATTTATGTATGATCATAAATCTTCCTAGATAAAAAACCATTGGATCTTGGATGTATAACACTATTATGTTGTTTATATTTAAAATGATGTAATAGTCATTTTATAAAATTAGGGTTTCTATAGTTGTTATCATAACACTGTTTTGTTAATTTGGGAATTATGATTAGAGAATCTTAGTGAGAAACCTTAGGTTAATCCCAATTATATGTAAATATCCAAGAAACATTTTTTTAGAAAATGGATAAACATAGGGATCCTATAAGATATTAGATTAAATTTTATTGTGAAAAATAATCAATTATTTGTTCATGCTTTGTTGAAAATATGATTTGTTCAAACCTTTTATATTTTAGATAATGGTGGGAACAAGGAGAAACCATACCAAACACTCATGTGATGGATAATGAAATGATTGCTCGAATGACATACCTAATTCCATCGGAGGTGGAGTTCAAATCATAATTGCAATTATTACCCAGTCATCTCAGGCTACGAATAATAACTTCAACCATGTGTAATGTCTACCTTCACCCATGAAGGGGAAACTATCCACTGAATCCATTATGCGGTAAATAACAGAAATGTTTTGTGGATATTTTGATCTAGTTGTCAAAGAATAGTGTTTTTACTCAACAGGGAAGATATTTTAAGTAATAATTTTTTTTAAGTATAAGGTGACTTTGGACATATATCTTATAGATGGAGAGGCTTATCAATTATGAGAATTGATAAAGAACACAAAACCAAATGATGAAATAAAAGATATGGTGTGGGAAGACTTTAAGAAAATATTTATTACCAATTATTTCCCTCAAACTCCTCAAACAAATAAGAGGAGTAATTCATAGAGCTGAAGAAAAAAAGGAAGGTGAATCATTCATGGCTTGTGAGTTAACTTCCCAATGCTTGAAATATGCACCTCAGGTTATCTACATAACAATGATTGAATAATACATAGATTCTTGACTGGTTTAAAATAAAAACTTATAAAGGCTATAGTTATCCAAGACCTTGGGATTTATGAATAATTGGTTATATAAACTCTCAAAGTAGAGATAGTGTTCATAGAATGGTCCCATGGTTATAAAGATAAGAATAGAATAATGGATTTTCATGTTGGGGGGGTAAATAGGATCCAACTACCCACATGTCAAAATATGGGAAGATACATCATGAGAATTGTCTCAAAGAGATGGTGAAATGCTTCAAGTGTGGGAGAGAAGGCCACTAATTTCATGAATGTCGAATAGACGTGAAGAATTTGGATAACGTGATATGTGAAAGGAGGGAACCTTTTAATGAACCACTTATGGTTTAATGCTAAAATTGTAGGTAGGAAGGGAACTATGAAATAAAGTGAACTAAACCATGGGGTCATTGAGGGTAATCAGTATCAGTAAACATCAAAGACAAAGGAACAAGGTAAATATTATGCCAACACTACTGCTAAAGTGGATTATGAAAATAAAGTCATACAAGGTACACATCTTATTCACTCCAGAATTGAAAATGTCATATTTGATTATTGTTCTACACATTCCTTTGTATCCTTCAAGTTTCTTAGTACTACTGAATCAAATCCATGATACATTAAAGTACACATATATATAAAAACACTGAGTAGTGAAATCATTACAAACCAAGTGTTAGACTCTTCTCCTATTGGTGTATGTGAGAATATTTTTCCAACAAATCTCATAATACTTTCCAAGGAAGAATTTGACACTATACTTTACACGGATGGGATCTCATTATAAAGATCACTCATCATCTATTATGAAAAGTAAATATCCTTTAATATTCTAAATCATCCAATGATCATCTACAACTTCAAGGAAGATCATGATTATTCTTTGGGAAATCCCACAGTGGTATGGGTGTTAATACCTTGTGAATAATTATACCATGAACAAATGATTGTGTCAGAAGAAGGTATAAACCTAGAGCAAAGTCCCATGGTTTATGGAATAAATTGATGTATTTCCTAAAGAGTTATATAGACTTCACCTAGATTGTGAGGTTGAGTTATCAATAGAGCTCATTCATGAAGCTACACCTATCTCATAATTCACATATTGTAAGGCCCTTATCGAACTAGAAGTGTTAAACAAGAAGTTACAAGTGAATTTGGATAAATGGTTTATATGTACTAGTGTATCACCTCAGGGTGTACCATTTCTCTTTTTCAAGAATAATGATGGATCAATAAAGATTTTTATTGATTATCTGGAGATCAACAAGATCACCATAAAGAACAAGTATCATCTACAATGTATTGATGAGTTTTTCGACAAACTATAAGGAGATAAATACTTCTAAAGGTGGATATTCATTCAAGATATCATTAAAAAATGTCATAGATGAATATATTCATAATAATCAATTCCATACTAGGTATTTGAACTATGAATTTATTGTGATTCTATAATAACTTACTAATTCCCCTACAATATTCATTGATACAATGAATAGAGTATTTAGCGACTTCCTTCAAAAAAATTAGTATTTATCGATGATATTTTCATTTACTCTCAGTGAGATGAGGAATATGAAGAGAATATAGGTATTGTGATGGATTATTTATGAAAGGATAAAATGTATGCTAAGTTCAGAATGTGTGACTTTTGGATGTATAAAGTCACGTTCTTGGGGAAATTGATCACAGGTGAGGGAATTTTTATAGACCCTTAAAAAAGGAAATTGAGGAATGTCCCATACCAAATAGTGATATAGAAGTCATTAGTTTCCTACTAATGATATTTTGTGAGAAAATTCTCATGATATTCTATCATGATAACTAAGTTAACCTAAAATAGTGTAATGTATGTTTGGATTGAATAATGTGAGGAATGCTTCAAGGATCTCAAGATGAGGATACTAAATGCCCATGTACTCATGATATCAACAAATGGAGAGGGATTTTTAATATAAAATGATGATTTAAATAAAGAATTGGGTTGTTTACTTAGGTATATTGATAATTTGATAGTCTATACCTCAAAAAAATTAATGATCCATGAGCATAGCAACCCAACATATGATTTGGAGTTATAAACTATGATCGTATCTCTATATATTTGGTGGAAGTATCTCTTTAGTGAGAAGTGTGACATATATACCAATCATGAGTGTCTAAAGTATATATTCACACATAATGAGCTCAACATCTGTCAAAAAATATAGTTAAAGCTAATCAAGTAAGTTGATAGCTCTATTCACTACCATCCAGAAATGGTGAACAAGTTTGATGATGTTCTTGTAAAAAAATCCACGATACCTTATCCATGATGAAAATTTAGAAAGACCATATCTTCATGGATATGAAATGGATTGATTAGGACATCATAAAAAATGGAATTCATCCTATATTTCCCAAAGTATTCCCCAAGAATATATCTAAGAGAAGATCAAGGAGGAACAAAGGGATGAATTGGAGATACAAAATAAGGTGAATTTGTACATGAATAGAAGTTTCATGAGTTCCACATCGATTATGATGGTGTGATTTGGTTTGGAAATATGATTTGTGTCCCTTTATCAACTAATATAAAGAATCAATTTTTGGATGATTCACATAGCTCACATTTCTTTATCTTTCTTGGAAGTACACAGATGTAATGTGATCTTCAAGAGAACTTTTGGTGGGACAACATGAAAAATTAGAGTTCTGAGTGTATATCATGTTATTTGGTTTTTAGAGAAGTTAGAAATGAGAGATAAAACTCAAAAGGGATGATAAAACCATTTCTTATACCCATGTAAAAAATGGAGAATGTCACAATGGATATTGACACTAGTCCAGCAAACGTATCCAAAAGAAATAATGTTATATTGGTGTTTGTGGATCGAATCACTATGAATTCCCACTTAATTTCTATGCAGGAGGATCTATCACTTGAAAAACATGCTAATATATTTGTAAAATAAGTGGTGAGGATGTATGGCGTACCAATTTCGATCATCTGTGATAATTATCCAAGGATCAAATTTAATTCGGGATAAGTATTCAACATTATTTGAGTACAGAATTGAATTTTAGCATGGCCTATCACCCCTAAACTGATGGAAAATCAAAATGGAATATACAGATACTTGAGGAAATTCAAATAGACTACTCAATTCTATTTAATGGTGTATGGGATGAACATCTCCCATTGGTTGAGTTCTCATATAACAATAGATTCCATTTGGGTATTAAAATGGCTCTATATGAAGATCTATATGGGAAGTGATGTAAAAATATAACTTATTGGGATGAAGTTTGTGAATAAAATCTACTTGGACCTGATCATGTTAAAGGGATGGTAGATATTGTTCCGACCATTCAACAACTTATAAAATATTCTCAATGTTATAAAAATATCTATGTTGACAGCCTTCTAAAAGACATGGAGTTCGATGTTGGAGACAATGTTTTCCTTTGAATATCAATATGTAAGAGAACCATGTGGTTTGGAAAGAAAGCGATTCTTAGCCAAAGGTACTCTATCCCCTTTGATAAACATGATTGCATAAGAGAATTGGAATATCATCTTTCACTTCCACCAAGTATGGCTCAATTTTATGATGTGTTCCATGTATCACTCCAAAAGAAGTTTATAATCGATCCCTGAAATGTACTCAATCAAGATATGGTAAAATTGTATAAATACATCTCATGTGTCGATCAGCTGGTGAAAATATTGAACTATTGAGATAACTTTCTATGCAATAAGACAACTAACCTTGTAAAAGTTTCATAGAGGAACCATAAGTATAAAGAGGTGACTTGGTAATGAGAGGAAACAATGAAATAGAAGTATCCTTTCATATTATCATCTGAGAATATGAGTTGAAATTCTAGGGATAAAATTTCTAAAGGGAGGAATTATTTAATGACCCTGTGTTTATAAATGATATTTTATTATTAACATAAATGTGAATTATATTAAACATTATTATACGCATATAATTCATAAAAAAACCTATAAGATATTATTCCATTAATCATTACATTAATCAATGAATAAACCCCATAATATTCCAAATATTATAAGGAGATAAAAAAATATAAAACAAAAAATCCAAAATGGAAAAATATGGATCACCTTTATTTTCTAGATTCATCCCTCCCACAAACAACACTATAGAAAAGAAACAAAATATTAGTAAACTAATAAAAATCATAGAAAATGGAAACATAGAACTTTGAAATGAATTGATTTCAACATTTATTAAAGGAATTTAGAGGTATTTATAGGATGTAATGTGACAATTGTAATAGTAACTTGATTATTAGAATAGTAACCTGATCGTTGGGTATTTTAATCTGAATGTTTGGAATAGTAACCTGATAATTGGAATAGTAATTTTACCTAAAAATAATAAATTATAATATAAATAATATTTATCAAGCTCAATTTAATTAAAAATATTTTTTATAATTCCAAAAAATAAAAATCATGATTAATAACTCTAACAAAATATAAGAACAATTTTAATAAACTATATTTTAATGTATTTTGTTTAAATCATTATTTAAAAAATTAAAAATTGAAATTACCTATTTTATAAATTTATTTTGAGGAAATGAATATATTTTTTGAAATCGTCACATCAAAATTATCCAAGTATTATGTTTTGGTAATTTTCTGAAATACTTCAATTTTCAGGTGAATAGTAAAAATTCAGTTTTCACATAACTAGTGTATCCTAATGACACCATTCATGATGTAGTGGTGAAATAATCCTTTCTAGAACTTTAGTTTCTTCCATGATATATTTTATTTTATAAATTATTCATTAAAATAAATTTAACCTAACTTCCAAACCTATAAATTACTTTCCAAATCCTAAAGTCAAAACTGATTTCTTAAAATAAAGATTTTTATTTCTTTCCACATTACTTTTTAATAAACTAATAAATTTGATTTATAAAAATATATTATAGAAAGAAAACTGTTATATTATATTCATATATGATTTATAATGTCAAGATTTTACTCTTATATGTTTTATCTTTGATATATTATTTTATTCGTTATTTTATTATAAAAAACCCTCTCTCTTCAAGTATAAATAACCCATCTCACTTCCCATGGAAACCCAATCCTCCAAACCATTAGAAAGATAAATATATTCCAAAATAATCCCTATAAATACCATTAGAATATTAAGGGGCATTATAGATTAATAAAACTCCAATCACCAAGTATTTATGGTGTCGTATAAGAGAAGAAACACTGAGGATTAAGTGAGTTTTGATCCTCTCCACTCTCATTTTATTTCTTATTTCTATTATATTACTTTTTCCATGGAACCATTCAAAACCAAACCATAAAAATAATTAGGAATTAATTTAAAATTATATTAATTATGTTAACCTACTTTTATTATTGTACTACTATATGTATATATATTAAACTTATCCTTCCCGGACTCGAGAAAATGTCCCGTCAATTGTCGATTAACCACCTATGGAGACATTTCCATGTCAACACATATAACCATTATAGTACCCCCATTTTCTAGTATGTAACCCCTAATTATTACTTTTAGGGTTATAAAGTGTAAGGTTGGAGGTTTGGAGATTTGGGAGAACATTGGAAGTATTTTGGGGCTAAGTGAAGATCACACAGGAGGCGCATAGTTTGCCTAACCATGCGGCAAAACTGTGCACAGTGGTCCTCTTGAGGCAGCATATCTAGCATGGTTGGAGAAAATATTTGGAGTTAGTTCAAGGGGAAGCCATGTGGGATGTGGCTACCGCATGGTTGGTGGTTGGTTTGCCTAACTGTGCTGTCAAACCATGCGTTGAGTCAGATTGAGATCCTTAAAAATACGATCTCATTAGTTTTTTCCATAAATCCCTCATTTTTGACCCAAACCTACCCTAACTCAGGATTTGGAATCTCCAAGGGCTAAATAATGTTCTCTCATTGGTCTGAAGGTGATCTGAAGGCTTCCCTTGGTGAATCGAATCCATATTATTAATGTATATGATCGTTCTTCTTCATTCCGGATCGGTTTCCTAGATCTACTTGGATCTACTTCTCCTATTCTATTGGTTTCTCATATTTAGACCTTTTATGTATAGATCCATGTTATTAGATTAAAAATTGATTATATTTGTTCTTGATATTTCTAGGAGAATATTTCTAAGGTGGGTTCTTGTAGAATTGACGTAGTTTTCTTGTGTGTTCTTCGTTTGTTGTGGTTTTTATCAAAACCATCAAGGTAAGAGGCTTCACTCTCGACTCCTATTAGTATAATTGATTGAAATTATTTTAAATTGAATGTATTGTGATTAATTTATTGTTATTTGGTTTTTGAACACTTGTTTTAAACCTTCTTGAGTGTCGGTTGTGAAACGAGGAAAATTAGTGATTTTGAAAGAGTGCTTTGGTTCTTGGTTTCAAAATGAGGAGTTTACCAAGGGTATTTTCCTGTATTGTAGGGACATGAATTGGATTAGATTTTTTCAATAAATGGTCATGTTTTATTGAAATTAAATGTTACTTTTAAATTGGTTGTGCTTTGCTTTTCAATAAAATTTCAGTTTTATTGAAGTGTGTTATTTTGGTAATAGAAATATTTATAATAAATGGAATGGGTGTGAGTTCATGCTTAATGGGACATTAATAAGGGATAAGTTCCATTAGGGTAAAATGAACATGAACCTGGATTAGGGGCGTGTGTCATTGGGACACAAGATACTGGGATGAGAGACAACTCATGAGTATGGAACTATCAAATGAAGCATGCAAGTGTGGGTGTGTGGTGAGGTATGGAATGGGTATTCCAAATTATAATAAGATTTCGTATTAAGATTTGATTTTTCATTTTTATGGAAGAATAAATTTCTTGAAATTGGTTTCATTTAGTTCTATTTTCATTTGGTTGTAAATGGTTTTTGGAATATGTTTATATTTGGTTATAAACTATTTTGGTAAATGATTTTATATTAACTGTTTTATATAAATGTGGCTTACTTTTCTATCCTAGTGGCATGAGTAGGGAAGTCATTGGGGGAGAAACTACTGAGTTTTATACTCACCCCTTCTTTTCCACTTTTTTTCTTTTGTAGATACAATCTTATGGGATAGGGGCAAGGGTAACATTTCCCACATTTTTAGCACTAACTCATGATATTTGGGGTGTCTGGTGATTATGGAGCTTGGATCCTATGGAGCATGGAGTCATGTCATATATTTAGAGTATTTAGTTATTTATCCACTATTTACTTTGATAATTTTTGGTCTTCCAATGTTTCACACTTTGATGTAGTTTTGAGATACTTGAAGTTGTTTAGTTTTCATTCTTTGTTCATGCATCATTTAGTTAACGGTTTGGTTATGGTTTTTTGGTTTTTTGGTTTCTTTATTAAAGGGTAAATCATCCCCCACTTATATTTGAAACACTTAGGAATTTATTTCTAGCCTTTGGAATCTTGGGGATGTCACATAAGGCTCATGTAATGACTTGTTTCACTCTCAGGACAATGAGAATTGGAGGTTCATTACAAATGGTATCACCTTGTTCGATCCTTACCTAACAAGTAGTCATCAGTGTTCTTGGTCTTGGAGTTGAAATTATTTCTTGTCCATTCCTTGGGTTGGAATCTAATAAATGAGTATGATTGTCATAACTTGATATTAATAGCATAAAAGGCTGTATCTAACCCTTTTATACTGATCTTCGTGTTTCCAATGAGTTGGGTACACAAGTGTTTGGAGACACTTCTAGGATCCTAGAATCTCATTGTCCTGGGTTTAAAAAATGATATGAGCATGGAATGCATTGTGTAGAAATGAATTCCCACTAAGACTTCATATTTCATTTTGAGTGATTATTTATGAATTTTGTGTCAAGGTTAAAATTTTTGAAAAAATGCACAATTTTATTTCAAATGAAAGATTTTGAAAAGATGATATTTTGTGTATTTTGAAAATGGTTTTGTTTTTAAAAGCATGAAGGAATGTTTCAAAAATAGTTGAACATAGAAATGGGTGTTTTAGAAAAACAATTTTGTTATAGTTGATATGATAGAATTTGAAATGATAATCCATCAGTTTCCAGAGTGTGAGATTGATGGATTTCGTTGTTGGTTTAAAAAAGGGCACCCGGTAGGCGTCGTAAGAACCAACCAGAAGAATATGCGGAGAATATGGGTACACCTGAACCATGTGAGAACCAAGATTTAGTCCAAAGTATTGTCCAATATTTTCAATTTGTGAATACGGGGAACCAAAGTAATGATCCAAGGAAAGTGGATCATACCATCTAGTTCATGAAGAAGAATCCACCTAAATTTTGGGGTGATATAAACCCAAGAAGGCAGAGGTGTGGCTCAGTAGGATGAATCGTATCTCTGAGTTCATCGGCACACTAGTGGAGCTAATGTTCAAGCTAATGAAATACATGATCGAGGATCTTCCATGATAGGGGAGGGATTTAGCGTTGCAGGCTAAATTGGATGAAGGCCTTACATGGGAGGATTTTGAGTAATTTTTTGACAAACAATTCTATCCTCAACGTTCATGATCCAAAAAACAACAGACTTTCAGCCTAAAACAAGAGAGTCTCTCTGTCATAGAGTATGCGGATATGTTCATCAATTTAGTGCTCTTTTCACCAAAAGTCATAGAAAGTGTGTCCTTGAAGGCATGCATATTTGCATTGGGAAAAAAGGTAGGAGATTCGATCGAATATTGTAGTGCCCTGTATTATAGATTTTATAGAGACAGTGAACAGAGCGGCTATGGATGAACATGATATCTCGGGATCTATGGGAGGAGGTATGATGATACTTACATGAAATGATGGGAACTTAAATGTTGGGACCAACTAGAAAAGGGACACCTATTTCTATGTTGAAGTGGAAATCAGAATCACATGGCTAGAAAAGTAAACCTTCCTCTGTAACCTACGAGCAAATAAGGTTGTTTTCAATGTGGTTTCCTTGAGAACATAAAGCGAGAGTTTATGGAACAACCTATGGAATTTCATAACTGCAAGAAGATGGGGAGTCTTTAGCGCTATTGTCGCAGTGCTCCAAGGTCGGGTGCTTGAGAAACTTCTCAGGCATCTCAAGCATCATATACATCGACAGGGAGAGGACAATAGAATCAGTCTCGTCGGTAGAGAAGATCTATCCATGAGGTTTCTAGAAATACCATGACTCCTTAACCAGGGAAATATCAGTAAGGAAACAAGTAGAACAATGCATCAATGAAAAAATTTCATGGATCTGAGCATATGTTTATCGATGATCAGGCTAGACCATCTATGGTGAGAGGTACAATTATTTTTGAATTCTACACTTGTGCAAGTGATCTTCGACACTGTTGCATCACATTCTTTCATTTCCTATCATGATATTGATTTTCTATGTTTAAATTTGTAAATGATTTCTTCTCTTTGAAAACTATAAACTCTTCTTGGGGAAAGATAATGTCAAGCCTTTGTGTGTATATCATGTGTTATCACTGTTGATGGAGTTGAGATGAAATGGGACTTCTCGATATTAGAAATGGATCTCTATGATGTAATCCGGGGTATGGATTGGTTGACCACTTTTAAGGCTCACATCAATTGTTACAGGAGAACAGTTAGTTTCATGACTAAGGTCAACATCGAGCATCTCTTTAGAGGAGATAGGATGTTAAATAATGGTGGAAAGTGCTTGTTGGCACCGACAGTGGGAACAATCTCTTACCAGTTGGTGGTGTTGACTTTCAAATCAATGGAAGAGATCGAGGGAAATAGTTTTCCAAAAATATTGGATAAATTTTTAGATGTATTTCTCATAAACTTCTCAGGGTTACCACCTCTAAGGTAAGTGGAGTTTACGATTGATCTCCTTCCGTAGACCATTCCTATTTCCCTTCCATCTTATAGGAAGAAACCACAAGAATTGTGGGAATTGAATGTGCAGTTGGATGAGCTAGAAAGCGATGGTTTCATTCTACCAAGTACATATCCATGGGAGGAATTAGTCCTATTCATGAATAAATAATATGGGACCCTTCGGTTGTGTGTTGATTATCGTAAGCTTAACTAATATACAATAAAGAACAGATATCCACTTCCATGCAATGATGATCTTTTTAATCAATTAAGGGGATATCAGTGGTTCTCTAATATTGAATTGCGATCAGGATATCACCAATTGTGATTTCGGATGGAAGATATTCCAAAGACATCATACGAAGCATATATGGCCACTATGAATATGTAGTCATGCCTTTCAGTCTAAAAAATTCACTAGAGGTCTTTATGGATTTGATGAATTGGATATTTCAGCAATATCAGGATTCTTTTGTCATGGTGTTTGTGGATGACATATGGTGTATTCAAAGACAAGGGCTGACCATGAGGAGCACCTTGAAATAGTGTTACAAATCTTGAGATATCACTGTTGGTATGCCAAATTATCAAAGTTAAATTTTTGGATACATGAAGTACATTTTCTTGTCCATGTAATTTATGAGAATGGATTTTCTGTTGATCCAAAAAAGATAAAAGCTGTTATCTCATAGTAACCACTAAATAATTTCTTTGAGATATAAAGTTTCCTTGGTTTAGCTAGTTACTACCAATTATTTGTCCGTGATTTCTCATGACTAGCTTCTCCAATGACAGCTCTAACAATGAATAATTCTCCATTCCAATGGATAGAAAAATTCCATAAGTCTTTCCAGGAACTAAAAGTTCATCTCACATCAGCACAAATCTTGATTTTTCTATAATCAGGACAGGGGTATGTGGTGTGTTGATTCAATAAAGGTTACTTTTGACTTTTCCATTCCTTCATTTTTTGAAAATCAAAAACACTCTATCTTAAGGAAAACTTATTTTTCCCTAAGTTTTATTCTAATATGGAAAATTTTCCTTTCCCAAGGAAAATTTCTCCTTACCATGTTTTCAATGTTCATATTTTAATTTATCTAAATCTTAATCTTTTATTTATAAGTGTAAAATTCGTTATCATATTGAAAAACCTCAGAATCCTATAAATACTTGGATATAGAGAATTTTGTTTCCGGATATGAATTTGGGTTCCATGTTTTCTGAATTCAGACTCTGAATTCTTATGAATTCAAACTCTGAATTCTTATGAATTCAGACACCCAATTCTTATGAATTCAGACTCCGAGTTCTCTAAATTTATATTCCAAATTCTTATGAACTCAGACTCTGACTTCTTAATAATTCAGACTCTGAATCCTTATGAATTCAGACTTCGAGTTCTCTGAATTCAGACTCATAATTCATATGAATTCGGACTTCGAATCCTTATTAATTCAAAATTCGAGTTCCTTGAATTCAGACTCCAAATTCAGATGAATTCAGACTCCAAATTCTTATGAATACAGACTCTGAGTTCTCTGAATTCAGACTCCGAATTCTTTGGAAAATAGAATCTGAATATTCTTGTATTTTAGGTACCGAATGGTTTTCATGTTAGACTCTGAACTTTTATTTTTCCTTAGACTCCGAAAAATGGATTTGGTTAAGAAACCAAATTTTTCTACACTTGTTATAGTTATGAAATGATATTGTACATTATATTTCTAACCAACCATTGTTTGAGTGACACGTGTACAGGTCCCTCTGAGATTCAAGAAAAAATATGACTGTTAGAGGTGGGAGCCGACCGTTGGAGATGTGCCTATAAATAGGAGCTCATTTGAATGAGCTCAAAACACATACAATTGATGAATTGATTGATCAATATGGAGACCACATGATGTTGAAGTGATTTCTAGAGAGAGATACTCTCATGCTTTGTGTTTACTGAACATCTTGTTCAGATTGCTTCATGCGACTCCGACTGTTGCTGAGTACATTTGAGGGATTCCGGGGACAGAAAGACATAAGTGCTGACTACCTTAATGTTTGAGGATGTCCTTGGTGAGGAAGAAAGAGGTGCCGACTACCTTGAAGTTTGAGGGATTTTAGGGATAGCAAGATAGATTATGATATTTCTATCGAGGGATTACCCTAGTGTGGGTAAGACAGACTTTATTGATAGTATAAATCAAGGGACCTTTATCCAAGGTTGTTGGATACCCTTCTCTTTGGGTTAAAATATTCAATACTTGTTACTTATTTCATTTCAAGTTTATTTTCCACTGCATTTTGATTAATAATAAATGTATAACTATCTTATACTTCCTTGTTTTTTTATACTCTGATTTGTATGATTCTATACGCTTTAAGGTAGAATCTTTTCCTTATAACCTTTTCTTAAGTTTCATTTCCAGAATCAAAATTCTGGAACCTAGAATGTTTGTAAATCTAAGAGGTCTTCTGAATTTACTTTATTTAACATTGATAAACATAGTTTTCCTTAAGTTTAAAAAAATTATTTGATACCAACTTTAATGGTTTAAAAGGAATTTTTAAAGTATACAATTCTTTCCTCCTCTTGTATATTGAGCATCTACATTATTATTTCGATCCTACAATTGGTATCAAAGGAGGTCTCTGAAATACACATATTCACATATAAGTTTTCTTGCTCAAATTTTCATTGTTCATAGTATTTTCCTTTCTTAGTATTTCATTTTTCCTTGTTTACAAGCTTTTATTATTAACAATGTTTTGTGGAATGATATTTTTTAGACGGCAGGAATAAATGCTGGTTCTATTGACAACTTAAATCCAACTGGACCACCTATTTTTGATGGAAATGATTACGAATATTGGTGAGATTGTATGAAGAATTTTGTTATTAACACTGGAGTAGATAACTTTGTTATTCTTACTGAAAGATATAAAATCCTTGAAAAAGAAGTCAGCACTTTTACTAACCAAGAAAATCATGAATATCAACTGAATTACAAGGTACACAATACTTTTCTTTTTTCCATGAGTAGAAATATATAAATATAGATTTCATCTTGTGAAGTAGAAAATTGTATTTAGAAGAAGCTTGAAGTAACTCAATGTGTAACATCAAAAGTCATTGAAACTACAAGATCCATACTCAAAGATGAATATCATGGCTTCTTATTTCCTTATGGAGAACCCATATGTAAGGTACAACAAAGATTCATGACTATTGTTAATAGTTTACAATCTATGGGTGAGAAAGGATTAGATGATGAAGCTCTTGTGTACAAGATCATAGACATCATACCTAGTGAGTGGGAATCTAAGAGGACATCTATATATGAATATTGAAAAGTTAACTAGATTTCTCTTGATGATTTATTTGGAACCTTTCTTCAAAATGAATCCACAATGAAGAGATATGCTGATAATAATAAGAAGAATAATGGAAATGGATGTGTTTCTTTTACAACAACTTCAAATCATATAAAATCCAGGACTCTTGAGAGGGTTACAATATCCAATTCTAAGAAGGTTGTAATTCAATCCAAATCTAGTGGAAGTGAATCTTCAGAAAACGAGTTAGAAAATCTTTCTATAAGAATGAACAAGATTTTTGGAAAGAAGAAAATTCAATCTAAATACAAGAAGAAAGAAAGGAAAGACAAGAAAGACTTACAAGTGACTTGTTACGAATGTAGAAGAGTAGGGCATATAAGGCCAGATTTTCATATTCTTAAGAAAAATGATAGAATGTAAAGTCATTCTGAGAGGAATATAAAGAAGTACTACAAGGCTAATGCTAATAATGTTTTGAAATAAAATGACACATGGAGTGCCAGTGGTGGAGACTCCTCTGATGAATCTTCAGAGTACGAATCTTTTGGACAGAATAATGTTCATCTATTATCCAGACTACCTATTAAAAATCATTTTCTAATGGCTAAGGTACACAATGTTGAATCCATCACCGATGTATCCTTGAATGAAAATTATAGTAATGATATATTTTATAACTCTTCGGATAAAGAATCCTCTTCAAATGAAGATAATATTTTACCTACATATGAAGAAGTTTCTATATTTTCTAAATTCCTCGAGAATGAAAATTCAAAAGTCAAGAAAAGAATGATAAGAAAAATTCTAGAATTTCTATTCTTACTATGGAAGTATCAGATCTTTCTAAATATCTTGGTAAGAAAATTTATGATTTTGAAAGTATATAAAAAATTCTTGAGAAAGTTAATTCTGAGAAGGATAATCTTTCTAAGGATCTTTAAAAAGTAATTTCTGAGAAAAATATTTGAGAGACTATCTCTAGTTCAAAAAATAATGTTTTTGAGGATAAAAACTTGGTTATTAAACTAAATCCCTAAACTTTTCCCTTGATGAAGTGTTTTTCAAACTTTATCATGGGTAAGAAAAAATTTGATAAAATTTATTCCCAATTTTGACCCCTAAGGAATCATTCTGGATTTGGTTATACCCATTCTAAAACAATTTTCAGTAATAACTATTTTGTTCCTTAAAGTTCTCCATTCTACATTAAATGTCAGTGTGGTGTACATTTGGCAAAAAAGTTGTTCTCTAAAAAACCCCAATCTTTAGGTTTTCATAAAGCTTGTTTTTTTTAAAAGGTGGATTCCTATTATTTTTCTTTCTGAAATTTCCTAATCCATGAATGTTTGGGTTCCAAAAGTCTAACACTATTATTTTCAAGAAAATAAAGAAAGTATCAACAGTAATACTTGGTACATGGATAGTGGGTATTCCCAGCATATGACTCGTAAAAAATACATCTTTGAAAAGATTATCAAAATGAAAGGAGGATAATTAACTTTCAGAGATAACGATCAGGGAGAAATTATTGGTATATGAAACATTGTTCTTCTTGGAAAAACATTGATTTCAAATGTTTTATTTGTTAAGTTTCTTAAGCACAACCTCATTAGCAGAAGTCAGTTATGTGATGAAGGTTACCTTGTGAATTTTTGGAATGATAAGTGTTTATTACATAATTCTAAGAGTTTATTCTTTCTACCTAGAGGCTAGAAAATGTATACACACTAAACGTAGAAGACCTTATGAGTTAAGATCTACCTTTCCTTAGTGAAATGGAAGATCAATATTGGAAATGGCCTAGAAGGTTAAGACATTGTATCCTTAGGAACCTATGTAAACTCTCTAAGAAAAGACTTGTTAAGGATCTACTGGGTCTTATATTTGATTCTTCAAAAGTTTGTGATCCTTGTCAATATGACAAGAAACATAAATATAGTTTTAAATAAATTGGTGAAGTATCAACTACTGATGCATTATAGTTAGTACATATGGATCTTTTTGGCCCAACACAAACTGGAAGAATTGGGGGAAATTAGTTTGTATTTGTCTTAGTTTATGATTACACTAGATTTATATTGGTATATTTTCTAGAAAAGAAACTTCAAACTTTTTCTTATTTCAAAATTTTTAAAAACCAAGTTAAAAATGAGAAAAACCTTCCATTGATAACTATTCATAGTGATCATGGTGGAGAATTTCAGAATTCTGATTTTGAAACTTTTGGTACTAGAAAAGGCATTACTCACAATTTATCAGCACCAAGAACTCCTCAATAGAATGGTGTTGTTGAATGAAGAAATATAATTATTCAAGAGACAACTAGAACCATGTTGAGTGAATATTCTATAGCAAGACATTTTTGGTTTGAAGATGTAAGTACTGTTTGTCATACAATAAATCGAGTTTTGATTAGACCTTTTCATAATAAAACACATTATGAGTTATGGAATGGTAGAAAACCTTGACTTTCCTAATTCAAGGCGTTTGGTTGAAAAGTGTTCATTCTGAATACTAAAGATAGTTTACATAAATTTTCACCCAAATCTAATGAAGGAATTTTATTAGGTTACTCCACAACTTCTAAGGATTATAGAGTTTTCAATAAAAACACATGTACTGTTAAATAAAGTGTACATGTAAAATTTGATGAAACTGATCCTTTTGTTTTTAAAAAACCCCAACCTACATCTGTGGATGTGTTTTCAAAAACTGATTTTCAACCCTTGATAAAATATCCTTATGATAAGTAAAATGTTCAACAAAATGTTTTTGAGACATTTACCCCAAAAGATTTTCTACCTTATGTTGATGAACAGGTTTTACAAAACCCAAATCATTTGTTTCTAAAGAATCATCCCATTGATAATATCATTGGTGATGTAAATCAACCAGTAAGGAATAGATGTTCCATAATATATGAATAAGAACATCTAGAATTCCTTTTCCAATTAGAACAAAAAAGCGTTGATGACGCTTTAGGTGATGATGATTGGACCAAAGCCATGCATGATGAGCTAAATGAATTCTAAAGGAATAAAGTCTGGACCTTGGTTCAACGACCTAAGGAATCTTCTGTAATTGGAGTAAAATGGGGTTTCAAAAATAAGTGTGATGAAAATGGAATCATAGTAAAAAATAAAGCCAGATTAGTTTCTAAATTCTATTATAAACAAGAAGGAATAGACTGTGAAGAAAACCTATGCTCCAGTAGCTAGACTTGAATCTATTTGCATTTTACTTGCCTTTGCTACATTATTCACCCTTCAAACTTTTTCAAATGGATGTTAAATGTTATTTATTTAATGTTAATGTTCAAGAGGAATTTTTTGTTGAAAAAAATCCTAGTTTTGAAAATACAAAACATCCTGAACATGTTTTCAAAATTACCAAAGCTTTTTATGGACTTAATAAATCCCCTCAGATCCTGTTATGATAGACTTACCGGATTTTTTCTTCAAAATAATTATGTTAAGGGCAATGTTGATCCAATCCTTTTTATAAAGAAAGATAAGAAAAATGTTTGGATTGTTTAAATTTATATTGATGACATTATGTTTCGATCAACTCTGAAATATTTAATGGATTCCTTTGCGGATCTAATGAAATATGAGTTTGAAATGAGTATGATGGGTGAGTTAAATTTTTTCCTAGGTTTTCAAATTTCTCAAAAACTAGATGGAACTTATATATCTCAACATAATTATATTAAAGATCATCTTAGTAATTATGGATATGACAACACTAAGAGTATTAGTACTCCCATTGGTATCTCAAATTCACTTGATCTTGATGAATCTGGGAAACCAGTAGATAAAACATCTTTTAGAGGTATGATATGAAGTTTACTATACTTGACAGCTAGTCATCCAGACTTAATGTTTTCAGTATACTTACGCACAAGATATCAATCCAATCCTAAGTAATTTCATTTAAAGTAAGTGAAAATGATTTTTCGCTACTTGAAAGAAAGCATGGATTTAGGAATGTTTTATACTTCTAGAAATGATTTTGTTTTAAAATTTCTTTTAGATACTGACTTTGGTGGATGTAGAATGCATAGAAAAAGTACATCCGAACATTTCATTTCTTCAGAGAATCATTAGTTTCTTGATCATGCAAAAAACAACACACAATAGCACTTACCACTACTGAAGATGAATATGTAGGATCTAGAAGTTGTTATGCTCATGTGTTGTGGATGAAACACACACTCACAGACTATGGTATGAGTTTTACCAAAACACAAATTTAGTGTGATAATACTAGTTCCATTTCCTTAAGTAAAAATCATACACATCACTCTCGTGAAAAATACATAGATATTAGGCACCACTTTCTTAGGTATTACACTCAAAAATGAGATATCATTCTTCAATTTATTAGAACCCAATATTAACTTGCTGATATTTTCAAAAAATCATTACCTTAAGATAGATTTTAATACATTAAACAAAAGTTAGGAAGAGTAACTGTAAGGTAATTTTCCTTGATAACATCTTCTTGAAACCTATTTCTTTATAGTATAAAACTCCTTTTCATAGGAGGAGTACATTTGTTTGTTAATTTTTCAAAATTTTCATAATCAGAAATTTTTCATTTTCAAAATTTTCTTAATAAGATATTTTTGGTTTTCAAAATTTTCGTAATCAGAAATTTTTCTTTTTCAAAATTTTCATAATCAGAAATTTTTCATTTTCAAAATTATCATTATAAAAAAATTTCATTTTCAAAATTTTCATAATCATAAATTTTTCATTTTCAAAATTTTTGTAATCAGAAATTTTTCATTTTCCAAATTTTTGTAATCAGAAATTTTTCATTTTCAAAATTTTCGTAGTCAGAATTTTTTTTTCATAGTCAAAACTTTAGTAACCAGTTTTTCTAAATTTTTTCATTTTCTAAATTTTTAAAATTTTCATAATGAATATTTTTGTAGTTAGGATTTTCGAAATGAATAATTTCGTAGTCGATGTTTTCATAATCAAAATTTTTCAGAATATAAAGTTCTTCAAGAAGAATTTTCCTCATTATGAATAATCTTCTTGGAAATATGAAAGGTATATTTCCTTTCTTTAGTTTTTGTAAAAAAAATTCCATGCTTATATTTATGTTTTATTTTAAAATCTTCGGATTCACTTTTCCTTAAATCCAAATTTTTTTCCTAAAAACCTCAAAAGATCAGATTCTACCAAATTTTTTCTCTTCGTCTATCATCTCAACCGTCAAATCTTCTCATGAAGGTTTCAACCATCGAATCAATCAGGGAAGTTGAATCGTCTCTTCAATTGCCTATATAAAGGCCTACTGATGCTTATCCCACATCGATCTCTAAGATCATTTGTGCTGAAGCTCTTCCCTTCCTACATAAGCCTATTCTGAACTTCTTCAAAGTTTCCTTACTTCTGAATGTCTCTCGAAGTCTCTTCTTATAAATAAATGTCGATTATCAAGAGAATATCTAAATGTTAGATATACAGGTAAAGGTTAGTTGATTCGAAGTTTTATGCCAAATATGACTCTATCGTATCAATATATATCAAGCATAATGGTTGGGAGAGTATATGCATTTCGAAACCAAAAGCACAGGATCTGGTGTATCCGGATTTATTAGTGGAGTTCATGAGACTGTATCTTTATTCATGTAAGAATACATAGACAAGTTCTGTTTCAAGTGCTATGAAAATACATATTCTCGTTCCTTCACCAAGGCTGCAAACTTGATTGAAATTACTTATGAAAGGGAAACTGAGTTCTGTACACACAAGCTGCCTGATGTTTAAGGAAGTTTTGAAAGGAAGAAGGTCATATCATGCCTTGGCCTTTCATAATTAAAGACTCTGAATATTCTTCATCTGTCTACAAATTTATGGATTCATGAACTATGGGTTCAAGATTTTATAATTTCAGAAAAGGTGATAAGGATACCTTGAAAAAAAGTGACATCTATATTCTGGATTTCTTGGTGAATTTAAGAAAGATAAATTTCGTTAAGTACATTATGGTTACGTTTGAGAATATAAAAAATGGGAATTTGAAATATCAAATTATCATGTATCCTACTATTCCGTCCAAGATTATCGTTCAGTGTTTTGAATCCTTAAAAATTCCTTGCATATCTAAGTCTAGGAGTTGCAAAGTCATGTTGTTGAGTGTTGACACTTTGAGAGGGATTAAAGTTGGTTTTTCCAAAGAATCGGAAGAATTCGATGATATTCCTAAATAGGAGGTAGAAGCTTTTTCAAAGAAATAGGAGGTGGCCGAAACTTCCCAAAAGGGTGGAAGTAAGAGAAAAGTGAAGGAAGTTGAAGAGAAATATTAAAATCCATTCCGTAAGGAAATCTGGTCAGCACCACCGAAACCAAATAGACAAAAATATTATCCTGATGATGTATTAGAAAGTGGAGCGAAGATAAGGAAAATCAGAAAGAAGGGGAGATTGAGTTTGGCTTGGACCCTAATGAGGAAAAATCCTTAAAGAAAAAGGGTGTTGAGACTCTTGAGAAGCAAGAGAAAGAGAAGAAGTAGAAGAAAAATATGTCTGAGGCTGAGATAGTTCAATCTCTTATTAAGGATGCTGAGAAATCATCTGAGAAAATTCTGGTGCTAGAATCATTTTTGATAGAACCATTTCCAGAGACTCCGGGAAAGAAATTTGTGATTCCAGAAAAAGTTCAAGAAAAATAGGTAGAAGAAGAAGAAAAAGGGAGTGGTTATACTGAATATTTGATAAAGAAAGTTGAATATTTTAATGAGAAGGAAAGTCTCTCTAAAAAGTTATCAATGTGAACTTCTGAAGCCGAGTCTTCAAAACATGCTACCCCAGGGGAAAAGGATAACAGTGGAGAAGAAGTGAACCAGTTATCTGAAGAAGAAAGCTTCAACCATGATTTCATTCAGCCAGAGGGTGTTAAGGTAGGAGATGATAAGGGATAATTTGATGAAGACAAAATTGTTCAACTATCAGATAGTGAACATGAATCACCTAATCAAGAAGAAGCCATTCCGAAAGTTGATAAGTGAAAATAGGTGGTAGTTGATACACCTAGAAAAAAGATGGTGAATAAAGAAAGAAGTTTGTGCTTCATCAAAGAGGAAGGTTGGTGAGATTGAAAAATAATCCTCACTAACCAGAGTCTCATATTCAGAATCGTCATCTCTTGAACATGATTTTATAGTGTATTCCTTGAAAAAACTTATGGAACTATTTTTTATTCCCTAGTATAGACTCAAGGTATCAGATGTTACAACATATGTTAAATCAAAAATCAGATTCAGTATCCCTTGTGATGGATAAGTGTGTCAAACATGAGGCTGACTTCAAAACCTTCTTCATAAATTATGAATCCCATAAAAGATCTTACAAGAAGATGAAAATTCTGTCAATGAAAACTATTAAAGATATGATAATTCTTGAGGAGATTCAAGATAATGTCAAGGATGAATTTGAAACCGAAGATGGTAAGATCAAGGATCTCACTAATTATTTTGAGGAAAAGCTATCTATTGAAGAAAATACTTGGCAGCATGAAGTGAAAGACCTGAATGGAAAATTATATTCTATTTCTTAGAGTTGGAAGAGAGAAATAGATCTTAGAATTGAGATAGAAGAAAATCTAGTTAAGAAAGAAGAAGTGTTGAAAGCTCAGGCAGAGAATCTTAAGGCTCAGGAAGAAAAAATTAAATCCTTAGAGAAGAAAATAGAAGATCAGCATTAGTTGCGCCAGAGTGTAGAAGAGGATCACAAGGAACTCAAGAAGATAACCCATAGTGAAGAAGTTTATTTTGAAGGATAATGAAGGATATTATTTTCCAATTCCGTTCTTTTGTTGTATTTTCTTTGTTGTACTTATTCATCCAATCTTAATTAAATTTTTTGGATGTTTTTTTGGTTGGTTAGTACAAATATTTCAGGTACCATATTTTCTTTTCCATTCCCTTTAATCCTTTTTGAAAATCACAATGGGGGAGAAAGGAATGTTAAAAATAATACTGAGTAAGGAAGAAATTTCCCTAAGTCGGGGGGAGTTCATCTAAGGGGGAGTTCTTATCAATGAATATTTCCGTATGCAAGATAATGTAAAATCCCATTCTGGAATTCAAGAATATGATCCTTAGGTATTCCAAATCCTAAGGGGGGTTAGTCGTATTCACTTTGATCCATAAGTAAAGGGAGATAAGTTTTTATTTTCAAGTTCATAAAAATTTAAAGTCTTTATATTCTTTTAAGTAAGTAGGTTTGTGCTTTCCAAAAATGGGATATTTTTGAGTCAGTAAGGTTTCCTTATGAATTTTCAATTCCATAATGTTTTGAAAATCACAAACACTCTTTCTTAAGGAAAAATTCTTTTTCCATATGTTTTATTCTAATATGGAAAATATTTCTTTCCCAAGGAAAATTTATCCTTACTATGTTTTCATTGTTCATATTTTAATTTCTCTAAATCTATCTATTTTATTTCTAAGTGTAAAATTCAGTTTCATATTGAAAAACCTTGAAATCTTATTAATACTTGGATATAGAGCATTCTGTTTTAGGATCTAAATTCAGGTTCTGAGTTCATTGAATTCAGACTTCGAATTATTATGAATTTAGACTCCAAGTTCTCTGAATTTAGACTCTGAATTCATATGAGTTCAGACTTCTAATTCTTATGAATTCAGAATCCGAGTTCTCTGAATTCAAACTCTGAATTCTTATGAATTTAAACTCATAATTCTTATGAATTCAGACTCTGAGTTTTCTGAATTTAGACTCCAAATTCTTATAAATTCAAACTACAAATTCTTATAAATATAGACTCCGAGTTCTCTGAATTTAGAATCTGAATTCTTTGGAAAACAAAATCTGAATATTCATTTATTTTAGGAACCGAATGTTTTTCATGTTATAATCTGAACTTTTATTTTTCCTTAGACTATGAAAAATGGATTTGGTTAGGCAACAAAATTTTTCCTACACTTTTTACAGTTTTGAAACGATGTCGTACATTCTGTTTCTAACAACCGTTGTTTGAGTGACACGTATAGAGGTCCCTACGAGATTCAAGGAAAAATATGACCATTTGAGGAGGGAGCCAACCGTTGGAGATGTTCCTATAAATAAGAGCCCATTTGAACGAGATAAAAATGCATACACTTGATGAACTGATTGATCACACTAGAGACCACATGCTGTGGAAGTGATTTCTAGAGATAGATTCTCATGCTTTGTGCATACTGAAAATCTTGTTCAGATTTCATTGTGCGACTCTGAATGTTACTGAGTACATTCGAAGGCTTTCAGGGATAGGAAGACAGATGTGTCGACTACCTTAAGGTTGCAGGACTTCTTTGGTAAGGAAGACAGATGTGCTGACAACCTTGAATAATGAGGGCTTGCGGGGATAGCAAGACAGATTCTGGTATTCCTATCAAGGGCTTACCCTTGTGTGGGTAAGATAGACTTTTGTGAAAGTATAAATTAATAGACCTTTATCCAAGGTTATTGGATACCCTTCTCTTTGGTTTAAAAGATTCTATACGTGTTACTTGTTTCGTTTCACATTTATTTTTTTCTTTATTTTGATTAATAAGGAAAGTATAAAAATCTTATACTTCCTTGTTTTTGTATACTCTGATTTGTAAGATTATAAACTCTTTAAGGTATATTCTTTTCCTTGTAAACTTTTCTTAAGTTTCATTTGAAGAATCATAATTATAGAACCTAGCACGTTTGTAGAACTAAGAGGTCTTGTGAATTTACCTTGTTTAACATTGTTTAACATAGTTTTCCTTAAGGATAAAAACTAATGTTTTTATACTAACTTTAAAGATTCCAAAGGAATTTTTAAAGTATACAATTCAGCCCCATATTTCATATTAAGAATCTATATTCTTATTTAGATACTACATGGTGTATTATGATGCTTTAAGATCAGATTTGGGATGTGTTCTCATGCAAGGAGACTATGTGGTTGCTTATGGTTGAAGGCAGTTGAGGGTTCAAGAGAATAATTACGCAACACATTATTTGGAGTATGCTATAGTCGTCCATTCTTTAAAAACATGGAGACACTATCTCTTTGGTGGGAAATTTACTATGTTCACAGACCAAAAAATCTTGAAACACATTTTCTCACAAAGATATTTGAATATGAGGAAAAGGAGACAGATGGATTATCTTCATATGTTTGACATTGACTTGATATATACACTAGGAAAATGAAATTTGGTGGTGGATTAATTAAGTAGAAATTCATATGCTCAGTTGGTGAAAGAAGCTTCAAATGATTGGCAGTTGATGTCAGTCCTAGCCAACATGCATGTGGAATGTGAAGACTATGGTTATGTGGTTGTTTTCTTTTCATATATTCTTGTTCTAGATTTGGAAATTATGGTCAAAGAGGGAAAAATATATGATGCATAATGTCTAATTATGAGTTCAAAACTAAATGGTGGTGAGACCATTGAGGGATGGAAACATAAAGGGAGTTCAATTTTGTGTTTTAGAGCTTGGATGGTTTTATCAATGGATTGTTAGGAACAACTCCTTTGTGCTTACCAGCATTCGAGATGGGTTGTACATCCTGTTATATAGAAGATGTATCTGTAATTGAATGCACAGTTTTGGTGTAGTGGCATGAAAAGAAAGGTGGTCGAGTTTGTCATTATGTGATTAACTTGTCAGCAAGTTAAGGAAAAGCATCAGAGACCAGCAGGTATGTTTTAGTCTTTACCTATCCCAGTGTGGAAATGGGAGAAGATAGTGGTGGATTTTTTTACAAGTCTTCCAAGAATGGTCTATAAACACGATTTCATATGGGTGATAGTGGATCGTCTTACCATGTCAACCCATTTCATCTCTATTCCTAAATCTCATATGGTAGAGGTTATATCAAAAATATATATATGAGAATAGGTAAAGAGGAATGGCGTACCAGTTTAAATTGTCACAGACAGAGATCTGATGTTCACAATTCGTTTTTTGAAATCCTTAAAAAAATCTATTAGTACCCGGTTGAATATGATCATGGAGTGTCATCCTTAGACGGATGGGGAATCTGAGCAGAAGATACAAACTTTGGAAGATAGTTTTCAGGCTTGTGTAATAGATTTTGGTGGCTCATGGGAGAAAAATCTACCCTTATTGGAGTTCTCATATAATAACAACTATCGGGCCTCGATACATATAGCTTCATTTGAATCATTGTATGGTCCTCCTTGTCATTATCCACTGTGTTTTCTGGAAATGGGTGAGAAATATCTAGTTAGGAAGATCCATTTCCAAGAAATAGAAGAGAAGATCCATTTGATTAGAAAGAGGATGGAGACCTCTTAGAGTCATCAGAAATCTTATGCGGATCATCATCGACGACTGTTGTCCATTGTAGTAAGTGATCATTTGTTCTTTCGATATATCCAAGCTTTGGAAATTGTCATTTTGGAAAGAAGGGAAAGTAATATCCTAGACACAGTGACCCTTTCAAGATACTAGAATGGGTTGGAGAGGTGGAATATTAGTTGCAATTACCACCATGGTTTAGTTCGGTGCATAATGTATTCTGTGTATCTCAGTTGAAAAAAATATCAGCCTGATCTTTACCATGTGATCAGATGGGATCACATTGACATAGAGCCAGATGATTCATTGATACATATCCAAATACAGATTTTGGATAGGCAATATAATGTCTTGGGTGGAAAATTCTTCAGTTTTCTACGGGTTTTATGGAATTGTGGTTAGATTCAGGAGGAGACTTGAGAGAGCGAGAAGGAGATGAAAGAGCAGTGTCTGAAACTCTTTCTGGGCAGCGAATGTTGTCTACATTATAGGGATGAAAAGGCTAATGGTGGGGAGAATGTAGTACCCCCATTTTATAGTATGTAATTCTTACTTGGTACTTTTATGGTTATAATGTGTAAGGTTGGAGGTTGGGAGAGTTGGGAGAACATTAGAAGAGTTTTGGCAGCTAAGTGAAGGTCACACGGAAGGTGCATGGTTTTCCTAACTGTGCTACCAAACTATGCATAGTGGCCCTCTTGAGGTGGAAGCTCTAGTAAAGTTGGAGCACAGTATGGGAGACCATGTAAGGGGAAGTCTGGCGAGCAGTGGCTACCGCAAGGTTAGCGCACAGTTTTCCTAACTGTGTGGTCAAACCGTGCATGGAGTCAGAATGAGATCCTTAAAAACAGGATCTCACGCGTTTTCTCCATAACTCATTCTTTTTGTCCCAAACCATCTGTAACTCGGGATTTTGCTTCTCCTAAGGCTAAATAAGGATCTATCATTAATCTGAAGGTGATCTGAAGTCTTCCCTTAGGGAATTGAATCCAATTTCTTAAGGTATGTGATCATTCTTCTTTGTTCTTGATCTGTTTCTTAGATCTACTTAGATCTAGATCTCCTCTTTTATTTTTTTCTCAGATGTACTCCTGTTATGGATATATATATGGATTTGGATTCTATATATGATTATATTTGGTCATGATATTTCTAGGAGAAGATATCTAAGGTGGGTTCTTGGAGAATCAGCCTGGTTTTCTTGTGCATTATTTATCCGTTGTGGTTTTCATCAAAACCATAAAGGAAAGAGGATTCAATCTCAAATCATATTAGTATAAATGATTGGAATTATTTCAAATTGAATGTATTTTTGTGAATTTATTTTTATTTGGTTATTTAAAACTTGTTGGAAACCTTCTTTAGTGTCGGTTGTGAAACTTGGAAATCGGGGATTTTGAATGAGTGTTTTGGTTCTTGGTTTCAAAATATGGATTTTAAAAAGTGGATTTTTCTGGATTTTTGGGACATTAATGGGATTATATGTTTTTAATAAAATTTAATGTTTTATTGAAATGAAATGTTTCTTTGGAATTGGTTATTCTTTGGTTTTCAATAAAAGATTAGTGTTATTGAAGTGGGTTATTTTGGTAATGGAAATATTTGGCATAAATGGTGTGGGTGTGAGTTCATGCATAACGGGACATTATTAAGGGAATAGTACCATTTGGGTATATAGAATGTGACCATTTATTGGGGTTGTGTTTCATTGGGACACATGATAATTGGATGAGAGGCCGCTCAGGAGTATGGAACTGTCAAACAAAGCATGCATGTGTGGGTGTGTGGTGGGCTTTGGAATGGGTATGCCAAATGATAATAATAATTGGTTTTAAAGATTTTATTAGTTATTTTTCTAGAACAATAACTTTCTATCAATTGGTTTCATTTAGTTTTGTTTTCACTTGGTTGTAAATGGTTTTTGAAAGTTGATTGTATTTGGTTATAAACTGTTTTGGTAAACTGTTTTATATAAACTGTTTTATATAAATGTGGCTAACTTTTCTATCCTAGTGGAGTGAGTAGGGAAGACATTGGGGAAAACCTACCGAGTTTTATATTCACCCCATCTTTGGAGCTTTTGTTCTTTTTCAGTTTCTATCTTCAGGGATAGGGGAAAAGTAATGTCTCCCACGTTTTTAGCACTACCTCATGATATTTGGGGTTTTTGGTGATTTTGGAGCTTGAATATTGTGGAGCATGGAGACTTGTGGTATCTTGAGAGTATTGAGTTGTTTATATGTTATGTACTTTAATACTACTTTTTCTTCCACTATTTCACCCTTTGATGTGGTTTTGAGATACATGAAGTTGTTTAGTTTCCTTTATTTATTCATGCATCATTTAGTGAATGGTTTGTTATGATTTGTTGGTTTTTTGGTTTCTTTGTTAAATATTAAATCATCCCCCACTTGTATTTGAAACCCTTAGGCATTTATTCCTAGCCTTTGGCATCTTGGGGATGTCACTTAAGGCCCAATTAATGACTCGTTTCACTCTCAAACCAATGATAATCGGCGGGTCATTACCACCACCATCATGGATTGATATTATAAACTATATATAATATATAAACATTTAATCATATGAATTATAAGTTTTTTTAATTAATTATACTAATGTAGAAATTACATTTAATAAATAGATAAATCAAAGAGAAAATGGAAATTTTTATGAAAAACTTGATATCAAAACACTTCAATTTTTTCAATATAAATTAAGAAATATAATACAGTGATTATAGTTGATATATAGTTTTATAAATTACTATCATTCAATAATGGATCATTGTTTTAAGAAATCTACATATATTTTTTCAAGAGGTAGAAAATTGATGAAATAAGTTGTGAATTAAGATATAGAGATTCTGTAGAGACCCGTAGCTTGATGTACATGGACATTACATTACTTTAGCGTAATACTTAATGCATAACAAAAACAGAAACACAAGGACCTTAATAGTTTAGTGTCTTTGGAATCTTGGAACGTAATCTTCTAATCGTGGTGAAAGATCTTCAACATCTTCCATAAAGATCTTCCCATCTTTGTTTCCTTACCTAAAATCTTTCTTTTAATCCTGGGGGAAAAGAAAACATAAAAAGGGTGAGCTCAAATTCTGTGTAAGGGTAAGCATGGATAAGATAAAACATACCATATACATTTTATCTTAAAAACATGAACGTAATGTTTAAACATCAAAATCTTGAGCAACGACTTAAAACATGGAAGTACATAAGGCATAGATCATAATGAAACATAAATCATGATAACATAGAATGGGAATAAAACATGTAATTGTGGAATCCATTAATCATATGTAATGATTTCCATAGTAGCCAAGGCATTGCTGCCAAGACCATCTTAGTGGACAAAGTTCCATTCTGAATCGAGTTCACTCCTCATTTCAGTCCTGTAACACTGAACTGGATTAACTTACCGTTCTAGCCATGTCTATCTCATGATATATAAAATCTTTACCCAATTTATTTGAGGGAGATATAGGTCCCACCCATCTCAAAATGAAATCATTCTTACTTTTTCCACAAAAAAAACATACATCATTCATAATAACCCAATAAACAAAATGGGTTTCATAATCATCATTCCATCATCACATAATCCATATAAAAGAAATGGATATCATTTCATAATAAGAAAAATTAATCCATGTAAATCATAGCGACATGATACTTGAAACATAAACATATGAAATAATGTCATCTTAGATGAAAAATGGTTTTGATAAAACACTTGAAATGAATTCTTGAGGAAAATATCCTTTCTTCTTCAAAATCATTTTCTTTTCACAAAATGTCATGAAATTTTAAAATAAAATGATTTTGTTGAAAATAGTCATGAAATATTTTGTAGGAAGCTTTATGAAAATAAGTCTTTATAAAACCGTAAAAATCCGTTCGTGTCGTATAAGTAAAAAAAACATTCTTCTCGTACTTTTGCTGGAAAAGTCAAAAAGTACATCGTAACGTAAAAAAAAGGTTCCTTACATACTATGTAGTAAAATTCAAGAATGGGTAAAAAGGACTTTAAAAATACATGAATACACTTTTATAAAACATGGACAAGGATGATAGCAATAACCCCAGTAAATACTTATGAATAAGAAATCTCGGATAAAAATGAGATTTGAAAACTTTATCCCTTAACTTAGGTCTGATATGCTTCGTACATATCCAAACCTCCTATAATATGATTTAAATAATGTCATTTACTTATTACAGAATCATATTCATTGTTATGATATCATATATGGTTCACTTATGACTTTATATTACCCATTCTTTTGTAAATTCCATGTTAAAGAGCGTTTTGGGTAAAATTGTTTCATTTGTCATCCGTGTTTTGACTTGTAATTGTTCATATGATTACTTAGATAATGATTAAATAATTCCATACTATAAAACATGATTTATATATAATATATATTCATAATATACATATATATATAATAGATCGATAAATGGAAAGAAATACACCGTTCATGGAGACGGTAGGTCGTACGTACGCATGAATGTTGTTTTCGTTTCCTCATTGGAATGAATGGAATTAATTGGATGAAATACATATATATACATAAATAAAGTATCATTATTATGTCATATATTTCATGATTACTTATTATATATACTTTATAATCATTTTTGAATGGTTAATCATTGAGAATGAATCTCATCGCGTCGTGGAGACGGTATTCCGTACGTACGCACGAGCGATGATATCGTTCCCATGATCGTGGAATTTTAATGGAGTGTATGTATACAATTACATAATTAATATCACTTTACAATAATCATATATAGTTATTATTTACACTATTATACCCATCCATGTAAGGTGGTGGTGGAAAATAGATTACACCACGTCGTGGAGACGGTATTCCGTACGTACACACGCGCGGTGATTTCGTTTTCCGTAGGATGGATAGATGGCGAAATAGGGTTGTTTCATACATATAATAACATATCAGTATATGAGTGATACTGATGTTATTACTTCATAATGAAACAACCTAAGAAGAAGAAGTGGAAGAAGAAATAAAGGTGAAAGAATCGGTAACGAACATTACCTATTCTTTGAATCGCCTCTTTGAGACCTCCTCTTAGGGCACTAAAATTGGTCTTTGAAGAAGACCAGGACCTCTAGGATGTTTCTAGGGAAGTGGATAAGAGAATTGGGCAGGGGTTGTTCGAGCTTGAAGGCTCAAAGTGGTGTGAGGAAGAGAGGGAGGAGGTGCCCTTTTATAAGGGGGGAGAGGGGCACCTTTGGAATTCTTAAAAATATTAATTTATAATAAATATAACCCCACTTCAAAACCTCCAAAAATGACTCATATTCAAATATTAGATGAGATAGGGTTGTAATATCATCAAACAATCAAATTTAGACATGTTTGAATCTTATTTTAAACCTTATCATTTTGACTTATCCTTATTTAATCTATTTAAGTTTATTTGTGGTAATAAAATTCTAAATTTTAAATTATAACAAATAAATACTTATTTGTTGTAAATTTTCCATAATTGTTTACTTTATAGCATTATAGACCATATAAATTTAAATTTATAATTTTTAAATATTTTTGTGATTTTTAAACAATTTTATAATATGTTATTTTTATAAAATAACAATACTGTCAATTTTGACACTATTAATTTATTTGAATTTAAATAATATATATTCAGAAGATATGTTCGAAATAAAAGCTTTAATAGATTCATAAAAGGTCATATGTATCTATATAATTAGTGGATCACATTAAATAGTTCATATATTATTTATTTTATAATTTTTAAAACCATTTATTTGGTTTATCTCTTAATAAAATAATTACTACAACATTTTTGTATTCTTATTTAATATACTGATTTGTTGCATAAAAATTTTAAATAAAATACTATGATGAAGATAAATCTATTAAATTTCACAATAATACTTTTACTCGAATATATCATCTTAAAATAACAATATTTAAATTGTTATATTTATTAAATTATGAAGGTGACAACTTTGGCATCATTTAAAATAAAATAATATAAGTGTCATAATTGCTTGTATAAGACTCCAAATGGTCAAATATTCTACCATTTGACTATTATTGTTTAAATTTACATGAAAAATAAGTTTTGGTCAGGTTTTTGTGCCTTTTATGGTCACTATTAGTTTAATAAAAACTTTATTCTTGATTTTTCACTTGATAAATAATTTCTGCATCACTATTGTGTCACAATTAATGATAATTATTTAATCCCAAAAAATTATAAATAAATTCTCATGATTTATATAATTTTTTTATATTTCTGTAGAATATTAATGTTTGATGTTTCATGAAGTTTATCACTAACTTAAAATTATTATACTTATAGTATTTATGAGAGTCACATGTTGTCACATTCTTTGGTTTTAATAATAATTAAAATATTTTCATGGAAAGAAGTCCATTAAATGAATATAATACGACCCTTAGGTGATATGGGTCGACTTTTAGTCATCCAATAGGATTTTTACAAGTGTTAGGGTAATTTTATAATCTTATATTTACCCTTAATTACCCGATTTATCTTTAACTATAGTAAATAAAATTTACCGTAGTTACTATTCACAATGCCCAAAAATAAAAAGTAGCTTATTAACATAATTTGGACCCACTGATTACAAATATGGAATCCATTTTTCCAAATTCAATACACAAAAGTTGTAGAAATTAAATTAAAATTAATCCCGTTTTCGAAAGAAAACGGGTTTTTCTTTAAAACATTGCAAAAGATTGAATTGATTTAACCGACGAATTCAAGCTAAACTCAATGCTAATGAAATACATTATATTAAATGGTAAAAATATATTCTATTTATACTTTAAAACCATTCAATATTATAATTTAACCACATAATATATTACGATGAAAAAAGTTGTTTTTAATTAAAATATAACGTGTTTTTACTATTCATTAAAATATGAAAGTCATCAGAATAAAATGAAAAATTTATCCAAAGTAAATTTTTATTTCTTTAATCCAAATAATAATTTTATTTTGTCAAATGGAACTTATAAACATGTAAAAAAATAGATTTAATGTGGGTGCGCCATCAAAAGGCGGCAAAACTGCATTTTTTGAAAAATACTTATTTTACCCGAAAATTTTATTTTTTTCTTATACCATGTTCTAGAAAATGTGTAAGATGAATAATAATGTTATAAAATTAAAATTTTAATTAATACTATTCATAACGGCTAGTTCATAATATTATAATAATATATCGTTGTTTAGTAAAACCCGGTATTGCGTACAACACACGCTATTGAGGAAGGTCGCGATTGCATGTAATGCAAGCCAAGTCAGGGTTGCGTGTTGTGAAAGAACAATTCATTGTTTCGTATAACATAATACAACCATATTTCATTTATACATTGAATATATATATATATATATATATATATACTCAATGTTGCGTAGAATAACTATTATCAAAATTGTGTGTAACACGATCCAAGTATAGTGTTGCGTATACTGCAAGCTAATACAGTGTTGCATATAGTGCAAGGTAATCTTGGTGTAGCATACAACACAAGACATTAATGAAATTAAAAGAATATTTTTCGTAAAATCTCGGGGTGTTACATTCTACCCCCTTTAAAATGAATTTCTCCCTTGAAATTCGTCGGAGTTATAAATGGTTTATTACTCGAATGTTTGTTTAATAGAAACCCACATCGTAAAAAGGAATACCAAAACATGGCTTTAAAAACTAAAGTATGAAATGTAACGGTTACCCAAATTAACTCATCACTGGGTTTTGACGTAGGAGAACATAGGTGAAAATATGGATATGGAAGAAAAATATAACCATCAAGTTCTGATGGAGAGTGGTAGAGAACATGGCTATGAAAAATCCAACAATCACAAAGCTATAGATTTGCGATGATCTAAGGTACCATCTGATTCATCGGATATAAGGGAACTAGGACAACATTTTTGGTTTTCAAGATCGTTTCCCTAAAGTTGATGAATTAAAAGAAATACTTGCATGATTTTGGTACAATCTCACTGTTGTTCGTGAATTGAACAATTTCCACTTAATCCCTTAAATAAATGAAGTTGAATTTGTTATTCATGATGTGCTAGCAGATCATGTGATAGAATAATGGGTCATTCCATCTCTTTCAAATAAAAGGTTAGCAAAAGTTATAAGTCCATATTAAGGTTAGATTAATCGTATATGGTTCCAAAAATGAACTTATATATCATATCGATTAATAAAATAAAACTAGTTTCTACTAACCAGGGACTTCCTGTAGGCCAGTGGTAGGCAATAATGGTCAGTCACACTTCGGTTGTGGGTTCGATTCCCATAGCCTTGTCCGACGCGATGGGTTGTCGCCCGTCCTACAGGTTGTCCTTTTTCTAAAACTACATTACTATAACATCCCTTAAATAATATCGAAAAAAAACTTCTATCCTTAAACAATACTAACTTATGTCCAGCATAATCCATTCCAATCTTTAGGCTTATCCATAATACTGCAGTCCACTCTCATATTATAGTGAAAAAGATTACCTAAGATTTCATATAACAAGCATGTTAATTCCATCTTTGATCCCCATATATCATAAGATATGTCTTGTTGGTCACATTCCAAACATTTGAAGGCCTTAATCATGTATTCTCTTGGAAAATGAATACCCATTGAACCTTAGTGAAAACATGAATGCAGTTAAAAGTTAACACTTTCCATATACCAAAATCCTCAAAATTCTATATACTCAAACCATAATATCACTTAGTCCTTATATCAGTCATGAGATCAGGAATACAATCAAACATATCATTATCTTCTTATCCCTTCATTATGCGCATATCATTTGGTTTCAAAAAAATATCTGAATAACCTTTCATGGTTACTGGTACCATTAATCATACACTTTCAAAACATAAGGAAAGACAACAGTGTAACAATCCTTAGATGTCTCTTTATTCCATAGTACCATGAGATTACTAATACAATATTACACTTGATAAACATGTAATCATTCCACTACCTTCTTAAACCATTGACTGAGCTTCAACAATTCTTTCATCTCACATATCATTTGTAGTCTCTTCATCATCATCAACATAAATACTTCCCATACGACTGTGCTGATTCTCTACATGAAACTTTCCCTTAGGGAATTGGTTTTCATAATGCCCGTACATTCCACATTTAAAACATTTAACCATTTTTTATGTCGTAGCAAAACCATTATCCTCATCCATGGTGTTAACTGAACCTTTTCCTCTGCACTTACTGGCTTTGTGTCCTTCTTTTCCACGCCCAAATCATCTTCCAGTTCCTTTGAAACAATCTCCCCGATGCCTCTACCCACATGATTTACATGAGGGAAATTCAACTTTCTTTCCTCTATGATCATCATGAAAATCCATCTTTCTCTTATTATACGAGTCGGGAAACTTACCAAAGTTGAGATTATTGATCATATTATGAGATTTATGATTAGTCATAATAACGATGTTTGGACTTCCAAATCCAGTTTCATTTGGTTTATCATGAATAATATCATTCCATTGTCCGTCATATCCTCTATTATCATGAATCTTCCTGTTTCCAGTCATTTTCTAAAACCCAAAAAGAATAGTGTGAGAGGCAAAAATCATGCTAGGGAAAACAACATAGTAAAGGGGGAGCACCCACAATATCTAACATCTTAGGTTAAATTCTAATATTGTTACCGTAGTTCTAGGACTATATCCTATACGTATTCTTATCCTTAGGTACATCCCTAGACATACCTTAGAAATATCTCTAGGGATCTCACTAATGTTTTCGCATCCTAGTTTCCAAAGGTTGACTAAACCTTTCCTCTGATACCAACTGTAGAGACCCGTAGCTTGACATACATGGACATTACATTACTTTAGCGGAATACTTAATACATAAAAAAAACAGACACACAAGCACCGTAATAGTTTAGTGTCTTTGGAAACTTGGAACGTAATCTTCTAATCGTGGTGAAAGATCTTCAACATCTCCCATAAAGATCTTCCTATTTTTGTTTCCTTACCTAAAATCATTCTTTTAATCCTGGGGGAAAAGAAAACAAAAAAAGGGTGAGCTCAAATACTCAGTAAGGGTAGGCATGGATAAAATAAAACATAGCATATACATTTGATCTTAAAAACATGAACGTAATGTTTAAACATCAAAATCCTGAGCAACGACTTAAAACATGGAAGTACATAAGGCATAGATCATAATGAAAGATAAATCATTATAACATAGCATGGGAATAAAACATGTAATTGTGGCATCCATTAAGCATATGTAATGATTTCCATAGTAGCCAAGGCATTGCTGCCAAGACCATCTTAGTGGACAAAGTCCCATTCTGAATCGAGTTCACTCCTCGTTTCAGTCCTATAACACTGAACTGGAATAACTTACCATTCCAACCATGTCTATCTCATGAGATGTAAAATCTTTACCCAATGAATTGGAGGGAGATATAGGTCCCACCCATCTCATAATGAAATCATTCTTACTTGTGCCACAAAAAAACATACATCATTCATAATAACCCAATAAACAAAATGGCTTTCATAATCATCATTCCATCATCACATAATCCATATAAAAGAAATGGATATCATTTCATAATAAGAAAAATTAAACCATGTAAATCATAGAGACATGATACTTGAAACATACATATATGAAATAATGTCATCATAGATGAAAAATGGTTTTGATAAAACACTTGAAATGAATTCTTGAGGAAAATATCCTTTCTTCTTCAAAATCAATTTCTTTTCACAAAATGTCATGCAATTTTAAAAGAAAAGGATTTTGTTGAAAATATTCATGAAATATTTTTTAGGAAGCTTTATTAAAATAAGTCTTTATAAAACCGAAAAAATTTGTTTGTGCCGTATAAGTAAAAAAAACATTCTTCTCGTACTTTTTCTGGAAAAGTCAAAAAGTACCTCGTAAAATAAAAAAACGATTCCTTACATACTATGTAGTAAAATTAAAGAATGGGTAAAAAGGACTTTAAACATACATGAATAAACTTTTATAAAAACATGGACAAGGATGATAGTAATAACCCCAGTAAATACTTACGAATAAGAAATCTCGGATAAAAATGAGATTTGCAAAATTTATCCCTTACCTTAGGTCTGATATGCTTCGTACATATCCGAACCTCCTGTAATATGATTTAAATTATGTCATTGACTTATTACAGAATCATATTCATTGTTATGATATCATATATGGTTCACTTATGACTTTATATTACCCATTCTTTTGTAAATTCCATGTTAAAGAGCGTTTTGGGTAAAATCGTTTCATTTGTAATCCGTTTTTGACTTGTAATTATTCATATGATTACTTAGATAATGATTACTTAATTCCATAATATAAAACATGATATATATATAATATATATTCATCATATACATATATATAATAGATCGATAAATGGAAATAAATACACCGTTCATGGAGACGGTAGGTCGTACGTACACATGAACGTTGTTTTCGCTTCCTCATTGGATTGAATGGAATTAATTGGATGAAATACATATATATACATAAATCTAGTGTCATTATTATGTCATATATTTCATGATTACTTATTATATATACTTTATAACCATTTATGAATGGTTAATCATTGAGAATGAATCTCATCACATCGTGGAGAGGGTATTCCGTACGTACGCACGAGCGATGATATCATTCCCATGATCGTGGAATTTTATTGGAGTGTATGTTTACTATTACAGAATGAATATCACTTTACAATAATCATATATAGTTATTATTTACACTATTATACCCATCCATGTAAGGTGGTGGTGGAAAATAGATTACACCACGGCGTGGAGATGGTATTTCGTACCTACGCACGCGCGGTGATTTCGTTTTCCGTAGGATGGATAGATGGTGAAATAGGGTTGTTTCATACTTATAATAACATATCAGTATATGAGTGATACTGATGTTATTACTTCATAATGAAACAACCTAAGAAGAAGAAGTGGAATAAGAAATAAAGGTGAAAGAATCGGTAACGGACATTACCTCTTCTTTGAAGCGCCTCTTTGAGACCTCCTCTTAGGGCACTAAAATTGGTCTTTGAAGAAGACCAGGACTTCTAGGATTTTTCTAGGGAAGTGGATAAGAGAATTGGGCAGGGGTTGGCCAAGCGTGAAGGCTCAAAGTGGTGTGAGGAAGAGAGGGAGGAGGTGCCCTTTTATAAGGGAGGAGAGGGGCACCTTTAGAATTCTTAAAAATATTAATTTATAATAAATATAACCCCACTTCAAAACCTCCAAAAATGACTCATATTAAAATATTAGATTAGATAGGGTTGTAATCTCATCAACCAATCAAATTTAGACATGTTTGGATCTTATTTTAAACCTTATCATTTTGATTTATCCTTATCTAATCTATTTAAGATTATTTGTGGTAATAAAATTCTAAATTTTAAATTATAAAAAATAATTACTTATTTGTTGTTAATTTTCCATAATTGTTTACTTTATAACATTATAGACCATATAAATTTAAATTTATAATTTTTAAATATTTTTGTGATTTTTAAACAATTTTATAATATGTTATTTTTATAAAATAACAATAGTGTCAATTTTGACAATATTCATTTATTTGAATTTAAATAATATATAAACAGAAGATATGTTCGAACTAAAAGCTTTAATAGATTCATAAAAGGTCATATGTATCTATAAAATTATTGGATCACATTAAATAGTTCATATAATATTTATTTTATTATTTTTAAAAACATTTATTTGGTTTATCTCTTAATAAAATAATTACTACAACATTTTTGTATAATTATTTAATATACTGATTTGTTGCATAAAAATTTAAAATAAATTCCTATGATAAATATAAATCTATTAAATTTCACAATAATACTTTTACTAGAATTTATCATCTTAAAATAACAATATTTAAATTGTTAAATTTATTAAATTATGAAGGTGAAAACTTTGGCATCATTCAAAATAAAATAATATAAGTGTCATAATTGCTTGTATAAGACTCCAAATGGTCAAATATTCGACCCTTGGATGATTATAGTTTAATATTACATGACCAATAAGTTTGGGTCAGGGTTTTGTGCCTTTTATGGTCACTATTAGTTTAATAAAAACTTTATTCTTGATTTTTCACTTGATAAATAATTTCTGCATCACTATTGTGTCACAATTAATGAAAATTATTTAATCCCAAAAAATTCTAAATAAATTCTCATGATGTAGATAATTTTGTTATATTTCTGTAGACTATTAATTTTTGAAGTTTCATGAAGTTTATCACTAACTTAAAATTATTATAATTATAGTATTTAAGAGAGTGACATGTTGTCACTTTCTTTGGTTTTAATAATAATTAAATTATTTTCATGGAAAGAAGTCCATTAAATCAATCTAATCAGACCCTTAGGTGATATGGGTCGACTTTAAGTCATCAAATAGGATTTTGACAAGTGTTAGGGTAATTTTATAATCTTATATTTACCCTTAATTACCCGATTTACCTTTAACTATAGTAAATAAAATTTACCGTAGTTACTATTCACAATGCCCAAAAATAAAATGTAGCTTATTAACATAATTTGGAACCAATGATTCCAAATATAGAATCAATTTTTCCAAATTCAATACACAAAAGTTGTAGAAATTAAATTAAAATTAATCTCGTTGTCGAAAGAAAATGGGTTTTTCTTTAAAACATTGCAAAAGATTGAATTGATTTAACCTACAAATTCAAGGTAAAATCAATGCTAATGACATACATTATATTAAATGGTAAAAATATATTCTATTTATACTTTAAAACCATTCAATATTATAATTTAACCACATAAGATATTACGATGAAAAAAGTTGTTTTTAATTAAAATATAGCGTGTTTTTACTATTCATTAAAATATGAAAGTCATCAGAATAAAATGAAAATTTTATCCAAAGTAAATTTTTATTTCATGATTCCAAAGAATAATTTTATTTTGTCAAATCAAACTTATAAAAATGTCAAAAACTAGATTTAAAGTGGGTGTGCCATCAAAAGGCGGCAAAACTTCATTTTGTTAAAAATACTTATTTTACCCGAAAAATTTATTTTGTTCTTATACCATGTTCTAGAAAATGTGTAAGATGAATAATAATGTTATAAAATTCAAATTTTAATTAATACTATTCATAATGGCCAGTTCATAATATTATAATAATATATCATTGTTTAGTAAAACCCCGTATTGCGTACAACACACGCTATCGAGGAAGGTCACGATTGCGTGTAATGCAAGCCAAGTCAGGGTTGCATGTTGTAAAAGAATCATTCATTGTTTCGTATAACAGAATCCAACCATATTTCATTTATTCATTGAATATATATATATATATATATATACTCAATGTTGCGTAGAATAACTATTATCAAAATTGTGTGTTACACGATCCAAGAATAGTGTTGTGTATACTACAAGCTAATACGGTGTTGCGTATAGTGCAAAGTAATCTTGGTGTAGCATACAACACAAGACATTAATTAAATTAAAAGAATATTTTTCGTAAAATCTCAGGGTGTTACAGATTCCCAAGCCTAACTCAATTTTCGTGGGTTTTTCCCCTATAACACCCATTTCAATATGGATATTCCATTAATGTTCCTTAAAAGAAATTTCATTATTGTTATATTTTTATTTTTGGGGATATATATATTTCCTACTTGATTTTATGGAAACTACAAATATTTTCCAAAAGAAAGCTTCTTTTAAAAACACTTATCTGAATCCTTTTGAGTTATTTCTTTTTAGCTAAAGAATGATGATTCTTATACCAAATATGATCTTCCATTTTTCATTTGGGAACCCCAAGTTATTTATGAAATCATGATGGATTAAATACTTAAGAAACCCATACATTTCCATGGGTTAATCCCTGACTTTTATTGTAATAATTTCTATGTGGCATGCATGATTATGTAAATATTTTGATGTGATGGGTGGGACTATAATTATATAACCCTCAAATGAATTATATAATATGATGTTTCTAATGTGATGATTTGTATTATTAGTGAACATGATTCTATCTTTGTCCATAATTATGATTTTATGATTATGAAAATAAGTTATGTGTGAACATAATGTAAGCTTTGTTCAGAACTATGTGTGGTATTTTACCACTAAGTCATGATGTTTCATTTTTATGCATTTCCACATTCCATGGATTTGTCACATATTTCCCTAATGTTGTTTATGATGATCTTATTCATTGGTTTTTTTGATAATTTGTATTATCACCCAAGTAATATTTATTCATGTACCTTATTCATCCTCTTAATGATATTTTAGCTTACCCCTTTCTTTGATGTATATCCTCGAGTGATTTTGTATACTAAAGAGAACATGTGGGACACTAATAATCTAGAGAAGAACGAATTAAATAATTTTTAAGTTTTATTATATAAAATTTATATATGAGCATAATTTTCCCAAGACACTAAACCATTGGATCCTAGATTTAGAACACCATTATATTTTCTAACTTTAAGATGATGTAATATTCTTGTAATAAAAGCATCATCTCTATATTTGAAACTATTAACAGTCTCCCAAATATCATTTCTTAAAAGCCAAAAACATCTTAAAAATAATTTGAAATATACTTTTTTACAAACGAACTGGTTATAAAAACCTCTCATATTCTCTACCAACTCATTAAGAAAACATTCCAATTTTCAAACCAATTAATGGAATGGTATTAAACAAATCCACCAACATATAAATCATTAAATAATAATGAAAATACACCAAATGAATTTACCCATTCTTGAAAAATAAAATTTCAATATCTATTTAAAAACTAATGTCATGTGCCACATATATTTTATCCAAATCCAATTATATTAAAACATAATATTTAAAAATTATATGCACACAAAATTTAAAAACTCAAACTACCAAAATGTTCTCAAAATTCCTATTGATTCCATAATACTCAATATAGAAAAATATTTCTTTTTGAAATATAACACACTTTCATAACCATTTTGGGAAAATAAATTCATGGAATCTCAAAATAATATTTCTGTGTTTCACGAATAAGGAGAAACAATCAAAAATATTAAAATCTATACTTTTTGATATAAGGGATGTAAACTAATTGAAATAATTTAAACCCACCACTAACAAACACCTCTGGTAGAGGCCACCTTTTTACTTTATAAAGAAAAGTCTAATAACTATTTTTTTCTTAAAATTCCCATTTCCAAACCTCAAATGATATCCCATTTTAAAGAGAAATTCGAAATCCCTAACTCATTCAATTTGAAAATCAATGATTTCAACACAAAATTATCATTTTATAATTTAAAAGTGGTATGGAATATGATAATGTTTTCCCAAAAATTATACATTAATAAAACATTATTCATCATCTTTAAAACCAAATAATACTTTTACCTGATTATAAAAATCAAATGTTTTTCACAAGAGAATCAACAAAATCAAGCATTATATATTCTACAAAGTGTAATATTTGCATTAATACAATTAGTTATTTAAAAAAATGATTTGGAATTAGATATATAGTCCTTTATGAATCATAGAAATAATAACTAATAATAAATAATAAATATCAATACAACCTAGAAAAGAAATAAAAACTCATATTAATTATCTTAAACAATTCCCCAATCAATAGACATTACTAAGATTGAATACACTTTTAAAACCGTGTACTTACCATAAATTATTTTCCCACTTTTATCATAACATCCCAACAATAAATATCACCCATAAAATTATTTTCCTTTGAAAATTTTAACAATAAAGGGAATAACCCTTCACTTTGTATACTTTTAAGATTTATTTTTCAGGAAAACACATCAATAATCACAAGCAATCAACAATATTCCATGAAATACCTATCATAGTACTACATGATTTGTGAGACAAAATTACTATCTATATACCTATATCCAATACACATTACAAAATTATCACAAGATATATTGATACATCCTAAGTGAACTAACAACTCAATATCTCAAACTGCCCAAGAAACTCATATATCTTGATCAAATTTTTTAAAGGTAATCTCATATGTTATGACATATCCTATCTCTACACCTACTAAATTCATAACAACCAAAATGATAGTTTTTATAACACCCAACAACATCACATATTCTTAAACCAGACTCTAATTAAAATCATAACGATTCTTATCATTTGATTTTGTTCTCTACCAACCAAAGGATCAAAAGTAAATATACTACTACCAACATATACCATAAGGAGTAATATATGCATAAAACTTGAGAAAAAATTAAATCCTTATAAAAATAGTATTCTATGGAATATAATGAATGCTCATGCATTCAAGTAATCCAATTATAATACTAATAAAATAAACTCCATGATAAAATAGAACCATGTATTAAAACCAATCAACCACTGATGACTCATCCACCTCTAGTATCCACTATAAGTCCTTTGCTACTTTATTAAAACCAACAATTAAACATCCATGAAACATGAAACTCAAGGTCAAAACATCTTTATAGGCACATAGATCCCCACATATGAGATGTGTAAAATACCCAGTAATTTTACCCAACACTCCCAATGTGCACCAGGTATGCGAAAAATTCATCAAACATCAATGATTTTTGTAAAAAATTCCTCCCTATTACATTTTATAAATAATATGGGTAACATATGAAACAATAACGAATAAAATTTAAAGATAAAATAACAAACAAACATAATAATAAAAATCCTAAAATAGTACACCATAAACTAATCAAGTCAACCAAAACCTAAGGTAAGACTTAGACCATGAGTAAACATCCAAAATTAGGTATCACTAACTCACTAGATGACCAACTAGCCCTAAACCTCACCTTGATATCACCAAAAAAATCCACATTCCCAAGATGGAGTTTCCACCATATCACCTTATCATTACCAATAATATCCCCACAACCAAGTGGGACATCACCATAACTCATTTCAAATCCCTCATAAAAATTCAACATCATCTATGAAAAAATAACCCAAAAAACCCATCAACTATAAATTCAATGGCACCATTTAAAACTTTTAAATTAAAAAATTTCAACCAATCAGAGTGCACTATTAAGAAAAAAAACTCCATAAAATAACAACCAAACCAATTTTACCCAATGTCCTATTTACCCTACATTTTCAAGAAAATACTGAAGCATATGGAAAAATACAACTTATGTTCACCAAAAAACACACACCAAAAAAACATTATTTTCACAAACCAAATTATCATTTAGGTTAAATTATTTAAATATTTTAAAAAATTAAATGCAGCATCAAAACAAATCCCTGATATTTTGGTACAAAATAGAATACAATAGAATCTAGCTACCTCAATCATTATGTCAATGTAAAAAAATACATCTCGTTAATATTTACCCTTTTTATAACCTTAATTGATATATAAACACAAAACTACCAAGAATTGATCCAAAATTCCCCACCAAGATACCCCAGAACAATAAGAAGTGTAAAAAAATTACCATTCTCAAATAAAATGTCAACCTTACCCACATAACATATAATCAACCAATCATAACCTCTGTTGGACTTCATAAAAAACAAACCCAACATCTGGAAGGGTTTCTCCATGTCTTAGTGAAACCCTAACACCAAAATCCCTAAATCTCATAACCGGTGAGAGAGAGAATCAAGTAGAATAATTAAAAAAATTGAAATTGAAATTTCTATAGATTTATAAGGCTTAAAGGCGATTAAATTTTACCTAGAATCTTATAAAACCATAATTAATATCCTCTCCCAAAGTTCGGGTCAAACTGGTTAAGTAAAAGGGGTGTCTGGGGTTTGAAATCACATTTTTAGTGATCTTGTTAGATTTTCATCATCACCTTGTAAAATACTTGGGACTATATAACAATATTCAATGCCTTAATACCCACAAATGGAGTGCCTTGTCTCTAGGGTTAATCTAGGATTTTTTATTTCTCCCTTCCACCATAAAAACTTCACCCAAATTCTATTTAGGACTCTGATTCACACGAAACATGGTCCATAGAATAAAAACCTAATTTTGGATCTAGTGGTGTAGTAATAAATCACTTTTAATATCATATAAGCTTCTATTTCTCAAAATGAACCTTGAAAATTCTATCAAACTCTCTCTAAGAAACCATCATAAATCCCACATCCCAAAATAAAGAATATCCAAGACTTCATCATTAGAACACACCTACCAATACTTATAAAAAACCTTCTATAATAGTAAAATATAATTAAAATTTAAACTCTTACTTTTAACTCAAAAACCTGATTTTACATATTCAATTATTTTAGGCCATAAATTAAACTTTTAACCTTATTTTACCCTTTTCCATGCTAACTCATTTTAACTCAGTAACTTTTTTTTCCAAAAAAATAAAAATTAAATTAATACATGATTTTACGCTATGATTAATTATATTAAATCCATTTTATTACATTAGTTTTCAAAAATTTATTAAAATTAATTTTAAATAAAAAATTAATAATGCTTATATTTTTAGAAAACTATATTTTTAAGCATCAATGTGAATTCAATAATATTCCTTATCAAGTAATAATAATTAAATAAATTTAAATTTAATTATTTATATATAAAATAATATATTTTATTAAAATGATTCTTTAATAGTGATGAATTCAATTTATTGAGATAAAAATATATAACATGTAAAAAAATTGTTTGAAAAATATATCTTTTTACCACTAAATAATTTTTTTCCTATTTCATTCAAATTATTTGTTTATTTACTAACCATTCATTTAATTTTTTTAATAAATTTATATTAATTTAATTAATTTAATTTATAAATACATATAACTATTATTTAATAGTAATAAATTTAATAAGAATACATAATTCAGAAAACAATTATTTAGAATCAATGGTGTTTTTTCCTAAAATGAATTAATATATTTTATTATATTATAAAAATTATTTATTTATTCAAATAAATTATTTATAATTAAAATATATATTTTCACCATCTAAATAACCTTTATTTATAACAACTATAGGCTAATTACTCCAAACTAATAATATGTTTACTAGTATTATACTCAACAACTATATAGACTTTTATAATAGTGAAATAATGGTCATATTATCCCAATTAAACTCTATATATTTATTCCAATCTGAATTCTCAAATGATACATGTCATTTTTAAAATTTTCTTCTTTGATTTTACATTATTATTTCTCACTTCATGATGTTTGTTTTTGGCATTATAGGTTTAGTTCTGCTGATAGTGATTCTCAAGGGTGGAGACAATCTATCAAATTTCCTAGATATTAAAATATTTTTGTCTATTTATTTTCATATTTTATTTTAAACACTTTTATGGGATGTAAATACCCATGGAATTTAGGAATCCACAATATGTAATTCCTTATTTCATGTTCTTTTGGTGTAATGCACTATTAATGAGTGAGTAAAGTGTTATTAATCTGATTCATATATCCTCTGATTTATTTCATAAAAATGTTTCTATTCAATATAAATAATAAAAAATTAAATTAGTAAAATAAAATTCATATTTAATTTTAGGATTTTACAACACCCCTCCCAGTAAGTTTCATCTTCATGATTTTAATTTTTTAGCACAATGAAAATAATTAAGGGTACCCTTTATATAGTCATGACTCGAGATATAATTTATAATGAGATATAAACCTTACTATATTTGGAAAGAATAATAAAATCATATTTCTCGCATAATAATAATTTCTTTAGACTTATATATTTCTTAATCATTTGATTAAAGTATTCATCTTTATTAAGTAAAAAATCATACATTTATGTTATTTTCTAAATGGTTTCTTTAAATGTATTTTGTTATCTTGATCAGTGTAAACCATTTATCCACTTCAGATATCTAATAGAAGATGGTGAATATGAATTTTTTCATGATTTAATAATAAAAATAAAACCAAATCTATCATGTTAATCCATTATTTAACCATTAGTGGATTCAGGGATCCACTAAAGGATGGTATTTATTATGGAATGAAAAAGTGGATAGTGAGTTACTACTTATTTGGTGTGTTTTGGAGCGCATAATGATTTAGATTATTAATCATGACCTATAATAGCATGTATATAAAGGATTTTACCGTATTTCACAATTCATTTTTTATTCATTGGTATAACCACCTCAATGGCCATTTTACTTGTTATTTTTCTCATTCTTCCCTATTCCATCTATTTACTCAAACCAACGTGGTTAACATGACCAATAAATATTAATTTATTAATAAAATCGGAGTTCAAAATAATATGATTATTAAAAAATAATACATATAGTGTCTTACTTTTATAAACCTTTATTTCATCCAATGGTACTTCTGGTTTAACTTGTGTTTCATTATGCATTGTTCTCTTATAATTCTTAATCTAATCCATAAAAATAACTACACCCTTCTATGATACCAACTGGGAAAAATCCAATAACAAAACTCATATATTTTACATCCTTTATCATAATTAAACATTACATATCTCCAATAAAAAATATTATCCTAGAACATAAGGTTTTTATATCTTTAGATAATATCTACATAAAGGTCTTATTAAACATTTTTTATTCATCATCACCCATAAAATTCTCCACACATGGATTCCTCCTATTAATATTATTGGATATATTTCTTTATAGAAATGGGAAACATAAGAAGGAGAGATCTAAAATGATCAGTAAAGGAAAACCTATCAATAATTCATAGAGTATTAGATCATAAACATATGAGAGAAAATGAACATGGGAGAAATACCTGATTAAAAATAACATGTGATCATAAGGTCTGATAAAATTATATGGTAAATAACATTGAAAAAATAATTGGATAAAAATTACACATAAGGATCAACACGAAATAATAACATATACCATGCCATAGGAATATGAAATCATAAGATAACAATCATGAACCATGAAAACCTAACATGTGAATGTGAAAAAAATATAAGCATAGGAAAATATAACATTTTGAAAATGGATAACTGCATCACGTCCAAACATAAAATTTTGAATGTAGATAACCTCAATATGTCCACATATAATATTGTGGATATAGATAAGTGAATCATGTAAATTCATAATATTGTGAACATAACTAACAACGTCATGTCAGAATATTAAATTCATTAATCTTTGAGATATATATATATATATATATCAAATATATTGGAGGGACATATAATTCTATAAACACCCATTACATAATTAAAATCCATAAATATGTGTTCTAAAATAAATTAATCATACGTCAAATCTTAATTGACCCATGAAATGAAAAATGGGTTCATACATTTTTATGGTGTATCGTTTAAGAAGAATTAGAAATTATATTAAAATATAACCAAATATCAATCTCCCAAAATAACCATATAGAGTGAGAACATGGATGGTGATACATTAATAATAATTATATATATGAATTATCATGTTTATATATGTGGTAAAATGTAAAATGAATCATAAAAGAGAGTTTTCATACACCTTTGGTAACATTTTTTAAATTATAATGTAATATATAACATTAAAAAACATTTTCCAATATTTGGAAATAATAATTTGAAAAATATATTTTAAAATAAGACCCTATAATGGAACCTTGAACAGAAAAAAAATTTCGTAGAAATGTGGAGTGAAATATATAAATTGGCATGGAAGTTGAAAGAATGTACTTTTAATAAATTTTAACAGTTTTAAAAATAACCCACATAGATAAAATAAATAATGCAGTTATTTATAATATAATTGAAGAAAAATTTTAGTGTTATAGAAGATATCACATATTTATCTTTCCATGATAATAAAACAAAAAAAATTGGTATCAAAGAACATAGATATAAAAGATAATTTGATAATATATAGGATGATAATTATTATTTAAAATGATATATTTTTATGTCATAAGAAATTATTCAATTAAAAAATTTATTTGAAAATTTAATTTCCACATAGAAAAGATAAAATTAAATATGATATGGATAAGTGGATAAAATATAAAACATATAGTATCTTACTCAATGAAGAAACGATATGACTCAATGAATTATAAATAGAGTCTAAAAAAATACTGACGACTTTGGTAACATATGAATCAAAATATAATGAAATAGAGAATATTTATTAGAATTTAAAATACGATAAATAATTTGGGAATAATGAAAAAAAAATATCGATGGGAAAAATATATACAATTTATTTGAAAATAGGTGAAAATAAAAAACATGTCTAAATGAACCAAAGGAAAATAAAAAATATAATATAAATTAGACTATTTAACCCAATTAATAAAAAGATAATTATGATAAAAAATTTTAAATGGGGTAATTATTATACTAACTCAAGTAAAATAGATGCATAACATGAAACATTCCTCAATAAATTTCAACTGAGATGAAAACACTTACATAGGATTCTATATTACTCAGACATGATCACTCTTTTTATATAATTTGTTTTTTGTTTTTTATTAAACTATATACAAACATTATTCACAATTATTTTACTGAACATTTTAATTTATAGTTCCTTATTACCCATTTATTATTTATTTAATGTTAAAATTTATTATCAATTGTTATGTGTTCTGTTTGTTCCATGCCTACATTGATAAGGCAGTTTTGGTCATTTATCATTTCTCATATCTTTTTCACCTACATAATGATTATGAATATTATATATGTGTGTTTTATATATTATATAGACATTATTTTCGTTTTTTCACATGAATTTTAATGTTCTATATAACACTAAAATTTGTAATTTATTTGTAATTGTAGCAAATTTGGATTAAAATAATAATTTTTATTTAATTGTGAAAATGGATTATTTATTAATTTTCAATTTAATGTATTAATCTTTCACATTAATTAGTAAATCCATATTTTTTGAGTGAATTTTTAATAGTAATTTATAATAATAGTATTAATTTTAAAAATATATAGAAATTCTAGTTCTACACTTTCAACTTCAATTTAGTATTTTTATTCTAAAATTTTCTTTATGTATATTTTTAAATTAACATTTTCCCAGATAATTTTAAATACATTAGGATAAATATTTTATTCGAACACCTCATGTTGGATCATAATTTTTTATGGAGAACATGGGCCCAGAAGTAAATGTTGACTTGATTGGACACCTTCGGCCACACCTCACCATTCAGGGCCCAAATTTTTCATCCATGCTGAGAGTATTATAAAACATTTAAAAAAATATAGGACTAAATGAATAAGATTTTATTAAAGTGATGAAAGCTCTAATTTAGTCATTATAATGGTTAACCTTAGAACAACAAATTTAGGAGTTAGTTTGAATAAATTTTTACTTTACTTTTTTATTTATTTTATAACTTTATCCTCCCATATGCTCTATAAATATGAATTATTCACTATTAAAGGGGGGATAGAGTACATCATTAAGGATTTTAAAAAAGTCCTATTACAATTTCACAATACTCTTTCTTTGTTTTATTTTCATTTTTGTGTAATTTATTTATGTTTATTATTCTAATAAAGTGTTCTCTCTTTTTATTCCACTATTTATCACTTGTATTCCCTCCCACATTCCCCACTATGATATATTATACTTGTGAAAATAATTGAGTAGACTAAGTAATCTCACAATGCAGTAATTCAATGTTGAAACCAAGTATTCATGCATTTGTTAGAGCTGGTTCCCAGGAAACTAACTTCTTTGTACTTATGATAAACTTGTATTCATTGAATGGATACTAATAAACTCCATATCATATCACGATTTTTCTTTTAAGTTATATAGTATGTTATAATGTCCTTTGAATATATGTCTCACCAAAAGGTCATAGCGGATCTCTACTATGATGAGAACCTAGAAGTGCCATGACACTATTATTGAATATATGTTCTATGGATGGATGATATCATTTAAATGGACCTAAATGTTATATGATATTAGGGGTGGGGACTCATGAAACTTTCATTCACCTTCACATTGTGTGTTCCCTTGGTAATATCCCGGAGGATATTATGAGAACAAGACCCACCAGTATGAAATCCACATTCATAATTTTCATTCGATTTTCTAATATGTGGATGTGTGTTTTGGTCCTTATACTTTAAGATTATTATTAATGGGTATTATGAATTTCTCACTTAGATGTATTGATGAAAACCGTGATGATAGATGTTTGTGGCATGGTCGGATATGTTGGGTGCATTATGAGTAATACTGCATTAATGAATAATGTGAGAAAAGATTTTTCACTTCTAAAGAAGTTGATATCTCAGGCCATTTGATGGAAATGATATAGCCTAAATAAATCCATTTCCATGGTCTTCTCTAGGAATGTTCAATTCTGTGAAGTCAAAGAATGAGAAATCGAGCGCATGGGTTGATGGCACTTGCACGCAACCCACTTGATTAGAGATATCGGGAAAAAGGGATTATATTACATGGTAAGAATTTGTATGAGTTTACATGTTGTTGTGACATAAAAATCTTTCTCTTTGGTGCCTTGAATGATTTCTAGATAGTAATTTTGGACATTAGGAAAGCTCGTCTAATTCCAATGAGAAAAAGGCCTATAGGGTCACACACTACTTGTAGCGAGTATCTTAGTTAAATGATTTACTATTCAACAAGTTGAATAAATAATATTCTCAGTTGTGATTTAATAATTATTAAACTACACTTGATCACATTAATTTCATCACTAGTTATTAGATAGAATATATTGTAGAAAAAATATTTATTTATTGGTGAATAATGCAGTTATATTTATTTAATAAATAAATAGTCATTATTCAAGGCCTGATAAATGTTGAGCAGGATTGGAGGAACAAGTTATGGGTCTGATGAGAAATAATATTAAATATTATTTGGTTAAATAATATTTAAATATAATGTATATGTTAAGCGCATGTCATGGAAATAAAATAATTTCTATTATTATTTGACATGGTGTTTCACATGGAATAATAAAATAAGTAATGAAACTTGTGCTAATTATTTATTATTAACTGGTGAATTGAATTCCCCATTACTTTCTTAATCTCGAATTATCCAAGGGGTCATTCCACCGAATAACTAATCATTGTTTGCACAACATCCTGGGAGAAAAAAGATCTCGATCCTTGATAACTCTTCCCTTTCCAAGAACACTCTAAAAAACGAAAGAGATCTTCCTCCACCTAATCTAGTATAAGGCTTTGGATGTGATTCTCAAGGCGATTAAAGAAAAACATCGCAAGAGAAAGGATCTTTCACACTAGAACCTAGAGACTCCCTCGACAATGTCTAGTGATACGTGGATCATTTCGGGATCACCGCTAGAGGATTCCTATCCTTGGATTATAAATCACAACAAGGATGCACCTCAGACCCATGGTCGAATGCATCAACAAATAAAGAATCACCTTGGATGTAATTCAGTAATTAAATAAAATTAATTATAAAAAAAATATTTTGATCCTTTATTATCATTTAAAGGTTCTATCCTTTGTCTTTTATCTTTGATTAAATTCCATGGATACTGGTATTTATTGTCGCATTGATCCCAGATTAATATTCAATCTTCGAAATTTTCAATGTTGTGTACACACCCATCCTACACTTCCACTGTGCCCGAAACCTACAAGTTGTATCAAAGGTAGGTTATATTTTTTTATAATTATTTAAATAATTATTTAATTATTTATGCATTAATAATTTAGTTTTTCAATTCATGTTTAATTGTTCTCGTAATTTTAATGTCAATATATATTCTTCCGCTTTAATTTCTAAAAGATCTAACAGAAACAAATAATTTTTTGATTATAATTAAATCAAGGATATCATCTGGAGGTGCTGATGATTCTGTCTAGGTAACATAAGAGTGCACGCCATGTATTTAGAATTACATGCCATGGAATCTAACACACACCATGTAATCTGTATTGTAGACATGGTATGTAGTCCCTTTGGGTCAGGGTCAAGTCATGTATCCCATACATGGCTTTCCCAGCTGGAAACCATGTAACACAGAGTCTAAATGGCATGTGGCCCACTGGAAATGTTGTGTACTCTGATGATTTCAAAAGTACACCTCACATTCCATTTTCCCATGTATGTACTTTGGATGGATGGTGAGGAGATTCAAATGTGGATAGGCAGAAAGCTATAAACACGAACGTTAAATGGTTAAAAGTGTTTCCCCCTAGGCCAGGGTTAGTTTATAAATACTACATAAACTAAACAATTGTAAAGAACAAGATCATACCCTTTATTTATTTATTTATGTTTTATGGTTATTCATTAGGAATGTTTGACACGATTACATAATTAACGAACTAACAATCATACATGATGGAAAAAAATAAAATGGATTATGTGTAAATATGATATATACATTGTTAATAACTTAGTTATATCCCAATTAATATTAAAAAGCATTTGAAAAGATAATAAGTGACAATTTGCACATAAAGGATAAAATCCCTCAATTAAAATTTTAAGTCGGTATAGCCTTCCATTACTTCGGTTAGAATTGAACCATAGTTCAAAGTGTTTGACCAACCCTAGTTTGGGTGCTTTCAATTATCGGGGAATTATAATTTGCGGTTTTTTGTTTACCTAACTAAGTTTACATCAAGGTTTGACTACCCTAGTAGGATATAGTGTAATTGAGAGGCAAGGGTTGAAGAAATATAAAATTAAGGATTTCGGTATTGGGGAGGCCACTCAACAGATCAAGGAGTAGTGAGTTAATGAAGTTGGCATCTGTAATTCCTACCTATAACCTTTCATGTTTCCTTACCAACCCTAGTTAGTGTGATGTAAAGGGAAATATGTATCCTTTCTTCAAGAATTTATAAGAAAAAGGATATACTGAATCCAATAGTGAGGGCTATTGGGTTTCAACAAAATAGTGGAAGACTAAAATATATTAATTTATTTATTTGTCATAATGTATCAAAATAAAGTACTAAAAACTTTTTCCATCTTATGTGTAGAAACAACATCAAAAATTACATCAATCATATTAATGTGATTCATATTAGAGATTGAAAAACTTATCGTCGACACTAATTTCCATGATTGGAAAAGGCACATTCAGGTTATCCTTCACCATGAGAGGAAACATTATGTGTTGGAAGAGCCTTTACCAGTTGTGCCTAGAAATAAGGCGAGTGATGAAGAACTCTATGTGTATGAGAAAAATTTAAATTATGCTATGGATGTTTAGTGCCTCATGATATCATCCATGATTGATGAGATCTTGAAGCAATATGAGGAAATGTATTCTTATAGCTTGATGTATCACTTTCGGGATATCTATAAAGAGAAGGAAAAATAAGAGAGTTATGAGATATCCAGCACTTTTTTCACTACTATGATTAGAGATTCTACATAATATGAACCCCATGTAGTCAATATTAATGTCTACATTGAGCATTCAGAAATATTAGGGATTAAATTTTCAAATGAGTTGCATATAGATCTCATACTATCATCGATTTCTAAGACCTTCTCTAGTTTTTTTATGAATTATAATATGAGAAATAATCAGAAGAGTCTATTGGAGCTTCTTACATTCATTCTCCATGTTGATAAGAACATGGGGTCTAAAAACCCTAAATTCCTTATGGTGAACAGGAATATGAAAGAAAAGGCAAAGTATCATATAATTTATAAACAATCTAAAGCCTCTGAGCACCGTCCGACCAAGAAGAAGAAGATCCAGAGGAAGGGCAAGGAAAATAAGGAAATATGCTTTATATTTGGAAAGTTAGTCCACTGGAAGAGAAAATTGACCCATAGGAAAGGGTAAACCAATGGTTCATTCATTATCAAGTGAAATATTTCCATTTCATCACATTGGGTATTACATATAGCTTGTGGGGATCACATATGTTTTCAAATATTGGAACCAAGAAGATTATGGAAAATTTACAAAGGATAGGTGGATATGTGACCTACTAATGGTGTGGGGCTAGCTTCTCTTTACATTGGTTACTACCACCTCACATTGCCAATGGGAATGATTATATTTTTACACAGATGTTATTATGTACCTAGTGTTACTAAGAACATAGTTTTGGTATTGAGTTTAGATACAGAAGGATTTATTTTCATGTTTGGAAATAAATTTTGTTACTTTTATGATGAAAACATATGTTATAGTATAACACATTTAAATAATAGTCTATATGTATTAACTTATGATAACCAAGTATTGGCAATTGATAATGAACCAAATTCACATGACTCATACCACACCTAGTAGTGGAATCACTACCTTGGTCCTGTAAATGAGAATCACCTGAAAAATCTCTATCAAGATGGTTATTTAGACTCTTCCAAGCTAAAACCACGTGATAGATTTCACACTTTTTTACAAGTTAAAATAAAAAAACCACCATTTGGTGGACTGTAACATCTTGGATCTACAAGCCGCCCAGAGGCACCCCATGCCCAGTTGGTCACATGGCTTCAAGCGCATTTCCACGAATGCAAGAGGCTACCGACTAGTAGCGAGGGACTTGGGTGTGATAGTGGGGAAACTTTTCCCTCATTGGTAGAGTAACACATCGGATGTAAATCTAATATACAATAGAAAAAGTAGTAAACATACCATACAACAGTAAACAATGATAGACTGGAAGAATTAACCGGAGCACATATTTATAAAATGATGCATGATACATATGTCCAGGAAAACATCAAAACACATCACAACGCTGAAATACAATACTCAACCAAATTACAAAAAAAAACAGATAAACTGTAACACCCCAGGTAAATATAGAATATTAAATTTTTATATTTATCCCTATTTTTTAATAAAATGTTAATATTAATTTATAGGGAAAGCTATGCTCGATGTCTTACCCAATTCGCAACAACGAGTTTCTTTGAAATCTTACGTTTCACTCTAATAATAAAATAATTTTATTTTAAATGGTAGTAAACACCTAGCTGTTGTAATGAAGGGAATGAACAGAACTAACTAAAAAATGATTATATATGTTTGTCAAATATTTTTACTTTTTACAATGAATGTTAGAGGATTAAAAATGCGAATGAATCCAATTTTAAGCGTAAACATTCTAATATTATTTAAAAGGTCGATCAACCGCCTTTTGATGGCGAACCTCTTTTAAATCCACTTTTGACAATTTTATGTGTTATATTTGACAAAATAAAATTCTTCATTAGAATTGGGACATCAAAATTTACTTTGTGTAAATTTTTGGTATTTTTCCGATAAAGTTCATTTTTTAATGAATAGTGAAAAATGTTGTATTTTAATTCAAAACCTATTTTTAATCTAATTTATTTATATGAATATATTACCTTTTGAATTGGTTTTAAAGTGAAATTAGAATATATTTTTACCACTTAATCCAATGGTGGTCATTGAAATTAATTTCACTTTGAAATTAGCCTTAAACTAGTGTCATTCTTTTAATAGATATTGTTTCTTAAAAACATGCTATTTGTTTTGACAGCAGAAATTAATTATTAAATTAATTAATGCAACTTATAAGTCTTGAATTTTGTAAAATAGACATCAATTTTGAATTCGGAATATCAAATATATCTTAGGGTGAATGTTTGGTATTTTTCTGAAAAACTTCAATTTTTGATGAATAGTGAAACCACTAAGTGGAAGTTAAAGAAACTGATTTTTCATTTAAATGAAACTTTTCCACTTTTGTGATTTGATTTTAAAAAATCCAACATACATGGTTGTCATTAAGAAGTAAAATTTGGTTCAATGAGATTAAAATATTTTTTGGTGAATAGTAACTTTTAAGTTTTATTAATCGCGATTAAAGGTAATTAGTGTAATTTAAGGTAAAAATAATGTTTTAATAATATAAAATGTCCTATACACATGTCATAACCTCATTGGATGTGTCATGTACGACCAAGATAATCCATGGGTCAACTTGGGGACCCCATGGAGCCACTTTGGTAGGAAAATGACATAAATAACTTTTCATTTAAAGTTAAAATAAAAATGTCACCAACATGAGTTGTTTTACTAAAAAAAATTAAATCGGGTTATACAAGTCATATTTTTGACTATAAGTACTCATTAGAAAGATAAAAATATTTCTTACATCATGATATTTTTTTTATAATTTTTAGACATTAAATAAATTAAATTATTTATGACACCATGATGATGGAGCGATTGCCTCATTATTTAATGATTTAAATAAAATGAAAGGATAATGTAAAATCTAAAACCTACACTGGTCAAAAACCTATTAGATGGGTGGATTTAAAAACCTTATCACCTTATCCTAGAAATATATCCTTTTGGGACCTTTAAAATCTGAAAAGCATTTTATAATAAAGTAATATTTTATAACTTTCCAAGAGTGCCCCTCCTATCCTCTTATAAAAGGCCCCCACCTCTACCACCTTACACACACCTCTCAAGCCTTTGTATTGGCCAACCCCTGACCATTTCATCTCTCCACATCCCTATCTTCATCATTGAAGCCTCACCTTTGGTAGAATGCTCTTCGAGAAACCATTTCGGTTCAATCCAAGAGGAGATACCCGATTTAAAGGTAATGTCTTCTCTAGTGTTCTTTTGTTTTATTTTGATTCCCCAACCCCCTAAACTCTTTTTATTTATTTCTTTTGTAACAACACCAGTATCTTCAATATACTAGGATTTTTTTATGATGAGTATTCGAGCTACACTAACACACACATCCATCTAATGGTTAAAAAACATACTGTTTCTGTGGATGGCGAATTACTGCCTCACGAAACGATGATTGTTCTATCTTCTCATACCACCTCTCATGGTGTACATTATGATGGAACTATATTTATTTATCATATATATTATATTTATTTTCCTCTCTATGCTTCTGTATTTTATATTTAATACATACCTTTATGCTTTGCATGTTGTGAAAATGCGATAATTTTATTTGAGGAAGTGTGGACTATCGCCCCCTCAAGTGATGTGACTCATTCATGCAATACATGGAATGTATAAAGAATGAAATTGATGAACTAATGTGATATATATAAAATATATATTATACTGCAATTATAATATATATATATCTCTCTCTCATCTATTTTTAATTCCATTAATGTGCCAACGAATTGAAAGTAGCGTTCATGCGTACGTACGGCTTACCGTCTCCATGAACGGTACATTTCATTTCTTATCTCCAAATGTTATGTACTATTATAAGTACATATATATATAATGGATATATATGTCATATATTACATCTAAATTATGGATATCATTCTGGAATTATAATATATATATATCTATCTTTTATCTTTAATTCCATTAATATGACAAAAAATGAAAGTAGCGTTCATGCGTACGTACGGCCTACCATCTCCATGAACGGTGCTTTTAATTTTTTATCTCCAAATGTTATGGAATAGTAAAAAAATGAATATATACTGGATATATATGATATTTAAAACATTCTGGAGATGATGTACCTATAACTACATGGAAAATTCTTTCCCAACAAGTTCAATTTTTACTCATGTACCGAACATCGACAAAAACGTTTGATATGAACTCACTTTGTTAACCAATTATTATAAAATTATAATATGGGATATGAACAGAATAATAATATTTAAAATAGGTCCTTAATCAATTATAAATTGACCAAATTTTATTATTTAGGAGATTAAAGAACGATCGAGTCATGTCGGACACGAGGTAAGGGATCCGACCTCTCTCTTTCTTTTTAAGTACTCTCTTTTATGTCATTTATTTTAAGATCATATTTCTTATGTTTGGGGATGTTATTTTATATTCATAATACTGTACTTTTTTCTTCAATATTATGAGAGACCCTATTTGATCTCATAAATCCATTTTTTGAAGTTTTAAGTGGCGCTGTTAGGCTGCTAAGTTTTTGTAAGGGATTTTTCATCTCACTTTTATTCCCGTGACATTTATGCTATGTTTGCCACTATTTTATTTTAGTGGTGTATGTACTTCCCATTATTATAAACTTTTTGTAGTATAATTTCATTTATGGGTATTTACATATTCATTTTAGGACCCTTTTTCCATGGGGTGTACGTTTCCAAAGTTACCAAACTCGGTAAGGGGACATTTCACCCTCCTCTTTTTAAAAGACTTATTTTGTTATGTCTTATAATTCACATAATATTATATTGGGATATGTTCTTCTATATCCTTATTTATGTAAATTTTATGTCCAAGTGATGAGATACCATTTTCTCTCCCATCAACTCATTTTCTGAATTTTAGAGTGACGCCGTTAGGCTGTCGGATTTCTGTAAGGGAACTTCTTAACCCACTTTCAATTTTTTGGGTTAAACCTCTACTTCTTGATTTTATTATGCCAATATTATGTGTGGAATATCTATGTTGTAATTTCCACAAACCTTTGTGTCGATATACTATTTCTACACATAATCATCTCATTGATAAATTCTTACGAACTTTTATGGGAAATCATAACTCAATCACATTTCATTGAGTTAAATATCTATGTCATTGGTTTTGTTTTTCTAAGATTATGTGTGAATGACCTATGATTGTTTCACACATAATATCCACTTATATTGGGTGTATTTATATTTCTCACACATAATTATGTGATAGATTTATCCTTAATTTAAGGATACCATCTTTATAATGGATTTCATCTCAATTTACATTTCCATTGAGACTTCATTGTTGTTATGAACCAATTTACTCTTATATGGTGTGTATACTGTCCTTTGACATATTATATCACGAATCCCTTTATTCTCATGATATTATAAAATTCGGATTAAATGTTATTCTGCAAGTATTTTTATTCAAGAGTCTCTCATTTTGTTAAAAACTCTTTAACAAAAATATCATTTTAAATGTTTTAAAGATTAATTATTCTAAATATTTATCTTTAATGTCCAAGTTTTCAAAATGGTTTTCAGTATTTATTTATATGAACATTAATGTTTCAAAATTATAATTCCATTAAAAGCTTCAAAGTGGTATGGGGAACTTTGATTCAAAAATCACTTTTAAATGATTTTTGAAAATGGATTGATTAATTCAATATCTTGGAATTACTTATTGTGATTGCAAATGAAATTTTGTTATTGAAATGTTTATATTTTCAATATGTTATGTGTAATGATGGTACTTGGACAATTTACGTGTGGTTACATGATAAACCATATGACGGGTGGTGCCGTCAATACCAGGACGGGTGGTTACGTTATAACCTCCAATGAATTGGGTATGGAAGTTGGTCGTATGGTTATTCCATTAAGTGATATGTGTGGAATTCGACCGTATGGTTATTCCATTTTAGTATGTTTATGTCCCAAGTTACCTATATATGTTATGTGTTCTTTATATGGGTTTTTATGGTAATCTTTTGGTTACAAAAGGGGTAAGTAATGATCTTTTATTCAGTGAAAAGTTTTTTTTACTACTTCATAAAGGTGAAAAGTATTACTTTGATAATGTATTCTTGGTTTACTTGTTGTTTTGAAAAACTAACAGTTTTACTTCTTTGTGTATCCTTTACTGGAATTTTTATGCTTATACCAAGTTTTTAAAATGTTTCCCACAGGACCTAAAGATGAATAGGGTCAAGGATGGGATCAAGGAAAGACATGCTATCTAAAACATGGAACTAGACATGTTTCTTTTTAAGAGTTTTTATTTTATGTAAAATTAGTAGAAGTGTATACTTTGTAATCTTTGAGATGTAATAGTTATGTTATAATTCTCTAAAACTCTAAACCTGAAATGATCCTCAATGTGAATTATTCGTTTAATTCAATAATAAGTAATGTTTAAGGCCGGGGCCTTATAGTTGGTATCAAAGGTCGGTTTAGATAACATTAGAGGTTAGGTTATTCTATAAGCATAAGTGACATTACCATAATGGATAGTATTTCGAGTCATAGTTTTTAGATAATTTGAATGAGTAAGTATATCTTAGTGTTTATCTTCCTGATTAGTACATGATGATTTTGTTGATATACTCACACTGACATTTTTTGTTTTATAAAAATGGATGGATTTAGCAGGCACCAAAGTGAAAATGGGTTTGAAGGAAACTGTGGTGGTTCTCTGGTTAAGAGATTGGATGAAATGGGGGATTAAATGAGAAATATCGTGGTTATTCTAAACCAACTATCAAGAGTCATGATCAACCACTTGAACCTTGGTTATTTCTCTAATGCATCATGTACGAGATGACTAACTCGACGTGGAATTTCAGGTAATAATTATAAAGGTAACCATTATGGTTTATATGATCCTTACTTTTTAGGTAATTATGGGCTACTCTATGATATGATGGAAAATGAAAGGCATGAGATAAAATGGAGGGTAAAATATGTTATGATCATTTTTAAATATTTTATCTCGTTTTGGGGAATGTTTAAAGAATTATGTAGTTTTGGAAAAAGGACAACACGAAGACCGTGTGACAACCCGTCGCGTCGGACAAATCTGTGGGTATTGAACCCACAACCAAAGTGCGACTGGTATTTATCGCCTACCACTGGGCTACGTGAAGTCCCTGGTTAGTTTGACTAATTCTATTTAGTTAGATGATTTTAGGAATCAAGAGTAAGTTTATTTTGGGTTATCTATGGAAATTATTAACCTATCATGGAGGATGTGTGATTAGGTTAATTACTTTTCAATATGAGACTTTAAGAGCAACTGATGTTATTTGGGGATAAATGTTAATTTGTACCCTGGAAGACTATGTCATTAAATCCTTAAAAAATTTTGGGTTCAATATTATCTTGGTTTACATTGAATAATTTTATGGAAAAATTATTTATCGAATGGTCTTCGTTGAACATTGGGTTTTGTTGGACAAATTTTGGAGATTAAGAATATATTTTCTTTTTATAAAGGATTATTCATTTGTGGATCTTGTTCTAACAAATTTTGGTTTCTGTTTTTGTCTAAAGACATGGGAAATATATTTTTCTCTTTTTTGGATTAGGTTATTCTCTATAATTTGATTATAGCTCTCTTAATGTAAACAAGTCTTCCTAAATACTCATCATTTGGGGAAAGTATGAGTTTTTGTAAAAAATTTAGTAAAAGTTGAAAGTCAACATGACAAGTAAGTAAGTTTCCTTAAGATCAAAAATAAATTCCTCAATGAAAAGTAACTTAAAACAAAAATTTTGTCTATTAAAATTTCCTACTGGGGAATCGAATACCGTTTAACCCACCAAAAGTTTGTGATTTTCTTATGGTTAACTTTCTCCTAAACATGTTTACTATCACTCTCCATCAGAACATAACCATTTGTTTTTTCCTCCATATCCATATTTTCATACTTGTAATCCTAGTATGGGTTAAATTGGGTGACCTTTTTACTTCTCTCCCATTCTTTTAAAGTGATAGTTCTATTGACTCTTGTTCCGATGTGGGACATTCAATGATGTTTCTGAGCCCAATTTTAAAATTGCGAGGACGCAATCACAAAAGGGGGGAAGGATGTAAAACCCCAGGTAAATAAAGAATATGAAATTTTTATATTTATCACTATATTTGAATAAAATGTTAATATTAATTTATAGGGAACACTATGCTCGATGGCTTACCCAATACGCAACAACGAGTTTCTTTGAAATCTTACGTTGTACTCTAATAATAAAATAATTTTATTTTAAATGGTAGTCAACACCTAGACATTATAATGACGGGAATGAACAAAACTAACTACAAAATGATTATATATGTTTGTAAAATATTTTTACTTTTTACAATAAATGTTAGGGGATTAAAAATGCCAATGAATCCAATTTTAAGCATAAACATTCTAATATTCGTTAAAAGGTCGATTAACCGCCTTTTGATGACGAACCTCTTTTAAATCCACTTTTTGACAATTTTATGTGTTATATTTGACAAAATAAAATTCTTCTTTGGAATCGGGACATCAAAATTTACTTTGTGTAATGTTTTGGTATTTTTCGATAAAGTTCATTTTTTTAATGAATAGTAAAAAATGTTGTATTTTAATTCAAAACCTCTTTTTAATCTAATTTATTTATATGAATAGATTATCTTTTGAATTGGTTTTAAAGTGAAATTACAATATATTTTTACCATTTAATCCAATGTTAGTCATTGGAATTAATTTCACTTTGAAATTGGACTTAAACTAGTGTTAATCTTTTAATAGATATTGTTTCTTAAAAACACGCTATTTGTTTTGACAACGAGAATTAATTATCAAATTAATTAATGCAACTTATATGTCTTGAATTTTTTCAAATGGACATCATTTTTGAATTCGCAATATCAAATATTTCTTAGGGTGAATTGTTGGTATTTTTCTGAAAAACTTCAATTTTTGATGAATAGTGAAACCACGAAGTGGTAGTTAAAGAAACCGATTTTTCGTTTAAATGAAACTTTGCAAATTCTGTGATTTGATTTTCAAAAATACAACATACATGGTTTTCATTAAGAAGTAAAATGTGGTTCAATGAGATTAAAATAATTTTTGGTGAATAGTAACTTTTAAGTTTTATTAATCGCGATTAAAGGTAATTAGTGTAATTTAAGGTAAAAATAATGTTTAAATAATATGAAATGACCTAGACACATGTCCTACCATCATTTTATGTGTCATGGACGACCAATAAAATCCAATGGACATCTTGGGGACCCCATGGAGCCACTTTGGTGGGAAAATGACATAAATAACTTTTTATTTAAAGTTAAAATAAAAATGTCAGAGACATGAGTTGGTTTAATAAAACAATTTTTAAGTTGGGTTATACAAGTCATATTTTTTACTATAAAAATTCATTAGAACGATAAAAATATGTCTTAAATCATGCTATTTTTTTGTAATTTTTAGACATTAAATAAATAAAATTATTTATGACACCATGATGATGCAGCGATTACCTCATTATTTAACGATTTAAATAAAATGATAAATATAATGTAAAATCTGAGACCTAAACATGTCAAAAACCTATTGGATGGGTGGATTTTGAAACCTTATCACCGTATCCTCAAAATATATCCTTTTGGGACCTTTAAAATCCGAAAAGCATTTTAAAATAAAGTAATATTTTATAACCTTCCAAGAGTGCCCCTCCTCTCCTCTTATAAAAGGCCCCCACCTCTATCACCTTACACACACCTATCAAGCCTTTGTCTCAGAAAAACCTGGCCCATTTAATCTCTCCAAATCCATCTATTCATCATTGAAGCCTCAACATTGGCATAATTCTCTTCAACAAACCCTTTTGGTTCAAATAATGAGGAGTTACCCGATTTAAAGGTAATGTCTTCCCTAGTGTTCTTTCGTTTTATTTTTCTTCTCCATCCCCCTAAACTCTTTTTATTTATTTCTTTTTTAACAACACCAGTATCTTAAATATACTAGGATGTTGTTATGAGGAGGATTAGAGCTACACTAACACAAACATTTGTCTAATGGTTAAATAACATACCGTTTCTGTGGATGGCGAATTACTGCCTCACGAAATGATGATTGTTCTATATTCTCATACCACCTCTCATGGTGGCCATTATGATGGAGCTATATTTATTTATGATATATATTATATTTATTTTCCTCTCTATGATTCTTTATTTTATATTTAATACATACCTTTATGCTTTGCATGTTGTGAAAATGTGATAATTTTATTTGAGGAAGTGTGGACTACCGCCCCCTCAAGTGATGTGACTCGTTCATTCAATACATGGAATGTATAAATAATGAAATTGATTAACTTATGTGATATATATATAACATATATATTATAATTAAATTATAATATATATATATATATCATCTATTTTTAATTCCATTAATGTGCCAAAGAAATGAAAGTAGCGTTCATGCGTACGTACGGCTTACCTTCTCCATGAATGGTACATTTCATTTCTTATCTCCAAATGTTATGTAATATAATAAGAACATATATATATAATGGATATATATGTCATATATTAAATCTAAATTATGGATATCATTCTGGAATTATAATATATATCTCTCTCTTTTAACTTTAATTCCATTAATATAACAAAAAATGAAAGTAGCGTTCATGCGTACGTACGACCTACCGTCTCCATGAACGGTGCTTTTAATTTTTTATCTCAAAATGTTATGTAATAGTCAAAAATGAATATATACTGGATATATATGATATTTAAAACATTATGGTGATTATTTACCTATAACTACATGGAAACTTCTTTTCCAACAAGTTCAATTTTTACTCATGTACCGAACATCGACAAAAATATCTGATATGAACTCACTTTATTAACCAATTAATATAACATTATAATATGTGATATGAAGTGAATAATAATATTTAAAGGAGGTCCTTAAGAAATTATAAATTGACCAAATTTTATTATTTAAGAGATTAAAGAACGATCGAGTCATGTCAGACATGAGGTAAGGGATCCAACCTCTCTCTTTCTTTTTAAGTACTCTCTTTTATGTCATTTCGTTTAATCTCATCTTTTTTATGTTTGGGGATGTTATTTTATGTTAATCATACTGTAATTTTTACTTTAATATTATGAGAGACCCTATTTTTTCTCATAAATCCATTTTTGGAAGTTTTAAGTGGCGCTGTTAGGCTGCCGAGTTTTCGTAAGGGATTTTTCATCTCACTTTTATTCCCATGACATTTATGCTATATTTTCTACAATTTCAATTGAGTGGTGCATGTACTTCCCATTATTATACACATTGTGTAGTATAATTTCATTTATGGGTATTTACATCTTCATTGTATGACCCTTCTTCCATGGGGTGTACATTTCGAAAGTTACCCAACTCGGTAAGGGGACCTTTCACCCTCCTCTTTTTAAAAGACTTATTTTGTTATGTCTTCTAATTCAGATACTATTATGTTGGGATATGTTCTTATATATACTTATCTTGTAAATTTTATATCCAAGTGATGAGATACCATTTTCTCTCTCATCAACTCATTTTCTGAATTTTAAAGTGATGTCGTTTGGCTGTTGGATTTCTGTAAGGGAACTTCTTAACCCACATTCAATTGTTTGGGTTAAACCTCTACTTCTTGATTTTATTATGCCAAGATTATGTGTGGAATATCTATTTTGTAATTTCCACAAACCTTTATTTTGATATACTATTTCTACACATAATCATCTCATTGATAAATTCTTACGAACTTGTATGGGAGATCATAACTCAATCGAATTTCATTGAGTTAAATATATATGTAATTGGTTTTGTTTTCCCAATATTATGTGTGAATGACCTCTGAATGTTTCACACTTAATATCCACTTATATTAGGTGTATTTATATTTCTCATACATAATTATGTGACAGATTTATCCTTAATTTAAGGATACCATCTTTATAATGGATTTCATCTCAATTTACATTTACATTGAGACTTCATTGTTGTTATGCACAAATTCACTCTTATATGGTGTGTATACTTTCCTTTGAAATATTATATCATGAATCCCTTTATTCTCATGATATTATAAATTTCGGATTAAATGTTATTCCACAATTATTTGTATTCAAGAGTCTCTCATTTGGTTAAAAACTCTTTAACAAAAATATCGTTTTAAATGTTTTAAAGATTCATTATTCTAAATCTTTATCATTAATATCCAGGTTTTCAAAATGGTTTTCAGTATTTATTTATATGGAAATTAATGTTTTAAAATTATAATTCCATTAAAAGCTTCAAAGTTTTATGCGACACTTTGATTCAAAAATCTCTTTTAAATGATTTTTGAAAATGGATTGATTAATTCAATATCTTGGAATTACTTATTGTGATTGAAAATGAAATATTGTTATTGAAATGTTTATATTTTCAATATTTTATGTTTAATGATGGTACTTGGACATTTTAAGGGTGGTTACGTGATAAACCATATGACGGGTGGTGCCGTGAATACCAGGATGGGTGGTTACGTTATAACCTCCAATGCATTGGGTATGGAAGTCGGCCGTATGCCTATTCTATTAAGTGATATGTGTGGAAGTCGACCATATCGTTTTTCCATTTAAGTATGTTTATGTCCCAAGTTACATTTATATGTTATGTGTTCTTTATATGGGTTTTTATGGTAATATTTTGGTTACAAAAGGGGTAAGTAATGATCTTTTATTCAGTGAAGAGTTTTTTCTTACTACTTCATAAAGGTGAAAAGTATTACTTTGATAAAGTATTCTTGGTTTACTTGTTGTTTTGAAAAACTAACAGTTGTTCTTATTTGTGTATCCTTTACTGGGATTTTTATGCTCATCCCAAGTTTTTGAAATGTTTTCCACCGGACTTAAAGATGAATTGGGTCAAAGATGGGATCAAGGAAAGACATGCTATCTAAAACATGGAACTAGACATATTTCTTTTTAAGAGTTTTTATTTTACTGAAACTTAGTAGAAGTGTATACTTTGTAATCTTTGAGATGTAATATTTATGTCCTAATTCTCTAAAACTCTAAACCTGAAAATATCCTCAATGTGAATTCTTCATTTAATTCAGTAATAAGTAATGTTTATGGTCGGGGCTTTATATAAACAACTCCTCAACATCGCAAGAATCACCTTGGTCCCATGCTCCCCAACTCCAATGCAGTCAAGAACCTGAAGTAGAAGGGAGATTTCCCTTATCTATACCTACAACAATATAATCTATTTGGCCAAAAAACATGACCCATACAGGGTGTGAGAGTAATCCCAGTAGGAAACCACCTAAATATCTGTGCCTAAGAGTCAGTGAATATATATGGTAGGAAAAAAGTAAAAAAAATCAGTAAACAAGGAAGTACTCATTAGTAAACATTCCTAAAGATCAATTTGAAATTAAATTTCACATATCAATTAAGTAACTAAACAAAATAAGGTAACCCTCTGGGAGTACTCACAGCTTAACCCCTCTAGTTCAACCAAACAAGTACAGGCAACCCTCTGGGAAGTACACACCGTCTAACCCCTCTAGTTCATCTTAAGCATAGACTCTCTGAGGAAGTACTCACCATCAATTCCCCCTATAGTCTCGTATCGGTAATTAAAAGGCACTCTTTGGAAGCACATACATATCATTCACCCTATGGCCCAGGTCAAGGAACTACAGACACTCTGAGGAAGCACTTTCGTCAATTCCCCCTATGGTCTCGCATCGTAATAGTAAAAATAGACCCTATAGAGAAGCCCTCAAGTCTATTCTCCCTATGGTATACTACACCAGGTTCCCACAGCCCAGTGTAAGTCAAAAGAGAATATAAATTCATAGAGTCCAAGGTAAACCTCAATAAATACTTGGCTAAACAGTCTACATCCTAACAACATGTCAGATAAGAAGATCACCTCATCCTATCACCACTACGAATGGAAAGCATAGCAGCCTAATAGGATAAGCAATACCAAACAGTCATAAACAAAAACTTCATGGGGAAACACTTCCAAATCATATCCAAATAGCCTTATTAACATTCAATTAACCAATACTCAAGCACACAATCATAGTAAGAAAATAACATGTCTAAAACCATAAACATGCAATACCCCGGTCAAGGGTATTGGGTACTTTTTCACATATAAGTCAAAGACTATCTACATAAAGGAACAAACCACCTACCTCGACGTTGTACGATCCATATACTCTAGCATCAGCCCTTGGATTGACCAATAATGCGGTAGATCTACAAAAATGTCTAAAACTATCAACCAACGATTACTCACGAGAGAGGGGAAATCATGAGATGATGTTCTAGAAGAATAGAGAACTCACTGATGCGATTCTAACGCATTTGACCACGGTTGAATCGGTGAACGGATGCTCGATTGGGATCTTGGGGAATGATTACTTCCATACGGATGCTTTAGGTTGAGGTCGGTGGAGAAGAAGACGTTTTTTCCAAAAAGACATGACCCCGGTCTGTTAAATGAAAATAAAGAAAGTACAGAGTGTTTGCTTTATAAGTACATGACATGTACTTGACCTTATCGGCCCCCACATTATGAAGTCTCCAAGTCACCACACATGGACATGTTCACGACCGTTACATAGATTGTACTCATAAAGTACACTACCTGTACATAAGAAATTTCCAGAAACTCTTATTTTTCTAAAAAACACCAGAAAAAGAAAAAACATACCTGAAAGGAAGATCCGGGTTCTTACAAACTTCCCCCACTAAATCAATTTGTCCCCGAATTTCATAGAAAGATGGCGTAGAATAAGAATACTCGAACAAATCTATCCACTGTGATTGTACATCAGTTTCCCTCTCCTAGGTCTCGTCCTGTACTCGCCTGTGCTCTTATAGCACTCATACCAAAGGAATAGACCGGCCACAGAGAACCTTCGTACTTCGGTCGAAAATCTAGATAGGATTCTCCTTGATCAAGGCATCCACCTCTAAATCATCCTCCTTGGGTTGAAAATTATGAGACGGGTCTGAGAAGTAACGTCGAAGATGAGAAACATGGAAGACATCGTGCATAGCCCGATACCTCTGAGGTAACTGCAACTGATAGGAAACCGACTCAACTCTCTCCAACACCTCAAACGGCCTGACATACCTCGGAGAAATCTTACCCTATCTTCTAATCCTCTTGTGTCCCAACCTCGGTGAGGCACACAGGAAAACCTGATCTCCGACTGCGAACTCTAGAGGGCGTCTTCATCAATCAGCATAAGACTTCTGTCAAGACTGTACTGTTACCATCATCTTCTGAATCAACTCTATCAGCTCGGTGGTCCCCTGGACAAGACATGGTCCTAGTATAGTTGCCTCTCCTATCTCCATCCAACATAAGGGTGATTGGCATGGCCTACCGTACAAAGCCTCATAAGGTGCCATCTGAATACTTTCCTGAAAACTATTGTTGTAGGAAAACTCCACAATGGGTATGTGCTTCTCCCAAGAACCTCTAAAATCATGTATTCAAGCTTGAAGCATGTACTTAAGCACATGAATCGTATGCTTGAACTAGCCATCTGTTTGGGGGTGGTATGCTATACTCAAAAGTACTTGTGTTCCCAAAGCCTTTTGAAGCCCCTGCCATACCCGAGAAGTAAAATGTGTGTCCCTATCTGAAACAATGGAGTGTGGAAACCCATGTATATGTACAATCTCTTGGATGTAGGACCTTCCCAGCTCATCAACACTGAAGGTATCCTTGATCGGTAAGAAGAGAGCAGCCTTCATGAGTATGTCAATGACAACCCAAATTGCATCGTTCCCTCGAGGCGACCTCAGAAAACCTATCACAAAATCCATCATGACATCATTCCACTTCCACTCGAAAATGGGTAACTACTGAAAAATCCCTATCGGTTGCTGATGCTCATCCTTCACCTGTTGATAGGTGGAACACCTCATAACGAATTTAGCACCATCTCTCTTCATACCTGGCCACCAATACTGATGGTGTAAATCACGATAGATCTAGGTGACATCAGGATGAACTACCCAAACTGAGGAATGAAAGTCCCGCATCGGCTCCCTGCGTATGTCTGCTGACACCCATACAGGCCCACGAAAACACAAGATATCATCCTATCCTATGGTCCATCCAAGAATATGGTCCTATCCTGACACACTTTCCCATAGGACTAGGCCTTCAGAATCTGATATCTACCTCATTTGCACTCGATCTAAAATAGTAGAGGCAACAGCTACAGAATAGATAAACATCTTCCCCTGTCTGTCTTGCACCTCCAAATGCATCTCAGAGAATAGATCCATAAGCTTCCACTAAATACTGGCCTTCTGAACTTCCTGTATCAGAGTCCTCCTGCTCATCGCATCATCCACTCTGTTGCCTTTCCCAAGCGTATAGGCCAGCTCAAAGTCAAAAGACGGGAGGTACTCTACTCACCTTCGCTGTCTAAAATTCAGGTCACACTAAGTGAAGTTGTACTTGAGACTTTTGTAGTCATTGGAAACCACGAAAAACTCCGCCAGAAGGTAATGTCTCCAAAAACATAATGCATGAACAACTACTACCAACTCGAGATCGTGCGTCGGGTAATTCCTCACATGCGTCCTCAACTGCCGAGACCCGTACGCAACGACTCCTTCCCCATTAATAATCACATTTCCTAGCCCAATACCTAAAGCATCACATAAAAATGTATATCTCTTTCTTGGATCTATGAATACTAGTATTGGTGCTGAAGTCAACCTCCCTTTAAGCTCTTAAAAGGCGGAATCACAAGAATCTGACCACAAGAACTTTTCTCCCTTCTCAGTCAGGCCTGTTAGTGGTGCTGCTAAGCGTGAAAAGTCATGTATGAAATGTATGTAGTATCCAGTCATCCCTAGAAAACTCTGTACCTCAATGATGTTCCTCAGATTCTCCCAAGAAACTACTGCTCTCACTTTCTCTGGGTCTACTAATACTCCTGTCTCTAAGATAACATGACCCAAGAAGTGTATTTGGTCCATCCAAGAGTGGAATTTTGTGAGCTTGTCATATAACTGATGAACTATCAGTGTACTTAAAATAATCTCAAGATGTGTGGAATGGTCGTGTCTAGTTTGAGAGTACACCAAGATATCGTCCACAAAGACTACCATGAAGAAATCCAGGTATGGATGGAACACTCGGTTCATCAGTGCCATGAAGACTGTTGGCGCGTTCGTTAGAATGAACGGCATAAACACATAATCGTATAGACCATGCCTGCTATGAAAGGATGTAAGAGGTATATTAGATGGTCTAACACACAACTGATCGTAACCGGACCTCATGTCAATCTTTGAGAACTCTTGGGCTCCTCGAAGCAGATCAAAGAGATCATCAATCCTCGGCAAGGGATATCAGTTCTTGAATATCAACTGGTTCATCTTCTAATAATCCAAAAAATGTCTGAAGGTACTGTACACCTTCTTAGAAAAAGGGATATGCAAACCCCAAGGAGAATTACGGGGTTGGATGAAACCCTTTTCATGCAACTCCTCCAGCTGCTTCTCGAGCTCCAATAACTCTTTTGTAGACATCCTATAAGGGGGTATGGACATCAGTGCCACTTTTGGTACAAGCTCAATAGAAAATCCCACCTCTAACATTGAAGGAAAACCTGATAAGTCCTCTAGAATGAAGTCCCCAAAACAATCCACCACTGGAGGAAAGCCTATCTATGAATTACCCTGGTCATCCAGATATAGACTGGAAATATGGGATGTAACTACCTCCAACCCATGATGCTCGGGTCCTTCTCTGATCGCCTGTACATATCATTCACCCTTATGAAGAAACGATATGCCCCTGGTGATGTGAAACTCACCCTGTGATGATAGTAATCGACAACATCCTGAAAGGGAACTAACCAGTCCATTCAGAGAATGACCTCATAGCATGTCAGCTCTAAGAAATAGAGGTAACATAAGAAGTGACACCCACCAACCTCAAGAGGGAAATCCTTGTACTGACATAAAGTAGTTGTTCTAGTCCCCAATGGAGTGTCTAGCGTCATGATATCAACAGAAGAAAAGACACAAAGTCCATGACTCTCCATAATAAAAATAGATATAAAGCTATGGGAAACCCATGTATCAAAAAGAGTAGAAGATAAAACTAAGGAAACTAGAATCATACTTCAAACTATAGAGGGTTTGGGATCCTAATCTTACTTGGTCTACTCCACTACAAATTCCTAGCATGTACCTTGGCCATGTGACCCTGCCTGACAACTCTAAGCAGATCCACATTATTGTCGCTAAAATTCTGGCAACTGACTACCACGGCTGCGACCTCCGCCTCGGCCTCAATGGCCGGAAGAACTCCAATTCCCTAATTGAGGAGAAACTGGTGGCAATTCTCATGAATTAGGAGTCATAGAAGAACCCATGTCACTAGCTTCTGGTGAGAAGATCTGATAGAAGCGCTAAAGATAACCCATCTTGTGGCAAGATCGGCACTCCACTAGGTCTCTCGGACAATGTGGCCTCATATGCCTGCTCTTCCCATACTGGTAGCACACCACCTGGCTACCAGAATATGTCTGTCACCTCCTTGTATCTTTGTGAGAAGGTTCCCTACTATGCTTAATGCTATCAGAAGGAGAGACACTAACTCCAGATGTCAAGCCGCCCGGGCTCACATCTATAAAATCCCTCATATTTTGCTTCGTGATCATCACTTGGTTGACTATAAGAGTGATGGAAGTCCACATGAATATGTTCACCTAAGATCAGATGTCATTCCTGAGACCATCCTCAAAATTCATTTTTAGGAATAACTCATCACCTCCTGGTATGGACGTAATGCACTGCAGCTCTGTGAAACGAGAGGAATAATCCATGACAGAAAGAGTTCCCTTCTCTAGACTCATGAACTCTCAGGCTTGATCGACCCTCAAAGTATTCAGATAGAAGAAGTCGTAGAAGGCATGCTGAAACTTATCCCAATCCATGACCTGCTAGTGTCCCACCTCTGAGATCACATCCCACCATGTCTTGGTGGATTCCCAAAGCATATACGTCACAAGCTTCACCCTCCTCTCTGAAGGTGGGTCCAGATGATCGAAGGTAGAAATCATGGCTTCTAACCATGAATATACAGCCTAAGGTCCACCTTCCCATGTGAAGGTGGGAGGATGTTGCTGCTAGAAAACTCGGGTCAACTGTGCCATAGATGGGGTAGGATGTGGTACTTCACGGAAGGTTTTCCTAAACCTCATAAAACCCTCTCAGAACTGTGCATCAGCACCTATGTCTAGAATGACGGCTGGTGCCAAGACATGCACAACAAGAGGATCTAATGGTATCCATTGATCAGCCATGTTTGGTGTGTGATCACCACCCTGTAACTGGCGTACAACTTGAGGATGTCTCAGTGGCATGACTCTACAAGTTCAAGCACACACCTTAGATCAATATTACCAAGGGAGGAAAACTAGAATTGTAAGAAGGGAACAAGAGAAAGAAAGAATTCATGTTTTTCAAAACATGGATACATGGCATGTATAATGACTACACGACGTGTTCCCTTAAGCCTTCACAGTGGTGTGTACTTATGCCAAAACTGGTCGTGTAACACCCCAAACACACGACATCTTGTCTTAATACACGGCGTGTACTTGAATCATCTTCCTCTACCCGAGATCCCTTACACGTATAGGCCACACGGTTCCCTTAGAACAACACTACATGGCAGGTTAGTGCCAAACCCAGCGTGTACTAGACGAACTTCACCAACCTGAGTTGTTAGTGACAGAGCCGGTTACACGGCTCACCCTACACTGTGTGTTCCATATGAACATGGCGTGTACTTGAAATATTTCACCGACCCGTGTAGTTCGATACATGACCGGATAATCGGGTTACACTACATGGAGTGTTCCACATAGACACGACGTGAATATGAAAAGGCTCAACAAGCCCATGTTGTTAGTCACACTGCCGGTTACATGGTCCTACAACACAACGTGAACATTACATACACAGTATGTTCCACTAAGATTTTCTCATCCCTGTGTCTCAACCCACACAGTCTGAGACACGATTAGTGACTATACGGCGTGTACATATAGTACATGGTGTGTAATTAAGAAAAACAGTTTCTTCCCGAACAGAAGAACACGTGGCTTGTATTCATCAATACATGCCTTGTATTTTGAGTTTTTTCAGACAGTAAGCCTCAGAAACTACTCTGGAACCTAGAAAAACACTGAAACGAACATTAAAGTTCCAAATTATGATCTGTGAGAGCCCATACACCCCACAAATAAAATCTCTACATCTTATACATGTCATAAACAAGGATACCAGTGCAATGATCTACATAATTATGGTCCATGAGGTCCCATAACACCTCAAGAACCAAAGTTTGGAGTTCATTCAAACCTAAACTTACAAAATTTAATAGCCTATCAAAAAAAAAGTATTATATCAAGGTATCTATCACAACAACATACATATCTAGCACAATATCTATCACAACAACATGAAACTGCTAATTCACCCTAAATGGCATTGTAAGAATGCCTAACAATTGATTTCTAGCAAGTGCCTATATGATGCATGAGATGAAATACCCTCATATCATCGGGTTACAATAGAAATAGAACCTCAATAACATCAACAATAATAGCACAAAACATGTGAATCACCTAATAGTGAAATCAAATCAACTATAAAATTTCAAAACCCGAAAAATTTCAATAACGATGTAGATTGGTTTTTCTCTATACACGGGTTACCTAATCTTAGGCACGGCTTATTACCAAGTACCTAGTACTTCCTATCCCTGGATATAGGCACTGAACAGTAAATTAAGAAGAAATTACTCCTTTGATACCAGTTTGCAATTTCCTAGTTTTGGAAGCTACCCAGAAGTGCCTCGTACCGAGTTGGTCAGATGGCATCAAGCACATTTCCCTGAACGCCAGAGGTTTCCTAATAGTAATGGGGGCCTTGGGTGTGATAGTGGGTAAACTATTCCCTCATTGGAATAGTAACACTACATAAGTAAATAAGGTATACAATAGCGGAAGCAGTAAACATACCATAAAATAGTAAACAGCAGAAGACTGGAAGAATAAACTAGAGAACATATATATATAATGATGCATGATACATATGTCTTGGAAAACAGCCAAAAACATCACAATGCTGAAATAAAATACTAAACCAGAGTACAAAAGAAAATAGATAAATAACTCATCAGCATCACAAGCCTCATCTTGGTCCCATGCTCCCCAGCTCCAATGCAGTCAAGTATGTGAAGTAGAAGGGAACTTTCCCTTGTCTATACCTATAACAATATAATCTATTTGGGCCCAAAAGATTGATCAAAATAGGGTGTGAGACTAATTAAAGTTGGAAACCACCCAAATATATGTGCCTAAGAGTCATTGAATATATATGGCAGGGAATAAGTAAAAAGAAGCAGTAAGTAAGGAATTACTCAACAGTAAACATTCCTAAAGTTCAATTTTCAATTCACCTTCACATATCAAGTATGTAGCTAAAAAAAGTAGGTAAATCTCTAGGATTACTCATATCCTAACCCCTCTGGTTCAACCAAACAAGTACAAGCAACCCTTTGGGAAGTACACACCATATAACCCCTCTAGTTCAGCTTAAGCATAAACTCTCTGAGGAAAACTCACCGTCAATTACCCCTATAGTATTGTATCATAAACTAAAAGGTGATCTGGGGAAGAACTTAGGTCTCATTCCCCCTGTGGCCTGCATCGAGGAACTATAGACACTCTGAGGAATCCCTTTCATCAATTCCTCCTATGGTCTCACATCATAACAATAAAAACAGACCCTCTGGAGAATCCCTCACATCTATTCTCCCTTATCGTCTACTACACTAGGTTCCCACAACCATGTGTAAGTCAAATGAGCATAATAATGCATAACGGCCATGGTAATCTTTAAGAACTACTTGTCTAAACAGTCTACAGTATAACAACATGTAAGATAAGAAGATTACCTCATTTTATCAGCACTAGGAATGGAAAGCACAGCAGCCTAACAGGCTGAGCAAGACCAAATGGTCATAAAAAAACATGCATGGGTAAACACTTCCAAACCATAGAAAAATAGGCTTATTCATATTCAATTAACCTCTACTCAAGAATACAAGCGTATCATGCCATTAAAAGGGCTAAAACTGTAAACTTGCAATACCCTGATCAACGGTATTGGGTACTTTTTCACATATAACTCAAAGGCTATCTACAGAAAGGCACAAACCACCTACCTCAGCATTGTATGATCGATATATTCTGGCGTCGGCCCTTGGATGGACCTATAACTTGGTATATCTACAAAAAAATCTAAAAATTTTAACCAATGATAACTCACGAGAGAGGAGAATTCAAAAGATAGTGTTCTAGAAGAAGAGTGAACTCACCGATGTGATTCCAACGCAACTGACACCAGTCGAATCAAAGAACGGATGCTCAATCGGGGCATCAGTGAATGATCATGGCCATAGGGACACTCTCGATCGTGTTCGGTGAAGAAGAAGACGTTTCATCCAAAAAGACACGAACCATGTCCGTTTAATGAAAAAAAAAGTACACGACATGTACATTATAAGTACACGATGTGTACTTACCCTTACCTCCCCCCATATTAAGCAATCTCCAGGTCACCACACACATCTGTGTGCACGACCATTACACGGCCAGCACCTGGCTACCCGTGGTAACCGTGTACACGGCATGTACTCATAACGTACACAGCGTGTACTTAATAAATTTCTAGAACCTTCTCTTTCTCTAAAAAACACCAGAAAAATGAAAACATACCTAAAAGGAAGATCTGAGTTCTTACATGGACATGGTGAAATGGACACAGAGCTTCTAGTAGTGTATGTTGACAACATATTGCTTATTGGAAACAACATACAAGTCTTTTAGTCAGTAAAGGACTGGTTGAACAAGTGCTTATCCATGAATTAATTAGGTGAAGTAGCTTACATTATAGGGATCAAGATCATTAATGATAGATCCAAGAGGATTCTTGATCTAAGTAAAATTAAAAACATTGACCTGATCTTAAATAGATTTAGTATGGAACAATCCAGGAGGGGAATGGTTCCAATGTCACAGTGTATACATCTTTCTAATAAAGCGTGTCCCCATACACAACATGAGAAAGATAGGATGAGTAAGATTCCAGATGCTTCATTTATTGGATCTATCATATATTCCATTTTATATACCAGACATGATGTTGCCTATGCACTGTGCATGGTAGGAAGATATCAAGAAGATCTAGGAGAAAAAAATTGAACTTCTGTCAAAATATCATTATGTTTCAGAGAATAACTAAGGATATTTTCATGTTGTATGGAGGAAAAAAGTAAATTTCCCTTAGGAGGTATGCTGATGCGGGTTTTTAGATTGATCATAATGATATGAAGTTGTAATCAAGATATGTTTTCTGTCTCAATAGAGGATCTATGAGCTGGAAGAGTTCAATGTAGCCAGTTGTCTATGATTCTATAGCAAAGTATGACTATATAGTGGCTTATGATATATCCAAGGAAGCCATCAAGATTTGGAACTTTGTCCAGGAGCTTGATGTGTCACCTAGAGTTAAGGATCCCATTACGTTATATTGTGATAATACTACAGTGGTGGCTCTTGAAAATGATCTAAGGTCACATCAATAAACAAAGAACATACTCCAAAATTATCACCTCTAGAGGGATTTATATCAAAGGGGTAAAGTTTCAGTGAGATGAGTGTTCATGAAGGAGAACATGGTAGACCCCTTGAATAAAGTCCTACCTTAGTAGAATCATGAATATCATCTAGGAGATAGTGGAATGATGGTTGTTAGGAGTTGGATCTAGAACATGTGAGAGTCAGTTAGAGTTTGTTCCCCAGAAACCAAATTCTATGAACTTTATGATAATACTTTATTCATTGAATGAACATTAATAAACTCTTTATCACATCATTATTGTTCTTCTATGTGACATATACTGTGATAATGTCCTAAGAATAGTTTTTGCACTAAAAGGTCACAACGGATCCCTATTATGATGAGAACCCGGAAGTTCCATGAGATTATTCTCGAATACATGTTCTATGGTTGGATGATATTATTTGGAGGGACACAAATGATATAGGGTATTAGGGGTGAGGACTCATGAAACTTTGAGGCACCTTCTCATGGTGTGTGATGTTGGTAATATCTAGGAGGAAATTTTTTTAACGAGACCCACTGGTAAGAAATCCACATTCACAAGTGTCATTGGATTTTACTATTTTCAGACATGTGCATTAGTCCTTAGACAATAATAATATTATTAATTGGTATTATGACTCGCACACTTACATGTATTGATGAAAACCAAGATGATATATGTTTTCGGTGAGGTAGGATATGTTGGGTGAATCATGAGTAATACTGAATTAATGAATAATACAAGAAAGGGGTTTTCACTTCTATAGAAGTAGATATCTCAGGCCCTTTGATAAAAATGATATAGCCTAACTAAATCCATGGCCATGGTGTTCTCTAGGAAATTTCAATTTTGGGAAGTCAAAGAATGAGAAATCGAACACATGGGTTGATGTCACTTGCATGCAGCCCTCTTGATTGGAGATGTCAAGGAAAAGGGATTATATTACACGGTAAGCTTTTGTATGAGGTGACTTATCGTTGAGACATAAACTTATTTCCCTTGGGTTCCTTGACCTATTTCTAGACAGTAATCTTGGAATTTAGGTAAGTCTGCCTAATTCCAATGAGAAAAAGGCCTAGAGGGTCACACACTAAGTGTATTCACTATCTCAGTTAAATGATTTATTATTTAACAAGTTGAATAAATATTATTCCCAGTTGTGGTTTAATAATTATTCACATATGCTGGATCACCTTTATTTCTTCACTAGTTATTCGATAGAATATATTCTGCAGAGAATATTTATTTATCGTAGAATAATGTAGTTATATTTATTTAATAAATAAATATTCATTATTCAAGGACCGATAAATATTGAGAAGGATTGGAGGAACAAGTTATAGGTCTGATGAGAAATAATATTAAATATTTTTTGGTTAAATAATATTTAAATTTAATGTGCATGTTAAGCACATGTAATGGAATTAATAGCATTGCTTTTATTTTTGACATGGGGTTTCACATGGAATAAAAAAATAAGTAACGACACTTGGGATAATTATTTATTATTACTTGGTGAATTAAATTCCCCATGATGTTATTATTCTCTAATTATCCAAGGGTTCATTCCACTGGATAACCAATTGTTGTGTGCACAAAATCCTTGATAAAAAAGATCTCGATCCTGGATAACTCTCCCCTCTCCAAGAACTCTCTCAAGAATGAAAGAGATCCTCCTATATACGATCTAGGAGAATTCATTAGATGTGATTCTCAAGGTGATCAAAGGAGGGCATCACAAGCACAAGGATTTTCTGCAAAAGAACCTGAAGAATCCTTTAGTGACGTATGAAGATACATAAAGGACATGTAGATCACCTCTAGAGGATTTATATACTCGGATTCCACGTTGTAACAAAGACTCACCTCAGACCTAGGGTCGAATACATCAACGAAGAACAAATCACCTAGGAGGTAATTCTTTAATTTAATTTAATTAATTATAAAAAATATATGTTGATCATCTCTTCTTGGTTCTAGGTTCTCTCATTTATCTATTATCATTGATTCAATTTCATGGATACTAGCATTTATCATCGTATTGATCCGGAATTAATCATCAATCGTGGAAATTTTCAAATCTGGGTACACACCCATCTTGCGCTTCAGCTTCACCCAGAACCTACAACATTAAGGAATAATATTTTTTTCATTGAAAATATTTTTTAGGGTAATCTAAGTTTATTAGACCCAATGTGTCTCTAATTGATCATATGAGGTCTATTTGACTCTTATTCAACCATTTTCCCATTATTTAAGGAAGTGAATGTGTTATGTTATTGATGAGTTCATTGTATGTTTGCAACCATGATAGAATATGGTGTTGATATTTGATAGAGTGTGTTCAATATGGGAATATGAAATTAGTAATAATATAATTATTGTTCAATATTGGTGATCCTCCAAGAAAAATATCCTTATTTATAACCATTTTCGGTCTACATTTCATGCTTAGTTTCATTTATTACATTCTAAATACCAATAAATCATTTATATTTTACTTTATTTCATATAATATGGAAAAAAATAAAAGTATATTTAGTGAATTAGGATAATTATTTATTGAGAAAAATAACTCCTCAAGTGAGATGACCCTATTCAGATATTGTGCTACAATAAGAAAATATATTATAGATTTTTTCACTCCTCGCATAAATTGTTTTTCAAAATTTTATTTCATTAATGTAAGGACAAATTGTCTATCATTAACTATTTATATTTCATTTTTTTATAATTTTTATGGTTTAAAATATCTAGAAAAAGTGTTTTCTCACACACCTTCACCCATGGAAGAAAAAAATTATTTATTTACTATACAGGTGAGGATAAATTAAAGATGAATTTTCCTAGAGGATAAATTCAAGGATGTCATATATGTCCTTAAGAGGTTCTAGAGTACCCAACATTGGAATATTTTGCCTAAAATTAAATGAGACTTGGGAGTACCTCATGTAGTGCCAAAAATAAGTGGCCATGGAACAAAAAAGGTCTCTCTTTCTTCCCCATAGATTTCCTAAATAAATTATAGAGTTTGAGTCTATGCTTGTAGATCAAAAACAACAATAACTCACTCAAACATTGATATAATATATTTCTAAAGAACACATGAATCATTAATAAAATTTGGGGGTTAATAAAATCTTTAATAATACGGAAATTACATCGGGGAAGGAAACATGAAACATGATCTTCCCATACATGAAAAAAAATAATTAGCATAACTATATCTTTCTATGGACTTGTAATAAGAAACAACCCAAGTGGTGGAATTTAAATAATGAATTGAGGATCCTAACTACTCACCTACTTCAATGGAAAACCAACTCCAAGGAGAAATTTACGTTGAATAATAATTTGAAGTTGAACCAACACATAGATTTAATCTTTTCTTAAACCAAAATTCATCTCATTAAATTGAAACTAAATTGAGAATTAACTCAAACTTTTCAAAATATTCAGAATAATATAATATATGTTTTTTCATGGAAGAATAATAATATAATGAATATTTCTTGATAAGGAACATATTGAGCTCCCTAAAATGAATGAATAGTTTTTCTTATAGAAAGTGCATTAGAATATTAAGAGGGATAAATATATTCTAATTCTGTAATTAATGAGAAATATTTATATTTAAATTCTTACTGTTTCAGTTTAGTTCAAATAAGTTTATTATCTGGATTTTTCCCTGAATAATATATTGAAGTAATGAAATTTTAATAAGCATTGAATACGAATAAGTAGTCAATGAATTTGTAGATGAAGATATGGATAAGGGCCCATTATTTATTTTTCACCGACCATGAATGTTGTATCTTATTTAAAAGGGGATATATTTGGTAAAATCCATCCTTGGGATCCTCTACATTTTGTGTGAAGGAATGAAATTTGGGATTAAATACATCTTGGGTTTTATATCAATGAAAATCCAACCACCATAAGACTTTGGATGATATCTCAAACCACCCTTCTGAGGGAATTAAAAACTAAGGACCCATATAGGGGGAAACCTAATACATTTACCTTTATTTCCCTTCCATTTCCCATTATTTTTTTTGTTTATTTTTTATTTTATATATTTTTATATGTTTTGGTTTCATATTTACTTATATTTTTTCTATAGGAATCACTTAAGATACTAAATAAAAGTTATTTCTTCTAATATGTTAGGTTGTATTTCTCATTTACACTTTATTTGTTTCTACCCAATTTAATTTGGAATTAAAATCTAATGGAATCATATTTGAACAAAAAATCGTATGTTAAAAACATTAGTTTGGGTAAGTGGTACCAATTTGTTTATGTTTACATGTTCGGTTTTTCTATTATTAATTTTTGGACTTTTTTTAAGTTATGAAATTGAGATTTAAATGTCATCCTACCAAAAAAATCCATACTAGTTTTGAATATTTAACTGATTTTGATGTTTTTGAACTTATATGATTTATGAGTGAGTTTTTGCACTTATTTCATGGAAATGTTCATTTTAGAATAGGGAAAAGTTTTTTGAATGGAAACTAATTAAGTGTAATTAGTATTATAACATGCAGAAACTTGAATTTTTAACTATCTCTTAATAAACCTTTCATTATGAAAAGGAACACGTTATGGATTCAACTAAAAATAAATTAATATTAGTCCATTGAAACATTAGTAAAATTTCAGTAGGGATCCCACATGAGGTTCTAAAATATTAGAAATGAAGATAAATGAAAATAATAATAATAATAATAATAATGTGGTGCCTAATTATCAAAAAGGAATGGAATTATGTGATAGGAATATTGAACTCCAGATGAATAATTGGAAAATTGATTTATATGAATGTCATTTTGGTTGTATTAATGAAGTAAAAAATGGAAAATTAGTATAAGAAGCTTTGTAAATAGGGATTCATTATAGTTTCACTCATTAAAATATTAATTCCAATAAATTCTATTTTACTCATGATATCGCAACATAAAAAAATTTCATTACTAAAGTGGGATAATGGATGGACTTATGAATAAGGCATGATATTCTGAATGATCCATGAATATTTGATTCCCATTTTTTGTGGCTGTAGAAAGGATGAATAATTATTATTTATAGTTGTATTCATTGGATTTATTATGAGTGAAATGTTTAAGTGTGGTAGAATTTACAGAGCCAATGTTTTTATACTTTTTTCTTGAATTTTAATGTTCAAAATACCCTTAAAATTATTTATTTATATATAATTATTTTATATTAATATTAAAAAATAATTTTTATTGAATTTTTAAATTGGATTATTTATTTATTTTTAATTATTTTTACTAATCCTTAATATTAATTTGTAAATTCATATTTTTTATGTGGTGATATAATAGGAATTTTTAATTAGAGAATGAATTTGGAAACTGCATTGAAATTCTAGTGCTTCCCCTTCAATTGTACTTTCTTATTTTTATCGTAAAATTTTATATATATATAATTTTAAATTTAAATTTTTACAAATAATTTAACACATGTTGGGATATATATTTTTTAAACCTCAGGCTAGATTATAATTCTTAATGGAGAACATAGACCCAAAATTCAACATTAGATTGTATTCAATAGATTCGACCACACCTAACTATTCAGGAAATAACTTATTTATTCATTCTCATATTGTAGTAAAATATTTAAAAAATTTATAGTACTAAAATAAAAATATATCATTCAATTAGTAAAACCTATAATTTGGTTTTTATGATAGTCATACTTTTGGCACATAATTAAGGATTTAGTTTAACTCTAATTTTACTTTCCTTTTTATAAAATATTTAACCCTGGCCACCCCTCATCTATATAAATATATAAATTAAACTTTTTTGGGAGGATTTTATTCAAAAATAATGATCTAGATGAACCTCTTCTACAACATTAGATCATTTTTATGTGTTTTATTTTATACTTTCTATAATCGTATACTGCATATTTATTTAATAAAGTGTTCTCTGATTTTTTCCCCTCTTCTCATATCTCATTACCCCCCCCACTCCATTATCAACTATGAAATATTATACTCGTGATAATGAGTTACTAAAAAAATGAATCTTCTTTGTGATTAATATAATTTCAAACCCAAATATCTGTGTGTTTGTGATTAATTTTTCATAATTTCTGGTGGTTAGGTCTGGGGTAATCTAAGTGGGCATGAATATGTGTTTCCCTATATGATAATATAAAGTCTATATACTTCTTCAAAAAAAATTTGAAATTAGATTAATGAGGTATATGTATAGTAAAATATATTACTACACTATATGTTCACAACAAAGGAATAAGGGGGTTTTCACATTCAAAAGAGTGTGTCGACTAAGACAACGAAGGTTTACTATGGGTGATTCACCTTGGAGTACCTAATTTATTTATAAAATCATTATATATTCATTACATATTGAATTTAATATTTTCTATTCTAACACATAAACTCTCAATTAAATTTTACATGAATTCATAAAATATATAAAACACTAAAAATATAATAAGTGAATTGTGATAGTTAGTGATTGACTACAACTACTCCTCAAGTGAGATGACCTTGTTCAGCCACTGTTTTTGAATTTGGAAAATAAATTATAGATTTTACCACACCAAAAAATAGGTGTATGTCTATATATTTCTAGAGTTCCATAATCATTTCAGGGATTTTATGGTTACATTTTTCAAATAATAGTAAAAAATTCCTTTTTACCAATTTTAATTCAATACAATGAATTTATTTTTATTTTTTAATATAATTATATATATTAACATTATAAAATTATGAAATCATATTAAATTCATAATTATTAAAATAAATTACCATTATTTAATTTTTCGTAATCATTCATTATGTCATCATATTAACGTATTTTGTGTAGGTGGTAAAACCAACCTAAAAAACAAGTTATAAAGATTGAATGAGTATGACCATGTTATTTTATAGTAATAATACAAATTTTATAAAAGTTTAATGATTTAAAAAAATTATTAAAGAAATAATTTTGATTAAATAAGAACTTTATGAGGAAGGTAAACAAATATTATTAGGGAGAGGATTACATAGACGTTGAAGACTTGAATAATCTCTTAGAGACACTCCTCGAAATGATGGATTGGTGACTACTTCTTGTAAACATAGGCTCATAAAACATGGTATAGTATTGTAAGGTGATGCTTTTATAAATAATTCAATATTAAAATGAAGGATAGATTTTGGTTGAAGTGGGTAGAGGAGGGGTCATTTTATAAGTGATCTTGAGTGCAATTTTTGAAAATTATTATTCCTTTATGAATAAGAAATTTAATTTATAATGGAAAGTGAATCTAAATTTGGAAAATAATTATTATTTTTCATGTATCCTATCAAACACCGAATTTATAGATACAATTTTATATATTATAAAATATTACCCCTTAAATTAGCCCATGAACATTATTTTACCTTTTAACATGGTAACTAATTTTTATCTCAATTACATATTCTTATACTAAAAGATGAAATTAAACATAGTACCTAATTTTGACATGATTATTCCAAATATGAAATCCATTTTATTAAATCTATATTCTAAAATTGATTATAATTAATTATATAATAAAAATAAAAAACATTAAAATATTTTTATGCCTAAAAATGAATTTATTCGTATTCCTTAAAAGTGATGATAATTAGAGGAATTTTATTTTATTTTTTAAATATATTTATACAATATATTATATTGAAATAATTATTTAATGGTCATAAACTCAATTTTCTGACATAATAAAACACTATAAATAAAAACCAATAGTTTAAAAAACATCTATTTTTTACATTAAATAATTTTATTTCAATTTCTATAATGATTAATTTATCTATTACACATTAACATATTTTTAAGTAATAAATTTGTAAAAAAATAATTCTTTGAATTTATAAATCCATATAATTGTTCTTTAAATGTAGTAAACTTAATAAAAATTAATACTTTATGAAAATAGATTCATTATAATCAAAGGTGTTTCACCAAGTGAATTGGTATCATTTTATTATATTTTAAAGTCATATATTTAGTTTAAAAATTATTTATAATGGAAATATATATTTTTAATATCTAAACGTACTTTATTTATCACAACTACACGATGGTAATTCTAAAAAATGCAATTTTTTACTAATATTATACCCAATTTCTATATACCCTATATAACGATAAAATAAAGACTATATCACCCCCCATTACATTCTATAACATCATTTCATTATAACATCTCAACTAACACTACTAATTTATTTATTTTCATTTTTTATGTTATAAAATTATTTCTACTTTCATGGTTTTTTTTATCCATTTAGGTTTAGTTGTACTTAATGTTATTCTTCAGGTGAAGATGATCCCAGAGAATTCCTAGTTGTAAAACTATTATTTATTTTTTATTTGTTGTCCAATTTTATTGTATCCAATTTTAAGGGATGTGATCATCTAAGGTATATAGTAATACATTGTTTATAATATATTGGTTCATGTATTTTTTTTATGTATTATTATAAGTGAATAATTTTTTAATCTAATTCATATCATGTTTAATTTGTTTCTTACTCAAGTTTCTATTCAATATAATTAATTGAATAATTAGCTTAGTGAACTAAAATCCTTACTTAATTTTGGTATGTCCCATATTTTCTATTATATAGTAGTTTTCTTGCAAGTTAATGTTGAGAAATTATATAGATATATTCTTAAGTTATAACTTTATAACAATGTGAAATGCTCATGAATTTTAAATTCCTATTGACTATGATAAATTTATCAAATAAAACAACATTTTTAAGTTAAAAGTTAATAATAACTAGGTATATATCCATTAGGGTTCCATCAATGGTAGATCATTATGATGGAAAAGTTATACTAGACTTGAGTATAAAGAACCTACTCCTTTTAGAATACCATGGGATAATATGAATGTGGAACCATAGATTACATGGATTATGAGAAATTGTAAGGATTTCGATCTTCATTCTACCCACATTTCAAGATAAACCTAATTTTGAGCTATAATGACTTCAGTGAATTATATTATTAAAATATTATATACGATAAGGATACATGTATCTCAAATATTACTTTTCACAGTGAGGCTGATTCATTATTGGTGGGGAAGTGTTGAGGCGACGAACTTTTGAATTATGAGTGGTAAAATTGATTTAGAAATATCCTAACACATATTTATAGATCATTTTCCCCTAGAATAGTGGATATGTTAGTTTATATATGAAAATTTTTATATTTTTTCTTGAATAGTATATATTATTTCACTTTACTCAAATAATTGTTCAATTTATCACGATTTGGATTGATGAGATTCTGAGGACTCATCATTATAAATACATATTACAAGAGGGTATCCAAATTATATTACCTTATCTAAACTTATATCAAGGTTTCATGTTGAATAATACTGAATGAGATAGTATTAGTGGTTTATCTATCAATATTTAAATGATTTCCATGTTTTATTATGGTTGAGACACTAAGACTAATTGGATGTCAATGATGTCCTCAATTAGAATATTGGAGGCATAGTTGAAGATGGTACAACTTGATTGCCTATAAATGAGGGATAAAAATAAAGAATGACTAACCAAATAGATTAATATATCTTTAGTTTAGGGATATAATCCATAGATTATGATAGTTAGTAGTGGAGAGACCCTCAATTGGAATCCAAGGGTAATGAATTGTATAATCACAGGGTAAGAGAGTGGTGTGGAGATGAGTTTCATGATTTGGATTACTAAAATCTTGAACATATAATATACTTCAAGTCACGTGTGATATTATTCCTTAGTAGATATTTTTCTTGATATATATTAGCATCATTCCCATTTAGTTTTAATTGTAATCAACTATGTTAAAAAATTCTAGTTAATATCTTGAACCAAAACGTATTGTCGAAGCCTCATGTGGATAAAAACCAATAGATGGGGTATTTGTATTAGTGTGGTGGATTAATTATTGAAGGAAAATAGCTCACTGAATTTTGGACATTATGGACTAAGATTATCATGAAATCTCCTTGAGGAGAAAAATTAATGTGATGGAATACTAGAGAGGTTGTAAAATAATTATCAATGGTAACTTTTTACCAGCTCACTTTCTAATACAATAAATAATTGAGAGTAATGGAATCTAGCTGAGTTTAGTTAAATGATATAAGGCGTTTTGGTATTAGTATAAATATTTGGAGTTGGTAGGTATTTTTCAAGATTCCAATATAGAAATTTTTGAACACATCTTTATAATCAGGTCATCTAACTCTGACAGTATATTATGGGTTCTTGGTAGGTTTTTTACTATTTTGGAAGGGTGATTAGAGGAGGAAATAGTACGATATAATATTATTTGGTACTTTATATCATATACATGAATTCCAATATAGAAAAATCTATTTAACTAGGAATAATTAGTAAATCCTGGTACTTATATAATTGCGTATAAAAAATTAATTAGAGTCTATTGAATGAACTTTTTTATATTTCAAATATTTTGACTTGGATATAGTTGGAGTTATTCATACAAATAATCCACTAGTGAAAATGGGAAAATATGATGAAATTATATATTTTGCTTCTATTTACATTTATTATATAAGGGTTTTATTAACACAAAGTTCTGATAAAAAGATATCAACCCTAAATATTGCAGACAAAATTTTTGGACAACTTGGTTACATATTCATAAGGTATATCCATTAAATGATGTAAAAATACTAATTTAAATTTATTTCATGATTAAATAGGTATTAAAATACATATATTCATTATTATTATTATAATTTAAAACACTCAATTTGAGGGATAATATGGCTATAAAGTATGTACATCGTTATAGTGGGTGATAGAGGATTTTATTATGTAAAATTGATGTTACTGACTACTATACATCATCAGAAAGTGTGAAAAATTTAACATTGGGATGTTACTAATATGGTTAATGTGATAAAACATTAAAATTTCATTCCCTTGATGGAACCTTATAAAGATTTTTAATTTTTCTCATGTATTTCTATAGTGTAATTATTCTTTAAATAAATTTAAGTGTAGAGTGAAATCACTATTTCATGAATAACAATATATCAAAATGTTTCAAGGATATTCAATGAATTCAGTTGAAAATATTGGTGGAATTATATGAATAGTACCACCATATTTTTTGCTTAATATCATAAATGTTTTCAAGTATAGTGTCGTAACCCCCTCCCTCCAAGCATACCCCACCTTGTACAATAATTATAAAAGGAATATAATTACCCTTGGATCCTACCTTCAATAGGCCACAAGCTAGAAACTAGCACCAAGGGTATATAAATCACACAAATCGAAGGCATTAAATTTATATACATTTGAAGTGTATGAGGTAATTAGGATAAACTGCAAAGTGAAACCATGCATAAACTATAAGAAATCCCAATACATGTAATTTCATACATAAACTGAAAAAAATAAATAAAAAAATTAATGTTCTAATATTAAATCATTGACAGAAACTATGAATCCTAAGTATATCCTAAATAACACCTTGAACTAGTACCTATAATCTTGATCACCAATAAAATACTACTGACCTAGAAAATATTTTATATGTGTAGGGTGTGAATAATAGGAAAACATATTAGGATGTATGTAATGCCCCGACCCTAGATACCCAGAGTCGGTGCATTATTACATAACATTGGAATGATCAGAAGGGATCAAGTCTCGAAAGACCGATTAGTTTAGTAGTCTTGGAAACACTAGATATATTAATAAGTCTTACATTACATCATAAGGTAAAAAAACTACAACAACATCTTGTCTTCATATCCCCTCATACTATCCCTGCAGTTCATTCATAAATTACTTCTTCATAATCCTGGGAAAAATAAAACATTTAAAGGGGTGAGCTCAGATGCTCAGTAAGGATAACATTATAGCAGAAGCTTTCATAGATAAGCATAAACACTTAAGGCAGTTTATAACTAAAACGAAAGGCTTTTAAACTTGAAATTCAGCATAAAATGGAAATGATAAAATAAAATAATTCCATTTACTTACTCACATGGATATTCTACTAGTCGAATGATCACATGAAATATCAATAACCACTTTCATAATGATGGAATGCATAATGCCAGACTATCATAACCACATAGTCAAGGCCTCGTGCCAAGACTACAAATAAGATTTTTCCAAGGCCTTTTTCCAAGACACTAGTTTCTCTCATGAGACCTACTGATGCATCGAGGAGCTATAGCGGGCTCCACCCTTCACATATTAAGTCCAATGCATTCCTCATATGAAAAGATTTAAACACAACATAAACATTCGTATTAAAACTAGCATACGAAATGTCAATAATTTAACCACAAACCATGAATGGTATAAAAATAGCACATCCACAGTCAAACATTACTCATTTGATACAATATTGAAGATTGTGTTGTATCACATTAACCTCAATCAAGAATAATGAAGGATGTTGACATAGATGAAAATAATCATCAAAACTATTTGAGAGAAATATCCCCCTTTTTCTTGAAATCATTTAAAAGTCACACTATTTGTCAAGAAGCCATTTAAAAAAAGATTTTTGAATCAAAGTGTCCCATACCACTTTGAAACTTTTAAAAGGAGTTTTAATTTTAAAACATTAATGTCCATATAAATAAATCCTTAAAACCATTTTGTAAAACATGGACATTAATGAGAAAGATTTAGAAGAATAAGTCTTTAAAACATTTAAAAATGGTATTTTAGTTAGAGTTTCCAACCAAAAGAGAGAAACTTGAATACAGATAATTGAGGTAATCAAAACATTTTAATATAATGAGAATATATGAAATTCATGATATACTATGTCAAAGTACATTATATACACCACATAAAAGTGATTTGGTGTATAACAACAAAGAAGTCTCAATGGAATGTAAATTGAGATGAAATCTCTCATAAAGCCCGTATCCTTAGGTTAAGGATAAATCAACGACATAGTTATGTGTGAAAAATATAAATACACTAAATATGATTGGATATTTAGTGTAAAACAATCAAAGGACATTCACACATAATCTTGTAATAACAACACCAATGAATTGGATGTTTAACTCAACAAATGGAGAATGAGTTAAAATTACTCTTATCAAATTCATATCGATGACTTGAGAAATTAACAATGGAGTGATTATGTGTATCAAAAGTATATCCACAGGAAGGGGAGTGGAAATTATGACATAAGCAAATGAATAGTGATTCCACACATAATCTTGGAGTAATATAATCAATGAAATATGCATAAAGCCAAATGAGTGGAAATTGAAATTTCAAATTCCCTTATCGATTAGGTAACTTACGAAACATACACCCATGAATGAAGGATCATACCATGATGATGTAAATATCCATAAATTAAAGTATATTACACAATGAATACAATCATGGGCGGTACACACACCACATGCAATAAATAAGTGGTGAACAATGGAATTCTCACGGAATTAAAAGTGAGATAAGAAACCCCTTACCTTGTACTTTTCCTTGGTTGGGGGTAGGTTAACATCCTGTATAATGTTGAAATAATTGTTATTAAATTATTCATGAATCATATACATTAATATGATATCATATATTATCTTTTAACATTGCTTTGTTAATAATATCTTAGAATTATCGTCGTTTCGGGTGTTAACTTACTCGTTTTCTTTTATGTGTTTTGTAACGTAATCCATGTTTCTCATGGATAGGTTGTATATTTTTCATATCCAGAATGATATAAGGTTCTTAAACATTATTTTTAAATCATCAAATGATAATTATACTTGAATGCATATGACGGAGAATGAATCTCATCACGTTCGTGGAGACGGTAGTCCGTACGTACGCACGAGCGACAATATCATTCTTTTGATATTAAAATAATATATAATTGGATTGTATATCATATATACAGAATAATTATCATGTTATATTTATTATTTAAATGAGTTACAAATCATTATTATACCTACCCAAATAATAATATATTGAATAACAATTACACCACGACGTGGAGACGGTAAGCCGTACGTACGCACGTATGGTAACATGTTATTCAAAGGGTAGATAGAATACGGAATATGGTTGTACCATATTTATAATAAAATCACAGTATATATAAGATACTGGATTTATTATTTTATAATGGTAATAAAAAGTAAAGAAGAAGTGGAAGAAGAAAGGAACTTGAAAAGGGGTGGTGAAAACATTACCTCTTCTTCGGGCTCTTCCTTTTGATTTGATCAAAAGGGCTCATTAGGTTGGATTTTTGATCAAACTAAGGCCTCTAGGTTGTATTGAGGTAAGTTGAGAGAGTATTTGGGTAGGGTTTGGCCGAACCAAAAGGCTCTTAAGGTGTGAATAAATGAGAAGGAGGAGTGCCCTTTTATAAGAGGGGTGAGGGGCACCTTTGGAAAAGCTAGAAATATTAATTTATAATAAATTAATATTTGGTTTATAATGGCTACAAAGTTCATTATTCAAAGGTTAAGGTGGGGATAGGTCGAAAACCATTCAACAAATAGAATTTAGACAGGTCTGGGTTACTATATTAACCTTATCTTTTAGTTTTAACTCTTAGTTAATTAGTTTGACATTTACCATGTCACTTTGTATTTTTATATTATATAGTTAATAAACTTACTATATACATCCGAACGACCCCCAAGTGGTGCATTAATGATATACCTATCATGATATATGTATCCTGGCCGAGACTTAGATTTTTCGTAATTTAATATCAATTAATAATATAATATTTGTTTTAAAAACTCTTTTATGTCAATTTTGACACTATTCAATAGTTGATTTTTTTGAAACTCATAACAGAATGATTACTTCTAAAAAAGTTAACTAAATCAATCCTAATATGTCATATTATCCTATAAAATTAGTTTAATTAATTAAAAGTCTTAAATTATATTTATTTGGGTATTTATAATATCAATTATTTTAATGTTTCACTATTATGGTAATTACTGCATCATCATTGTGTCATAAATATATTAAATTATTTAATGTCTAAAAATTATAAATAAAATATCATTATGTAGGAAATATTATTGTCTTGTTAATGAATATTTACAATCGAATTTATCTTATATATAACCCTATATTAATAATGTTTTAGTAAATAAAATTTTATTTTTACTCTTTTAACTCTTCTTTGAATTAAATAATAATAAATGTCCTAATCTAATACAAGTGGACCTAAATGATAATATTTTATTCCTAAGGATGTTTTTGGTCCATATACACTTGTCCAATAGAATTAGGACATGTTTTAGGGTAATATTAATATAATTTTTACCCTTAATTACCCTAATTACTTTTAACCGTGGTAAATAAAAGTAAAAAGTTACTATTCACCAAAAATTATTTTCATCTCATTCAACCACATTTTACTTCTTGATATTAACCATGTCTCTCGGATTTTTGAAATTCCATTCATAGAAGCGGTAAAATTAAGTTTTATGAAAAATTCATTTTTTTTAACTACCACTTAGTAGTTTCACTATTCATCAAAAATTGAAGTTTTTCAGAACACTGCCAAAATTTCACCCTAAGATATAACTGATATTCTGAATTCAAAAATGATTCCTATTTTACAAAATTCTAAACATAGTAGTTGCATTAATTAATTTTATAATTAATTCCCGCTGTCATAACAAATATCGTGTTTTTAAGAAACAATATATATCAAAAGATTGACAATCGTTTAGGTCCAATTTCAAAGTGAAATTAATTCTAATGAACACCATTGGATAAAATGGTAAAAATATATTCTAATTATACTTTTAAACCACTCAATAATATAATTTATCATTATAAATTATTTTGATTTAAAAAGTTGTTTTTAATTAAAATTTAGTAATTTTCACTATTCATACAAATATAAGTGTTATCCGAAAAGTACCATAATTTCACCCTAGGTTAAATTAGATATTCTGAATCCAAAAATGAAGTCCATTTTGAGATATAGAATTTATAAAATTTCAAAAAGTAGGTATTACTATCCATAACGGCTAGTTTGATTGGTTGTGGTGTGTTAGAATCTCGAAGTTGCGTACAATGCATGCCAATGCATTATTCGAAGGGAAACGTACCGTGGAAGCTTGGGGTGTTACATTCTCCCCTCCTTCAATAAATTGCGTCCTCGCAATTTTTAAAATTGTGCTTGGGAATATAATGGAAAGTCCCACATCAGAAAAAGAGTCAATAAAACTATCACTTTAAAAGAAAGAAAAAGAGGTAAAAAGGTCAACCAAGATAACCCATACTCGGATTCCATGTAGGAAAACATGGATATGGATGATAAACTAAGTGTCAAGTTCTAATGGAGAGAGATATAAATCATGATCAGGAGAAAGTTAACAATAAGAAAACCACAAACTTGTGTTGGGACAAACGGCCATTTGTCTCCTAGTAGGAAAGTAAACGGACAACATTTTTTTTGTTTTAAGTTACATTACATAAGGATGAGGAATTTATTTATGATATTGACTAAAAATATAAAGATATATACTTACATTTTAAGTAGAGTTTCATTCTTTAATAAATTTCCACCACTAACTCATTTTTTTAAAAGATGAGTATTCAAGAAGACTTGGTCACACTGGAAGATCTAGAATGAACTTCTATAGAATCACATGATCCATGTAGGATGAACTATATATTTACATTGTCTTTAAAGATTAATCAAAACCAAAATGGTTAGTACAAGATCTAATGATCCCCCAAAACGATATTCCTTGAGAGAAATAAACACTAATCTTAATTTCCAAAATTAAACCAACAATACCCCAAAGTTAAATAAATATCGTTCAATAATCAATTGTCCTTAAAATCCTTTAATATAATCAAAACTAATATTGAAAACCAAAACTTATTAAGAATGCAGTCTTCCACGTTAAATTGTATCTCCAAATGACATTAATTACTCTTAAAGTCACATACATAAAAGTAATTAACCTAATCATTTCCATAAATAACCCAAATCATTATAAATACACAATAAAAACATAGATAAAAATCCACCATTACTCGTCAAATGAAATCCCATACTACTCTATTTTCCATTGGCATATAGTGTTCTCAACAAAGTGAATAACTTCCAAAATAACATTTATCACTTAATAACCAAATCATTTTCCTATAATAAGGGTATTCATTTGATAAGACATAAGATCCCAAATCAAATTATTATTGATCAATAAAATCATTTAACTAAAAATAATAGTCACACTAACCAGGGACTTCACGTAGTCCAGTGGTAGGCGATAAATCCCAATCGCACTTTGGTTGTGGGTTTGATTCCCACATCTTTTTCCGACGCGACGAGTTGTCACATGGTCTACGTGTTGTCCTTTTTCAAAAACTATATTTTATAAAATTACCAAAATGAGATAAATTCCTCAAAATAGCCATAACATGATTTAACCACAAATGTTATCTCATACCTTGCATTTTCATCCCAAATTATAATAATTTTTAATTGCCTCAAACCCAATGATCATATAAAACCAAATGGTTATTTATAACTATATCCACAAGAGAAAAGATAATTCTTCCATAAATATCATTTTCACTTGGAAAATGTTAGGGTTACAAATACAGGAGAAAATTATTCCAAAGTAAACCCTTCAACAAGGATCACTAATAATTTTTAAACATTTATCCAACCATTTATTTCCACATAGCATCCTCTCTGACCAAGAAAATATCCTATAGAATAGGACATTCACTCAGGTAATGGCCAGGTCCCCTACATTTACGGCAAATGACTGTAAATGAATTCTTGGGACCATTTTCATCTTCTTCCATAGTACTCTTCATTTTTCTTCGGAAATTATTCACTTTATGTCCTTCCTTCCTGCACGTAAAGCATTTCTTTGTCCCATTGAGACACTTTCCTGGGTGTCTCCTTCCACATTTCCTGCATGATGGAAATTGAGGATTTCTTTCTTCGTGGTCTCCACTACTGTAGCTCTTATAATTCATCACCTTTATCTTCTTTGTTGAGTCCAATAATTGGCTAATATATATATTATTGATCATATTTTTGGAAACTTTATTTGGCATAAATACGATATCATTTAAACCTATCAACATTCCATTTTGTTGCTCATTTCCACCACCGTTCCCACCTTGTACATCATTCTCAAAGTCACTATGACTTCCTTGGAATCCAGTCATTGACTAAAACCAAAAAGAATTGTGTGAGTAATAGTAGTCATATTCTCAATTTGAAACACATTAGGATTAACCAAGGTCATTTACTCTCATCTTATATATATAATAATTTAAATCGGTTTGTAAAGAAAATGTAAATTATCGTAAGCATATCCCCCGAGAGTGTCGTAACCAAGAGTGCAGCAAGGCCCGTTGTCGTGCACCAGTTCTCGTTCGAGTCTAGCTCATAGTGGTGTTTTCGGGTTTTACCCCTAGGTACATCTGTGCCAGAGCAGCCTCTACCTGCTCGTATCCAGACAGGGATGTATTGCTCGGAAAACTCACAAAATCTCTACAATACCAAAATTCTAGGAAGTTCTTCTATACTAATCCTCAAAGTTCATCTTAGGTCTACGTGCTCTAATCAGAGTTTATCTAAATCTAGCTTCCAAGATTTGTACTAAACTTCCTGTGATACCAACTGTAACACCCCGACCCTAGATACCCAGTGTCAGTGCATTATTACATAACATTGTCATGATCACAAAGGATCAAGTCTCGAAAGGCCAATTAGTTTAGTACTCTTGGAAACACTAGATATATTCATAAGTCTTACATTACATCATAAGGTAAAAAAACTACAACAACATCTTGTCTTCATATCCCCTCATACTATCCCTGCAGGTCATTCATAAATTACTTCTTCATAATCCTGGGAAAAATAAAACATTGAAAGGGGTTAGCTCAGATGCTCAGTAAGGATAACATTATAGCAGAAGCTTTCATAGAAAAGCATAAACACTTAAGGCAGTTTATAACTAAAATGAAAGCCTTTTAAACTTGAACTTCAGCATAAACTGGAAAAGATAAAATAAAATAATGCCATTTACTTACTCACATGGATATTCTACTAGTCGAATGATCACATGAAATATTAATAACCACTTTTATAATGATGGAATGCATAATTCCAGACTATCATAACCACATAGCCAAGGCCTCGTGCCAAGACTACAAATAAGATTTTGCCAAGGCCTTGTGCCAAGACACTAGTTTGTCTCATGAGACCTACTGATGCATCGAGGAGATATAGTAGGCTCCAACCATCACATATTAAGTCCAATTCATTCCTCATATGAAAAGTTTTAAACATAACATAAACATTTGTATTAAAACTAGCATACGAAATGTCAATACTTTAACCACAAACCATGAATGGTATAAAAATAGCATATCCACAGTCAAACATTACTCATTTGATACAATATGGAAGATTGTATTGTATCACATTAACCTCAATTAAGAATAATGAAGGATGTTGACATAGATGAAAATAATCATCAAAAAAATTTGAGAGAAATATCCCCCTTTTCTTGAAATCATTTAAAAGTCACACTATTTGTCAAGAAGCCATTTAAAAATAGATTTTTGAATCAAAGTTTCCCATACCACTTTGAAACTTTTAAAAGGAGTTTTAATTTTAAAACTTTAATGTCCATATAAATAAATCCTTAAAACCATTTTTTTAAAACATGGACATTAATGAGAAAGATTTTGAAAAATAAGTCTTTAAAACATTTAAAAATGGTATTTTAGTTAGAGTTTCTAACCAAAAGAGAGACACTTGAATACAAATAATTGAGGTAATCAAAACATTTTAATATAATTAGAATAAAGGAATTCATGATATACTATGTCAAAGTACATTATATACACCACATAAAAGTGATTTGGTTTATAAAAACAAAGAAGTCTCAATGGAATGTAAATTGAGATGAAATCTCTCATAAAGGCCGTATCCTTAGGTTAAGGATAAATCAACGACATAGTTATGTGTGAAAAATATAAATACACTAAATATGATTGCATATTTATTGTAAAACAATCAAAGGACATTCACACATAATCATGTAAAAACAACACCAATGAATTGGATGTTTAACTCAACAAATGGAGAATGAGTTAAAATTACTCTTATCAAATTCATATCGATGAATTGAGAAATTATAAATGGAGTGATTATGTGTATCAAAAGTATATCCACAGGAATGGGAGTGGAAATTATGACATAAGCAAATGAATAGTGATTCCACACATAATCTTGGAGTAATATAATCAATGAAATATGCGTAAAGCCAAATGAGTTGAAATTAAAATTTCAAATTCCCTTATCGATTAGGTAACTTAGGAAACATACACCCATGAAAGAAGGATCATACCATGATGATTTAAATATCCATAAATTAAAGTATATTACACAATGAATACAATCATGGGTAGTACACACAATAAATGCAATAAATAAGTGGTGAACAATGGAATTCTCACGGAATTAAAAGTGAGATAAGAAACCCCTTACCTTGTACTTTTCCTTGGTTGGGGGTAGTTTAACCTCCTTTATAATGTTTAAATAACTGTTATTAAATTATTCATGAATCATATACATTAATATGATATCATATATGATCTTTTAACATTTCTTTGTTAATAATATCTTATAATTATCGTCGTTTCGGGTGTTAACTTACTGATTTTCTTTTATATGTTTTGTTACGTAAGCCATGTTTTTCATGGATATGTTGTATCTTATTCATATCCAGAATGATATAAGGTTCTTAAACATTATTTTTAAATCATCAAATGATAATTATACTTGAATACATATGATGGATAATGAATCTCATCGCGTTCGTGGAGACGGTAGTCCGTACGTACGCACGAGCGACAATATCATTCTTTTGATATTAAAATAATATATAATTGGATGGTATATCATATATACAGAATCATTATCATGTTATATTTATTATTTAAATGAGTTACACATCATTATTATACCTACCCAAATAATAATATATTGAATAACAATTACACCACGACGTGGAGACGGTAAGCCGTATGTACGCACGTATGGTGACATGTTATTCAAAGGGTAGATAGAATACTGAATATGGTTGTACCATATTTATAATAACATCAAAGTATATATAAGATACTGGAGTTATTATTTTAGAATGTTAATAACAAGGAAAGAAGAAGTGGAAGAAGAAAGGAACTTGAAAAGGGGTGGTGAAAACATTACCTCTTCTTCGGGTTCTTCCTTTTCATTTGATCAAACGGGCTCCTTAGGTAAGATTTATGATCAAACTATGGCCTCTAGATTGTAGTGAGGGAAGTTGAGAGAGTATTTGGGCAGGGGTTGGCTGAACCAAAAGGCTATGAAGGTGTGAAGAAATGAGAAGGAGGAGTGCCCTTTTATAAGAGGGGTGAGGGGCACCTTTGGAAAAGATAGAAATATTAATTTATAATAAATTCATATTCGGTTTCTAATGGCTCCAAAGTTGATTATTCAAAGTTTGAGGTGGGGATAGGTCAAAAAACATTCAACCAATAGAATTTAGACAGGTTTGGGTTACTATATTAACCTTATCTTATAGTTTTAACTCTTAGTTAATTAATTTGACATTTACCATGTCACTTTGTATTTTAATATTATATATTTAATAAACTTACTATATACATCCAAGAGACCCCCAAGTGGTGAATTAATGATATACCAATCATGATATAAGTCTGTTGGCCGAACCTTAGATTTTTAGGAAATTAATATCAATTAGTAATATAATATTAGTTTTAAAAACTCTTTTTTGTCAATTTTGACACTATTCAATAGTTGATTTTTTTGAAACTCATAACAGAATGATTACTTCGAAAAAAGTCAACTAAATCAATCCTAATATGTCATAGTATCCTAGAAAATTAGTGTAATTCATTAAAAGTCTTAAATTATATTTATTTGGGTATTTATAATATCAATTATTTTAATTTTTCACTATTATGGTAATTACTGCATCATCATTGTGTCATAAATATATTAAATTATTTAATGTCTAAAAATTATAAATAAAATATCATTATGCAGGAAATCTTATTATATTTTTAATAAATATTTACAATCGAATTTATCTTATGTATAACCCTATATTAAAAATGTTTTAGTAAATAATCTTTGATTTTTACTCTTTTAACTCTTCTTTGAATTAAATAATAATAAATGTCCTAATCTAATCCAAGTGGACCTAAATGATAATATTTTAATCCTAAGGTTGTCTTTGGTCGATATACACTTGTCCAATAGAATTAGTACATGTGTTAGGGTAATATTAATATCATTTTTACCCTCAATTACCCTATTTACTTTTAACCGTGGTAAATAAAAGTAAAAAGTTACTATTCACCAAAAATTACTTTCATCTCATTGAACCACATTTTACTTCTTGATATTAATTGTGTCTCTTGGATTTTCGAAATTCCATTCACACAAGCGGTAAAATTAAGTTTTATGAAAAATTCAGTTTTTTTAACTACCACTTAGTAGTTTCACTATTCATAAAAAATTGAAGTTTTTCATAACAATGCCAAAATTTCACCCTAAGCTATAATTGATATTCCAAATTCAAAAATGATGCCTATTTTACAAAATTCTAAACATAGAAGTTTCTTTAATTAATTTTATAATTAATTCTCGTTGTCACAATAAATAGCGTGTTTTTATGAAACAATATATATCCAAAGATTGACAATTGTTTAGGTCCAATTTCAAAGTGAAATTAATTCTAATGAACACCATTGGATAAAATGGTAAAAATATATTCTAATTATACTTTAAAACAACTCAATAATATAATTTAACATTATAAATTATTTTTATTTAAAAAGTTGTTTTTAATTAAAATTTAGTAATTTTCACTATTCATCAAAATATAAGTGTTATCCAAAAAGTTCCATAATTTCACCCTAGGATAAATTCGATATTCCGAATCCAAAAATGAAGTCCACTTTGAGAGATAGAGGTTATAAAATTTCAAAAAGTAGGTATTACTATTCATAACGGCTATTTTGATTGGTTGTGGTGTGTTAGAATCTCGAAGTTGCGTACAATGCACGCCATTGCATTATTCGAAGGGAAACATACAGTGGAAGCTTGGGGTGTTACATTATCCCCTCCTTCAATAAATTGCGTCCTCGAAATTTTTAAAATTGTTCTTGGGAATATAATGAAAAGTCCCACATCGGAAAAAGAGTCAATAAAACTATCACTTTAAAAGAAAGAAAGAGAGGTATAAAGGTCAACCAAGATAACTCATACTCGGATTCCATGTCGGAAAACATGGATATGGATGATAAACTAAGTGTCAAGTTCTGATGGAGAGGGATAGAAATCATGATCAGGAGAAAGTTAACAATAAGAAAACCACAAACTTGTGTTGGGACAAACAACCATTAGTCTCCTAGTAGGAAAGTAAACGGACAACATTTTTTTGTTTTAAGTTACATTACATAAGGATGAGGAATTTATTTATGATATTGAATAAGAATATAAAGATATATACTTACATTTTAAGTAGAGTTTCATTCTTTAATAAATTTCCACCACTAACTCATTTTTTTTAAACGATGAGTATTCAAGAAGACTTGGTCACACTGGAAGAGCTAGAATAAACTTCTATAGAATCACATGATCCATTCAGGATGAACTATATAGTTACATTCTCTTTAGAGATTAATCAAAACCAAAATGGTTAGTACAAGATCTAATGATCCCCCAAAAGGATATTCCTTGAGAGAAATAAACACTAATCTTAATTTCCAAAATTAAACCAACAATACCCCAATGTTAAAAAAATACCATCCAATAATCAATTGTCCTTAAAATCCTTTAATATAAAAAAAACTAATATTGAAAACCAAAACTTATTAAGAATGCATTCTTCCACGTTAAATTGTATCTCCAAATGACATTAATTACTCTTAAAGTCACATACTTAAAAGTAATTAACCTAATAATTTCCATAAATAACCCAAATCATTATAAATCCACAATAAAAACATAGATAAAAATCCACCATTACTCCTTAAAAGAAATCCCATACTACTCTATTTTCCTTTGTCATATAGTGTTCTCAACAAAGGGAACAACTTCCAAAATAACAATTATCACTTAATCACCAAATCATTTTCCTATAATAAGGGTATTCATTTTATAAGACGTAAGATCACAAATCAAATTATTATTGATCAATAAAATCATTTAACTAAAAATAATGGTCACACTAACCAGGGACTTCATGTAGTCCAGTGGTAGGCGATAAATCCCAATCGCACTTTGGTTGTGGGTTCGATTCCCACAGCTTTGTCCGACGTGACGGGTTGTCACACAGTCTATGTGTTGTCCTTTTTTAAAAACTATATTTTATAAAATTACCAAAATGAGATAAATTCCTAAAAATAACCATAACATAATTTAACCACAAATGTTATCTCATACCTTGCATTTTCATCCCAAATTATAATAATTCGTAATTGCCTCAAACCCAAGGATCATATAAAACCAAATGGTTATTTATAACTATATCCACAGGAGAAAAGATAATTCTTCCATAAATATCATTCTCACTTGGAAAACGATAGGGTAACAAATACAAGAGAAAATTATTCCAAAGTAAACCCTTCAACAAGGATAACTAATAATTTTTAAACATTTATCCAACCATTTATCTCCACATAGAATCTTCTCTGACCAAGAAAATATCCTATAGAATAGGACATTCACTCGGGTAATGGTCAGGTCCCCTACATTTACGGCAAATGACTGTAAATGGATTCTTGGGACCATTTTAATCTTCTTCCATAGTACTCTTCATTTTTATTTGGCAATTCTTCACTTTATGTCCTTCCTTCCTGCACATAAAGCATTTCTTTGTCCCATTGAGACACTTTCCTGGGTGTCTCCTTACACATTTCCTGCATGATGGAAATTGAGGATTTCTTTCTCCATGGTCTCCACTACTGGAGATCTTATCATTCATCACCTTTCTCTTTTTTGTTGAGTCTGGTAATTGGTTAATATATATATTATTGATCATATTTTTGGAAAATTGATTTGGCATAAAGACGATATCTTTTACACCTATCAACATTCCATTTTGTTGCTCATTGCCACCACCGTTCCCACCTTCTACATCATTCTCAAAGTCACTATGACCTCCTTGGAATCCAGCCATTGACTAAAACCAGAGAGTATTGTGTGAGTAATAGTAGTCATATTCTCAATTTGAAACACATTAGTACTAACCGAGGTTATTTACTCTCATCTTATATATATAATACTTTAAATCGGTTTGTAAAGAAAATGTAAATTATCCTAAGCATATCCCCCGAGAGTGTCATAACCAAGAGTGAAGTAAGGCCCGTTGTCGTGCACCAGTTCTCGTTCGAGTCTAGCTCAAAGCGGTGTTTTCGGGTTTTACCCCTAGGTACATCTGTTCCAGAGCCGTCTCTACCTGCTCGTATCCAGACAGGGATGTATTTCTTGAAAAACTCACAAAATCTCTACAATACCAAAATTCTAGGAAGTTCTTCTATACTAATCCTCAAAGTTCATCTTAGGTCTACGTGCTATAATCAGAGTTTATCTAAATCTAGCTTCCAAGGTTTGTACTAAACTTCCTCTGATACCAACTGTAACGCCCCGACCCTAGATACCCAGAGTCAGTGCATTATTACATAACATTGGCATGATCACAAAGGATCAAGTCTCTATATACCTATTAGTTTAGTAGTCTTGGAAATACTAGATATATTCATAAGTCTTACATTACATCATAAGGTAAAAAAACTACAACAACATCTTGTCTTCATATCCCCTCATACTATCCCTACAGGTCATTCATAAATTACTTCTTCATAATCCTGGGAAAAATAAAACATTGAAAGAGGTGAGCTCATATGCTCAGTAAGGATAACATTATAGTAGAAGCTTTCATAGATAAGCATAAACACTTAAGGCAGTTTATAACTAAAACAAAAGCCTTTTAAACTTGAACTTCAGCATAAAATGGCAATGATAAAATAAAATAATTCCATTTACTTACTCACATGGATATTCTACCAGTCTAATGATCACATGCAATATCAATAAACACTTTCATAATGATGGAATGCATAATGCCAGACTATCATAACCACATATCCAAGGCCTCGTGCCAAGACTACAAATAAGATTTTGCCAAGGCCTTGTGCCAAGACACTAGTTTGTCTCATGAGACCTACCGATGCATCGAGGAGCTATAGAGGGCTCCACCCATCACATATTAAGTCCAATGCATTTCTCATACAAAAATTTTTAAACATAACATAAACATTCGTATGAAAACTATCATACGAAATGTCAATACTTTAACCACAAACCATGCATGGTATAAAAATAGCACATCCACAGTCAAACATTACTCATTTGATACAATATGGAAGATTTTATTGTATCACATTAACCTCAATAAAGAATAATAAAGGATGTTTCAATAGATGAAAATAATCATCAAAACAATTTGAGAGAAATATCCCCCATTTTCTTGATATCATTTAAAAGTCACACTATTTGTCAAGAAGGCATTTAAAAATAGATTTTTGAATCAAAGTGTCTCATACCACTTTGAAACATTTAAAAGGAGTTTTAATTTTAAAACTTTAATGTCCATATAAATAAATCCTTAAAACCATTTTTTTAAAACATGGACATTAATGAGAAAGATTTAGAAGAATAAGTCTTTAAAACATTTAAAAATGGTATTTTAGTTAGAGTTTCTAACCAAAAAATAGACACTTGAATACAAATAATTGAGGTAATCAAAACATTTTAATATAATGAGAATAAAGGAATTCATGATATACTATGTCAAAGTACATTATATACACCACATAAAAGTGATTTGGATTATAACAACAAAGAAGTCTCAATGGAATGTAAATTGAGATGAAATCTTTCATAAAGGCTGTATCCTTAGGTTAAGGATAAATCAACGACATAGTTATGTGTGACAAATATAAATACACTAAATATTATTGGATATTTAGTGTAAAACAATCAAAGGACATTCACACATAATCTTGTAATAACAACACCAATGAATTGGATGTTTAACTCAACAAATGGAGAATGAGTTAACATTACTCTTATCAAATTCATATCGATGACTTGAGAAATTATCAATGGAGTGATTATGTGTATCAAAAGCATATCCACAGGAAGGGGAGTGGAAATTATGACATAAGAAAATGAATAGTGATTCCACACATAATCTTGGAGTAATATAATCAATGAAATATGCGTAAAGCCAAATGAGTGGAAATTGCAATTTCAAATTACCTTATCGATTAGGTAACTTAAGAAACATACACCCATGAAAGAAGGATCATACTATGATGATTTAAATATCCATAAATTAAATTATATTACACAATGAATACAATCATGGGCAGTACACACTCCACATGCAATAAATAAGTGGTGAACAATGGAATTCTCACGGAATTAAAAGTGAGATAAGAAACCCCTTACCTTGTACTTTTCCTTGGTTGGGGGTAGGTTAACCTCCTGTATAATTTTGAAATAATTTTTATTAAATTATTCATGAATAATATACTTTAATATGATATCATATATGATCTTTTAACATTGCTTTGTTAATAATATCTTAGAATTATCGTCGTTTCGGGTGTTAACTTACTCGTTTTCTTTTATATGTTTTGTTACGTAAGCCTTGTTTGTCAGGGATAGGTTGTATCTTATTCATATCCAGAATGATATAAGGTTCATAAAAATTATTTTTAAATTATCAAATGATAATTATACTTGAATGCATATGATGGAGAATAAATCTCATCGCGTTCGTGGAGACGGTAGTCCGTACGTACGCACGAGCAACAATATCAATATTTTGATATTAAAATAATATATAATTGGATGGTATATAATATATAAAGAATCATTATCATGTTATATTTATAATTTCAATGAGTTACACATCATTATTATACCTACCCAAATAATAATATATTGAATAACAATTACACCACGACGTGGAGACGGTAAGTCGTACGTACGCACGTATGGTGACATGTTATTCAAAGGGTTGATAGAATACTGAATATTGTTGTACCATATTTATAATAACATCACAGTATATATAAGATACTGGAGTTATTATTTTAGAATGGCAATAACAAGGAAAGAAGAAGTGGAAGAAAAAAGGAACTTGAAAAGGGGTGGTGAAAACATTACCTCTTCTTCGGGTTCTTCCTTTTGATTTGATCAAAAGGGCTCCTTAGGTTGGATTTATGATCAAACTAAGGCCTATAGGTTGTATTGAGTGATGTTGAGAGAGTATTTGGTCTGGGGTTGGCCGAACTAAAAGGCTTTGAAGGTGTGAAGAAATTATAAGGAGGAGTACCCTTTTATAAGAGGGGTGAGGGGCACCTTTGGAAAAGCTAGAAATATTAATTTATAATAAATTAATATTCCGTTTCTAATGGCTCAAAAGTTTATTATTCAAATTTTAAGGTGGGTATAGGTAGAAAAACATTCAACCAATAGAATTTAGACAGGTTTGGGTTACTATATTAACCTTATCTTGTACTTTTAACTCTTAGTTAATTAGTTTGACATTTACCATGTCACTTAGTATTTTTATATTATATAGTTAATAAACGTACTATATACATCCAAGAGACCCCCAAGTGGTGCATTAATGATATACCTATCAATATATAAGTCTCTTGGCCGAAAATTAGATTTTTAGGAATTTAATATCAATTAATAATATAATATTTGTTTTAAAAACTCTTTTATGTCAATTTTGACACTATTCAATAGTTGATTTTTGTGAAACTCATAACAGAATTATTACTTCGAAAAAAGTCAACTAAATCAATACTAATATATCATATTATCCTAGAAAATTAGTGTAATTCATTAAAAGTCTTAAATTATATTTATTTGGGTATTTATAATATCAATTATTTTAATTGTTCACTATTATGGTAATTACTACATCATCATTGTGTCATAAATATATTAAATTATTTAATGTCTAAAAATTATAAATAAAATATAATTATGTAGGAAATCCTATTATCTTTTTAATTAATATTTACAATATAATTTATCTAATGTATAACCCTATATTAAAAATGTTTTAGTAAATAAACTTTTGATTTTTTCTCTTCTAACTCTTCTTTGAATTAAATAATAGTAAATGTCCTAATCTAATCCAAGTGGACCTAAATGATAATATTTTATTCCTAAGGTTGTTTTTGGTCGAGATACACTTTTCCAATAGAATTAGGACATGTGTTAGGGTAATATTAATATCATTTTTACCCTTAATTACCATATTTACTTTGAAACCGTGGTAAATAAAAGTAAAAAGTTACTATTCACCAAAAAATTATTTTCATCTCATTGAACCACATTTTAATTCTTAATATTAACCGTGTCTCTCAGATTTTCGAAATTCCATTCACAGAAGCGGTAAAATTAAGTTTTATGAAAAATTTAGTTTTTTTAACTACCACTTAGTAGTTTCAATATTCATCAAAAATTGAAGTTTTTCAGAGCAATGCCAAAATTTCACCCTAGACTATAATTGATATTCCGAATTCAAAAATGATTTCTATTTTACAAAATTCTAAACATATATGTTGAATTAATTAATTTTATAATTAGTTCCCGTTGTCACAACAAATAGCGTGTTTTTAAGAAACAATTTATAACAAAAGATTGACAATTGTTTAGGTCCAATTTCAAAGTGAAATTAATTCTAATGAACACCATTGGATAAAATGGTAATAATATATTCTAATTATACTTTAAAACCACTAAATAATAAAATTTATCATTAAAAATTATTTTGATTTAAAAAGTTGTTTTTAATTAAAATTTAGTAATTTTCACTATTCATCAAAATATAAGTGTTATCCGAAAAGTTCCATAATTTCACCCTAGGATAAATTCGATATTCTGAATCCAAAAATGAAGTCCATTTTGAGAGATAGAATTTATAAAATTTCAAAAAGTATGTATTACTATTCATAACGGCTAGTTTGATTGGTTGTGGTGTGTTAGAATCTCGAAGTTGCGTACAATGCACGCCATTGCATTATTAGAAGGGAAATGTACCATGGAAGCTTGGGGTATTACAATGTATCCTGAAAACTCTCAGGAAAAATATCAACGGAGAATACTAAATATTAGTGAATAAAAAGCTGAAACTAACTAGTTTCCTAAATAGAAAATAATAGTTTTATATCCTCATAATGGCTCACACTCTAAATAATTTATTGAAATAAATGATTCTTTATCGGTATCATATATATATATATATATAATAAAGGTACCTTTCTTCTACTTCCCCACTATTTTTTTGTGTTCATACCCTAATGCCACACATCCTGTTCTTTTTTGTTCTATAAATAAATCATCGTTTATGTGTATTAGGATTTGCCTCTATATAGATATATCTCATGTAGATCCCAATATCTCGTGTTGGCATCAGTCAACATATCCATCTCATTATAAACATCATCCCATTTGTAAACACATTCATGTATTAAATCCATTATAGCATGTGTAAATTCATTTTACCTCAATCCATTATATCCAAATGATGTACACCCATGGGAATTCAGAGCCACCATGTCCATATACAACAACTATTTATACCTAAAGTTACCAAATCCCATATATAAATGTATAGAAAATCCAAGATCCACCATGGATCAGGTAGGAATGCACCCTATACCATAATCCATTATATCTTAGGATATGCCTACTCATATCAACATTTATGTGAGAGTTAAGGAGAGGGAGAAGTTATCCATCTATTTCCTCACTATCCTGGATATTGGATAAAACACCCACCCAAAATATTTGTATGTCACTTTTCCAAAATATGTGGATGGGGTAACATATGAAATAAAAAAAATATAATAATATCACAAAAAATAACACTAAGGGAAACTACCTAGATTTAGACTCATCGGCTTCTATTTCATAGAAAAACCCTACATTTCAATACTAAAGGATAGATGTCATACATGAACACAAGAATCATAGTTCTTTATGGGTTAATTAATTATACATTAATTATCATTAATTAATTTTCATTTCCAAGAATAAAATTTTAAATCATACTGAGCCAAGTTCCCGGATACTATTGATTCACTTTCATGTATTCTCATGTTTTTCATCATTATTATCCACTTAAAAAAATTCCATTTTTAAACTCATGGAACTTGGATAATCCTAATCAATAGTCCCATTGTTACCATTAATATGATATAAATCATTTAATGTTACTTCTATGAACAAAGTCTCATCCAATTTTTTAATTAATTAACATATTTATCATTAATATCTTTTCTGAGTACTTTAGGACTTTTCCTAAGATACCACATTAAAGATGTCATTGTATAATATACAATTTGAATGTGTCAGGTAGTGGGAACCCAATAAAAAGGAGAATTCACCCATCCATTTAGAAAGCATCAAGAAAGAGTCATGAATGCATCAATAAATATTAAACAAAACAATGACCCATCCCCACTCTGAAACCATCCTGACCACCCCAATGTCCCACACTACTGCACATTTCATAAATTTTTCTTCCATAATCGGCATCGACCAATACAACACCCAGGGCTCCAAGCCCATTTATCATCCATAAAAATAATCATTCGTCAAACATCCCAGTGCCTCCAACCCTTTTCTCATCAAAACAACCCACCACATATGATTGTAAAATAATCACATCATGGCTCTAAAAATAAATATAGCACAAAAATATCTCAATTTTATTTTCTCCATATAGGAAAATTTACTATATAAATAGGAACAAGGCATTCAATCCTTCCATGACAATAATGGGCTCGCATGGGCCCAAATCACTAGTCTTTGAAAAAAACATTTCAGTCACCATATTGAATTAAAAAATTTATTATGAATAGGTTTTTAGAAATAATAAAACTATAGAATATTAGTTATCAAAAACTATGAATCAATATAATCATGTTTTTAGATTTACCTTCACATTCTACCAAACACTAGGAAGAACAATTTCTAATTTTCATGCCACTTCCCTTAATCACGTCACTGAAATTCAAGTTTTATATTAATTATCATATTTATTTCAAAATTAACCTTGATAAGATTAAAAAACCACACAACATAAGGATATCACACTATCTTATAAAAACATGATGCATCAACAAGCATAAAACCAAAAGCGATTATAAACCCAAACAACATCTTCATTAATGTAACAAAACACACATTTTTAATGGATTTTTTCCATTACTAAAGTAATTTCATATAGTATATATCATATAAAATAACTTAGATACCATAATAAAATATTATAAATGATGAATTATTGAAATAAGAAGTATTTCTATAAGTTAAGGAACCTATACCGATTAAATGGTAACTAGATCTTAGGAATAGTAATATGACCTTTATGAATGGTCAACCAGCCTAATGAATATTAACCACATCCTTTGAAGTATAAATAAAATCTAAGAATATTATATGGGAAAATATTATATAATTATATCATAGTATAATAAGTAAATATTTTTAAAATCATTAATCAAGTGTTGTCATTTTTGTAAGTCATAAATATTTAATTAAAATTTTATGACTAATTTAGTAATTTAAAAGAAAATTTATTTTCATAAAATCTATTCATAAATTAATAGTTTTATGTCTCATGAATTTAATATAATTTTATTAGACCTTAAGTAATTTTTCAATGTGTTATAAAATCAGTTATAATTTTAAAATAGATATTTTACAAAGAAATGATTATTTTAATTAAAAATTAAATTACTCATATTTATAAAATTATTCTCATAAAATAGATTTTATATTTTAGTTATACACATCAAAGAAATTAGGGTGAATTTTTGGTATTTTTTTAAAATACTAAAAAAATTATGAATAGTAAAATACAGTAATTTTCTATATATATACATTATAAGATTAATAAATTATTCATTGATTCATGGATGATGTAAGAATCAGAATCACTATCTACCCTTCACTGTTTTAATATATTTATTAATAGTATTGAGCCAGCATATTAAACTAATGAATAAAATAAGGAGAAAACACTCCTCTCCTACACTATAAATACCACCCCTCACCACCACTTTTCCTCACACCTCTCAAGCTATGAGACTTGTCCATATTGTACTAAAACCTCTTATAAATCCCCTACCCCACTTCTGAGAGCTCTTGGTCTCATCAAATGACCAAAACCTTTTTCCCTTTGGAGGCTCCTGAGGAGGAGAAATTCAAGAGGTAAATTCCTCTTTCTTTCTTTTAATTTCTATTCAAGTTATTTTCATTTTATTCTCTCCTAACCTACTCTCATCCAAATATAATGATAAATGCAGTACCATACATATACTATAATTCTATCACATTAATGGAAGATACATCATTAAAATCCTTCATCTCTCTCTTTTATTATAAAAATGAAATTATCGCCCGTGATGAGTCAATATATACACATCGTGGGCGATGGACTTTCATTTTCCTTTAAAGCCTTAAATTATGTTAATATGTAAAGACCTGGAAATTTCAAGGAAATTTTTTTTATTAATTTTCTTTGGAATTTTACAAGAACGCAGTTTCTGACAGCGCCTGATTCTGAGGCCCGGAGTGCCCGGAATAAATTTCCGAAGTTTGGCTTGGGTACGTTCAGTGAACGAACGAGTGGGTTTTTCTAACTTTTGAACCAGTGCCCGGAATCTAATTCCGAGGGCACCGATGGAACTACAGCACCGATAATTGCTTAGGAACTCCTGTTCCGGAGTTGCGTTTACACGAGAGAAGTGGATAAAAATTGTGGAAGTTAAAAATAAAAATTTAACAACAATTTTTATTTTACTCAAGTGTTTTTATCCTTTGGGAGGAAGTTGGGTAACTACCCAACTTCCCTTTGTAGGTTATGAATTAGGTGGGGCCCACATGAACCCCACCCCTTCATATTCTTCAACTCTTTAACTCCTCTAAACTCACCATAAATGAAGATAACTTAAGTTATTAATAAGGTTAGTTGTGTGTGGTTATTGAATTTCAAACTTTTAAAATTCAATTGGTAGGTTGTGTTAATAAAATAAAACTTAGTCTTATTTTATTATGATAGAGTTTTGAAACCTTGAGAGGATTGAGAAATCATCTTCTTCTTCTTCAACCTCGACGAAGAACGCGAAGAACACCATTCATCAACGAAGAACTTCTCTGCCGAAGAACACGGTTCTTCCGCGACGCCATATCCGCGACGCGACGTTCTCCTTCCGCGTCGTCTCTTCCACGACGGTTTTCCGCGACGAAATCGCCGTCAACAACTTCGAATCCTCGCTTCGTGACGTCGACGTTCTCCTGCAATGCCCGACCTCCGCGACGCTCGTCTTCCGCGGCTCGTTGACGTGCTCCGATCTTGAAATCGAGGTAGGGGATTGTAATTATTTATTTTGCGGGTTTGGAATATTTATTTGCATGGAAAGTTGTAAGGGGTTTGATTTTGGTTCATGAATCTTTCTTGACCGTCCAAAATAAATTTTTCTTAAGCCTCTTGATATCGGATTAACGGGAGGAGTTCGGACCGCACGAACACGGCCGAACTCCCCTCCAAAGTTCATGTTTGATTCTTGTGGATGGAGCGGAATGACGTGGTGCCGTCGCACCACGCGAGAATCACACGGCAAGTATTACGTGACGTCGTCGCACCGCGTCGTGAAAAGAAAGAACAAGGACGCGACGCCGTCGCGCCGCGCCGAAGAACCACAAAGACGGTGCGTTTCATTTTTGATGTGCGGATTGATGGGCGACGACGAAGCAGGCTGTTTGGGTGTTTGAATCCATTCGCAGTGAAGGTGGGGTCCCGGGGGGACTATAGGCGAAGACGGAAGAAGGAACGGACCACCAGAGCGCGTCCGGGGGTCCGCGGAAGGTGGCGGCGGCGCGCCTCACCGGCGCGGCGGTGCCGGCGACCGGCGAACCGCCGGTCTCAATCAACGGCGAAGGGAGGGGGAGCTGCACGCACCGCCCGCTTGTCCGCTCGGCCGCGCTGGCCGAGCCGCAGCCGGCCGGTCGGGCCAGACCGAACCGGACCGCGCCGGACCAGGCCGGGCTGTGCCAGGCCCAGCCGGGTCAGACCCGGGTCGGGTCGACCCGATTCAGCCGACCTAGGGGGGGTCGGGCCGGGTCGCCCCGGGCCCAGACCCCCGTTTTCGGACCACTTTCAGTCAAAAGCCCGTAACTTGAGCTACGGGCCTCCAAACGACTCGCCGTCAGCGGCAACGCGATCCTTGGATCGAGACGGTCGTTTCGGTAAATTGCACTCAAGGTTTCTGAGAACTTTGGGTTCGGCCGAGTTGGTTCGTACGCAAAACCAACCGGGCCCTCCGAGCGGAAACGCTCGTAACTTGAGTTCCGGATGTCCGATTGACGTGCTGTCGAATTTGTTGGATTCCTATAAGTGATACAGATCTTTTGGCTTACTCCGCTCGAGGTTTGGATGCCGTCGGAGTGCGGTCGGGTTGGTTCGCTCACGAAACCAACCTGGCCCCTGGAACGAAAAAGCCAATAACTCACAGACCGGGCGTCCTATTGACGCACCGTCTGTCTCGTTGATTTCCTCTTGATGAGACGGATCTTTTGGCATACTTTTCCCGAGTTTTGGATACAGTTAGTAGTGGCCGGGTTGGATCGCACCCGAAATCCAACCAGGCCCCTGGAACGGAAAAGATGATATCTTCAGACCAGACGTCCGTTTGACGAACTGTCAGCGGCGTTGTTGATCACGTTGAGAAACGGTCCCTATGAGAGTTCGGGGTACATTTGAGATACGGCCGGGTTTGGTTCGCTCACGAAACCAACCGGGCCCCTAGGATGAAAAGGCTAGAAGCTCACAGACCGGGCGTCCGATTGACGCGCCGCCTGTTGCGTTGAGACCCCTATGACGAGGCGGTCCATTGAGATACTTCTTCATGGGAATTTGAGATACTTGGAGTATCGACTTGTAGCTCGTGGAGCGGACCCTCCCAGAGATGAGCGTATGGAGTACGGAGACCGTGTAGCTGGCAGAGACCAGAAGACTGCTTGTCCGATTCGATTCGGAGTGACTTACGTAGCCTAGTGGGGAGCACTACTTTATGAGGTGGTAGACCCACAGCGGAGGGGCACTACTATGTGAGGTGGCCGACCCGCGGTACTCGACAGGAGGAGTACCTCTGTAGGCTATGAGGGGGGGAGCAGTACTGTGTTTGGGTGGCAGACCTCAGCGGGAAGCACTACTGTGTGAGGTGGCATAACCGCGCTACTCGATAGGAGGAGTACCTCAGCAATCTTAGGTTAGTGAGCAGTACCTCGGAGTTGTGACAGTACCACTGTACACTCCAGTGATGGAGCTTTTTAGCAGTTACGGTTTCGATAATGAAAATCCTGGTTTGAGCTGAGACTTTTGACCTTTGTGTTTACCTCATGATTGAGATGGGCCACTTGATAACTTAGGTATATGTATGGGCATATACCTGGGTAGTGGTTATCCATTGATTTCACAATCCTTGTTTTTCCTCATGATTGAGATGGGTTACTTAATAACTTAGGTATATGTATGGGCATATATCTAAGAGAGGTTATCTGTTGAGATCTTTTTGTGGTTATCCTTGTTGGTTTAGTGAGACCTTGAGGGTCTCGGGGTCCCTACTGAGTATCGTTATACTCACCCCTGCACGGGCTATGACCGCACCTCGTTGTGTTGGTTGCAGATGACGGGCAGTGCTGACGGAGGCCGAGTGTTCGAGGACTGGTCGGTACCCGGAGGTGGACTACACGATGAGTCAGTACCCGGAGGTGGACTACACGACGTGATGACTCACAGAGGAGGTTTACGGATGAGAGCATGGAGGAGGCCATCTGTACCTACCCTTCAGGTAGGATCCATGGTGGGCGACTGGGAGCTACGCTATCTGTAACTACCCTTCAGGTAGGATCCGAGGAGGATGACCCAAGAGCTGCTTCCTTCTTCCAGCTGTTTGTCTTTTTGCTATTGTACCTTGTTCAGTTGTAGTCGTACTTTCTTTTGGGTTTGTATTCTGGACCATTTACTTTTCAGCATTTATTTTGTACTTAGTGTTTTGCTTCTGCTTATACTCTGTGGTGCTTGTTTTCTTTTATAAAGGCAATGCCTTCCCAGATATCGGGATTTTACGTCTTTGGTGCTAGTCGCCAGCCCCTGGCCTATGGAAGGCGGGCTTGGGGTAGTCACGGCACGGGCCCCGAGGACGGGTCGTGACAAATTGGTATCAGAGGAGTTCGGTTCTACCGCAAAACTTATGACTCTGATGTTTCTTTATGTGAAGCAATAGTGTTAAGAGTAACGAGTGTGGTTTTCAGTTCAGGGAGTCCAGTGTTGGTGTGGGGGGCCTACGTATCCATACACCAGGACCTTGACAACTGTTTTCCGACTTTGTGCATGAAAACACTGATTACATGTGTGTTTTCAAAGGTTTTCCCTTAAAACAGATCAAACCAGGTCAGCTCACCAGGTATAAACGTTTGATCGTGTCACGATGTTTCTTTCAGGATGCCTTTTCACGGACGACCAGCTAGAGCCCAGAGGGATGTGTGTGCTGATAGCCTGTCGAGCGACGAGGCTTCGGTGTAGGGCCCTCTTGTAGTTGAGGCACCAGCGGAGGCACCAGTGGTACTAACATACGTTGGGCCACCGATGCCACCAGTCCCAGTAGTAGGCGATGCACGCCACTTGAGTGCACTGCACGAGTTCCAGCGCCAGAGGCCACCCAGGTTCTGGGGAGAGACGGACCCGCAGGTGGCTGAGGATTGGCTGGAGGCTGTGGTGAGAGTCTTCAGGCTAGGGGGGACGCCGACAGACTTCATGGTGATCTTTACTGCCAGCCTTCTTCAGGCAGCAGCAGGCAGGTGGTGGAGCCACTTGTTCCAGTTTTACGATGGGATGACCTTCGCATGGGAAGACTTCGAGACCTTCTTCAGGGTGGAGTTTGTGCCAGTAGCTCTACACCCCAAGCGTGTATAGGAGCTTCTGCCTTTGCCGCATGGTTTTCGATCAGTTGCCGAGTCATCTGTGGGAAGTAGACAGATGATGCAGAGGTCCAGGAGGACCAGACCAGCAATTGGACGATCTTAGGTTTTAGGATCAGTGGTGCGGGGCACCTGGGGTGGGGTCAGAGCCAGGCATGCCAGAAAGGGACAGCGTTTCTCCTACGGCAGGAAGGGTCACCTGGCATGTGACTGTACGACCCCCCGCATGGTTGATCAGCGGGTGTTGGAGGAGCCACCGAGACAGAAGCAGCGGCTGGTGCTTGAGAAATAGCCGAGCAGTAGACAAGGCAGTAGATCTCCGAGAGCAGGTGGACAGGAGAGGAACTAGTGGATACGTCCTTTGTACTTCTAGTCCCATGTTTCTTTTGTATTCGTGTCTTTGTACTATGAGCTTCAATAATAAAAAGACACTTATCTTTGTTTGCTTTCCTGCCCTTTTGTTTGGTTGATACTGAGTGGTCCCGGTTAAACTGTTGACTTGACCCTCACTTTCGAGATTTCTACTAGAGGAGACCCAATGACCTCACACTGATGCCGACAGTGTGACTCGACCCTTGGAGGCGAGAGTGACAGTTGGATCTCCTGGTAGTTACATTGAGGCCTTACGACGTCATCCATGGCATGAATGCATCATTCATGTCAGGATTGACTGTATTAGGCAACGAATGTGGTTCATCCAGGGGATGAGACTGAATTTCTCTTATCGGAAAATAAGAAATCATAGCAGCTCTTGTAAGACTAAAGAAGGTCCAGGTCATCCAAGGGCGGATGAAGACTGCACAGTGCAGTAAGAAACAGGAAACCGGCTCCAGTATTAGAGACTCGAGCATGTTAAATGTTAAAGAAGAGGAAGCTTAAAGGAGAGATGAGTCTACGAAGCAGCAGACGTGGAGGCAGAGCTAGGAGAGCAGCATGAGGTGGTGTACATCCTAACATGGTACAACCACCCGCCTTATTTATTCCTACCAGGCTCAGGGAGTTGGAGGGCGAAGGAAGAGTGTGGCTGCATGCGGTCAAGGAGTGTGACCCAATGACTCTAGAAATGATTCAAGGGACAGTCTGTGTCCACTACTATCTGTTGTAGTAATGGACGTCGAAATGAATCATTCCTTTCTTTCACAAATCCTGTTCCATACCTAGAGTTTCCGATAAGCCGTGGACTTGACCCTCACGTCTGGAGATGCCTTGGGAGGAGACTCGATAATCACACTTACGCCGACAGTGTGGTCAGACCCTCGAGATGAGAGTTCCAGTTGGAATCTCTTGGTGGCAGCGTCGAGGCCTTACGACGTTAGTTTGAGTATGGAATGGGCAATAACTATTCATACTCAAATTGATAGTTTTAGGAAAACGTCGGGATGGGTTTTCCTTGGTCGGCGAAAAGGAAACCCCAGGCAGCACGGGATAAACTCTTTCACAGGAGGGTGCGACCGATCACTCTTGAGTCGGACAACCTTACCCTCGTGGCAGCAGTCATTTCGAGTTCCAGTTCTAACTGGAATTGGAGACCTCTGGAGTTCGAGGATGACGATCACGTCCTTATACGTGTCTCACCTCGATGAAGTTTACGGAGATGTGGCCAAGGCGGAAAGTTATCTCCGAGGTTCAGCGGACCTTTCTAGGTCCACAGCTAGGTAGGCGAGGTGATTTACCGCTTGACCCATCCACCTCAGTTGCACCAGGTGCACGACGACTTCCACATATCTAAACTGAGGAGATACGTGCTCGACCCTTCGCGTATCATCGACCATGAGGAGCTGGACGATGGCGATGAGGTGTTTTTCACGGAGGTTCCAGTGGGGATCGAGGATCGACAGAAGTGGATCCTACGAGGATTATCGATTCCTCGGGTGAGCTTTCTTTGGCAGTACGGAACCTCCAGTTAAGCTCATGGGAGCGGAAGGCTCAGATGCGTGCTCTGTGCCGCTTTTGTGCCACTAGTTTGTGTTGAAGCTCTACGGGGATGTAAATCCCTGAGGTGGGAGTAATATAAAGACCTGGAAATTTCAAGGAAATATTTTTCTTAATTTTCTTTGGAATTTTACAAGAACGCAGTTTCTGATGGCGCCTGATTCCGAGGCCCGGAGTGCCCGGAATCAATTTTCGAAGTTTGGCTCGAGTACGTTTAGTGAACGAACGAGCGGGTTTTTCTAACTTTTGAACCTGTGCCCGGAATCAAATTCTGAGGGCACCGATGGAACCGCAGTGCCTGTAATTGCTTAGGAACTCCTGTTCCGAAGTTGTGTTTAAACGAGAGAAGTGGATAAAAATTGTGGAAGTTAAAAATAAAAATTTAACAACAATTTTTATTTTACTCAAGTGTTTTTATCCTTTTGGAGGAAGTTGGGTAACTACCCAACTTCTCTTTGTAGGTTATGAAGGAGGTGGGGCCCACACGAACCCCACCCCTTCATATTCTTCAACTCTTCAACTCCTCTAAACTCACCATAAATGAAGATAACTTAAGTTATTAATAAGGTGAGTTGTGTGTGGTTATTGAATTTCAAACTTTTGAAATTCAATTGGTAGGTTGTGTTAATAAAATAAAACTTAGTCTTATTTTATTATGTTAGAGTTTTGCAACCTTGAGATGATTGAGAAATCATCTTCTTCTTCTTCAACCTCGACGAAGAACGCGAAGAACACCATTCTTCAACGAAGAACTTCTCCGCCGAAGAACACGGTTCTTCCGCGACGCCATATCTGCGACGCGACAATCTCCTTCCGCGTCGTCTCTTCCGTGATGGTTTTCCGCGATGAAATCACCGTCAACGACTTCAAATCCTCGCTTTGCGACGTCGACGTTCTCCCGCGACGCCCGACCTCCGCGATGCTCGTCTTCCGCGTCTCATTGACGTGCTCCGATCTTGAAACCGAGGTAGGGGATTGTAATTATTTATTTTGCGGGTTTGGAATATTTATTTGCATGGAAAATTGTAGGGGGTTTGATTTTGGTTCATGAATCTTTCTTGACCGTCCAAAATCAATTTTTCTTAAGCCGCTTGATATCGGATTAACGGGAGGAGGTCGGACCACACGAACACGGCCGAACCCCCCTCCTAAGTTCATGTTTGATTCTTGTGGATGGAGCAGAATGACGTGGTGACGTTGCACCACGCGAGAATCACACGGCAAGTATTAAGGGACGCCGTCGCACCGCGCCGTGAAAAGAAAGAACAAGGATGTGACGCCATCGCGCCGTGCCGAAGAACCACGAAGACGGCGCGTTTCATTTTTGACGTGCGGATTGACGGGCGACGACGAAGCAGACCGTTTGGGTGTTTGAATCCCTTCGCAGTGAAGGTGGGGTCTCGGGGGGACCATAGGCAAAGATGGCAGAAGGAACGGACCACCGGAGCACGTCCGGTGGTCCGAGGAAGGCGGCGGCGGCGCGCCACACCAGCGCGGCAGCGCCGGCGACCGGCGGCTGCAGCGCACCGCCGGAAAGGAGGCGGCCGGCGAACCGCCGGCCTCAATCAATGGCGAAGGGCAGGGGAGCCGCGCGCCCCACCCCCGTGTCCGCTCGGCCGTGCTGGCCGAGCCGCGGACGGCCGGTCGGGTCGGACCGAACCGGACCGCGCCGGCCCAGGCCGGGCCTGGCCAGGCCCAGCCGAGTCGGGTCGCCCCGGGCCCAGACCCCCGTTTTCGGACCACTTTCAGTCAAAAGCCCGTAACATGAGCTACGGGCCTCCAAACAACTCGTCGTCAGCGGCAACGCGATCCTTGGATCAAGACGTTCGTTTCAATAAATTGCACTCAAGTTTTCGGAGAACTTTGGGTTCAGCCGGGTTGGTTCGTACGCGAAACCAACCGGGCCCTCGGAGCGGAAACGCTCGTAACTTGAGTTCCGGATGTCCGATTGACGTGCCTTCGACTTTGTTGGATTCCTCTAAGTGATACAGATCTTTTGGATTACTCCGCTCGAGGTTTGGATGTCGTCGTAGTGTGGTCGGGTTGGTTCGCTCACGAAACCAACCGGGCCCCTGGAACGAAAAAGTCAATAACTCACAGACCGGGCGTCATATTGATGCACCATCTGTCTCGTTGATTTCCTCTTGATGAGACGGAACTTTTGGCATACTTCGCCTGAGTTTTGGATACAGTTGGTAGTGGCCGGGTTGGATCGCACCCGAAATCCAACCGGGCCCCTGGAACGGAAAAGCTGATATCTTCAGACGAGACGTCCGTTTGACGAACCGTCAGCGGCGTTGTTGATCACATTGAGAAACGGTCCCTATGAGTATACCCTATGAGAGTTCGGGGTACAGTTGAGATACGGCCGAGTTTGGTTCGCTCACGAAACAAACCGGGCCCCTGGGATGAAAAGGCTAGAAGCTCACAGACCGGGCGTCCGATTGACGCGCCGCCTGTTGCGTTGAGACCCCTATGACGAGGCGGTCCTTTGAGATACTTCTTCGTGGGACTTTGAGGTACTTGGAGTATCGACTTGTAGCTCGTGGAGAAGACCCTCCCAGAGACGAGCGTACGGAGTACGGAGACCGTTTAGCCGGCAGAGACCAGAAGACTACTTGTCCGATTCGATTCGGAGTGACTTACGTAGCCCAGTGGGGAGCACTACTTTGTGAGGTGGCAGACCCACAGCGGAGGAGCACTACTATGTGAAGTGGCAGCCCTGCGGTACTCGACAGTATGAGTACCTCTATAGGCTATGAGGGGGGGAGCACTACTGTGTTTGGGTGGGAGACCCCGGCGGTAAGCACTACTGTGTGAGGTGGAATGCCCGCGGTACTCGACAGGAGGAGTACCTCAGCAGTCTTAGGTTAGTGAGCAGTACCTCGGAGTTGTGACAGGACCACTGTACACTCCAGAGATGGAGCTTTTCAGCAGTTACGGTTTCGATAATGAAAATCCTGGTTTGAGCTGAGACTTTTGACCTTTGTGTTTACCTCATGATTGAGATGGGTCATTTGATAACTTACGTATAAGTATGGGCATATACCTGGGTAGTGGTTATCTTTTGATTTCACAATCCTTGTGTTTCCTCATGATTGAGATGGGTTACTTGATAACTTAGGTATATGTATGGGAATATATCTAAGTAGAGGTTATCTTTTGAGATCTTTTTGTGGTTATCCTTGTTGGTTTAGTGAGACCTTGAGGATCTCAGGGTCCCTTCTGAGTATCGTTATACTCACCCCTGCACGGGCTATGCCCGCACCTCGTTGTGTTGGTTGCAGATGACGGGCAGTGCTGACGGAGGCCGAGTGTTCGAGGACTGGTCGGTACCTGGAGGTGGACTACATGACGAGTCAGTATACGGAGGTAGACTACACGACGTGGCGATTCATAGAGGAGGTTGACGGACGAGAGCGTGGAGGAGTCCATCTATACCTACCCTTCAGGTAGGATCCGTGGTGGGCGACCGGGAGCTGCGCTATCTATACCTACCCTTCAGGTAGGATCCGAGGAGGATGACCTAGGAGCTGCTTCCTTCTTCCAGCTGTTTGTCTTTTTGCTGTTTTACCTTGTTCAGTTGTATTGGTACTTTCTTTTGGGTTCGTATTCTGGACCATTTACTTTTCATCATTTCTTTTGTACTTAGTGTTTTGCTTCTACTTGTACTATGTGGTGCTTGTTTTCTTTTATAAAGGCAATGCCTTCCCAGATATCGGGATTTTACACCTTTGGTGCTAGTCGCCAGCCCCTGGCCTATGGAAGGCGGGCTTGGGGTAGTCACGACACGGGCCCCGAGGACGGTTCGTGACATAATAAAACCATTATAATGGTTGGAAAATATTGTAAAATTTATTTTAATACCCTATCTTTGTTTTGGAACTAACATATATAAAAATAATAAATATTAACATAAAATGAGTTTATTGTGATTGAAAACCAGCTAAAATTAACCAAAAATGATCATCATTAACTTTAATGTATTATTATAAGTGAATAAATTATTTTTAATCTAATTCATATCGTGTATAATTTTTTTCTTACTCATGTTTCTATTCAATATAATTAATTGAATAATTATCTTAGTGGACGAAAATCCTTACTTAGTTTTGGTATGTTACATATTTTCTTTGATAAGGTAGTTTTATTGTAAGTTAAAGTTTAAAAATTATATAGATATATTCTTAAATTATAACTTTATTACAATTTTAAATTCTCATGACTTTTAAATTCTTATTGGCTATGATAAATTTATCAAATAAAACATCATTTTGAAGTTGAAAGTGAAGAATAACCAATTATATTTCTTTTAGAGTTCCATCCTAGGTAGATCATTATGATGGGAAAATTATACTAGACATGAGTATAAATAACCTACTACTTTTAGAATACCTAGGGATAATATGAATTTGGAACCATAGATAACATGGATTATGAGAAATTTTAAGGATTTTGATCTTTATTCTACCCACATTTCAAGATAAGAAGAATGTTGAGCTATAAAGTCTTGAGTGAATGATATTGTTAAAATATTATATACTATAAGGATACATGTATCTCAAATATTACTTTTCACAGTGAGGCTAATTCATTATTGGTGCGAAAGTGTTGAGGCGATGAACTTTTGAATTATGAGTGTAAAAATTGATTTAGAAAGATCCAAACAAAACTTTATAGATCATTTTTCCCTCGAATAGTGGATATGTTAGTTTATATATGAATTTTTTATATTTTTTCTTGAATAATATATATTATTCCACTTTACTCAAATACTTGTTCAATTTATCATGATTTGGAGTGAAGAAATTATGAGGACTCATCATTATAAACACATATTACAAGAGGGTGTCAAAATTATATTAAAGTATCTAAACTTATATCAAAGTTCCATGTTGAATAATACCGAATGAGATAGTATTGGTGGTTTATTTATCAATATTTAAATGTTTTCCATGTTTAATAATGGTTGAGACATTAAGACTCATTGGACTGCAATGATGTCCTCAGTTATAATACTGGAGACTTAGTTGAAGATGGTACAACTTAATTACCTATAAATGCGGGATAAAAATAGAGAATGACTAACCAAATAGATTAATCTATCTTTATTATAGTGATATAATCCCTAGATTATGATAGTTAGTAGTGGAGAGACCCTCTATTGGAATCCAAGGGTAATGCATTGGATAATCTCAGGGTAAGAGAGTAGTTTTGATATGAGTTACATGATTTGGATTACTAAAATCTTGAAAATATTATATACTTCAACTCACATGTAATATTATTCTTTACTAGATATTTTTCTTGATATATATTAGAATCATTACAATTTTGTGGTTATTCTAATCAACTATGTTTAAAAAAACTAGTTAACATATTGAACCAAAACATATGGTCGAAGAATCATGTGGATAAAAACCAACAGATGGAGTATTTGTATTAGTGTAGTGGATTAATTCTTAAAGGAATCTAGCTCACTGAGTTTTGGACTTTATGGACTAAGATTATCATGAAATCTTCTTACGGATAAAAATTAATGTGATGGAATACTATAGAGGTTGTAAAATAATGATCATTAGTAACTTTTTACCAGCTCACTTTCTTATACAATAAACCATTGAGGGTAATGGAATATTTCTAATTATAGTTACATGATATAATATGTTTTGGTATTAGTATGAATCTTTGGAGTTGGTAGGTCTTTTCCAAGGGTCCAAAATAGATATTTTGAACACATCTTTATAATCTGGTCATCTAATTCAGACAGTATATTATGGGTTCTTGGTACGTTTTTAACTATTTTGGAAGGATGATTAGAGGAGGAAACGGTATGATATAATATTATTTAGTACTTTATATCATCTAAATGAATTCCAATATAGAAAAATCTATTGAACTACAAATAATTACAAAATTCTTGTACTTATATAATTGTGTATAAAAAATTAATTAGAGTCTATTGAATGAACTTTTTTATATTTCAAATTTTTTGACTTGGATATAGTTGGCTTTATTCAGAAAAATCATCCACTACTGACAATGGGAAAATATGATGAAAGTCTAAATTGTGCCTCCATTTACATTCATTATATAAGGGTTTTATTAACACAAAGTTTTGATTAAAAAAAGATCAACCCTAAATATTACAGACAAGAAATTTGGACAACTTGGTTACGTATTCATATGGTATATCCATTCAATGATGTAAAAATACTAATTTAAATTTATTTGATGATTGAATAGGTATTAAAAGACATATATTCATCCTTATAATGATAATTTAAAACACTCAATTTTAGGGATAGTTTGGCTATAAACTATGTGCATCGTTATAGTGAATGATAAATGATTTTATTATTTAAAATTGATGTTAGTGACTACTATACATCCTTGAAGATTTCCCATAGAGGCCTCTGAGCGGCGTCTTTGAGCTCCTGCCAAGGCGACTAGGGTTTATCCCTTGATCTCGTGTTCCTTCCCTCTCCCGCCACCTTGTATTGAGTCTCCTTCATCTGGGTCATCTCAGCGGTGGGGTGATGGCGCTGTGCGGCTGGTCTAAATGCGTTGGTGTCCCTTTGAAGGCTGATGACAGAGCTAATATGGTCTGGGGAGGGGAGGTCTTTGATTTCTTTTTATTTTTGATGTTTTTTCTAGGTTGAAGGTTTTCCCTTGGATGCTTCCAATTGAGCTCTTGATGGGATGGTTGCGCTAAGGTTTATCCCATCGCCGCCTCCCTCCGGTGGTGGATTTTCTTCGGATTACTATTTTCTCTCTATGATGGTTTGTGGCTTCCTCTCTTGCTGTAGAGATGCGCTATGGGATTCTATGGCACTGCTGATTCAGATCTGTGGGCATAAGACCACATTCCGGCATACTATTCAGAGCATTCACAGTTTTGTTCTCGGCAGCTCATTGTTGTCCTGTGGCGGCGTCTCAACATTTGAAGGTCGTCACATGCATGGTTGAGTGTTTTGAGGGTATATTTAGGTCTTTTTCAATGGTTAGGGTAGTGGATTTGGATGTTTTCCTTGGTTGTGTTCATGGTGGTTTTGTGATGTTGAATCACTGCAGTTGGTTTGTTTTGGTTCGAGATGTGATTCTGATGCGTTTGATGTTTGGAATTTGTGATTCGGTGCGGATCTGGTGGTTTTTTAGATTTTGTTTGAACTCAGTGATGTTTTTTATTTTATCTGTGGAGCAGATGGTGATTTTTTGGATGATTCCTTTGATGGTTCTTGCCGGTGATGATCGACGACGGTTTGAAGCTGGCTCTCTGCTCCAGTGGAATGCTTGACGGATGGATGGGTGACTCGAGGCGGCGGTGCATCACTAGCTGCGTGGGGTACGACATATATTTCAGAGATATGTGGCTACCTTGGAGATGATGGCGGATGGCAGCGATGCGACCCCAGCTGATCTTGTGACGATTGGATCGAGGTCTCCTTGGGTTTGGTGTGGGTTTTGAATTTCAAATTTTGTATAATCATCATGTTTCTTTGGATTCCCGGGTGTTGTAATGTGGTTTACCTCTAATCCATAAAGAGGCTTTCTTGAAAATGAAAAAAAAATTCAGTCAGACTACTATACATCATCATCAAGTGCGAAAAAATTATCATAGGTATGTTAATAGTATGGTTAATGTGATCAAACATTCAAATTTCATGCCCTTGATGGAACATTATAAAGAGTTTTAGTTTTCCTCATGAATTTGTATATTGTAATTATTCTGTATATAAATGTAAGTGTAGAGTGAAATCACTATATCATGAATAACAATATATCAAAATGTTTCAAGGATATTCCACAAATTCAGTTGAAAATATTGGTGAAATTTTATGAATAGTGCCACCATATTTTTTTTCTTAATATCATATAGTTTATGAAGTATAGTGTTATAACCCCATCCCTCCAAGGGTACCCCACCTTGTACAATAATTATAAAATGAATATAATTACTCTTGGAGCCTAAATTCAATAGGACACAAGTTAGAAACTAGCACCAAGGGTACATAAATAACAGGCATCGCATGTATTAACTTTAAATACATTTAAAGTGTATGAGGTAATTAGGATAAACTGCCATGTGAAACCATTCATAAACTACAATAAATCCCAATACATTTAATTTCATATATAAACTGAATAAATGAAATAAAAAAATTAATGTTTCAATATTAAATCCTTGAAAAAACTATGAATCTTGAGTAGATCGTAAATAACACATTGAACTATTACCTCTCATCTTGATCACCAAAAACATCCTACTAACCTAGAAAAAAGTTTTTATGTGTAGGGTGTGAATAATAGGAAAACATATGAGGATGCATCCTGAAACCTCTCATGAAAAATGTGAAAGGAGAATACTAAATCTTAGTGAATAAAAAGTTGAAACAAACAAGTTTCTTAAATATATAATAATAGTTTCATATCCTCATAATGGCTTACACACTAAATAATTTATAGAAATAAATAATTCCTTATCAGTATCATATATATATATATATATATAATAAAGGTACCTTTCTTCTACTTCCCCACCGGTCTATTGCTGTTGAACCCCAATTCCACACATCAGGTTTTTTTTCTATAAATAAGTCATCTTTTATGTGTATTATGATTTGTCCCTACATAGATCTATCTCATGTAGATCCCAACATCTTGTGTTGGTATCAATCAACATATCCATCTCATCATAAAAATCATCCCATTTGTAACCACATGCATGTATTAAATCCATTATAGCATATGTAAATTCATTATACCTTAATCCATTATAGCCAAATAAATTACAACTATAGGAATTCTGAGCCACCATGTCCATATACAACAATTATTTATACCTAAAGTTACTAAATCCCATATATAAATGTATAAAAAATCCTAGATCCACCGTAGATTAGGTAGGAACCCACCCTATACTATAATCTATTATATCTTAGGATATGCCTACTCATATCAACATCTAAAGGTAGAGTAAAGGAGAGGGAGAAGTTATCCATCTATATCATCACCATCCTAGATATTGGATAAAACACCCACCCAAAATATTTGGGTGTCATTTTTCCAAAAGATGTGCATGGGGTAGCATATGAAATCAAAAAATATATAATAATGTCACAAAAATAACACTATGGGAAACTACAATGATTTAGACTCATCAGCTTATATTTCTTAGAAAACCACTATATATCAATACTAAGGTATAAATATCAAACAAGAACACAAGAATCATAGTTCTTTATGAATTAATTAAATTTAAATTAATTAATATTATTTCATTTTCATTTCCAAGAATAACATTTAAAATAATACTAATCCATGTTCCATGAAACTGTTGATTCACTTCCAAGTATTCTCATGTTTGTCATCATTATTATCAACTTACAAAATTTCATTTTTAAACCCATGGAACTTGTAGAATCATAATCAATAATCCCATGGTTACCATTAATATGATATAAATCATTTAGTGTTACTTTCATCAGAAAAACCTCATCCAATGGTTTAGTTAATTAATATATTTATCATTAATAACTTTTTTGAGTACTCTAGGACTTTTCCTAAGATACCACATTAAAGATTTCATTGTCGTACATGCAGTTTGAATGCGTCGGGTAGTGGGAACCCAAGAAAAAAAATAATTCACCCACCCATCCATATAGAAAGCATCAAGAAAGAGTCAAGAATGCATCAATGAATATTAAACAACATAATGACCAATCCCCACTCTGAAACCATCCTGACCACCCCAATATCTCACACTAGTGCACATTTCATAAATTTTTCTTCCATAACCGGCATCGACCAATACAACACCCGAGGCTCCAAACCCATTTCTCATCCATAAAAACAATCATACGTCAAAAATTCCAGTGCCCCCAACCCTTTTATCATCAAAAACCTCACCACATATGATCGTAAAACAATCACATCATGGCTCTAAAAATAAATACAGCACAAAAATATCTCAATTGTATTTTCTCTACAAAGGAAAATATACTATAGACATAGAAACAGGGCATTCAATCCTTCCATGACAATAATGTGCTCGCACGGGCCCAAATCACTTATCTTTAAAAAAACACATTTTAATCCCCATATTGTATTAAAATTTTTATTATGAATAGGTTTTTAGAAATAAAAAAACTATAACATATTAGTTATCAAAAACTATGAATCAATATAAAAATGTGATTAGATTTACCTTCACATTCTACCAAATAGTAGGAAGAACAGTTGCTAATTTCCATGCATCTTTCCTTAATCACGTCACTGTATTTCTAGTTTTATATTAATTATCATATTTATTTCAAAATCAACCATTATAAGCTCAAAAAACAACACAACATAAAGATAGTACACTATCATAGAAAAACATAATGCATCAACAAGCATAAAACCAAAAGCGATTATAAACCCAAACCACATCTTCATTAATGTAACAACCCACACTTTTTGCAATGGAATTTTTCCATTCCTATAGTAATTTCATGTAGTATATATCACATAAAATAACTTGGATACCATAATAAAATCTTTATAAATGATGAATTAGTGAAATTAGAAGTATTTCTATATGTTAAGGAAACTATACCAATGAAATGGTAACTTGACCTTAGGAATAGTAATATGACCTTTATGAATTGTAAACCGGCCTAATGAATAGTAACCACATCCATTGAAGTATAAATAAAATCTAAGAATCTTATATGGGAAAATATGATATAATTATATCATAGTATAATAAGTTAATATTTTAAAAATTATTAATCAAGTGTTGTCAGTTTTGTAAGCCATAAATATTTAATTACAATTTAATGATTAATTTAGTAATTTAAAAGAAAATTTATTTTCATAAAATTTGGTAATAAATTAATATTTTTATGTCTTAACATTTTAATATTATTTTATTATACCTTAAGTAATTTTTCAATGCGCTATAAAATCAGTTATAATTTTAAAATATGTATTTTTCAAGAAAATGGTGATTTTAATTAAAAATTAAATTACTCAAATTTATAAAATTTTCATCTTAAAATGGATTTCATTTTTTAGTTATACACATCAAAAAAAATTTGGGTGAATTTTTTGTATTTTTCTAAAATACTAAAATTTTTATGAATAGTAAAATATGACAATTTACTATATATATACATTATAAGATTAATACATTATTCAATGATTCATGGATGATGTAAGAATAATAACCACTAACTACCATTCATTAATTTAATATATTTGGTGATAATTCTCAAAATATTAATAGTATTGTGAAAAAATATTAAACTAATGAATAAAATAATGAGAAAAGACTCCTCTCCGACACTATAAATACCACCCTCGCCACCTCTTTTACTCACACATCTCAAGCTTTGCGACTTGTTCATATTGTGATAAGACCTATTCCGAATCCCCTACCCAACTTATGAGCGATCTTGGTCCAATTAAATGACCAAAACCATTTTCCCTAAGGAGGCTCTCAAGGAGGAGAAATTCAAGAAGAAAATTCTGCTTTCTTTTCTTTTAATTTCTATTCAAGTTATTTTATTTTTATTCTATCCTAACCTAACCTAATTCAAATATAATGATAAATACACTACCATACATATATTATAAATCTATCACTTTAATGGAAGATACATTATTAAACTCCTCAATCTCTCTCTTTTATTCTAAAAATGAAATCGTCGCCCGTGACGATTCAATATATAGACATCATGGGAGATGGACTTTCGTTTTCCTTTAATGCCTTCAAGGATGTTAATGAAACCATTATAATGGTTGAAAAATATTGAAAATTTATTTCAAAACCCTATTTATTTTTTGGAACTAACATATATACAAATAATAAATGATAAAATAAAATGATTTTATTGTGATTGAAATCCTACTAAAATTAACCAAAAACAATCATCATTAACATTATTTTATTATTATAAGTGAATAAATTTTTTTTAATCTAATTGATATCATTTATAATTTTTTTCTTACTCAAGTTTCTATTCAATATAATTAATTGAATAACTATCTTAGTGGACTAAAATTCTTAATTTTTGTATGTTACATCTTTTCTGTGATAAGGTAGTTTTATTGCAAGTTAAAGTTGAGAAATTCTATAGATATCTTCTTTAATTATAACTTTATAACAATGTTAAATGCTCATGAATTTTAAATTCCTATGGACTATGATAAATTTATCAAATAAAACATCATTTTGAAGTTAAAAGTGAAGAATAACCGGGTATATATCTATTAGAGTTTCATCCAAGGTAGATCACTATGATGGGAAAATTATACTAGACTTGAGTATAAACAACCTACTCCTTTTATAATACCTAGGGATAATATGAATGTGGAACCATAAATAACATGGATTATGAGAAATTGTAAGGATTTTGACCTTCATTCTACCCACATTTCAAGATAATCCTAATGTTGAGCTATAATGTCTTGAGTGAATGATATTGTTAAAATATTATATACGATAAGGATACATGTATCTCAAATATTACTTTTTATATTGAGGCTGATTCTTTATTGGTGGGAAAGTGTTGAGGCGAAGAACTTTTGAATTATGAGTGGAAAATTTATTTAGAAAGATCCAAACACATCTTTGTAGATCATTTTCCCTCGAATAGTGGATATGTTAGTTTATATATGAAATTTTTTATATTTTTTCTTGAATAATATATATTATTCCACTTTACTCAAATAATTTTTCAATTTATCAAGATTTGGAGTGATGTGATTCTGAGGAATCATCATTATAAACACGCATTACAAGAGGGTATCCAAATTATATTACCGTATCTAAACTTATATCAAGGTTTCATGTTTAATAATACTTAATGAGATAGTATTGGAGGTTTATTTATCAATATTTAAATGATTTCCATGTTTTATTATGGTTGAGAGATTAATACTAATTGGACGTCAATGATGCCCACCGTTAGAATACTGGTGGCTTAGTTGAAGATGGTCCAACTTGATTACCTATAAATGTGGGATAAAAATAGAGCATGACTAACCAAATAGATTAATTTATCATTATTGTAGTGATATAATCCCTAGATTATGATAGTTAGTAGTGGAGAGATCCTCTATTGGAATCCAAGGGTAACGCATTGGATAATAACAGGGTAAGAGAGTGGTGTGGAGATGAGTTGCATGATTTGGATCACTAAAATCATGAAAATCTAATATAGTTCGGGTCACATGTAATATTATTCTTTACTAGATCTTTTTCTTGATATATATTAGCATCATTCCCATTTAGTTGTAATTTTTATCAACTATGTTGAAAAAAAACTAGTTAACATCTTGAACCAAAACATATGGTCGAAGACTCATGTAGATAAAACCCAACAGATGGAGTATTTTTATTAGCGTGGTGGATTAATTCTTGAAGGAAGCTATATCATTTAATTTTGGACGTTATGGACTAAGATTCTTATAAAATCTATTTGTGGGGAAAAATTAATGTGATGGAATACTAGAGATGTTTTAAAATAATTATCAATAGTAACTTTTTACCAGATCACTTTCTAATATAATAAACCATTGAGAGAAATGGAATATATCTGAGTTTAGTTACATCATATAATATGTTTTGGTATTAGTATGAATCTTTGGATTTTGTAGGTCTTGTCCAAGGGTCCAAAATAGACATTTTTGAACACATCTTTATAATCTGGTCATCCAATTCAGACAGTATATTACAGGTTCTTGGTAGGGTTTTTGATATTTTGGAAGGATGATTAGAGGAGGAAATAGTATGATATAATATTATTTGGTACTTTATATCATCTACATGAATTAAAATATAGAAAAATCTACTGAACTTGTATAATTGCTAAATCCTTTTACTTATATAATTGTGTATAAAAAATTAATTAAAGTCTATTGAATGAACTGTTTTATATTTCAAATATTTTGACATAGATATAGTTGGATTTATTCTTAAAAATCATCCACTAGTGACATTGAGAAAATATGATGAAAGTATAGATTGTGCCTCTATTGACATTCATTATATAAGGGTTTTATTAACACAATGTTCTGATTAAAAAAATATCAACCCTAAATATTGAAGACAAAATTTTTTGGACAACTTGGTTACATATTCATAAGGTATATCCATTCAATGATGTAAAAATACTAATTTAAATTTATTTCATGATTAAATAGGTATTAAAAGACATATATTCATCCTTATGATGATAAATTAATGCACTCACTTTGAGGGATAGTATGGCTATAAACTATGTACATCATTATATCAGAAGTTAGCGGATTTTATTATGTAAAATTGATGTTAGTGACTACTATACATCATCATAAAGTGTGAAAAAACAACATATGGATGTTAATATAATGGTTATTGTGATCAAACATTCAAATTTCATGCCCTTTATGGAACATTATAAAGATTTTTTTTCTCATGTTTTGTATAGTGTAATTATTCTGTATATAAATTTAATTGTAGAGTGAAATCACTATTTCAGGAAAAAAAATATATCAAAATGTTTCAAGGATATTCTACAAATTCGGTTTAAATTATTGATGAAATTGTACAAATAGATCCATCATATTTTTTTTCTAAATATCATTTATGTTATCAAGTATAGTGTCATAACCCCCTCCCTCCAAGGGTACCCCACCTTGTACAATAATTATAAAAGGTAGATAATTACCCTTGGAACCTACATTCAATAGGCCACTAGTTAGAAACTAGAACCATGGGTATATAAATCACACACAATGAAGGAATTCACTTGAAATTCCTTTAAATTGTATGAGGTAATTATGATAAACTGCCAAGTAAAACCATGCATAAACTATATGAAATCCCAATACTTGTAATTTCATACATAAATGGAATAAATGAAATATAAAATTAATGTTCTAATATTAAATTCCTGACCAAAACTATGAATCCAGAGTAGATCTTAAATAACACCTTGAACTAGTACCTCTCATCTTTATCACCAAACAAATCCTACTGACCTAGAAAATAGTTTATATGTGTATGGTGTGAATAATAGGAAAACATATTATGATTCATCCTCAAACCTCTCATGAAAAATGCGATAGCAGAATACTAAATCTTAGTGAATAAAAAGTTGAAACTAAATAGTTTCCAAAATATATAATAATAGTTTCATATCCACATAATTGCTCTCACACTAAATATTTTATTGAAATAAATAATACCTTATCATTATCATATATATATATATATAATAAGGGTACCTTTCTTCTACATCCCCACTGGTTGTTGCTGTCGAACCCCAATCCCACACATCCTGTTATTTTTTGTTCTATAAATAAGTCATCTTTTATGTGTATTATGATTTTTTCCTACATAGATATATATCATATAGATACCAACATCTCATGTTGGCATCAGTCAACATATCCAGCTCATCATAAACATCATCCCATTTGTAACCACATGCATGTATTAATGCCACTATAGCATGTGTAAATTCACTATACATCAATCCATTAATGGAAAATAATGTACACCCATGGGAAGTCAGAGCCACCATGTCCATATAAAAAAATTATTTATACCTAAAGTTGCTAAATCCCATATATAAATGTATTGAAAATCCAAGATCCACCATAGATCAGGTAGGAACATACCATATACCATAAGCCATTATATCTTAGGATATTCCTACTCATATCAACATCTAATGGGAGAGTCAAAGAGAGGGATAAGTTATCCATCTATTTCATCACCATCCTAGATATTGGATAAAACACCCACCCAAAATATTTGAGTTTCATTTTTTCAAAATATTTGGATGGGGTAGCATATGAAATCAACAAATATATAATAATGTCCCAAAAAATAACACTAAGGGAAACTACCTAGATTTAGACTCATCGGCTTCTATTTCATGGAAAATCCTTACATTCCAATACTAATGGATAGATTTCAAACAAGAAAAAAAAGAATCATAGTTCTTTATGAATTAATTAATTGTACATTAATTAAAATTATTTCATTTTCATTTCCTAGAATAACATTTTAAATCATACTAAGCCAAGATCCATGGCACTATTGATTCACTTTCATGTATTATCATGTTTTTCATCATTATTATCCACTTACAAAATTTTATTTTTAAACCCATGGAACTTAGAGAATCCTAATCAATAATCCCATGGTTACCATCAATATGATATAAATCATTTAATGTTACTTCCATCAACAAAGCCTCATCTAATGGTTTAATTAATTAATTAATTTACCATTAATAAATTTTTTGTGTACTCTAGGACTTTGCCTAAGATACCACATTAAATATGTCATTGTAGTACATACAGTTTGAATACGTCGGGTAGTGGGAACCCAAGAAAAAGTAGAATTCACCCATCCATCCATATAGAAAGCATCATGAAATAGTCAAGAATGCATCAATAAATATTAAAAAAATAGTCACCAATCCCCACTCTGAAACCATCCTGACCACCCCAATGTCCCACACTAGTGCACATTTCATAAATTTTTCTTCCATAACTGACATTGACCAATACAACAACTAAGGCTCCAAACCCTTTTGTCATCCATAAAAACAATCATTGGTCAAACATCCCAGTGCCTCCAACCCTTTTCTCATAAAAAAACCCACCACATATGACCATAAAACAATCACATCATGGCCTTAAAAATAAATCTAGCACAAAAATATCTCAATTGTATTTTCTCTACATAGAATAATGTACTATAGACATAGAAACAAGGCATTCAAGCCTTCTATGAAAATAATGGGCTCGCACGGGACCAAATCACTTGTCTTTGAAAAAAACCTTTTTAATCCCCATATTGTGTTAAAAAATTTATTATGAATAGGTTTTTAGAAATAATTAAACTATAACATATTAGTTATCAAAAACTATGAATCAATATAAACATGTGTTTAGATTTACCTTCACATTCTACCAAACACTATGAAGAATGATTGCTAATTTTCATGCCTCTTTCCTTAATCACATCACTGTAATTCTAGTTTTATATTAATTATCATATAAATTTCAAAATTAACCATGCTAAGATCAAAAAACCACACAACATAAAGATATCACACTATCTTAGAAAAAAATGATGCATCAACAAGCATAAAACCAAAAGCGGTTATAAACCCAAACCAAATCTTCATTAATGTAACAACCCACACTTTTTTAATGGAATTTTTCCATTCTTATAGTAATTTCATGTAGTATATATCACATAAAATAATTTAAATACCATAATAAAATCTTTATAAATGATTAATTAGTGAAATAAGAGTTATTTCTATATGTTAAGGAACCTATACCGATGAAATGGAAACTTGAACTTAGGAATAGTAATATGACCTTTATGAATAGAAAACCGACCTAATGAATAGTAAACTCAACCATTAAATAAAAAAAAATAGGCATCTTATATGGGAAAATATGATATAATTATATCATAGTATAATAAGTAAATATTTTTAAAATTATTAATCAAGTGTTGTCATTTTTTTAAGTCATAAATATTTAATTACAATTTTATGATTAATTTAATAATTTAAAAGAAAATATATTTTCATAATATCTTGTCATAAATTAATATTTTTATGTCTTATTATTTTAATATAATTTTATTAGACCTAACGTAATTTTTCAATGTGTTATAAAATCAGTTAAAATTTTAAAATATGTATTTTTCAATGAAATGATGATTTTAATTAAAAATTAAATTATTCAAATTTATAAAATTATTCTCTTAAAATGGATTTTATTTTTTAGTTATACACATCATAAAAAATTAGGGTGAATGTTTTGAATTTTTCTAAAATACTGACATTTTTATGAATAGTAAAATACAGCAATTTGCTATATATATACATTATAAGATTAATAAATTATTCATTGATTCTTGGATGATGTAAGAATCATAATCACTAAATACCCTTCATTAGTTTAATATATTTGGTGATAATTCTCAAAATATCCATATTATTGATCCAAAATATTATACTAATTAATAAAATAATGAGAAAGAACTCCTCTCCTACACTATAAATACCACCCCTTACCACCTCTTTTTCTCACACCTGTCAAGCTTTGAGACTTGTCCATATTGTGATAAAACCTATTCTAGATCCCCTACCCCACTTCTAGGAGCTCTTGGTCTCATCAAATGACTAAAACCTTTTTCCCTAAGGAGGCTCTCGAGGAGGATAATTTCAAGAGGTAAATTCCTCTTTCTTTTCTTTTAATTTTTATTCAAGTTATTTTATTTTTATTCTCTCATAACCTACCCACATCCAAATATAATGATAAATTCAGTACCATACATATACTATAATTCTATCACATTAATGTAATATACATCATTAAACTCCTCCATATCTCTCTTTTATTCTAAAAATGAAATCGTCGCCCGTGATGAGTCAATATATAGACATCGTGGTTGATGGACTTTAATTTTCCTTTAACACCTTCAAGAATGTTAATAAAACCATTATAATGGTTTAAAATATTGTAAAATTTATTTTAAAACCCTATTTATTTTTTGTAACTAACATATACACAAATAATAAATGATAAAATAAAAAGAGTTTATTATGATTGAAAACCTGCTAAAATTAACCAAAAATGATCATCATTAAATTTAATATAATAAATCATCCTCATAACATATGAATAAATTATTTATAAGATCAGTTAAACTTATTTAATATCATTAGGAACATATAATAACAATTCTATATATTTATCCACGTTTTAAATGAACTTCCATTCATTTATACAATTGAACCGATCATGGAAAACATGAAAAAGAATGCTCTCAAATGATGAAATTAAAATATATAACTCATAAAAAATCCCATAAATGAAAATAATAAAAACTTAATTTATAATATTGATTTATAAAAGTTTCTTTATTTTTTAATTAATCAATCTAATATGATTATATACGATATTAAAGTGAATAAAGCATTCATACATAAGGTAAGGTGTATTCTCGAACCCAAGTCTCTTTCTTTTGGTTTTCCATCTTTCACCCCATTTTCAGTATGAATATTCCTTTATTATTCTTTATATAAAATTTCTTCATCATAATATTGACTGTTCTGGTATATACATGTTACCAATATGTTTTTTTTTAAAATCAATGTTTTTTTTCAAAACTACTATTCTTTAAAAAAATACATCTTTCACTTCCCATGTGATTGTTACTTATTCAATCAAGAATGTTACCATGAATCGTATTACCTTTTTATCATAGAAACTCAAACTTTTATGAATTTATTCTTTATAATATGAAACCCAATCCTTTTCATGGGTTATTTAATGTACACGGTTGATATACGTTCTATGTGGAATGTATGATAATGTCAATGTTATGATGTAGTGGGTACACCTAGAATTATATAGAACAATGTAAATGTTATGATGTGAGGAGTGAACCTAAAATTATATAGAACTAAAATTCATTGGGTAATGTAATTTATCTCATGGTAAAAAGTGAAAAATGTATGAACATTATGATATCTTTGTTCACAACTATGTGTGTTAGTTGACTGCAAAGAAATGATGTTTCATTATTTTTCATTTACACTCGTATTAAGGAGAATTCAAGGTCCAATAGAGATCTAGAGATGAAAGAATTAAAAAATTGTTTATGTTTTAGTTTTTAAATGTTATTTATGGTCCTAATCTTCCCAACACACTAAACCTTTGGATCCTAGTCATGTAATTATTTTTTATCATTAAAATTATGTAATATTAATATAAGCAGAAGAAGGGTTGCTATAGTTTTCATCAGAGCATGGTTTAGTTTATTTGGGAATTAGGATTAGAGAACATTAGTGAAAGCCCTTAGTATGAGACTAAGTATAAGTAATCCCCCAATAAGCATTGTTTTAGAAAATTCGAAACATTGGGAACCCAAAATATATCTCTTTAGACTTAATTGCACAAAAGGAATAAATTATTTATTCATGAATTATTGAATAATGTTTTGTTGTAACATTTTATATTTTAGAAAATGGTGTGAATCAGAAAAAACTAGACCAAAAATACATGCATGGGATAATTTAGTGATTTTCTGAATGACATCCCCAATGCCTTGGGAGGTGGAGTTCAAAATTTCAAGGAGATGATTATATTTTAGTCTCATATTAGGAACAATAAACTGAATAGTGTGGAAATTTCACCTTCATTTAAGAGAGAATAACTAGCTATAAATTGTATTATTCGTTAATGAACACCTACATTTAGTGGACCATTGGATCCACTATTCATGGAACAATGGGTCAAATCAATGGAGAAGATATTTTTCTTACATCATTGTTCTGAGATGGAGAAGGTGAATCTTTTCGTATATCATCTAGATGGAGAGGCCAACCAATGGTGGGTGTTTATTAAGAACACCAACATAATTGAAGAGATGGAGTGGGAAGACTTTAAGATAATGTTTCTTAACATGTATTTCCTGAAAACTCTTCATAAAAATATATATAGAGAATTCATATAGATAAAGAAAAAGAGGAAGAATCTATCATAGCCTATGAAGAAAATTTCACAAGGATTTAAAGGTATACTTTGGGTTTTCTTATCAATAATGATAGAAAAATTGATTAACTCTTTATTGGTTTAAAACCACACCTTCAAAAAGATATAGTTGTTATAGAATTTGGGAGTTATGTAGAAGTTGTTCAATTTTCTATTATTGTGAAAATGGAGTTTATATAATGGTCCCATGGATATGGTGATAAGAAACGAAAGATGGAGTTTCAAGATGGGGGGTCTATTGAGAAAGGAGGAAAGAAAACTCAACCACTCACATTTCAAAAATTTAGGAAGATACATCATGGGAACAACATCAATGGGAAAGGGAAATTCTTCAAGTGTGTGATAGAAGTCCCTCCAAGTTCAAGAATGTCGAAAAGAAATGATGAAGCATGACAATGTGGTGGGGTAAAGGAGAGAACCCACCATGGTCCAATTCTATAACTGTATGAAGCAAGGGAACTATGAAAGCTAGTGTACTAAAACTTGGGTCCTTAAGGGTAATAATCATTAGTATCCACCAAATACAAAGGATTGAGGCAAGGCTTATGAAATCCCTACTACTAAAGTGGAACAAGAAAATGAATTTTTAAAAGGTACACTTCTTATTCATGCAATAATGGAAAAATTATTATTTGATTTTGGGTCTATGGATTCTTTTATATCTTTCAGGTTTTCTAGAACTATTGATTAGAAGACCCAAAACATTTTAGTGGTGATATTTGTAAAACAACAAGTGGTGAAATCATTCCAACCCAAGTGTCATACTCTTCTTCTATTGGTATATGTGGGAAGATTCTTCTAGAAAATTTTGTGATATATCTCTTGGTTGAATTTGGCGCTATAATGGGGATGGATTGGCTCTCATTATATAGATAACATATAAACAATTTGTAAAAAGTAAATATATTTTCATATTCTGAACCATCCCATTTTCCTCTATAAATGTAAGGAAGTTCATGAATCTCCTTTATAAAATACTTAAATGGTGTGGGTATTGATTCAATGTGAAGAACCATACCTCACTCAAATGGTTGAGTCAAAGTAAGGTATCAACATTGTGGAAATTGTCATTGTTCAGGAATACGGTGATGTATTTATTAAAGAGTTACCCTGACATCTCTTGAATAATGAGGAAGTGTTCTAAATAGAACTCATGCCAGAATCTACTCCTATCTCAATGTTTCCCTATAGGATGGATCCTATTTAATTGGAGGATCTAAATAAGTAGCTGTAAGAGAATTTGGACAAAGGGTTCATACTCCCTAGTACATCACCTTAGGGTGCACCAGTGTTATTTTTAAATAAGAATGATGGATCAATGAGGCTATGTATCGATTATCGGGATCTGAATAAGATCACAATAAAGAAAAAGTATCCTCTTCCAAGGATTGTTGACATGTTCAATCAGTTGTGAGGATGTCAGTACTTCTCAAAGGTGGATCTTTGTTCTAGATATCAGCTAAAGATGAAGAAGGTAGATATTAATAATATGTTATTATGTACAAGGAATGGGAACTTTGTGTTTTTGTGATGTTTTTAGACTTACTAATTCCCTCGGAATCTTCATGGATTTAATGAATAATGTTTTTATAAATTACCTCAAAAAAAAGTGGTAGTGTTTATTGATTATATTCTCATATACTATTAGAGTAAAAAGGAACATAAAGAGTATATAAGGCTTATGTTGGAAACATTAAGTAAGGAGAAGGTATACTCCATGTTCAGAAAGTGTGACTTTTGGATGCAGAAAGTCACATTTTTGGGACATGTGATCAGAAGTGAGGTAATTTCTTGTGGAGCCTTAATGAACCAAGTAAATTGAGAAATGTTGAAAACCCTCTAGTTTCAAAAAAATCCATAGCTTTCTTGGCTTATTAGTGTACTATCGACATTTTTTGATAAATTTATTATGACTATCAATCCCACTAACTATGTTAATAGGGAAAGGGGTAAAATATGTTTGGATGGATTAATCTGAGGAAAGCTTCAAGGATCTAAAAATATATATTTCTCATTTCACCTGTAATCCCATTACCAAAAAGTGTAGAATGTTATTTGATATGCATTGATGCTTTAATAAAAGGATTGGGATGAGGAATCATGAAAAATGATAATGTAATAGCCTATGCCTCAAGAAAATTGAAGATACATGGGAAAAAACTACCTAGAGAAAGATCTGGAGCTACTGGTTGTGAATTTGTTCTTGAAAATCTGGCGTCACTCCCTCAATGGTGTGAAGTTTGACATATATACCAATAAAAAGATCTATAAATATACATTCACACAAAACGATCTCAACATGAATCAAAGTATATTGCTATAGCTAATTGAAGATTATGATTTATCCATTAACTATCATATTGGCAGAGAGAATAGGAAATTTGATGCTCTAAGTGGAAATGAACCTTCTACACTATCCATTTTGTGGATTGACAAAGACCTTATCTTCATGGATATGTAAAGGATAGATTTGGAAATCATAATGGGGGGGAATAAATCTGACCATCCCCCAAATGATTTTCCAACCATATATCTAAAACGAGATAATGGAGGCATAAATGGATAATCTGGAGTTACAATAGAAGGTGAATGGAGTAAATGAAGGGATGCTGCAAGAGTTACATATTGATTATGACGATGTGATTTGGTTTGGAATGAGTCTTTGTGTGCCTTCATCGGCTGGGATAAAGAAGGAGTTATTGGATAATGCACATAGTTTAACTTTCTCCATTCATCTTAAAGTACTAATATGTATTGTGATCAACGAGAACACTTCTGGTGTGAACACAGGAAGAAGTATATTTTAGAGAATATCTCAAGGTGCATGATATGTCAGAAAGTTAAAGAAAAATGACATAATTCAAAAGGGTTGATGAAACCATTGCCTATACCCATGTAGAAATGGGATAATTTCAATATAGACTTTTTCATGAGTCTCCCAAATACATCCAAAGTAAATGATATGATATGGGTTGTGGGGGACTAACACACCAAGAAATCCCACTTTATCGCTATTTAGAAAGATCTATCACTTAAACAATATGAAAATATATTTGTGAAGGAAGTGGTGAGACTACATGGGATACACTTTCTATTGAGTCTTATCATGATCCTAAGTTCATATCTAAATTTTGGAGGAGTCTTCACCAAACCTTGATTACTGAATTGAACTTAACCACGGTCTACCACTGCTAAATTGATAACCAATATAAAAGTACTATTTAGACACTTGAAGAACTGCTAAGATCCTTCTCTTTAGAATTCAAATGTGGATGGGATCAACATATTCCATTATTTGAGTTCTCATACAATAATAGATTCCACATGAGTATTCAGATGGCTCCATATGAAGATCTGTATAGAAAGTTATGTAGAACTCCAACTAGTTGGGATGAAGTTGGAGGAATAAAACTACTTGGACCAGATCTTGTGCAAGATTTTATAGAGAAGTTTCAAGCCATCCAGCAACATATCAAATATTATTTTAGATGAAAAAGATCTATGCTGACAACCATTGATGGGTCTTGGAGTTCAATGTTGGAGATAAAGTCTTCCTTCGAATCTCAACATGGAAGAGATTCATGTGTTTTGGAAAGAAATGGAAGCTAATACCAAGGTACATTGGCCCCTTTGAGATCCTTGATCGCATAGGAGTCATGTCTTATCAGCTTCAATTTCCATTGAATATGGATCATTTTCATGATGTGTTTCATGTATTACTCCTAAGGAAATTCATACAAAATCCCTCATATGTACTGAAATCAGAGGTGGAACAACTGGAGGATGATCTCTCTATGATAGGCAGCTAGTAAAGATTCTTGATTGGAGAGATAAGGTGTTATGAAACAAGACAACCCACCTTGTCAATGTTTTTTGGAGAAACCATAAGTATGAAGAAGAAACTTGGGAAATAGATGAGGCTCTGAAGATTAATTACCCTCACCTGTTTATGTAAAACAAAATTTTTAGGGTGAAATTTCAAAGGGGGGAAGAGTGTAATGACCCACAATTTTATCAATGAAATTTCTCCATACTTATAGTAATTTCATGTAATATAAATCACATTAAATCACTTAGAGATCATAATAAAATCATTTTAAATGAATAATTAATATAATAAGAATTATTTATATAAGTTAAGGAACATATACCGATGAAATAATAAGTTGACCTTAGGAATAGTAATATGACCCATATAAATTGTAAAGTAGCCTAATGAATTTTAACATCGCTTATTAAATTATAAATAAAATATAGGCATCTTATAAGTGAAAATAAGATATAATTATATCATAGTATAAGTAAGTGAATATTTTAAAAATAATTAATTAAATGTTGGTGTTTTTGTAAGTCATAAATATTTAATTAAAATTTAATCATTAATTTAATAATTTAAAATACTTTTTTCATAAAATGCATTCATTAATTAATATCTTGATTTATTATGATTTTAATATCATTTATGAGACCTTAAGTAATTTTTAAAAGTGTTATAATACCAGTTATAATTTTAAGATTGGTATTTTTCATGGATATGATGATTTTAGTTAAAAATTAAATTAATCATATTTTAAAAAAAAAATTATAAAATAGAGTTAATTTTTCATTTCTATGCATCAAAAAATGTTTTGGGTGAATTTATGATATTTTTCAAAAATACTTTAATTTTCAATAAATCGAAAAATACGTTAATTTACGGTACATATACATTATAAAAAAAATACCCAATTCATTGAGTCATGGATGACGTAAGATTAAAAATCATGAAATACCATTCATTATTTTAATATATTTAGTTATAGTTCTCAAACTATTCACAGTCTTGAACCAAAATATTAAACTAGTAAATAAAATAATGAGAAGACACCCCTCTCCTCCACTTTAAATATGACCCCTCACCACCTCTTTCCCTCACACCTCTCAAGATTTTATCCTTGTCTAAATTCTGTAAAAACCTATTCCCAAGACCCTAACCAATATATAGGAGATATTTTTCCCATAAAAATACTAAATCCTTTCCCTAAGTGGGTTCTCAAGGAGAAGAAATTAAAGAGGTAAATTCCTCTTCCTTTTCATTTAATTTATTTTCATGTTCTTTTCTTTTTATTATCTCCTCACCTCCGCTCATCCAAATGGGTTAATAACTATAGTACCATACATATACTTTAATTTTAACATTTTATTTTAATATTCCCCATTAATCTCTTCCCTCTCTCTCTCTCTCTTTTATTCTAAAAATTAAATCATCGCTCGTGATGTGTCAATTTACCGACATTGTGGGTGATGAACTATCATTTTCATTTAACACCTTTGAGTATGTTATTAAAACCATTATGATGGTAGAAAAAAACTTAATATTTATTTTCAAAACCCAGTTTATGTTATGGAACTGAAATATAGGCCTAATACTAAATTATAAAACATAACAAGTTCGTTGTGATAAAAAACCACAAAAATTAATATAAAACGATCATCATTTAATTTTATCTAATAATTCATCCTCACACCATATAAACAAATTATTTATAAGATCATTAAAAATTCTAAAATATCATTAAGACATATAGTAAAAATTCCATATATTTATCTTCATTTTACATGAACTTCCATTCAAGTATACAAGTGAACCGATCTTAGAAACCATGAAAATGAATGATCCCGAACGATTAATTTAAACACTATAACTCATCGAAAATCCCATAAATGAACTTAATAAAACCATAATTAATTAAATTAATGTATTAAAGGTACTATGTTTTTTAATTAATTAATCTAATGGTATTATATAGTATATTAATGTGAATAAATCATTCAGACATAAGGTAAGTGGAATTCTCAAACCCAAGTCTCTTTATTTGGGTTTTCTCTCTTTCACCCCATTTTCAGTATGAATATTCCTTTATTATTCCATATATATAATTTGTTCATCATTACCCTATATTTTCTGGGATATAACTTTTACCAATCTAGTTTTTTGAGAAATGGAAAGATTTTTTCAAAAGTACTCTTCATTCAAAAAATACATATTTCACTTATCATGTGATTGTTTATTCTTCAATAAAGATTGATATTGAGCATATTATTTCATTTTTATCATGAGAACTCCAATTTTTAGTAATTTATTATTTATAAAATGAAACTTGTTCCATTCTATGTGTTATTTTATGTTCAATGTTGATATACGTTCTATGTGTCATGTCTGATAATGTAAAAGTTATGATGTGATATGTGCACCTAAAATTATATAGTGCTCCAATAAATTCTAAAATGTGATGTATCTTCAAAGAAAAATTAAAATATATGTGAACATGATGATAGATTTGTTCACAAATATTTCTAGTATTTGACCACTAAGACATGATGTTTTGTTTTTATGTATTGCTACATTCCAAGAATAATCTTAATGCTTCCTCTAATGATTATGATATTATGATTATGTTATGATGATGATTATTATAATTCTCACCCCAAGTTATATTGATTTATGTTATTATAAATCCTATTATTATGATTTAAGATCACCCCTTTCTTTGATTTATATCCTCTAGTGATTAATTTTACTAAGGATAATTCAAGGGCCAATAAGAATCTAGAGAATAAGGATTTAAATAAATGTTTATATTTTATTTTGTAAATTTTATGTATGGTCTTAATTTTTCCAAGACACTAATCCTTTGGATCATCGACATGTAATAATTTTTTTATCATTAAAATGATGCAACATTAACGTAAGAAAAAGTGGGGCCTCTATAATTCTTCCATTAAAATCCCATGTTTTTATCATTATTTCATTAATTTCATTAATAAAAAAATGATTAAATTATGTTAATCTCATGCTATAAATTTAAAACAATAGCGTGTTCATATATCCCCTACCTCAAGATAGAACATTGATAATATTTATGGACAACTATGTGGATAAAGGTAGATTGAAATCCAATAATAAAAACACAAAAAATGATCTAGATTGGTATAAAACCATTATTAACCTATGAAAAACAAAGGAAAATGGTACTATAAAATGGTGAGATAAAATGAAAGATAAACTTTGGATGAAAAAGGGAGGAAACTCACCTCAGATCAGATCAATTTATAAAATATGGGGAATAAATATGATCAAATTGGCTTCAAATGACTCCAAAAATATATCATGATCTTGTAGGTTCTAATAGTGTATATGAAAAATAATAAAAATATAAGGTGGGTCCCCAAATTATAACCAATATAGAAAAATCCTCATTCATGACATGATGGTCCAGTTCACATTATGATTTCCATGTGTTAAGAATACATTAAAATTTAATTCACTTCTACCCTAAAACCCAAAAAAATATTCATGTCGTGAATCAATATTTAAAATCATGAATTCCATATGGGAAGTACCACAAAATTCAAACTCAAAACCCTTTAATCCATGAACCATAATTCAACCCAAAAATAAAAATTCATGTTGATTTCATGCTCATAATTCCTCCTGCAACCAAATTTCCATCTTCTAACAACTTGCTCCTCTATCTCCTATGGACAGAAACATAATAGAAATACCTTGGAAAGACTAAGTCCCTACATAAGATACCTATCAATTAATTATCATACATTATAATTTAAAAAAAAATTGGAAAAGAAAAGGGGTCTGAGCAACCACCCCACAATATACCTCTCAAGGTTTTCACTACAATAAGAGCATGACAATCCCACTAAAGAAAAAAAAAATATAAATATGTAGCACCCCTAACAAACCAAAAAAACACTCTTGAGTGTGAAATACCTCTCTAGCTAAAGTCAATAATAAGAAAAACACTATGGAAGTGAACCAAAATCATTAATCAACATCATGTTTACAAAATAATCCCATGAGGATTAAACAAAGCGTTATAATAACCTAGAATATTGAGCACAAACCTGAAACTCATGATTACATGTATGATACTACAAGAAACTATGCTTCTATATTACATAAACCAAAGGAATATAATTCTTGTGTAACACCTTCTAATGATGGTATAGAATCTCAAAAAGCCATTCCTTAAAGGGTTCTCTATCCTCATCATCCATCTAGGACAATTGGATTATGTGAGTGTCATCATGAGTATGTAGCAGAATATATGATACATAAAAAACATAATGAATTCATGTCATCTATTGTGGTAGGTTTAACTGATAAGTTGTCGTTCCAACTTGATCCAAAAACCTGAAAGGCGTAATGAACCAGGAATAATGATTTCTCCCTCAACTAAAGCTTCATTTCCCAGGATTAGTATACACCTTTATAAACATGTAATATCAAACATTAAACTCTCGAGGCCTCCTAATATGATTCAGATATGACTTCTAAGGGTGTTTTGGTACCTTCATTCTCTCAAAAATCATGTGGACCTTCTCTATCGTACTATACATCAATTATAATCCATGAATAGTAGACTCTCTGACCTCGGTCTAGTATAAGAGATATTGGAATATTTATCCATATAGTTATTTAAAAGTTTCCATAACAATAGTGGATTGATAAATATTATTTTAGGTAAACTCCAACAAGTTTCATTGTCACACCCACATACATGAAAAATCTAGAATACCTGCATGCAACATGTACTTTGGAGTCCGGATAGACTTATTTTTTTATCATATATATATAGATGAAAATTGGTTCCAAGTCATATATATGATAAAAAATCATTATGGAGACCTCTCCACACTGTAATGGTAAAATAGGGATCACAATCAGAGATGATCATCTTCAGGACACCATGTGGTCCCACTACCTCCTCGAGGTACTTCCTCGACAAAACCTCCATTGATGTTGATTCCTTAGTTGCTAAGAATTGAGATTAATTTATCTAGTTTTAATGTCTATTATTTCCATGAAATAGTTTGGAATATTTTTGGAGTTACTCACCGAGTCGGTGTGGGATTTCGAGGCCCATGGAGCCTAAGTATTGATATGTTAAAAATATTAAATTTATTATATCATGCACACATTGTTTTCCAAAAGTAATGGAATATCCCATGAATTAGTTCTCAGATAAGAAAAATGAGACTATAATTTATTTTAGAATTCTGGTTTTACCATAGGAATTATATATTTTTTCAGCATCATACATATCTATAGAGTGTAGTCATGGGTACATTAATTAGATTAAATTAATTTATTAATTTAATGTCTATTATTTTTCAAAAACAAATGGAACTTCTTTATAATCCCATCTTTATAGAATTCCCTAGGGATGTGAACATAACCCTAGAGAATTATTAGGATGGATGGAGCTCTGATGGCAAGAATGTTGGCTGGTGATCACATGATCATGGATTGGAGATCAGAATATTGTAGGTATTGTCATCATCAATTGTGTTATTAGATATCACAAATGAAAAATATTCAGAAAATTTATTAATCCACAGTATATATTTCTTCACTATAGGAAATTTGTTGTTTTTTTAACCCATGTTCTTGATTTTTTGATGATGAATGTGAATTAATTCTTTTAGAATTATTTTTTGGATCATTTTTATTGATTAGCCATTGATTATATCTCTTCTTTAGAATTAAAAATGTAATATTATTTTGACTTTTTTGATTTATTTATCCTACCCATTCCTATGATTACCTCAATGAGTTTCAAATGAACATGGACTTCATTTTATACTTGCTTTTGTGTATCATTCCTTTCCCCCAATGATCACTGATGTTCATTGTTGATATTTTTATTGGTTGGTGATTCGATAATATATGGGAATCTAATCATTATGCAATCACAATTTGGTAAAACAGATCAATTTTTGAAGTTCAATTTGGGTATTAGAGATGTGACAGAGGTGTGTAGGTTATAATTAAAATCCAATAAGGGTATAGATGATGTTGGTTCCATGATCCTGATTGAACAGGTTTCTCCAAATGTGTGACGACAGTCATTTTTTGAGCAATGGGTGTATCAAATCCAACCACTGATGATGATGTAGAACTAGTAAATGATATTCCAAGTGTTATTTTTGATAATTGTTGATCATTTCAAGGTAATGATATTTTGGGGGAATACTCATGAACATGCTTAAGTTTATTTGAAATTTCACTTTACACAGTATGTAGTGAGTAAGAACACACGACATGTGGACCCCTCTAAGAGGAAACTAGGGTTTACATAGAGAGCTGAATATCACATGTAGTGTGGGGTATGCAGCATCCATGTTACCCTTAGTCAAATATATGAGTGAATTCATCATAGTGAGACCAGATGAGTGGCCTCTATCATGAAAAGTTTGACTTGGAGTCTCATTTGGTATCTCTTGGTTGGCAGTGAGGACAAAACACACATGGGTACTTGGAGTCTTCCTTGTGAATATATATGATATATTTTCTCTCTTATTTACTTTGTGGTCTAGATATAACTCCTTTATTGATGCTTTGTGAATTGTGGTTTTAGGGTGTCCTACTGGGAATGTTTACACTCACCCCAATATGGGCTCTTCTATCACATTTCATGTTATATGTCGAGATAGTCCTTTCAAAAGAGTCTTAGGAGGACCAGGAGTAGGCGAATCTTTTTAATGCTAGAGGAAAAATTGAAAGTTCCAAGAATTACATATTGATATTAGTTAACTTTTGTTAGTATGTTTGATCTTTTTATAGTATTGGATTCTTGTACTTGGGTCTATTTCATTTTTATACTCTTTGGTGTACTTCAATGTGGGATAGTTGTTATGCATAAATTTATAGCGTCATTTCATTATATTTCCTAAATTATACAGGTGTATGGAGTAGTGTTCATACTTATCGATACATAAAGATAAGGTATCACATGTGTGTTATATTCCAACTCAACACTAGTCAATAGCCAATTCCTTATTAGAGGTGGTAATAACTTACTACAGGCCAATCGGGCCTTGGTGGGTCAGGTCATGAAAATCATTTTCCACGATAAAAAAATGGAAGTACTAATCTAGGTTACTGGTGATAAATTCCACAGTAATGAACGCTAACTTGCATTGGGGAACATCATTTGATTAGAAAAAATACTACTAGGAACATCATGCTCAGTATTCATCTTTCGGAAGACCAAATACCTAGAGACAAACTCTAAAACTGAGACCTTCAGAACAAACTATTGGACAAACTTATTTTGTTCCAACATATCTCAGTTTTTATATGTTTTCATGATTCTAAAAATCCCTATTTTTATTCTAACATGTTTTTAAGTGTTTAAAATTACAATTATCAAAATAATTTATCTTACACTAATTCTATAAAATATTATCTTTCGACATGTGAAGTATTTATTTTATGAAAATGTATTATATCTCACGAGAATGAATGATTATCTTTCATTTACTCAGAATCAGAAGTATCAGTGTCAAAATTTTATCTTAAAATGTAGGACATTATATTATGAATAATATAATTGAGTTTTTTTATCAAAGTTAGTTATTTCATAAATACTTTATTTTATGAAAATGATATTCGTAAAATATTATCTAATAAGAACCATAAGAAGTATTTTAAGGTAAGTATATAACCTTAGTAAAATATTTATCTTACACTAAATAATTATCCTACACAGTATTGAAATAATTTTATCTTACACATCAATATAGAAAAATATCTAATTTATTTTATGAAGTCTCTTAAAATTTTATCTTAAGAGGATCAGTACTTCCATTTGAATATCATTTAAATAAATAGATTATATGTAGAATGTCATGATCGCTTTTAAAATATCTTAATAAGTCATTTTATGATTTTAGAGCATACCATAAAATGGATTTTCCATTTAAATAATGATATTTTGGTGCGATGTGATGAGTTTTTAAAAGTGGAAAGATCCGAAGAAGTAGATTTATGGTAGCGTTATTATAGAATCTTATTCCTTATTTGGAAAGAATGGATTAATTCCATTAATGGAATATCATATAATGATTTTAATGTATTATCAACTCTACTGTTATGAATATCCCATGAATAAGTACAAAATTAAAGATGATATATAAATGGAATAGTTAACCGATGCGTGGATATGCAATTTTATAGAGAAAATAAGAATGGAAAGAAATCATGATTATAAAAAATGATTATAGATAGAAAATATCAAAGATAAATGCTCGTGTAGTTTTTACAAATTTACCAATCGTGTTGAAGATCATTGTGAGATACAATTTGAAGACTATCACCTTCTCAGTATGTATATTCAACTACCATCAGTTGCTACTTGAAACTGTGTGATGCAATTTTTCGTTAAAATTTTTTTTTATATCGTGGTTTTAAATAATTTTAAGTGTTTGATTTGAGAACATTGATAGGTATTGTAAATGGAACTCTTGGTTGAAAGCTCTTGGCCATTTTTATTATGTTGCAACTACTTTTACTCAGTTGTTATCCCTTGGTAAAAGACCTAGTATTTTGATAATCAGAAAACTCATGGAGTAGAGTGTTGATGGAGTGGACTAGGGAATTTTTTATCCCCAAACCACTAAAAATATTCTATGTACAGTCTTATTAAATTTCATGTTTATATTTAGACTAAAAATTCATATTAAAAATTAATTTGATCTATAATAGATAAAAAGTGTAGTTTTTTATAAATAATGTTTTTAAGAACTAAATTCACCCCCATCATGAGATTTTAGTTAGCCATTATATGGGATAAAAATTGGTATCAAAGCTTGTGACCCCAGAGTTCACAGCTTTCAAAGGTTCAATCCCATTGATCTATTTTTAAATGGATTTTCTAAATGATAATTTAGATTTTATGTTAATGGTTAGATCTAAGAACTTTAATAATAAAAATTATGGTTGATGGAAGGCTCACGTGACTATATATATAAATAATATTGGATTGAATGTTTATCGTAAAGTAGTGAAGATGTAGGAAATTCTGAAGATAGAACCTCAAATGTGGTATTCTTCAACCAAAATGGAATATTATTTGAATTCCAAACCTATAAACACTATACTTGGTTGATTAGGACTAGATGAGTTACATAGAGTCTATAAGTGTCAAAGATCCCATAAAATGTGGACCACTATAGTAGTTTCTTATGATGGTACATAACATGTGAAGGCTCCAATATATGATACTACCAAACTCAGGTTTGACACATTCAAAATAATTTAAGGAGAAATTACTACTTATTTAAATAGAAGGCTCATTGAGATTGTTAATAATATTTATACTCTATAATCACCTATAACTAATCTTGAGAAAGCTTTGAATGTTCTCAAAGTATTACCACCCAAGTGAAGTGGAATATCATCTTTAATTAGAAAATATAAAAAGAAAAAAAAGCTTTAAAATAAAATATCTCATTGTGATTCTTAAGATGTATAAAGATAAAATGGAAGGTGGAGTTAGAGAATATATGTTTATCGAGAAAGAAAATTTTAACTTGAAGGTTTTTACTTATAATTATTTCAATAAGAACAAAGACTTAAAAATATGTGAAACGTGTGAAGGAGAATACCCCTTAATATATTCTAAATAAAATGATGATCTTACATAGTATTCTCAAAAGTTCAATAAAATCTATAAAAAGGGAATAAGATTTAGATAACCTTTCATCCAGTACCAAAGGAATGGTGATAACTCTAAAACATTAAGATGTTATTAGTGAAAGAATAAAGGATATCTCAAGATTTATTTTATACAGATTAAGGATGATAAAAATTATGAAATTAAATACTTCAAAAATGTTGGCTATGAGATGAAATCTATAGAGGCCACCTATAATACTTTATATGTGTAACAACCTGAGATTTTGAGAAATATTTTTTTTCAAATTAATTTATCTTTTTTATATTTTTCATCTCTCGTTCCACTATAAATAGTTATATAAATATATTAATACACTATGTCAAAAATTATTTTCACACAACACCAAGTTAGGTTACACTACACGTTACACCAAATTGGAATGTGTTACATAGCACTAACTCATCATATGATACACAAAACATCAACTTGACATACATTACATGGAACCACGACTCGGAATATATAACATGAAACACCGACTTGGCATACATTACACAAAGCACTAATGTTTTTAAAAAACATCATTTTATTATTATAATTATTTAAATGAGAAACTTATAACCTAGCTATTAAACTAAATAATATTAATAGTAATAACTAATTTTAAAATAGTTTTTATAATTGTTTTATATAAATAAAACATATTGATAAGGAATGATATAATTTTTTTAAAGTACTTATATGTTTAATAATACTATGAACTACACTCCATGTCCTTATTTGAAAAATATAAAAATTAGTCTTAGACAATCTTATAAATTTAATTTGATAAATAAACTTCATTGATTGAATTTAAAATTCTGAAATTATCTTAGGGTTAATTTTTTAGATTTTTATGAGAAACTTCATTTTTTGATGAATATTGAAAAATATTGCTTTTAGGTTTAAGACAATATTTTAATTTAAATAATTATTAGTGTTAAATTATATTTTAAATTTGTTTTAAGGTCACATAAGATTAATTTTACATCTATTAATGAATTCATGTCTTTATAATCAATTCAACTTTGAAATTCAATATAAAATCATAATAAACTTTTGAACCTCTTTCTACTTTGAGGACCCATAATTTCTTCCCATCTGCAAGATTATCATTCATCTTAATTTTTCAAATTTTGAGATTTTAATTTCTAAAAAACTTACATACACAAAAATAATCAGTATAATATTTAAATTATAATAAGAGAAAGTTAAGTTTTGACAAAAAATATGAGTAAAAGTAATTAAAATTCATCACAGCGATTAAGGTAAAATTAAGCCAAATTAAGGACTAAAACCTAATCTTAGGTCCCCAAATAACCTATCCACTTGTCCAAACCCAATTTATTAGAAATATTTTGGCCATAAACCTTATATTATTTATTTATTTTGTTTCTTTAGGACTTTTTTTACGTAATAACATTTGAACACCTAACTTGTTTTCAAAAAATTCCAAGTGAGTCCATTTCCTTCCCTATAAAAGGACACCACCTCTCCCACATCCTCAAACCTATAAAACCTATTAGTTTTCCCCAATATATACCAAATACACGTAATTAAATCTCTAAATTCCTACTATAATCCTTCCCTTTGGCATTAGGAAATCCAAGGAAGCCTTTTGACACAAACCAAAAGAAGTTACTCGATTAAGAGGTAATGTCTTCCCTCAAGTCCTTTCTTTTATTTTCCTCCTACACCCCCCTAAAAATATATTTATTATATTTTCATATAACAACAAATGTATCCTAAATGTAACAGGATGTTTTTATGCAAATGTTTTTACCTACACCTACACACACCTCCATCTAATGGGTAACGAACATACTATTTTTGTGTTCAGCGAACTACTTCCTCACGAAATTATGATTGTTCTTTTTTACATTACCAACTATAATGGTGCCAATTATGATTTAAAATATAATTATATGTTATATATATTATATTTATAAGGCCTTTATTCTTCTTCCATTATTATTTATAACAACACTTTATGCTTTCCATCTTATGAAAACACGATAATTTCGTTTGAGGAAGCGTGGACTACCGCACCCTCAAATCGATATGATTCATTCATACACTACATGGATTGTATTATGGATGGTATTAGTGAATATATATTTGTTATATATTATATCAGAATGATACTTTAATAATTATATATATATATATATATTTCTCTCTTTTACTTTTTTTCTTTCAACACGACAATTAAACGGGAATAGAGTTCATTGTACGTACGACCTACCGTCGCCATGATTAGTGTATTCCATTTCATTAATATATATTCTATAGATTAATATAATAAACATATACTATATAAATTATATTTAAATTATAATTTAAATTATATAAATCAGGATATAAGTACAAGGACCAATGATATAACAAAGTAAGACACATGTGAAGAATACAGAAAATATAACCCAAAGTAAAACCTTAACATAGGATGGTTAACAAGAGGGTAATATAAAGTCAAAATAAAAAAATGGTATTATATATAATAATATGGTTCTGTAAAATATTTATAATAAATTTATATTTATTATACAAGTGGTTTGAACAAGTACGCTGAGAGTTAATACACAAGGTAAGGGGATTTCATCTTAGTTTTTATTTCTATGAGATACATGGTATGTTCTCCACTCTTTACTTTTGTGTGGTGTATGTAATACCCATTACTATATTATATGAATCTTATGCTTAAATTTATGGTTATTAACATATCAATTTAATGATATTTTTTTCATGGGGTTTATGTTTTAAATGTTACCATATCAGTAAAATATTTTTGTCTCAATTTTCTATCTTTGAGACTCGTGTTTTTTTATACATGAAAATTCTTTTTCGAGGTGTATATACTTAAACTATACATGTTATATCATGAAATTTTCTCTTTTATTGGTATTTTAATCTTTCTTTAATTTCATTTTCTTACATGGATAGTATGATCCCAAGTCACCACATTATAATACTGTATTGAGACAATCTCATCGCTTTTCAAGATTGCTCATGTTTATGCTTGATTTGATGAAATATTATGATCTATATCTCTATAAAATTAGATAAATTTATTCTCCTATGGTTATTAATGAAATATTCATGTATTTATACCATCATTATATTCTTTGGTACATAAGATAGTTAAGAATATATTTTTAATAAATCTTGACTTTACCCTTTCTTCAGTTGGAAATCTGTGTTTTCTAAAAAGGGTTCCAAGAATGTTATACTATTCTCATAAAATATTTAAAATAAATTTCACCCCTTTTTATTTTACCAATGTTTAAAATTAATATTTTTTTCATTTATGAATGATTCATTTTTCTAATGTTTATAATGTGCAAAAGGATTGTTCTTTCTATCTCATACGTCATGTATGTATTTACCTGCTGTCAATTATTTTAAGATTTAATTCCATTTTTTAAATGTTAATTTTTTAGGGAAAGTTTTTAAAATATATTTTCAAGGAATTTTTTTCAGAACGTTTTCAATCATATTTTAAAATTTTTTAAGGAATTTTTTTTCAATAGGTTTTATGATTTAAAGTGCCTTATGCAAATAAGAAAAGATATTTACTTCAAGAAATGTTTTCAAAATATCCTTCCATGTTATTTTACATCTATGATAACATCTGTTGATCATACTCATTCCCTTTTATTAAATGATCAAAATGTTCCATTCATTTTATTTCATGAGTGGTTTATGTTAGGATGGAGTGATTCTTAAGACACCCATTTTTCTTCCACTGGTTTTATTCTTTTGAAACCTGATCTTTTTCATGGGTTATGCTTTCATGAAGTGATTATGACACCTATCACTTTTCATAGGTTATGATGTGATAAAATTTAAATGATACCCATTTCATTTCATGGGTTATTATGTGATATTTATAAAACCAATCTTTTTTATGGGTCATGATATGATGAAAGTGTTATTATCTTATGGAACATGTATGAATGATTTTATTATGAGAATGGTGGAACCTATATCTCCCTCCAATGCATTGGGTGACATTATGTTGTATATGAGATCAAAGGGTACACAAGTTATCGAATAAGATCTAAAACAATAAGTTTCATGGGTTGTATCCCAAGCCTAAAATAAAGAGGGTACACAGGTTATAGCCCAAGCCCGAAAATAAGAAGGTACATGGGTTGTAGCCCAAACCTAAAAGACATTGGGTACATGGGTTATATATGAAGAATGAAAATAAGTAGGTACATGGGTTGTATCCCAATAAAAAAGAAATAGGGTACATATGTTATATACCAAGCCAAAAAACAGTTAGGTACATGGGTTGTATCCAAATCCTAAAAGAAAGAGGGTACATGGTTTATATACCAACCCCAAAAATAAGAAGGTACATGTGGTTTATCCCAAGAATAAAAGTAAAAGGGTACAAGGATTATTAGCCCAAGCCTACAGTAGGTACATGGGTCATAGACCAAGCCTAACATGCTATAAAGTTCATGGTATATATCCTTGACATAAGATTTTATATTCTTATGTGTATACCAAAAATTATAATTCTTATTAAATGGTTATTATTTCATATATTATGTTATTTATTTCATTATGATTCATGTCTTATGAACTAGAAAGATTTATCCACTAAGTCATGTAAATGATCTTTGATATGCAGGGTATGATCTTATAATATTACAAGCATGTTCTCATATCCCTATGTTCATGTTTATATTTACATTTATCCTTTGTTTACCCATTAGGAGCATCTGATCTCACCCGTTTTTATGATTCCTTTAACTAGGTTATTAATAATGGTTTTAGGTTGAAGTACTAAAGGTGGAGATATTCATGCGATATGTTGAATATCATTCAATAGGATGGGATTTTTTTTCATGTTTCCAAATACACTAAACTATAATGGTCCTCATGCAGGTATTTTATTAATGTTATAAATATTCATATAAAATGATTTAATATCCATCTATGTTATGCTTGGGTCCCTATAGTTGGTATCAAAGGAAGTGTCTAGTCAACCATTGGAAACTAGGATGATAAAAATTTAATGAGATCCCTTGATAAATATTTAAGGATATGTCTATGGATGTCTATATGGATAAGTATACAGATGACGTAACATTTATGAAAATGTCTTGGAATTTTGGTAAATGATAGAGTGAGTGGTTTCCTAGAAATACATCCTTATCTTGATACTATAAGTAGATTTCAATATGGTACTTATGTACCTAATGGTGAAAACTATGAAAAGATTTTCTAGGGCTAACTTGGGGGAATCTAGTTCACGATAACGGGCCTTGCTACACACCTGTTTTGACACTCATGAGAGATATGGTTTAGGAATTCACAAACTCTTTGTGAACCATCATGAAGGATTTAAATATAAATTGTTCATGAAAAACTAAGGGTAAACCTAAGTTTTTATATGGTAAGGTAGGATTCATAATTTATACATCCTATAAGTGAATTTTCATGATTATGTGGTTCCTCTCTATCATACTTTATTCTTACTCTATGCTTTTTTGGATTTAGTCAATGGCTAGAATCCAAAGGAACCACGTTATTGGTGATTGTGATGGATAATGCCATGATTGTTCTCTTGAGGATCTGAATTATTTTGGATATGTAATGAAAAACCTAGTTGTTATGATCACACATATTTCTCAAGATATGAATCATTATTAACTTCCAAATGATCAAAGGAGGGAACAATGTTCTGTTGAGTACTTTATGAGGCAATTTCCCCCTTATTTTAGTTGGTCCTCTAATCCAATTGTTATTAAACATTGAATCATTACCACTAAAAATAGATTCTCTATTTTTCAATGTTCGGATCATGATAAAATCATTCTAGCTATTTATTGGGTAAAAGGTGAAGCAGACTAGTGGTGGACTCAAATCAAGAATACAAGGAAAAAATATCAAATTGAATCCATGGATTGGGATGAATTCAAGAACATATTATTAAATATGTACTTTCCTCATGTTCTTTGTAAGGAGATGTAAAAGGAGTTCCTTGATTTGAATAAAACGATGATGAATATTTTGGTGCATATGAGTAAAATTTAACAAGACCAGTGAGGTACACTTCGAGAATTATCATTCAACTTGAAAGTAAGATTGATAGGTTCTTCTATGGCTTTAATACATGTCTTATAATGGTATTTTCCATAAGAGAATTTGGTAGCTATGATGAAATTGTGAGTTGATAAATCAAAGAAAAAATGGAGGTTGTATTTATGTTTTAGTCTCATGGTTTTAACAAGAAGAGGAAGATGGAGTTTAAAGGAAAATAAAAAACCCATAGAGATAAGAATATGATCCTCCCTTTGTGCTCTAAGTGTGGAAAGAATCATTGTGGGAACTATCATTATGGGACTAGTAAATGATTTATGTGTGGAATGGAAGGACATAGAGTGTCTAAATGATGAATTGATTGGAATAAGTTATAAAATGATACGAATAACAAGAAAACTCCTCAAGATGAACCTTACACACTTCATTGTTTCAATTTCAAGTAGTTAGGGATTTTTTGCAAAAATTTCAGAAATCCAATAGTTAATAATGATTATCAGCACCGAAAACCTCATAATACATGGGGAAAAGGGAAATAATATGCGATCTTAATGGATGAAGTAAACCAAGATAATTAATAATTACATATCATTCCCTTTTTAGTTGGGAATTTTATGTTTGGTTTTGTATGAATAATCCCTATGAAAGTCTTATTTGTCATACTTTGGTGATATTTCATGTGATTAGCTTCACCTACATGGCCTATGGAATAATAAAATCATATTTTATATTATATTAATACAAGGATGGACCCATGTTTATAATAAATTTATTTTCAAGATAATATTTTATTTAAGGATTAAAGGGTGAATTATATTTTGGATGGGTTATAAGGATAACAATTTATGGAATGTTCAAGTTAGACATTAGATGAACTCGGAAAGATTAAAGTGTTATCTTTACATATAAGGATTTATGCATATTTGATAGCATGTTTAGACTACCTTGTGATTATGGTATCTAATGAGAAATGGGATGGCATATCATGGGTATCATGATCTGTTAGTACTTCAGGAATCAAAAATTAACATTCCTTTTGGAGAAATAGGTGGACTAGATTAAGGAACAAAAAAGGGTGAGTTTGTCCCTAAATCATGAAACTATATATTTTCATGAAAATTATTTAACTTTAGGAAAGAGTATCTTGAAAACAAAAATATTATCCTAATACATTCTTTTTTTCATGAATCAGATGGTCCCTTAGGTCATCTCAGGTTTATGGGTTTTGTAATGATAACTTTCCCCTGACTATGTTCTCTATCACTCTCTATTAGACCTTGATAGTTAGATTTCTCTTCCAAACCCCTGTTATCACTTAAAACCAATGTTATCATATGTGGAAACCTGGTTATATGTTACTTTGGGTTACAATTTTGGTTCCAACTTCCTTTCTTAAAAGAATATTTAGTATTCATTTTTACTGTCTGGGTTAATAAGAAATGACATTTACAGTATTAAACCTTTGATAACCCAGATGAATTTCGAGGGTGAAATTAATTTTTAATGGTGGTAGAATATAACACCCCAAGATTTTGTGAATTTTTTTTTTCAAATTAATTTATATTTTTGATATATTTCATTTCATTTGACATTAGAAATAATTATATATATATATATATATTAAACCACTAAGTCAAACATTCCTTTCACACAACACCAACTTAGGTTTCACTCCACGCAACACCTAATTGGTGTGTGTTAGACAGTACTAAATTGGAATATGATTCTTGTAACATCAACTTGAAGTGCGTTACATGCAACCATGACTTGGTGTTTATTACACGAAACACCTACTCTCCATACGTTACACGCAACACTCATCTTTCTACGAAACATCATTTTACTATTATAATTATTTTAAATGAGATAATTATAACCTAACTGTTAAACTTAGTAATATGAATAGTAATAATTACTTTTAAAATATTATTTATTGTGTTTTTATATAAATAAAACATATTGATATTAAATGATATAAATTTTGGTGAAGACCTTATATGTTTAAAAATACTATGAACTACACTCCATGTTCTTATATGAAAAACAATAAAATTAATTTTAGACACATTTAGAATTTTAATTTGATAAAATAAACTTCATTTTTGAAATAAAAATTCTGAAATTAGGTTATTTATTATTTTGAGAATTATTTGAGAAACTTCATTCTTTGATGAATAATGAAAAATAATGTATTTAGGTTAAAAACTCCCTTTTATTTAAATAATAATTAATGTTAAATTATACTTTAAATTAGTTTTAAGTTAAAATTATGTCAATTAAACATATATTAATACAATTTATGTCATTATAATCAATTTAACATTGAAATTGAATATAAAAACTTAATAAAAATTTGCACTTCTTTCTACATTAAACGCCCGTAATTTCTTCTCGTCCGCGGGATTACAATTATTCTTAATTTTTCCGCTTCTGTGATATTAATTTCAGGAAAAAAAACATATTTCATATTTATAAGTATAATATTTAGATTATAATAATATAAACTTAATTTTTGACCAAAAATATTAGTAAAAGTGATTAAAATTAATCACATCGATTAAGGTCAAGTTAAGCTTAATTGGGGACTAAAACTTAATCTAAGGGGCCCAAATGACCTTTCCACTTGTCAAAAACCCATTTTGGACATATTTTAGACATAAAACTTTCATTATTGATTTATTTTGTATTTTTATGACTTTTTTTAGGTATGAACATGTGTACACCTAACTTGTTTTTAAAAAATCCAAGTGAGTCATTTTCCTTCCCTATAAAAGGCCACCACCTCTCCCACGTCCTCACACCTCTAAAACCTCATAGGTTCAGCCTAGATCTGACCAATAAAATTTCCAAAAACCATCCATTCCACCTAAAATCCTTCCATTGGTAAGATGAAAATACAATGAATTTTTTTGGTATAAACCAAAAGGAGTTACCCAATTAAGAGGTAACGTCTTCTCTCAAGTCCTTTATTTTATTTTCCTTTTCAACCCACTAAAACTATCTTTATTTTATGATTATATAAAAAAAATTATAAACAATATACTCATATGTTTTTATGTAAATTTTTCTAACTAAACATACACACACCTCCATTATAATGGGTAATGAACATACTGTTTTTGTGTACAACGAACGATTGCCTCACAAAATGATGATTGTTCATTTTTCCACTAAAACCTATCGTGGTGGCCATTATGTTGGAACATATATTTATATATGATATATATTATATTTATAATGTATTTATGCTTATTTAATATTTATTTAAAATATAACATTATGCATTTTATCTTATATAAATATGATAATTTTGTTTGAGGATGTGTGGACTATGGCCCCCTAAAAACTATATGATTTTCTCATACACTAAATTGATTTTATTAAGGATGGTTTTAGTGAATATATATGATATATATAATAAATAATAAATATACTATAATAATTATATATATACACATATTTCTTTTACTTTCTTTTCTTTCAACGCAATAATTAAACGAGAATAGTGTTCATGCATATGTACGGCCTACCATCTCCATGAACGGTGTATTACTTTTCATTCTTAAATATTTTTTAGATTATAATAATAGAAATATAATGTATTTAAATGATATTTATATCATTTTTTACATTATTTATATCATTATATAAATATAATTACCTAAGATACAACAAATTAAGACACATGGGATGAATAAAGCGAATAATACCCAAAGTGAAACCATAACATTTGATGGTTAAAAAGCGGGTAATATAAGGTCATAATCAAAACATATATGGTATTATATATAATAATATGGTTCTATAAAATATTTATAATAAATTTTTATTTATTATACATCTGGTTTGAACAAGTATGATGAGAGTCAAGACACAAGGTAAGGGGATTTCATCTCACTTTTTATTTCTGTGAGATACATGTTATGTTTTCCAATCTTTAATTTTGTGTGGTGTATGTGATGAAAATGATTATATTATATATATATTATAAATAAATTTATAGTTATTCACATATCAATTTTACGATCTTTCTTTCATGGGTTTTAGGTATCAAAAGTTACCAAATCTGAAAAATATTTTTGACTCAATTTTCTATCTTTGAGACCCAGGTTTTGTTATGCACCTAAATCATTTTTGGATATGTATATAATTAAATTTTACATGTTATATCATGAAAATTATTACTTTAATGATATTTTAATCATCAAACAATTTTATTTTCTTATATGTATAGTATTATCCAAAGTTACCATGTTATAAGAGTGTATTGAGACAATATCATCGTTTTTTGAGATTGTTTATGTTTATGATTCCTTTTATCAAATATTATGATAAATCTATCAAGAAAATTCATGAAATTTATTATCATATTGTTATTAATGAAATATACATGTAATTTTACCATATTTATACTCATTGGTACATAAGAATGTTAAGAATGTATTTTTAGGAAAGCCTAACTTTACCATCTCTTTGGTCAGAAATCTATGTTTTCAAAAAATGGTTCCAAAAATATTCAATTATTCTCCTAAATATTTTAAAAAATTAACAATTTTTTTCTTTTACCAATGTTTCAAATGAATATTCATGTCAATTTCTAAATGGGGTGTTTTTATAACATTCTACAATGTAAAAGGAATTTTCTTTCTACCTCGTATGAAATGTACGAATTTACACTTCATCAATTATTTGAAGATTTATTTTCAAGTTTAAAAGGATAATTATTAAGTTATTTTTTTAAAATATATTTTCAAGGAAATGTTTTTCAAAAAAATTTCTATCCTCTTTTATAATTTTTTAAGGAAAATGGTGTTTCAAAAGGTTTTATGTTTCAAAGATCCTCTTTTCAAATATGAAAGTATATTTACCTCAGGAAATGTTTTAAAAATATCCTTCCATGTAATTTTACATTATGATAACATCCTTTGATGTTACCCATGAACTTATTGGAAATTATCCAAAGGATCCATTAATATTATTTCTTTATTGGTTTATCTTTGGATGGAATGATTCTTAGAACACATGTTTCACTTCCATGAGTTTTATGCTTTTAAAATATGCTCTTTTTCATGGGATATGATTTCATGAAGTGATTATGATACCTATTTATTTTCATAGGTAATGATGTGATGATGTTTTAATGATAGCCATTTCATTTCATGGGTTGTGATGTCATATTTATAAAACCTATATCTTTTTATGGGTCATGATATGATGAGATTGTTATTATCTTGCGGAACATGTATGAATGATTTTATTATGATATGGGTGGGTCCTATATATACCTAAAACTAATTGGGTAATTATAAGTTGTATATAAGCTCAATGGGTTCATTGGTTATGGACCAATCCCAAAAACCAGAAGTTGCATGGGTTGTAGCCCAAGCCTAAAAGAAATAGGGTACATGAATAATAGGCCAAGCCTAAAAACAAGAAGGTACATAGGTTTCATCCTAATACTAAAATAAGAGGGTAAATGTGTTATAGCCCAATCCCAAAAACAAGAAGGTACATGGGTGGTAGCCCAAGCCTAAAATAAATAGGGTACGCAAGTCATAGCCCAAGCCTGAAAACAAGAAGGTGCATGGGTTGTATCCCAAGACTAAAAGTAAAATGGTACATGTGTTGTTAGCCCAAGCCAGAAGAAGGTACATAGGTCACATCCCAAGCCTAACATGTTATATAGTTCTTGGTAGGTATCCTTGAAATAAGACATTCTGTTATTATGTGTATGCCACAAATTCTATATATTATTCCTCGGTTATTCTTTTCTGGCTTATGTTCTTTATTTACATATGATTCGAGTCTTATGAACTGGTATGATTTATCCTATTACTCGTATTTATTATCTTTTATATGTAGGGTATGATCTTCTAATTTTACGACCACGTTCTCATATCCTTATGTTCATGTTTATGCGTACATGTCTCCCTTGTTTACCCATACAATACATCTGAGCTTACCCATTTTTATGTTTCCTTTACCCAGGTTATGAAGAAAGGTTTTAGGTATAAGTACTAAGGGTTTACATCTTCATGGGAGATATTGAATATATTTCACCGGGATAAGAGATTATGTTTTAATGTTTCCAAAGAAACTAAACTATTATGGTCGTCGGGCATGTGTTTTTATATTGCACTAAATATTCATCTAAAATGATGTAATATCCATGTATGTTAAACTTGGTACAATATATGATGATTCTAGTGAGTCAAAATCATTAGAATAATAATATTAATCTCTTATTATAAAGTCTAACATATGATTTATGGAACATTTGGAAGAGGTACATTCTTATTATTCTTCTAAACATGAGTATGGGTAAAAAGATTAAAATTGAACATATAAAGAGTTAAATAAATATTATACCATGTTGGAAAATAATTATGAAATCTTTAAAAGGAAAAATAATTCCCTCATAAATTCTTACAATAAAATTGTTAATTAAGTGGAGGTCATAAATAAACGAATTGAATACTTGATGAATCAATTGAAAAGGTCTACTATATCATGCACCGAAAATACTAATACAATTAAATGTTTTCAAAAATAGGTTCAAAACATTAATGATGTTTCATGTGCCTTTACTAAAGGGTGATTTTATTGGAACAAAATCCATGGTCTAAATCAACTTAAGATATAAAATTTTATAATCAGAAATCTGGGTAAAAAGCTCAGATTTTATAAAAACTATTTTCTACCCTTTTCACAAAATAAAACCCTTTCTAAAGTTACATATTTTCAAACATTTAAGGATTTTCTTGGGCCTTTAATAAAGGGTAATATTATTTGAAAAAAATACATGGTTAAAATCAACTTAAGAAATAATATTTTGTAATAGGAGGTCCGGGTAAAAAGCTCAAATTTTATAAAAACTATTTTCTACCCTACTCTAAAGAAAAAAACCTTTATAAGATTTCCTATTTTGATTATGGAAGAAAATGGAAATTATGTTAACATCTATAATGTGACAAATAATCAATTATTTGGAATAAAAAATACTCTCCTTAAAAAATATTTTTCAAAAAATATTCTAAATTTTCTAGAAAACAAAAACATATTTGGATCCCTATGTATCTTAAAGCTATCATTTATCGACCAAACAATTATTTGTATAATAAGAATTTTTATTTTAGATTTTTCATTGTAGGGGACAAACCACATCAAAATAAATAAAAAATGGTTTATGGATAGTGGTTTTTCAAGACATATGATTGGAGACTTCTCAAAATTTTATTCATTATCAATGATTGATGGAGGCTATGTCAAATTTGGTGACAACGAAGAATGAAAATTTTATGGAATTGGATCTATTGGAAATCATTAATAAATTATCATCAAAAAATTAATTTATTTTGAAGTGTTGAATCATAACCTGATAATTATTTATCATATTTTCTATGATAGTTATTCAGATTATTTTTCTAACAATGCATATTTTGTTTTCAAAGATAAATATCTAAATTTTAATGCGCCTAAAACTGATAATTTCTAAACATTAGATCATAAATATATTTTTATACAGAAGGTAAATTTTTTGTATGCTAAAATGGATGAATCATTTATTTTGAATATAATTATTAGACATTATAATTTCCACTCAATGAAAAAGTTGACTAAAAGACATATAGTTTCTAACTTGTCTAACCTAAAATTTGACCAAAAGTAGATATGTGATGCGTGTAAAATGGTAAATCAACACAAGTCATGTTTGAACCCAAGAAAAGAGTTTCTTATATCTATACCCCTTGATATTATAAATATGTATCTTTTTGGACCTACTATAACTTCTAATCGTGCTGGAAAATCATTTTTTTAGGCAATGGTTGATGTTTTTTTGAGATTCGCAAGGGTTTACTTTTAAAGACTGAAGAGTGAATATTATTATATTTTTATTAAATTTTTTTAAGCTTCTATATAATGAAAAGATTTTTAAATTTTTAAATTTGATAAGTGATCCTGGAGGTGAATTTTAGAATCATGAATATAATTCATGTTGGTAAATGTAAGGAATTAAACCTACATTCTCTTCCACCATCACACCTCAACAGAATGGTGTTATTGAAATAAGGAATATGACTTTTAAGAAATTTCTAGAACCATTTCATGGGAATATTACATGACCACTCATTTTTAGGTTGTAGCTATTAATTCAGTGTGTTATGTCATTAATAGAGTTATAATTAGACTTCTCTTAAAGAAAACACCCTATGAGTTATGTAATAATAGAAGTCCAATGGTTGGATACTTAAACGTATTTGGATGCAAGGTTTATATCTTGAACATAGAGGATAAAATTGTTAAATTTTATCCAAATGATGATGAGTGTATCTTCCCAGGTTACTCTACTAATTCCAAATCCTATAGTGTTTTTAGAAAAAGTTTAAGGATTATTAAAGAATCAACTAATGTGATATTTGATGAAATTGATCCTTTCGATCACAAAATGACTCAAACTAAGGAATGTGGTGATTCTATCAAGGATTTGAGATGTGAACATCTCTTTAAAAATAAGGATAGTGATTTTGAACATTATTACATTAAACAAAATCTAGTAAGGGTTGATAATAGTGAACTGGAATGTGTGATGCCAACATTTCTCAGAAATATTAAAGACCATTATTTATAAAAAGTTATAGGAATCATAGATGAAGTTGTTATAATAAGAATAAATATTGTAAACCTAATAGAATTACCTACTTTTTTGTCTCATCTAGAACCTAAACCTATTAAAGATTCCTTATCTGTTGAATGTTGATTCTTAGTTATGCAAGAAAAGTTCAATCAGTTTAAAAGAAATGATTTATTTGAATTAGTTTATAGACCCTAATAATGTCCTATAATTGCAAAAAAATGGGTATTTAGAAACAAGAAAGATTAATATGGTATAATCACTAGAAATAAGGCTAGATTACTTGCAAAAGGGTAAAATTAGGAAGAATATATAGAATGTGAAGAAACCTGATAGCTTGTAGCTAGGATTAAAGTAATTGTAATCCTTATATTATATTATTATTATATTAATTTTAAAATATATCAAATATATGTTAAATATTATTCTCAAAATGGATTCTTAGTGGGTGAATTTGATTTATAAAAACTCATAGTCTTGAAGAACAGCACGTTCAAAATTTTGTTTTAAAATATTCTAAATATCTCTATGGACATAAAAAATAACCAAGATAATGGTATAAAAGAGTAAGTTATTTTATTTTATCAAATGTTTTTTTGGTAATGAAAACCCTACAATTTTTAAGAAAACATCATCCTCGTATATTTTTTTTATCATAAATATATGTTGACGATGTAATTTTTTGATCAAAAAATCAAAAATTGTGTAATGATTTTTCATAACATATGAAAAAACAATTGAAATGGGTATGATGGGTGAGTTAAACTATTTTCTAGAATTTCAAATTTAAAAAAGTGATTTTGGAAATGTTTCAAGCAAAATAAAATAAATAATTGATTTACTTAAAAATATTGGATTTGAAAATAGTAATACTTACTCAAATCCTATAAGCTCCAATATTAAACTTAATATGGATTAAACATGAAATATATTGTATCATAAATCAAGTAGACCAAAAAATATGTTCTCAATATATATTTGTGTATGATTTCAAGACCAATCAAAGGAGTCTCGTTTAAACACGTCCAAAATAATTATTAGATATTTAAAAAGGAAATGTATCTCTCTATATATTCTTTTTTCAAAAACTTATGATTTTAATTTAACTTTATATTAATATGATGACATTTCTAGATGTATACTATATTTGAAGAGAACCTCATGAACCATTAATTTTCTTGGAAAATACCTTGTATCTTTGTCAAGTACGAATCAACTCTCTAGAACATTATCAAATACTGAAGAAAAATATATTTCAATAGAAAGTTATTATGAACATGTTTTTTGGATAACACACTCCATAATAGATTTATATTTAATTTCAAATATAATCCAATGAAATGGGATAACATTAGTGTTTTCAACATTTCAAATAATCTGATAAGCCATTCTAGAACAATGAACATTGATTTGATATATCATTTCTTAAGAGATCATGCATAAAATAATGACTTCAACTTAGAATCCATTTTCATAGAAAATCAATTATAAGTAAGTTTTACTAAACCCTTTCTTATAGACAAAGTTTATTTTATTAAATCATAATTAGGTTTTTTAAATTTTACATGATATTATTTTGGAATTACTCAAAGTAAAAAATATTCATATTTGAGTAAATACATTACTTACTTAATTTTTTTTAAGATTTGGCATCTTTATTTTGAGTATTATTCATGTCAAAATAGGTAAAGTCATATAGATTTCTTAATGATTATGCTACATATCATTGTGTGACTCCTCGATTACTATAAAATAAAAGGAAGTCTGCTAGATCTATATGAAAAAAGCTTGAAATCCTTCGAACCCTCACTTTCTCTCTGCTACACAAAGGCTATTACCCCAAATCTCCAATATTTTGAATCCTTTAAATAATGTAAAAATTAAAAGAAACTAGAGAGATTCCCAAATTATATTTAATAAACAAATAATTATAAGAAATTTTCTCATTCGATTAGCAATCAAATTTTCCTAGGTCAATGAAATGGATATGTTGTTAAGGAATGTTATCAATCATCTAAGATGGGAATATGTGTTTGAGGAAAGATGAACTAAGTATGTATTTGAAATGGAAGTCTGTGATTTATATGATCTGGGAGTGTTTCATTTTGGTGATAATGATGACGTCACCATCACAACCATGAACCAGAAGAGTTTTTTATTAACCTTGTTTGAAATGGATAAATATTTCAGGTTTCATCATGATGGATTTGCATATTTTAGTACGTCATTTCAAATCATAGATTAAGTTACTCTTCCTGAAATTTAAAGTCCATATTCATATCTACTGAGGTTTATAAAAATACAGTGAAGGAACTAGAACCAGAATGAAAATTACTCATTATTTACATCAAATCTTCTATCACTCAGTTAAATGGTGACAATGAAAAAGTTTTATTTCAATATGTTAATTTATTATATTTTTTTATTATTGTGAAACCGGTTAATATAGAAAGTTATTTTATGAGGTACATGTGTCAATAAAGAACATGTTTGAAAATTTATTTCATTATAGAAGAATGTTAACCTTGTTTGATAGAAAAAGTTGGTATTTTCATGAATGATAACACAAAAACTCATTTTATTGGACTGGAAACATTAAGTATAATTATTTTTAGAAGAATTGATTTTTGTTGGAATGATTTTTGAAATAAGTTTGTACAAATAATTTTTTAAAAAGATATAGGAATCGGCCCTTCCTCTACATAGAGGTATTTTTCTTGGGTGTGTTTATCTATTGGTGCTGAAATTCTTGTAGTTTTTTCTATTAAAACAGAAACGGTAATTTGATCTCTTGATATATGGTATTTTCTTAAAAAAAATATTTTCAAAAAGAAGAATATAAGTAAGGTTTATAGTTCAGTCCAAAGGAGATGATTCTTCTTAATATAGTTAAACCCATTTACATACATTATTGGTACTTGATGTTATCCTAGTTTCATATGATAGATAGTTATTGTTATCTATAATCACAATATTAATAATTATTGGTCACAAAAGATCCATATCAACTGTATTGGGTACAATTCCCATAGTTGAGATATCACTATTTGGTAAGACAGTTGAGAAAATCAAACAAGAATCTATTGACCTTAATATTCAGAATGTTGTTGGTGAAGGAAAATAATAAGAACATTTAAATGAAACCCATTAAGTTTCAGTTTAAATAGTAAGATTAGTTTATAGGGAACCTCCTTGATAGGATAGACCAAAAATTGATAAAAATCAATAAGATGATGATTTGAGAAGTACATGAGTTCATCGAGACACTTTCTATCAAATTCATGATCATTATACACAATCATCGGTTCCAAAAAATTAGATGGATATATTTAAATAAAGAGCTAGAGAAATCTATTAATAGTTGATTTTGGAAATAGAATCTTTAAAAGTTAATCTTATAGAATCAAGGAATAAAATTCTGACACATCCTTATCATGTTGTTTCACAAAAAGATTTTAAAGAAATGATTTTGTTTCATAATTATATGGTTGATAAAATTTTAATAGAACTGTTGGTGGAACCATCAAATCATGTAAGTATTTTATCATGATTAGAAGGAGTGCCTACGGAAATAGAAACAATTACTTCTATAATTACCTCTATATAGTTTGATATTCTACCTAAGGAAGTAATGCGGGATCTTCAAAGGGACTTGATAGTTGAAATTAGAAGGATTATTGTCTTTCTTCAAAATTAACTTGTCTTAATTGATCAGTCTAAGATGGAAATTAGCACCGATTTACAATATAATATTTCTATAGTTTAATAGCTGACTTATCATGGGAAAAATATGTATGGTTCATTATTACTTGTTTATAGAATATTGTTGGATCCATGTAAAAAACTTTGAGGAATTGGAAAGGAAATTTTAAGATTTACACCAAATGGTTGTAAGCAGTAAGAAGATTGAATTTTTAGAAGATGAAGAAGAATAATTGGTTGATGCTTTTGTTGAGTCTCAGGAGAATCTAGTGTTATTTATAGGAAAATAAATTGTTTCAACTGATTGTTTGATTGGAATGTAAGATAACCATTATGATGACTTGAAGAAGTTGGAGTTCAGTTTTGAGAAGAAAGTAGATGATAACAATATTTTTTTTAATTTATCATATAGTTTATTGAATGGAATTACAACACTTTAATACTATGGTAAGAACAACAACATAAAAAGGATTGATCAATGTGATGATGCCTTATTTCATATTAGAGGGACATGCCTACCTAGACCTCCCATGTTTGATCACCATGTTTCATCTTCACAAAGGATAAAATAAATATTCGATTATTCTTATAGTAATCAAAGGGGAAAAATAAGGTTTTCTGAAGAAATGTCTTTCTATATACCTGAACATTTTTCAAAACTATCATTTTAACCAGAAGATAGGTTTTACATGGAGGGAGATCGACAAGTTACTTCAAACATTGAATCCACTTCTATAGGGATCACTTGGAGGGATCAATAATGTCTTGGATCTTCCTTACATACATTTAGTGATGTTGTGGAAGAAAAATCTAACACTCCTCTACCTTAATCCTCTTCACCCTCTGGATATCCTTAATCTTTCATAAAACCACCTCCAAAGAATCGTTTCATGTTTCAAAATTGATTCGTCCTTCCCAGTTTATGTGATGGTTTCCCAGTGGATGGAAATTTTATAAAAAAATTGATTCATTGTTGGTTGAATGAAACCCTTTAAACATTTAAATTGTGATTTTATAAACATTTGAATAATTTCATGCTCAATTGGAATGCTTTAATACCATTAATAAAATTAATGTTTTTATTTTAATTTTAGAATTTATTCATTATTTTTATGTTATGATTTTTTTTACAATTTTCTATATTTAACTATATGTTTAATATGTTTTTATTCATAGAAATTATTCTCTCTTCATTTTTAGTTTAATATCCTTATTTACTTTACCTTATCTATTACTTATTATTATAAAATAAACATGATTCCAAATTCTATTCATAATCAGTATTATTAACTATTTACTATTATTTATGTGCAATAATGATTTTATTATTTGATCTACTTATTTTTTATATCACAAAAAAGAGGGTAAGGAAAGGAAAATACAAAAATTTAAAGTTTTAAAATATCTATTTTGGGAAAATTATTTAACAATTATTTCAAAGGGGGAGAATAAAAATAAAAAATACATGGTTTAAAAGTTTTTGTGAAAATTTTGAGGGAATTTTTTTTTATTTTCTATGGGTTTTGTGATCACGAAAAAGGGGTAGATTGTTAGACCGAATTATGTCATTCCAATATATCTCAATTTTTAAATGTTTTGATTATTCAAAAAAATCCCTATTTTAATTATAATTTATTATTAAGTGTTTCATATTAAATTTATCAAAATAATTTATCTTACACTGATTATATATGTAATAACCCGGATCTATGTTTCAGGTATGTTTTTTCTTTTCTGGTCGTTTTTGAGAAAAGAGGAAAATCTGGAAATTTTCAAAGTACACGTCCTGTACTTTATAAGTACATGTCATGTACATTGATGCCATGCAAGGCCATGTGTTGGCCATGTCCGGGGCACACACATAGTGTGTAGGGGCTATGTGGAGGCCTCTTAAAGCAGAGTACAGAAAAGCCTAGTACATACTGTGTACTCCAGAAGTACACTTCATGTGCTTTCTTTTTTTTCATTAAACGGACTGGGGTTGGGTCTTAACCCTAGAAACGTCTTCTTCTAGGTCTCGTTCGACTAAGAGATGTCGTATGGACACGAAAATCATCTGATCCCCCGAGCCTTTGTCTGTTTTCCGAATCGACTATCGTCGATTGCATTGGAACCACAACTGTGAGCTCTTCTTTCTTCTTGAGTTTCATTCCATGATTTTCCCTCTCTCTCAAGATATCGTGGGTTGAACATTTTGTGTGTTTTCGTATATCTATGACGTTCTAAGGAGAATCGAGCCTTGTGGTTCATGTATATTGATCTCCTAGCGTCAAGGTATGTGGTTTGTGCCTTTCCATTAGAAGTCATGGAGTTTTATGTGAAAATTCCACTAATACCCTTGAACGTGGTATTGTGTGTTTACTGTTTTTACCTAGTTGTGTTCCTGCCTTTTTTTATGCTTGTGTAGAGGTAATTTAATCATGTATGGGGATAATTGCTATGCTTGGATGTTTTTCCCATGCCATGTTCTGTTTAAGACCTTTGGGTCTTGTTTTGCCTTTGGTCGTTGTACCTGTTTTCCATGCCTTGTTATCATAGGATGGAATGATGTTCATGACATGCTTGTTATGCTATAGACTAGTTATCCAAGTAGCTCGATAGGTGTACTTTGTCCTTATATCATTATTATGCACTGATTGGCATGGGAATGTGAGAGCCTGGTTCTATAGACTATAAGGGATAGACTAAGTGAGATTTCCCAGAGAGTCTTGGACTTTATAGACTATAAGGGATAGACCGAGTGAGATTCCCAGAGAGTATTGGATATTATACACTATAAGAGGATAGACCAAGTGAGCTTCCCAGAGAGTCTTGGATTTTATAGACTTTAGGAGGGTAGACCGAGTGAGCTTCCTCAGAGAGTCTTTACTTGTTTGTTTTTCCTTAACCCATTCCAGGCTAGAGGAGGAATTGATCGAGCGAGCTTCTTTAGAGAGTCTGTGATAGATCTGAGACTATAAGAGGAGTGAACGAGTGAGCTTTTTTAGAGAGTTTCTAGACCTTGGGGCTATAGGAGGGTTAGACCGCGTGATCTTCCTCATAGAATCCTCGACTACACTAGACTATAAGGGTAATTGACCGAGCGAGCTTCCCCAGAGTGTCTTATAATTTCGTATGACCAAACTAGAGGGGTTAGGCTGAGTGCACTGCCCAGAAGGTTGTTGGTACTTCTTGGATAGAACCAGAGGGGTTGGCTGCGAGTACTTTCTAGAGGGGTTCCTGTTGTGGTTAGCTGTTTGCTTCACTACTGCTTATTGATTTCTGGATTAATCAATGTCGTATATCATCTTGTTTTGCGGAGTACTTTTTAATATTTGTTGTTTACTACTTACTGTACTATTACCTACCATATACTCACTGACTATTAGGCACATATCTTCGAGTGGTTTCCTACTGGGATTTAGTCTCACACCATGTTTGGGTCATGCTTTTGGGCCCAAACAGACTATGTTGTTGCAGGTATAGACGAGGTCAAGCGCCCTTCGATTTCTGGTACTTGATTGCTTGGGAGAATGAGAGCATGGGACCAGGCTTTGGCTTGCGATGATGAGGAGTTGTTTATCTGTTTTCTTTTTTACTTTGTCTTGGTACTATTTTATTTTAGTATTATGGTTTGTTTGGCGGCTTTCCTAGACAAATATGTATCATGCATCATTGTATATATATGTGTGTGCTCCAGTTTATTTCTTCAGTCTTCTGTTGTTTACTTCAGTATAGATTATTAATGCTTTTGTGGTTGTTGTATGTTTATTTATCTTGCGTTGGGTACTCTGCCAAAGAGGGAATAGTTTCCCCATTATCACACCCAAGTCCCTCACTACTAGTCAGCAGCCTCTAGTGTTCAGGGAAATGCGCTTGAGGTCATGTGACCAACCGGGTACGGGGCACCTCTGGGTGGCTTCCGGAACCAGGACGTTACAATATAAATGATTACCTTATGACACGTGAAGTATTAATTTTTTTTAAAGTATTTTATCACATGGGAATCTAAAATTATCTTCAATCTACTCAGAATTAGAAACCTCAGTGTTGAATGTTTATATTACTATATAATATATTATCTAATGAGGAGTCTGATTTAGTTGTTTGATCATAGTAATATATTTTATATAGGTGTTATTTTATGAAAAGGATATTCATAAAATATTATCTTATGAGATCATGAAGAAGTTGTTAAATCTAAGTATCTCACCTCAATAACATATTCATCTTACACTGAAAAATTATACTATGATGTCTATAATTTATTTTATCTTACATCTCAAATAATACAAAGATAATATTTATCTTATGAAGTATCTCACAAGTTTATCTTATGAAAAACTATACTACCATTTGAATATCTTATGAATAATTAGCTGATATGTATAATTTCATAATTACTTTGATAATATATTGGTAATTTATTTCTTGATTTCAGAGTGTATGAAAAAAAGAATTGTCTATTTAAGGAAATATTGTTTTATACAATGTCTCATGTTTCCAACAGTGGAATGATATAAAGAAGATCTCTAATAGTGTTGTTTCATAATCTTATTCCATACTTGGGAGGAATGGACAGATGCCATTAATGACATTTCATACAACTTTTGAATAGATCATCAACTGGACGACTACGATTATCTCATGCTTAAGTTCAAAATTAAATATGAGATATAAAAGAAAGATTTACTCCCTAGAAGAATATACAATTGTTTAGAGAAAAGAAGAAATGAAAGAACACACAATAGCAATAAATTCTTTTTCATTGGAAAGAGAAAATACAAATTCCCAAGATATTATTAAAATTTTATCAGTTGAAATAAATATTATTCTATGCTACACTTTGAAGACTATAACCTTCTCAGGATGTATCTTCGAATATTGTCAGTTGTTTCATGCAACTGTGTGCTTCAATTATTCATTCAAAAATTATTCTAATCTCGTTGTTTACAATCACTGTAATAATATTTTCTGAGATAGTGGAGGTATTATAAAGGGACATCTAGTTGAAATATCATGTACCTTTTTATTAAGTGATATATTTTTGTACTCAGCTGGAAGCCCCTGATAAATTGGTCGGTAGAGTGAAAATTTAGAAAACTCATGGAGTAGAGTGTTAGTGGAGTGGATTATGGTATTTTCCCCCTAAAATGCTATAAATATTTTGTGTTTAATCTCTTTAAATTACATATTTATATTCCCAATTACAGTTCTTATTAAGGAAAATATATTGAACTGTCAAACCTAAAGTATGAGGTTTCTATGAAAAAAAATTAGAAACTCAATTCACCCCCCCCCTCTTGAGTTTTCAGTTCATTATTCTCTGGGATAACACAGAAAACCAAAAATGATTCCTCATAGTATGATATATCTTTTCTATACCAAGATCTTCCATGAAGGAAAAATTTTGGGACACATAGAGAACTACCTAACATATCACTGAAGTAACAAAACATTTCCTCTAAAATGGAACCTAATGTTTTCCAACCTCATACCATCCCTAAGGAGAATCACCATAAATAACTCAACCACCCAAAACCTCTACCTTTAAATCCTCCAGCTAAGGATTCTCCAATTTATTCACTAAATATTAATCCACATTAATTTGTTAATGTCAGCCTCATTTATCCACTACTCCCATAACATGGTTCTTCCCAACCAACATTTTTTTCACTCTCCAACAGTCTCTAGACTTGCATATAGCACTACCTTATGGCTTTCTACTCAAGGAATCTTCCAAAAAGTTACCTTTATCATGTGTAAAGAAAATATTAAATCTGAATTCTTGTGATAACTCTATACATTATTAATTTCATTTATTCAATTGGAACTAGGAGAAGATGTGCTTTAAACTCGGGTGATCTATGAAGACTACAAATAGATCATCAAGAAGATTGTGTCTCCAAAACATCTACGAAAACACTATCACAACAAGAAAAATATCATGGCTAAAATAATTAAATTCATGAGTATTTAACTAAAAATACACAAAATAGATAGCTTCCCCCTACTAAATCAATATGTATCCCATCTAAGGTATGAAGTGCCATATTAAACCTAGGAAGAAATTACCTCCTCCTATAGATAATGAACCAGATCACTCACCAGATTCTCTATCAAATACTCAAAAGTAGTTTAGAACTGGTCAGTCCACATAAATACATATTCCATTGTAGTCAATGTTGAGAGGCACAATTATGAATATTTCAAGTATGAACATCTTATAATACCAATCTAGAAAAATGAAACTTTTCACCTCTACATAATATTTAGAGGATACCAAAGAAATCACCACCTCAATATTTGAAAGATCTATGGATACATCATACTAAGATTTTATATTCCGTAAGAAAAAATCCCCATGGGCCATAAAATCACACTTTAAAAGCATCTCAAATATTTTTTGTAACCAACAACACGGGTCGGGAAAGCTCGTGTAGCCTTGTTTTAGGTACCCGGCTGTGTCACGAACAACACGGTTCCATGCTATCTTCTCCTATACACACCGTGTTTGTTCGTAACATGTCGTGTAAGGGTCAATCGTGTAGTCAGTCGTCTAACTAACAACACAGGTCGTCGAAACCTTGTCTAGTACGCGTCGTGTCTTTTAGTGAACACATCGTGTAGTCTAGTGTTAATAGGACCGTGTGGGTTAGCCGGGTAAAGAGACTTGGGAAGGGGAATGGAGTTCAAGTACACGACGTGTGTAGGGACAACACGCCATGTAGCCTGGGGTGTTACACGACCATTATTGGCATAAGTATACGCCCATTTGAATGTCTTAAGAGAACATGTCATGTAGTTTGTATACACGCCATGTAGTCATGTTTTGTAAAACATGAATATCTTCTTTGACCCTGCGTACAGAAGATGTATCACCAGTTTCTCACCAGACTGGGAACTGGAGTTCTTCCAGCCGTTCAGGCCGAGGTGGAGGTCATGACCGTGGTGGTCAGTCACCAGGATACCTGCGACAGCAGAGTGGATTAGATCAGAGTGGTCAGCTAGGGGTGTAGGGTCGTGGTACAGGCCGGACATTCACCATGAAGCAGACATATCAAGAGAAGGATCCTGACCCTTTCATAGTTCAAAGTATGATCTTAGTATCCTCAATTTTATCTTCATCCCTTTTCGATACTGGTGCTTCGCATAGCTTTTTCTCTGTTGCTATAGTGGAGAGCCTTGGGCTCTGTATCTTTTCGTCTGCCGACATGTTGACTCTTGACACACTGTTGGAAACGAGGACATCTAGCATACGTTAGTGCAAAGAGTTCCCACTATGTCCTATAGATGACAGGATATGATGTCATTCTCAGTATGGACTGGTGAGTTCCCTTCCAGGCAGTCGTCGATTGCTATCGCCAAAGGGTGAGTTTCGTATCAACAGAGGGTGGATATTTTCTTCATAGAGGCGAGTGGGATATCTAGGAGGGTAGAGATAGACTAGAGCATCATGGTCTTGGAGGAGTTACATCCCAAATTACCAGCCTTTATCTGGATGACCAGGGGACTTCACAGTTAGAATTTCCTCCACTGGTGGATCGTTTTAGGGATGTCTTTCCAGAGGACTTTTCAGGTTTTCCTCTAGAGCGTGAGGTAGACTTCTTGATTTAGCTCGTGCCAAGAGTGGCACCGGTGTCCATTCCTCCTTATAGGATGGCTACACCTGAGTTGCAGGAGCTCAAGAAGCAGTTGGAGGAGTTGCAGGAAATGGTTTTCATCTGACCCAGTACTTCTCATTGGGGTTCGTCTGTCCTGTTTGCGAAGAAGGCATACAGCACCCTTAGGCTTTGTGTGGATTATCGGAAGTTGAACCAGTTGATGGTCACGAACCGATATCCCATGGCGAGGATCGATGACCTCTTTGATCAGCTTCGAGGATCCTGGGTGTTCTCGAAGATTGATTTGAGGTAGGTTATCATTAGTTGCACGTTAGACCATCAGATATCCCTCTTACAGCCTTCAGGAGCAGGTATGGTCTATACGAGTATATGTTCATGCCATTCAGTCTCACTAATGTGCTAGAAACTTTTATCTCACTGATGAACCGAGTGTTCCATCCATACTTGGATTCCTTTATGGAGGTTTCCGTGGACAACATCTTGGTGTACTCCCACACTCGACACGACCATGCTACCCATATTGAGATCATTCTGAGTACACTGAGAGAGAATCAGTTATATGCTAAGCTCTCGAAATTCCGCTTTTGGATGGATCAGATTCACTTCTTGGGTCACGTTATCTCATAGAAAGGAGTATCAGTAGACCCAGAGAAGGTGAGAGTTGTAGTTTCTTGGGAGCAGCCGAAGAATTTCATTGAGGTGCGGAGTTTTCTAGGGTTGGCTGGATACTAGAGGCATTTCATACAAGACTTTTCATACCTAGAAGAACCGCTGATAGGTCGAACCAAGAAAGGGGTGAAGTTCTTATGGTCAAGTTTTTGTAAGACAGCCTTTCAGGAGCTTAAAGGGATGTTGATGTTAGCACCAATCCTAGTCGTTCCAGAGCCAGGAAAGGGCTATACTGTTTACTATGATTCTTTAGCTATCAAACTGGGATCTGTGCTTATGTAGGGAGAGGGAGTAGTTGTGTACGGGTCTCGGCAGTTGAGGCCACACAAGAGGAACTACCCGACGCACGATCTGGAGTTGGCAGTTGTTGTTCATGTCTTACACTGTTAGATACATTACCTTATGGGATAGCACTTTGTGGTTTTCACCGACCACAAGAGTCTCAAGTACATATTCACTCAGCGTGATCTGAATATAAGACAGCGGAGGTGGGTCAAGTATCTTCAGTCCTTTGACATTGAGCTTGCCTATACACTGGGAAAGGGCAACGCAGTGGCTGATGCGCTGAGCAGGAGAACTCGGAGTCATGCAGTTCAGGAGGCTAGCAGTGAGTGGAAGCTTATGGATCTGTTCTCTGAGATGAATTTGGAGGTGGACGAAAAACAAGGGCATACTTTTCTATCTTATGTAGCTGTTACCTCTACCCTTCTTGATCGGGTATAGATGAGGAAGCTATCAGACTCAGAAGGCCTAGTACTGTAGGAGAGTGTGTCAGGAGACGACCCTCCTCCTAGATGGACAGTGGGTGAGGCTAAGATCTTGTGTTTCCAGGGACGCATATGGGTTCTAGTAGACATACGCGAGGAGCTGATACGGTTTTTTCATTATTTGGTTTGGGTTGTTCATCCTGGTGTTACCAAGATGTATCACGATATACACCGCCAGTACTGGTGGCCAGGTATGAAAAGGGATGTTGCTAATTTTTTCATGAGGTGTTCCACTTGTAAGCAGGCGAAAGCGGAGCATCAACGACCAGCAGGACTTTTAAAGCAGTTACCCATTCCGGAGTGGAAGAGGAATGATGTTGCGATGAACTTCGTGACCAGGTTACTGAGGTCACCTTGTGGGAGTTATGCTATTTGGGTTGTCATCGACAAGCTTATGAAGGTTGCTCACTTATTGCTGATCAAATAGACCTTTAGTGTTAATGAGATAGGACAGTTGTACATCCGAGATATTTTACGTCTACATGGAGTTACACAATCCATTTTTTCCGACAGGGATACACGCTATACTTCTCAGTTCTGGCAGGGGCTTCAGAAGGCTTTGGGTTCACTGGTACTTTTGAGTACAGCATAACATCCCCAGATAGATGGTCATTCCGAGTGTACGATATAGGTTCTTGAGGATATGCTCTCAGCATGCATTCTAGACATTGGCTTTTCTTGGGAGAAGCATATTCCTCTTATGGAGTTTTCCTATAACAACAGTTTTCATGTGACTATTCAGATGGCGCCTTACAAGGATTTGTACAGTAGGCCATGTCGATCACCTTTGTGTTGGATGGAGGTAGGATAGGTAGCTTTGCTGGGACCTCATCTTGTTCTGAAGACCTCAGATAAGATAGAGTTGATTCGGAAGAGGATGGATATAGTAAAATCTCGATAGAAGTTTTATGTTGATCAGTGGAGATGACCTCTAGAGTTCGAGGTTAGGGATCAAGTTTTCCTACGTGTCGCACTGAGGTTGGGACACAACAGGATTTAGAGACAGGGTAAGCTTTCACCATGATACATTGGTCTGTTTGAGGTGTTGGAGAGAGTTGGGTCGGTTGCCTATCGGTTGCAGTTTCCTCGTAGGTACTGGGCTATGCATGACGTCTTCCACGTATCTCAGCTCTGACGTTAGTTTTTAGACCCATCTCATGCCTTTCAACCTGATGAGGTTGAGCTTGAAGTGGATGCATCATTTGAGGAGCATCCTATCTGGATTTTCGATCGCTGTACGAAGGTTCTCCATGGTCGGTCTGTTCCTATGGTACGGGTGCTATGGCAGCACGGGCGAGTACAAGACGTGACTTGGCATAGGGAGGCCGAGGAACGATCGTAGTGGCTTGAGCTGTTCCGGGTTTCTTCTTCTATGCCTCTCTAGGGAAATTCAAAGATGAATTTCTTTAAGGGGGGGAAGTTTGTAAGAACCTGGATCTACGTTTCAGGTATGTTTTTCCTTTTCTGGTCGTTTTTGAGAAAAGAGGAAAATCTTGAAATTTTCAAAGTTCACGTCGTGTACTTCGATTCCGCGCAAGGCCGTGTGCTGGCCGTGTCCAGGCCACACACACAGTGTGTAGGGGAGATGTGGAGGCCTCTTAAAGTGGAGTACGGAAAAGCCTAGTAAATGTCGTGTACTCCAGAAGTACACGCTCGATAGTTTCTTTTTTTCATTAAATGGACCGGGGTAACGTCTTAACCCCAGAAACGTCTTCTTCTAGGTCTCATTAGACCGAGAGACGTCGTACGGACGTGAACATCCTTCGAGCCCCTGAGCCTCTGCCTGTTTTCTGAATCGACCGCTGTCAATTGCGTTGGAACCGCTGCGGTGAGCTCTTCTTTCTTCTTGAGTTTCATTCAATGATTTTCCCTCTTTCTCAAGCTATCGTGGGTTGAATGTTTTGTGCATTTTCATAGATCTACGATGTTATAAAGAGAATCAAGCCTCATGGTTCAAGTATATTGATCTCCTAGCATCAATGTTGGTGGTTTGTGCCTTTCTGTTAGAAGTCCTTGAGTTTTATGTGCAAATTCCACTAATACCCTTGAACGGGGTATTGCGTGTTTACTATTTTGACCTTGTTGTGTTCCTGCCTTTCTTGTATGCTTGTGTATAGGTAATTTAATCATGTATGAGGATAATTGTTATGCCTAGATGTTTTTCCCATGCCTTGTTCTATTTACGGCCTTTGGGTCTTGTTTCTCCGTTGCCTGTTGTACCTGTTTTCCATGCCCTGTGATCGTAGGATGGAATGAACTTCTTGACATGCTTGTTATGCTATAGACTGGTTATCCAAGTATCTATGTTGGATTACTTTGGCCTTAGAGAAATATTATCCACTAATTGGCACGAGACCATGAGAACCTAGTGTTATAGACTATAAGGGATGGACCGAGTGAGCTTTCCCAGAGAGTATTGGACTTTATACACTATAAGGGATAGACCGAGTGAGCTTCCCAGAGAGTCTTGGATATTATAGACTATAGGAGGATAGGCTGAGAGAGATTCCCAGAGAGTCTTGGATTTTATAGAATACAGGAGGGTTGACCGAGTGAGCTTCCTTAGAGAGTCTTTAATTGTTTATTTTTCCTTAACCCATTCCAGGCTAGAGGAGGAATTGACCGAGTGAGCTTCCTCAAAGAGTCTGTGATAGACCTACGACTATAGGAGGATTGACCAAGTGATCTTCCTCAGATAGTTTCTAGACCTTGGGGCTATAAAAGGGTTAGACCGCATGTTCTTCCTCATAGATTCCTTGACTACCCTAGACTATAAGGGAAATTGACCGAGCGAGCTTCCCCAGAAAGTCTTATAATTTTGTATGACCAAACCAGAGGGGCTAGGATGACTGCACTGCCCAAAGGGTTGTTGGTACTTCTTGGATAGGACCAGAGGGGTTGGCTGTGAGTACTTCCTAGAGGAGTTCCAATTGTGGTTATCTTTTTTCCTTCACTGCTGCTTGTTGATTTGTGGATTGATCACTATTTTATATCATCATGTTTACTGCTTACTGTTTACTAGTTGTTGTTTACTACTTGCTGTACTATTACTATCCATATACTCACTGACAATTAGGCATAGATATTTGGGTGGTTGGTTACTAGTATTTAGTCTCACACCCTATTTGGGCCATTCTTTTGGGCCCAAACAGACTATGTTTTTGCAGGTATAGACGAGGGCAAGCGCCCTTCGATTTCGGGTACTTGATTTCTTGGGAGCAGAAGATCATGGGACTAAGATTTGGCTTGCGATGCTGAGGAGCAGTTTATCTATTTTCTTTGGTACTTTTGTCTTCGTACTATTTTATTCTATCATTGTGGTTTGTTTGGCTGCTTTCCTAGATATATATGTATCATGAATCATTGTATATATATGTGTGTGCTTCAGTTTATTTCTTCAGTCTTCTGCTGTTTACTTCAGTATGGATTATTACTGCTTCTGGTGTTGTGGTATGTTTATTTATCGTCTGATGTGTACTCTGCCAAGGAGGTAATAGTTTCCCCATTATCACACCCAAGGCCCTCGCTGCTAGTCAGCAACCTCTGTCATTTGGGGAAATGCGCTTGAGGCCATGTGACCAACCGGGTGCGGGGCACCTCTGGGTGGCTTCCAGAACCGGGACGTTACAATATAAATGATTATCTTATGATGTGTGAATTATTAATTTTTTTTAAAGTATTTTATCACATGGGAATCTAAGATTATCTTTCATCTACTCAGAATTAGAAACCTCAGTGTTAAATTTTTATATTACTATATAAGATATTATCTAATGAGGTGTCTAATTCAGTTGTTTGATCATAGTAATATATTTTATATAGGTGTTATTTTATGAAAAATATATTCGTAAAATATTATCTTATGAGATCATGAATAATTTTTTAAATCTAAGTATCTCACCTCAATAACATTTTTATCTTATACTGAAAAATTATACTATGATGTATATAATTTATTTTATCTTACACCTCAAAGAATACAAAGATCATATTTATCTTATGATGTCTCTGACAAGTTTATCTTATGAAAAAATATACTACAATTTGAATATCTTATGAGTAATTTGCTAATATGAATAATTTCATAATTACTTTGATAATATATTGGTAATTTATTTCTTGATTTTAGTGTTTATGAGAAAAGGAATTGTCTATTTAAGGAAATATTGTTTTGTATAATGTGTCGTGATTCCAAGAGTGGAATAATCTAAAGAAGATCTCTAATAGTGTTATTTCATAATATTATTCCTTACTTGGGAGGAATGGACAAATTCCATTAATGAATTTTCATACAACTTTTGAAGAGATCGTCAACTGGACAACTACGATTATCTCATGCTTAAGTTCAAAATTAAATAGAAGATATAAAAGGAAGATTTACTCCCTAGATGCATATACAATTGTTTAGAGAAAAGGATAAATGAAAGAACACACAATAGAAACAAATGGTTTTTCATAGGAAAGATAAAAAACAAATTCCCAAGATATTATTAAAAGTTTATCAATTGAACTAAATATTATTCTAAGCTACACATTGAAGACTATAACCTTCTCAGGATGTATCTTCAACTACTGTCAGTTGTTTTTTTTGCAAATGTGTGCTGCAATTATTCATTCAAAAATTATTCTAATCTCATTGTTTACAATCACTATAAGAATATTTTTTGAGATAGTGGAGGTATTATAAAGGGACATCTAGTTGAAATATATTTTACCTTTTTATTAAGTGATATATTCATGTACTCAGCTGGAAGCCCCTGATAAATGGGTCAGTATAGTGAAAATTTACAAAACTCATGGAGTAGAGTATTAGTGGAGTGGACTATGGTATTTCCCCCCCTAAAAAACTATAAATATTTTGTGTTTAATCTCTTTAAATTTCATATTTATACACCCACTTACATTTCTTATTATGGAATATATATTGAACTATCAAACCTAAAGTATGAGGTTTCTATGAAAAAAATTACAAACACAATTCACCCCCCCCCCCTCTTGAGTTTTCCGTTAGTTATTCTCCGGGATAACACAGAAAACCAAAAATGATTCCTCATAGAATGATACATATTTTCTATACCAAGATGTTCCATGAAGGTAAAATTATGGGACACATAGAGAACTAACTCACATATCACTAAAGCAACAAAAAGTTTCCTCTGAAATGGAACCTAATGTTTTCAATCCTCATACCATCCCTAAGGAGCATCACCATAAATAACTCAACCACCCCAAACCTCTACCTTTAAATCCTCCAGCTAGGGATTCTCCAATTTATTCACTAAATATTACTCCACATTAATTTGTTAATGTCAGCCTCCTTTATCCACTACTCCCATAACATGGTTCATCCCAACCAAAATTTCTGTCACTCTCCAACAGTCTCTAGACTCGTATATAGCACTACCTCATGGCTTTCTACTCAAGGAATCTTCCAAAAATTTACCTTTATCATGTGTAAAGAAAATATTAAATCTGAATTCATGTGATAACTCTATACATTATTAATTTCATATAATCAATTGGAACTATGAGAATATGTACTTTAAACTCTTGTTATCTCTAAAGACTAAAAAGTGATCATTAAGAAGATAGTGTCATCAAAACATCTACGAAAACACTATCACATCAAGAAAAATATCTTGGCTAAAATAATTAAATTCATGAGTATTTAACTAAAAATACACAAAATAGATAGTTTCCCTCTACTAAATGAATATGTTTCCCATCTAGGGTATGAAGTTTCATATGAACCCTAGGTAGAAAATACCTCCTCATATAGATAAAGAACCAGATCACTCACCAGATTCTCCATCAAATACTCAAAAGTAGTTTAGAACTGGTCAGTCCACATAAATACCTATTCCATTGTAGTCAATTTTTAGAGGCACAATTATGAATATTTAATGTATGAACCTCCTATAATACCAAGCTAGAAAAAATGAAGCTTCTCACCTCTATATAATAGTTAGAGGATACAAAAGAAATCACCACCTCAATATTTTAAAGATCTATGGATACATCATACTAAGATATGATATTCTATAAGAAACAATCCCCATGGGCCCTAAAATCAGACTTTAAATGCATCTCAAATAATTTTTGAAACCAATGAACTCCCAACAAGGCCTACAGATGCTCTTCATGCTCCTATGATGGAAAAATATTAGGATCTAATCAAAAATAATTCCCCCAAAAACCACTCCAGAAACTCACAAAACACTATATTCATAAAAAACATGAACATTTTTGGATCGTTTGTCACAAAAAACAGTATCATAATGAACATATAATTCCCACAATATCATCTGAAAACAGTTTTTGTGATATCCTTATCATTTACTCGCATATGATGATATATAGATTGTAGGTTGGTCTTTGAGAAAAAGTTATCACCCTTAAACCAATTGAATAAATCATCAATACATGGGAGAGGATAATGGTTCTTCACTATTACCTGATTCAAATGGAGATAATTTACAACAAGCAAAAACTTCTATTTTCCATCTTCATAAACAAAATTGGATCTCTATAAGGTGATACACTAGTCCAAATGAATCCTCTCTACTAGAGATCATCCACCTGAATCCATAGTTCCCAAAAATGATAAGGGTTCATACGATATGTCTACATCTATATCATAAAAAACCTAATTCCATCACTTTCCCTAACTCGATTTCTCATCGAGGTAATAGTGCCACAATCTCTCCCAGAAAATCATCAGTTTACTCTTTAATAACCCCGATAAACACCATCATATGAACCTACAAAGAACTCAAGATCAACTCAACCATAAAATAAGATAGGGACTCAACACACCTGAAACCTATCTAAGGGAATATCTCACCAATATACACTTCTTGGTCTCCATCATCATCATGGAATAAGTCAGGTCTACTAAATAAATCCACGATGTTATAGAGAGAATATATTTAATCCATACCAAATGTAATTTCATATAGATATGTATGTAGACATAAGAAATCTTATTAGGGGTGTTGATACCCAATCACTAACTCACAATCTCTACACACATCAAACAGGTTAGATTGACCTCTAATTGGCGTAGTCAACACCAAGGGCACAAGAAGCCTCTCCACCTCAAGTATTAAAACATATACTATAGTGGCTTCCACAAATGAGTGTATATATCAAGAATCAAATAAGGAATAAACCAATGTAGAAAAATAGTCAAATAGTACCTCTTATGTTTTCAGGATCACTCAATGCTAGAAATGATATAGCATGCATCTGGTGAAAACCTGATGCACAAACTATCTAGACCTAATGGTTACAATATTCATGTTCATGCTCCACTTGATATCAAAACATATGAGGAATATCATAGGGATATCCTCTACCATATTCATCCCCTATCTATTACTCAAAAGATGGAATTCCTTCCTACTACTGCCTCAGCTAAAACTATTGTAAAGGATATGCCTGAAATAATAACTAGTGGCATGATGACTACTAAGGATTATTAGAAACTCTCAATTTTTATTCACATGAACTATGGATAAAAAAACTTGCCCGAACATCTGAAAAGGCCCCATGAATTGTTAGCTCTAATAAAGTGAGTTGAAGAGGGAAAATTTTTTGTCACAGATGACTAAAAATTATTATGACCAGGAAATTGAGAACCATGGGTCATAGTAGTTCTCTATGAAGAATCTTGATAACTTCTATCCCATAATTATCTAATCTTATCCAACATTATATCAATGATCTCTACCTTTTCTAGAACATCATAGAATTACTTCTTCATAAACAAGGTGACATAGAACTAGATTTATGGGAGAAAATCCTCCAAAAATTTCCTTAACCTACCCTCTTCATCTATAAGAATGTCTAATTTACAAAGTAAGAGGTAGTTATAGTAGATAATGAACTCTTGAACACTGTAACTCCCTAGAATAAGGGTAAGGATAACCTACCAAAAATTAACCTTAGTGGTCGAAGAGAGAAACTTGATGAAGAACTAATACTTAAATTTTTCCACACAATAGCTACATCCTCAGGATCCTCAAGTAATAAAATATACCACCACTAATTTGACTCATCTGACAATTTCATTGAAAAATAAAATTAGTGCTCTTTCGAAGAAAAAATCGAATTGAAGGATATCTTTACCTCCCCCAGCTAGTCCTCTCTCTCCCAATCTAAAATAGAGGCTTAATACTTCTATAGAGTATAGAATTGGAAATCTTGTAGTGTCCTCCTTAAACTATCAATTTCATTAACCTCCACTCTATTATGATCTATTAAAATATCCAGTTGAACTTATTCTTTCGGAACATGATGTGGATTTGGAATTGGATCCATATCTATAAAAAAGTATTAGTAACTCCTAAACCATGGATAAATGAACATTTTAAGGTTAATTAATTCATTAATTTATTTATTTTATTCTCATTCCCATTGTCTACCCAATTTCAAACATAGGAATATAAAATCATGATTAAAGATCCTTACCTAGGAATTTACCTACTTAGAAGAATCACTTCACTTGTAATCTCCATTAAACATAAAGGTCCTTACATCAAATCAAATGTGTCCATATAATATCATGTCCTATTCAGTCTCTCTAGTTTTCAACACACACTAAGATCAACTAATATTTTTGTCCTTCCAACCCATGCATTATTACTAGTGTCTAACTCTAAACTCTTTCGTATCTCTCAAATATCAGCTCTCATACCACACTACCATAACCCCATTCCCCCTAAAGGAACCCCACCAAGTTTTGTAATTAAGAAAGTGAGATAATGAAATCTGTATTCCACCTATAATAGGCTACGAGTTGGAGACTAGCATCGAGGATATATTAATCATACAAATGGGATAAATTTCTCTCGTATAGATTTAAGGATTAATGGAAAAGAAGGAAAAACCAGAAACCCACACCATTCATAAACCAAAATAAATCCCAATACATGTAAATTCATACATAAAAAAGAAAAATTTAAAGGAAAATTTTAAATTAACAAAATTAAATCCTTGATAGTGATGATGAATTCCTAAAAGCTCATGAATAGCACCTTAAACTAGTACCACCAAGCTCGATCACCAATCAACTCTAGGAAGATTAGAAATAAAGTTATATATGTAGGGTGAGAATAATAGGTTTACTTGGTAGGATCCTCCATGAAACCTCTCTTACCAAATATTAAAGAGGCATACTTAATTATAGTAAATAAAAAATGAAACTAACACATTTCCTAAATGGGTAATACTAGTTTCCCATCCTCACCAAAGCTCACTCAAAAAATAATGGATAAAAATAAACCATTCCTTATCAAAATAATATATATATATATATAATGAAGGTACCAATATTCAAATTTCTCATTGGTTTTTCTCTCACATGCCCTAATTCTGCACATTCCGTGTTCATCCCTTCTATAAGTAATTCATCACTGATGTAAGTCATGCATTGTCCCTAACTTACTCAATCCCACAAAGTGCCTAGCATCTAATGTTTCCAATAGTCCACATACCCATCTCATCATAAACATCATCCCATTTATGACCCCATGCATGTATGGAAGCCACTAAAACATGTGTAAATGAATTATACCTTGAGCCATCATTTCCCATGAATGTTCACCTATGGGAATCCGAAGTCACCAAGACTATATACAACTATATGTTATACCCCAAGCCATTAAAGACCGCATAAAAAATTATATTAAAACTAAGAATCATCGTGGCCCGAGTAGAAACGAACCCTATATCATTATCCATTATAACTTGGGATACACCAACCCACATTTATGTCTAATGGGAGAGTAGGTGAGAGGGATAAATTATCTATTTATTTCCTCTCCATCCGAGATATTAAGTAAAATACCCCCTAAAACATTTAGGTGTTGGTTTTCCTACCGATGTTTGTAGGATATAATATCAAATAAATATAAAATATAAAATATCATTAAAAATCATAGAAAGGGAAACTATCTATTCATAGAATCATCTTCCACTATCATCAAATAGAAGCCCTAGTTCTGACTATTATGGATTATATATAAAACAAACACACAAAAATCGTAGTTCTTTATTGATTAATTAATTAATTATCCATTAATTAACATTATTCCATTTCCATTTCCAATATTAACATTTTATATCTTCATAACTGATTTTCCATTACACTATTAATTCCCTTTCATATATTATCAAATCAATCATCATAAACAACTAAATAAAAAATTCCATTTATAAACCCATTCTTCTTGGAGCATCCTTCACAACCATCCCATAGTTTATATTATTATGATAAAAATCATTTAACATTAATTACATCAACAACACCCCATACCATGGGTTAATTTATTTATTAATATATCATTCACAAATTATCTGATTACACTAGGACTCTACCTAATCTACCACATCAAATATTTAATCGCAGTGCATATTGAATGATTGTATTATGTAGTGGAAATCAAATGATATGAAACATAAATCTACCTAGACATATAGTAATCATCAATCAAGAATCAAGTATGAATCAATAAATATTAAACCTATTGATGAGAAATCCACACTTTAAACTCATTCTAACCACCCTGGTGTCCCACAACATTTCATATAGAATAAATCTATCCCCCATCACTCACATTGACCATCACTACACTCTGGTATCCTATCCCATTTATAATCTATCAAAACATTAAATAGTCAAATAATTTTTGGACATCCATAACATTACTCATAAAGATAATTAACTTCAAATTATTATTAAACAATCACATCATGGATCTAAAATTTCTTATATCACACTTTAATTTCAAATTTATTTTCCACACATAGGAAAAGACCCTAAGTCCATAAAACCAAGACACAGAAGCCTTCCATAACATGAATAGTATTGATCTTCCACCAAATAATTCTTCTTTAGAAAAAACCATTTTAATTCTTTTTTGAATTAACACATTTATTATGTATATGTTTTTAGAAATAAGTAACCTAAAACTTATCATCTATCAATAATATCGAATCAATATAAACACACATTTATTATTTCATTCATATTCTATTAAATACAAGGAATGAAATTTATTCATTTACATGAAACCTTATTTAATCACATCATTGTGATTATATTTTTTTTATATTTATGGAAAAATTAACCATGCTAATATTAGGAATAACCAAAACATAATGAGATCATAATATATTAGAAAATCATTAGGAATCAACTATAATACAACTAAAATAGATCATATAACCCAACTACAAAATCATTTTTCATCTTAATTCCCATTTTCCTCTATTTATTATGTAAATTACACAATTATAAAAAGTATTGGAGAATTGTAATCTGAAACATTTACTTTATATTAAGATATAAGTAAACAAATCCTATACATCCAAATGGAAATTTCAAAATCACTTTGAAAAATGACATAGAATAAAGTATCTCTGAAGCCGATCATGAAAAGGAATCATAGCAATATAGATCAGGATAAACCCCTTAGAAAAAATTGAGAAACGAGGTAAAAATTATTCTATAATATGGAAATAATGATTGAATGAGAAGAAATTCTCAACCGAAGGGGATACTCACCTCGAATCACTACGGATTGATCTCTAAAAAACGAGGGTTGAATTTTACATAAGGGGATACAAAGGCCTTTGAAAAAACTACCTTGGTCCCCTATTTTCATAGATAAAAGAGGTGAGATAATATAAATATGATGGGTCTCTACAACTTAAAACTTATCTAGAAAAAACCTCATTCATGGTGAGGAATTGTACTTCATACGGTGAATCCCACCGGTTTAGTATCTGCTGAAATTTAAGTCACATTGATCATTTTGATTTCATGATCCATGGTTAGACATAATTTTTATTTACTCATAATTCATCCTAGGGGATGACTACTACCGCCTCTCAAGGATAAATATTTGGGAGTTTCACTTATTCTAGAGTTTACATACTTTTGTTGTTTTTTTCTCAATTTTTTAAATCAATAGAAAACATGAGGGTGAGGTTTGAGGAATTAAGGTAGGGAAGTGAATTAGAAATATGAGACAACATGGATGCAAGGAAGGGAGACAACTTGTATTCAGATTTTTGATCCTTTATTATCTCACAAACTTGTCCCTTAGATTATATTTTCTTTGGGTTCTAATCAAATTTGTATAGCATTACTGCATAATTCAATGACCAATTTTTTTGGAATGGGAAAATCCCATGGAATTTCATCTTTTGACATTTACTGGATGGGACATTATTAAAACAAGGATTTGAAATGTAATTTATGAGAATTGGAGCACTTCAAAGTGTTATTTTTAGACTTGGGTGAAGGCTCGAGAGGTTTCATGGCTATCTCGTCGAGTTTTGGGAGCATCAGGGTCTTGAAATCAGTGTTTTTGAGGGTCTGCACAGGGTGCACAGCTTTTATGAAACCATGTTTCCCTACGAAAAAACTGTGTGGATTGAGCAAGGGTGAAAAACCCCCCACATGAGCTACACACGGTTTACCCAAAACCCACATAGTTAAGTTCCAAAATGGCTAGTACCTAAGATCTATTCATCACACAGTTGTTTCATGGTTAGGTTAACTGTGTAGAACAATCCATGTCAGCTTGTTCTTTAAGAAGAGGGTTCCACAAGGTTAACACATGGTTTGGAAAAACCATGTGGACGAACCGTGAAACCCAGTTTTGTGTGTAAAATTACAAAAAAAAAATCCCTTAATGAAGTTTATTTCTTTTTCCTTCATTTTCTTCTTTCTTAATATCCTCCAACCACATGATTCTATTGCATGTGAACTTTGGAATCCTCCTCAATCCTAGGCTAGGAATCACGAGATATCATCCAATGGTTTTCTGATTAAATATCATTAAATCTCTATAGATCCACAATAGTGTACCCTACATTTCTTTTGTGTCATTCCTCATTTAGTTTGGTATTGACTGTACTATTTCGGTGTGCTCTCATTTTCCCTATTTTTAGGTTGGATCTATATTTCATAGATTTCATCCAAAGCAGATCAAATCCGACCTTCATATTAGGCGAGTAGTCCATCCTAAGAATGAGTTAGGTGGTCTATGAATTATTCCCAGAGTTTTCATCGATTTAAAAATGTTTTCATTGTACCCCACACCGACCTTTATCATGCAATGCGTTATTACTAGTTCCATCATATCAAACATAACATTTCACCATGATATATGTCCTTAGAACTTTTTTTTGTGGTTTAGAGGATATGAACATCATATATGGATACCCCATGGTTGTTCCATAATGTTCATCCCTTTATAATCAAATGATTAAAATCGTGGAATGACTCCTAATCATTCATTTTAGGCAATAAATGGAATTTCCCCGAAATTGTTTTGTCTAAATGTAAATGGAACCTTTCTAATTCTATTTCAACACTTATGAATTGAATTTCAATGTGTGGTAGTTTATTTTAAATGATTTTTTTGATTAATTGAGACATTCCATTGAAATGGATGTGTAAATATGTTAAATTAATTATTTGAAGAACGATGTCATTCTTTTATAATAAAACCCCTCATATTAGGTGTGATGCCTTCTAAATTATGAAGTGGTATTTGATTATTTATATCATTATTATCTTATGGGTTTGAGTTTTACATAATCCTTGGTGAGAGTGTTTGATATGTGGCATGAATTGGTCACTCAAATCTAGTGGACTATTGAACCAACCTCTTTATAAGGGTTAATATTGACTTATAAATTCATTTGACCATGTAGGTAAATGACCATTTGACCTTGGAACCTCTTAAGTTTCCCTTAAACCTTGGTAAATTAATTTCCATGTTTTTTAAATTAAATATCATGTATTAGTGTGATTATCTTGGTCATGAAGGATTATTTTTCTTTAATGATTTAAATGGTGTTAAGGAAATGGATTTATTTTATTTAATGGTTTAAATCAGATTAGATTCTGAAGGGTGGAAAGACAATGTTGTTTATTGCATGTTATGTATATGCCTTGATTTAAATGTTATTCCTTGTTGATAATGGCTTAATAAATATAGATCATGAGTGGTTTTATATCATTGATGGTATTATAAATGTGATGATGCCTTTATATTGGCTTGATAAATGTAAGGAATGATATGTATTTCCTCGTGTTCATTTACTATGAATATGATAACACCATATACACAAGTTTTGGAATAATTATAAGGGTTCTGTTGAACATAGAGGCATAACGCTCCCTTACATCAAGTGTTGAGCATGATGACTCGCACCAGTGATACTATATGGGCATTAGGCTAAGGTGCCATGTGCCGTGATTTGAATTATTATGTGTTGGATCACTCGTCATCCCGAGTGTTGTAGCATGATGTCTCTCACTCTTTTGGGATGTAGGGAATTTACCCTTTTTTATCTTTGAGTCTGTTTTAGACTAGTTATGGATATCTAAGTTATGCCCTGGTCTGGCCAACAACTAATATTATAGGTGTAGGCCCACTTATTTCCACGCGTACTTGGTCCATATAGGTGGATTAATTATAGAACTATATTATATATATATATTATTAATATATATTTATGGTAATTTATCAGGAACTTATTTCATCCATGAGACGAAGCAGGTAGAGCAGACAAGTGTCCTTCAGGAACCTGGGTGGGTGGTTGTCAATTATTTTAGTACTTTTGTTTCTCTTCCTAGTTGAACCTATACAATAATTTATATTATATTTCACATATTGGATTCAATTTTAGGCATCATGGGTGGGAACCTACTGGAATTATTATCTCACACCCTTCTCGGGGTACTATTGCACTAGGGTACTAGAGTAGACCTTATGCTTTCAAGACCATGGTTGTTTTCTTATGTTGTTCAGCTTGTACCTGGAATTTAAGAGCATAGTACTGAGTTAGATCTCAGGATGCATCTCGAGATCAACCTTGGGGATTTTATTTTCTTTTTTTATTTTCACCATATTATATCTTGTAGCATGTTTTATGTATATTGTTTTACTTATTTAATATCATCAAGACATGCATGCATCTATTGTATATTTGCATTATCCATCAATTGTATATTTAAATTATCCATCAATTATATTCAGTTATTATTATTATTATCCTTTTTCTATGTATTTAATTTATTATTACATATATTTTTTCTTATTTTTATTTATATTTTACCACTGCGCTACTCTAACATGATGGTAAAGTCTCCTCGCTGCATCTTTACTTCTTCTCTACTAGTCAGAAGCCTTTAGTGTATGGGTAGGTGTGCCTGAGGCCATTTGACCCACTAGGCTGGATACCGTTAATGTTCACTCGGGTTGATACATTACAAAGTAGTATCAAAGAAGTATTTTCTTTATCATACTAATTTGGGTTGGAATATAGGAGACTAGGACTGTGTTGGAAGTTGGTAAATAGTCGTGTCTGGGACTAACTACCCTACCCATGGGGAAAGGTCCAAGTGTCCAGGGATTGGATTGATGTGAATGAAGTTTACTGATAAATTTGATATGATTTCACCTTGATTTAATGGTGTAATTTCTATTGTGTATTGATTTATGAATTTATATTATTTTTCCCCTGTCATAGTATGAAAAGTGTGAAGCATTACATGCATCAATATAGGAACCTAGAAGTTAAAATTTAATTCATATTCCATTAAATGTAGTTTCATTTGTAGAGATGATTATTGACTTGAATTTTTCGCCTTGAATACTATGCCATGATTTTTTTACTATCATGAATGTTTCGTTCCATGTTAGTTATTTTAATAACATTCTTAGATTGGTAAATTTTTAGTTAATTAATTATAATTCTTGTTATATGATGTTTAGTGTAATTTTTTTCTTTATCCAGCCTTCTTTTATAACATGATTAGGTGATTATAATCCATTATGACTATTTATTTAGAATTTTTTTCATGTATAACATACTTCTATGTTTATATCATGTTCCTATGTTTTTATAACTTATGATACCATGATATTTTTTTATTATATTTAAATGGTCACATGGAATAAGAATATTTTTTATGATTAAACAGGATCTAGTTTTCAATTGTAAGGTGTATGGGAACCTTATAATTTGGAAAAGGTAAACCAAATACTTGAACCATATTTGATATTTATACATGTTTGTAAACAATTTTTACATTGTAAAGGCTACTAAAGTTCAAAATTTAAAGTGAATTGGTTTTATTAATGGGATCTAAATGCCAAACTGTAAAGTTAATGGGTTATTTATGGATTGGTAGATATCCACTCATATAACTGAACCATTTTATATTACCACTATATACTTTGAAAGGGTCTAAATTCAGTTTTGTTTAATTTTAATCATAAATGAATTCTCTAGGTTATTAAATGCACAACTAGAACCAAGTTGGTCAGTTGGAGAATGTTTCTTATGACACGACCCACTATAGGTGTTTTGAAACATTAATAATTAAGAAACTGTTATTGAGTTTCCTTCTGAAGAACCCAGGTTGGCATGTTGGGACCCTCATAGGTTGTCTTATCTATTATAACATAAAAAGTAATTTAGATGGAAAATTACAAAATTTATTATGGGATGTCAAATAAAATTAATGTTTACAAATTAATTTGTATAATACTTTCATGTTATAGTTAATTTTCTATTTTAAAACCATTTGAATGTTTAAATATTGGATGAAAATCAATGTAATGGACTTAAAATGGAACCCGAAGTGGTTTCCTTGGTTTAAACGCTCGTGTATGGGTAGTTTGAATTTCTCCTTGGGTTTCCTTGGAATAGAAACAAGAGTGTTTTCCATATTCCTTCTACTTTTTATCAATGTCTTAAATGATAGGATCTTGAGCCTATGACTTCTGTTTGGAATGACCTAGTTAAAGGGTCGATTTTTTCTCTCATAAGGGGATAGCCCGAGGTAGGTATCACCCTTAGAGATTATGTTCCTTGCTAAATTGAGTGATTATTATGATTTTTGGGGTCATTCGGGTGGTGTTTTCCTTAGTATGACTCTTAGTTTTTAAATGAAGAACTTATTCATAAAGGTGTTCATGGTATCCTTTCCATTGTTATGGGTGTGAGAATCAAGTAATACTCAATTTTATTTGTCTATAAGTGCATTTGGAATCGTTGACTGCTTCGTAGGTCCCATGACCTGGTTTCCTTTTCTTGGTAAACTGAAGAGGCCATCAGTTTTTTTACAGTCATATGGGAAATAAAAATTTGGAATAAATCTATGGTGTGGGAAATCAGATGCTTGAATGAATAGGGATGAAAACCTATTTATTGTATTCAGAATGTGTTGTATTTCATCCAAAGTCTTAGGATATTTTTCATTCATGTACATGGCTCTCATCGAGTGTTTAATGGTGTAACAAACCAGGTGAGTTTGGTGGAGTCGTTGAGATTTGTGTTTTTGAGTACATTCTTCGGTCATCTCTGGAGTGAAGTGACATGGGTGTTAAAGAAATCAAGTTCCCCACAATTATTGGGATGACTTAAAAAAATAATTGGGTGTTCTGACATGCTGGTTGAGTCATTTTGATTCTGGATTTCATGCTAAATACTATGACATCATTATGTGGTGATCGTGGATCGAAGGAGTGACACAAGTATGTTTATGGTGGTTCTAACCTATTTCTCTTATCAGAAATTGGTTTATCTCTTATATTAAGGACAGGGACACTCTTAAGGTGTGGAGCATCATGTTAAATCTGGTAACTTTTTCCTTCCATGTAGAAGGAACAGATCCAAGGAGTTTCATTTGAAAATGGTCGACTTTACATGAATTCTTGTGAGGATGGTAAGTTTTGGAATCAGGTTAGTGATTTCTCAGTAGCATAATGTGGAATTTTTTGGATATGTATGAAACCAATGAGAAACACCATTAGTAATGTATGAATTTCTGGGCTGAGTGTGAATGATCACATGATTCCTCAGGTAGTAAAGGTATCATGGTCGGGTTGGTGATTGTGCCCAATAGGTGAAGCTGAGTTTCTTCTAAGAAGTTGACTGGAAGTGGTTCAACTATCCGACCTTCCTTTTGATAGTGGGTGTGGTTGGAAAAATTTCAAAGTACTCCTAGTGTACTCTTTTTAAAGAGACAATCTTTTCCTCTATCTTGATGTCATCATTGGTATACTAAGAGAGTGTTGTTCTTACACCAAACAAAAAATTTAAAAGTTGTTGCACTAGTAATGTGTATCAATCAGTGTTTCATGTTGAATGCATGGTACTTATCATGGTTTGGTTATTATTCAGCGGTACATGGGTTTTTGTATTGGTACACCTTGGATGGACTCTTAGAAACCATCAATTTTTCTTTGAATTGACCACTAGGAAGATGCCACTCTGGGATCAGTCAATGTTCTGATGTGGATGTTGTGGCATTATGCCAATGTATCACTTGAAATAATGAGTGTAGTCTACCTTGAGTTAGTTCCTTGGAATCTGTCTTGGGGAATCCGAGGTTACCCCAGACTTTTTTGTGTTCCAATGTATTGCTTGAAATATTTAGAATGGAATTTAGTGATATTTCCTATTGTAAACACTAGATTCCATGGGAGAAGGAATTTTGGTTCTATTGTAAGACACCAGCCCTCTAAGTCAGGTTATTTGAGAAAAGTCGGCTGAAGCGACTCATCTTTTTGTACTTGTTGTTTGGTTAGTGTGGTTGGTGAAAACAATTTTTAAGAACATTATTGGGTTAAGGAGAGTGTGGTTTTAAGATTTTCTATGTCTTTTTCAAAAATCATGTGCGACCAGTTTCAGTTTGGTTAATTTGTATTTGATCGCTTCCTTCCATTGAGGTCCCTGTTATGACCTCAGATGTAATCAGGGTATGACCAGTTAAATAAATCATGCTTGAAGAGTCATTTGAATTCCTAGGGAATGATTCATAGGAAATTATGACAATAGAGGTTATGTGTCTTATAATTTGACCCTTTCTATTGTTAAAACTAAGGCAGGGAGAACCTTTGGCTAGAAGTTTAATGAGATGATGATGTGATCTTGTCTCTAACTAACTGGGATTTAGTAAGCTTTGTTTAGGTGTTTCAGTTGGAAGATGATAATTGGATCAATTCTTGATGGATTAAGTGTCATAGGCTTAAGTATATGTTTATTAGTGTGTTGGGCATTGAAAAATAGAATTTTTCCATTTGATTGAGGCTTCACAACCCTCATAGGTCGGGTGATGTATTTTTTTCCCCCAAATGTTTCCTGGAAACCAAAAGTTCTATGTTGGGGATGTTTGAAAAAACCATATTTTTTGAATGGAATAAAATAAAAAGGAATTTCAAATTTTGACATTTACTATATGTTCCATTTTTAAAACTGATTTTTGGAACATAATTATGAGAATCGAAACACTTCAAAGTGTTGTTTTTAGACTTGTGTGAAGACCCAAGAGGTTTCTCAAGTGTCTCTTCAAGTTTCAAGAGTGTTGGTTTCTAGAAATAAATGGTTTGGAGGGTCTATACTGGGTGCATGGCTTGTCTAAAACTATGCTCCCCCCAATAGCATACATTGCGGCTGCTGTAAGGGTAAATAAATGGCCTTCAAATGCTGCACATAGTTTAACCAAAACATGAACCTATCCTACATGATTAAGTTAAAAAATGTGCAGTACATAATAAATATTCATCGCATGGTTGGTTCACAGTTAGGATAACCATACGGAACAAACCATGTGAGGTGGGTCCTTAAGAAGGGGGTGATTCATTATCGGTGCATGGTTTGTCCAAAATGTGTATCCCAATTTAGAGGGTAAAATTTTGAAAATTACCGTAAGGAATTTTATTTATTTTTACCCTTTTTTATTTTTCCTTCCTCTTCAACATCCACATTATCCCCTTCCATTTTTTCTCTGGATTCCCCCTCAAGAGTATGCTAGGCATCATGAAATATCCTCCATCAGTTTTCTAATTCATGATTTGTCATTTTATTTGGATCTGCATCGGTAATCTCTACATTCTTTTTGTGTCATTCCATGTTTAGTTTAGTATCAGTTTCACTATTTTGGTGCGAGTTAATTTTCCCTATTTTTAGGGGGGGATCTCTGTTTTCTATATTTAATCAAAACTATATTGAACTAGACATCGTTATTAGATTAGTAGGTCATCTTAAATATGAGATAGGTGGCCTATAAGTTATTTCTAAAGTGTTCATCAATTTAGAAATTTTTTCATTGTTCTGTACGTCAGCCTCTATCATCAATTTCTTTATTATTGGTTACTTCATATCAAATTGAACCCATGATATATGTCCTTTGAACCTTATTTTTTTGTTTACAAGATATGAAATTCATATATTAACACCTCTTGGGTGTTATGGCATGTTTTTCCATTTATAATAAAATAATTTAAAGCCTCAAAAACCTCATAATCATCTTTCTTAGGGTATAAATGAAAAAAACCCTTGCATGGGTTTTCAAAATGATAAAAACTCCTTTATAATTCCATTTAAACCCTTAATAATTGAATTTCTAGATGTGGTATTTTATTTTCAAATTCTTTTCTGGATGAATTAAGAAATTCCTTTGAAATGGAAATTTAAATATGTTATATGAAATTTTTGAAAAACAATGTCATTATTTTATAATAAAACCCTTATGATGACTTGCACTATCATCTAAATTATGAAGTGGTATTTGATTATTCATATCATTCTTGTCTTATGGATTTGAGTTTTCCATTTGAATAGTGTTTGATATGTGGCGTGACTTGGTCACTCCAAACTAATGGACTATTAAACAAAGCTTCTTATAAGGGTTTTTCTTGAATTATTAATGGATTTAACAAAGTAGGTAAATTCCCATTTGACCTTGGAACTTCCTAGGCACCCCTTGAACCTTGATAAATGATTTTCCATGTCGGCTAAATTAAATTGCATGTATTAATGTGACCAGCTTGTTCATGATGTCTTGTTTTCCTTAAATTATTTAAATGGTATTTATGAAATGGATTCATTAAATTAAATGGTTTAAATAGAACTAAATGGGAAAAGTTTGGAAATCTCATGTCGTTTATTACATGTAATGTAAATTCCATAATTGAAATTATATTCCATGTTGATAATGTCTTAATAAATGTAGATCAGGAGAGTTATTGCTTTATGGATGGTATTATAAATATGATGATTCCTTAAAATAGGCTTGATAAATTTAATGCATGAGAGGTATTTCCTCATGTCCATTTACTATTAATATGATGATGCCTTATATATAGGTTGTGGAATGATAGTAAGGATTCTATTGAGCATTGAGGCATCAGGATCCCTTACATTGGGTGTTGACAATGATGACTCTCCCTAGTGATATTATATGGGCGTTGGAATGAGGCACCACGTACCATGATTAGAGTGTTTTAATGGTGACTCACTCACCATCTCGAGTGTTTTAGCATGACATCTACCACTATATTGGTATGTATGGTATGTACCCTATTAAATGATATTTATTATTATTTTAGACTGGTTATACATGTCTGAGTAATGCCTTGGTCTATCCAGCAACTAGTATTATAGATATATATCCACTTATGTCAATTCGTACATGGTTCACATATGTGGATAAAATATAGAACTATATTATATACATATAAATTATTACTATATTTTTATGGTAACTGGTCAAACACTTATTCCTATCATGAGTTGAATCAGGTAGAGTTGCCAAGTGTCTTTTATGAACTTGGGTGGGTGGGCGTTTATTATTTTAGCATTATTGTTTATCTGTGTTCTTATACCTACATGCTTTTTTACATTACATTTCATAGAATAGATTCAATTTTATATATTTTGGGTTGGGACCTATTGGGATTATTATCTCACACCCTGCATGGTCCACCATTACACTTTGGTACCTGAGTAGACCTTATGCTGATAAGACCATTGTTGATTACTTTTTTTAGCTTGTACCTCGGAGTTAGGATAATAGGATTGATCTGGATATTGGGATGCTCATTTTTATCTCACATGGGGATTTTATTTTCATTCTTTATTTTTCTGTTTATTGTATCTTGTACCATGTTGTATGTCTATTTTTTAGTTATGTATTATAATCAAGACAAGCATGCATCTATTTTATATTGAAATTTTTCATCAGTTATATTCGATTATTATTATTATTCTCCAGCTACACTATCATTTATTTATTTTTTCTTCCACTCTTGTCATATTTTTATTTCTATTATACAGATGTGATACTCTTACATGAGGGTATAGTCTCTCCACTCTATCTTTAATTCCTCACTTCTATTTAAAATCCTCTGGAATATAGGGATCCATGCTTGAGGATATATGACCCATCGGTCCAGTTTCCATTAGTGGTCAGTCGGGTTGGTATGTTAAACATAAATTGGGTGAATGAAAAATACTCTCAAGAAGATTATCCTAAGTGATCATCTCATCACTCCCTTAAATGGGTTTTAATGATGATCCCATTCTCTATTCAAATTAATGCTAAAATTATATAACATTGATCCTAACAGTGGTAATGGAAATAATTTTTAGTAGTAAAAAAGGAAATCAGAAGTCAAGATACATGAGGTATGATAGTCTCCCTAGCTTTTCACCGTCAAGATATCCTCAAGAAAGATTACAAGGAATATAGTAAGTTGTATAGACTATGTATCATTGGTTCTTATTTGAAAGGTAATCCTCATGTGAGCCTCCCATCATCGATGAGAGCCTGAGAGATTACATTACTTCATAGTGGGTGATTCGCGTGAAGAAAATGAGGTAATAAAAGAAAAAATATAATAACAATAAAAAAGAATGAAATTTGAATTTAAATATGGAAATTTAGAAAATAATAAAAGCTTTTCGATGTTGAATCCTCTTTTATTTGGATAAGGGGAACATATATTTAATGGAATCAATTTGTATTCTTCATTTAAATCATCTCTTCTAGTAAAGTGATCAGTGATTTACTTTTTTAGTTAGATGAGTGCCACATGTTTCACCCATTAATTGAGATCAATTTAGTAAAAAATATTTATTTGATATGATCCTAATCCATCCTCCTTCAAAAGGAAGATCACCTCAAGGATATATTGATAGTTGGCATTTCTTATAATCAGGGATCAAATCATTTTATATATAGATTTACTCTCCCAATATCAATTTATAAAATATTTTTAATGAACTATTTCTATGTGGAATGTTTTTTGGGACATTCCTTGATTTTGATGAACTAGTGGATTATACACCTTCGTAGCTATGGGTTTCTATGATAACCTGGATGTGGCCCTTTAAAAAACTATGGGTACCCATACATTTATTCATTTTATCCTTAATCCATCAATTGTTCTTCGATCTAGCTAGAATATGTTACTTTTGTTCTTGACCTTCTACAAATCGTGGCAAATATCTAGAGTATTACCTCAGATCATAGTGCGGATTTAGATTCAGATTTTCATTTCTTCTTTATCTTCATTGGTGATCATTGGTTATCTTCATGATTGGAATTCATTCAAGGGTTTTTATTTGGATTTTTGTAGATATATGTATGAGGTTTTCTAGTCCCAAAACATCATCAAATATGATCTCATGTACTCTTCCAACATCGAGTTCAAGAGAATCAACATGCAGAAATATCTCCTTCAAGAGATTATTTTTTTCATCCATGTGGATTTATTCACACAACAGAAATAGCACTAAACATAAATAGTGTGAGATTCATCTAAAAAACATGTGTTTTGTCTTCACCAAAGTGAGGTTCAACTTGAAAATGTGTGGATCAACTTCCCAAAGTCGGGTTACTAAACCTAATGGTCAACTCAAATGTTGTGTTTATATTCCATACATTGGGATTAACTTCTAAATAATGGGATATCAAACCTAATATAACACTCTAATGTGGGGTTAATATTGAAAAAAATAGGTTCTTCAATATACAATTTCACTTTAAAAATGGTATCATCGTTGTGGGGATCATATTGAAAACATGGGGATCAACATCCAAATATTCTATTCCCATACCTAATATTCTACCACTATATGGGGTTTATCTTCCAAATGTTAGGTTCTTAATCCAAACATTCCATGAAATTATGGGGATTAAAAACAAGGGGTTCATTACTTTACTAAACTTTATAGTGCAATTGGTTTGGGATTTGGGAGTATTTCAACCAATGTTTCAAAATAATAGTTTTTTTAGATTATAATTTTCCCAAAAAAATATACAATAATAAAACAATTCAATTATAAATTTACCCTTTGAAATATTTATTCCAAAAAAAATTGGATTCACCAAAAATACTGAAATTAATTAAAAATGTAAAAAATAATGATTTTATCAATCTATCAATTATGTTCTAGATTTTTATAAAGTGAAAAAAAAACGTTAATTTACCCATGATTTCATGAATTAATGGGTGTAATTATTAATGAAAAATAGAAAAAATTTAAAAATTTACACTCACATATCTCTCCTTAACATGAACTATTTCACTCTTTAAAAATTGTATCAATGAATCTCATTTATTAAAAAAACCTCTCTATATATAAATAATCAATCCCGCAAATAATAAATTCACATGTTCCTCTTGAAGATTTTATACATACCAGAATCACTTTATGGGGCATTACTAACTCATTTTTGTCATAATATATGATTAGTCCAAGATTTATCTGACAATTAATTTCTTAATCAATGGAATTGAATAAAAGATTAATTGATGATTGAACACTAGAACCAAGATTCAATATCATTGAATATTATTTATAATAAATTTAAATAATTTAAAAAATACTTTTCAAATAAATATTTCTTTGTTTATGGATCTATAAAAATACATATGTCATATCATCTTTGTATTGTAGAAATAAATACATGATTCCCACCAGTGGTGATTCACAAGAATTCCACGAACCTCCAAACATCATCCTAGGAATCACCGGGCTCTAGTGCAGTAGATCCAAACACTTGTTTCATTCATTTTTTATCACCCTGAGAATAGCCTAAAAAGAATTATTTTTGAACTATATAGAATATAGAGTGGTGGTGATGAAGTATTTCTCCCTATTGTTGAGATAATTCATAGAGAACAGAGCTCTCTTGGGCCTTGAGATATTTTTCTTCGGGTATTTTTGTGAACAACACAATGAAAATATAAACTCCTAATAAATAATATAATTGGGTTTATATACTCATAGGGTAAGAAAATTCTAATTCCACATGCACCATTATTACTTTTTCATAATTCCTATATAACCTGATGCCTATAATAATAATACTATTATTTACAAACATTTTCAAAACTCACAAATAAAATTAAATTTTTTTTGTTAAAATAATATTCAATATATATTATTTATCACTGGATCATTAAACTTGGTCCACCATTCCTCTATATTATTTATCAAACCTTGAATAATTTCTATTTATTTAATAAATAAATAACACTACATTATTCACTTATAAATAAATAAATATTATATTCACTAAATATCAAATAGATATTTACTAATTAATCTACTCACAAAATATTCTTTCAAATAACTAGTGATAGAATTTGGATGATCCAAAAAACATGAATAATTATTAAACCATGTTTGGGAATAATATTTAACCAACTAGTTGAATAATAAATAATTTTTTTATTTATATGAGGTTCTAGATACTCTTAGTGTCTGACCCTGTAGGACTCTTTCTTAGTGTCATTAGGTAAAGAATCCCAAAGTCCAAGGTTAGTATTTAAAATCATGACAATTCTCACATAGAGAAATAATTTAATATCGAAATGACATACAACCTCCAAACAATTCTAACCATGCAATATAATTTATTTATCATGATATCTCTAATCAAGAAGGTTGCGTGCCAATATCATCAACCTATGTTATTGATGCATCTTTATTTAACTTTACCAAAATTAAACTAGCAAATAGAACATCATGGCCATGAATTTAATTAGGCTATATCATTTCCTTCAATGAGACTATTTTATCAACTATCATTAAATAATGGAAGGTACAAATAATTTCTCCCATTATTCATTAATGAAGTATTACTCATGGATCACCCAATGTATCCTACATCACCATGAACATCATTCATCATGGTTTTCATCAATAAATGAATGTTTCTAACTCATAATATCTATTAATAATATTATTAAAGTGTAATTACTAATACATACATCTATAGAGAGAAACATCCAATGAAACAAATAAATGAGGATTTACTACTTTCAGGTCTCATTCTAAAAATCTTCTACAACGAAAATTACCAATGGTGTACACTATGAGAAGGTACCTCATTGTCTTATGAGTCTCCAGCCCTGATATGTTGTATCATTTGTTCCCCAAAAAATATTTCTTCCAGGTATAGAACATATATTTAATAATACCTTCATAGCACTTCTATTCTCTAATCATGCTAGTGATCTAATATGACCTTTTTTTGTGATAGTTACTCTTAGGATATTTTCACATGCTACATTACACAAAAGAATAATCATGATGTGATAAAGTGTTTATTAGTATTCAAAACTATGAATACAGGTAATCATAATGTACACAAATGTTTTCTCTATGGGATCAACTCTAACAGACTTCAACTTATACTAGATACAACATCTAGTAACCTTCATTCTACTAGCCTTTACATGATAGTAATGCTTCTAAGAATATTATTCTTTAGTTAAGTGGTATACTTTGTTTTCTTACATACAGAATTTTCATGTTGAAACTTCACCCCAATGAGAACAATCCTTGGATATATGATAGTTTCATATTTTGTTATTTTTCTATTGGAGTGACCCTGACTCTTTTTCAAGAGTTTACACTTCGATGTTATCATAATAAAATGTTATAGGCTCTATAATTCTAAGTAATACATCAAGATCATGGATATAGTTTTTTCCCCCAAAGGATTCCTTGTATGCAATAGAAGCCAGTATATACTCATAATTAACCACAGAATCATCAAAACCTGGATACTTTGAACTCTTATATCTCACAAATCATCTATTGATATTGAAAATAAATCTTTACTATTACTTTAGATCATTTTGATCTATTTGAAAACTAGCATCATTATAACCCATGATGACTTTCCCCTTACATCCTTCATAAATGAGAAACACCTCCTTGGTTCTTATTATATAATTAAGGATATCTTGAACAAAAAACTGACATTTCTCACCAAGATCATCTTTATATCTCCCTAAAATTCTAAACACAAAAGAAATATCATTTCTAGTACAAAACATGGAATGAATAATTACTCCTATTACCAAAGTGTATGGGATATTTCCCATTCTATACTTCTCGTATTGTGTCTGAGGATATATTTCCTTGAAAATATGTGTACAATGTGGCATGGGAACCAATCCCCTCTTGGAGTATTCCATAATAAATCTCTATAGAGTATGGTTAGTGTAAATAATTTTCCTTGGTCTACAAAGCCTCTTCAGTCTACCACGAATGATCATAATCCCTAGAATATAGACTATTTCACCTATGAACTTCATGGAGAAACACTTGTTTACCTGCCCATAATAGAATATAAGACTATTATTTTGTTTCCAATAAGTTATATTTCATTCACATATACTACTAGGATATATACTTCATTCCTAAAAAAATGTTTTAAACACAAGGATAACATTCATTCTAAATAAAACCAAAATATTTTATAGATTTATTGAATCAAATGATCCATGACATATATGTTTACTTCAATCTATAAATGTATTATTGTAACTTTAATATCCTTTTGGAATCACATGGAGACAAAAAACCCTCCATATTTTCATGTATACATCTTTCTAAAGGTTCCTGTTAAGGAAAGTTGTTTTGATATACATCATCCAAATTTTATATTCATGGTAATCATCTATATAAATTATAATTCTACTAGACTTTTATAAGGAACTGGTAAAAAATTTTCATCATATTCAATACCTTTAAATTTTTTACACCCTTTAGAAATTATCCTTCCTTTATAGGTACTTACTTTACCTTCCATGTCCAGTTTTATCTTGAATAACCATTTGTACCTTACAAGATTTACATAAACGGGTGGATCCGCCAGAACTCATACATGGTTCTGATACATGGAATCCATTTTAGAATTCATAGCATCTTTCAATCATGTAGCTTCTGCTCTCTCTAATTCCTCTTTGTAAGAGGGAGGTTCATTATTATCAAAAAATAGATATTTACTATAATTAGTTACTATAAAACCATATATCTCTTTTTTTCATACCTCTCTAGTGCACCTATGAAATACTTGTGTTTTAGAAACATAATCTTATATGCGGACATATTTAATTTATTATTGTACCAACTCTTTTATATCTTGAGAATAAACTTCATAAAATTCAATCATGTTTCCACTTTTCTACTTGAGGAAGGTCTCAATTTCATGAAATATATCTTTTCTGGAAATAGACACTTTCTTATTTGAGGGGTTGTATATGTAGTATCCCTTAGTTTACTTAATATACCCTATAATGATAAATTTTTTTCCTTAGGGTGCTAGTTTGTTTTCCTAAGACGACCTTAAAAAGTAATCATAACTAAATACAAGTGTGTGAGACAAAATCGGTTTCATTCCACCATATAGTTGGAGTGAAATTCTATTTTTTGGTTTAGTTGGTACTCATTTTAGTGTGTATTTCATAGTTTGTAATACATATCCCTGGAATTAAATAGAAGATCATTATAAATCATCATCAAATTTACCATGTTTAACAATGTATGGTTCCTCCTTTAACTAACATTATTCCATTGTAGTTTTTATGCTGGAATAAGTTGAGATAGAATCTGAAACTCTCAAAGAAATATGATAAAATATTTATTAAGATAATCACCACCTTGATCTAATATATTCTTTTTTATATTCTTCCCATTTTTATTCCCTAATTCATTCCTAAATTAATTTAATTTATCAAAGGACGTAGGATTATACCTCATCAATTAAACATATGCATATCTACTTAATTCATCGATATAAGTTATGAAGTAAAAATACCCACATCTAGCTTCTACTAGAAATGGTCTACATACATGAGTTTGTACCAATCCTATATGCTTTCATGGCCTTTCATGATGTCCAAATCATATTGGGTTTTTTATTTTTCCTTGTAAACAAGCATGAAATATTAGAATTGGTTTTATCTTAAAATATTCTAAATAACTATCTTGATAGAGATTTTCAAATACTTCTCATTTACATGACCCAGATGGTGATGTCATAGTTGGGTGTTATATGAGTTGTGTGAACATGAATCATTATCAAATTTTAATACCTTGTTTTCATAGAATTAATAAATAAAATAATTATTTAAATATTCCATACCATAAAATGTATTGTCTTTATTAAAGAATAAACTTTTGTTTCCAAACATGAATATAAAACCATATGTATCTAAGTAAGATACAAAAATAATGTTCTTAGTAAAATTCAATACATAATGTAAATATCTTAAAACCAATATCATTTCTATTAGAAATGAAAGGTGGTAGTCTCCAATGGCTAGATTATCCATCATTGCACCATTGAAATCTCATAAATTTACCTCTCCTATGGAAAACTTTTGGAATCAACTCAGTTGCTATATTTGGATATAGATATGGGGACCACAACTTGTATTTGATACCCAATGTGTAGATATTGAAATAATACACTTGATATAAATATATTAAAATCTTCCCCATACTTATAAGTGTAGTTCCTTTTACAGTGTCCTTTCTTTCCATATAAACAACAAACAACATCTATTTTTCATTCCCCACCTCTGTATCTTAATCTTCTTTGAATGAAGGTACATGAGAGATTTAAAAATTTTATTAGTCATGGGCCCCTATTTCTTGTTCTTACTTTTCTTATTCACCATAATTAAAATGGGGTTGTCACACCCAATGCCTTTTTACAGTAGTAAGATCAAATTGAGAAGTTCATAAATTCACTTCTCATTATTTTTCATATTATAATTAACAAAAAAAATAGATATGCACTTATGTAGTGATGGAATATTGGGATCTATTCACAACTCATATGGTAATTTAATCCCTAAGATTACTAAATACTCAATGTAGCCAACAATCCTGACTATATTAGGCCCAGATGGCACCAACTGTTCACGATTAGTTATGAAGAGAGCATTAGAGATCCGGTATATCTATTCTCTCACTTTCTTTTGATAGAGATCCTAAAGGTAAGACATCATGTTCTATGTCCTCATATTTCTTATGAAACTAATTGGTCATGGAAAATATCATGAAACATTGAAAATTTGTGGCATCATTCAAATTATTTTCATAGATCGATAACTCTTCCACACTATCCTCTTTACCAGGAACTTCATTAATAGGTTCTTCCAGCACTTACAATGTACTTCCATGGAAAATGATAATGTTTAAGAAGATTTTATACTATTGGAATTTTTTCTTGTGGAAATTTTATCCTTCTCGATTATGGATCACAATAATATGTTTGAATTTAGGTTTATTATCATTTCTAAAAATCATATGAGTATAATTTTAGTAATTTATATGATAAAAGGTAGATAAATAAACATTGTATTAAATTTATTATCCTCAAACTATCTCATTGAAACCTAATAACCCTCACCATTAGATTTAATACATCGTGTTTCTTTGATATTTTAGTGAAAAGATCCCATATTCCCCATCTCATTTCCTGAAATTGGTCGATCAAGCAATTTAAAGGGGTTTAGGTAGGCATTACAAGGCCAACTACATTAACTCGTAGATCCTTGATCTGTTTAGTGTACTCCCCATTCCTGAAATCCTTAAATTTTATTTCTTTAACCTCTTCCTCTTAGTTACACCAAGTCCTGCTTTGGCGGTCAACCCTTGATGTGAGAAAAGTCATGTCAACCCAGAACATCAAGTTAGAATTATCAAATAATTATGAGGAACCTGACTTTGGTTGGTCAAGCACTTTGAAATATGGTTCCATTTTCACTTAAGTAGTGTAAGCTTATACTGTCATATGTATTTTTAATTTTTATATATAATTTTTCTATTTTTATCTTTATTACATTCTTGTTGATATTATATACATTTAGTTAAGTGATTAACCATGTCTTAGATAATTTGTATGCATGATCCAATTTATTTTAGTTCTATATTGAATTCTTTTAAAATCATTAATTCATGTGATTATGAAAAAAATACCTAATGAAATTAACCATTCACTTGATAGAAATAAAATATTAGTGTTATGATCATGATCTTTTATTAATGGTCAATTTATCTAGAGAATGATAAACTATCCATCATCTTGGGGGGAAACATCTTGTACCATGAAATGGTTCATGCTTCAAATTTCTACCAACCCACCCATGTTACTCTTGTATTGGTTCCTCCACAACTCTAAACATAAACCACCAACACTATCTTGGGAGATCCACTCAATGCAAATGCTTTTACTCACATGTAGGTGAGGGGAACCAAAGGATTGGTTAAAGGGTTTACATAAATAAAACCATGGGCTCACATGTCCTTTCATAATGAGGGTAGGAATGATGCAAAAGGCATTAATTTAATTTATCAATAAATAAAAAAGGGAACAAATAATGTAAAAAGGTCTAAACTATTCTCATGATCATCCACAAACATGCACTGAATTATTCATTTAATAAAAATAGAAATAAAATCTAATAATTCTTATTTAAGATAAATTTAGCTCAAATCAATTAATCATATTCTATAATTAATCAATTATTTTATCTTAATTCTCATTGTAACATTCTTGGGATTCTCATCCATTAAAATTTTAAACAAATTAAATTTATTTATTTAAAATTTAATATGTAAAAATTATTTACCTTCGAGGTAACTTAGTGGATTCCTATTCAAACTACCCAACATGTATTATATTTCTATGTTACATACACATAAAATATATGGAATACATGAATTGACACATAATTTCATGGAATATACTATGAACATAATAACCGCATGGAATACATGGTATTTATATAGCATGTTATGTTTCAATGCAAATAGATTAATGACTTTATTACAACATATATATGATATGTTGTTTCAAAAATTACATAGAAATTAATTGTGCATTTTATATAAATATATATAACCCATTAAATGGAACCTAATATCAACTTAATTACCACATATAACACATGTTGATAAGAACTAAGAATTATAATAAATTAACTTTCAATTATATTATATTTGTTAATATACATGGACTGTAAAATCTAGCTACATGGCATGTATATTTCTCACCAATTATCCATGGAATGTGGCTAGGCACTTAGTGTGCAATCATTCCACAAAAATAATAGAGTACACAAAATTTTAATGGGATACACATCTTGGGGTATCATTATTAGATGGTCACCAGACATGTAAGATATATAAGAGAATACATGTCTTATATTTGACTAATAGACTACACATCATGTACAGATGTTACGCATCATGTAGTCCATCTAATCATACACTATCTTGTCTTATTCAACACATGGTGTATTTAAATACACACCATATATAATAAATGTACACAACTTAAATTAATTCCAAACTGATTCTTGGTTCATTGAGGAAGGGTACAATCTGTGTACTAATGGGCTACATGATACGTACTCTAGTGTTATCTGACATGAATTCTAATCACCTCTAACTGAGGTATTTCAATGTATTTCATTAATAAAATTAATTAATTTTATTATATATTCTAGAAAAAATAGGAAGAAGAGTACATATCATGATTTGGAATAAAGAATGATTAAACTTGAATTGAAAACTAATGATAAATGTGTGAATTGATATACAATATTTATATAATTGTAAATAATTTTGTGATGCCTCTAATACCACATGAAGGTTCTGTGTGTAGCAAAAGTGCCTCATGATGCATGATGAAATCATATTTTTTCATAATCTATGATTAATTTGAGATTTACAAGATGAAAAATTCAAGGAACAATTGAAATGAATCTAATATTAATTAATTATTAAATACCAAAACCAAGATGTAGGATCATTACACATTATTTATTATTAATTTTAACAAATAATGAATTACCTTTTGATGAATTCTTTCATCATCGATGGATATGACGACATATATATATTGTAATATCATTTTGTTGTAGGAATCCAAAGTAGATTCCCTCAAGCAGTTATCTACAAGTGTTCTACGAACCTCTAATCATCACCATAGGAGTCTTCAGGTTCTAACATGGTAGATCTGGGCTCTTGCGTCATTCTCTATTGATCACCCTGATAATCCCTTCAAAATATATTCTCTTGGATCTATATAGACTTGATTATGGTGGTGGATGAGGTTCTCTATTTATTCCTGAGAGATTCGTTAAATAAGGGAGCACTCTAGGGCTTTGAGATATTTTTATTTGATTATTTTTGTGAACCAGAAAATGATAATAGAAACCCATAGGAAATAAAATGATTGGATTTATATACTGAAAGTGTAAGAAAATAATAATTTCACATTCACCCTTATAATATTTTCCTAAATCCTATGGTGCCCTACTTCAATAATAACAATATTAATATTTCTTTACTTGAATAAAAGTCATGAATTAAATTAAAAATTAGTTATTAAAATAATATTCAATATATATTATTTCTCATAGGTCCATTGAACCCATCCCACTAGTCCTATACAATATTTACTAGACCCTGAATAATGAGAATTTATTTAATAAATAAATACCACTACATTATTCTCTAATAAATAAATATTATATTAAAAAAATATCAAAAAAAATATTTATTAAATATTCTCTTAAAAAATAGTGATGGAATTTGTTTGATCTAGAAACTATGAATAATTATTAAACCATATTCAGGAATAAAATTTAGTCAAAATGTTAAATAATAAATAATATTATTATCTAACCGAGGTCCGGGATACACTTAGTGTGTGACCCTATAGGCCTCTTTCTCAGTATTATAAGGTAAATTATTCCAAAGTCAATGTTAGATTCAAGAAACACACTAAGGAACCTAGAGAGAAATAAGTTAATGTTGCAATGACATAAAGTCTCATCCAAATTCTTACCATTTAATATAATCCATTTATCATGATATTTCTAATCAAGTAATTTCCATGTTGGTGTCATCAACCTATATGATCAACGTCTCTTCCATTGAATTTATGGAAATTGAAATTTCCTAAAAAACACAATGGCCATGGATTTATTTAGGGTATATAATTTCCATCAATGGTTATGAGATATCAAAATCTATTAAAGAATATAAGGGACAAATCATTTCTTGGATTATTCATTAATGAAGCATTACTTATGACACACCCAACCTATCCTACTTCGTCATGAACATTTCTTATCATGGATTTCATAAATACATCAAAGTAAGTGACTCATAATTAATATAAATAATACTATTAAGCTAAAAATACTAATATAAAAATATGTAGATAGAAACATCCAATAACACATATATTCCTACTAGAGGGTCTCATTCTCATAATCTCTAACATTGTAAATTACTAGGGGAATATACCATTAAAATGTGGATCAATCTATAATGAGTCTCCACCCCTAATATCCTATATCATTTGTGTCTCTAAATTGATTTCTTTTGGATATAGAACATATATTTAAGAATAATATTATGGTACTTCTGAGTTCTCATCATATGAGGGAATTTTTATAACCTTTCCATGTGATAGATACTCTTAGGATATTATCACATTCTATGTTATAAAAACAACAACCATGATGTGATAAAGAGTTTATTAATATTCAAAACTATAAAAACAGGTAAAATTAATGTACACAGAATTTGGTTCTATAGAACCAACTCAAACACCTCCATTTGTTTAAATTATCACAAAACCTTTTTTATTCAATTCACTCCTCACTTAAACCAAATCAAAGTTCTATTCTCATGAGTGGATCAAATTATATTTAAGATGAATTAAATTTTTAACAATTAGAACTTCAACTTTCCATATCCCATAATTTTCATAAACAAAATTTCAATTTTCCACATTGTTGATACAAATAAAATGAATTTGTTATAAGTTAATTATTTCCTTATTTATTTGCGTTCAATATTACCCTCACCACAATGAATTATTTTTTTATTATTATGAACTTATTTTTTTTAAAAGAATTTCCAACCTTGTATGTTAAGATAACTTTGAAAAATAACTTATTTTATATGTACATAGATTTTACTGATGCACCTAATGCTTAATTCCTCGTGGATTCATTATGGGATCCTAATTTTTCATTTTACTCTTGGTTTAAAGTCATTTTATTAATTTCTTTTTATTTGGATCCCTAAAGTGTTATTTTTCATAGAGGTTAAGTTTCCTCACATAATGTTTGAAATTAAGATGACCTCAAGTTATAATTATGATTCCATAAAAACCATTTCACTCATACTCAATTTACATGTTTTAAAACCATATTTCTATGAAGGATGTTATGAATTCTCTCCAAAATCATCTAATTTTTAATATATTAGAAGAAACTATATTATTATCTCTTACATGAAACTTAAACTAGGCAAGTAAGCATTCACCTCAATGAATGAAAAAAAAATATAAAAATTAATTGTGTATATCATATATAAGAATATCTTTTTTTTCATTTTTTGTCTTTTCTTTTTTTTCTTTTTTCATTTTTTAATTTTTAATTTATTTATTGGTTTACTAAAACGAAAATAAAATTAGTAAAGAGAATTTTTTATTCATAGATTCATAATAGTTTCTTAGAAAAGTAAAAAAATAAATAGAATAGGGTTAAATCCACTCCCCCACAATTATCAATGAAACAACCCTACATGAATTTTAGCAAGAAATATTTCAATGCAAGAAATATTATTAATTAGTGGTGTAAAAAATAAAAAATAAGGATAGAAACAACATTTTTTGTTGTTAATAAGGTTTGAGGTAAAATCTCTCATGGGTTAACTTACAAATAACTTGAGCAATTCTGTTATTTTTTTATCCACCTAGGGAAAAAGCCTACAAAAAATAGAATTATACAGATGAAAATTTTTATTATAATGAAAATTGAAAAATAAATATAAATTAAGATAGTAATGGGTTCTTCCCTCACAATAGGGGATTTATTTATATTGTTAGTAGTTTTTCAGTCCTCTAACTATCCCCAATACATAGAATAATGGAGTTTCTATTATTGGAACTACAAAATACAATTTTATCTTGTGATACTCATCTCTACTTCTTCTTAGAGGCCCCCTTGAACAAATTTATGCATATCCACCCCCTCATAATTTTGATTTTATTCATAAGTTGGGGGTGGTAGGTATATGTATGAGGTCTCCTTGGTATCTTCCACAGTTATCATGGATTTTTTCTCTTCAAGTGAAAATTATTTTAATTTTTATTCATTTTATTCATAAAAGGGAGATCTAGTATATCTTTTATATTTTAAAAGTTTAAAACAATTTTTATTAAAATATAAATTATCTCTTTCATTTTAATCAGTTTGTACTTCTATTTAATCATAAGATAATATTGAGTATTCTTCTTCTACTATAACTCCCTCTAGTTGATGTTTGGTTTGTTTTTTAGAGAGTAGTGTCTTCAAAACTATTCATTAATCTTTTTCATCTTTTTATTCAATATGGTTTTCATCCACTAGTGTGTATTCTTCAAGAGATAATTTGATAACTTTGGAAAACTATTCCTTATCTAGCTCCTTTTCTTTATGCCATGGGAAACATTTTCTAAAATTCCAAACATCAATTTCTATTCAATAAGGGATGACATAAGTTATTATTTAGTGACATATAAGATGGGAATTTTTTTGGTTGAATATATGAAATTAAATCTAGATAGATTATTAGATTATCCATCAAGAAAAAAATTAAAAAGGAATGGATTTGGTTTATTATTTTTCTCCCTCTTTGGTCTCAGCATGCAGGTCATTCTCTAAATGAAATTACATTTAAAATCTTTCTTGTATGGATAAGTTAAATAGTAGGAATTCTATATTTTCTTCAAATTCGAGCTTATCCACTTCATCTTCATCATCCAGGGCCTACAATCATTCTGATATTATGATTTCATTTACAACCTAAGGGTGATAAATTGACAATTGGTTTTTAACAAAATTAAAGAATGAAATGTTCAATAAAGATTATCCTTTAAGAGATTAAAATTTTAATTTATTTTCACGGTACACAAGCTCTAGGAAGATGTGTTTAATTGGTTATATTAGAATTTATTCTATATCTAAAGTATTCCCTTATGCCTCTTTAATAACTTCTTGGGTTAATTCAATGGGTAATAATACTTCCACATCTTGTAAATTCCATTATTATATAAGCTCTTAGAGGGTAACGAGTATTACAGCTGATATATTATTCAATTCCATTAGAATTTATTTATATTCAATAAATTTTTGGTCCCATAGTAAGAAGTTATTTCTGTATCATCGGATATCCTTTGGTGATTACTCATCTTTAATTTGATAGTGTGGTGATGGTTATTAGGTATGTTCATGTAGTATATTTTATTATATAACCCATTGGTGTCTTACTATAACACCTAAAGTTTTTACGAATTATTCTGTTTTCAAATATAATACTATTCTTTGAAATATTATGTTACAGTAACCACTGATTTAATCTTTCATTACATGCAACACTGGGATAGCATCTTTTACAAACAACACTACGTTTTAAAAAAACTAGAAAATATTATTTATATTATTCAAATGAAATTGTTATAACAGAGACATTAAACCTAGAGATATAAATAGTAGTAAATAATTTTTTAATTTTAAGTACAATGGATTTATATAAATAAAATATATTGATAAAAAATAATTAGTTTATTAAGGTATTTATATGTTTCAAAAATAATTTTTTCTCAAAAATGTGTTTCTTTATTTTTGTGAACATTATTAAAATTTATTTTTTAAACTTTTAGAAAATTAATTTGATAAAGAAACTAAATTTTTCAAATCAAAATTTGAATGTTATATTAGGGTTAATTTTGGGTATTTTTCTGAAAATGTTTATTTTTTGATGAATAATGAAAAAACTAAATTTTATTTTAAAAGTACCTTTTTGATTAAATTATTTATAAAGATAAATTATATTCAATATTGGTATTAAACTAAACTTATTTAAATTATATATATTAATACAATTTAGTAAATTTGAATCATTTTTATATTGAATTTTTATATAAAACATTTCAAACTTTTGAAGATTTTTTTCTCTTTGAAAACAAATTTTCTCATCTCATCTATGAGATTAATTTAAAATTAAAATTTTAAACTTATGTGAATGGAATTTAAAAAAAATTATTCCATCTTTGGAATCGTAATAATTTATATTATATAATGTTTCCATCTATTTTTTTTACCAAAATTAATAGTAACAATAGTAAAAATTATTTACCGCGGTTAACGTAAAAATTAGTTTACCAGTGGTTAATCAAAAATGATAAGGGATAAAAAAATAACATGTTCAAAACCAATTTTATGTACATATTTAGACCTTATATATTCTATTATCTAAAATTTCCCATATTTTTATCCTTTTCACATGAAAAAATGTGGATGAAATTTATTCTTTTCAAAAAAAAGAAATTGCGCCACTCACCTCACTTATAAAGGACCACCCCCCATCATCCCTTATTCACACCATAAAACTCTTTTTATTGGAAAATAACAATCCAAAAAACTCTAAAACGTCCCTAATATTTTTCTAGAAGATTTATTTCTAGAATAAATTCTATCTAGTAAGGCTTTGGTGAGAACCTAAGGAGGATGCCATAAGAAGAGGTAAGAGTCATCAATGACAATTTTTATTTTGTTTTTTCCTCCATCAGTTTAAATTATTATTTAACCATGATGATATAATAAACTCATTATATTTCATATATTTATATTTTTTATGTCCATGAAATTACTTAAAACCATCTCCACTTCCATGAAATGGTTTATGAAATCATCTTTTGTGTGTACGGTAGACTACCACCTCACAAACCGATGTCATTCATTTTTTCATTACCACCTATCACGGTTAATTATAATGATTAATTTATTATATATAAATATATATTATATTAATTATATTATTATAATTATTTAATAATTATATAATAAATACCTTAATATTATCTATTTTTTGGAATATGATAACGTTGTTTATGTGTACGATGGACTACCACCTTGTGAAGCGGTGTGATTTATTCACACATTAAATGGAAGGTAATAAATATGGTTTTAATGAAAATTTGTGATATATAAGACATTAAAATGGTTATTTAATGATAATATATCATTTTTTCCTTTATTTCAATCTGATAAGAAAATAGAAACAATTTTCATTCGTACGTATGAACTATCGTCTCTATAAACGATGTATTTCATTTTCTATCAAAAAAATATGGATTACTCTAAATAAAAATAGAGTGTATATATATGATATTTATTTAAAGGTTAAAATTATTTTTTTGAATAAATATTTATCATAGTAAGAGGGAAAAAATAACAAATAAAAATATATATTAAAAACAAAGCAGTTATCACCCGAAACATGACTTTAACAAGGAATTGTTAATAAACAGGTAATAAACGGTCATAAGTAAATTATATATGGTATGATATATATAATTATGGTTCTCTAATATATTTATAATAAACTTATATTTATTATAAAATATTTTTTAGCGTGTTAATCAGAAGTCAAGACTTAAAGTGAGGGATTTTGCTCTCAATTTTATTTCTTTGAGACGTATGTTGAGTTATGCTCCTATTATCTTAAATGAGGTGTATATAATACCCATTTGACCTATAATATCATGAATTTATTTACACTGATGATATGTTAACTTCCATTTTATGTAATTTCTTCATGAATATTTTGATTCAATGTTAAAAAAGTTCTAATGATTTTATGTTACAATCTCATTATTTATTGGAATTTTTTATGATTATGTTTTAAATGATAAAATATTATGCTTAATCTCTCAATAAACTCATTAATTTTTTAGACCTTTATTTATTCATATTATATTTATTAATACTATCATTTTACTACTCTATAGAGCTTAATATAATTTAAAAAATTATTTTAAAAAATCCAACTTTATTTCTCTCTTCAGTCAGAAATATGTTTTCTTCCGACACAATGTTTTCAGAAAAGTTTTTCAATTTTTTTTATTAATCTCAAATTATTTTTAAAATAAATTTTTACCCATGATTGAATTTTAAAAAAAACATTTTCAAAATAATATTAATGGTATTTTCCAAATAATTCCATTTTGGATTTTATTGAAAAAAGTGAATAGAATATATGTTTTAACATGTGTGGCATGAAAGAAACATACTATCATCATGACCCTTATTTTCTTATAATAATACATTATGATTTTTCAAGGATATTTTCAAATAAAAGTGTTTTAAAAAAATACATGCTTTAAAAAGATTTTTTCAAAGGGGAAAAGGATATTTTCCCCAAGAGTTGTTTTAAGTGATGTTTCAAAATAATTTTCTATATAAGTTACATAAAATTGATGTTACTTATTATTTACCAGTTATATGAACCAATTATACAATTCTTATTCTTTCTCTGGATGATTAATTTTGACATGGTGTTTTCAAAACTCATTTCTCTTCCATAGGTTATACCATGATAGAATTATTATAAAACATGCTTCTTTTCTACAGTATATTCTATGATGAAATGATTATGAAACCTATCACTCCTCCATAGGTTATAATGTGATGGAATTTTTATTAACCCCATTCGATATCATAGGTTATGAAAAGATTAATTTTGTCTTATCTTGTGGTAAACATTACTATGATTTTCATTATGTGATTGGTGCGACCAATATCTCCCTCCAATACATTGGGTAGTGATTAATGTTATATGATATCAAAGGGTATACAAGAGTTAATCCCAAGGCCAAAAGAGGGTACATGAAGGGTAATTACAAGACTGATATAAATAAATGGGTGGTTATCCCAATCGTAACATGTTATGAATGTCTTGGTGGGTATCCTTGACATAATATTTTCGATGATTATGTTTATATCACGAATCTATTTCTTATGCCAATTTATAATATCATGTCTCATGTTATTTTATTCCCATATGATTCATTTCTAATTAACTACAAATCAATATTTAATTAATCAATATTATGATATTTGATATTTGTGGAATGGTTTTCAAATAGTATTCTTGTATTCTGATACCCTTATGTTCATGTAATACTTATGTATCTCCCTTTTTATCCTTATTGAGCATATAAGCTCACATTTTCTTATGTTTCCTTTACTAAGGTTTTGAAGATATGTATTATGTATTATAGTAATAAGGAGGGTTTTAGATATTAAGATTTTATTGGGAGACTATATAACTTACCTATGAACCATTTTTTATGTTTAAAAGTTTTATATGGAACTAAACAATATTATTTCCCATGCATGTGGTTTTGTAATGTAATGAATATTCATAAGAAATGATGTAATATCTATGTATGATAATCTTGCCTTACTATATTTGGTATCAGATGATAGGTTTAGTTAACCATTGGAAACTACAATGAGAAAAATTTAGGGATATCCCTAAGGACATGTCTAATGGTAAATATAAGGATGAGTGAAAGTATATAAATATGTACGAGAATTGTGATAATGGATAGAGTGAGTAGTTTCCAAGAAATAACATCCCTATCTAGATATTAAAAGTAGGTTTGGATCTGGTAGAGAGGCAACTATGTGTAATAACCCCAAAAAGGGAACATTGAGATAAACTCAATCATCGCCTTGTGCATGACAATGGGCCTTGCTGCACACCTAGGTTGACACTCCTTGGGGATATTATTTAGAAATTAAAAAAAATTATAATTTATCATAAAATATTTAAATATATTATGACTATTAATGACCTTGGATAAACCTAATGTTACAAAGATAAAAAATAAAGTTGCATGATTTAGATATCTTATAAGTGATTTTCCATGATTACGTGGTTCCCCATCATGATTATTGTTTCTTACACTATTATTTTTGGTATTTTTCAATGGTTGGAAGCCAATGAAACTGTGTTAAGGATGAGTGAAATGAAAAATGCAATGATTTTCTTCCTGAGTATCCAATTGTTATGGGAGATAGAATGAAAAATCTAGTTTCTAAGATCATGAATCTTTCTTGATCCATGAATTGTACTATACTTAAAAATAAACAATTGATGGAACAACGTTATATTGAGTACTTCCTAATTCAATCATCCTTTAGCAGGTTATTTAATCTAATAGTTGTTAAAAATGGGTTAGCACCACTAAAAAGATATTTTTTGTTCTCTAATGCTTAAAACATGATAGATTCATTTTTTTCTATCTACCATTTGGAAGGTGAAGCATATAAATGTTATAATGTTACTAATAATAAGAGGAAACAAGATGAAACTAAATCCATGAATTGGGATAAGTTAAAGGACATGGTTTTTAATAATTAATTTCCTCATATTTATTATAAGAATATGAAAAAGGATTTCCTTGAGCTAAATAAAAAGGATCTTAAATCTATTTATATTGAATACGTAAATTTTTCATGCCTTGTGAGGTATGATTTTGGTATTATCATCTTACTTGAAGGAAAGGTTTATTTATTCTTCAATGTCTTAAAACCAAGTATCTAAAGGATGTTATCCATAAGGGACATTATTAGCTATGAATATATTTTTATATGTGCTATCAATGTGGAAATAGAGGTTGTATTTTCATTTAAATCTAATAGTTTTGATAAGAAGAGAGAAAATCTATTTACATTAAAATCTTAAAACCATGGAGTGAAGGAGATAAGATTTTCTTTTATGCTCAATGTGTTGGAAGAAACCTGGAGAAAATTATCTTAAGGGTACTATTAAATTTTTTAATGTTGGAAGGAAATTTCATCGGGAAATTAATTACTGAGTTGATGGGAAGAAGTCAGATAACAATGTGAATAGAGATAAAGTTACACAGAATACACCACCAACACTCTATTGTTTCAAATGCAATGAGTATGGAAATAGTGAAAACCAGTTCCCAAATCCAAAGGTTAATGAAAATGATCGACATTAGTAACCTCATAAGATGAAGTAAAAGGAAAAATATCATGTGATATCTCTTGTTGAAAGGGGGTGTGGTAATGACATGACGAAAGGTACACTCACCATACATTGCTTAACTACTAATGTCTTATTTAACTCAAGATCTAGCCATTATTTCATTTCTAAATAATTTAATAAGGGTATCAATATTTCACCCAACCAATTAGATGTATAATTAATATTGAAACCCTTAATGGTATAATGATTTCATCTTTAGTATATGATTCCTCTCTTGTTGACATTGGTGGGAGTGTGCTTCCATAATATTCTGTCATTTGTCCTATAATTGATTTTGATGATATAATATGCATGGTATTGACGAAGGGAAGTTGCATTTGATATTCCAAAATATCCCATGATATTCTATCAATGTGAATATAAGTAAAAACATCATGTGGAGATAAAATCTATTTTATAGGTCCTAATTACCGTTCAGAAGTGCTGTTTATCTCAGATTGTTGGTGAGAAAGTCAACCTTGATGGTATGCTTATTGTGTGGGAATTTTTTAATGTCTTTCTAGAAGAGAATCCTAGTATTCCACCAAAACGTGAAGTTAAATTCCCAATATAACTCAAACTATGTGTCACACAAATTTCAATGACTCCCTATAGAATAACCCCAATTGAGATGCTGCAATTAAAGGAGAAACACCATGAGAAACATGACAAGGTATTCATTTGGACAAGTGTGTCACCATAGAGATCACCTATTCATTTTATTAAGAGGAACAATGGATCAATGTGACTCTATGTTAATTATCCTAATATGAACAAAATCATAGTCAATAATAATTATTATATTCCCCATATTGATGACTTGTTTGATCAACTGTGTGGAGCTCAATACTTTTCCAAGATTTTCCTTAATTCTATATATCATCAATTAAGGAAAAGAAGAAGGATATACATAAGATAATATTCTATAAAAGGTATGAACACTATGAATATATATTGATGACATTTTCTCTTCCTAATTCCACTTATATCTTCAGGTATTTAATGAATAAAGAATCTTTAGATATTACCTTGATCATTTTGTGGTAGTATTTATAAATGACATTATTATCTATAAAAAGTGGAAGGAAGAGCATGAAGATCACCTAAGAAATGTCATAAATACCCAAAATAAAGAGAACATACATTAAAGGTTTACAAATTGTGATTTTTTTCTGAAAAATGTTTCCTTTTTGGGTCATATAATCTCAAGAGATGGTATATCAGTAGATCCATAATAAATAAATGTTGTTGAATGTTGGTTCAAAACAACCATGGTGAGTGAGATCCATATTTTTCCTAATTTATCTAGATATTATCGATAGTTTTTATATAATTTCTCATGACTATCTAATTCACTTTCCAATTTATCTTGGAAGGTAAACAAGTTTCTTTAGATGGTATAATGTGAGAAAAAATTAAAGGAACTTTAAGACGGTTAGTCAATGAACCTATACTTACATTACCCTATAGTGTATAAGGGTTTTTAATATATAGTTATGCACCCAAGAAGGTACTGGGAAGTGTTATTATGCATAAATACATGTTTATAGCTTATTCCTCATGAAAATTGATGATTCATGGGAAAAATTACCCAACACATGATTTGGAGTTAATTGCGGTAATTGTTTTAATTAAAGATATAAAAGAATTATATATATGTTGATAATTGTGATATATATACATTTCCAAAAGGTTTAAAGTATATATTCACATATAAAGAGTTTAATATGTACCAAATAAGATGGTTAGAAGTGATTAAATATTATTACTACTAAGTATGTTACCACCCTGTGAAAGCAAACAAGGTAGACGACAATTTGAGTCAAAAAGATCATTCTAGCTTATCCATAATGGTGATAACAAAAGTTATAATATTTCTAGATTTCTTAAGGATGGATCTGGAAATCCTAAAGTAATGGAAAAAATATTTTAATGCTCAATTTAATGTTTAACCATCTATCCAAGTGAATATTAAAGAGGCGTAGAAGGAAGATATGGAACTGAGAAAGAAGTTAAAAATGATCTAGAGACTAACCATGATCATAATGGAATGATAAGGTTCAAGAACAATGCTTTTTTCATCCATACTAGATTTGAATAAAGATTTGTTATAGGAAGATCATTTTTCTTCATTCACTATCCATCCTAGAAGTACACAGATGTATAGTGATTTTAAAGAGTATATTTGGTGGGATGGAATAAAGAGAGATATATTGCAGAGTTTGAATACCGGTTCTTGGAATTTCAATAAGTTAAGGATCATGTAAAAATAATAATTTGATGTTATATCCACTTCCCATACTATAATTGAAATGGGAAAACATCACCATGGATTTTTTTCATCAGAATCCTCAAAACATCTAAAGGGTATACCACTATTTGGGTTATATTTGTTCGCCTAAAAAACTCAACACACTTAATCACTATCAAAAAAGAATTCACTCCTAGTAATTTTTTTAGGATATAAATTAAGGATGTGCTAAGGTTTCATAGAGTACCAAATTCCATTTTTTTGAACCAAGATCCATGTTTTACCTAAAAGTTATAGAGAATACTTCAGCAATATCTTGATACAAAATTGAGTTTTTCCACTACATATCATCTTAAAATTGATACTCAATCTGAAAGAAATATTTAAATCCTAGATGATATTTTGAGATATTATTATTTTCATTTCAACGGTTTTTGGGATCAAAACCTTCCTCTAGATGAATTTTTTTACAATAATATCTTTCAATCAAGTATTCAGAAGGATCCTTATAAATCCCTCTATTAAAATAAATACAGTGCTCCAATATGATGGAATGAAGTTGGAGTAAAAAATATATTGGGTACTAATATAGCTTAAGAAATGGTATACAATGTAAGATCTATCCATAAAATTCATCAATTTTTCTCAGAGTCAGTATAAAAGTTAAGCTCACAATCTCCGAGATGATATAGAATTTGAAGTTGGTTACAAGGTGTTTCTAATATTTCTCCATGGATGAAAGTTATGAGATTAAGAAATAATGTTAAACCAATACCTATTTATATCAGTCCCTTTGAAATTATCGATTATATTGGGACCATATATTATCACTTGGTTCTTCCACAAAACCTCTCTCAAGTCCATGATGTATTCCATGTATATCTCTTGAGTAATTACATAACATACCCTTCATATGTACTGAACTTAGAGGTCATACTACGGGAGCATGATATTTCATATAAGGAATAATTGATGGTGATTCTAGATCATATAGAGAATATTATATGAAATAATACCACACATATAGTCAATTATTTGTGGTGAAACAACTAGTTTTAAGAAGTTATGATGGAACTTAAGTAAATTACGAGGATAAGTATCCTCATTTTTTACCATAATGATGAATTTCGAGGTAAAAATTCAGTTTAAGGGGGTAGAATGAGCCACCAAGAGTTTTTATGAATTATTTTTTCCAAATATATTAAATTTATTTTAAATCATGTGTTACATGAAAGACCGAGTTAATCTTGCGTTACACGCAACATTGGGTTAGCTTGTGTTACACATGACACTGAGTTTTAACAAAACAACGATAAATTGTTTAAATTATTGAAATGTAATCATTATAACCTAGTTTTAAAACTTAAATATACGAATATTAATAACTAATTTTTAAATTTTATGTATAATTGTTTTATATAAATAAAACATATTGATGAAAAAAAATACTTAATTTTCTGTAAATTCTTTATATGTTTCGAAAATACAATATTCTCATAAAAATGATTTTTTTTATATTTTTGAAAATTAATATAATTACATTTTAAATCTTTTAGAAAGATAATTTGATAAAAAAATCTCATTTTTTAAATAATCATGTGAAAAATATATTAGGGTGATGTTTTTGGATTTTTCTAAAAAAGTACGTTTTTTGATGAAGAGAAAAAAATACTGAATTTTAATTGAAAAATGAATTTTAATATAAATTATTTACAAAATTAAATTATATATTAGATTGTTATGAAAGTAAAATTATTTCAAATTATATCTATTAATCCAATTTAGTTCATTTTATTCATTTTTATATTTAATTTTTATATAACAACATTTCAAACATTTAAATATTTTTTTTCTCTTTGAAAACCCGCTTCCTCATCGCTTCTATGGGATTAATATAAAATTAAAAATTTCCAATTATGTGAATAAAATTTTAAAAAATATATAACTTATTTGGAATAAAAATAATTTATATTATTCAATAAGTTATAGTTACTTTTTTACCAAATTGAATAGTAAAATAGTAAAAATTATTTATCATGGTTAAGTTAAAAATTGGTTTACCAAGGGTGAAAATAAAAATATAAGGGCTATAAATAACCCAAAACATTACCAAAATTCATTTTATGGCCATATTATGACCTTATCCCTTATATTATCTATACTGGTAAATTATTGGAGCCATGTGACATGAAAAAAAACATGGGTGGAATTCTTTCTTTTGAACAAATTACAAGTGTGCCACTCACCTCTATTATAAAAATCTACCACCAATCCTCCCTTCTTCGCACATTAAAAATATTTTTGTTCATAAAATCCTTATTGAAATAAATTCTCAATTTCACCCTAATATTTTAATCCTTATTTTTGGTATAAATTCAACCTTGGAATTCTTTTGGTGTAAATCTAAGGAGAATACCTGAATAAGAGGTAACGTTTATCAATATGTGTTTTTATTTTATTTCTTACAATATCAAATAAATTATTACTTAAAAATAATGATATAATAACATATTTATATCATATATACTAATATGATTTTATTTTAAGGTAATTACTTACACCTATCTACACTTACATAAAACATATTACAAAATCATCATACGTGTGTACAAAGAATATCTGCCTCGCAAACCAATGCCATTATTTTTTCCATTAACAACTCTAAAAATTGTATATATTTATGTATTTATTATATATATATGATATTTATGATATTATTATACTTACATAAATATTATATCACTCATTCATTCATACTCTACATTTTTTAGGAATACGATAATGTTGTTCGTGTGTATGGTGGATTACCGCCTCGCGAAGCATTGTGGTTCATTCACACTCTGTATGGAATGTAATAATGATAGAATTAATGAAAACATGTGATATATATATATATCATAAAAATTATTATTTAATGATAATATATCATTTACTTTCTTTCTTTCAATCCGACAAGAAAATGGAAACATCTTTCATGCGTACGTACGCCCTACTATCTCTATGAATGGGATATTACATTTTATATCACTAAATTTTATTGATTACTCTAACTAAATATATAATAAATATATATTATATTTATATAATTGTTAAAAATCTTGAGATTATGAAATCAAGATCAAATTGGTAGGAAAAAAATAACAAGTCAAAACATATACAAAAAGCAATGTCTTTATTGCCCAAAACGTGACTGTAACATTGAATCGTTAATAAATAGGTAATAAAAGGTCATAGGTAAATCATATATGGTAGTATATATATATATATATGGTTCTATAATATGGTTATAATAATATCAACTTTATTATATAAGATGTTTGAACATGTATGATGAAATTCAAGACTTAAGGTAAGGTATTTTTATTTAAATTTTTATTCTTTGAGGCATATGTTGTGTTATGAACTTATATTATTTAGAAAGGTGTATATAAAGTCACTTTGACATATAATATCATGAATTTATTTTCACCCATGATATTTGAAGTTCCATTTTATGGAATTCCTTCATGGGTCTTATGATAAAAAGTTATCAAAGTGGTTGTGATTTTATGTTCCAATATCATCATTTATCAGGATTATTTATGATTATGTTTTGGATGATAAAATATTATTATTAGTCCCTCAATAAAATCATTAATTTGTTTCTCCTATGGTTATTAATTATATTTTCATGTAATATTACCAATTTTCTACTCTTTCGTTCTTAAAACAATTGTAAATTGTTTTTAATAACATCTGACTTTATTTCCCTCTTCGATTGTAAATCCTCTTTCTTCCAAAACCATGTTTTCAAAAAAAAAATATATACTGTTATTTTTAAAAGAAATTTTTACCCATTTTTAAATTTTTATAGATATTTTTTTATAGGAAAATTCATTTCATATTCCAAAAAATTATCATTTGGATTTAACCAAAAAAATGAAAGGAATCATTGTTTTAATATGTACAGAATGAAAAAAAACATATCATCTTCGCAACCATTATTTTATTTGATGATTCCTTTATAATATTTCAATAAAATTTTTAAATAAAATTATTCTCTTGTTTTCTTAAGTTTTAAAAAAAATTCCAAAGTGGAAAGGATATTTTCCTCAAGAAATGTTTTAAATGAAATTTCAAAATCATTTTCCATTTAAGATGACATATGTTGATGTTAATTAGGATTCACTAGGGATATGAAACAAGGATACCATTATTATTATTTCTTTTAATGGTTTATTATGACATGGTTTTTTTGAAACCTATTTATCTTCTGTTGGTTATACCGTAATATAATTCTTATAAACCCCACTTTTTTCACAGGTTCTGCTATAAGGAAATGATGAAATGATCATGACACATATCTCTTTTTAATAGGTTATGATATTATGAAATATTTATGAATACCATTTCATTCCATGGGTTTTTATATGTTTAATGTTTTATGATCTTTTGTAAAACATTTTTAAGATTTTCATTATGTGATAGGTGAGACCTATATCCCCCTCTGATGCATTGGGTAATGATTAATGTTATATTATCTAAAAGGGTACACATGAGGTTGTTCCATGCTCTAAATATGGTATATAGGAGGTCATCTGAATCCTGAAATAGGTACATGGGTGGTTATCTTTCCTAACATGTTATGAATGTCTTTGTGGTTATCCTTGACATAATATTTTTTAAACTTATGTGTATTCCGAAAATATTGTTCTTATTACAATTTTTTCTCTCATGGATCAAGTTATTTGATTCTGTTATGATTCATGTCTTATGAACTAAAAATCATTATTACATGGATCAAGATTATGATCTTTTATATACAGGTTATGGTTTTCAAATGTTATGATCATGTTATCATACCCTTGTGCTCATGGAATGCTTGTATATCTCCCTTATTTTCCCTTACTGGGAATCTGATCTCTCCCTTTCTTATGTTTCCTTTCCCAAGGTTATCAGGAAATGTATTGTGTTTTATTCGACTAAAAAGGGTTCTAGATATTAATAAATTAGTGGGAGAAGATTTATATCACCCATGAATCTGTTTTTATGTTCTGGGGTTTTGAAAGACATGAAACTATTACATTCCTTGGGAATTTTTTATGCAATGTAATGAATATTCATAAAAAATAATTTAATATCTATTTATGATAATCCTGGGTTTCTATAATTCCAAAGGATTCTCTAATTTGTGTAGTACATGAAAATTCATATCATGGGGTTCTTGTTGGAACATAAATCAAGTATATGGAAGAGGATACATTAAATAATGGTCTCACATTGATGATTATCCCAGTTGGATAGAAAATACATAAAAAATATAATATAAAACAAATAAAAATAATAAAAGCACTAAATAAATATATTATATTTGCGGTAAAGACATTGACAATTTATCCCTTCTCCCCCACAACGACACCAAGTTGATCACATGGTTGTCATGGGCCAGGGTCAAATAGAATTTTTATTTACTCCTAAATTATCCTAGTGGTTAACAAAAGAAATATCTAGATGATGAAGGTTTGGGAGATTCATTCATCCTATAACATATGATCTTTTTTGTCATCTTAATTTATAATGTAAGAAAAAACATGTGGTAGATATTACATGAACACAATCTATAAAGTAAAATGAAAATAATAGAAGGATGGATGCAAAAAATAGAAACATCCATGGATTAAATTTTTTAACCTTCCTTGTCTCACAACCTTGATCCTTCAATTATATTCTTTATATATTCTAATAATCTATGCATACCCTCACACTATAAATTTTGTGAATGGAAATCACACTCAAGGAGATTCTTTTAAGTGATCAGATCATCACTCTCTCAAATGGGCCACAATCATTTTCTCATCATCCATTTAAGTCACTCCTCCCATCATACAACATTAATTCAAATAGTGGGAGAGGAAATAATGTTCAACATTATAAAAGGAACTTTTAAGGTGAGAGATATAAGGTATGATCGTCTGCTCAACCTTTCACTTTCCATAGATCCTCAAGATAGGTTAGAAGGAATCAGGCCTAGTGAATGGACTTTGTATCACAGATTTTCATCTAATGGGTGATCCATAGGTTATCATCTCAGACTAATGATAGATTGAGAGATCACAAGACTTCACAGTGGGTGTGAAACACAAAGAATAGGTGGAGAGAGAAAACTACATAGAAGAATAATAAAATATAATTAAATTGGGAATAAAATATAGAAATATAGAAAATAATTACAACCAGGCGATTAAAAATATGCTTTTAAAATGAGAATGGAAACATGTATTTAAAGCTATCAAGTCATCATCTTTATGCATTTCCTTTATTACAGTGCAGTGAGAAGTAAGTTACTTTTTCAGCTAGATGAGGACTAAATGTCTTACCCAATGGTTGAGACCAAATCAGTGAAAAATATATATTTCCCCTAATCATGACTCATCCTCATTCAATTTTATGATCACCAAGTATATATCTCTATAGTGATAATTTCCTTAAATCAACACTCAAAACATTTCTTTCATATTGTTCTCCTCCCATGATTGAGTTTTACATACATTAGAATAGATGATCACCATGTCGAATGTTTTTTTTGGAATTCACTAATTTGGCCAAACCAGTATGTTGTAGACCTTTGTAGCAACAGGGTTCTTTGATGAATTTGATGTAACATTTTGAAACATTATGGTAATCATTATTTAAATTCATTATATCCTTCAGTCATTGGTTGTCAAATGATCTGGCCAAATAGGAGAATTATGGCCTTTAACTACTTTAAATTTTGGCTCAAATAAATAGTATTCATCTAGATCTTGGTAAATCTATAGATTTGATTCATCATTTCGGATTCAACATCATTGGTGAGAACCGGTCATCTACATCATCAGTATGTGGGCAAGGGTTTGTCTTTAGATCTTCAGAGATCTAATTTTTAAGATTTTCAATCTGAAAACACCATCAGTGTCACATCCCAGGTAATTATAGAATAATACTTTTTAATATTTATTATTATTTATGAATTATATAGTAATTTAACTTTAAAAAAGGATTCTATGTCCAATAGCGTACCTGACACGTAACAATGAGTTTCTCTGAAATCTTATGTTGCACACAGTATTAATTTATATCGAAAAATAATATATTATTAATATTTTTATTTTATGTTGTTTTTATCACATAGTTGTTAGAGTCATAGAAAAAAAATATTAACTAAATTATGAAAATATGTTTTACACATTTCTATATAATAATTCATTGATTTGAAAATTAATTAGAAATAAAAACAAAAAACTAATTAAATATGAAAGATGTGTTTTTATGAAAAACTATTTAAGTGAGGATAATTGTGTTTATAAAATAATAAAATAACTCTTTTTGGATTATAATAATGAAATATAAATTAAATATGGTGTTCAAATTTTATGTTATATGTTGTCTAGACATGATATATGAATAAATTCAATTTTATGAATAAAATAATTATTTTTCAAAAAATGAATTTTTACAACCTTTTAACGGAGAACCATTTTTAAGTCTAGTTTTTGTCACTTTTAAATGTTCTATTTGAAAAAATAATCTTATTATTTTGAATACTGACATAAAAATTTACTTTGATTGAATTTTTTGTTATTTTCCTGATAATATTCATTTTAAATGAATAGTGAAAAATACTGCATTTTAATTCAAAACTGCATTTTCATCTAATTTTTTAAATAGTTAGACTATCCTTTTAATTTGTTTTAAAGTAAAATTAAATAAATTTTTTATCATATAATACAATTTTGGTAATTTGAATAAATTTCACAATGATATTTATTTTATAAACTACGTGAACTTTTGAACATTTTACGTAAAAATCCATTTTCTTATTCTTTCAACGGGATTAATTTTTAATTAATTTATGCCAATTCTGTGTTTTGAATATGAAAAAATAGATTCCATATTTTGAGTCATAAGGTCTGAATTATTCAAATACTTACCTTTTATTTTAGGATATTGTAAATAGTAACTTTAGTAATATTTTTATTTACCCCGGTTAAAGGTAAATATGTAATTAAGGGTAAAAATAATATTATAATAAAAAAAATACCATAAAGGTTGTCCTAATATTATTGGATGAGTTATGGTCGATTAATGAAATTCTTGGGCTGAGATTGTGGCTTTTGGAAACCACTTGGGTGTGATTATGACATTTAAAGCATTTAATTTCAAATAAGGGAAAATATGTCATAAACATGTCTCTTATTGCCAAAAAAAATTTAATATGAGGTTATATAAGTGATCTATTAAACAATAAATAGTAATTATAAATATAAAAATATTTCCTAAATCATGGTAATTTATTTATAATTTTTAATAAATAAATAATTAAATTTAATTGTGACATAATGAGGATGCAATAATATATTTATTAATGGAGGAATCAAATAAAAGATACTAATGATATTAAAATTTATAAATTGAACTAATTGATGTCATAAACGAATTTTATTGGTGACTATGACATAATATAAGTCCACTTGATTTATTTTTTAGAATTTATCTCTCTGTTTTGAGTTTATTTAAATTCAATGAAATGAATAGTGTCGAAATTGACAATATTGATATTTTATAAAAATAATATTTCTAAATAATTTCAAAACCATAAAAATATTTTAAAAATTAAAAAAATAACTATGATAAGGCATGTAATTTCATAAAGTATCCATTTATGATAAATTAACCCCATATAAGTAAAATATATATCTTCTTAATATTTAAAATATTTTTACCACATTTAAAATTAAAAGAGAATAATTTAGGGTAAACTAAAAAGCTAAGGTTTAAACTAAAATAAATACACTTATAAAATTATTGGATGAGAGGGTTTAGAACTATCCTTACCTTAGCTTTGAAATAAATTTGTTTTGGACCATTTTGAATTGAAATTAAATTTATATTAAGGTAATATATTTAATAATTCCAAGGGTACCCCTCTCGTCTCCTATAAAAAGGAACATATTTCTCTCTATTACTCACACTTCAAAATCCTTTTGTTTCAGCTATGATCTACCCAAAACACTTCCTAGAATCCCAAAACACATTATTTAAGACTTATTTAATGGAAAACACCCTCCTCGTTGGTGTTAAATATTTCTTCAAAGGTGATCAACCGAATAAGAGGTATATTTTTCTTTAAGTATTTTTAATTTATTTTTTCTTCCACTTCCTTAAAATATCCTCCAATCATGATGAGATAATAACTAAAGTATCCTCAATATACTGAGATATTATAATGTTAATATCATCTCCTAAATCCATCTCTAATTCAATTAAATAGGAAATGAATTAATCTTTCGTGTGTACATGTGAACTATCATCTCCATGAACCGATATAATTCATTTTCCATAACTAACTCTCATGAATGGTTATAATAATGTAATGAATATTCATATGTGATATTAATTACATATTAATCATTATAATATAATAACATATCAATTACATTCTTACTTCCATGCGCATAAAAAAGATAACATCGTTCGTGTGTACATGTGAACAATCATTTTCACAAAGCGATGTGACTCGTTTTTATTCATTATTTAACTTATATGATATATATATATATACGTATATTTAAATGATTAATATGATATTTATGATTATATTTTAATTATTTAAATATAAAAAAACAATTACCTTCCATAATGATCAATCAAAATGAATATGTTACTCATGCGTACGTACGACTTACCGTATCCAGGATTATAACGTTGTTCATTTTTCATAACCATACTTCATGGTTTGATTTAAAAGTATAATTTATGTATAAATATTATAATAATTTCATGAATATTATTCTATATATGATGGACTCATGACCACATGGACTAGTACCATGATCTTTTTTGACTCAAGAACTGAATATCGAAAAAAACGTCTGATATGAACTCAAATAATAATCTAATTGTTATAAAAAAGTAAAAAAGTAATATAAGGAGAATAATAAACATAAAAAGGTAACTGAATCAAGTATAAATTAACCTATGTTTATTATTCATGAATATAATGAATGAACAAGACAAGTCGCACTCAAGGTAAGGGGTTTCATCTCAATCTCCTTTCATTAAAGCTTATTTTGATAATTTACACCTCCTTCTTTTATACAGTGTATAATAAACCCATTTGACTTATAATTTCATTCAATGGTTTCAAAAGGAATCTTTTTATACAAATTATTTTACTTTATTTACAAAATTATAAATGGAATTGTTTAATTTATGCGGCGATAATGACTTCTCAGCCGTTGTAACCGTTATTTGATATTTGGATTCCTCTAGAAGACTTAATGTTTTTAAAATGAAAAAAGAAGTCCCTTATTCCCTTTGTGGGTATTTTGGTATTGAAAATGGGTTTGAAAGTGAATTTAATATTTCAATATCTTGAAATTATTTCATGTGATAGGAAATAAAATTTTATGTGTGAAATGTTGATAATTGAAATATTTTAGGTTATATGATTATATAATAGTACTTGGACATTTGATGGGTGGTTATGTGATAAACCAAATATGGTTGGTTATGTGATAAACCAAATATGGGTGGTTTCATGATAAACCATGGATGGTTGGTTACATTATAACCTCCAACGCATTGTGTATGGAAGTCGGTCATATGGTTATTCCATATGTAAGAGTGACATGTATGGATATCGACCGCGTGGTTATTCCATTTAAGTATGATTATGTTCCATGTTTCCTTTATATGTTATATAATTCTTCATATAGATATTATGGTAATATTTTCGTTATAAAATATGGAATAAATGAGCTTTTAATTTTAATGTATTAAAATCTCTTTTGAGTCTATATGTTATGAACTTTTAAGCAGACTAATGGTATCTTTGGAGACATTCACTTTTGAGGTAATTATGGGATATTAATTTTTGGGATACAAAATGAGAGGTACGAAACAACCAATAAGGTTAAAACATGTTATAGTTATTTTTAAGTATTTTATCTCATATTGGGAGTTTTTTAAATAATTATATAGTTTTAGAAAAAGGAAAACACATAGAATTGGTGACAATATGTCATATCCGACAAGTCCGCAGGGATCAAACCCACAACTGAAGGGCGATAAGGATGCATTGCCTACCACTGGACTACATGAATTCCTGGGTTACTATGACTTCATTTTTTTAAAATTAGTTAATGGAAAAAGTATAAGTTTATTTTGGTTACTTATTGTTTATCAAATGGATATCATTGTTATAGGAAAATGATTTGGGGATTGAGTGATAAACAATATTTTGGAAGACATTCACTATTTTTTTAAAACTATATACCTAAAGAAAATAGAATACTATGGTATTTTATTTGAGGAGTAATGGTAAAAGTTTTTTGGAAGAATCTATGTTTTTATAGTAAACTTATGGTGATTCGTGTTATTTATGGAAATGATTAACCTATCATGGATAATATGTGATTAGAAAATTACTTTTTGGTATGATAAATTAATATTGAATTATGTTATTTGGAGATAAATGTTAAAATGTATCCTCAAAGACTATGTCATCAAATCCTTTTGAATTTTGGGTTTCAATATTAGTTTGAATTATTTCAGGAATTTTAAGGAATGTTATTTATTGAATATTCTCTATTGGACTTTGGGTATTAATTTTTAATTTTGGATTTTAAAAGTAGTCATTCTTCATTTAAATTTTTTTGTATTGGTGAATTATATTATTTTATCCTAAATTTTTTGTTTTGGTTAATGTTTCAAGATAGGATTACTATATAGTTAACCTTTTTTGGATTATGTGATTTTCTATAAATTGATTATAGTTCTTCATGATTAAAAAATTCATCTTATGTACTCATCATTTGGAGAAAATGATGAGTTTTGGTGAAATTTGATTAATGTATGAAACTCTATTTGGCAAGTAAGTGTATTTCCTTATATTATAATTCTATGTAGTAAAATAATTCTTCAACTCTATGAAAAAGGGTCTTAAAAAAAAACCCCATTTAATTTTCCTACCAAGAAATCAAATGTCGTTTATCCCATCACATGTTTGTGGTTTTCTAATTGTTAAATTTCTCCCCATCATGTTTTCTATCACTTCACATCAGAACATGATGGTTATTTTTTATGCCATATACATATTTTCCTACTTAGAATCATAGTATGTGTTATCTTGGGTGACCTTTATACTTTCATTCTTTTAAAGTTAATGTTTTACTAACTATTTTTCTGATGAGGGATTTCAATAAAGTAATTCTGAAAAGTGAAACCTTAGTTACCGAGCCCAGATTTAAAATTAAAAGGACCCAATTTCCAAACAAGGGGAAGGATGTAACATCCCAGGTAATTATAGAATAAAGAGTTATAATATTTCTTAATATTTAGGAATTATATAGTAATATTACTTTAATAAAGGATGATATTTCTGATAGTGTACCCGACATGCAATAATGAGTTTATCCAAAATCTTATGTTTCACACAAGATTGAGTTATACCAAAAAATGATATATTATTTATATTATTATTTTATGTTTTAGTTATCGCACAACAATTAGAATGGAATGAATAAACTATATTAATTAAATTATGAAAATAGGCTTTACACATTTTAATATAATAATTCATTAGTTAGAAAGTTTATTAGAAATAAAAATAAAAACCAATTGAATATAACGAATGTGTTTTTAAAAAAATATTTAAGTGGGAATTATTGTGTTTATCAAATAATAAAATCACTCTTGTTGGATTATATTAATGAAATATAAATTAAATATAATGGTTAAATTCATCTTATATGTTTTCTAGATATGATATAAGAAGAAATTCAATTTTATGAATAAAAGATGTTTTTTCAAAAAAGGAATTTTGCCACCTTTTGATGGAGAACCATTTTTAAATCTAGTTTTTCTTACTTTTATATGTTCTATTTTAAAAAAATAAACTTCTTATTTGGAAGCGGCACATCAAAATTTAATTTGGTTGAATTTTTGAAATTTTTATGATAATATTCATTTTTAAATTAATAGTGCAAAAAATGCATTTTAATTCCAAACCGCCCTTTCGTCTAATTTGTTTATATAGAAAGATTATAATTTTAATTGGTTTTAAAGTATAATTAAATAATTTTTTTTATTTAATACAATTTTTTCATTTTAATTAATATCATAATGAAAATTAATATATAAACTTTGTGAACTTTTGAATGTTTTATTTAAAAACTTGTTTTCTTATTCCGTCAACTACATTAATTTTTAATTAATTTCTTCCAATTTCGTGTTTTGAATTTGTATAAATGGTTTCAATATTTATAATGAGAAGGTCTAAATTATGTAAATAGTTCTCTTTTATTTTTGGACATTTGAATAGTAACTTTAGTAATTATTTTTATTTACCACAGTTAAAGGTAAATAGGGTAATTAAGGGTAAAAATAATATTTTAATAATATAAAAGTACCCTAATGCATTCCCTTATATTATTTTATGAGTTATGGACTACCAATTTAATCTTTGGTTTAAAATTGTATCCTTTAGAATCCACTTGGGTGTGATTATGACATTTATAACATTTAATTTAATGTAATGGAAAATATGGAATAAACATGTCTCTTTTTACCGAAACAATTTTAATATGCTGTTATATAAGTGATATCATAGGAAATTAATATTAATTAGAAATCTAAAAATATTACCTACATATTTCTTATTTATTTATAATTTTTAATAAATTTAATTTAATTTAATTATGACACAATGATGATGCCATAATAAATTTTTAAAGGAAGAATCAAATAAATGATACAAATAATATTGAAATAAATATAATTTGAACTAATTTATGCCATCCAAAAATTTTATAGGTGACTATGAAATATTATACATACATTAAATGGATTTTTTCTTGGTTATCTCTCTTTTTTTTTTTATATAAATTCAATGAAATGAATAGTGTAAAAATTGAAACTATTGATATTTTAAAAAAATAATATTTTAAAATTATTTGAAAAATCATAAAAAACACATTATAATGTACAATGTAATTTTTATAAGGTCTAAAAGTTCATAAAGTATCAATTTGTGGTAAATTGACCCCATATAAGTTAAATATATAGCCTCGTAATATTTAAATTGTTGTTACCATAATTAAAATTAAAAGAGAATAATTATGGGTAATCAAAATATATGGGGTTTAAAATAAAATCAATACATGTATAAAAATTACTAGATGAGAGGATTTATAACTATCATAATCTTATCTTCTAAATAAATTAGTTTTCGACCATTTGGAATCGAAATTGAATTTATATTAATTTAATACTTTTAATAATTCCAAAGGTGCACCTCCCCTTTCCTATAAAAAGGAACCCATTCCTCTCTATTACTCACGCATAAAAAAGACTTTTATTTTGAAAAATATCTACCCAAAACCCTTCCTATAATTCCTCCCCATATTCCTGAATCCTTATTTTATGGAGAACACCTTCCTTAGAGGTGTTAAGGTGTTCCTCAAAGGCGATCAACTGAAGAAGAGGTATCATTTTTTTAAGTATTTCTATTTTATATTTTCTTCCACTTCCTTCAAATATCCACCAAACATGATGAGGTAATAAATCCAGTCTCCTAAATTTTCTAATTTGTAATTATTTTAATATAATCACTTAAATTAATATCCCCTTTTATTAAATGGGAAACAAATTAATCATTTCTGCATACGTGTGAACTATCACCTCCACAAACCGATCTAATTTGTTTCCATAACCATATCTCTTGACTGGTTATAATAATGGAATTAATGTTAATATATAATATTAATTACATATTAATCATTATAAGATAATAATATATGAATTACTTTCTTACGTCCTTGTGCATAAAAATGATAATGTCGTTCGTATGTACGAGTGAACAATCATTTTCACGAAAAGATGTGACTTGTTTTTATTCATTATATCCTTTATATGATATATATAAGTATATTTATATTATAAATATTATATTAATTATGATATTATCATTATGTAAAGATAAAATAATAATTACCTTACTTCTATAATGATCTATGAAAAATAAAGACATTACACATTCATACGTACGACTTATCGTCTCCATGATTATAATGTTGCTCATTTTTCATAACCATACATAATTGTTTGATTTAAGAAGTATAATTAATGTTTAAAAAAGCTAATAATTTCATCAATATTATTATAGATATGATAGAATTATGAACACGCGGACTAGTACCATGTTTATTTTTTACTCAAGAACAGAATATCGACAAAACGTTTGACATGAACTCAAATAATTAATTTATTTTTATAAAATAGTAATAAGTGACATAAATGGAATAATAAAATTGAAAAAGTTTCTGAATTAAGTATAAATTAACCTAAATTTATTATTCATGAAGATAAAGAACGAATGATACAATTCGGACTCAAGGTAAAGGACTTCATCTCAATATCCTTTCATTAAATCATATTTTCATAATATAAACCTCCTTGTTTTATATGATGTATAATCAATCCATTGACTTTTAATTTCATTCAACAGTTTTGAAAAGGAATATTTTTTATAAAAATCATTTTATTTTCTTTAAAAAATAGCAGAAAGAATATTTTTAAGGTATACTGGGACAATGACTTCTCTGCCATTGTAACCATTATTTGATATTTGGATTCCCCTATAAGACTTAATGTTTTTAAATGGAAAAAATAAATACCTTATTCCCTTTTATCGTATTTTGGTATTGAAAATGGTTTTGAAATTGGATTGACTATTTCCATATCTTGGAATTATTTATTTTGATTGTAAATTAAATTTTATGAGTGAAATATTGATAATTGTGATATTTTATGTGATATGATTATATAATGGTACTTAGAAATAGGTGGTTATGTGTTACATCATATATGGGTGGTAATGTGATAAACCAAAGACTGGTTATTCTGTGATATACCAACGATGGGTGGTTATGTTATAACCTCTAATGTATTGGGTATGGAAGTTGGTTGTATGGCTATTCCATTTATAAGAGTGACATATATGGAAGTCGACCGCATGTTTATTCCATTAAAGTATTATTATGTCTCAAGATTCCTTTATATGTTATATATTTCTTTCTATGGGTTTTATTGTAATATTTTGGTTACAAAAAGGTTCTGTAATGAGATTATATTCAATGAAGTGTGTTTACAACTTTATAAAGGTGAAAATTATTATTTTCTAATAAAGTATTCATGGTTTACATGTTTTTACAAGGCTAACACGTTTCCTTTTTATGCATGTCTTACTAATATTTGTATGCTCATTACAAGTTTGAAATGTTTTTTACAAGATTTAAAGGATGAAAGAATCAAGTATGGTATCAAGGAAAATTTATGATGTTTAAACACGAAACAAAAACATGTTTATTTTAAAAAGATTTTTTTTATAAAAAATTTGATACTGAGTAGAAATGTCTACTTTGTAATATTTAAGTTGTTATGTATGAGTTATGGCCTAATTCTCTTAAACTATAAACATGAAAATATCCTCAATGTGAATTCTTAATTTAACTCAAGATTGTGTATTGTTTAAGGATGGGGCTTTATAATCAGCTTCAAGCTCTTATAAAGTTCCCTCATCAAGTTCAAGATAAAAAAACATCAATGAATCTCTCCTATATGAACCTCTATTCATTGGTCATGTAGATTCGGGCACATTATGGAATCAGTATCAAGCATAAATAGTGTGAGGTTAATCTGAATAACATTAGGATCATCTTAACCAATTTGGGTTTCAACTTGAAAATATGGGGACTAAGTTTTGACGTTGGGTTTTCAAAACTAATTTTCCACACAAATGTGGGGTTCATCTTGTAAATGTGGGGATCAAATTCTAAATATTTGGTTTTCGACCCTAAAACATCACTCAATTTTGGGGTTCATCTTGGAAAAAAAATATAAACCTAACATTTCACTTAAATGTGGGGATTAAAAATGTGGGTTTCATCTTCGAAACAGGGGGTTCAATATCCAAATGTTACGTTACTGAACTTAACATTCCGCAGAAGCATGGTGTTAGTCTTCTAAATTCCAGTCTATCAAAACTAATTTTCCCCAGAAGTGTGGGGAGAATCAAAGATATTTCATTACTTTACCAAGTTTTATATTTTGGTCAGTTTAGGACTTTTCCTCATTTCACCCTACATTTCAAAAACATATTTTTTTAAGAGTTTTTTCCAAATGAATTTCTATAATAAAAAGAAACTAAATAAAAAATTTAACCATTAACATAATTATTCAAAAAAAATTATGGCTTAATAATAAATCCTGATATGAATAAAACATGTAAAACAATGGTTTGTTCCATGTTCTCTTTTCAGGGCCCATCTCACTTCGCTGGAGGGTTGGGAGGAATCTGAATGGAGTCCACTAGTGGGTTTTTGGATTTGGGTTGGTGAAGACGGTTGCACCGGTGGGCGTTTGAGGAGATAGGTTCTGGGGTTTGTCCATCTCTCCTGGTGTTTTTCCCCTAGTTTGTGGTACCTCGGCCATTTCTTGGTGACTTCAGCTCCATCTGTGATGGTTTGTCTATTTGAAGTCATGAATGGATTCCATCCATTGTGATTGTATGATTTTAAGTGGTAAAGTGGTGAATTGGTGATGTGGTGTATGGTTTCTCACTTTTTCCTTAAAAGTGTTTACATAATAATAAAAAACAATTATCAGTAAAAAAAGACCACTAAATTCCAACTTAATTCCCATAAATATATAAACCAAAATTTGATTTGAAAATCACAATTTATTTTGTGAATATTATGTTCACACCATGAATTCCTTCTGTAACTAGATTTCAAGCTCCTGACTATCTGTTGATATATCTCCTACACCCAAAATCAAAAGGGAAATACCCATGAAAAATTGGGTCCATATATATAAGATAATTATAATGATTTTAAAGACATTTAGTATAACCATGAAGTAGCATGTGAACGAAGTTAATGGATATTTTGGTGAGTTCTATTAAATATTACATGTGTTTTTATGAATATTCGTGGAATTTTGAGTGAGATTTTTCTAATAGGTATGCTTTACTAATCTCTATACCATTTCAGAGAAAAGTCCCATGGGATGATAGGTAAATTACTCATATTTTAGGTTATTGTTTTTATATAAATTATTATCAATAGTTATTTTTTATTTAATACATGTTTCAACTCTCAATTGTGATAAATCTAATTGATATTTTTAGTGATCCAACTATATTCAAATGTGATGTTCAACTCTTAAGCAAGTGAGTGGATAAATAAAACTAACTTTTCACAATTGATTTGGAAGATAATATTTTATAACATTTTTCTTTCAAAATTGGGTTAACCTTGAATTTATTTCAAGGTTTTGGATAATTGATCTTGGGCCAATAATGTTAACTCATTTGTAAGATCACTGGATAATACCATGTTGAGTGGTGTTTGTGATGTAAAGCATTAACTATTATTATTTTTAAAGTGGGTACTTGAATGTAGGATATCTTCGTTGTGTCAACTCTTAAGATTCATGGGTCAAAATCTGATATCATTGAATTACATGGTCCAAATTTAGAAATTTATATTCATGTATCATGAATGGTTATTAATTTAAATATTTTAATATATGAAGGACTTGACATGAGTATATAAATTATCTAGTATAAGTTTCTTTAGAGTATGAAATGAAAATACATGATTAAAAAAATATCATTTTATATTCTATTTTATCCTTTTTGGGACAAAAATAATTAAAAAGGAGAGAATAAGACATCTTGGATTTCTTTATAATAGTTACTTTGATTGTGCACAAAATTTGGATTCATTTTAAATATATTTAGTTCATGGGTTATTTTATTCATTGACTTTATCATTTAAATGGTTTAATTAAGTACTATGAAATGATTTTAAGGAAAATATGAAGTTTCATTTTCACAAATAAAGGCCTCCAATGAAAAAATAAAAATTTCATAAAAATTATACCTCATATTAAAAATCTATCAGTATAGTATTACATAGGATAGTGTATTCCTATTAGGAGTGACAATTGTTATGTATGGGATTTAAACCCATAGCATGCCAATTATTTCTATAAATATACAATAAATCCATTCCAAACAATACTTTGGTATAAAATTCAAGGAATATGAAGATTGAAGTGTCTCAAGGGAGCGATAGTAATCCCCCTCCATGTAGGATTACTAGACCCCCCATATAAAACTATTTTAGGAATTTAGATCAATATCATATAGATATTTAATATATAAATAATTATAATTATTCTTAATTCTTTTAAATTTATAATATAAAGGTAAAAATTTATTAATGAGAAATGAAGATTTAGGAGGTTTTCCAGTGCCCATAATAATTTCCCAATGGTCATAGATAATTCCAAAAATTTAGACAACTAATATTGTCCATATCAAACAAAGGTTAATTATGGAGTGGGAAAAGTTGGTTTTTCCTAATATTCTACACTTCTACCAAACTTTAATGGTTTATAGACCCTAACCAATTGTAATTTTGAACCAAGAGAGAATATGGGGATTGAGTTAGGATATTGAGAGGAGTATCTAAATCCATATTTCAAATAGTGGTAGAGGGGTGATGAATAATGACAATAAGACATGGAGGATGAGACCCATTATAGAAAAACTATAAAAATGTATTCAGGGTTCTCCCATTAGAGAATGTATATGCTTCTAATGGTTTAGAGTAAAAGAAACATATACATTATATTAGTCAGTATGGTCAATATCTAACCATGGGCTATGAGGTGACATTTTTTTAAGAAACTACATGATCATGACTTACCATGTATGATTAGGTCATTGAGACATGATCCATTAAAAATGTCAAGTGGTGTAAAAACCACTTCACAAATGAGTAATATGGGTAGCTATAGAATAGAAAAGTATTGATTGAAATTAATTTCTATAAATAGACACGAGAATATTTTTTAATTTAATTAGTGTATAACTAGAAAAGATAAATTTCATACGAGAATATTTTCATTTTATTAAGATGAATCATTCTAGTAGTTCCTTAAAACTATGTTAGACTATCTCTTGACTAACTCGAATACCTAAAGAAATATTTAAAGGGTATGGCCGGTTTGGTACATGCATCATATTGAAGTGAGGTTATGATAGTTTCCATGATTTCTTATAATAATATAGTTTCTCTAAGATGGATATTTAAGTGAAATTATACATGTATATTTTAAATATTAAATCTTTGTAGTGTTATAAATAGAACATGAATAGTGAATTATTATCGAATGTGATAATATTTCATATGAAACATTAGTGGGAAGTTATAAACTAAGAAATATTTGGTCATTAGTGATTAGTGAGATTCATGGTTTAGTATAAATAGGGATTCATCAAGGGACTTATATATGAGGAGCCTATTCCTATCACCATACCAAGAACGTATCCCATTGTGGAGAATGAGATAACCCATGATTTGGAGATACTATATCAGTTTAGGTTCATGATTTCACTCATATTTTATGTTTATCATGAAATTAATATTCGGATTCTTGGATTTATAAGAATTATATGATGTTCCAATTTGTGAAAAAACAGATATCTCTTGTATTATTTATTTCACAGTGAACTTGTTTCGTGTTTGGGTTAGTAGGAAATGAAACACACTTTTTTATGGTAAGTAAATGTAAAATTTTAAATTTTTACTTTACTGTTATTATCCAAAAAACATTAGGGTATTTAGGGAAATCACTTTAACTTGGTACAATGTTTTATTTTTTAAATTTGAACTTATCTAAGTTAACAAATACTCACATTAACCTCTTAGAAATCAAATTCCTTCTTAAAATGTTTTTTTAAGATTCAAAAAAAATTCCTTGTTTTAAAAATTAACACTTATTTTCTTTCATTTGTAATGTTTAACAAGTAATATATTGTTTTCATATCACATATAGTATTTCATTGATATAGAAAATATTTCCCCCATTACTTTAATATAATATATAGTCTCAATTAATTATTTCCAAGATTTTGAATCCTTGTATATTTACAATCATTGTAACCTATACATTTAGTATATCATACCCTTCAAAAAATAAATAATTAACTTCTATAATACCGATACTAGGTATGGAAATTCTATAGAGTTTCACAAAAACCTTCATGTATCTAAAATAATTCCATATCCTAGAATTATTTCTCCCCCTTCATAAAAACTGTAGGTTTTTATTACCTTGTATAAAAAAAAAGAAACATTTTTGGACTCTCCAACTAATTTTTCCTTTTCTGGTTGGAATTTTATCCATTTCAATTAGCTATAAAAAAATATAACCTAGTCATCACATGCATATTTCATCTATCCTCAACATTTGATAACACCAGGTAAACATTTCTTGAATTCATTCACATCATCAAAGAAAATATTATCAATTACAAAACTAGATAAATCCTTAAACAAACCACAATATAATCATTTTATTCTTTATCTATGCATATTAGATTCATGTTATGAACATATTAAATAGTTTCATTACTCAGGAAGGTGTTTCTTTAACACATAGAATATCCCCCCAGTAACCTTTTCTCAAATTACTAGTATTTAAAGTTTCTTACAATGAGCTTCTCTTTTCAAGGATTAAATTTAATGTTTAGTTTGATGATGATGATGTTAGTTCTCTACAGTATAAGATTTTATCAGATGAGTATCATGTTTTAAATCATTTCATCGGGGAATTTTAATGAAAGTGATCCCACTAAAAATGATGACCCCATATATCTTATCCATTTACTGATCCAAGATCAATGATTCACTAAGAAATGACTCTACTTTAGTGTGACACTCATCACTTTAGTTAATTAAGTTGGCTATATATAAAATCACAATAGTTGTGTTTCTAGGATAGTTGAGTACAAAAACATTTTCATAAGCATAATTTGGATAATATTAAAATTTATTCATATGGTATCATAACATTTAGGGTTTTATACTCAAGTGTAAACCAAAGAGAATGTCAAAAATGATCTAACATTATAAAATATAGGTTTACCTTTATTTTGTGTGAAACTAACTGGTTGTATAATATATAGTCACTCATTTCATTCTTTCATTACATTAGATAATATTGGGGAACCTCACTTTGGAATGAATCAACCTAGTTGGATGATCGAGGTCTTGAAAACTATTTATTTATAAGGAATGTCACACTTAGTATTTGATGGGGGTTTTCTTTCAATGTCACACAAAATTAATATACATCAAATTCATATTAAATTAATATATATTACATCACACATTAAATCCTTATCATCTCATGTTTTATTCGGTAGTGTTTTCATTCTTCTAATGATTTATTTTTGGAATCCCAATATCATCCATCATATCAATGTGTTCACAAAACATTAATGTATAACCTTTTATCCAACCCAAATATTTGTGTTACTCACCCAAAAATAGAATTAAAAAATATTCATACATATCCAAATTCAAGTATTTCAAAATGTAAATGAAATTTTAATTTAAATTTGTAGAGTTTTATGAGATTAAAAATCTCCACTTGAGTAAGCCTAGATTCATAGATAGCCAACCCACTCTTTTGGAGACAATTCATACGAATCTAGAACTATGGAAAGTACAACTCAAATTTCCTCTACCTAGATATACATTACTCAAGAGATAATTCAATTTAAGATATATATAAAACCAAATATACAAAAACTATTCCCAATAACTAAATTCAAGATAATCAGTTCCATAACAAATTGTGATCATTCCCCATATGGTCGTCGTACACTTTTTGGGTGTAATGTTAAAATTAAATTTAATAAATAGTTTCTAAAAACCCCAATAGAGGATCATTCACATGAAATTTATAATTAATTATTTAAGATTGTTAGAAATTATTATCTTATATTAGGATCATTTTTTCATTAAAAATGCCTATCATCAAAAAAACCCTTTCAGATTTCCTTCTTTTCACTATAAGGATCCAAGTATAGAATCCCTATAGTGGTGATCTACACATGATCCTATGATCTCCAAGAAATTATATTCAATTTCCTGGTACTATCATGGTGAATTTATTTTCTTATGTTGTTCTTATTAATATCTCATCTTTCAGTCTTGAAGGAATCACTCTTGTGTTTCTCATTATTTAGAGTGAGATAGAAGGAAGGGTCAACATATATTTTCATTGTGATAAATTATTCTCTATTTTTTCTTCCCAAAAAACAATCTTAACCATCAATTTATAGATCTTGGGTTTAAGTTAAGAAATATTATTTAATTTCAAATCATTCATTAAAATTAAATTATATTCTTAAAAACCCTGAAGACAGATAATAATAATAATATTTTTATTTTTATGTCATCATCCACCACACACTAAAATAAATAATATTTACTAGATTGTGAATAAATATTTATCAATAGACGTAGTCTTATCATGTTCATCCTCGATATTTATTAAATAATTGAAAAATATTTCATTTAAATATTTCACTTATCAATAAAGATTCTTGATTGATAAAATAAAAATAAAATTATTCATCTCTTTGAGAATAATATTTAATCTATTAAATTCAAAGAATAATTAAATTCAGGTCAATGGAAACACTTACTGTGTAACCCTATAAGATTATTTCTTTTTTTCGTTAGGAGGGATTTCTTAAAGTTTATTATTACTATCTAGAAATTGGTCAAGGCCCCTAATAGAAATAAATTAATTTCACAATTATGAAAACCACATATGAACACTCACTGTGTAATATAATCATTTCATAAAAATATCTAATCAAGCAGGTTGGACCTCAGTTTCACCCACTTATATTCTTGATACATATTTTTTGACTATATGAAATAAAAATGTCACTACACCATTCCCATTGAAGTTAGTGTGATGGTTCTATTCCAATAAAATGTTTGAGATATCAAATTCCCTGAAGATATAATGGAAAAAATCTTCCTCAATATATTCATTAATAACATGTTATTTGTGATGCACCCAATATAGCCTAATTCCCAAAAATTTATGGGGTGATGTTTTTATCAGTAAATCAAACTGTGTGAGTCATCACATGCATCATTGATAATATTAAATTATAAGGTCCATTACACACACTTACATATAGGAATATATAATTACACTAAAACATGTGCAATTAATATGGGCGGGTAAATTCTCATAATATACCATCTTAGATATTACCAAGTGAGGACTTCATGAGAAGAAGCCTCTTCCACTAATGAGTACTCAAACCAGAAATTCGTGTTCTATATGTCAAATAATATAACATTATCTGATCACAGAACTATATTTGAGAGTATCATCATATAAATTATTAGGTTCTCATCATATTAGGGAATTGTTATGACCTTATCAATTTGATGAATACTTAAAGACATTATTTCATTAAAGTTATGATGAATAATGAAAAATATGTAATAATATATTTTATTAATATTCAAATATTCACATATACATGTAATAAAAGTGAAAACATTTGGTCCTAGGAAACCAACTCTAACAACCCCCACTTGGACTAGAGCCAACTACCTATGACTTTTAGTCTTCTAGACCTCACATGAGAATCATGTTTCTACTTAGTTAAGGATTTAGTCAAGGGTAATTACACATTGTCTTATATAGAAATACTACCCATTCCAACCTCATACCTGTTAGGAAAAATACCTCAAGAGGTGATACTTCTGAAGTATGTGCTTCATCCACTAATGTGCCCTTTTCTATTTTTCTAGATCTACTTCGGCAGTATTATCACTATTCAGTGTGATGAGATCTTTACTATTAGGTACCACTTCAAGATCTTGAATGAAGTTGTGCATCCACAATTCTTCTATATAAACCTTATAATCCAAAATATACTCAGACTCTCCTATAGAATCTATGATCATATCCTTCTTTGTGATCTTTTAGCTTATAAAACCTCCAATCAAAATGATGATGTATCATGTTTTTAAATTTATATCATCATTATCTATTTGTAAACTACCTTCTAAATATCCTATAATGAATAATTCATCATATCCTCTGTAGAACATGAACATGTCCTTATTACACCTTAGGTACTTGAGCATAGTCTTGACTTCCATCCAATGGTGGTCAACCAAGTCTTCCTGATATATACCTTTTTCACATAATGTGTAAGAAATATCAAACCTATTACATTTCATTGAATACATAATTGACCCAATCTCCAGCATGTTTGGAATCCTTTTCTTTATTTTTCTTTCCTTATGTTCCTAAGGATAGATTTTTGTAGAATGATGAATGCCATGGGACACTGGAAACAATATCATCTTGGATTATTCCATACTGAACTTTTCATGACTCATCCCAAAGGGACCTATGTCATTATTACATGAATCCCACCTCTAATAGGCTAGGGGTGGTGACTAGTACCAAGTAAGAATATTCCAAAAATGGGAGGCATTTTCCGAAGTACCCATACATATGCACACATCTCCAATCCCACAATACTAAAATATAAAAACACTATTTAAACAATTCATGAATACAGTAATGTACCAACCATAGAGTATTATAGTAGGAAAATTAGAAAGTAAAAAAGGGGGTAGAATACAAGCCCAGTAAAAGAAACAGTCCTTCAAAGTAAATTTTCAACTTCTTAAAACTCATCCTTAAAAATCCTATCTGAAGGATGGGTGCAAGTAAGTTTTCTGAAGTCATAGGGGTACACCTCTTCTATCTGATCTCTATAATAAACATCTTGACCTCATCCACCTAGAACTTCGTTAAAGCCTCGGTTGTCTACACAAGACATGACACGTGTGGGTATAGCCCGTGCCGGGGTGAGTAAAACAATACTCAGTAGGACACCCCAAAACCACAAAGGAATACCACTAAGAAAAACAAGAAGTATACCACAAATAAATACACTAATAAAACCATAAGAGAATTATTGAAACTATAGTCAACTCACACATTTATAAGTCTAAATCACAAAATCTGTTTTATCAATCGTAGTTCACATAACACCCAGTGTCGATAACACACAGAGTGTTGATAACACACTGAGTTTTGATAACACATAGAGTGTATATAAAACAAGTATTTTTTATAACACATGGAGTTTTGATAACACAGTGATTGTCGATGAGTCATGTATCCCCCAAGTCACAAAGTAACAAAGTCACTGCTAGATGAAAGATTCCACACATAGCATGCTCGTTCTAGGAGAATCTAATACTCAATCCATTAGGTAATATTCCAAATTCACAAAAAATATTACATAGAGTACCCCAAAAGGACCTTCTCATCGAAAGGGTCCCAACACCATAAACGGCTCCTCAAAAAAACACACATTTTGAAAGATATGACTATTTTTTGAAACAATGGTCTGACCCGGTTCTGGCCAGAGTCCGGCCCGACCCGCCAGACACGACCCGACCCTGTCCAGACACCCCAACCTAGTCTAGTCTATTCTGGGACAAAATATCCTAGCCCACTGGGCCTATTGGACATGGAACGCTGGGCCACCAAAGCGGCCCACCACCCTAGTCTGGCCCACTGCATGCGGGCCGGTTTGCTCCACCAGATGCAGCCCACCATGGTTGTGCCCCCTAGTCCACATGGTCTACCCTTAAAACGTGTCTCCCCTTGTGTCTCCCAATCAACATGTCATCATGTTGAATTTTACATGGCCATCCTGCCTCCTCTGCCTACCATGCGGCCTTTCCACCGCGGGTTCTTCTGACACGACTTCAAGTCGTGTCCCAACTCACCGCCACGACCTCCTTCTATAGCCCACAGTCACTACATGAGGCCTCCACCACCACGGGCTCCCATGTAGTCCCAACTGGACTAAAACTTACAACCACTACTCGTCACCTGGCTGGCCGCTTGTCACCACCTTGCACTCCACCTGGGCAGGCCCCGCTGGCCGCATCCTGCCACCACCGTCAGCCACCCTGCAGGTGGCCTGCCTTGTGCCATCGTAAGCCATCGACACTCCTAAACTATGTCATGCTTCCATCACACGTCTTATATTCCATCTCAGGGTAAAATCCTTCGATATTGGATCATTGCGTCAAGGATCGGGGGCGCAACGGTCGGTCTTTCTCATAGCAGTTTCAAGGTGAAGAGCACATGAAGAACGTGATGGATTGAAAGGGAAGAGATAAAGCACACAGACACCCAATGAATGGATATTGGAATTTTCCATGTGGGCCTTTATCTATTCATGTTAGAAGGTTTAATGATGAATAATAGTAGATAATCACATAGATATATCTCCCCTTTTTAAACCCCCCAACAATTAACTATCCCACAAAAACGGTCGAACCACGGATCAACTAGTTCGTTTGTTGGTCTGCATTCATAGTTGAATATAAGAGGGGAATAGGAAATCACAAAGTGATAAACATCCTACCTCGTTTTTGGATCAGTCATTGACAAAGAATGGAGGTTTGTATCATCTTCAATCCTCCATCCTTCAGCGTTCTTCATTGTGCATCGGAGAGGTTTCCATATCCTTGCCTCATAGGGATTGCAGGGTTATGAAGATAACCATAAATTTCTCAGACAAGGATTGTTAAAATAGGAAATGGATTTTATGTTTTCATATAATTCTAAATAAAATAAATTTGTTTTATTTTGTTTCTTTTATTATCCAAAAACTACTTTTCGCAGTCTACATGCAATATTTGATGTTAGGCCCCACCTAAGGTAAAATTGCTTCTTTGAATGAAATGGTGCCCTAAGATTTCATATTTGGGCACATATTTAGAAGTTATTATAATTTTTCAAGAAACCCTCTAATGTGCTATATTAAAAATTTAACATATTTCAATGAATTGTTCTAGTAACATTGAGCCTTGGAATCATAGGTTGTATTTTTGGTTGCTCTCATAATTTTCCCAATTAATTTATAAAAATAAAACTATAGAAAATATGAGTCATTTCATTCTCCAATCCTCAGATATTTACGTCCCCAAAATCCAAAAACAATGTTATACAAAAAAATTGGGGTACTGAACAAGAACCTTAGTCTCCCGCTCCCATGTCCTCTCCTAGAGATTCCTCTGTTGTCATTGAATGAACACTAGAGGAAGCAACCACCCACGAAGGATCCTCTCATGTAGATCCTCGATCTCCACTGGGTACTCTGAGAAAGTCACACCATCATCAATGTCCATCTCACCCAATTCAATGTCATGTGATGGATCATGCACGTACCTCCTTAGCCGTTACATGTGTAATATGGCGTGCACCTATGCTAACTACAGAGGTAGATCCAAGTGGTAAGCCACCTCACTAACTCTATGCAGTTACTGGAAAGGCCCAACAAACCTTAGAGATAGATTGTTTCCCCATCCAAATCTTTGTATCTGTCTTCAAGGAGGGACCTAAAAAAACGCATGGTCCTCCTCCTTCAACCCCAAGGGCCTCTGTCACTGGTCAACATAAGACTTCTGACAGCTCTGTGCAATCTTCATCCACTCTTGGATGACATGCACCTTCTCTATAGTCACCTACACCAACTCTGGTCCAATGAGTAGTGACTATCCTAGGTTTGTCTAGGAAATTGTTTACCTATAGGGTCACTCGTACAATTCCTTTAATGGTGTAAAACCAATGTTGAAGTGGTAGTTGTTATTTTATGAAAACACCACTAGGGGTAGGTGATCCTCCCAACTAATGAAAAAATCTAGGATGCAATCATGTACCCTGTCCTCCAAAACCTGTATGGTCTTCTCCATCTGGTCTTCCTTCTGTGGGTGAAATGCTGTGCTCAAGCGTATCTCAATCCCAAATTTCTACTGCAATCCTTTCCAAAATCGGGATGTAAAGAGATCATCATGATCCAAGACTATAGTCGATGGGACTCCATGGATTCAGACTATCTTTTACATGTAGAGGCATCCCAAGCTCCCTAATGAACTCCTCTCATGAATCATTAGGAAGTGGGCCAGCTTGGTGAGTCATTCAATGATAACCCTGATGGTATCGTGCCTCTTGGATGTACATGGTTAAACTTTCACGAAGTACATCGATATCCTATCCAACATAATCTTTGGAACCTCAAGGGGTTGAGTCAAACCCACTATAACCTAGTACTTATCCCTCACTTTATGGAAAGTGATGCATCTAGAAACAAACTCTGCCACTTCCTTCTACATCCCTGGTCACAAGAATTGATGTTGTAGGTATCATTACATCCTCACCACACTCATATGTACTGCCAATGGGGATGTATGAAACTCCCCCAAGGCCTCCTCCTATAACGTCTCTGGTACTATTGTGCGTCCTTTAAAGAGAACGACGAGGTCCCAACCTATTGAATATCTATTATGGGAATGCCGTATGGAAATTTGAGCACACAAAGTCTTATAGTTTCTATCCCCAATATGTGCCTCCCAGAATCTTTATAAGAGTGGAGGGGTGAAAACCATCGACTAGAGGTAAGCTTCTCCATCTCCATCCACAAATGATATCTGTAATGTGGCCAACTTATCTGATGCATCACTCAGCAACTGCAAGCTAGATCTCCTATTGAGATCTTCTACCACCACGTACCCCTTCCCTGTATTATAGAAACTCTCAAATTCATAGTTCTATAGGAACTATAGCCATCACCTCTATCTCAAGTTCAAATCCCTTTGAGAGAAGATATACATGAGACTATTGTGGTTAGATTAGAAGGCAAACTGCTCTCCCATCTGGTAGTGTCACCACATATTTAATGCGAATACTACCACTGCTAACTCAAGATCATGGGTTGTGTAGTTTTTCTAATGTGGTCTCAACTTTCGTGAACCATAGGCAATAATTTCTTTACCCTGCATCGGGACATAACCAAGCCTAGTACCTGATGCATTTCAAAACACTACATACTCAACACCCTCCTCTTGAAATCTCATGATAGGAGTGCTCATCAATCTCTGCCTCAGCTACTAAAAACTCTCTTGTAACTTCTCCATCCACGCGAAATGTTTCCACTTTCACATCAAAGCAGTAAAAGATGTTTCTACTCTGGAAAATTTGGGCACAAACCTCTAATAGTATCCATCCAACCCAAGGAAAATCCACACCTTGGTAACAATATTAGGTGGATCCCAAGAAAGAAATTCCTTTATCTTCACTGGATCTGCTGAAAATCCATCCTCTAAAATGATGTGTCCCATAAAGTGGACCAATCATATCAGTAGTTGAAACTTAAAGATATTCTCATAAAGTTGGTTCTCTTAGATTATGTCCAATACCATCCTCAAGTGTATCACATGCTCCTCCTCAGAGGCCGAGTACACAAGAATTTCATCAATTAAGACCACAACAAACCAATCTATGTAAGGCTAGAAGATCCTATTCATGAGTTCCATGAACACTCTTGTGGCATTCTTCCTGAAAAATGGCATCACCAATTACTTTTAGTCGTCATATTGACAACTAAAGGTCATCTTTAGGATATCCTCATCCCATACTAGAAGCTAGTGATATCCAGATCTAAGGTATACCTTTGAGAACAACCTTTCTCCCATCTGCTGATCGAAGAGGCCTTCAATCCTCAGTAGTGTATACTTATTCTTCAAGGTCACATGGTTTAGGCATAGGAATTCACCATAAAAATATCAAGCTCTCATATTCCTTCTTGGTAAACAAAACTGGAGTTGCTCAGGGTGAAACACTAGGTCTCTTGAATCCCTTCTTCTGCAAGTCCTCTAGTTATACCCTCAACTCATGAAGCTCCATGAGATCCATCTGATATGAAGGTTTGGATATTGGTGTCGTCTTGGGGTACTGATCAATGAATAAGTCAACCAACTTGTGGGGAGGTAATCTAGGGAAATCCTTATAAAAGATGTCCTCATACACCTCTACTACTATAGGAAAATGATGACTCCTATCATCCACTACACCAAGGGTGAGACTAGCCAACTGGTGAGTAATCGGTTGCACCCTCCTATGAGTGAGTCTTTCTTTCACTACATGTGTTTACTTTTCCCTGAAAAAAGAATACTTGGCCCCATCATTGTGGACACACCACACTCTGTGCCTATCATAGTCAATTTTGGCATGAAATGTGGATAACCAGTCAATTACATGAAAGACATCATAAGGCCTCGACATCACCACCAAGTGATCCCAATCGAAACACTCACCTCCAAGAGTGAGGTCACACTATCAGCACTAGTGTGTGATCATAAAATCTCCTCCCATAAGATTTTATAAGTGTAGGGATAGAGTCAACGGTTCAACCAAAATCTCTGAGATTTAAACAAGGTTTGTGGCATGAAAAGAGTGACTAGAACCTATGTCTATAAAAACATCATCTAAGGTTTAAAATACATATTTCATTCCTATAATCATCCCGATAGCCTCGGATTCATCATCCTTTATCTCTTGAAGTTGGCCTCTTTCCTATCCACCAGCTCTATGATCCCATGGTGGACCACCTAGGGGTGGTGGTGGTGGTACCTCTAACCTATGACCACCTCCTACTTCCTGACCTGGTCCTCTATCATGAACACCACCATATGGACCACCCTGCTCATGAATCTTCCTCTGTTATGGTGGTACCTATACCATCTCCTGATCGGTCGTACGATGGGTTATGAAATCTCTAGATAGATTCCCCTGACTGCTACATGAGTAACAAAGCATATCCTTCTGCTGACTCACTCTACCATGGGAGCCCCACACCACTAATCTTGTGTCCTAGGGTCATCGGCTAGGGTTCCTATCCTACTTGGGTCCTGATGTATGATTTGAGCTACCCACCACTAAAGACTCCACTACCTAGTACCCTGTGGTAGCTCCCACTGTCGGTGTCTGCTCCTCCAGAAACCTCTCCACAAGTAGATCTCACTCTAGTACCCCAGCATAAGTTGGAATGCTAAGGGATTGCATCAACACCCTAATCACTTAGTGTATCCCTTGATTAATGTTCCTAGCCCTGGAGAATGGGTCTCGCACCATATTCATGGAGTAGTGAGAAAGATCTGTAAATATATCCATGTACTCTGCTACTATCTGATTTCCCTACTATAGATGCAGGAGCTTCTTTATGTGCACTAAGAATAACTTCACCAGAAAGAACTCCTCCCTGAAGAGGTGCCCAAATTATTCCAAATATGCAGTCGTCTCATCATTCGTCTTGATCACAAAGATCCACCATCACCCCACTGATCCCTAAAGAAGGCTCGCAGCTAGAACTACCATATAGTCAGAAGGCATACTCACAAGGTGGAAGACTTGTGTAATTTACTCCATCCAATATTTAACTAACTTTTGGTTATTCCCACCATGAAACCAATAGGTCTCTTCCTCTAGAACTCATTAAATGCACTCAACCTACGTGCATCCTTTGCCGGTAGTGATGGTAGTAACTTTTTCTCGATAAGTGGTGGTATTGCTGGTAAACCACTCAAAGGTGATATCTCTAGTATTGGTCCCTCTAATAACATGTCATCGCTAGGTGGATCATCCTTGTGATAATTCATTAGAATCCTAGTTGGATATCTGCATGGATTCATCCTGAAACAGATCAGGATGAACCACAGTCAATAGATTATACCTCGTGATATGACTCAAGAAGGACATGAGAACACACCCAAATCATATATGATTCATGTATTATTAATTTCCAAACAACTAGTGTTTTAATGTACCGGGTTGGATATAACGACTCATACTTTACATACATTGTCATTACTTCAGAATTTAAGCACACTTATTACAACATATAACAAAACCAGGAAAGGACCGTATAGGTATAGAGTCTTTAGAAACTGGGAAACATAAACAACTGGTTCATAAAGCATCTACTTTGCCTCCCATTTATTTCATCATATCTAGAGTTCCTTTTTGGCATATCCTACTTAATAACCTTCTTCCTGACCTGGGGAAATAAAACATACAAAAGGGTGAGCTCAAATGCTCAGTAAGGGTAAACAAAAGAAATATCAATCACATCATATACATAAGAACATAACTTTTGGAAATCTTAACCTGCAAAAGAAATCATAATTTCATAACATGGGATAAATCATAGTAGAGAAATGTAATCCCAATAATCATAACTTAAAACATGAAACTTTTTTGCATACACACATAATCATAGATAATCATTTATTGTTCGTCAAGACTCATTGCCAAGACTATCTTAGTGGACAAAGTCCATTTCTGAACCGAGTTCACTCCTCGTTTCAGTCCTGTTTCACTAAACCGGTTAAACCTGCCATTCCAGCCATGTCTATCTCATGAGATATAAAATCTTTACCCAATGAATTGGAGAGAGATATAGGTCCCACCCATCTCATAATGATACCATTCTTATGTGTGCCACAAAATCATAAATCATACATCATTGCATAACCCATGTAATAAAAATGGGATTCTTAAACTACATGACATAATAAAAAAATTCATATAAGATAAAGGAATTCATAAAAATAATTCCATCACAACATAATCAAATCAATGTAATAATACGGATAGAAACAGAACCCTATATTATCTTAGATGGAAAATAATTTTGATAAAACACTTGAACTCCATTCTTGAGGAAAATATCCTTTCTACTTCAAAAACATTTTCCTTTATTAACATGTCATACAATTTTAAACTAAAAGAAGTTGATTAAAAATAAACTTGAAAACTTGTAATGGAAGCTTCTTGGAAATAATGTTTTAAAAATTCATTCATGTCGTATAAGTTAAAAAAACATTCTTCGTACTTTTATCGGAAAAGTCAAAAAGTGCCTCGTATGAAAAACGACAAAAGATTCATTTCATATCCTTTACTAAAAACTTACCGAAGGGTAAATTGGATTTAAACAATTTTAGGTGGATGGAAATAATATTACATATTGAGGAAACATCGATGTGGATGATAAAATACACCCTAGTAAATACTAAAGTATAAACAATCTCGGATAAAAATGAGATTGTGATATTTCCCTTACCTTAGGTCCGATTTGCATCAAGTGTCCGAACCACCTGTATAATGATTTAAATAATGTTATTGACTTATTCCAGAATCATAATTATTGTTATGATATCATATATGGTCATATTTATAGCTTCTTAGTAGTAATATTTCATTGCTACTTGTTATTCGGGTGTTTATAACTTTTTGTTCTTATGCATGTTTTGTCGAATAAATTCTTATTCTTCTCTTTAGGTTATAGATACATCATTCCCAGAATGGTATTAATGTACTATATATCATATTTATTCATTCAATTCATTTATATAATCATTATTCAATGAAGATCATGTAGAACGAATCGCATCACATCGTGGAGACGGTATTCCGTACGTACGCATGAGTGATGATATCGTTCCCATGATCGTGGAATTGTATTGGAGTGTATGTATACTATTTCAAAATCAATATCACTTTAAAATAATCATATATAGTAATTATTTACACCATTATACCCATCCAAGTAAGGTGGTGGGGAAAAATAGATTACACCACGGCGTGGAGACGGTATTCCATACGTACGCACGCGCGGTGATTTCGTTTTCCGTAGGATGGATAGATATTGTAAAAGGGTTGTTTCATACTTATAATAACATATCAGTATGTGAGTGATACTGATGTTATTACTTCATAATGAAGCAACTAAAGAAGAAGAAGTTGAAGAAGAAAGAATTTGGAAAGGATCGGTAATGCATATTACCTCTTTTTGACGCGCCTCTTCTTAACCTCCTCTTAGGGCACTAGGGTTGGTCTTTGAAGAAGACCAGAACCTCTAGGATGATTCTAGGGAAGTGGAGAGGAGATATTGTCAGGTTTTGGCCGAGCTTGAAGGCTCAAATTGGTGTTTGGAGGATAGGGAGGAGGTGCCCTTTTATAAGGGAGGAGAGGGGAACCTTTGGAAATATAAGAAATATTAGTTTATATTAAATCCCAACCCCACTTAAAAACTTCCAAAATGACTCATATCCGAAGATTAGATGCGATAGGGTTGTAATATCATCAAACAACAAAATTTAGACGTGTTAGGAATTTATTTTAAACATTACCAACTTGATTTATCCTTATTTATCAATTTAATTTTATTTGTGGTAATAATATTCTAAATTTTACATTATTATTAATAATTACATATGTGTTGTGAATTTTCCATAATTTAACACTTTATAAATTTTTCGACCATATAAATTTTAATTTATAATTTTTAAAAAATTTTGTGATTTTTAAAAAATCTTATAATATGTTATTTTTATAAAATAACAATAGTGTCAATTTTGACACTATTTATTTATTTGAATTTAAATAAAATATATACAGAGGATATGTTCGAACTAAAAGCTTTAATAGATTAATAAAATTTCGTATGTATCTAGAAAATTAGTGGAGCACATTAAATATTTCATATAATATTTATTTTCTTATTTTTAAAACCATTTATTTGATATTTTACTTAATTAAATAATTTCAACATCACTATTGTGTCAAAATTAATGATAATTCTTTAAACCCTAAAAAATCTAAATAAATTCCTATGATGTAGAAAATTATATTAGCTTTCTGGAGACTATTCATGTTTGAAGTTTCATGAAGTTTATCACAAAATTAAAATTATTATACTTATAAGATTTAAGAAAGTGACATATTGTCACATTCTTTGGTTTTAATAATAATTAAATTATTTTCATAGACAAAAGTCTATTAAATGAATCTAATCCGACCCTTAGGTGATATGGGTCGACCTTTAGTCATCCAATATAATTTTGGCAAGTGTTAGGGTAATTTTATAATCTTATATTTACCCTTAATTACCCGATTTAACTTTAACTATGGTAAATAAAATTTACCATAGTTACTATTCATAATGCCCAAAAACATAAAGTAGCCTATTAAAATAATTTGGACCCACTGATTCTGAATATGGAATCCATTTTTCAAAATTCAAAACATATAAGTTGCAGTAATTAATTTAAAATAAATCTCATTGTTAAGAAAACAGGTTTTAGAAGTTAAAACATTGCCAAAGATTAAAATGTTTTTACCTATGAATTCAATGTGAAATTAATGATAATGACATACATTATATTAAATGGTAAAAATATATTCTATCTATACTTTAAAACCATTCAATATTATAATTTAACCATATAAATTATCTCAATGAAAAAAGTTGTTTTTAATTAAAAATTAGCGTATTTTTACTATTCATCAAAATATGAAAGTTATCAGAAAAATATCAAAATTTTATCCAAAGTAAATTTTTATATCCTAATTCAAAAGAAGAATTTTATTTTGACAAATTGAACTTATAAATATGTCAAAAACTAGATTTAATGTGGGTGCTCCATCAAAAAGCGGAAAAACTGCATTTTTTGATAAATACTTATTTTAGCCAGAAAAATTATTTTTCTCTCTTACCATGTTCTAGAAAATGTGTAAGATGAATAATAATGTTGTAAAATTTGAAATTCAGTTAATACTATTCATAACGGCTAGTTTATAATATTATAATAATATATCTTTGTTTACTAGAACTCGGTATTGCGTACTACACACGCTATCGAGGAAGGTCGTGATTGCCTATAGCGAAAGATTCCTTTGATGATTTATATAACATAAAAAAAATATTTCTCATAAAAGTCTCGGGTGTTACATTATACCCCCCTTAAAATGAATTTCTCCCTCGAAATTCATCACTTTGTAATAAACAGATGAGGATACCTCTCCCTCATCATATCCTCAAGCTCCCATGTAGCTTCTTCTAATTGGTGGTTCCTCCATAAAACTTTCACCAAGCGAGTGGTCTTGTTTCGTAGGACTTTTTCACTACGATCCAGAATCTATATCGGCTGTTCTTCATAAGAAAGATCTTTCTCCAGTGGTACAACTTCTGAGCAGAGTACATGTGAAGGATCAGGTATGTACTTTCTCGGGAGAGATACATGGAACACATCGTGAACTTGAGAGAGATTCGGTGGAAGCGCCAATCGGTAAGCTACCTTCCCAACACGATCCAGTATTTCGAAAGGACCGATATATCTACGGCTCAACTTCCCCTTCTTTCCAAATCTCATGACCCTCTTCCAGGGAGATATTCGTAAGAACACTTTATCACCCACTTCAAACTCTATGTCTTTTCTTCGGTTGTCGGTATAAATTTTCTGTCGACTCTGAGCTGCTCTTATGTGTTGTTGAATAGATCGGACCTTTTTTACCATCTCATCAACAATATCAGGTCCTAATAGATTTCTTTCCCCAACTTCATCCCAGCAAGTTAGAGTCCTGCATTTCTTTCCATAGAGAGCTTCATAAGGAGCCATCTGAATACTGGAGTGAAAGCTATTATTATAAGAAAATTCCACCAAAGGTAGGTTTTGATCCCAACCACCTTTAAAATCCATAGAGCAAGCTCTCAACATATCTTCTAGAGTTTGAATTGTTCTCTCAGACTGACTGTCTGTCTGAGGATGATAAGCAGTGATGAAACTCAACTCTGTATCCAGAGTATGATGAAGAGTTTTCTAGAACTTTGAGGTAAACCTCAGATCCCGATCAGATATAATGGAAAGTGGTAATCTATGCAATCTTACCACTTCCTTCACATATATCCTCGCAAGATGATCTAGAGAGAAATCCTCTCTAATAGCGATGAAGTGTGCAGACTTTGTAAGACGATCAACTATGACCCAGATAGAATTATTGCATTTGGATGTTTTAGGAAGTCCTGTGACAAAGTCCATAGTGATGTTTTCCAATTTCCATTCAGGTATGGGTAATGGTTGTAACATCCCCTTAGACTTCTGTCTCTCAGCTTTAACTTGTTGACAAACCAAGCATCGAGAGACATATTCAGCAACATCTCTTTTCATGCCATCCCACCAGAAGTACTCTTTCAGGTCCCTATACATCTCCGTGCTTCCAGGATGAATAGATAATGAAGAACTATGAGCCTCATCCAGCAGCTCCTTCTTTAATTCGGGGATGGGAGGAACACAAACCCGATTCCTGAACTTTATTATCCCATCACAATCAAGGTTGAATTCAGGAACATTTCTCACCGTCTTTTGTAACTCTACATCTTCTTTCTGTGCATCTTTAATCTTCACATGTATAGATGGTTGAACATTCATTTGAGAAAGATACTATTTTCCCCCTTCCATTATAATTCCAAGATCCATCCTTTGTAAATCCATAAATATAGGATCTTTTGTGATCCTCATCATGGATAAGCTTACATGGTCTTGTCGAGTTAATGCATCTTCCACCTTGTTTGCTTTCCCAGGGTGGTAATGAATTGAGCAGTCGTAATCCGTAATCAGTTCCAACCATCTTCTGTGGCGCATATTCAACTCCTTCTGTGTGAAAATATACTTTAAACTTTTATGATCAGTATAAATATCACACCTTTCACCATAAAGGTAATGCCTCCAAATCTTTAATGAAAAGATTACCGCAGCTAACTCCAAATAATGAGTTGGGTAATTTTGCTCATGGATTTTAAACTGTCGTGAGGCATAAGCTATCACCATATAATTTTGCATAAGAACACACCCCAAACCCTTCTTGGATGCATCACTGTAGATCACAAACCTTTCTCCACTACAAGGTAGTGTGAGCACAGGTGCACTGGATAACCTTCTTTTCAACTCCTTGAAATTCTCTTCACATTCCTCCGTCCAAACAAACTTAACTCCTTTCTGAGTCAACTTGGTGAGTGGATTAGATAATCGTGAAAAATCTTTCACAAAACGTCGATATTATCCAGCCAAACCAAGAAAACTTCGGATCTCAGTCACTGTTGTTGGTCTCGACCATCTTTCTATAACCTCTGTTTTTGCTGGATCCACAGATATCCCCTCTTTTGAGATTATGTGACCCAAAAATGAAACTTTTTGAAGCCAAAATTCACACTTGGTAAATTTGTCATTAAGATTCTCCTTTCTCAGGGTCTTCAATATAATTCTCAAGTGATCTTCATGTTCTTTCTTGCTCTTTGAATAGACAAGAATATCGTCTATAAAGACTACCACAAATTGATCAAGATAGTCTCTAAAGACTCTATTCATCAGATCCATGAAGATAGTAGGGGCATTAGTTAGACCAAATGGAATCACTATAAATTCATAGTTTCCATACCTTGTACGGAAAGCCGTCTTCGGTATATCCTCCCTTTTGACCCTTAATTGATGATACCCTGAATGAAGATCAATCTTGGAAAAGTATTGAGCTCCTCATAGTTGGTCAAATAATTCATCAATTCATGGGAGAGGATATTTTTTCTTGATAGTGATCTTGTTAATTTCTCGATAATCAATGTAGAGTCTCATTGATCCATCTTTCTTCTTAACAAATAAAACAGGTGCTCCCCAAGGTGATGCACTAGGGCGTATGAATCCCTTATAAATATTCTCTTGGAGTTTCTTCTTCAATTCCTGCAACTCAATTGGGGCCATTCTATAAGGTGTCTTTGAAATAGGCAAAGCACCCAGTACAAGTTCAATTGAAAACTCAACTTCACGATTTGGTGGAAGACCCGGAAATTCCCCCGGAAAGACATCATCAAACTCCCGTACAATGGGAATATTATTAATCAAGAGTTTCTCACCAAACATTTGAGATAAATAACCTTCATTTAGTGGAATCAATACCCATAAAATGGAAGAAATTTCCACTAGAAGGTTATGTTCATCCTTGCATCGATAGATGATCATAGATTGATCTGGAATATGAAATGTGAATTCCCTTCATTGGCAATTGATATGATCTCCATGTAGAGAAAGCCAATCCATGCCAAGAATCACATCAAATTCCACTATAGGAAGGATCACAAGATTTGCAGGAAGCACTTTCCCACAAACTTCAATTGGAGAAGAATTATAAACTTTTGATGCGACTTTTGTGCCATTAGGGGTTGTCACAGCTAACTCAACATCTAACTGTTGAGGTAATACAGTGATATCCTTAGAAAATTCTTCAGAAATAAAGGAGTGGGTGGATCCAGAATCAAATAAAACATTTTCTACTTTAGAGTGGATGGTAAGTGTACATTTCACCACATCGTTATCGTACTCTACATCGCTGATAGAAATTGCATGTGGCTTTCCTTTGTCTTTAGCCTTAAGACTTTGTTGACGTCGACCATCATCATCAACCCTTGGATTTGGGCATTGATTGGCATAATGCCCCATCTCCTTGAACTTGAAACATTGAAGTGTAGTAGGTTAATTCTATGTTTCCCTTCCTTTGTTTGCATTATTAGACATCTTCTTCCCATCATTGCGGCATTCAAATGCCCGATGACCTTCCTTTCCACATTTGAAACATTTACTTGTCCCTTTAAGACAACTCCCTCCTTGTTTCTTTCCACGCTTTGAGCATAAGGGAAAGCTCATCTTCTTTTCAGTGTGCTCTTTATATTTTCCCTTGAATTCCATTTTCCTCTTCTTATCAAACCCATATGACTGATGGGTTACTCCAATCTCCATCTCGACTTTGAGAGCACATCGAACGATTTCCTCGTAGCTATTGAAGTCCCTTATGGCTAACGCCCTTCGAAGACTTGGTTTTAATCCACTAAAGAATTGATCGATCTTACTCTCAGGTTGGATAAGAATACCAAAAGTGTACCTTGCAAGTCTTGTAAAATTTGCTTCATAGGTACCAACAGATTCATCATCCTTTTGCTTCAGTTCAAAAAACTCTTTCTCCATCTTTGTTCGGAGAATACGAGGGAAGTACTTATTGAAAAATAAGTTCTTGAACTCGTCCCATTCCATGGACTCAATTTCATCCCTTTGCCTCGTATTCTTAATAAGATTCCACCATTGATCGGCATCTCCTTCCAAACGATACACTGCTAGGATGACTTTATCATGTTCAGAACATTGAAGAACTGAAAATATCTTTTCAGTAGTACTAATCCATTGTTCAGCAACTAATGGATCAGTAGACCTGCTGAAAGAAGGTGGACGCTGCCTCATGAAGGATTCAACAGAATGTTTCTCCTTCCTTTGCTCGTTTGGAAGTCCTCCATGATTCATAGCTTGAGAAAGTTGTGTGAGCATGGATACAAGATTTTTCATTCCATCTCCCATAACTTTTGGTTGCTCAAGGGGACAATCATTTCCTTGCCCGTCGCATTCCGCATTAACACGGTTCTTTCGGGTTCCAGCCATTGACTAAAACCAAGAAGAATAGTGTGAGCAACACTAATTATAATAGGAAAACCACATAATCAAGAATAAAATTTCACACTTTAGGTCTTATCCTAGGTTATTCATGGTCATTTCTAAAACACTAAGATTGTGTTCTATGATTAGAATTATCCTTAGGATTCTTACTAAGGCTTTCACATCCTAGTTTACAAAGGATGACTATAACTTTCCATTGATACCAACTATAACTACCCATACTTTACATAAATTGTCATTACTTCAGAATTTAAGCACACTTATTACAACATATAACAAAACCAGGAAAGGATCGTATAGGTATAGAGTCTTTAGAAACTGGGAAACATAAACAACCGGTTCATAAAGCATCTACTTTGCCTCCCATTTATTTCATCATATCTAGAGTCCCTTTTTGGCATATCCTACTTAATAACCTTCTTCCTGTCCTGGAGAAATAAAACATACAAAAGGGTGAGCTCAAATGCTCAGTAAGGGTAAACAAAAGAAATATCAATCACATCATATACATACAAACATAACTTTTGGAAATCTTAACCTGCAAAAGAAATCATAATTTTATAACATGGGATAAATCATAGTAGTGAAATGTAATCCCAATAATCATAACATAAAACATGAAACTTTGTGGCATACACACATAATCATAGTGAATCATTTCTTGTTAGTCAAGACTCATTGCCAAGACTATCTTAGTGGACAAAGTCCATTTATGAACTGAGTTCACTCCTCGTTTCAGTCCTGTTTCACTGAACCGGTTAAACCTGCCGTTCCAGCCATGTCTATCTCATGAGATATAAAATATTTACCCAATGAATTGGAGGGAGATATAGGTCCCACCCATATCATAATGATACCATTCTTATGTGTTCCACAAAATCATAAATCCTACATCATTGCATAACCCATGTAATAAAAATGGGATTCTTAAACAACATGACATAATAAAACAATTCATATAAGATAAAGGAATTCATAAAAATAATTCCATCACAACATAATCAAATAAATGTAATAATAGGGATAGAAACAGAACCCTATATTATCTTATATGGAAAATAATTTTGATAAAACACTTGAACTCGATTCTTGAGGAAAATATCATTTCTACTTGAAAAACATTTTCCTTTCTTAACATGTCATACAATTTTAAAATAAAAGAAGTTGATTAAAAATAAACTTTAAAACTTGTAATGGAAGCTTCTTGGAAATAATATTTTAAAAATCCATTCATGCCGTATAAGTTAAAATAACATTCTTCGTACTTTTGTCGGAAATGTCAAAAAGTACCTCGTATGAAAAACGCCAAAAGATTCCTTTCATATCCTTTACTAAAAACTTACCGAAGGGTAAAATTGGATTTAAACAATTCTAGGTGGATGGAAATAATATTAAATAATGAGAAAACATGGATGTGGATGATAAAATACACCCCAGTAAATACTAAAGTATGAACAATCTCGGATAAAAATGAGATTGTGATATTTCCCTTACCTTAGGTCCGATTTGCCTCGTAAGTTTCTGAACCTCCTGTATAATGATTTAAATAATGTTATTGACTTATTCCAGAATCATAATTATTGTTATCATATCATATATTGTCATATTCCTGGCTTCTTAGTAGTAATATTTCATTGCTACTTGTTATTCGGGTGTTTATAACTTTTTGTTCTTATGCGTGTTTTGTCGAATAAATTTTTATTCTTCTCTTTAGGTTATAGATACATAATTTCCAGAATGGTATTAATGTAATATATATCATATTTATTCATTAAATTCATTTATATAATCATTATGAAATAAAGATCATGTAGAACGAATCGCATCACATCGTGGAGACGGTATTCCGTACGTACGCACGAGCGATGATATCGTTCTCATGATCGTGGAATTGTATTGGAGTGTATGTATACTATTTCAGAATCAATATCAATTTACAATAATAATATATAGTAATTATTTACACCATTATACCCATCAAAGTAAGGTGGTGGGGAAAAATAGATTACACCACGGCGTGGAGACGGTATTCCGTACGTACGCATGCACGGTGAGTTCGTTTTCCGTAGGATGGATAGATGTTGTAAAAGGGTTGTTTAATACTTATAATAACATATCATTATGTGAGTGATACTGATGTTATTACTTCATAATTAAACAAATAAAGAAGAATAAGTTGAAGAAGAAAGAATTTGGAAAGGATCGGTAATGGATATTACCTCTTTTTGATGCGCCTCCTCTTAACCTCTTCTTAGGGAACTAGGGTTAGTCTTTGAAGAAGAAAAAAACCTCTAGAATTATTCTAGGGAAGTGTAGAGGAGATATTGTCAGGGTTTGGCCGAGTTTGAAGGCTCAAATTGGTGTGATGAGGATAGGGAGGAGGTTCCCTTTAATAAGAGAGGAGAGGGGCACCTTTGGAAATATAAGAAATATTAGTTTATATTAAATCCCAACCCCACTTAAAAACATCCAAAATGACTCATATCCGAATATTAGATGAGATAGGGTTGTAATCGCATCAACCAATAAAATTTAGACATGTTATGAATTTATTTTAAACATTACCAACTTGATTTATCCTTATTTATCAATTTAATTTTATTTGTGGTAATAATATTCTAAATTTTAAATTATTATTAATAATTACATATGTGTTGTGAATTTTCCATAATTTGACACTTTATGACATTTTCAACCATGTAAATTTTAATTTATAATTTTTAAATATTTTTGTGATTTTTAAACAATCTTATAATATGTTATTTTTATAAAATAACAATAATGTCAATTTTGACACTATTCATTTATTTGAATTTAAATAAACTATATACAGATGATATGTTCGAGCTAAAAGCTTTAATAGATTAATAAAATGTCATATGTATCTAGAAAATTAGTGGAGCACATTAAATAGTTCATATAATATTTATTTTATTATTTTTAAAACCATTTATTTGATATTTTACTTAATAAAATAATTTCAACATCACTATTGTGTCATAATTAATGATAATTATTTAATCCCTAAAAATTCTAAATAAATTCCTATGATGTATAAAGTAATATTAGATTTCTGGAGACTAATAATGTTCTATGTTTCATGAAGTTTATCACTAAATTAAAATTATTATACTTATAAGATTTAATAAAGTGACATGTTGTCACATTCTTTGGTTTTAATAATAATTAAATTATTTTCATAGACAAAAGTCTATTAAATGAATCTAATCCAACCCTTAAGTTATATGGGTCTACTTTTAGTCATCCAATAGGATTTTGGAAGGTGTTAGGGTAATTTTATAATCTTATATTTACCCTTAATTACCTGATTTACCTTTAACTATGGTAAATAAAATTTACCGTAGTTACTATTCATAATGCCCAAAAATAAAAAGTAGCTTATTAGAATAATTTGGACCCACTGATTCTGAATATGGAATCCATTTTTCAAAATTCAAAACATATAAGTTTCAGTAATTAATTTAAAATAAATCCCGTTGTTAAGAAAACGGGTTTTAGAAGTTAAAACATTGCCAAAGATTGAAATGTTTTTACCTATGAATTCAATGTGAAATTAATGATAATGACATAAATTTTAATAAATGGTAAAAATATATTCTACCCATTCAATATTATAATTTAACCAAATAAATTATCTCAATGAAAAAAGTTGTTTTTAATTAAAAATTAGCATATTTTTACTATTCATCAAAATATGAAAGTTATCATAAAAATATCAAAATTTTATCCAAAGTAAATTTTTATATCCTGATTCAAAAGAATAATTTTATTTTGACAAATTGAACTTATAAATGTGTCAAAAACTAGATTTAATGTTGGTGCGCCATCAAAAGGCGGAAAAACTGCATTTTTTGATAAATACTTATTTTACCCAGAAAAATTATTTTTCTCTCTTACCATGTTATAGAAAATGTGTAAGATGAATAATAATGTTGTAAAATTTGAAATTTAGTTAATAATATTCATAACGGCTAGTTTATAATCTTATAATAATATATCATTGTTTAGTGGAACTCGGTATTGCGTACTACACATGCTATCGAGGAAGGTCGTGATTGCGTGTAGCGAAAGATTCCTTTGATGATTTATATAACACAAAAACAAAATATTTCTCATAAAATTCTTGGGTGTTACATTGGAAATTAGAATCCAGAGTCCTGGTTTATAGATACGTTGGCCTCCAGACCAACACTGGACTCCCTGGCCTGAAAAACGAACTCAAAACACATAACAATGTTTCCCCCAAACCAACCTCATAGACTCCCGGTCCTTAAGTATAATTGGTCCACTCTAATACCACTTTATCACGACCCATAATAGAGGGGATCATTCCATGACTACCCCAATCCCGCCTCAGATAGGCCAGGGGCTGGCGACTAGCATCTAATAGGAATATCCCACAAATGAGAGGTAGTTTCCTAAGTACTTGTACACATGAACACATCTCCAAGCCCAAAATACTGAAATATAGAAACTCTAAGTAAAAAATTCATGCATACACTAAGGTACCAACCACATAGTATGAAATTATGAAAATTAGAAAGTAAACATGGTCAGAATAAAAGCCCACTAAAAGAACGATTTTGTCCAAGTGAATGTGCCAGTTCCTAAAACACATCCACAAAAAACCTTACTTGAAGGATAGGTGTAAGTCATCTATTTAAAGTCATAGGAGCACACATAATCTATATGATTACTCTAAGAACCTCCTGGACCTAGTCCACCTATAAATCCATCAAAGCATCAGTCATCTTTACAAGACACGACATGTGTGGGCAGAGCCCGTGCAGGAGTGAGCAAAACAATACATAGAAGGATACCCCAAAACCACAAAGGAATACCACTAAGAAACACATGATTTGTACCATAAATAAATACACTAAGTACACTATAATGGAATTACACGATGTATATTAAGGTCACACAGGTATATGTCTAAAGAAAAAAAGCAGGATTATCAGTCGTAGTACATAGAACACCCAATGTCAATGACACACGGAGTGTCTATACAACACAGAGTTTCGATAACACATGGAGTGTTGATAACACATGGAGTGTTGAATACACATGAAGTGTTGAAAACACAAAAAGTGTTTAAAACACATGGATTTTATATTACACACATAATTTAGATGATTCATGCATCCCCAAAGACACATAGTCACCTAGTCACAGCCAGCTACAGGATTCTTCACATAACATGCTCATTCTGGGAAAATATTCTCCACAATCCATTAGGTCATATGAAAACTTCCTAAAAACTCATTTATAGTATTCCAAAAAGTACCTTCTCATTTCAAGGGTTCCAATGATTCAAACATCTCATGAAACAGACACACGGTTTGAAAGATATGGTCGTTTTTTGTAAAACGGTGTGACCCAGTTCTGGTCAGGGTCCAACACAACCTGAACCGGGCTGGTCCGGCCAACCCGACCCGGTCCATACCACACTGGTCTAACCCACTAGGCCCGCTGGGCCTCTGAAGTGGCCCGTCCACCCTAGTTCTTCCCACTGCATGTTGGTCGTTTTCTCCACTAGACACAGACCACCCTAGCCACACCCCATGGTCCACATGGTCCACTATAACTATGTAGCTCCCCCCGTGTCACCTAGCCAATGTGGTTTTGTGCTGCGTTTCATGTGTCTGGACCACCTCCTTCTCCTGGAATGTGTCCTTTCCACTATGGGTTCCTCCACCATAGCTTCGAGTGGCATCCCAACTTGCTGCCGCAACCTCTTGTCTTGGCCCTCAATCACCGCCCACTACCTTTCCCACCATGGGTTCCTACAGAGTCTTGCCTATTCCACAGCCTTCTTCCGGTATCCACTTGTTGCCTCACCATCCCTCTGGACTATGCCCACCATCCATGTCCTTCCCGCATTACAGGTGGCCTACCTTGTTCCATAGCCTTGTGCCTGAGTAAGCTGCTGCCACTCATGAACCATACCACGCTTCCGTCACACATCCGCTATGTCGTCACGGTGTCAAATCCATTGATCTCAAATCATTATGATGTGGATCAGGGGTGAAATCGTCGATCATTTTCATATGGGTTTCAATGGTGAAGAGTGCATGAAATACAAAATGGATTGAGGTGGAAGAGATAAAGAACACGAACTCCCAAAGAATGAATCTTTTCCTTTTTCATGTCATCCTTTATCGATTCATGTTATAAGATTTAACGAAGAACAACAACAAATAATCATAAAGATATATCACCCCTTTTTAAACCCCAAAACAATTATCCATCCTGTAAGAATGATAGAATCATAGATCAACATATTCATTGGTTGTTCCACATTCTCCATTGAATCTAAGAGGGGAAGAGTAAATCACAAAGAGATCAACATCCAACCTCGTGCTCGGGTCAGTCGTTGATGAATAATGGAGTTCTATTTTTTCATAGGTCCTCGATCCACCAACATTCTATGTTGTTCATCGGAGAGGTTTTTGTCTCCTTACCTCAGAGGAATTCCAGGGTTATGACGATAACCTTGAATTTATCTAACAAGGCTTATTAAAAAGGTAAACTGCTGCTACATCGTCACACAATGTTAAATAAAATGAACCTGATTTATTTTGTTTCTTTTAACATTCTTTAACTACTTTTCACATTCGAGCTACACCAGTCGATGTTAGGCCCTTCCTAAGTTAAATTCACTGCTCTAAATGAAACGGTTCCCTCGAATTTTTCATTCGGACACCCATTTAGGAGTTATTATACTTTTTCACAAAACCCACTCACATGCAATATTAAAAACTTATCATTTTTCAATGAATTTTTTCAGGAATACTAGGCCTCATAATCATACTATGTCTCAGCACCTGGTCTTAGAAGTTTCCAAATTAATTTATAAAAATAAAACCTGAGAAAATCCATGTCATTATAGAACATCTTCATTATATTTTCATTATATATACTTTCACTGAGGATTATAAACCTATTAGATCTATCATGATGGATAGTGATCCTAAGAATATATTCTTATTCACTTATGTCCTTCATGGAGAATCATTTATTCTAATAGGAATTAACAAAGTATTTGAATGGTATCTCATTTCCATTAAGGTTTGTGTCATAAAAATTTACTATTAAGAAAATAAATAGACTCCCACTAAACTATTTATAAACACAAGGATCATATTACTTCTTTATAAAACCAAATTATGCTATATATTTTATAAATAAAATGTTTTATGGCCTAGATGATTTTATTAATGTATAAATTGATTTTTTTTTTAAATTATCATGTCTTATTGGCATCTTTTGGGGTCACAAAACCTTTTTTTGTGTCCCATAAACATCTTTCTAAAGTTTCTCCTTAATGAAATATGAATTTACATCCATTTTCCAAATATCATTGTCATATATGGCCATAATTTCAAGTATACATCAGATATATTTCATCATTTTTACTTATGAAAAGGTTTCATCTTAGTCAAATCCTTGACACTATTTAAAAACTTTTTCAACCATACATGCCTTATAGGTACTGACATTTCTTTTTATTCCCAGTTTCTTCTTGAAAACCCATTCACAACCAATAGGTTTTAAATCCATTGGAGGATCTACCAAAATCTATACTTTATTTTTTTTATATGTAATCCATTTTAAAATTCATGGATTCTTTCCACATAGAAACATATATGCTAATTACTGCTTCATTATAGGTTAGAGGATCATTATTATCAACTAATAATGAGTCACTATCTTTGGGGACTATAATACACTATTTTTATAGTTCTATAACCTCTCTTGTACTCTTTCTTGGTACTTATGTCTATGGAAAATATTCTTATTCTAATAGGGTTTTTGGAATATGTTCATATACCAAATATTGTGTATCATGAGTCTAGACATCATCGAAGTCAATCTCACTCTCACTATCACTTTTGGAGATGTTCCCCCTCTCAAGTAATATGGATTGTCTTTACACTATTACCTTATTGTCTGAGGATTTTTATAAGTAGTGTCACCTTGTTTCATTGGGGTATCATATAAAGTTATACTTTATTCCTTAGTGTGAAAGTTTATTACCTAAAGGGGACTTAAAAACCTCTTTTCTACCCCACATATGTAAATTTTTCAATATGGTTTTTATTCCACTCAATATTCATATGGAATACCATTTATCAATATAGTCGGTACTTGGTTTCGTATGTAGTCTTTTGATTGTAACATGTATCCCCCAAATGGTAATGGAACATTTGCAAGACTCACCATTGATCACACCATGATCAAAAATGTGTGGTTCCTCCTTTCACTTACACTATTACACATTCATTTGTATGGAGGGGTGAGTTGATATAGTATCCCAAACTCATATAAATAATCAAGGAAGTCATGATTAAGATATTCTCTAATACAGTTTGAGTGGAGTTTATTAATATTTTTTACCACGTTGGTTCCCAACTTCATTCTGGTCTTCCTTGAATTTATCAATGGAATCTGACTTATAACTCATTATGTAAACAAATTTATATCTTTCAAAATAATTAATAAAAGTTATCAATTATGAATTCCCACCCCTTGCTTCAACATGAGATGGTCCACAGACATTGGTATGAAGTAATTTAAGAATCTATTTGGCCCCTTAACCTTTACCACTAAATGAGGCTTTGGTCATTTTATCTTATAAAGATGATTGACATATACAAAGTATTTTTAGTTAAAAATAATATTAATATCCATCTTGGTATAATTCAGTCAATCATTTTTTGGCATGAACTAGTCAGTGATTCTATATTTAGGTGTGGTATGAGTCATGTGAGGTAGTTTATTTTTTGATTTAAAATATTTAGTTCATGTAATACTACACATAAATACCATTATCTAAATTTTTCTTACCATAACAAATGTTATCTTTATAAAAGAAGAAATATTTATTAATGAACATGAAAATAAATCCATCAGTACTAAGTCTGGATAAAGATAAAGTCTTTTTGTTAATGGATGGTTCGTAATAACATCATTTTAAAACCAATAACATTATAGTTGGAAACATGAGGTGGTAGTCACTGAAATCTAACAAAATTTAGCTCCATTGTATGCTCATAGATCTATTGCATGTTGGAAAATCATTTTGAATCTACTCAGTTCATGTATTGGAATGTATATGTGAACAAAAAACCTATATATAATGCTAAATTTTTAGAAATGGTGAAAGTACACCTGATAAATAACACACCTGAAGCTTCCCCTTTTTTATTTCTCTAGGTGTATTTTTTCTTCTAGTGTCCCTTCTTGCCATATGTGAATCAAACAACATCTCATTTCTTTGCTTTACCCTTGATCTTTCTCTTCATAGAAGGGCATGAAGAATCATTGGGCATAAAGATATTTATTTTCCACTTCCATTTATTCACTATAAGGATGAAAGGTATTTCATGCTTCATTTACTTATCCACTTGGTGGTGAAAAGTGAGAAGATATTGAAGATATTACTCAATTTTTTCTATGTTAAAATTAACCAGAAACTAGAGAAACTATGAGGGAAAGATGCGAGAATGAGATCGTTGTGCATTTCATTAGGGATTTTAAACCTTAGAACCTCTAGGCACATAATGCATCCAATGAGCTTGACTACATGATGCCTAGCTGATACACCCTCTAGAAGCTTACTTTGAAAGAGTACCTTGGATATCTTAAAACATTGTTGTCGTGCTCTCTCCTATTGAAGACCATATAGGTTATCAAGCATGCTATACGTATCTATGTTTTCATGAGGCTTCATGAGCTCACTAAAAATATATGAAATCATGAAAAAATTAACATTGACCAATTTTTTCAAATTTTTCTCATAGATAGAGAACTTTTTTTCACTCACATATTTAGAAAGTCGATCAAGAAGTGAGGATTATAGCATGAATGATTTATGTTCATGGATAAATACAACTCTATGGTATTTGAACCATTCCTGGAAAGTTATTATTAGTAAATAGATGGTATTTATCTAATATATATCCTTGGGATAGGGTGGGTGATGAACTTTCCATTTCATTATACAATTTAAAAGAGACTATTTTCAGAACAATACATGATTAAAAAATATCTGAGAAATAATAAATAAATTTATTTTATTAAATCTCCCACTATTTTAATAGTTTTAAATAGTCATCACTATTAAACATGGAATGTCTTGTTCCTACGAAATTCTCGTGGTAAGAATCCATATTTCCTTATGAATAACCCCCAAAAGGGTTGGTCAAGATACTTGAAGGTATTTAGGTTGGAATGTCTTTTCCAGCTACGGGCTTGCAGTTCCTTGAACTGTTGAGTGGATTCCCAAGTCCTGAAATCCTGACCTGGATATCCTCAACACTTTCCTCCAAATTACAATACGTCGAGCAAGAGATAATCCTCCCAATATAAAATGATTAATTCAACTAAAAAACCTCCATAAGAACTCCCCTTATAAAAGTAATTGTTCTAACAAGGTTTTCTCAAACACTTAGTTCTATTGGTTTCTTTCCTTACTAAGTAATGGAAGACCAAGTCTATCTTAATATATATATATTTGAAGGATTTAATTTTGTTGTGAAAATAATATCTTGTTTTATCCATTACATGTATTTTTAATATTAATTGGAGGTTGTTTAATTAATTAACTATTCTTGGATAAAACATTTACACATAATCTATTAATTTAAATTTTATCTTTTCATATTAATTATTTTATTTATGTGATCATAGAACTATATCAATAAAATAATTAATTCATCAGAAATAAATAATAAAGGATCCATTTGTGAGATTCTCTAATGGTTGATTCATTTATCAGACATTAAATAAACCTATAATGTATGGGGAATAAAACTCATTATTTGACTTTGAATGAGTTAAAACATCCCACCTTTCCACCTGTGTATCCCCTAGGTTAGCATCATTATGTTTCCTTCCTGAACTTCCTCCCAATTCATTGGGGAACTCTATTAATTTCAATTATTTATAACTCACGCGTATTTGAGGGAACCAAAGGATTAGTTAAAGGGGTATTACATAAATAACCTTGTACATGCAGGTCATACATAATAATGGTGGGTGAGATGACATATAGGATATCAAATTTAATAAAATATTAAATAATTGCAAACACATGCAATGAATTGAATTAAAACATCCAACACATACACTATTATTGGTCAAGATCATGAATGGTCATACATGTAACATATACGCAAATGTAAATGGATAACATTAATTTATTATTTATTATTTATTTTTAAGATAAATGTTCTTGAATTAATTACCTAGATTAATTAATTAGCTCTCTTTAATATTAATGGTCATCCAAATTCATTTGGAGATACCCATTAATAATGGAATTCATGGAAAATAAACACAAAAACAAATAATGTGGATTTATTACAATAAATTCATTAAGAATCTAAAATTATTTAAAACCATTATTAAATTATTAAATAGAGTAGGTTCTAATTAATAAAATAAGGTTTTAATGTTTCAATTTTTAATTTATGTAATTTAATTCTTTCATTAATTGGGAGACTACATGGTGTCAACTAGCCATATACAATCCATATTACTCAGTTTCCATGTATCTAGGGTACACACTTGGTGCTTCGGCATGTACCTCGGCCAGAATACATGGAATATACTAACCAACTACACATCATGTGTTATGTTTGTCATGTGCCCAAGGTAAACATGTGGGTCTTTATTGTGCATCTCGGTGGATAACACAGCATGTAAAGGCCAGTAAAAAACCATGTGGTCTGAATGTTTTGTGCTTAATCAACCTGCCAAAATACTTAGCATGTTCTCAGATGAGAGACTACACAACATGAACAGTCCAGCTACATATTGTGTATCTGTTATTTCAGGTGTTTGATTTTATTTCTAAATGACTCAGTGTATATTTTTTATTTTGGAAAGGATGAACTACATATCTTGTGCGTTGGATACATAATGTTTATGTCATTAATGATCAAGATTTTGGTCTCATGTAGTTTGACCATATATAATGACCACACAGATTGTGTGAATTTCACCACTATTCTGTGTGGACTATATGTCATCTACATCAACTATAAGTCATGTAATATAACATGTTGTGTGTCAGGTTTTCTCAGTCTACAAGTGGTGTTCACTTCATGTACCTAGTGTAATTAACTTCTCGGAATGTCGTGTATCCCGCGACATGTCCAAGTGTAGTGAACTTGGGTACACTGTGTGTACTCTGACAATAGGTTGTGTAGTCCCATGCTATCTAACCAGATTCCTTAGAACATCCTGATATAGTCTATAGACATTCTTCATCAATTCTTATAACATTAAGAAAATGAAACACTTAACAAACATGATTAATATGTTGATAACATGTCAATTCATATTGGATTAAATAATGAATAATACGAAATGAAAATATAACAAATATTTCACATAGGACAACAATAAAATAAATCATTATAATTTTAAAATGTGACCACTCTAATACCACATGATGGTTTTGGGCATGGAAGAAGTACCTTTTGTGGGTATAATATTAAAATCTCTTTCAAGAAATAGTTTTCCAAAACCCCAATTGAGTATCTTTCATAATAAATTTATAATAAATTTTTAAGATTTGAATACATTGTTACCTTGGATTGGGATCCTTTTTTCTTTGATTATGTTTATCTTTAAAAACCCATTTCAGAATTTTTTTTGTTACACTGTGATGGTCTAAGGAAAAAATCCATATAGCGGTGATCCACACATGATTCTTGGATCTTTGAGAAATGCTAATGAATTTCCGGGTACTAGAACAACGAATCAATTTTAATTCATTGTTCATGTTGATCGCTCATACTTCATTATTGAAGAAATATCTCTTGTGTTTCTCATTCTTGATAGGAAGAGAGATGGTGGAGTCAGGATAGAATTTCTCTTTGCGCAGTGATTCTCTATTTTTATCTACCCACACAATAGACATAACTGTCAATTTATAAAGTTACGGTTATGTTATGAAATATTATTTAATTGCATGTCAGTCCTTAAAATAATAGTATATTATTAAAAAAACCCATGCCATATAATAAAATTATTTTTATTATGTTTTATGATGTTTACCAATTTATGTAGTGATAAATAATATTTACCGACTTGTAAATAAATATTTCTAAATGGATGGGGTCCTAGTCCATTCTTCCTTGACATTTATTGAATACCCTAATAAATATTTAATTTAAACATTTCATTCATTAATAAATATTTTTGATCAATGATACATGAATAGAATTATTTCTCATTCCTTATAATAATATTTATTCTATTAAATTCAATATATAATTTAGTCAAGATCAATAGAAACACTTAGTGTATGACCCTATAGGATTATTTCTCAATGGAAGTAGGCAGGCTTTCCTAATGTCCATGATTTCTATCTCGCAATGGGTCAAATATTCCCTGAGAAAGAACTTAATGTCACAATGATGAAACCCACATATAAATGCTCAATGTGTAATATTATTCAGTTCTCACAATATCTCATAAAGTAGGTTTCACATTTGTGTCACTAACCTATTTTATCGATATTTCTTTCTTTGATTATTTGAAATAAACATGTTTTTACATCATGGCCATGAAATTTAATTTTACAATTTTATTTCAATCAAATGGTCGAGATATCAACTTCCATAAAGATGAATGTGGAAAATCCTTCCTCATCTTATCCACTAATAACATGTCATTGGTGACACACCGAACATACCCTACTTCCCACAATCAATTGGTGTGATGGTTTTCATTTGTGAATCTAAGAGTGTGAGTCATGACATGAATCAATGACAATGTTAATGTCTATGGATCATTACACATGCCTATAGATAAAAATATCTAATGACACCAAAACATGTAAAATTTCTTACGGGTGGGATTGTTCTCATAATATACCATATTGGAGATTACCAAGTGAGATCTTCATAAGAAGAAGCCTCATCCACTTCTGATTACCTGAAACTGATAATCACATTCTTTTAGTCTCATCATAGAACATTTTATGACTACAGAACAATATTTAAGAATATCATTATTGCACTTAAAGGTTCTCATCAATGCATGGAACTCCTATGATATTATCAATGAGATGAATTATTACATTAAAGTAACACAAAATAATGAAAAATATGTAATAATATATTTTATTAATATTCAAATCATAGAATATAAATGTAATAAATGTAAAAACAGTTAGTCCTAGGACACAAACTCCAACAATTTGAGTTCAGAGTAAAGAGAAACTAAATTTAATAGAGTTGTACCTAGAATTTAATGTTAGGATCTATATCCTAGAATTAATGTATCATATAAATTAATCAAACACATTATTCACATTTCATAGATAATTTGTATTAATTTAAATAATATAAATGAATAAATATATTCATTTTATTTAACTTGATAAATAATTTACAAACTTAATATAAATAAAATAATTCTATAAACCTTTTCATAATTAAGCTTAACAATATGGATATTCCATAATCATAGACATAAAAAATTTTACATCCAATTTCCATTAAACACTTTCATAATTATTTTATTATATGAAATTTTAGTTCAACCATATGATATATTATTAGCTATAAGTATAGAATAATTCAATTTCATTGTTTAAACATTTTATATACTCAAAGTATCATTCCTTTTACATTATTTAAACCTTTTACAAATTAATCATGAAAATATTTTTTATGTGGTAGAAATAATATCTAAAATAATACCCTATTTAAGTTAAATAATTCAAACTAATTAATTATTGAAAAATCAAAATTTTAAATATAAACTTCATTATATGTAATCCTTATTTATGATTATTTATATACTCTTTATATATTATCATTGTAATTTCTAAATAAATATTTTATTTAAATATTAAAAAGATACTATATAATATGGTAAAAAGTTTATTAGCATTTTTTATTATTTATAATAATTTTATTAGCATTATTTTTTAGAAAATAAATATACTAAATATTTAATATTTAATTTTAAAATAATATTTGTAATAAATTTTTAAAAATCATTTAACCCATTTACCATAAACATTTTATAGTTAAATTATTTTTAAGACATATTTTTATGTATTTAATAAATATTCAATATATCATTTCCAATATTTTTAAACCATTTGTAAATAATATAATTCAATTATTAATTAAATTATTTTAAATAAAATAGATAAATTATTTACTTTTGTGTGATAAATATGAAAATTTTCATATTAACCACAGGCTAGTGTAAAAAAATTAACTTATCAATAATCTATAATTAAATTATAAATTATTATTATAATTTTTTGGTTTTTTATATAATAAGACACATTGTCAATAGATATATATATAAAGATATTTATTTTATTCTTATTAAACCAAAATAATAATTTCTTCCATAGGGTATCCCATTCGAGCAGCGAGGCATCACTAAGATGGCTAGCCAATCATGGGGATAGGCTGACGTAGGTGGAAGAGGGAATGTGAGAGAGTGTGGGTCTATGCATAGGGTGGTGAAATTTGGACCTCCACCATGTGGGGAGGAATGATAACCAATAGTGGTGGATTAGGGCATTATTTTTTAAGGAGGCACTGGATTTAATTGGGTGTTCTTCAGCATGAATTTAGTTGTCAGGCCTCCCCATACAAAGCAAAATTTGATGTGGAATTCACTAGATATGGATATTGTTCAACCACTACCACGAATGTTTCATTTTGTTCATACCACACCCATGTTCCATACATCTCACATGCCATGTTCTCCAGGATTAATGGTAATATTTCATCTATATATAGTGTTAGACATGAATGTTTTATACCATGTTCAGTATCTATATATCGAGCTTCGACCACCCATGATACACATCACACCCATAATCAATATGTTGTGTTAAACATTTGTAAACTGGACCAGATATTAGTTTTCAGTGATTAATATTACATTTTAACACAACATAATATGAATCCAACACCTGACACTGCATTGGAACTTAATATAACATCAGTTACTACGAAATACAATGATCAATTTTTTCCACAACCCATGATTCAATAAGTTTTTTCATATAAAACTTGTTTTATTAACCCTCCCAATCAAATTAACACATTAACATGATGGTTTTAAGGGATTAAAACATATTTTTCAAAGTTATCATATTGCGCTTATCATTAAAATAAGAACTATTATCATTTAAAAATGAGTTCTTCATTTAATAATAAATTATATGAGTTGATTTTTTATGATAGTTATTGGAGGACCATTTGTGCTTTAATACCACGGATGGGTATTGGAGGATAATTGTATGATCCTTGGAAATAAATGAAAGCCCAAAATTCAATAGATCTATCTTCAAATGAAAAAACGTTTAATGAAATAAAAATCGCATGTAAAACATAGCATTCCATGTTCTACTATGTAGAGACCTTTTTCCTTGAACAAGGGATAATTATTTAAGAATATCATGAAGAGAAGTGTAAAAATATATCCTACCTCTATAGGGTTAAATTTTTCATTTTATCTTGGATCTCTTCCGTAGGATACATGAGTTATCAAAGGGTGTCAGTGCCTTCATGTGAGTATTAAATGGCTCTTGAGAAAAAAATAGAGCCTATGAAACTAATAATCATTATTTTCACTAATTTAACCTGATAAAGCCACCAAAAAATAAATATATCCTCTTCTCCTTTTATAGGTGAGGTCCTATAGTTCTTCAACTAATGAGAAATGAATCAAGAATTTTCTGTATCATAATATGACACCCAAGATTTATGTCTCATTAATGTTTTTTTCTATGAACATTATGTAATATTTTTTAATCAATTGATAATGGATTAAAATAAAGGAAACAAAAAGGAGTTATTTTATTTCCATGTATGTTTTCGATGTGGTTATCCTTCATTTGGGTTTCATTTCTTGCAAACAAGTTTAAAGTATGCATTCATCACATGCATGTATTTTACATATATCATATTCAATTATTTGTAATGTATTATAAGCATGATTATTTATATGAATCATATGAATATATAATATGTGAATTATATATATATAAATATTATATATAAACACGTTATATATATATATTCATGAACCAAGTAAAGTTTTCATCCAAACTGATGCCCGACCTGGTCTGTGGCAAGGCCTGAAGGGTGTTCCCAATCCCCACATGTTGGCACAAGTTCTCGAGTATCAATAATAGAAAGTGGGAATGGTTTTCCCGAATACGAAAATATAAAACAAACAACAGTAACTAATAAAATAATCTGAAAATTTCAGACCAGACATACCTTAACAATTCTTCACAATGGAGTTACATAGTCTAAACCAAAACCCAAAAACTACCACGAAGTAAGGTGACCAAAATAGCTAAAATACTACCACATTGCAAGAGGACACCACCCTTAATCCATCTCCACAACACTGCTCCAGGAAAGATATCTTATAAACCTGAACCTCCATCTTCATAAGCTTTTCCCTTACCTGTATCAAACATTACCAAATATACTTACACACAAAGTTGTAAGTAAGGTGTGAGATAATTCCTAGTAGTACGCCACCCAAAAAAATATTCCATGTACAAAATAGTATATAGAAAATAAACTTTCATGTTTAATTCTAAAAGGACATGAAATAACAATTTAATGTAAAATAGTTTTAATGAAAACCAGTTTTAAAGGAACGAAATTTTAAATGAAAACACCTCTACCTTTTAAGTAACCCTTAAATTTCACACTGTATGTTAATGGTGACTGCAACATAGTCAAAGGGAACTAAATATGGGAGAGTCTCTATGGGTGATGGCAAGCAATGGGACCCTATAACCTCGCGTCTCAGTGAAAGGTGGTATAAAAACCACCACCAAAGGCGTTCTCGTACAAGATCCACTAGAAAGAATCACATCCCAAGGCCAAGTGTCCTTCAACCATATGACATGTTTAGTTTCGGTTTCCATCGTCAATCAAGAAAAATGGAACCAAACCAAATTAACTTTTGAATCACTTGCACAAAAGTTATAGTCCACCCTCATTGCTACTTGGGCTTCCCTTTGTGCTCAAGCAAGTTTCAGGTTCAAATAGTATGCCACAGTCACACAAGAAATCTAAACAACATTACACATTCCAAAATCAATATTTACCAACCCAAATCATATTTTTAAACCATACACACTCCAACACATTTCTAAAATATGACCCTCACTACATAAATAATTTAATAAAAAAATTCACACAATTTATAAAAAAATTTCACAATGCAGAATGGGGTTTCACTCCAAGATTACACCCCATTTCTCATGAAAATCCAAATTTGAAACCAAACACACAACCCATCATTTTGAAAACCACTTTTTCACCATTCATATAATTTAATAAACCATTTAAAAATTTTATAAAACAATTACAAGGAGTATCACATGGATTTACACACAATGACCCACTCAAAAATCCCCTTTTAGAATTAAACACACACTAACACCATACCAAAACAAAATATGTATCCCTTTTAAATTTTAATAAACTAGTTTCACAATTTTCAAAACACTACCCAGTTACACAATGTGGTTTTTCATCAAAAATTCACCCCATTTCATATAGACATGGTACTTAAAAATTAAATGCATATTAAACTTGTCTAAAAACTAATTTCTCCCCACTCAAACTAATAATAGAACGCACTAAAATAATTAATCTAGAGTAATAATTATCCCAATAATGGTTATACACAAAACCACCTACCTTTGGTGTCAAAAACTCCAAAATTAGTGTGAATTTTTCAATCGTACACCAACTTCACCACAAGAAAACTAAAACGAACGCCATGTCAAGAATTCGAACCAAAAAAGTCAAGATCAAACCCTAAAAAAATTAACCACTGACTGAAACCTTAAGTGAATAGGGAAAAGCTCGTCATGGGTTGAATTCACATGTGGCGGATGAAGAGGAGGAGCAGAAAGGGGTCCTAGAGGCTGTTCATGTGAGGACTGGTTTACCAGAGGGGAGCAGTACCGGGAAGGGGAGTCTTCAGATAGGAGTTGCAGCCATGAAAGGGGGTGTCATGAGAGTTGTGCAAGGGGGGAAGGGCAGTGTGTGGCAGTCACTGGAGTGGATTTGCACCAGTCAAGGCGCCGACTGGGAGATGGGGCATCGGGCTAGGGAGCGGCCAAGGGAGAACGCACCAGGTAGGGTTACAGGGGTTTGCAGCATGACCCAAGGAAGGGGGAGACAGTTTTGAGAGAAAGGAAAAAACAAATAAAACAAAAAAACTAAATATAATAATAATAATACTGATTAATGGTAATAATAATAATAATAATAGTGATATTAATGATTTTATAATACTTATAATAATAATAATAACTTAATAAAATATTAACCATAATAATAATATTCTTAAAAAATAATAATATTATTATTATTAGTAAAATTATTAATTTTTTTTCTTGTTTTATTTTATTTTCAATTTATTATTTATTTTTTAATTAATTTATTAACTATTCACTTGGAAGATGACATAGTGATTTGGAGAATTTGCATGGTTTCGACCATGCCATGCTCATGTACCGGATGCTGTCAAGGCCAAAACATTCATTTATCAGCAGAAATACTAAATTCCAAATGAGAATTGGCATGAACCTCAAAAAAATATTTCAAATCTAGATTAAATAATATATTATAATTGTTTCAAAAGTTAGGTTGTGATAATTCTCCTCACTATGAAAACTTTATGCCCTCTGAAAGTTTACTAGAATCCTGATCAGAGAATTAAAATAGATACTCTTTCTCAACCCATGTTTTCTGCTCCTAAGTCTCATGAACATCATTCCCATGATCCTAGAGGATACAGACCCACTAAATAGACTTCTCATGAAGCACCTTCTCTTAGGAATCCACTATCTACACTGGAAATTCAAAAACTGATAAATCAGGCTCTATATCCAACTCTTCTCAATTCAACACATGGGACGGATCCAGATTATACTTTTTTAATTGGAAGACATGAAATACATCATGATTTGACATTAACTAAGAAGATAAGGCTAAAATGTATGACACTTTTCTAATTCACTCAGTGATCTCAAAAGGTATGATATATCTCGATGTTAGCTTTCCATGCTTTCCCAAACGACGATGACTGAAATAAGGGGCCACTTTCAAGAACACCTGATCACCCACAAAAAACTCGAGGTCTTGACATCTCTGATCAGCATAAGATTTGTGTTGACTATGAGCTATCAATAACTGTTTCCTGATCAACTTGATTGTCTCAGACATCTCCTGCACAAGGTTCAGTCCCAAAAGTGAGGTCTCTCCTACCTCGTCCCAACATAAAGAAGACCAACAAGGCCGACCATAGACCACCAAAAATAGAACCATTCTAATAGAGGATTGGTAACTATTATTATAAGTGAACTTGACTAATCCCAAATGGCTATCCCATGATCCTTTCAAATCTAAAACACATACATGAATCATGTCCTGCAGAATCTGATTTTCCCACTCCATCTGACCATCCATTTGCGGATGGTATGTCATACTCATCTTAATATGTGACCATAATTTCCATTGAATAACTTCCCAAAAAATGAGAGTTAAAGAGGGGGATCACTCTCAGAAACAACTGTTGATGTCACACTATGAAGTCTGACCACTTCCTAAATATACAATCGGCTCAGCTCATCCACTTTTTTTGTATCTATGTTTATAATGAAGTGAGATGATTTGGTCAAACGTTAAATCACAACACAAATTTTTTTCCTACCCTAAGTTTTATGAGGTAATCCAACAATGAAGTCCCTGGAGACCACATCCCACTTCCTAGTAGGAATGGGTAACGGCTGAAGAAAACCAGAGGGCCTTTGATGCTCTGGTTTTACCTACTGACATGTATTGCACCTCGATTTGAAATCAGATATGTACCACCTCAATACTATCCACCAAAACTACTGAATAAAATCATAATACATTTTGGTAGCTACAAGATGACTAGACCACTAATATTGGTGGCTATCCTACATCACCACATTCCTTAAATACAACGGCACCACAGAACAGACCTTAAATCACAATATCACCTCGAGAGATGAAGACCAGTCGAAAAAAAGTCTCCCCACCATGAATAAAATGTAAAGACTACTGATATATCTTATTATTGGACTGCTCCCGCTTTATCAAATCCAAAAGAGAAGGATTCAACTGAACGCTTGCGAAGAAAGCCCCTCCACTATGATCTTTGTTCTCCACGTGCATGTGGGAAAAGCGCCCCACCAAAGTCCATTTATCACTGGACTTCCTTGAAGCCTGCACTGGCACTTTTTTTCTCAAGGCATCACCCATTGCATTACCCTTACCCAAGGTATAGATGATATCAAAGAGAACCCCTAAAAATACTCGATCCAACAGTGCTGCCTCATTTCAAATGTTTTTTGGAGAAGATGAAGGCTAAGATTTTATGGTCATAATATAAAAACAATTTCTCCCCCAAAAGATAATGTCACTATGTCTTCCGATCATGCATCAACCTAGCTAAATCCAATTCATGGGCTGGATAATTCTTCTCATGGGGTTAGTGTTGGAGAGAACCATATACAACTACATGATTATCTTGCATGAGCACACACCTGAGGCCCATACCTAAAGAGTCACAATAAAACGTGTATAACCTCCCAGACTCTGGAAAGTTCTATATAGGTGACATAGTAAACTTCCAATTCAACATCCCAGGGGATTCTTGGCACACTAGGATCAATTCAAACATCACCCCTTTCTAGGTGAGTGTGGTCATTGAGGAAGAAAGATGTTAGAAATCCTGAAAAACTCACCTATAATAATATACTAGGCCAAGAAAACTCTTGATATCAAACCCATTATTATATTATTCCCATGAAATAATTGTAATGAACTTATTGTGGACCACTAAAACCCTTTATCCTAAATCACATGGCCTAGAAACTTCACTTCCCTAATATATAAGGTTCACTTTTAATGTTTTTCTTAAAGGTAGTGATCATGTATAGTGCCCAACATGATCTACAAATGATTCTCATTATTTTCCTCTGATCTAGAGTAAACCAGGATTTCATCCATGAATACCACAATAAAGGACTCAAGATACTGGTGTAACACCCTATTCATGAACACTATAAAAACCGCTAGAGAATTTTTCAATTCAAAAGGTATGAACAAATACTAAATGTACTTGTACCTGATTAGAAAAGGTATCTTTAAGATATCTATCTCTCTCACCCTGACATGGTGGTAACCCAAATGCATGTTTGTCTTAGAAAACCACTTTTTCCCCTTTATCTTGTAAAACAAATCATTGATTCATGGAAAAGGATACTTGTTCTTGATGGTTACCTCATTCAACTTCCAGTAATCGATGCACAACTGAAGAGATCTGTCGCCCTTCCTCTCGAATAGAAAAGGACCAGCCCAAGGAGAGATGATCAGGCGAATGAAACCTTTGGATTCTAAATCATTCAACTATATCTTTAATTCCCTCAATTCAGTGGTGGCCATGTGATATGAGATAATATATATTGGTTATGTTCATGGTGTCAATTCAATCGAGAACTCCACGTCCTAATCTGGGGGTAAACCTGAAAAAATCATTTGGAAATACCTTTGGGAACTCATCCACTATTGTATGTAGTCCACCACTAAGAGTACCACTATCATCCTCCAAAAAGAGCAACGATAACTAAAATGCATGTCATCACAAATTTTGTAGTGGAGGTCCCACATGACCCAACTGAGGATCCCATTTCCCAAGAAATACTTGAGGACTCCCATCAGTTTCCATGAAACTCCCCTATCACCTATAGCAATCAATATGATCTTGGAAGTGCACTATCTAATCCATGTCTAGGATTACATTGAAAAGGTACATATCCAAAACTTGGAAATCCCACTCATCTCAACCCCAATGATGAAAATCACACACAATGGGAACCTAGGACCTTGATCCCTATTCTTACCCAATAGTGTTACCAAATCCATTGCAAAAGAAATTATCTTGGTTGTTAAGTTCAGCAGATTCAAAAGATGGGCAGTGATAAAATAAATAGACACACCAATATCAAATAAAACAGCTACTATAAAAGATGCAATCAGTATGGTACCTCGAATTGTCAAAGGTTCTTCATCTAATCCAGCTTGTGCTTGATCCACGACATGAAGATGTTTGGTCCATGCCAAAGAAAAACCACTCTCTAGTGGCGTTTCCCTAATCTAGCTCTACCAATAGGATGATGTGTTCCTACCACTACAGCCACTAAATCAAGATCCCATTGTCCTTATCTTCTCTGACTGAACTAACACTCCCCTGGAAACCAAAGATCCTACCCCACTCTGATATGTGCATGGAACCTTGAAAAAACACTGCAAGTTCCCCATAATTTCATATCAGTTATAGGACCTAGGAGGATAGGTACATGTAGGTTGGGAATGCCCTACCTTTCTACATTGATGGAACACGTCTGACCCTACACTAGAATCCACATATGAATTCATCCTAGAAATATGTCCTGAGCAGCCACCACCCTTCTTACCTTATTCATCACGCTTCCTCCTCTTCTCAAATGAACTGCTAATGCCAAACACTGACATATCCCCAAAGGAACTAGACATTCCCTTGTGGTTAATCCCCACCATACAAGCTTGATCAACTACCTCATCATAGGTCTTCTACTTGAACTGGAATACCTGAAAATAGATCTCTGGTCTCAAACCCTTTTCAAACCACTGATCCTTCATCTATTCATTGGAGACTATTTTAGGTGTATATCAGACTAGATCAAAAAAGAGATTATCATACTCCATCACTGACTGGTCCCCTGGACAAGATCCATAAACTCTCGAGGTCTAGCATAATCGAAGACCTCAGGATAGAACTGGTCATTAAAGACCACCTTGAAGTCCTTCCAGCTCATTTTCCCATGCTCCCAATCATGAATCACTTAGTCCCACCACCTTCTACTAGGACCTTCTAACAAGAATGAGGCACATTTCACTATGAATTCTTTAGCAGTATCAAAAAAACTCAAACGTTCACTCAATCTTCTCAAGCCACTCCTCCACTTCCTGAGGATTTATGCTACCTTTAAAGGAAGGGTTTTTTTCTTGAAAAACTCTTGGGATTTATCCTTCATAGGACTAGATTCATCTTCTCTTACTAGAGCAGGAACATGAGTAGGAGCTGCTCCCTATCTAAGATCCTGAATATCCCAAACCACAGCTTCCACCAACCTCTGATCAATTGGTGAGGTAGAAATCTCTCCAGCTTCCTCTTGTGGGTACAAGGGAGCTCTCTGGGGAGGCATGTTGCTACAAAAAGAAACATTCACCATAAACATAATTATTTCAATAGGTCTGAAAAAAAATCAGCAAGAACAATAAACCTCAATAAAACAAAATTTCTAAAGTTACATAATAACCAAATTACTTCACCTCCACTTGATGTTTACATGCAGTCTACAGCTTGCACTTCCCACCTGGAGGAGATGTCAAGAAAGTAACCCAACATCCCATGGAAACTCGAGGTCTATCACAAGGAGTGCTGACCAGACACCACACTCACAAAAAAACATTGAGCTTCAACACTCCTAGCTCCTGTCTAACCAGGCACATACTAATGAAATGATTTGAATGGATTAACCTCCATTTTAGAGAATTTTATTACGAACCAAGTCTGGTATTCATACAAACCAATGCCCGACCCTGTCTGTGGAAAGGACCAAAGGGCGTTCCCAATCCCATTGGTTTGGAACAACTATCTGGGTATCAATAAAAGAAAGTGGGAATGATTTACCCAAATATGAAAATATAAAAAAATAATAATAACTAATAAAACAAATCTGAAAATTTCAAACTAAACAGGCCTTAACAATTTTTCAAAACTGAGTTACGTAGTTTAAACCAATACCCAAAAACAACCATGAAGTAAGGTGACCAAAAACCATCTCAAAACCCCCACATTTCAAGAGGACACCACCCTCAAGTCATCTCCACAACACTGCACCAAGAAATACAGCTAGAAACCTGAACCACCATCTCCATAAGCTTTACCCTTACCTGTATAAAACATTACCAAATCTACTTACACCCAAATGTGTAAGTAGGGTGTGAGATAATTTCCAATAGGATGACACCTAAGAAAAGATTCCATTTACTAAACATTATATGGAAAATAATCTTGCATGTTTAATATTGAAAAGAGATGTTAGAATAATTTTAATGAAAATAATTTTAATGAAAACTACTTTTAAAAGGAATGAAATTTTAAATGAAACCCCCTTTACCTTTCAAGTAACCCTCAAATACCACACCATATACTGACGGTGAGTGCAAAATAGTCAAAGATAACTAAACATGGGAGAGTCCCTATGGGTACTGGCTAGGAATGGGACCCTAGAACCTCACGTCTTAGTGAAAGGAGGTATAGGAACCACCAAAAAATGCATTCTCATTCATGATTCACTAGGGGGAATCACATCCCAAGGCCTATTGGTCTCCAACCATATCACATTTTTAGTTTGTTTTGTCCTAGAAAATCATTCTAAGTGAAACCGGGCCAAAGGAACTTCTGAATCACTAGTACACTAGTTGTAGTCCACCCTCCTAGTTACTTGGGCTTCCCTTTCTGCTCAAAAAAGTTTCGGGTTCAAATAGTATGTCATATTCACACAAGCAATCCAAAAAAAACACTACACATTCCAAAGTCACCATTTACACACCCAACTAATATTTTAAAACCATACTCACTCCAACACATTTCTAAAATATGAACCACACTGCATAAAAACTTTAATTTAAACTTTTACACAATTTATAAAACACTTTCATGATGCACAATGGGATTTCACACCAAGAATACATCCCATTTATTAGGAAAATCCAAATTTGAATCCAAACACACAACCCATCATTTTGAAAACCAATTTCACCCCATTCATATAATTTAATAAACCATTTAAAAAATTTATAAAATAATTCCAAGGAGTATAACATGGCTTTACACACAAAGACCCACTCAAAATCCCATTTTCGAATTTAACACACACTAACACTATACCAAAATAAAATACTCTACCCTTGTAAATATTAATAAACTAGTTACACAATTTATAAAACACTATCCAATGGAACAATATGGGTTTTTATCAAAAACACACCCAATTTCATATAAACATGGTACTTAAAAATTAAACGCATATCAAACCCATTTAAAAACTAATTTTTCACCACTCAAACTGATCACAGAAAACACTAAAATAATTAAGCAAGAGAAATAATTTTCCAAATAGTGGTTATACACTTAACCACCTACCTTTTTGTCAAAAACTCCACAATTTGTGTGAATTCATCAATAACATGCCAACCACACCACAAGAAAACTAAAATGAAACCTAATTCAATAATTCAAACCAAAAAATTCAAGATCAAACCCTAAAAAAATTAAACCCTAACTGAAACCCTAAGAGAAGAGGGAAAAGATCACCGGTGGTAGAACACACCTGCTGCAGAGGGAGAGGTGGAGCGGCAAGGGGTCTGGGAGGATGGTCACGTGAGGATAGGGTTTTCATAGGGGAGCCATTCCATGAAGGGGATTCGGAAGAGAGGATTTGTGGCTAGGAAAGTGGGGTGGAACGAGGGTTGTATGAGGGGAGTAGGACTGTGTCAGGAGATTTCCAGAGTGGAGTTGCACTGGTAGGGGCGTCGAAAGGATATAGGGCACCGTCCAGTGGAGAGGCAAAGGTAGAACGCACCAGGTAGGGTTGGGGGGTTGAAGTAAATCCCAATGAAGGGGGAAATGGTTTATAGATAACGAAAAAACAAAGAAAATAAAATAAATACCAAAAAAACTAAATAAAATAATGATGATGATGATGATGATGATGATGATGATTAATGGTAATAATAATAATAATAATAATAATGATATTAATGCTTTTATAAAAATTATAATTATAATAACCTATTTAAATATTAACCATAATAATAATAATAATAATAATAATAATCTTAAATAATAATATTATTATTATTATTAAAAAAATTCTTATTTCATTTTTTTCTTGTTTTATTTTGTTTTCACGTTATTATTTATTTTGTTAATTAAATAATTAATCATGTACCGGGCAGGCCGCGTGATGATTTGTAGAATCTGCAAGGCTTCGAATTTGTCCTTCCCATGTTTCAGATGCTGTCAATTCCAAAATATTCATTTATAAAAAAAACACCTAATTCCAATCAGGACTCAGCCTTCACCTCAACAAACTATTTCAAATCTAGATAAAATAATAAAATATAATTGTTTAAAAAGATAGTGTGTGACATATATTAAATGCCTCATATACATGTATTCAATATACATGATCATATGAATGTATATTTTAGTGCACAACCAACAAGATATCCATCTCCACAGGAGGGAAGCTAGGAGATGATGATAAAAAATGTGAAATCAGATATATTGATTCCATAAAAACTAAAAACACATAAGTATGTAATAATACCAGTTGGAGGAATAATATTATGATAGTTTTTCACCTAACACATGGTGACCTATAAAAATTCTTGCTTTAGTAGATACTCACATGAAACATGTCATTATTACTCAGTGATCAGAGTATAATTTTAGGTCTCTATGTATTAAAAGGATAGAGTTTTTGAATGTGTAAAAAATGTAATTAAAATGTTATGGATAAAAAATATAGTATATAACTATTATGTTAATTATAAAATAAGTAAAAATTTTATTTACTACATAATGTTTTATAATATATTATTTCAATGTTTTTTTATCAATCTATTGTTATTAAAAATTTTAGGACCATGGATGAAGAATATGTTGACACATAGAGTGGTTGTGGCCTTAGAAATGTTTATAAGACCTAGGGGGATTTTGATTAGGTTATAAGTAAAAGAATAAAAAATGGAGATTAAAATAAGTGATTAAAGAAATATGGAAGTAGTTTTTATTGTTGAATATGGGTGTTTCGAAGAAGTATATTATTTCGACTAGAAGATATTTTTTGTTTTATTTCTTAATTATCACTGTAAGTTTTATGTTCATGAAGATATATTGTAAGTGAAACTCTATAATATTTTATGATAATTTTGTTTTTCTATAAGTGTAATTAGAGTTTCCCCTGATTTTTTTATGAAATGGGCGGTGTGGATATTCTAGAATAAGAGATGAAGGTGTTCTATAAAAGAATTTATTTTGATAGTGGATGTTGTGCAAGAAAAGTATAAATCAAGAAGTTATTTAATAAGGATTTGAAATCAAAAAAATAAGATAGATATGTTTTTTGAAACTATAGGAAGATACCATGGAATTAAAATAATGATCACACTATAAGTGAGGTTCACAAGAAAATGACAAAATACTTGAGAATATCTACATATGTGTGATATCATCCTGGTCGATACATAATATTTCATGGAATATGTAGAATTATAAAATTACTAGATAATATCCATATATACATAATATGTTTTAGGTTTATATGTAATATTTTATAGAATATGAAGAATTTCACAATCCCAATATTTAGGAGTCATTCCCAACAATAGGTAAGAGTCCTATAAAATTTAGAGTTAAAAGAATTTGGTAAATTCTTCCCATGTATAAGTAATACAAGAAAATATATAATGGGTACTGAGATTATAAAAATTATATAATTGGAAAAGAACCATACATAAGGGTACTTAAGATTTTATATATAAGTATTTATCTAAACTTGAAACTTGGTAAAGAAAAAAACATTCACAATGATACATCGAACTACCTAATGTTGAGAAGAATTTTAATAATTAAAAATTCCTGATTTATAAATGTAATGTAAAGATCCTAACTTATCATACATAAATATTAAATCTTAATGGATTAATATTCATTACATAACATACCAAACCAAACCATAATCATTTAGGTCTAGTGCCTTTGCAAACATGGAAACATAAATAATCAGTCCATAAGTTAGTTATATAATATACCAGTATGTTCTTCTTAACTATAAATCTTATTAGGCATATCATTAATAATACCTTCCATCATAACATAGGTAAAAGAAACATAAGAAATGGTGGTATAATATTTTTAGAAAGTTTAAAGAAGGGTTATATCAACATTTCATGAGAATAAGTGTAAGAAAACATGAGAATAACATTTGAAAACCCTATCCTGCATATCATAGATCATAAACCTAATTAATGGAGTTAATATTGGTAGTTAATGAAACATGAATAATAATGGAATAAATGAACATGAACCATGATAATATAACCTTTTCAAAAGTCATATATTTTTGGCATATACATAATAATATAATATCATTTATTAATTAGCCCAAGGCTCAATAACAAGAATATAATAGTGAAATGGGTTTACACCCAAAACCATTGTAGTAGTAAAGGTTAACTCCCAAGAATATAACGATGGATAGATTCCCTTACAAAATGGGTTTATCTTTATATTCCAATATTATTTATCTCATTACATATTAATCTTTACTCAATGAATCAGAGAGAGATATTGGTCACACCCATCACATAATGAAGATCACGCATATATGTTCCATAAGATCATAAAACATTCATAATATTAAAAACTATGAAAATAAATGGGTTTAATAAACATTTAATCACAATATAACCTTTGGAAAAGAAACAGGTTTCATAATTATTTTTTCATTACATCAAAGCATAACCCATTAAAAAATAAGTGAGTTCCATAAGCATTTTATCGTAGTATAACTCGTGGAATAGAAATGGGTTTCATAAATATTGTGTCATCATAAACATGAACCATTCACAAAAATAATAAAAATTATATCCTTTGATCATATCCCCTATAAATGATATTTAATATTAAATCATTTCATCGTATATGTAAAATTATTTTGAAAGATCACTTTGAAAATTTCTTGAGGAAAATAGTTTTTATTTGAAAATATCATTTTAAAAGTAAAAATTCATATAATATTTTGTAAATTATTTTATTTTAAAATACACTTGAAAATTGTTAAATTAATCTTAAAATATAATATTGTTCATGATGGAGGTAAATTTCATTCATACCGCACACATTAAAACAAATATTCCTTTCACATTTTTGATAAAATCCAAATGAAACTTTTTTGGAAAAAATAATGATTCCATTTGAAACATTTTTAAAAGGTAATACAAGGGTTAAATGACATTAAACAATCATATATAAACATGAAAACATTTTTAAAAACATTTTCAGAAAACATGAACATGGGAGAGAAAGGGTTCTCGATCAAATAGAGAAATAAATTTGGTTTTCTTAAAAAAAATATTCTTATAAAATAATATGTGTATAAAGAGAGGGAAATGAAAATAAGTTTTTTTCTCATGAAATAAAATTAGGAGAATAAAATTCACGAGTTTATTAATATATATATCACAATATTTTATCATCGGAATCATAAACATAAACAATCCTGAAAAACTATGAGATTGTATCATAAAACTCTTTCCACTTTGGTAACTTTTGAATCATAGGACCCATTAAATAATAACATAAAATTAAAAATTTAGTGTAATTAAAATAAATAGATTCATTATATAACATTCCAAAGGGACAGTATATACACGTCATAAGAGAATATAAGTGTGGAATAAAACTTATGTCTCAAACAATACAATTTGAGACAAAAATATCTTACTTTAAGTATTAAATTTCTTAGTACAAATTCAAACCTCAGGTATAGTAAATATAAGTTTGTTATAAATATATTAAATAACCCTAATTATATATATCTGACAATATATGACTTTATTATGACCTTTTATTACCTATTTACAAAAAATTCCATGTTAAAGTCACATTTCGAACATTAATTTATTTGTTTTTCATGTATGTTTAGGTTTTTCTTTTTTTAGCCATATTACTATTTTCATGGTTCCCTAATATCTATAATTTTAACTATGATATAAATATAATATATATTCACTATATATTTATTTATATTAATCTTTTAAATTTTGAGATACAAAATGAAATACATTGTTCATGGAGACGATATGTCGCACATATGCATAAACGTTATTTCCATTTTCTTAACAGATTGAAGGAAATTAAGTTAAATAATATATTACCATTCCATAATAATTTTTATTTCATATATATCACATATTTTTATTTAAAAAATCCTTATTACCTTCCATGTACTATCTAAATGAATCACATCACTTCGTGAGGCGGTAGTCCGTCGTACACACAAGTGACGTTATCATATTCTCAAAGAATGTAAAGTAATAAGTTCTATATGAAGTAATAATTATAAAAGTATAATAATATCAAAAATATCATATAAAACGTTTAATATATCAATATATTTAGTTTTGATAGGGTCTTATGGAAAACCAATAACATCAGCACAAGAGGTGGCAGTCCGTTGTACGCACGATTGACGGTTTCATGTCCCATTTGATAGAGGAGGATATGGTTTTAGGTCATGAACATTGAATAAAAATATATAATTATATTATATATACTTATGTAATTATATCTTCAAGGTGTAATAATAATTAAAGGTTTTGGAGGATGAAATAACATATAACGCTCTATTAGGGATGTTAACTGCTCTTTACACAACTTCTTTTTGGTTTTCATCAAATGCCTTCATAGGTTGGATATATGACCAAACTGAGGTTTTTATGAGGATATTATGGATTTAAGGAATATATTTGGGTAGGTATTGTCAAAAACAAAGGGTGTTTTCAGTGTGAATAGTATAGTATAAGGGGTTGTCTTTTATAAGTGTGGTGAGTGGCACACTTTTAATTTTTTGAAAATAAAAAGGTGTACCCACTTTTTTCAAATTTGAAAAGGATTAATAATAGAATAATAATAAGAAAAAAATTATGGGCTTCAAATATGGACATAAAATTGGTTTTTGACAATTTTTGGGTCATTTTTAACCATTACCTTTTTAGTTTAACCCCTAGTAAACAGATTTTTACCTTAATCACACTAGATAATTCTTACTGTTTTTACTATACATTATGGTCAAAGATAAATTTACCGTTTTAGATAATATAAATTATACAAATTCCAAATATTTAATCCATTTTTTTTAAATTCAACTGACATTATTGGAGGAATTTCATTTCAAAATAAAATCCCAGATGTGATGAGAATGCGGGTTTTCAATGGGAAAACTTTTTATAAGTAGAGAAAGTATTAAATATAAAAAATAAATTTGAAATTAATAAAAAATACCAATATAGGATTAATAGATATATAATTTTACTAATTATACTACTAAATCTATATTAAAACAATTTCTATTTTTTTAATGTTATAAATGAAAAGGCATTTCTTAATAAAAACCAGTATTTTTCACTATTAATTGGAAAATTTACCTTTTTAGAAAATTATCTAAAATTCACTGAAAGATATTTCTTATGTGTAGATTTAAAAATTTTTGTTTATGTTTTCAAATAAATTTTTTTAAAGTTTTCAAAAATTTATTTTATTATTTTTCCAAAAAAATAAATACATTTTATTGAGAAAATCTTATTTTCAAAACATTTAAAGGCTTAGCTAAAAATTATGTTCTTTTATATCAATATATTTTTTATATAAAACCATAATAATTAATATTTAAAAATTAGTTATTACTATTCATATCTCTAAGTATAATGTTAATGTTACAAAATTTGTGTTTAAATCATAATATTAATAATATATCGTGGCTTGTTAAAACTTAGGGTCTCATGTAACGCAAGATAAAATTGTTGTTTCATGCAATGGAATCTATCAGAGAAATTTAATTTATTCACAATATAATAATTCTTAAAAACTTTGTTTGTTAAATTATACCCCACTTTAAATTAATTTCTCCCTCAAAATTTGTAACTCCAATACAAACAAATGAGGATACTTCAGCCTCTCCATTTCCTATGGTTCCCATATAGCTTCCCAAAACTGGTGGTTTTAATTAAAAAAAATTATATAGGTGAGTGGACTATATTTTTTTGAACTTTCTCTCTATAATCCAAAATCCCCACCATTTATTCCTCCTATGAAATATCTTGGTCTAGCAATAAGTCATTTGAGTTAAGTATATGTTAATAATAAATTATGTACTTCCTTAGGAGAGATACATGGAACACATCATGAACTTGATAGAGTATTGGTGGAATCTGAAACCTATTGGCTACCATCTCGATATGATCAGGAATTTCAAAGGGACCAATATACCTGGGTCTTAGTTTTCCCTTCATTCCAAATATAATTACCTTCTTCCATAGAGAAATTCTTAAAGGAACATTTTCACCCACTTCAAATTCTAGATCACAATTGTGGTTGTCATCATAAATTATATGCTAACTCTGAGCTACCTTAATGTGTTTATGAATTACTATGACATTCTCTACCATTTATTTAGATATCTCAGGTCCCAATATATCTCTATCTCCAACTTCATCCTAGTACCTTGGAGTTCTACACTTCTTTTCGTAGAGGGCCTCCTAATGAGCCATTTGAATACTCGAGAGAAATCTATTATTGTATGAAAACTAAAGAAGAGTAAGTTGTTGATCCAAACCACCTTTTAAATATAGATAGTAAGATATAAACATATCATATAAGGTTTGAATTATTCCCTATAAGTGACCATTTGATTGACGATGATACGCAGTGCTAAAATTCATCTCTGTATAATAAGCATCCTTAAGACTTCACCATAACATTGAGGTAAACCTAAAATCCCAAAAAAAACACAATTAAATGTTGTACTTCATTCAGCCTTATCACTTACATAATTTATATCATGGAAATATGATCCAAATATAAATATTCTCTCATATTAATGAAGTTTTACAACTTTATAAGGTGATCGACTACAACCCATATAGAATTATTCCCTTTATATGTTTTCGGGGAGTCTGATGAAAAAATCCATGGTGATGACTTTCCATTTCTATTCTATTATAGGTAATAGATGTAACATCCCCTAATAATATTATCTCCCATTCTTAACTTACTGATATACCAAGCACTAAGATACAAAATATATGATATCTCTCTTCATTTCATTCCACCAGAAATAATCTTTCACATCTCAATACATATTTATAATTCTAGTTTGAATAAAAAATGGAGAAACTATGAGCTTCTATAACAACTCTTTCTTTAAATATAGTATGAAAGGAACAAATACATTATTTTGAACCTTATGATTCCATTTTGATCAAGGATAAAATCAAGAACATTTCTAACCTTATTTTATATATCTATATCTTCTTTATGTTCCTTCTTAATCTTCGCTAGGATACATGGATAATCATTTAATTGAGAATGATAATATTTCCCCCCTTACATTAGGATTTAATCTTCATCCTTTAAAAATAAAAAAAACATTTTTTATCCTCATCACAAATAATTTAGCCTGTACCTTTTGACTCAAAGCATCATCCACCTAGTTCGCTTCCCCATGGATGTAATGTATTGAGAATTCAGAATATTTAATTAGATCTAGTGATCTTCTCTGGTACATGTTCAACTCCTTCTATTTGACTATGTACTTTGAAAAAAATTAACAATATATATATATATATATCACACTTTTATCTATAAAGATAATACGTCTGTATCTTTAATTCATAAATTCCTACAACTAACTGCAAATATTGAGTTGGATAATTTTGATATTGAACCTAAAATTATCCCGAGGAATAAGATATAACCATATCATTTTTTCATTAGAACATATCCTAATCCCTTTTTGGATGCATCACTATAGATTTCATACCATTATCCACTATAGGGTAATGTAATAACAAGAATTCTATCTAATATTCTCTTTACCTCCCTGAAATTTTCCTCACATTTATTTTTCCATATGAACTTGTCTACATTCTGAGTTAGATTGGTTAGTGGATTATATAGTCATGAGAAATGCTTTATAAACAATCAATAATATCCATCGAAATAAAAAAAAATATGTATCTCTATCACCATGGTTGTATGATCTAATAATCAATCGCCTTAGTCTTTGATGGATCTATAGATATACCCTCTCTAAAAATTATATGAACCAAAAATGAAACATTTGGAGCCAAAATTCAAACTTTGTAAACTTTTCATATAGTTTATCCTTTTTTAGGGTCTTTAGTACAATTATCATGTAATATTCCTAATCTTTATTTCTATTTTAATAGATAAGAATATTTACTATAAATACTACCACAAACTGATCAAGGTAATTACTAGACTCTATTTATTAAATCCATGATGATAGAGGGGGAATTAGTAAGATTGAATGGTGTCACTATATAATTATAGTGTCCATACCTTGTATGAAATGATGTATTTGGTATATCATCATTATTTTTGTCAGTTTATGATATCTAAAATAAAGGTCAATTGTGTAAAATTAATGATCTCCATGTAGTTGATCAAATAGGTCATCAATATGGTGTAGAGGATACTTTTTATTGATCATGATCTTGTTCATATTCTGATAATCAATGAAAAGCCTCATAGATCTATCTTTCTTTTTAACAAAAATTAACAGTTGCACCCTAAGGTGACACACTTGTCCAAATGAATCCCTTTTCAAGGTTCTCCTGGAGTTGTTTTTTCAATTCCTTTAACTCAATTAGGGATATTTTATAGGTAGTATTTGAAATAAGCATGGAACCATGTATGAGTTCTATTAAAAAATCAACATCAAGTTTTGGTGGAAGGCTAGGAAACTCTTCTGAAAATATATATAAAAACTCCCACATAATAATCATATCATCAATTTTGAGTTTCTCCCCAACCATTAAAGATAAATTCTTCTATTTTATAGGAATAAAAACCCATTCAATGGATGTTATTTCCATCAAAAGTTCATATTTATCGTCACACTAATAGAAAATCATAGGTTATTTTGAAATATCAAATATTGCTTCCCTTCCTTGGTAATTAATGTGGAATTTATATAGATAAATCAAATCAATTGGTAAGATAATATCAAATTTAACCAGTTGAAGAATTATAGGATTTTTAAAAAGCACATTCTCACAAACACTACAACAAAAAAGGTGTTTAATATCATTGGTATTTATCAGCACTAGAAAAAATCGCTAATAAATGGCATATTTATCAGTGCTAAATAAAGTGATAATAAATTAAACCCTTTATCATCACTTTTTTAGTGTTGAAAAAGGGTTCCTTTATCAGTTATTTGTTTTTAGCACTGAAAAAGGGTACCCTTTTTCAGTGCTTTATTTTAGCGATGATAAAGGGTACCCTTTATCAATGCTATATTTTTAGAGCTCATAAATGAATCCTTTATCAGCACTTTTTTAGTGCTAATAATGGTCCGAATAAATAAAAGGATATAATTAAATAAATAAAAATATAAAAAATGAGTTGATTAAAAAAATTAAAAATATTATTAATTAAATACATACTAATAAAAATAAATAAATTTATTATAATATATATAAAGTATAAATACTAATAAATAGGATTTATTAAATATATAGATATATGCAAAATGAAAATTAAACAAATTAAAAATAAAAATATGTAAATTGAGAAAAAATATTAAACATTTTATTAATTAGATGATTATTAATAATGTTAATAAATAATATATATTAAATATATATATATATATTAATGTATATTTATATGATTTATATATTACAAAATTTTTATGTTCATTTCATTAAATAGTCATATATTTAGTGAATAATGTTTTATAATTAAAAATTAATATGAATAAAAAATATTGACTAATTACACATAGTAATGGACATATAATTGAATGTCGTTTGAATTTTTAATTTAACCTAGATCATATATGTGTTATACTGATTTCACATATATGTAAATAATATATTTTTATATACAATTTACATAAACAAAACTTATCCAATTTTCAATATTATTAGTGTACTTATTTTTAATTTATTCAATTTGACTTCTTTGCAACAAGCATACACTTAAAATTAGATATTCTTTAATAATGTTAAAAAATTATTTGTAAAAAAATATTTATAAATAAATATGTTTATAAATTTACATACAATATTTATAAAATTATATATTTATAGTTATAAATAAATAAAATTTATTTTTAAAAGTACTTATATAATCATAAAAAAATAATTTTATATATTTAAATAACTATTAAATTTATAATAAATTTACTTAAATATCAAATATATTTACTAAATCTATATTTATATATATTTATTAAATATATATATATAATTATATGTTTTTATATAATGATATAAATACTATTTTTAAAAAATATTTATATAATTATAAATAATTATATATTTAAATAATTATAAAATTATAATAAATATACCTAAATAAGGAATATATTAACTATATTTATATTTATATATATTTAAAAAATATTTATAATTATAATTATAAATCCTTTATCATTTTTAAAACTATAGTGCTGATAAAGATGGATTTTATCATCACTTTTTTCATGCTGATAAAGACCTACCTTTATCAGTGCTAAAAATCACTAATATATACTCCTTTTTTCATCGCTTATTACCTAAGCTCTGATAAATGGAATCTTTATCATTGATTTTATGAAGGAACTGATAAAAGAGTCTCAATCTATTTAAAATAACCCAACTAGTTGCGAACCCATCACAATATCAAAATCTTTCTGTGGAAGCCACCCACTTTTGGTGCTCCACCTCGATGAATCGAAGCTCGAATGACACAAACCCACTCAAATCACTCAAACCCATGACCTCTAGTTTCTTGATTATAATCTCACATCCATTATTAAATTATAGTTAGGGCTTCTGAATAAAACATCGAGATCTGGATTTGAGGGTCTCAGATTTTCTTCAACCCAGCGAGGTGGGCTAGTGTTTTCATTTGTAGGTTCTGATTTTCTTTCTGTATTTTCATTTCATTTTTTATTTCTTCTTCAACGATGTTCTTATTTATTTTTACTTAAATTGTTCTATAATTTTTTTCCCTTTTTATGATATATTTTTTTCATGACTACTAATTTGGATATACTATTTTAGTTATTTTCAATTTTGGTTTGGAATCAATCGACTTCGCTTTTTTCATCTATACCATAGCTTTCCCCACAAGCTAAATTTTTTTACTCTTTTGAAATATTAGAGAGTTTCCTATAGTCCATAGATAAACTAATTAAATAAATATTTATTCCACTATATAAATATTGGAGGTTTTTCATATAAAACATTAAATGAACTTGAAAATTAATTTAGTAAAGCAACTATCAGTCTGGTGATGGTTCTAAGCAGTAACATAATATTATTTTATACAATTCATGCAAGGAAATTTATTTATTTAAATTCTATTTTAATATATTTGATTAAGTTTTTTTCCTTAAAACATTATTTTCTCATAATTGTGTTAATTTTTAAAGAGAAATATTAGTAAGTGTGATACCATATTTCTTTATTTTCAATGGATCTCTTTTTTTAAAATTAGTATGGGGTTGTAATTCTTTTACTATGTTTTTATATTATGTTATAAGGGTTATATATATTTTTATCAATTTAAGTTTATTTTATAAAGATATATATATATATTTCTACCTATTTATATGTGTTTTTCTAACTTATAATGTAAAGGGTGATTTTATAATTATTTATTCGCAAATTAGGGTTCGGGATATCTATATTAGGAATGGATTATATTTATTTTCATTAATAATTATGTTTAAATGTGCATTTTTTTTAAAGTATGTGTATTATAAATTCCATTTTATATGTATATGTTTAATTATGTATGGGATAGAAATTTCAAGGGTTGGTGTGTTTCTCTCCCTTTCTTGTGATATATCTTGTTGATGTGTATTATTTATTTATGCCAACTTATTTATGGACCGCCCTAGAATCTCAAATATGGGTCAATGTGTATTATATATCCTCCCTAGAATATTTTATATGGTTAGATCTGATGTGACAACCTCCCTAGAATCCTTGGGATGGTTTGGTGTGGTGATATGACATTCTAAGAGCCTTGATATGTTTTCAAATATTTGACATACCACTACTTTTAAATGTAATAATTCCTTAGGATTCTACATCGCATGTTCCAAAAAATATATAATGAATGTTATAAAATTTGATATATTATAAATTATTTTTAGGTATTCGTCATTTTAGGTCTACATGTATCGGTTCCACCCCTAAGAATATCTGATTACAATCCATGTATATGAAATAACTCTTTAATTATTAAAAAATTTAATCAATAAATTTTTATATATTTTAGTGGATTGAATGAGAGTTTATTATTCTTGTTAATGATATTTGGGTTTCTTATTAATCCTTAATTGCCTATATTATATTTTCATTTGATTATGGTATTTAAGAAGACTTGATGTGTGTCAAACAACAATAATTATTTCAATTTGTGGCTAGAGACTCATCCCACATCACTTTTATAGAAAATTGTCATCCCCATCAACTTTATCTCCTGAATAGTCATTATAAAAATTTATTTCTTGAAACTCATCCCCCATCACATTTATGTTTCTTGTACTACTATGATAATTAGTCATCCCATGTATGACTACTTTTTAGAGTATTTCAAGTAATATAGGTGCATGTCCACAATAGAGGAAGGATGTGTCATTAAAAAAATTGAAATGATAAATATCCAGGAGATGATTTCATGGGGATGATTTGTCTATAAATTTCTCTTTTTAATGAATTAATAGGATAACATCTACTATAATGGAGTAATTATTTTCTTAAATTCAATTACCTATTTTCTCCAATATTCTGAAATTCATTTAAACAATCAGATGTCGATTTTCCCTTATTATAATTCTCTATAACATTCACCATTGATAATGAATATCATATGTGTATTTATTTATTTATTGTTAAAAAATTAATCTTTTATGAATCCAATAGGAAGGATATGAATTTAAAATGGATTCAAATTAATCATTTTATATAAGAATATGAATATGTAGTTAAAGAGTTTATCAAGTTTTCAAGAGAGCATGCATATGACCCTTCTTCAATCCTCTGTCCATGATAACGTTGTTGTTATTCAAAAAAGTTTGTTTCAAAGAGTTGGAAGAACATTTTATTTGTCAAGGAATATATCACAGCTATAAATGTTGTACTAAACATGGGAAAAATGAATGTGGACACTGATTGCGATGATACTGCAGTTTATGGATCATTTGACATGAATACTTTTGTAAATGATGATGGAGATCGTATGGAAGGAATAACAATGGTAATTGAAGATAACCTTCATGATTTTCCAAAGTTGTTTGAGGAGTTAAATTTTTGTTCTAAGAAACTATTTTATATTTTTTTTACTAAATACACAGTGTTGTCAACTATATTGAAGTTATATAATTTGAAAGCTCGCAAGGGATGGAGTCACACCACCTTTACAGAAATACTTGGTCTCTTGAAAGTTATGCTAATAGAATAAAATGAACTACCATGATGAACATATAAAGCTAAATGAATGTTATGTTCAATGGGAATGATCTCTAAAAAATAATACTTGTCCAAATGATTTCATATTTTTTTGAAAGGACCATGAATCACTCATAAAATTTTCTAAGTGTGGCATAGATTGATTCAGGTAAAATGAATCAAGTATTTCAAAATATGTATGGTACTTTCCTATCATTCCATGGTTTAGAAGACTATATGGATTTCATGAAACCTCAAGATAATTGACATGGAATGAAGATACAATAATTAAAGAGGGGAACCAATGTCATCCCAAAGATTATCCTTAGTGGAAGAAAATTGATTACGAGTATCCTAGATTTGTAAATGAGATGAGAAACTTTAGTTTTGTATTATCTACATATGGAATAAATCCTTTTGGTGTACAATGTAGAACTCATAGTACTTGGCCTATCATGTTTTTAAATTTTAACTTCTCATCGTGGTTATACATGAAGAGCATATACATTATGTTTTCTTGGCTTATATATGGACCAAAGAAAGAGGTAATGATATTGATGGATATTTGGATCCATTGATTGAAGATTTGAAATTGATGTGGGACATAAGTGTTACAATGTATGATTCTCATATAAGTGAATAATTCACATTGAGGGCCATATTTTACGGAATGATAAATGAATTCCCCACTTATAGAGATTTATAAGGCTATAGTATTAAAGGAATGTTGGGGTGTCCAATTTGTGAAAAATTCACAAACTTAGTTTGGTTAAAACATTCCTTGATGACTATGTTTTTAGGACATCATAAATTTTTACCTCAACAATAGAAATACAAATCTTGGATGCCAACATTCTATGGGAATATAAAACAAGGTACAACACCATATACAGTAATGGGAGATCAGCTGTAAAACAAAGTAAATTATATTAACACTATTTTCAGTAAACCATTTTCAAAATACCATACAAAATTAGGTTGGAAGAAAAGATTAATTTTCATTGAATTTTTGTATTCAAATTGTTTGTATGTCATAAATTTTCTTTATTTCATGCATGTAGAAAAAAATGCATTTTATAGTGTTATTGGCACATTACTAAATGTTCCTGGAAAAATGAAAGATGGCATCAAGGCTAGGTTGAACTTGATTAAAATGGGGATAAGGGAATAGTTTGCTCCAGTAAAGGGAAAAAGACGGACTTTTCTTCCTCCAGAATCTTACAGTCTATCCATTTAGGAAAAAATTAAATTTTACATTTTATTTAATAGTGTAAAAGTTACAGATGGGTATTTAAATATCAAGAATGTCATGTCAAGGATGAATTTGATGTTACAAGGACTAAAATCACATGATTGTCATGTTTTTATGCAAGATTTAATGTCTGTTTGTTTCCATTGCATTCTGCCTCAAAATGTATGATGTACATTAAAAAGACTCTACTTTTTTTAAGGCCATATACAGTAAAGTTATAGACCTGATGATGTTTTCCATCATTAATAATGATGTTTCAGTCATATTATATGAATTAGAGATGTTCTTCCAACCATCATTCATTGATATAATAGTCAAACTGATGGTTCACTTGGTTAGAGAGGTTCAACTATGTGGATTTTTCTATTATAGATGGATTTATCCCATTGAACGGTATATGAATATTTATAAAGGGTATTTCAATAATCAATTTCATCCAGAAGTTTGTATTGAAAAACAATATATTGTTGAAGAAACTATTGAATTATGTACTGATTACCTATTAGATGTTGACAACATTGATCATCCAAAGTCTCATAACAACGAACACCTTATGGGTGAATGTATTTCTAGAAGAGATGTTGTTACAATTATGTTGATAGTCCGAGATAAACCACGTCGTTACATTTTACATAATAGTAATGATGACAATCAATACATTGTATCCCATAAAGAAATTCTTAGAGATTTGAATGCATCGAGGGCTGAAGTATGGATTTCAAATACACATAATCAAAAGTTTATAGGATGGTTCCAAGATCAAATTTATATAGATTTATCTGAAAACAAGAATTTAATTTCTGAATGAATTTAATGGCTAGCCAGATGACCAAATCCAAATGTTATATCTTACCCTAGTTTTCTAATAAATGGATATATAGTCTATAAATAGGAACATGATGAATGCAGTATGATGCAACAAAATTGGTGTTATGCCTATGGATGAAGTGATGCATATATCTGGTTCCAAGTGTAGAAATCCAACTTATGAAAACATATCATTTTTTTTCATTATCAAACAGATATATGAGTTGGATTATATAGCATTTCAAGTGTTGATTTTTCATTGCAAATGGGTTGACAATATCATTGCTATGAAAGTTGATGAAATGGGCTTCATGAAGGTGAAATTTAGCATGGAAGGGGAAAAGACAATATGTTCCTAATCAAATCACAAATAATAAAATTATTTTATGTCTCTAATCCAATAAATAGGAATTGGTCAATTATCCTACGAGTGACTAAAAAATGTCAGGTCTTGTAAAAATTCAAGCAAGGATGACCCTTTTATTGGGAGATCACAATCACTTCATGTTAGCCCAATATAGACAACATCTTGAAAATTAGTCGGGACTACAAAGAGGGGATTTGGATTCTCTATAGAGGAACCAAATCCCTGAAACCTTTAATAAAATAGAGTTCAATAAGAAGGTAATTTTTTTTAATATAATATGATTCTTATTTTAATATTATATGTTCTATACTACATTAACATATTCTAAACTAAATGTTTGACTGCTCGTACAGACAATTCCTTCAACACATTATGATGTTACCAATCCCTCAAGAGAACAAACTATGATGAAGGAAGCCCTTTGAAAATATTTAAAGGCAATGTTATGATATACTCTCTATTTTACCAAAAAATTATATAATGAAACATTGGTTTAATTTTAATTATTCCATGATGTAACCCCCCAATCTTCCACGGTATTCTTCTCTTTGAATAATACAATAGCTTATGTTGTATGAAACTTCAAGTTCAAACACACCACGACCAACCAAACTAGCTGTTATGAGTAGTAATACCCACTTTTTAAAATTTTATAAATTTTATTTATCAAAATGAACTTCATTTTTGGATTCATAATATCAAAATTAGATTAGGGTGAATTTTTGGTATTTTTCTGAAAACTTTCAATTTTTGATGAATATTGAAAACACTACATTATTGTTTAAAACATACTTTTTATTTAAATAATTATTTATTTTATTTAAATTTATATTAAGTAAAATTAGATACATAATACCTATATTAGTTATATTTAATTCATTTAAGTCATTTTATAATAAAATTAGATGTATAAAATTTTATTGAATTTTTTAACGTCTTTTACCCACCTTCTAGAAACGTTAGAAAATTTGGATAAAACATAATTTTACCGCTTCTATGAATTGAATTTCAAAAATCATAGATACATGGTTGAAATCTGAAAATAAAATTTGGTTCAATTAGATGAAAATAATTTTTGGTGAATAGTAACATTTGACTTTTATTTACCACGGTTAAAAGTAATAGGGTAATTAAAGGTAAAAAATGATATTTATTTACACTAAAACATGTACTAATTCTATTGAATAATTTTATTTCGACCAAAATAAACCTTAGGAATAAAATATGATTTTTTGGTCCAGTTGGATTAGATTATGACATTTATTATTATTTTATTTAAAGAAGAGTTAAAAGTATTAAATTCAAAGTCTAATAACTATACCATTTTTAATATAGGGTTATACATAAGATAAATTAAACTATAAATATTCATTATAAAGATAAAAATATTTTCTACATAATTTTATTTTATTTATTATTTTTAGACATTAAATAATTAAATTTATTTATGACACAATGATGATGCAGTAATTACTTTATTAATGAATGATTAAAATAATTGATATTATAAATATCCAAATAAATGGAAATTGATACTTATGATGAATTAGAATAATTTTATAGGTTAATATGAAATGTTAGGGTTTATTGAAAAAAACTATGTGATAATGTTTTTATGACATTCACAAAAACAAAATAAAAATAGTGTCAAAATTGACATAAATGAGTTTTTAAAACAAATACTATATTATTAATTGATATAATATTAATAAAAATCTATGGATTGAAAAAAGGACTTATATAAGGTTATATATATCAATAATGAACCACTTGGGGTTCTCTTTTCTTTTTATATTATGTTTATTAACCATTTATTATAATAATACAAGAATACATGGTAAAAGTTAAACTATTTAACTAAGAGTTAAATCTAAAAGATAAGGTTAATATGGAGACATAAACCTGTCTAAAAACTATTGGTTGAGAGTTTTTTTACCCATAACCACATTATCCTCTAAATAAATCCTTTTCTAGCCATTATAAACCGAATATGATTGTAAAATAAAATAATATTTCAAGATTTTCCTAAAGTGACCCTCACCTCTCTTATAAAAGGGTACTTCCCATTCTCTCAAAATCACACCTCCAAAGACATTTCTCTCGTCCAAATGCTGATCAAATATCCTCCCAACTACCCTCACTTCGACATAGTGGCCTTAATGTGATCAGAAATCCAACCTAAGGGTCTCTTTTAATCAACTCAAATTAAAACACCCGAAGAAGATGTAATAATTTCACCACCTCTTTCAAAGTTCTTTTCTTCTTCCACTTACTCTTTCTTTTTTGTTCCCATACCAAAATAATAACTCTAGTACCTTATACATACTGTGATGTTATTATAAATATGGTACAACCATATTCATTATTCTATCTATCCTATGAATGACAAAGTCACCATACGTGCATACGTACGGCTTACCGTCTCCACGTCGTGGTGTAGTTTATTATTCAGCACTTCATTATTTTTATCGGTATAATAATGAGTATAATTGATGTTAGTAATAAATATAACATGTTAATGATTCCATATATATGATATATCATCCAATTACATATGATTTTACCATCAATAGAATGATATTGTGGCTCATGCATACGTACGGATTACCGTCTCCACGAAGGCGATGAGATTCATTCCCCATTGTAACCATTCAAAAATAATTTTCATTTTAAGATTAAAAATAATGTTTAAGAACTTAATATAATTATGTATATGAATCAAATACATCCTATCCGTAAAAAACATGACTTACGTAACAAAACATATAAATGAAAATGAATCAATTAACACCCGAAACAATGATACTACTGAAATATTGTTAACAAAACAACATTATAAGATCATATATAATATCATATTTAAGTATATGGTTCATTTATAATTTAATAACAATTATTTAACTATTATACAGGAGGTTAACTTACCCTCGACCAAGGAAAATTACAAGGTAAGGGTTAATTTTACAATCTCTTTAATATCTGAGGTTGTTTTTACGGAAGTATCTACTGGGACTTCTTTATCATCCACATATATGTTTCTTAAAAATTTATTTCAAAACATTTTTAATATTTCCTAGAATATTGTGTAATTAATTTATACCCTTTTTTGACTTTTATAAAAAAAATTGAAGGATTTATTCCATCGTCTTCCAAACAAGGTACTTTATGACCTTTTCGACATATTAAGGTAAGAATGTTTTTTTAACTTATACGGCGGGTGCGGCTATTTTACACCATTATAACATCTTAGAAGATTCCCTTACAAGCTTATAAGAATATTTTAAAAATAATTTTTTTCTTTTATAATTATTTGACTTTTAAATTATTTCAAAATAGAAATAGATATTTCTCTCAAATAGTTTTTATTTCATCTATGTCAATATCCTTTGATGGATTTTACACTTGTCTGAAATTTATTTATTATGATACAATATTTCATATTGTATTGAAGGTTTTGTGATATCTTTTACTATGGATGTGTTATTTTTATACCATTCATGGTTTATGGTTAAATTATTAACATTTCGTATGCTATTTTTAATACGAATGTTTATGTTATGTTTCAACATTTTCAAATGATAAATGCATTGGACTTAGTAAGTGATGGTTGGAGCCAGCTATAGCTCCCCAATGCATTGGTAGGTCTCATGAGACAAAATAGTGTCTTGGCACAAGGCCTTGACAAAATATTATCTATAGTCTTTGCACGAGTCCTTGACTATGTGGTTATGATGTCCGGTATTATGCATTCCATCATTATGAAATTAGCTATTGATATTACATGTGATTATTCTACTAGTATAATATACATGTTAAAAAGTAAATGGAACTATTTTATTTATATTTTCCATATTATACAGTGTATGTTTAAAAGGCTTGTGTTTTAGTCTTATAAATTGCCTTAAATGTTTATGATTATTTATGATTGTTTCCACTATATTGTTATCCTTAATGAGAATCTAAGCTCACCCCTTTCTAGGTTTTATTTTTTCTAGTATGCGAAGATGTATATTATGACGGACCTATAGGGATAGTCTAAGGGAGATGAATGTAATGACCCAAACATTCATTAATGAAAATTCCTCTTGATCTAATTAAATGTTTTATTATGTAAAATGGATATATAAAATGTGAAATTCTTTGGTTTTATGTTTTTGGATTTTAAAATACCATTAAGAATTATGACTGTTTCTAATATAGTCATTGAACCGTGATCACATTATTAGTATAAATATAGGGCTTTAACAAATCCAATTTACTCAAACAAAGAAAGTGATGGCCTCATACAATAGACTTTCCTTGTACAAAGCTCATTTATCAGAGGTCTAAAGGAGGTGGTTCCATTGGGATTCTATCTTGACCAAGCCCCAGTCAAGCTTACACAAATTAATCATGAGAGAAACTGACTACGGGAGAAGTGGAAGTTGATAGAGATTACCACCTGAGCGATGTTATCCGAGCCACCCCAAGATTTGGTCACCATCATACACCTTACCCTTCGGTATTATGCGGGTGTTATAAGGGGATATGTAACAAGACCCTAGTTCTATGATTATGTACAGTATTTTTGTATATAATAATGAATATACATTCATTGTTACTTTGAAAATAAAATTAAAGCGTAAATTGCATTTTTAGTTAATATTCAACTAAGAAATATATTTTGATGAATTAATGGATATTTTTGAATTAAATAATATTTTCAGAAATTATTATTATTATTATTAAATTAATTTTTATTAAATATAAATTATCATACAATTTTATGAAAGAGATTGTAATTTTTATTAAGTTTTGAAAGCCATTTTTGTCAAAACCCATGAATTTTCGATAAATGTCAGTTTTTATTTTCAAAGAGAAAATTAAAATATTTAGATAATTATTTAGAAAAAATGAATATTATTTTTGGAATCAGGATGTCAAAATTATCCAACAGTGAATTTTTCATAATTTTCTGATATAGTCCAATTTTTTGGTAAAAATTAAGTACTGTTTAAATATATAATGTGTTTTATGACATCATAATGACCCAATAGTGATGTAATAAAACAATATAAACATTATTTTCGGCCAATATATGTTTCAAAATTAAAATAATATGATTTTGGGTTTGTTTTATTTATTTTACAATGATTTAGTGGACCCTTCAAGACTTATAAAACTTTTTAGCTTTTTAAATTGTTTTTCTTGAGAAGGTGACTCACCACCACATAAGCAACCCTATTATTTGAAGAAGTTAGGACATTGGCCTTATAAAATATTGTTTTCCAAACCCCTATGGAAAAATACATGGGCAGAAACCATGGGCTATTTTGTGGTTTTGATTAGTTTAATGTGAGGTGTCCCAAACATAAATAATAAAGAATTCCTTCTCCTTTCCAATATAAACCCACCCAAGCTCCAACTTCTTCTTCTCTCAAAGACTTTGGAGTCCATAAAACCTCTACCTTATTCTCTCTATAATCCTCTGAAGTAACCCTAAGATCCCAATAATCCTCTGTCAAGCCTCTCCCAAGCCTTTGGGATCACACTTCCAAGTAAGGGATTCCTTCCATTCTCATTTTATCTATGTTTCTTAATATTGTTATGCCCTTTTGTTTTAAATATTAAATGTTCGGGTATGATTTATCACCTCTCCTATACTGACCTCATTATGTTTTAATGATTGGAGACACATTTCTCTCTCATTAATTCCTTCCATGTACACCCATTACTATGCCGGAATTACGAAAGGAATCTCTCCCTCCTCATTTACATTCAAGAAATCCTTTTGTATCATGAATCTAAATTCCATTACAATTGTTGGGGAATGTATCTAAATGATCCCCTTACTGACCATTTCATGTAAATATTATGATACACCCCTTTCTATCTCATCAACTACTTTTTTATGAATTTTTATGTCACGTCGTTATGCTACCGAAATTGCCCCTTGATTTTCCAAGCCAAAATCACTGTGTAGTGAATACCATAACCATTTCTCTATCAAGGGAATTCACCTTTATGCACATTTACTTATTTATTATAAAGTTTCATGTAAGAATTAAATAATCCTTTATCAGGGAATAAATGATTATGTTGAATGATTCCATGTTGTATAATCCATGTGGCACACTTATGCATGAATTGAAATGTTTAAGAAGGATGCTCCCAGATAGCGCTCCAATGCATCGGGTAAAGTATAGTATCATGATACATCATGTGAAATGAGTATTGACTCATTCTAATTCAATTGAAATGAGTTTTTACTCGTTAATCAAGTTCAATGATGGTTTACTCATGTTTCATGTGCAATGAGGGTTTACTCATGCTCCATGTGCAATGAGCTTTGGCTCATGCTAATTACATGTTAAGTGTTGTTGTCACATCTCCATGTTATGATTATTATGATTTATCATGCCTTTATGTTCATGATTATATTTTTCTCCATTGATATGACTATTTTCTAACATGTATTGTAATCTTTATGTTATACCTTGTTTATTCCCTTACGGAGCTTTTTAGCTCACCCTTTTCTTAGGCATGTCCTCATGTTATCCCATGCAATGCTAAGTACGAGGGAATGTAGTGGTCATGTAAAAGAAGTTTTCAATAAAGATTTTGTGTTTCATGTTTTAAGTTGTTATGTAATGATCATAATCCCCAAAGACACTAGACCTCTTGATCTTCCATGTTGTATCAAGTGAAGAGTTTATGTAATAAATCATGTTTAACTGTGTAATAAAGAGAAGGGTTGTTATAGTTGGTATCAAAGGATAGTTTTAGTTATTTTTGGGATTAGGATTAGAAAACCCTAGTAAATACTTAGAGAAAATACTAAGTATAATAAAAACATACATAAGTTTTGGAGAGTATTGATAAAGTGTTTTATCAAACAAATACATCCATGTCTAGATACGAGCAGGTAGAGGCGGCTCTGGCACAGATGTATCCAAGGGGTAAAACCCGAAAAAACTGCATTGAGCTAGACTCAAATGGGAACTGGTGCACGACAACGGGCCTTGCTGCACTCTTGGTTACGACACTCCTGGGGGATATGTTTTGTTAAATTCACAAGCTCAGTATGAACCATTATTAAGGGACTTGAAAAAATTCCCTAAGAATATATGTTAGAAAGTAGATCATGGATAATATAGACTGAAGCCAATAAATTCAAAAGATAAGGAAATCAAATCTATTTATAAGTCATTTTTTTCCTTGTATTACCCTTTATGTGTTACCCATAAATTTCCTTTCATTAAGTAATAATTAATCGTTAGACTTCAAGTAGTTTAATATCACAATTTTATCATGTCTAGAGGGTAACTCAAAATTTGATATGTTTCGTCAGTAGGATAAAGGATATTTTTTGTGATGGAAGGGGAGGAATCTCACACAACACTCTTATCCCTTCCTGATGAATTTATAGCTATAATTATTGCAAAGTCAAGCTCGCATAGCATCAAAAACTTTTCCAATGTCCAACTTTCTTGCAAGATGCTCTACAACATATCGAACACCTCCTCCATACCACGGAATCATCAGGGATCATGGAACAGCAACGATCAAATATTAAGCTCCCAAATCTACCACATTTCAAGAAGAGGGAGGTACCATCACGTTATTTTCAAATATTTCACCCAATCTAGATAGTATGATGCACTATTTGATTTTAGAATAGCTGCCAAAGAGGGAGAACTCCGAGCAGCCTATATATATATAGTCTTGTCTTCTAGAATTTTTGGAAACATAGCCAGTATATTAGAAGAACCACATTTCAAAAATTTCCAATCTAACTTTGCCAGACTATTTTACAAAAACTAGGTACTTCGTGATTTTTTTAAACTATACGTTAGTAAAACATATTTTCAAAAGGTGCATCATATTTTCCATCGGTACGATCCAAGTTGCATGGACTGCGTCTGGACTAAATAATTGGAAGACTTTGAATGTGTGTTGAGGTATTATTGCACTAAGTGGACCCTCGCTCTCTATGATTGATGTGATAATTAGGGTTAAGGAATGTTTAATGGTTTTGGGTAAGAAACCCTAAAGTCATGTTTAAATTTCAGAGTTCCTTTTGTATGTAATCAAATTTCAAGGATGCAATTTTTTTAAGGGGGGAGATTGTAACGACCCAAACTTTCATTAATGAAAATTCCTCTTAATCTAATTAAATGTATTGTTATGTAAAATGGATATATAAAATGTGAACTTATTTGGTTTTATGTTTTTGGATTTTTAAATACCATTAAGAATTGTGACCGTTTCTAATATAGTCGTTGAACCGTGATCACATGAATTGTATAAATATAGGGCTTTAAGACTCCAATTTACTCAGACAAAGAAAGTGATGGTCTCATCCAATAGAATTTCCCCATACGAATCCCTTTTATCAGAGCTCATAAAGGAGGTGGCATCATTGGGATTCTTTCTTGTCCAATCCCAAGCTAAGCTTGAACACGTTCAGCTTGAGAGGAACTGACTACAGGAGAAGTGTAAGTTGATAGAGATTACCACTCGAATGATGTTATCTAAGCCACCCCAAGATTCTATCACCATCGCACACCATACCCTTTGGTCTTATGCGGGTTTTATAAGGGGATATGTAACAAGACCCTAGTACTATGGTTATGTACATTATTTTTGTATATAATAATGAATATGCTTTCATTGTTACTTTGTAAGTTGTTTTTAAAGTGCAAATAGTATTTTTAGTTAATATTCAACTAAGAAATATATTTTTATGAATTAATGGATTTTTTGAATTAAATAATATTTTAATAAAATATTATTATTATTATTAAATAAATTTTTATTAAATATAAATGATCGTATGATTTTATGAATGTGATTGTAATTTTTATTATGGTTTGAAAGCCATTTTTTCCAAACCCCTTGAATTTTTTATAAATGTTGATTTTTATTTTAAAACTGAAAATTAACATATTTAGAAAATTATTTAGATAAAATGGATATTATTTTTGGAATCAGGCTGTCCAAATTATCCAATGATGAATTTTTCATAATTTTCTAAGACAATCCAATTTTTGGGTAAGAATTAAATACCGTTTAAATATATAATGTATTTTATGACATCATAATGACTCAATAGTGATGTAATAAAATACTATAAAAATTATGTTCGGCCAATATATATTTTTCCATTAAAATAATGTGATTTTGGGTTTGTTTGATTTATTTTACAAAGCTTTAGTGGAACCTTCAATACTTATAAAACATTTTAGCTTTTTAAATTGTTTTCCTTGAGAGGGTGACTCACCTCCACATAATAAACCCTATTATTTTAATAAGTTAGTCCATTGAACTTATAAAATATTTTTTTCCACTCCCCTTTTGAAGAAACCATTGGATGGTTTGTGCTTTTTATTAGTTTAATGTGAGGTGTCCCAAACCAAAATAATAAAGAATTCATTCTCCTTTCCTATATAAAGCCACACAAGCTCCCACTTCCTCTTCACTAAAAGCCTTTGGAGTTTGTCCAACCCCTACCCTCCTCTCTCTAGAATCCTCCCAAGGCACCCCAATCTCCCAAGAATCCTCTCTCAAGCCTCTTCTAAGCCTTTGGGATCACACTTCCAAGTAACGGATTTCTTCCTTTCTCATTTTATCCAAGTTTCATAATATTGTTATGCCCTTTTGTTTTAAATTATAAATTTTGGGGTTTGATTTCAAACCTACCCTATACTATCCTACTTATGTTTGAATGGTGGGAGACACCTTTCTATCTCATTAATGTCTTCCATTTTCACCCGTTACTGTGCCGAAATTTCGAAAGGAATCTCTCTCTCCTTATTTACATTCAAGCAATTATTTTATATCATGAATCTAAATTCCATTACAATTATAGGGAAATGTATTTAAATCATCCCATTACTACCCATTTCATGTACATATGATGAGACCCCTATTTCTCTCTCATCAACCATTTTTTTATGAATTTTTATGTCTCGTCTTTAGGCTTCCGAAATTGCCCCATGATTTTCCAAGCCAAAATCATTGTGTAGTGAATACCATGACCATTTCTCTATCAAGGGTATTCAACTTTATGCACATTTACTTATTGATTATAGAGTTTCATTTATGAATTAAAAAATCCTTTATCATGGAATAAATGATTATGTTGAATGATTCCATGTTGTATAATCCATGTGGCACACTTATGCATGAAATGAAATGTTTAAGAAGGGTGCGCCCTGATAGAGATCCAATTCATTGGGTAAAGTATAGTATCATGATACGTCATGTGAAACTAGTGTTGACTCATTCTAGTTCAATTAAAATGAGGTTTTACTCATTCTTCAAGTTCAATGAGGGTTTACTCGTTCTCCATGTGCAATGAGCCTTAGCTCATGCTAATTCCTTGTTAAGTGTTGTTGCCACATCCCCATGTTGGAATTATCATGCTTTATCAAGCCTTTACGTTCATGTTTATATTGTCATCCATTGATATGTCTATTTTCTAACATGTATTGTAATATTCATGTTATACCTTCTTTATTCCCTTACTGGGATTTTTATCTCACCTTTTCTTATGCATGTCCTCAGGTTATCCCATGCAATGCCAAGTACAGGGGAATATAGTGGTCATGTAAAATAAGTATTCAATAAAGTTGTTGAGTTTCATGTTTTATATTTTTATGTAATGATCATAATCCCCAAAGACACTAGACCTCTCAATCTTCCATGTTGTATCAAGTGAATATTTTAGGTAATAAATCATGTTTATGTGTGTAATAAAGAGCAGGGTTGTTATAATGAATGTGTTCAAAGGAGACACAATGTTGTTGTTGTTTTTTCATAATGCAATTTAAATCATGAATATGTTTCTAGTACTTCCAAGGATACTAAAATGATTGGTCTTTTTAGATTTTATCCCTTGTGATCAAGCCAATTTTATGTAATATTGCACCGAATCTGGGTAACTAGGGTTCGGGTGTTACACATGTAGAGTTTTTTTATTTTAGAATATTCCTATAAATCTGTCATATGCCTTTAGAGGAAGAGAAACAATGCTATCTCTGCTCAATCACATAGGTAATCTTGATGGTTTAGTAGTAAAATTATTGTCCATATAATTTATTTATTGTTTCATATTTATATTTAATTTATTTATTTTTAGTATTACTCACATAATAGTAGTTTTCTTATACTCATTGATTATTTTGATCGATTTGGGGTGGTATGTCCATCTTCCATGCCTCTCTATACCAAAAAATCCATAGACTTCTCCTCCCTAAAAACATTTTCACCCCATATAGTGTTTCATTTATCACTTTCCTTCAAGTCCCCTCCACTTCCTTTGTAGGAAGAGTAACAATTCTTCCTCTACTCAATCACAGAGGTAATCCTGATGTTTCACAGAAAAATCATTTTCTATAAAATTAATTTATTGTTTCATATTTATGTTTAACTTATTCATTTTTAGTATTACTCACATAATAGTTATTCTCTTATATAGTTGGATTGTTTTATTCAATTTGGATTGTTCTGTCCATATTTCATGCCTTTTTGCACCAAACCATCTATAGAATTCTCTTACCTCAAAACCTTTCACCCCTGTAATGTAGACATTTATCACTTTCATTCATGTTCCCACCACTGTTCAATCACATAGGTAACTTTATGTTTCTATAGTAAAATAATTATTCATATAATTAATTTATTATTACATATTTATGTTTAAATTATTTTATTTTTTGATTAATCATATAATAATTTCTTTCTTATACAGGTGAACTATTTTTTTAGCAAGGGTGGTTTGTTCAAAGCTCCTCATGTAGTGTTGATAGTTCGACAAATGAAGTCAATAGATATTGTGGTAACATTGAATGTTGGGATTATTTTGAGACTTTTGGATGTTATAGAATCATTTGAACCTCAATATGACACATGGTGTGACCGGTATGACTCCAAGTACTTCTCTATATTTAAAATTGACATTAATCATAGTAAAATAGACAAATCACATACTCAAAACTGAGAAAACATATTCAGGTTGATTTCATACTTTATGATAATGATCCATAATACATTTTCGATATTTATGAATCAATTTCACCTCAATCTAAAATAAGATGTTCCTGGTAAGACTCAATGTGGCCATTATCAGTTTAAAATCAATATTTTAGTTTAAAAACTATCACTCACTAAAAAGTAGTCAAACATACTATAGTTCTCTTTATAATTTACGAAAATATTTTATAAGGGATTTTTGATGCGTAGGAATTTTTCTCACATCAAACTGATACATGATGTGGTCAAAATGAGTCAAAAATGTGTGTTTCCAGTTTAAAATGACATTTTAGAAAAAAAAATAACTAAAGTACTCAAAATCAAGAAAATGCATTCATATTTTTTTATGATTGAAAAAAAATCTAAAAGTCATTTGAGATGTTTTGGAATCATCTACACCTCGATCGGACAAACAATATGACCGATATGACTCAAAGTATATCTTTTTATTTAAAATTGTCATCAATTTTAGTAAAATGGACAACCAAACTACTCAAAACCAATAAAATTCATTCTGATTGTTTTAATACTTTATGAAAATGATCCATAACTCATTTTTGGAAATTTAGCTATCATATACACCTCAATATGATACATTATGTGCCTAGTATTCCTCAAAGTTTCCATTATCAGTTTAAAATCAACATTTTAGTTCAAAAATTTTATCTCACTAAAAACTGATCAAACGCACTCAAGTTTTCTTGATATTTTAGTAAAATGATTCATAAGTCAATTGTGATGTGTAGGAATTTTTCTTATGTAAAACTGACACACGATGTGATCAGAATGATTCATTGTGTGTGTTTCCATTTTAAAATTACATTTTAGTAAAAATACAACTGTCATACTCAAAATTGATCAAATGTATTTTGATTATTTTTATACTTTAGGAGAATTATCCAAAAGTCATCTGAGAATTTTAGGAATTAGGTTCACCTCAATCTAACCCATTTTTTATTTATATGACTGAAAGTGATTATTTTTATTTGAAATTGACATCAATTTTAGTAAAATCTATAACTGGCCTACTCAAAACTGAGAAAATGAATTCAGATTGTTTTGATACATTAGTACGAGGATCCATATTTCATTTTTTACATGTTCAAATTGTAACAAACCGAAATTTTGAATAATATTAGTTTCCAAATTTTGTGTTTTATTTTATTTTATACTCAACAAAACGATATCCTTTAATTAATGAAGTGATTATAATTAAAATGAGAGCATTGGGTTTTGACTGTTATATGAATATTTGTCAATATGACCATTTGAAGCTATAACATTTTTATTATTGATTATAAATACAATTGATCATGATTAATTAATACAGAAAGAAGATTTTATGGCCTCATCTAGTAGACTCGAGTCGTACGAAGCCCATCTGTCAGAGCTTGGGAAGGAGGTTGTGTAACAAGGATTTACTTTGGGCCAAGCCCAAGATGAGCTTCAACATGTGAATCTTGAACGGAATAACATAAGGGAGAAGTTCAAGTTTATAAAAATCAAAACATGGGAAATTTATTTCGAGGCTCCCCAAGATTCTATCACCATAGCACACCTTACACTTAAATCATATGCAGGTGTTATAAGGGGCTATGTAATGAGGACTTAGTTACTTTGTGTAATCCTTTTGTTTAAATAAAATTTTTATTTCTTATTATGGTAAAATTTGTGAATTTAAAATGTCCAAATAAATATAGGATGAATTCGTAGAAGTTTTATTTTATTGGTGAATTTTGTAAAAAGGTTATTTTAAAATATTTTTTGTATACTTTAAATAATTAATAATGTGAAGTGATTTTCAAAAAATGGTCTCCATAGTTCTGTTTAGTAAGAAATTTAGAGTCTAATAAGATCAAAATAATTTTTACTGAATCGTAAAGTATGAATAGTAATGTGACCAATGGAACTGTAACCTCAGTTAAAAAAGTATAAATATAATTTAGGCACCTTGAATGGGGAAGTGATATAATAGAACGAGAAAATAACTGTTTCAGAAATTATTAGTTAAGTATTAGTATTTTTTCAGGCAAATAGTTTTTTTACTTAAAAATTAAATATCTCATAATTAGAAAAAAAATTCATAAAATAAATTTCATTTTTGAATTCAGAGCATCGATATTATGTTATGGTGAATTTATGAGATTTTTATAAAATGTTTTGTTTTTCGGTGAATAGTAAAAAATACATTTTTATGTTTCGGTATGTTTAATGAAATCATTAGTGATATAATCATGATGTAATAATTATGGTCGAATTTTTAATTATAATATATTTTATTAGGTGTCCCATGTGGCCAATACCATGGGTAGGCCCATGGTTTTGCAAAAACCACCGATGAGGTGTCCCATAGAAATTAATTATATATTCCCTCTCTTTTTCTATAAATATGAACTCAATCCTTCATTAATTTCATTAAAAATTCCTCCTCAATGAATATATGCACTTTTTACCTCTCAAGGATTCCTACCATGGTGACTTCAAGCCCCATAAGGTCCCAACCTTTGAGCTTTCAAAGTTACTCTTCAAGGTAAGGGAACCTTTCACCCTCCTCTTTTAGTCTTGACTACCTTATTGTAAAGTATTCTAGTTTCTATTATATTATATAGGGGTATGCTCTTATATATCCTTTTTATTTTCCATTTCATGTATTATTGATGAGATACCCTTTCCTCTCTCATTAATTGATTTTCTGAATTTTTAATTGATGTCATTAGCCTGCCAAATTTTCGTAAAAGAAATCACATCTTCTCTTTTCTTTCAAGTTTCTTTTTCATGTGGTATGTCATTCAACCATCCATACCATGATCTTATTTAAATTTTATTATTCCCCCATACTGTATTACAAGTTATTTATGATTGTGTGACCCTTGTCCCCTCTCTTTTTAATGTTTTCTAAAACCATGTTATATAATCGTTATGCTGTAGATATTTCATATCAAAACCTCTCTCTCTCTTTCTCAAGAAATTATATTATTTTATTTAAATGAATACCAAAACCTATTTAGTTTATAGGGGTATTCATAAATACATAAAAATGATATATTTTATTTTGTAATTTACATACATGAAACCCTCATTCCTTTTCCATGGGTTACAAATGAAATAACGATCAAGTTTTTAACCACTTTTAAAACGTTACGAATTTGAAATGAAACCCATTTATTTTATTCTTTTTGGGTTATTTATGAAATTTTTGTTCATGTTCTATGTGTATCACATGAAAATAAATAAATATTAAGGGTGCTCCCTGATAGCGCTCTAATGCATTGGGTAAATAATTTAATCTCTATAGATGACAAGTTTCACGATTCCTTGGTGAATAACCTTCGTAATTTTTATGACACCTTGAGAATGAACCTTGGTGATATGTTCATGAATGCCTAAATTCAATGTTTTAGCCAAATATTTATGTTGTGATTCATGTTCTTTTTATTATGATATTCCTATTCTTCCATTTCTCATGTCTTTATGTTTTTCATCCAATTCTTATTGATATCACAAGTGAACTAATTCCCTTACATTCCTTATTGGGCCTTCTACTCACCCTTTCCTTTGATGTATGTCTCCAGGATATGAGATACAGTAATTGTACATGGGATGAACTTTTAAATAATATCTTCAAGGGTATTTAAAATTGTGTTTTATGTTTTCAAGATATATGTTCCTAATTTCCAAGACACTAGACATTTAAGATCCTCTGTTTGTAAAATGTAATGAAAAGTTATGTAACAAAAAGGAGGGATTACATAGTTGGTATCAAATGATAGTTTAGTTATTAATAGAAATTAGGTTATGAAAAATTCAGGAATAACCCTATAGAAAAGTTTAAATATAGGAAAACTTCCTGGTATTTTGATCAAATATTATATAAGTTGTTTCTGAACAAATAAATCTCTATCTGGATACGAACAAGTTGATGTGGATCTGGGATAGATGTACCGGGGAGTGAAAACTCATACAAGGATTTTTGGGTTTGACCCGGGGTATCCTGGTACATGACATTAGGCCTTGCTGCACTCTTGATTTGACACTCATGAGGGGTATTTTTTGTTAATCACAAGCTTTTTATGAATCATTATGAAGGATTTATAGAGAAATGTAATTCTTTAAGCATAATGTTTTAAGAAATAAAAATCCTTTATAGTTAAAATATTCATAAATAAAATAAGACTCTAACTAAGGTTTTATTCTTTTAGAAAATTACGGGCAATAGGAGGAACCATGAAAATGGTGACCACATTGGACCATGCGCTGAAGGCCCTTCCATGGAAGCCATAATGGAAACTTTCATGAAAATGATAAACCAAATAGCTCAAGTTATAAGAAATAACTTGAATCAAGCTGAGAGACCGATATCACCACGAAGGGAACAACATTCTGGTGAGTCCTTTATGCATCATAGACCACCAACCCTCAGTGGATCGACCTACCCATTGATTACTGAATAGTGGATCAGCTCTATAGAGAAGATCTTTTCTATGATCAGCTGTTCGGAACAAGAGAATGTAACCCTGGTTGTTTACTGCCAATATAGAGAAGTTGATCAGTGGTGGGAACTAATTAAAAAGAAAAGTCCAAGAGTGGAGGTTGAATATTTTGAGTGGGAAGAGTTCATAGGGATATTATTCAATATGTATTTCCCTCGTCCTATGAGAAAGAGAATAGAGAAGGAGTTTCTCAAGCTGAAGCATAATGACAATGAATCTGTGGGAAGCTACGAGATGAAATTCACAAGGCTTTCACATTACACCTCTAGCTTTGTCATGGATCCAAATGGGAAGGTTGATAGATTCTTTTGTGGAATGAGTCCTCATCTGGGGAAGAATCTAGCCAACTGATACTATGACAGCTATGAGGAGATCATGCGGAGTGCGATGAAAGTCTAACTGGAGATTGGTGAGATGCAATGGTCTCACAAATTAAATGAAAACAAAAGATCGATGGAGCCAAGCTTAGGGAAGAGTTTTGATCAAGGAAGAGGAGGCAAGAAATTGAAACATCCCATGTGTAATAAATATGGGAAGAAGAATTTGGGGAACTGCCTTCTCGAGAGTGGGAAGTGCTAAAAGTGTGGAAGATATGGACATATCGCATGGAATTGTCATAGTGAGGTGAAGCCTCAACTTCCCAACACTAACGATAAGGGGAAGATGGTGGAGGCCCTACCTAATGTCTGATTCTATAAGTGTGGAAAAAATTTCCACTTTTCCAATAAATGTCCAAATCTGAGGACAGTGGAGGGGAATCACCATCAGCCTTAGCAAAGGCCAAGGGAGAAAGGTCATATTTTTGAAATCACTACAGTTGAGTTTGAAGAGCCAAATGATGTGTTAGAAGGTACTCTTGTTGTTCTCTAAAATCTTGAAAGTACTTTGTTTGATTCTGGTTCTACGCAGTCCTTTATTTCCTCCATGTTTGCAAATAATTTAAAATCAACCCCTAGATTGCTAAAAGTAGATTTATTAGTCAAGAATCTTGGTGGGATTATCCAAGGATCATTAGAATTTAGAAACTCTAGTATTTAATTTATTGAGCACAATCTTATCAAAAATATAGTAGTCATTCCCATGATGGAATTCAACATTATACTAGGGATGGAATGGCTCTCAAAGTATAATGCTATGATCAAATGAAAAAGTAATGAAATATTAGTAGTCTTGAATGGAAAACCTACAGTTATCTTCCAAGGAGAGATATCTCAACCTGATCTTTGTCTAGAATAACCTCCTATATCCATATTTGTGGAGTTTATTGGTGAAGAAGAAGAAGGAAATGAGAGTTTAAGGATAGAAAATGTCCCCATCATCTAGGAATACATTGGTGTATTTCTTAAGGAGTTACCCAGACCTCCCCCATGAAGAGAGGTGGATTTCTCCATTGAACTCATACTTGGATCCCATCTGATATCAAAGACACTGTATAGGATGGAAAATGTGTAGCTGGAGGAATTAAAGAAACAACTCCATGATCTTTTGGAGAGGGGTTTTATCCGACCGAGTGTGTCTCCTTGGGGAGAACCTATTCTCTTTGTGAAGAATAAGGATGGATCGACGGAGATATGCATTGATTATAGAGAATTGAATGGGATCATAGTAAAGAAAAAATAACCTGTTCCAAGAATTGATGAATTATTTGACCAACTTTGTGGGGCTCAATTGTTCTCTAAGATTGATCTTTGATCTAGTTATCATGAATTGAGGGTGAAGGAAAAAGATATTTTCCAAAACATCCTTCCGATCCAGATATGGGCATTATGAGTTTGTTGTTATTCCCTTCAGACTGACTAATTCACCTGCTATTTTTATGGATTTGATGAATAGAGTCTTTAGGGACTACCTTGATAACATTGTGATAGTTTTTATTGATGATATTCTGATATATTCTAAAAGTTCCAAGGAGCATGAGCATCATCTAAGGGTTATTTTGAAAACTCTATGGAAGGAGAGGCTTCTTGTAAAGTTTAAAAAATGTGAATTTTGGTTACAACAATTTGATTTCTTTGGGCACAATATTACCAATGAAGGAATCACAGTTGACCCTGCAAAGACAAAAGTTGCAGAGGAGTGGCCTCAGTCTACAATAATAACTGATATTCATAGTTTCCTTGTATTAACAGGATATTATAGCAGGTTTGTGAAAAAAAATTCATGACTTTCTAATCCATTAAACACGATAACTTAAAAAGGGGTCAAGTTAATCTGGATAAAGGAGTGTGAGGAAAGTTTCCAAGAGCTGAAGAAGAGATTAGTTACTGAACTCATGTTAACTCTGCCCTCAAGTGGAGAAGGATTTTTTATTTTTAGCGATGAATCTTGGAAAGGGCTTGGGTTCATCCTCAAAAAAAATGAAAAAGTCATTGCTTATGAATCTCGACAGTTGAATACTCATAAGCAGAACTATTCTACGCATGATCTAGAACTGGTTTCGGTCATTTTTTCTCTGAAGATATGGAGGCACGATCTTTATGGGAAGAAATGTGATATATAAACAAACCATCAAATTTGGAAGTATATTTTGACAGAAAAGGAATTGAACATGAGACAAAGGAGATGGTTGGAACTTCTTAAAGACTATGATTGTTCAATTCATTGTCATCTCGAAAGAGAAAACAAAGTTACTAATGAATTAAGTAGAAAAGAAGAAGTTGTTCTATCCATGATGAGGATTCAAAGATATCCTTTGATCAATGACCTAGTAAAGATGGTCATGAGAATTATAAGGTAAGGGAAATCATCAACCCTAACCGAAGTGATTTCTCAACCGTCATTACTAGAGAAGATCAAGAAATATCATAAAGAATGTACTTTCTTATAGAAGAAGTTTGAGGCTATGAAGGATGCAAAGTTTCTTGAGTTCAATATTAATGAAGAAGGTGTACTGAAATTTTGTAAAAGACTATGTGTTCCATCTCTTTCGGAAATAAAGAAGGAGATGTTGGATGAAGCTCATAGACCTATTTTCTCTATACATCCTGGAAGCACAAAAATGTATAGGGACCTTTGTGATCATTATTGGTGGGACAATATAAAAAAGAGATTACTGACTACACTACAATGTGCCTGGTATGTCAGCAAGTGAAGGCAGATCGACAACTTCCTAAAGGGGTATTGCAACCACTACCCATACCAGCATGAAAATGGGACAATATCACTATGGACTTTGTCACTGGTCTCCTGAGAACTTCCAAAGGAAAAAATACGATATGGGTTATTATGGACCATCTCACCAACACTGTCCATTTTATCTCTATTCGGGAATATTTCTCCCTTGATAAACATGCTAGGATTTACGTGAAAGAAGTGGTAAAGCTGTATGGAGCTCCAATTTCTATCATATATGATCATGATCCAAGGTTCAAATCAAAATTCTGGAGAAGTATTCAACGTGCTTTGAGCACTGAATTGAATTTCAGTACGGCATATCACCCCCAAATTGATGTCCAATCTGAAAGAACTATTCAAACTCTCTAGGACATGCTGAGAACATGCTCAATGGAATTGAAAGGTGGATGGGATCAACATCTCCATTTAGTTGAGTTCTCTTAAAACAACAAATTCCAATTGAGTATTCAAATGGAACCCTATGAAGCTCTATATGGGAAGCAAAGTTTCACACCTACTTGTTGGGATGAATCTGGTGAGAGAAAACTTCTTGGGCCAGATCTTGTGCAAGAGATGACAGAAAAGATTCATGCCATCCAGCAACACATTAAGGCTGATCAGAGTCAGCAAAAGAGTTATGTCAACAACCGTTGAAGGGAATTGGAGTTTGATGTTGGTGACAAAGTCTTTCTTCAAATTTCACCTTGGTGGAGAGTCATGAGGTTATGGAAGAATGGTAAGCTCATCCCTAGGTAAATTGGCCCCTATGAAATCCTTGATCGCATGGGAGCAGTGTCCTATCAGCTTACACTTCCTCTAAATCTTACACAAGTTCATGATGTATTCCATGTATCCCTCTTGAGAAAGTAAATACCTTACTCATCATATATACTAAATCCAAAGGTGGTACAATTGGAACATGACCTCTCTTTTGAGGAGTAGCTGGTGGAGATATTGGATCGAAGGGACAAGGTTCTATGCAAATAGATTACCCACCTTGTTAAGGTGTTGTGGAGGAACCACAAATTTGTAGAAGCCACATGGGAACCAGAGGAGTATATGTGGTATAAGTTCCCACACCTTTTCTCTTTTGAGGGTACAAGTTAAAATTTCAGGGATAAAATTTCTTAAGGGGGGAAGAATGTATCGACCCAAACTTTTGAATTATATTAGTTTCATAATTTTGTTTCTTATTTTATTTTATACTCAACAAAACTATATCCTTTAATTAATGAAGTGAGTATAATTAAAATAAGACCATTGGGTTTTGACTGTTATATAACTGTTGGTTAATATGACAGTTGGAAGCTAAAAAGTTGTGATTATTGATTATAAATACAATTGATCATTGTTAATTAATACTGATAGAAGAGTCGATGGCCTCATCCAGTACACTCAGGTCGTACAAATCCCATCTGTCATAGCTTGGGAAGGAGGTTGTGTTACTAGGCTTTGCTATGGGTCAAGCCCAAGCTGAGCTTCAACATGTGAAGCTTGAAAGGAATTGCCTAAGGGAGATGTTTAAGATGATGGAAATCACCACTCAGGCTATGTTGTCCAAGTCGCCTCAATATTTTATCACCATACCACACCTTACAATTAGGTCCTATGCAGGTGTTATAAGGGGCTATGTAATGAGGACTTAGTTACTTTGTGTAATCCTTTTTGTATAAATAAAATTTATATTTCTTATTATGGTAAAATTTTTGAATTTCAAATTTCCAAATAAATATAGGATTATTTATAGAAGTTCCATATTATTGGTGAATTTCGAAAAAAGGGTATTTTAGAATATTTTTTGTACACTTTAAATAATTAATAATGAGAAATGATATTCAAAAAATAGTCTTCTATAGGTGTGTTTAGTAAGAAATTTAGATTCTAATAAGATCAACTTAATTTTTAGTGAATAGTAAAGTATGAATAGTAATATTACCCTTATAAATAGTAATGTGTCCAATGGAATAGTAACCTCACTTAAAAAATTATAAATATAATTTAGGCATCTTTAATGGTGAAGTGATATAATAGAATAAGTGAATAACTGTTTTAGAAATTCTTAGTTATGTATTAGTATTTTTTTGAGTAAATAGCGTTTTTACTTAAAAATTAAATATCTCATAATTATAAAATAGTTTTCATAAAATTGTGTCTGTTTTTGAATTCAGAGAATTGATATTAGGTTAGGGTAAATTTATGATATTTTTATAAAATGTTTTGTTTTTCAATAAATAGTAAAAATACAGTTTTAAGTTTCTGTATGTTTAATGACATCATTAGTGATGTAATCATGATATAATAATTATGGTCAACTTTTGAATAGTATTATATGTTATGAGGTGTCCCAAGTAGCTAATACCATGGGAAAATACCATGGTCAAGCCCATGGTTTTTCAAAAACCACCGATGAGGAGTCCCTTGGAAATTAATTAAATATTTCTTCACTTTTGCTATAAATACCAACCCATTCCTTCATTAATTTCATTGAAAATTTATCCTCAACAAAGATATGGTATTTTTACCTCTAAAAGAGTCCTCCCAAGGTTGATTCAATCCTCCCAAGGTCCCAACCCTGGAGCTTTAGAAGTTACTCTTCAAGGTAAGGGAACCTTTCACCCTCCTCTTTTACTCATGACTTCCTTATTGTTATGTCTTCTATTTTCAATTATATTATATGGGGGTATGTTCTTATATTACATTATTACTATACATTTAATGTCCAATTTATGAGAGACTCTTTCCTCTCTCATAAACTAATTTTCTGAATTTTTAATTAACGTCGTTAGGCTGCCAAATTTTCATAAAAGAAATCGATTCTTCTCTTTTCTTTCAAGTTTCTTTTTCATGTGGTATGTCATTAAAACATAAAAACCATGATATTAATTAAATTGTATTCTTCCCATATACTGTATTACCAGTTATTTATGAGTTTTTTACCCTTGTCCCCTCTCTTTTTAATGTTTTCTAAAACCATGTTATATAGCTGTTATGCTGCAGAAATTTCGTCCCAAAACCTCTATCTCTTTTTCTCAAGAAATTATCTTATTTTATTTAATTGAATACCCAAAGATATTTCGTTTTTAGGTTTATTCATAAAGACATAAAAATGATATATTGGATTCTATAATTGATATACATGAAACCCTCATTCATTTTCCATGGGTTATAAATGACATAACAATCAAGTTTTTAAGCACTTTTAAAATGTTACGATTTTGAAATGAAACCCATTTATTTTATTGATTTTGGGTTATTTATGAAGTTTTTTTTCATGATATATATTGATCACATGAAAATAAAGTTATATTAAGAGTTAACCCTGATATAACTCCAATGAATTGTGTAAAGAATTTAATCTCTAGAGATGAAAAGTTTCCCGATACCTTGGTGAATAACCTTTGGTAATTTTTATAACGCCTTGAGGATAAACCTTAGTGATATGTTCATTAATGTATAAATTAACTGTTGTATCCACATATTTATGTTATTATTAATTTTATTTTTATTATGATATTCCTCTTCTTCCATTTCTCATGTATTTATGTTTTTCATCAAGTTCTTATTGATATCCCAAGTAAACTAATTCCCTTGATTTCCTTACTGGGCCTTCTACTCACCCTTTACTTTGATGTATGTCTCTAGGTTATGATATGCAATACTTGTAAATAGGATAAAATTTTCAAGAATCTTTTCAAGGGGATTTAAAAGAGTTTTTTATGTTTTGATTCTTTATGTTCCTGATTTCCAAGACACTAGACTTTAAAGATCCTCTGTTTTTAAAATGTAATGAAAAGTTATGTAAAAAAGGTAGGATTCCATAAAAATCATCCTGAACTCAATCCAATACATGTTATTCTTGGTTTGACTTAAAGTATCCATTATCAGTTTAAAATCAAAATTTTAGTTCAAAAATTTTCACTCGCTAAAAACCAATCAAACGCGCTCTGATTTTCTTGATAGTTTAGAAAAATGATAAATATGTCATTTGTGATGTGTAAGAATTAGTTTCATGTCAAACTGATAAATGATGTGATTAGAATGAGTCAAATGTGCATATATCTAGTTTAAAATAATTTTTTTTGTAAAAAAGGAAACTACCATACTCAAAACTAAAAAAATGAATTAATATTTCTTTGATACTTCAGGAAAATGATACAAAAGTCATTTGAGACATTTATGAGTCATTATCACCATAATACAATGCTTGGTTTGACCGTTATTACTCCAAGTGCATCTTTTTATTTAAAATTTTCATGAATATTGGTAAAATGGAAAATTGATTTACTCAAAACCAATCAAACACATTTGGATTGTTTTCATACTTTAGTGAAATAATAAATAATCCATTTTTGACATGTCGGGATCATACACACCACAATATAATTCATGAAATTTTTGATATGATTTAAAGTCTTCGTTATCTATTTAAAATTGACATTTTAGTTCAAAAAGTATCACTCATTGAAAACTGATCAAACATGATTGGGTTTTCCTGATAATTTAGGAAAAAGATTCATAAGTTTTTTTTATGTGTAGGAATTTTTCTTCCATAAAAATGATACAAAATGTTATCAAAATGAATAAAAGTGTGTGTTTCTAGTTTAAAATGACATTTTAGTAAAAAATACAACTGACGTACTCAAAACCAAGAAAATGCATTCAGAATATTTTGATACTTTAGGAAAACTATCCATAAGTTATTTTAGACATTTAGGAATCATCCTCACCTAAATCCTAACCATTGTGTGACTATTATGACTCAAAGTGTGTGTTTTTATTTAAATTTGACAACAATTTTAGTAAACTCGACAATTGACCAACTAAAAAATTGAGAAAACGCATTTGTATTGTATTGATATGTTATGAAAACAATATATAAGACATTTTTGATGTGTAGAAATCATATTCACCTCAATTAAATACATTATGTTCCTATTATGTCATAAAATTCCTGTTATCAGTTTAAAATCAATATTTTAATTCCAAAAGTTTCACTCACTAAAAACTAATCAAATGTGCTTGGGTTTTCTTGATAATTTATGAAAATTATTCATAAGTCATTTTTGACGTATAGGAATTGGTTTCAAATCAAATTGATGCATGATGTGATTGAAATGAGTCAAAAGTTCATGTTTCCAGTATAAAATGACCTTTTAGTAAAAAAACAACTGACATACTCAAAAATCAGCAAACAGATTCAAATTTTTGTGATACTTTGGGATAACGATCCAAAAGTCATTTGAGACATCTTGGAATCATCTGAATCTCAATCTCATGCATGGTGTGACCAGTATGACTCTAATTTTGTCTTTTTATTTAAAATTAACACCAATTTTAGTAAAATCAACACTTTATGATAATTTATTTCTTTATATTATTACTAACATGAGAATTTTTTCTTATATAGGTGTGTTATTTTTCTTGAGTGAGGGTGGTTTGTTTGTAAATAACATGGGTATGGGTCTTTATTAAAAGAAAAGAGGAACATTGATTTTTTGAATTGTATGTAATAATTTTTATTTGTGTAATTTTATAAACCAATGTTTGAAATGTCTATAATATATTGTTTTTTTATTATATCTGTGTTGTAAATTTTATTTTATTTTAATTATATATTAGGAATTGTTTTTATTGATATGTAGGGTGTTTATAATTTTGTGGTGTGATGTTACAGCACATTGCACTGGTGTAGCAATGTGATGTTGCAGCACATTGCACTGGTGCTGGAGTTTGTTGTTGCAACACATTGCACTGGCGCTGCAGTGTGTTATTGCAGCACACTCTAGTATGACCCTTTATTAGTGTTTTTAAAAGTTATGATAAAGGAAAATTTTATCAGTTCTTTAAAAAGAACTGATAAAGGACAAATTTTTCAGCACTTTTAATATCACTGATAATGGACACATTTTTCAGCGCCTTTAAAAGCGCTTATAAAGGACACATTTTTTAGTGCCTTTAAAAGAGATTATAAACATGCACTTTATTAGTGCTTATATATGCACTGATAAAAGTCCCATTATCATCATTTTTTAGCATTGATAAGAGACCAGGGCTTTTAATCTCACTCGGGAAGTCAGCACTTTTCTAACACTAATAAAGGCCATTTCTATCACTATTAAATGCCTATTTTGTTGTAGTGAAACTTAGTCCAGAGAATAATAATATACATGAGATATAATCATCATACCATTAGAGTTTTTTCACAACTAATTCTACATCTAATCATTTGTTAAGAATATTGTTACACTTAGAAAATTCTTCAGATATAAAATAATGATTAGATTCTAAGTCAAATAAGATATTAGCAGTTTTAGAGTGGATGTTAAGTGTACCTTTAACCACATCTTTATTGGACCGCTCATCAAAATTAGTGATCTCATGAGATTTATCTTTTTCTATTGTCATAAGAGGTTACTGAAGTAGATATTTATTATTAACCATCAGGTTTTAAAATTCATTAACATAATTCTTATACCCCCTCTAATTTGAAACCCTCGAGTTTGGGTGGTTCATTTTGTGGAGACTTCTCAATATTTTAATCAATAGTGGACTTTTTCCCATAATTTTACCATTAAATTTCCTAATGACCTTCCCTTTCATACATAAAACATTTATTAGTCTTCATAATATAACTACCTCTATGTTTTCTTCCACACTTTGAGCATGAAGGAAATATTTTCTTTTTTTTATCCATGGTTTTTATAGTTTCCTTTTAATTTCATTTTTATTTTCTTATCAAAACCATGTGATTGATAGGCAACCCTAATATTTATTTCTACATTGATAGAAAAATAAATAGTTTAATCATAGATACTGAATTCCCTTAAGGTCAACTCTAATTAGAGGCTTCGTTTTAAGCCACTAAAGAATCAACCAGCCTTACATTCAGGTTAAATGATAATACCAATAGCGTAACTCACAAGTCTTGTAAAATTTTCACATAGGTACCAATGAATTCATTATCCTTCTATTTTAACTATATTAATTCCTACACTATTTTCATGTGAAGAATAGGAGGAAAGTTTTTATTGAAAAATAAAATCATATCCCACTCCATAGTGTCAATTTCTTCATGTTATCTTGTATTAATGATGAGATCCCACCATTTAGCTACTTATCCTTCCAAATGATAGGCATCCAAAATGAATTTCTTCATGTTCGAAGAACTAGATAATGTAAAATAATATTTCAGTGGCATTGATCCATTACATAGAAACTTGAAAATCACTGGATCCACTAAAGGAAGGTTGACTTTGCATCATAAAAGACTCAAAAAAACATTATTCTATACTTTTCTCATTTGGAAGTTCATTATAAGGCCCCAGCCTTAAACCTTAATTAATATTGAATTAAATGAATAATTCACATTGAGGATCATTTCAGGTTTAGAGTTTTAGAGAATTAGGACAGAACTATTACATCTCAAAAGATTACAAAGTAGAAACTTTTACTAATTTTCCATAAAATAAAAACTCTTAAAAAGAAACATGTCTAGTTGCATGTTTTAGACAGTCTAACATTTCCTTGATCCCATAATTGACCCTATTCAACTTTATGTCCTATGAAAAACATTTCAAAAAAAACTTGGGGTGATCATAAAAGGCTCAGTAAGGGATACACAAGGAAGGAAAACTGTTAGTTTTTCAAAACAACCAGTAAACCAAGAATACTTTATCAAAGTAATACATTTATCCTTTATGATGAAGAAAATACTCTTCATTGAATAAAATATCATTACTTACCCTTTTGTAACCAAAAGATTACCATAAAACCCATATAAAGAACACTTAACATATAAAGGTAACTTGGGACATAAACATACTTAAGTGGAATAACCATACGGTCGACTTCCACGCATACTTAATAGAATAGTCATACGGCCGACTTCCATACCCAATGCATTGGAGGTTATAACGTAACCACTCGTCCTGGTATTCACGGCACCACCCATCATATGGTTTATCACGTAACCACCCGTAAAATGTCCATGTACCATCATTACACATAAAATATTGAAAATATAAACATTTCAATAACAACATTTCATTTTAAATCACAATAATTAATTCCAAGATATTGAATTAATCAATCCATCTTCAAAAACCATTTAAAAGAGATTTTTGAATCAAAGTGTCCCATACCACTTTGAAGATTTTAATGGAATTATAATTTTAAAACATTAATGTCCATATAAATAAATACTGAAAACCATTTTCAAAACATAGATATTAAAGATAAAAATTTAGAATAATGAATCTTTAAAACATTTAAAACGAAATTTTTGTTAAATAGTTTTTAACAAAATGAGAGACACTTGAATACAAAAAATTACAGAATAAAATTTAATCCGAACTTTATAATATCATGAGAATAAAGGTATTCATGATATAATATGTCAAAGGATAGTATACACATCATATAATAGTGAATTTGTGCATAACAACAATGAAGTCTCAATGGAAATGTAAATTGAGATGAAATCCATTATAAAGATGGTATCCTTAAATTAAGGATAAATCTATCACATAATTATGTGTGAGAAATATAAATACACCTAATATAAGTGGATATTAAGTGTGAAACAATCAGAGTTCATTCACACATAATCTTGGAAAAACAAAATCAATGACATAGATATTTAACTCAATGAAATGAGATTGGGTTATTATTTCCCATACAAGTTTGTAAGAATTTATCAATGAGAGGATTATGTGTAGAAATAGTATATCTACACAATGGTTTGCGGAAATTACAACATAGAGATTCCACACATAATCTTGGCATAATAAAATCAATAAGTAGAGGTTTAACCCAAAGAATTAAAAGTGGGTTAAGAAGTTCCCTTATAGAAATCCGACAGCCTAACGATGTCACTTTAAAATTCAGAAAATGAGTTGATGAGAGAGAAAATGGTATCTCATCAATTGGACATAAAATTTACATAAATAAGGATATATAAGAACATATCCCAACATAATAGTATGTGAATTAAAAGAAATAACAAAATAAGTCTTTTAAAAAGAGGAGGGTGAAAGGTCCCCTTACCGAGTTGGGTAACTTTCGAAACGTACAACCCATGGAAGAAGGGTCATACAATGAAGATGTAAATACCCATAAATGAAATTATATTACAGAAAGAGTATAATAATGGGTAGTACATACACCACTCAAAGTAAATAGTGGCAAACATAGCATAAATGTCCCGGGAATAAAAGTGAGATGAAAAATCCCTTATGAAAACTTGGCAGCCTAACGGCGCCACTTAAAACATCCAAAAATGGATTTATGAGATCAAATAGGGTCTATCATAATATGAACATAAAAATTACAGTATGAGGAATATAAAAGAACATCCCCAAACATAATAAAGATGATCTCAAAAAAATGACATAAAAGAGAGTACTTAAAAAGAAAGAGAGAAGTTGGATCCCTTACAAAAATTCGGCAGCCTAACGGCGCCAATCAAAACTTCCAAAATGGATTGATGAGAGAAAATAGGGTATCTCATCATATGAACATAAAAATTAAAGTAGGAGTAATATAAAATAACATCCTAATCATAAGAAAGATGAGCTTAAAAGGAATGACATAAAAGAGTGTACTTAAAAAGAAAGAGAGGGGTAGGATCCCTTACCTCAAGTCTGACTTGTCTTGTTCGTTTCTTTATATTCCTGAATAATAAACTTTGTTCAATTTATAATTGCTTAAGGACCTATTTTAAAGATTATTATTCAGTTTATATCACATATTATAATGTTATAATAATTGGTTAATAATGTGAGTTCATATCAGATGTTTTTGTCAATGTTTGGTACATGAGTCAAAAATGAACTTGTTTGAAAATGATTGTCCATGTAGTTATAAGTAAATCATCTCCAGAATAGTATTAATTATTTAAATATCATATATATCCAGTACATTTTCAATTTTATACTACTCCATAACATTTGGAGATAAAAAGAAACGAAATGCACCGTTCATGGAGACGGTAGGTCGTACGTACGCATGAACGCTACTTTCATTTCTTTGTCATATTAATGGAATTAAAAATAATTGAGATATATATATATATTATAATTCCAGTATAATATATATGTTATATAGGTCACATATGTTTATTAATTTAATTATTTATACGTTCCATGTTTTGCATGAATGAGTCACATCACTTGAGGGGCGGTAGTCCACACTTTCTCGTATGAAATTATCGCATTTGCACAACATGAAAAGCATAAAGGCATGTTTTAAATATAAAATTTATAAGCATATAGAAAACATAAATACCATATATATCCTATATAAAATATAGTGACATCATAATGGACACCATTAAAGTTGTTAAAAGAAGATTGAACAATCATCATTTCGTGAGGCAGAAATTCGCCAACCACAGAAACAGTATGTTCTTTAACCATTAGACAAAGGTGTGTGTAAGTGTATATCGAATACTTCACATAAAAAATCCTAGTATATTGAATATACTGGTGTTGTTACAAAATAAAGTAATAAAAATAGTATAGATGGTTGGAGAAGAAAAATAAAACAAAAGAACACAAGTGAAGACATTACCTTAAAATCGGGTAACTCTTCTTGATTTGAGATCAGAGGCTTCCTTGGGAAGGATTCTGCCCAAAGGTGAGGCTTCAATGATGAATAGAGGGATGTGGAGAGATGAAATGGGCAGGGGTTGGCTGAGCCAAAGGCTTGAGAGGTGTGTGTAAGGTGGTATAGGTGGGGGCCTTTTATATGAGAAAAGGAGGGGCACTCTTGGAAAGTAATAAAATATTACTTTATTATAAACTGTTTTTCGGATTTTAAAGGTCCCAAAAGGATAAATTTCGAGGATAAGGTGATAAGGTTTCTAAATCCACCCATACAATAGGTTTGTTACAATTTTAGGTCTTAGATTTTACATTATCCTTTCATTTTATTTAAATCGTTAAATAATGAGCTAATCGCTGCATCATCATGGTGTCATAAATAATTTAATTTATTTAATATCTAAAAATTATAAAAAAAATATCATGATGTGGAAATTTTTTTTATCTTTATAATTAATATTTATAGTCAAAAATATGACTTGTATAACCCCATCTAAAAATTTTTTAGTAAAAAAACACATGTTTGTGACATTTTAATTTTAACTTTAACTAAAAAGGTATTAATGTCATTTTCCTACCAAAGTGGCTCCATGGGGTCCCCGAGTTGACCCATGGATTGTATTGGTCGGATATGACACATCCAAAGAGGTTAGGACATGTGTCTAGGTCATTTCATATTATTAAAACATTATTTTTACCTTAAATTACACTAATTACCTCTAATCACGATTAATAAACTTAAAAGTTACTATTCACCAAAAAATTATTTCAATCCCATTGAACCACATTTTACTTCTTAATGAAAACCATGTATGTCGGACTTTTGAAATTCAAATCACAAAAGTGGTAGAGTTTCATTTAAACGAAAAATCAGTTTCTTTAACTACCACTTAGTGGTTTCACTATTCATCAAAAATTGAAGTTTTTCAGAAAATTACCAAAAATTCACCCTAGGCTATATTTGATATTCCGAATTCAAAAATGATGACTATTTTACAAAATTCCAAACATATAAGTTACATTAATTAATTTAATAATTATTTCCCACCGTTAGAGCAAATAGCGTGTTCTTATGAAACAAAAATTATCAAAAGATTGACACTAGTTTAAGTTCAATTTCAAGATGAAATTAATTCCAATGACCACTATTGGATGAAATGGTAAAAATATATTCTAATTTAACTCTAAAAAAAATTCAAAATATAATCTAATCATATAAATAAATTAGATTAAAAAGAGGTTTTGAAATAAAATACAACATTTTTCAGTATTCATTAAAAAATGAACTTTATCGGAAAAATACCAAAAATTTACAAAAAGTAAATTTTGATGTCCCGATTCTAAAGAAGACTTTTATTTTTTCAAATATAACACATAAAATTTTCAAAAAGTAGATTTAAAAGAGGTTCGTCATCAAAAGGCGGTTAATGGACCTTTTAAAGAATATTAGAATGTTTACGCTTAAAATTGGATTCATTCGCATTTTTAATCCTCTAACATTTATTGTAAAAAGTAAAAATATTTGAAAAACATATATAATCATTTTGTAGTTATTTCTTTTCATTCCCACCATTACAACAGATAGGCGTTAACTACCATTTAAAATAATATTATTTTATTATTAGAGTGCAACGTAAGATTCCCAAGAAACTCATTGTTGCGTATTGGGTACGCCATCGAGCATAGTGTCCCCTTTAAAGTAATATTAATATTTTATTAACAAATATGGATAAATGTGAAACTGTCATATTCTTTATTTACCTGGGGTGTTACATTCATCATGATTCATAGTTTGATAAAGTTTTGTGATTATTGAAATAGGATTTTTTTATTACAAATCCGATAACATTTGGCTACTCTAAAGAAGAATCAATACATTTTCTATATCACTCATAGTGTAAGAAATAATAATCATAGTGGGGAACCACATATTCAAGAAACCCCACTTATAGGATGTCTAAATAATGAGAACTTATTTTTAATCTATGACACGTTAGGCTTAAACTTGGTGATTTATGGTCATTATTCAAATCCTTCATGATGGGTCATAAAATTTTTGTGGATTTCCAAAGAATATCCCCTAGGAGTGTCAAACCTGGTGTGTAGAAAGTCTCATTTTTGTACACCAGTTGAAGATTAATTCCAACTCAATACATACTTTTTGAAGTTATTATCCCTAGGTACTAAGGTGTTAAAGCTATATACACTTGTATTATCTATACAAAGATGTAAATTCATTGAAACCAATCACTCTATCCTTTAAAAAATATTAAATGACATTTACCTATTCTTTGAATCTTCCATAGAATTAACATTATACATGTCCTTAGTTATATCCTTAGAAATATCCCCTGGGATATCACTAACGTTTTCTTATCCTATTTTCAAAACATTAAATACCCCTTTCTATAATACCAACTATAGAGACCCAAACTTCTCATATATAAATATTATATCTTAATAGAAGAATATTCATTACATGAAAAAATGATCCATTCCAGAATAAAATATGTTTAGTACCTTTAGAATCATAGACACATAAACAACAGGTCCATATGTGATTTATGTAATCTTCTATTATTTTCATCATAATTGGAACTCTTCTTACAATTATCATACATAATACCTTTCATTTTAACCTAATTAAAGAAAACATAAGAAATGGTGAACTTGGATTCTTAGAAAGGGTAAAAAAGGATATATCAACGTATCATGAGCATAAGGGTATGAGAACATGATAATGACATTTTAAAACCATACCCTAAGTATCATAGATCATAAAATTGAGGCCTAGAATTTTATATGGAAGTTCAAAACACATGAATTATAATGGAATCTAAGAACATGAACCAATAGAACATAACATTTTGACAATGTAAATATTTTTGGTAAACCCAGAATCATAGAAAATCATTTCCTTTGTAGTTAAACGTTCATTTCTATAACTATCATAGCGTAATGGGTTCACTCACCAAACGGTCATAGTAGTCATTGTTCACATGAAATATTATCAAACTGTATAGAGTCCCTTATCGAATTTGGTTCTCTCCTCATTCTAATAATGTTTATCTTATAATTTATCAATATCTACCCAATTAATTATAGGGAGATATAGTTCCCATCCATCACATAATCAAGACTATATATAAATTTCCCATAAGATCATAAAACATTCATCATATCAGAAACCATGAAAAGAAATGGGTTTGAAAAAAATTTCATTATAACATAACTTATGGAAGATAAATAGGTTTCATAATCATTTCATCGTTTCTTCATATTATAACCCTTGGAAAAAGAAGTGGGTTTCATAAGAATTTTATCATGGTACAAACCAGAGAAGATAAAGGGGTTTCAAAATCATCTTTTCATCATGAAAATAAATTATCTAGAGAAATAAAAATAATGGTATCCTTGGATCATATCCATAATAAATCATAAGTGACATCAAATGATGTCATCATATATGTAAAATGATTTTTAAAGATATCTTGGAACATTTCTTAAGGAAAATAACATTTCTTAAAAAATAAATTTTTAAAATAAAAAATTCATAAAATATTTTAGAAATACTATTAATTGAAAATAAACCATAAAAATTATAATGTAATCTTAAAATAAAATATTTTTCAATATGGAGGTAAATTCTATTCATTTTTTTCACTTTAAAATAAATTTTCCATTCATATTTTTAGTGAAATCCAAATGGAACTGGTTTGGAAATTTACATAATTATTTCTTTTAAAATAATTTTTAAATTAAAAAAAAAAGTTAAAATTAATTTAAAAATAATTTAGTAATATTAAAACATTGTTTAAAACATATTTTGAAAACATATACATTTATGATAAATGTTTTTTGACTGAAGATAGAAATTAAGTTGGTTTTCTTAAAAATGTTCTTTTAAAATATTGAGTTTATAAATAGAGAAAAATGAAGGGAAAAAATATATTACCATGACATAACTATATTAGAATAAAATTCATGAGTTTATTAATATATAGATCATAACATTTTTTTCATTTAAAGCATAAACATAAACAATCTTGATAAATAATGAGATTGTATCATAAGACCCTTAAAACTTTGGTATCTTTTGAATTGTAGGACACATTAAAGTATAAAATCAAATGAAACTTATAATATAATAAAAATAAGTATATTCATGATATAAAATGTAAAAGGGGTAGTATATACACCTCATAAAATAATATAGCTACATAATTTAACTTATGTCCCAAAGAATATAATTTGCGAAAAAAATACTTTCCTTAAGTCTTGACTTCTTTTGTACTTGTTCAAAACTCCTATATAATAAATATAATTTTATTATAAATCTATTAAAGAAACATATTTATATAAATAATACCATATATTTTTTACTTATGACCTATTATTACCCATTTATTAACAATTCCAGGTTAAAGTTACATCTCGGGCAATTACTGCTTTTTCTTTAATGTACGTTTTGATTTGTTATTTTTGTTAATATTAATTTGATCATGTTAAAATCATATTAATAATTTTAAAAATGATATAAATATCATAAATGTTCATTATATATGTATTTATCATAATCCATTAAATTTAGAGATAGAAAATGAAATACATTGTTCATAGAGATGATAGGTCATACGTACGCATGAACACTATTTATATTTTATTGAAGGATTGGAACAAAGAAAATAAAATGATATTTAAAATATATATAGTAATTTTTAATTCACATATTTTCATTAAACCCATCCTTATTACAATCCTTCGGAAGCATTAATGAATCAAATTACTTCATGAGGAGGTATTATTTCATACACACAAGCAATGATATTGAATTTCCACATAATGGAATGTAAGAAGGTATGTGTGAAATAATAATTACATAGTCATAATGATATCATAAATATAACATATAAACATTTAATCCATCATTATATCCTATTGTGATAGGTGTTTATGGAAAAATAATAACATCGATTCGTGAGGTGGTAGTCCACCATACACACAATCAATGGTTCTGTTTCCCATTTGATGGAGGAGGATAATGTTCTAGGTAATTACCTTAACCTAAAAAAATATCAGTAAATGGAATATAAAGAGTTTATTATATCATAATTTTTTATTAATAATTTAATTAGGTTGAGAAAGAAATAAAACAAAGCACTCAGTTAGGGACATTACCTCTTATTCGAACAACTTCTTTTGGTTAGTAGGAAAAGCCTTCCTAAGTTGGATTTATTACCAAAATAGGTATTATAGGTTGATAAAAGTAAAGTATGGAATATATTTGGGTGGTTATTATCTTAACCAAACAGTTGTGGAAGTGTGAAGAGGATAGGAGAAGGGGTGGCCTTTTATAAGTGTAGTGAGTGGCAAACATGTAATTTTATATAAATAAAAAGGTGTAACCACATTTTTCACATTCCAAAAGGCTCAAATATGGACCATTATTGAGACTTAGATATTATAATTTTTAAATATTCACATAAAATGGGTTTTGGAAAAGTTTTGGGTTATTTTTAACCCTTATATTTTTATTTTAACCCCTTGTAAACCCATTTTTACCTTAACCCTGGTAATTATTTTTTACTATTTTTACTATTTTTACTATTCATTATTGTCATAAATTAAGTTGGAATTATTATATAATATAAATTATTATAATTAAAATATGTAATCAATTTTCACAAATTAAACTGAAATAGTTGGAAGAATTTAATTTAAAATTAAAACAATCGATGAGACGAGAAAGTAGGTTTTCAAAGAGAAACATACTCATAATTAGAGAAAGTTTTAAATATAAAAAATAAATATAAAATTGATTCCAATGAAATATATTGGATTTAGACATATATAATTGAACTAATTTTTATTTTAAACTCATCATTAAATAATTTTTATGTTTTTAAATATTGTAAATGAAAATAAAATTCTTAAATAAACAAGTATTTTTCACTTTTCACTCAAAAATTTATATTATCAAAAAATTAAAAAAAATTACTTAAAGATAATTTTGAAATGTAGAATTAAAAAATTAAATTTATTTTTTTAAATTACTTTTTTCAAAGGTGTCCAAATTTTTTTTATTATTTTTTAGAAAAATAAATGGAGATTTTTTTGACAAAAATTGAATTTTTGAAACATATAAATAATTTATTGACAATTAAATACTTTTTTATGAATATATTTTTATTATATAAAACCATTATACTTAATATTTATAGATTATTTTTTACTATTCAAATCTCTATGTTTAACAGTTAGGTTATAATGGTCACATTTAAATAATAATATTAATTGCATGTTGTGGTTTGTTAAACTGCATTGGCATGTGTAATGAAAACAAAACTCAGTGTTGCTTGTAACTCAAGATATCAATGAAATAAAATTTATTTTAAAAAAATAATTCCTAAAAACTCTAGGTTTTTCAGTTAATAAGTTCAATATATAAGGATTACTTTTGTGACACGGGGTGGATACTTAAGAGTCATTCTCATTATAAAGGGGATATATATTAGAGTCATTTTCATGAAAATGGATGCTACATAATATATATTTACATTAGTTTATGAGGTGAATAAGGATTTATCCCAAACATAGAAACAAAATTTATTGCACGGAAGTATTTATAAAATATATTATAGCAGATCTAGGAAATCTGAAGAGAAGTGAATCGATTATCTATTTTTTAGGGAATACGATAGGAGAGCCTTAGATTGTGTGACACTAATCATATCTTGAAATATCCAACATGATGATTCTAAAAATCATGAGATCATAGATTTTATCGAAGTATTAAAAGGTTGTAGTAGGACATTTTAAGGTGTGGACATTGTAAAAATCTATTATACCTATTATATTTGTGATTTGGTGTGTGTCACATAAATGTTCTCAATCATTTTAAAAAGTTACAAATATTGTTTTGAGAGAAATTTTAAAATGGATTTGAATTCACTAATTTACTCTCCCACCCCACCACTCTATGTGAATTCTAACTCATCTTTTGGGTCCTTTTCGAATATCATATGGGATATATATACATACATATATATATATGTTTGTGTGTGTGAAAAATAGATAAAAAGAAACAAAAAATTATTCTATAACACATTTATACATCAATTCCAATAAAATGAAATATATCCCCATAAAAAAATGGCAAATCATTCCATAAATTTTTTTTCATTTATTCTTATTAGGATCATCCCCACCATATATATTGCATTTCAAACATTGGCCTTGTTCCTGAGGTCAGTATAAAACATTTGAAATTTAGAAATACTTTAGCCTACCTTATTACCAAAACCTATTGATGTCAACTATCAATATAGCTTATTCATTGGGTATTGGGAAATGTCAAAAATCCTTAATCAGTATCCATGGTTTACTATAGCATTTATTAATGGTGTTTAGCTGGAGCCCTATATCAATATATTATTTTTGCAGATGTTCACTAAGGAAATGCAGAAAGGAAATATGTATATTGACATCCCAAAGGATAAATACCCCCAAATACTTTTTCCTAGAGTCAGTGGTCACTATATTACATTGGATCTATATAGAAGATATTTCATCACAAATGACTAAATAGTTTAGTAGCATTGGTAAACAAGATACATAATGAATCTCATAAGCATTTGAAAAAATAAAATAAAACAAAGTATTTTCTTTGAGATAATAACTATTTTCTCTAGTATATACATTCATATAATTAATATTACACTTCTTAGAATCCTATGGAAAGAAAAAATAATAAATTAGTGTGCATATATTCCCAATAAGAGAATGTATAAGGCCTAACAAATCATAAAATGAATATGGCATGAATAATATGGAAAGAAGAAATAATGGTAAAATAATGTCATATAAATAATAACATTATTCCTAAACTTATACATGGATATCATAACTATTTGAATAATAAAATAGAAATCAATAAGTGATTTCATTATGATGTAATACATAAGTCGGGCATCATGAACATACCATCGAGGACTTATGCCAATATATCTTACATAAATGGGTAAGGTCGTGACCAAATACCTAACCTATTTTATCTCATGAGACCAATTGATTCATCAAGGGGGTATTTACTTCAAGCCCCACCTATCACTTAAAAATTACATGTCATTAGTCATATAAATAAACAATACAACTTAAGCAACATCCCTTATAATAAATAATTGCCTATATTTGAAAAACTATATACTAAATGTCAATACTTTCCCTAGTCAAACTGATCATAAACCATCCAAATAAATAATTTGGATAGTATGATTTTATTATAACCTCAATAAAGAATAATATTTATCAAATAATGTCAACATAGATTAAAATACTTTTAAATGAACACTATAATCTTTCTTGAGGAAAATACTATTTTAATTTTTAAATCACTTATTTAAAATTTAAAAATTTCCAAAATATTAATGAAAAATTTTATTTGAAATTAATCTTGGAAACATTTAATGGAACCTTCCAAGTAAATATTATTCATTATGGTATGAAATTTAATTCATTCAGTGTACATTAAAATCAATATTTTTTCACCCCTTCAGTAAAAGGTTCCTCATTCGGAAAATAATAAAAAAATTCAGTTTAAACATCTTTATAAAAATTAAAACATGTGTAAAAATTTTTTTGGTAAATAATTGGAGATTAGTAAAAATATTAATCATATTTTTTTAATAAAAATATTGATATGGAATAAAACTATTCTCTACTAAAATAAAAATAGGTTCACTTTTTCTTAAATACATTATTTCATTATTTTGATTACTTAAGAGTGAAAAATGAAAGGAAAACATGTAATTTATAGAAATGACTAGAGAAGAAGGAAATATAATGGGTTTAATATAGAAATATCGTATAATTATCTAAATTGATACTTAATTATAAAAAATTCTGAATAATGATGAGATTTTAAAATATACTCTTATCTCCTGTCATACACATACACAAGGGATGGATATGGAAAGTCTTATATATAAAGGAGTGATAGTTTTTCTTTCCATGTGATGGAAATGTGATATAAAAAGGTTTTAACATAATCATAAGAACAACTATGTTTTTTATACAGTAGTAATTATTTTATGATGGGTACAACATATTTAAAGGATGTAGAGGTAGGATAATGTTTAAATGGGTCATTAAAGATAATTTCTTATTCTTCAATAGACATTCTTTATATCCATTCTAAATGACCCTTGTAATGGACTTTTAAGAATACAGACACCTATAATTAGTGTATTTAGTAATTTATAAGAGAATTAAGTTGTGTTTGGTTGATATAGGTTTTACAAGAAGGTGTAAAAATAGATAAGGGTGACCTTTTATAAGTGAGGGGAGGGGCACTCATGGACTTTCTTAAAGTATTAAATTAAGATAAATTAATTTTCATAAAAAAAAGTTTCAAAATTAATATAATTAAAATATAATATGATTATGAGTCAAAATAATCTTAGATAATAAAATATGGAGAATTTTTCGTTATGTTTTAACCCTAATCTCTTGTTTTAACCCCCTGTTAACCCTTTTATTATTACTGAGATAATAATGTTTTTTACACTTTAGTGATCAAGAAAGTGGCTATAAAAGTAAAAGTGACACATAAATGGAACATGGTTGATATATTTTACCATATCATAATAAATATTTTGAATATAATATTCTTATGATTTTAAAATCATTTAATATAATATTTTTTATTATAAAATATCATAATATTCATTTTTGGAAATACATGAAATATTATAATGTAATGTGTGTCTAACTTGTGTAAAATGGTTCCAAAATTACATGAATTAGAATATATAAAATATATGGTTTTAATATAGTCATTAAATAAATTTTTGACAGTTTTATATATCATTCTAAACCATATATTTTGGTTTAACCAATTGGTTAACCAATTTTAACCTTAACCATGGTAATAAGTTTTCAGTATTAAAGGTATATAATTTCATTTATAAGGTGAAAATTGACTCATAAATGGAACATTTATGCAATTTAAGACAAATTATATACCTGATTGTCCTATTTCAATATTTTTAAGATTTTTATATAATTTAATAATATAAATTTGACATAAAATAGAATTAATATCATTTTAAGAACTAAAAAAATTACTTTTAAAAAAACATGATAGAACTAGAATTATAATATAAACCTTTAACACATATATAATATTTTATATCAAGCATAAAAATTCATTGGTCACTTAAACTCATCCAAAAAACATTACTTTAATATTCTTTAATATAATTACTTCATTTTTTACAGTTTTCACAAGCACTATGTCAGCGTTGCATAATAATTTATGTTAATTATTTCATCACTAAAAATTAAAAATAAATTACCATTATAAAAAAAATTAATTAATATTTATAATAAAAATTTAAAGTTTAACATAAGTTTCTTTTCATAGAAAGGGTCAATCAAAAGTATGAATACAAATATGATACAGAAAATAAATATTCTAAGAGCCTTTTCAAATGAAGAGGGAGAAAAAATAAAATGGAGGATGAGATTAAAACAGGTATAACCTATCTTGATAGAAAATATGAAGAGAGAAGAAAGAGTACCGAATAATTGTGTTTTGAATTTTTGGATATGACAACCACAATGAAGTAGAAATAAAAAATTAATTGAGGATCTCGAAGTAAAAGTTTTTTACATTAGGTGATAACATAATGATCAATAAAATGATAAGACATTTTGAGCCTAGATCATAGGATTAGCCAAAAGGTATAGTAAAATCATAGATACCCCTCAAAAAAGCATACATATTTCATATAACAACAATTATTTCATCATGTTTTCAATTTAGTCTTAAAAAATGATACCAAAAAAAATTAATTAAATTTAAAACAAGTAAATAATTCATGACTCTAAATAAGAATTGAAACCCTCAATTTTATAATTATTAAATAGATAATTTTGTGAAAATACATATGAAAATATCTCAAAAGTATAAAAAAAAAGAACTTGGTAAAAATTATGTAAACATGTTGCTTAATTATTTTATACATAGACGTCTTGTTATGTTTTTTCATGAAGCATTGAAATATATTGATATTTATAAAATTGATTTAAATTTTTGTAAAACACATTTATAATCATAGAAAATAATCTATGGATATTATTCTAATAATTCCTTCTATGCTAATAAATTTTATGTAGAGTAGATCTATATAAGTTCAGTTGGAATGCATCAGAAAAATTAATAGGTATCTAATGGTAAACCTATTATGTCAGTAAATATATATCATAGGTGGATAAATATAATTATGAGAATAAAAATATCTTGATGATGAGTTAAAAATATATCATTTCATAAAATGTTTCATATGAATAGAATAATATGATTTTGGAAAATTGAAATAAGTGAAGTTCTTAGGATCAGTTAACTTCACTGAGATGGGGGGATGAATCAGTATGTATGAGTTTTTTTACAAATTATTTTCATTTTAAAGAAAAAAATTAATCACAATAATGTTTTATCCATTCAAATTTAAATTCTTATCCTAACTCATATATGAAGAAAATAAAATAATAATGAACATTAGGATTTTTAAAAGGTTCATCCCCTTCATGGGAAACCTACCCCTTCGTGTGGTTAGTTTGTCTCCCAAAAAAATATTATTTTATATAAGTGATAGTAATTAAAAAATTACATCATGGGAGTATATTTTCACTATTCATTTATAGAGTTACATTGGACTATGTATTTTCATACTGTTTGTATACATAAAATATAATGAGAAAGAGAAAGATCTTCTTTAGAGTTTTGTTTGTCTATAAAATGATGATGTATTTATTCATTGATGATACTCCAATATATTATATAATATATTCTCACTTATAGAAAATATATATTTAGAATTGATTCTCAATCACAGGTTCATATGATCCACTAATAGCTTGATCTCAACAAGATTTAGATAATATATCTGAACTTTAAACTTCAAGAACTCTTCTTATCTTCTTTTATAAATTTTTAAATTATATTTTTATATTACACTGTCACCTTTTCCCTCTCCTTGATATCTCATCATATTCAAAACACTCATAATAATATAATTATTTTAATTGTAGTAATTAATTTTCCATCTCAACATATTTGATTCTTCTCAACATAATCATACAACAATATCCTCCTCATTTCCACAATTGGTTAGGCACACAAACATAAACCACCATATCTTGGAATTTTTCTATTTTAATTAACTACATATATTCATAATAATTATACTTTTACCTTTCTTCCCATTTGGTGGCTCAAAAAATAAATTTGAGAACCTTCTCTAGCTTCAACCACCTTTTTATAATAATTCACAAATAAATCAATTTTAACATTTCTAAAATAACTATCATCATCTTACCATTATTTTAACTTGAACATAACTTCTTATAGCTTAAGACATGAAGAACAAATCCATGGTACAAAATTCAAATACTCAAGCTAGAACATCCAAACTTTAAAACCTCACCTAGAATCACTTCACTATAAGATGATTATTATTATTAGACCACCAGAATAGGTTAGCCTTATGATATTAACATTATGAATTTAATATCTAAATATAAATCAAGGACAAACTAAAATTTGATACACATTTTAGTATTTAGTGTAATAGCACTTGAAACGTCAAACATATATACTCAAAGATAACCCATTTTGAATTCTAACATGAATCTACCAGAATCATATTTTAAAAATATTCTTTTAACATTTTAATATGATATTAAGCACCATCAGATTGGTTCTTCAGAATATTTAAACTCTAGAAACTCAAATTTTCAACAAGTTGATTTATCACAATTATTTACGAGTTAAACTCATACAAAACACAGGTGAGGTCATATAAAAATCATGATGTCATAATAAAATGTAAGTGAATTCAAAAAAAATTCATTTCATATGACTTTGAATTCATATAAAATTCATTTTCAATTTTACTTACTCTAACAAAAGTTATAAAAAAATTATAAAGTTATAAAAAATCATAAATTCATAAAAACTTCCTCCTAAATTCATAAGAATTCATGACTTTGTGAAATTCATGATTTAACACTAAAATTTCATACTTCATTAAAAATAATTTTGGGTCTTACTCAATCATTCAGATTCCTTCTCAAAGATCTCAAAAGTGCCTCAACCAAATCCAATAGCATAAAAAAACTCAGTTGAATCATTAAATATCTTCTAGAATGTTGAAAACAAATTAAAACTGAAAACTATAACCACAACTCCAAGAGTACTTTAATCTACCCATTTTGGTTTTATTGGAAAAAAAATAAAACTCTTTCAAATAAAATAATATCAATCCAAAATACCATAGGTCCCCTGAGAATCATTAAATAAAATCCTTTCTCTTAATATAATAGTTTTTCACCACATAATTGGATAAGGATGGGTTTTTTGAGAGAATTTTATCACTCATTCACATGTAATTGTGTCCAAGTTACTCAAATGAACTCCCCTTTAATTAATATATCCACATATCACGTCCATCACTCACTTTCAAAACTCTACCCCATTAAACATTATCCATGACTTTATATTCATGAGGTAGTGAACAATCCCTCTTTTGATAAAGAGTCTATATACTTTGGATAAAGAGTCATGTCACTATTTTCTCTCTCTTTTTCAATAAAATCCCTATAACATACTAGAATGATACTGGGTTAAATGAACAATTGACATGACTCATGTCAACAAGGTGATCCTTTATTTTCAGAAGCCTACCTGATTAGAACTCCATAGTTGAGTTTGGTTTCCCTAGAGTATTAATCAAAATGGGTGACCTTCTGAGAAGTTTCCTAGGGTGTCTGTGAGTGAGGATAAAACACATTGGAAAGAACATGTGTTGTTATGTTGGGACATTCATTAGTGGTATGACCTATTCAAACAAGTGGGCGGACCCCAGGGAGGGGACCCTTTGTCTGCAGGCTAACTAATGTTACATAGTGATCTAGGAACCAATCTCCTTTTTAAGGTGGGTGTCTTTTATTTAAGAAAGGCCCACTTGTTACATTGGTATCATAGGAGGAACCCATCCTTAAGTTTTAACGCCCCAACCCCAGAAGCCCAGAGTCATTGAATCATTTTAATACAGTTTCATGATTACAAAGAATCAAGTCCTGAAAGACTGATTAGTTTAGCAGTCTTGTAAAATAGATTACATACATGAACGTTAAATTACACATTAGAAAATGAAACACCACATAAATTATCCTTTTAGAATTCCATTAATCGCCTAGATTAACCCTACTTATCAATCATAATACACTTCTTGGAATCCTAGGAAGATAAAACATAATAAATGGGTGAGCTCAGATGCCTAGTAAGGATAACAATATAGAGGAAACTTTCATAAATAAGAATAAACATTTAAGGCAATGTATAGATTAAAACCAAAGCCTTTTAAACTTAAACATCATTATAATATGGAAAATGTAAATAAAAATAATTCCATTTACTTATTCACATGGATATTCTACTAGTCGAATAATCACATGAAATATCAATAGCCAATTTCATAATTATGGAATGCATAATTCCAGACTTCATAACTACATAGTTAAGGCCTTGTGCCAAGACTACAAATAGAATTTTGTCAAGGCCTTATGCTAAGACACTAGTTTTTCTCATGAGACCTACTGATGCATCGAGGAGCTATAGTGGGCTCCACCCGACACTTACTAAGTCCAATTCATTCCTCATATTGAAAGGTTGACACAGAATCTAGACATTCTTACTAAAACTAGAATACGAAATGTAAATAATTTAACCATAAACCATGAATGGTATAAAAATAGCACATCCACAGTCAAAAATAACTCATTCAATACAAGATGGAAGATTTTATTATAATAAATTAACCTCAATCGATAATAAAGAAGGATATTTACATAGATGAAAATAGTCATCAAAACTATTTGAGAGAAATATCACCCTTTTTCATGAAAACATTTAAAAGTCTCACTATTTATAAAGAAGCCGTTTAAAATAGATTTTTGAATCAATGTTTCCCATACCACTTTGAAACTTTTAAAATGAATTTTAATTTTAAAACATTAATCTCCATATAAATAAAACCATTAAACTATTTTTAAGATATGGACATTAATGAGAAATATTTAGAAGAATAAATCTTTAAAACATTTAAAATGATATTTTAGTTAGAGTTACTAAACAAAATAGATAAACTTGACTACAAATAAGATTTTGTCAAGGCATTGTGCCAAGACTAAAAATAATATTTTGTAAAGGTCTTGTGCAAGACACTAGTTTGTCTCATGATACCTACCTATGCATCGAGGAGCTATAGCAGGCTCCACCCATCACTTACTAAGTCCAATTCATTCCTCATATGAAAAGGTTGAAACATAATCTAGACATCCATACTAAAACTAGCATAGGAAATGTAAATAATTTAACCACAAACCATGAATGGTATAAAAATATCACATCCATAGTCAAACATAACTCATTGAATACAATACGGAAGATTGTATTATAATAAATTAACCTCAATTGATAATAATGAAGGATATTGAGATAGATGAAAATAATCATCAAAACTATTTGAGAGAGATATCCTCCTTTTTCATGAAAACATTTAAAAGACTCACTATTTATCAAGAATCCTTTTAAAAGAGATTTTTGAATCAAAGTGTCCCATACCACTTTGAAACTTTTAAAATGAATTTTAATTTTAAAACATTAATCTCCATATAAATAAATCCTTTAAACCATTTTTAAAATATGGAAATTAATTAGAAATATTTAGAAGAATAAATCTTAAAACATTTAAAATGATATTTTAGTTAGAGTTCCTAACCAAAAGAGAAAAACTGGAATACAAATAATTGAGGTTATAAACACTTTATAATATCATGATAATAAAGGGATTCATGATATACTATTTCAAGGTACATTATATACACCATATAAAATTGAATTGGCATATAACAACAAATAAGTCTCAATGGAATGTAAATTGAGATGAAATCCCTTATAAAGACCAAATCCTTAGGTTAAAGATAAATAAACAACATAATTATGTGTGAAAAATATAAATACACTCAATATGATTGGATATTCAGTGTAAATCAATCAGAGTACATTCACACATATTCTTGTAAATACAACACCAATGACTTGGATGTTTAACTCAATGAATGGAAATTGAGTAAGATTACTCTTATCAGGTTCATATCAATGACTTGAGAAATTATCAATGGAGTTATTATATGTATCAAAATTATATCCACAAAAATGGGAGTGTAAATTACTACATAAATAATAAATAGTGATTCCACACATAATCTTGGAGTAAAATAATCAATGAAGTATGTGTAAAGCCTAATGAGTGGAAATTGAAATTTAAAATTCCCTTACCAATTTGGTAACTCACGAAACATACGCCCCATGAAATAAGGATCATAAAATAAAGATTTAAATACCCATAAATTAAATTATATTACACCAGGAATACAATCATGGGTAGTAAATGCACCACACAAAAGGAAATAGTGGCCAATATAGCGTGACTCTCACGGGAATAAAAAGTGAGATGAAAAACTCTTACCACGTTGTAATCAATAAAGCCATATGAAAAAAAGTTAATAACCAGAAAATGAATCATAGAATACCATGAATATAATAATAATCATGATAATATATTTCAAATGGAAGTACACAACAGACCACATGCAATAAATAAGTGGCGAACAATGGAAATATCACGAAATTAATAGTGAGATAAGAAACCCCTTAACACATTGTAATCAATCGAGTTGTATGTGAAAAAGTTAATAACCACCAAATGAATCACAGAATACTATGAGTATAAAGATAATAATTATAATATATATCAAATGGAAGTACACAATACACCACATACAATAAATAAGTGGTGAAAAATGGAAATCTCACGAAATTAAGAGTGAGATAAGAAACCCCTTACCTCATGTCTGACTTGACTTGTTCATTCTTTAATATCATGAATAATAAACTAAAGTTAATTTATACTTGATTAAGAACCATTTTTAAGTTTATTTTTCCTTTTATGTCACTTATTACCATGTTATAAACATTATGTAATCATTTAAGTTAATAATGGTTGTTTTGTCATTATTTGGTACTTGAGTCAAAAATGATCTTGTTATAATTACAAATTGTCTATGTGGTCAAAATTCTATTATCTCCAGTATCATATTCGTGATTTAAGTATAATATATATCATATATATCAAGTATATATATATATATAATTACTTCATGATATTTGGAGATAAGAAATGAAATGCACCGTTCATGGAGACGGTAAGCCGTACGTACGCCTGAACGCTACTTTCATTTCTATTTAATATTTAATAAAATGAAAACTTAATGATAAATAGGTATATTATAATTCCATTATAATATCATATGATATATTTGTTTCATATTTTAATTATCTCCATCCTTTATTCATTCCATGTATGTCATGAACGAATCATATCACTTTGAGGGGGTGGTAGTTTGCACTTCCTCAAATTAAATTATCGTGTTCACACATATTGGAAAGCAGAAAAGAGTGTTTGTAAATGAAAATTATAGAAGCATAGAGAAAAAATAAACATGATAATTATCATATATAAATACAGTTCCATCATAATGGCCACCATAAGAGGCTGTAGGAGATAATTGAACAATCATTGTTTCGTTAGGCAGTAGTTCGTCGTCCACAGAAACGGTATGTTCTTTTACCATTAGATGGAGGTGTATGTAAGTGTAGCTTGAATACTTCTCATAACATAAAACTAGTATATTGAGGATACTGGTGTTGTTATCAAATATAGTAATAAAAATATTTTAGGGGTGTGGAGAAGTAAAATAAAATAAGAGAACCTTAGGGAAGACGTTACCATAAAATTGGGTAACTCCCTTTGGTTTGAACCAAAAGGATTTCATGAAGTGCCTTCTGCATAAGGTAAGGATTCTAGGTGGAAGGGAAAGATCCTTAGAGCTTATTTGGTCATAGTTTGGATGAGTCAAGAGGCTTGAGAGGTGTGATTAATGGGTTAGAGGTGAAGGATTTTTATAGGGGGAGGAGGGGCTCTTTAGGAATGTGTGAAAAGATTATTTGATTATATAATGATATTCAGTCTATAAATGTCAAAAATTAATTATAGTAGAAGATAATATGACTCATGGTCTAAATAAAATCATCAAATAATAATTGGATAGGTTTTGGATATATTTTAATCTTTATAATCTTATTTATCTAAATCATTCATTAATGAGGTAAATACTACATCATTATTCTGTCGTAAATAATTTTATTTATTTGATGTATAAAAATTATAAAAAAATACCATGATGTGGGAAATATTTTTATATTTATAATTAATATTTATAGTCTAAGAGATAACTTATATAACCATGTGTAAAAAATTATTTACTAAAAGATATATGTTTAAGTCATTTTTGTCTTTACTTAAAATTAATTAATATAAAATGTCATTATCACTCTTAAGTGGATCCATGGGGTCCTAAAATCGACCCAAATATGGCCATTTTTGGCCATAACTCATCCAGTAAGGTTAGGAGAAGTTTTAACGTAATTTTGTATTATTACAATATTCTTTTTACCTTGAATTACCCTATTTACCTTTAACCGCTGTAAATAAAAGTCAAAAGTTACTAATCACAAAAAAAATATTTTTATCATATTGAACCAAATTTTACTTACTAATAACAAAAATTTATTTAAGATTTTCTAAATTCAATTTTCAGAAGCGTTAAAATTTCATTTAAATGAAAAAAGTCATATTTTTTACTACTACTTAGTGGTTTCACTATTCATCAAAAATTGATGTTTTTCATAAAAATACCAAAAATTAATCCTAAGATATATTTGAAATTATGAATTCAAAAATGATGTCTATTTTACCAAATTAAAAGCATAGATGTTTGATTAATTAATTTAAAATTAATTCTTGTTTTCAAAACGAAAAGCGTGTTTTTTAAGAAATATTAACTATCAAAAGATTGAAAATTGTTTATGTTCAATTTCAAAGTCAAATTACTTCCTATGACCAAAATAGGATTAAATGGTAAAAATATAATCTAATTAAACTTAAAAACCAAATATAAAGTTAATCTAACCATATAAATAAACTAGATTAAAAGGAAGTTTTGAATTAAAATACAGTATTTCTCACTATTAATAAAAAAATGAATATTATTAGAAAAATACCAAAATTTCATCCAATGTAAATTTTGATATCCTGATTATAAAGAAGAATTTTATTTTTTCAAATTTAATGTGTAAAAGTTTCAAATATTGGATTTAAAAATGGCTCACTATGAAAAGGTGGTAAAATTTTATTTTTTTGAAAAAATCATTTTTTATCTGAAAATTTGAATTTGTCCTTATAATATGTCAAAGAAACACATAATACATAAGTTAAAATTATATGGAGTATATAAAATTCAAAATCCAGTTAATAATATTCATAACCATTTTTTTAATGGCTAGTTTGGTAAGTCGTGGTGCACTCGAACTCAGTATTACGTATAGTAAAATTTATTGAATTACTTTGAAGAGATAGCATACCATGAAATCTTGGGGTGTTACATTCTACCCTCCTTTAATAAATTTTTTCCTCGCAATTTGAAATTGTACTTCAAAAAAAGGTTAAATATACAAAAATACCTTTGGGGAAAACCCACATCAGAAATTGGGTTAATAAAATTTAGTCTTAATAAGAGAGAAAGGGAAATGAAAAAGTCACCACCAAATTACGATCTCGATTAAGAGAACATTTGTGGAAATTAGAGACACATAATTGGAGGGAAAACGTAAATATTTATAGGCAGTGATTGAGGTCATCAATCACAAACAAGTGTAAAATTGAGGGGCCCAAATCCATCAATCTCTGATGATTTAAAATATCATCAGTTCAACAAAACATAAAGCATTAGGATAACACATTTTTGGTTTTAAGATCCCTTCCCTAAAATTTAATAATTAATTTATTCATAGAATAAGAACATATATATATATATATATAGTTGACAAGTAGAGTTTCATCCTTCATCTAATTCTTACCACAAACTCATCTTTCACTCCAAAATATGAGTATTCAAGATGACTTAGTCACACCTAAAGCGCTAGAATCAAATTATAGAGAATCACATAATCCATAAAGGATGAACTATATATTTCCCTTTTCTTTAGAGATTACCCAAAAAAATGGTTACTAAAAGATCAGATGATCCCCAAAAAGGATAATTCTTTAGAGAAATAAATATTAATCTAAATTTCTAAAATTAAACCAACAATACCAAAAGTTAAATAAATACCATTCAATAAACAATTGTCCATAAAATCTTTCAATATAATCCAAACTAATATTGAAATCCAAAACTCAGAAGAATTCTATTACGTAGTCTTCCATGTTAAATTGTATCTCCAAATAACATCGACTACTCTTATAGTCACATACTTAAAAGTAATTAACCTATTCACATATTCTCTATGATAGGTTAATCATTTCCATAAATAACCCAAATCTCTATAAATCCACAGTAAAAACATAAATAAAAACCCACCATTTCTCCTCAAACGAAATCCCATAGTATTCTATTTTCCTTAGGCATATATTGTTACCAAAAGAGCAAACATCTTCCAAAATAACATTTATCACTCAATCACCAAATAATTTTCCTATGATATGGATATATCATAAGTTCCCAAAATCAACATATTCTTGATCCATAAAATCATTTAACTAAAATGAACCAATCATACTAACCAGGGACTTCATGTAGTCCAATGGTAGGCGATAAATCCCAGTCGCACTTTGGTTGTGGGTTTGATTCCCGCAGCTTTTTCCGACGTGATGAGTTGTCACACAGTCTGCATGTTGTCCTTTTTCAAAAACTATATAGTTTTATAATATTCAAAAAAATGAGATAAATTCCTCAAAAATAACCCTAATATATTTTAACCATAAATGTTATGTCATACCTCACATTTTCATCCCAAAACATAATAACCTGCAATTGCCTCAAATTCAAGGATCATATAATTCCAAATGCTTATTTAGAACAATATCCACAAAAGAAAATATAATTCTTCCTCAAATAGCATTTTCACATAACAAACTACAGGGTTACACATACAAGAGATAAGTCTTCCAAAGTAATCCCATCATCAAAGAGCACTAATACTTTTAAACATTTCACCATCCATTTATTTCCACATAGTTTCTTCCTTGACCAATAGTATATCTTATAGAATAGGGAATTGACTCGGGTAATGCCCAGGTCCCCTAAATTTATGGAAAATTACTGTAAATGGATTCTTGGGATCATTTTTATTTCTTCTATAGTACACTTCTTTTTTCCTTGTCAATTCTTTACTAAATGTCTTTCTTTCCCAAACATAAATCATTTTTTTGTTCCATTGATACACCTTCCTAGGTGTTTCCATCTATATTTCCTACATGATAGAAAATGAGCTTTTCTTTTCTCCATGGTCTTCACTGCTAGATCTCTTGTCATTCACCACCTTTCTCTTCTTTATTGAGTCTGGGAGTTGGTTAATATATATGTTATTGATCATATTTTTGGAAAACTGATTTGGAATGAACACGATATCTTTTACGCCTATCAACATTCCATTTCATTGCTCATTTCCACCATCATTCCCACCTTGAACATCATGTTTAATGTTACAATGAATTCCTTGGAATCCATCCATTGACTAACACAAGAAAGCATAGTGTGAGTCATAAAATAATTTAGAGAATATCATGACACCTTCTTTTCAATCTAAGACACATTAGGATCAACCAAGGTTATTTATTCTCATATTATATTAAAATCCTTCAAATTGGTTTGTAAATAAAATGTGATTTATCCTAAACATATCCCCCAAGAGTGTCGTAACCAAGAGTGCATCAAGGCCCGTTTTCGAGCACCAGTTCTCATTAGAGTCTAGCTCAAAGTGCTGTTTTCGGGTTTTACCCCTAGGTACATCTCTTCCATAGCTTCCTCTACTAGCTCATATCCAGACAGGGATGTATTTCTTGAAAAAAACACAAAATTTCTACATTACCAAAATTCGAGAAAATTCTTCTATACTAATCCTCAAAGTCTATCTTAGTGTAACGTTCTCTAATCAGAGTTTTTCTAAATCTAGTTTTCAAGGTTTATACTAAACTTCCTCTGATACCAACTGTAATGCCCCGACCCCAGAATCCTAGAGTTGTTTCATTATTTAAATACATTGGCATGATTACAAGGAATAAAGTCTCAAAAGACCGATTATTTTAGCAGTCTTGGAAACTAAATTACATACATGAATGTTACATTACACATTAGAAAATGAAACAAAACATAAATGATCCGTTGAGAATTCCATTAATCCCCTATATTAACCATACTTATCAATCATAATACACTTCTTGGAAATCCGAGGAAAATAAAACATAACAAAGGGGTGAGCTCAGATGCTCAGTAAGGATAACAATATACCGGAATCTTTCATAAATAAGCATTAACATTTAAGGCAATGTATAATGCTAAAACAAAATCCTTTTAAACATAAACTTCATCATAATATAGAAAATTAAATCAAAATAATTCCATTTACATATTCACATGGATATTATTCTAGTCGAATAATCACATGCAATATCAATAGCCAATTTCATAATGATGGAATGCATAATTCCAGACTTCATAACCACATAGTCATGGACTTGCACCAAGGCTACAAATAATATTTTTTCAAGGCCTTGTTCCAAGACACTAGTTTGTCTCATGAGACCTACCGATGCATAGAGGAGATATAGTGGGCTCCACCTGTCACTTACTAAATTTAATGCATTCCTCATATGAAATGGTTGAATCAAATTCTTGAAATTCGTACTAAAACTACCATACGAAATGTAAATTATTTAACCACAAACCATGAATGGTATAAAAATAGAACATCTATAGTCAAACATAACTCATTGAATACAATATGAAATATTTTATTATAATAAATTGACCTCAATCAATAATAATGAAGGATATTGACATAGATGAAAATAATCATCAAAACTATTTAAGAGAAATATCCCCCTTTTTTCATGAAAACATTTAAAAGTCTCACTATTTATCAAGAATACATTTAAAATATATTTTTGAATCAAAGTGTCCCACACCACTTTGAAAACTTTAAAATTAATTTTAATTTTAAAACATTAATGTCCATATAAATAAATTCTTTAAACCATTTTTAAAACCTGGACATTAATGAGAAAAATTTAGAATAATAAATCATTAAAACATTTAAAATGATATTTTAGTTAGAGTTCCTAAACAAAAGAGAGAAATGTGAATACAAATAATTGAATTAATAAACACTTTATAGTATCATAAGAATAAATGGATTCATGATATACTATGTCAAAGTAAATTATATACCCCATATAAAAGTGAATTGGCGTATAACAACAAAGAAGTCTCAAAGGAATGTAAATTGTGATGAAATCCCTTATAAAGACCATATCCTTAGGTTAAGGATAAATCAACGACATAATTATGTGTGAAAAATATAAATACACTCAATATTATTGGATATTAAGTGTAAATCAATCAGAGGATATTCACACATATTCTTGTAAATACAACACCAATGACTTGGATATTTAACTCAATGAATGGAAATTGAGTTAAGATTACTCTTATCAAGTTCATATCAATGACTTGAGAAATTATAAATGGATTGATTATGTGTATCAAAAATATATCCACAAAAAGGGGAGTGGAAATTACTACATAAATAATAAATAGTGTTTCCCCACATAATCTTGGAGTAAAATAATCAATAAAGTATGTATAAATCCCAATGAGTGGAAATTGAAATTTGAAATTCCCTTACTGATTTGGTAACTCACGAAAAATAAACCCCATGAAATAATGATCATAAAATAAAGATGTAAATACCCATAAATTAAATTATATTACACTAATAATACAATCATGGGAAGTAAATACACCACACAAAAGGAAATAGTGGCTAATATAGCATGAATCTCACGGGAAAAAAAAGTGTGATCAAAACCCCTTACCACGTTGTAATCAATCAAGTCATATGAAAAAAAGTTAATAACCACCAAATAAATCACATAATACCATGAATATAAATATAATCCTTATAATATATATCAAATGGTAGTACACAATACATCACATGCAATAAATAAGTGGAGAACAATGGAAATCTCATGAAATTAAGAGTGAGATAAGAAACCCCTTACCACGTTGTAATCAATCGAGTCGTATGAACAAAAGTTAATAACCACCAAATAAATCACATAATACCATGAATATAAAGAGAATCATGACAATATATATCATATTGTATTACATAATACACCACATGAAATAAATAAGTGGTGAACAATGGAAATTTCACGAAATTAAGAGTGAGATAAAAAAACCCATAACCCCGTGTCTGACTGGACTCATCCGTTATTTAATCTCCTGAATAATAAACTAAAGTTAATTTCTAATTTATTAAGAACCTTTTCCAAGTTTATAATTCATTTTATGTCACTTATTACCATTTTATAAACATTATGTAATCATTTAAGTTAATAATGGTCATTTTGTCAATATTTGGTACTGGAGTCAAAATGATCTTATTATAATTACAAATTGTCCATGTGGTCAAAAGTATATTTTCTCCAGTATCATATTCATGATTTAAATATCATATATATCATATATATCTAGTATATATATATATTTATAATTATTTCATGTTATTTGTCGATAAGAAATGAAATGCACCGTTCATGGAGACGGTAAGCCGTACGTACGCATGAACGTTACTTTCATTTCTATTTCATATTTAATGAAATGAAAACTTAATGATACATAGGTATATTATAATTCTGGTATAATATCATATTATATTTGTGTTTCATAATTTAATTAACTAAATCCTTTATATGTTTCATGTATGTCATGAACGAATCATATCACCTTGAGGGGGTGGTAGTCCGCACTTCCTCAAATGAAATTATCATGTTCACACATATTGGAAAGCATAAAGGTGTGTTTGTAAATTAAAATTACAGAAGAATAGAGAAAACATAAATATAATATGTGTCATATATAAATACAGTGTCATCATAATGGCCACCATAAGAGGCGGTAGGAGATAATTAAACAATCATCGTTTCGTGAGGCAGTAGTTCGCTGTCCAGAGAAACAATATGTTCTTTTACCATTAGATGGAGGTGTGTGTAAATGTAGCTCAAATAATTCTCATAACAAAAACCTTGTATATTGAGGATACTGGTGTTGTTATAAAATATTGTAATAAAAATATTTTAGGAGGTTGGATAAGTAAAATAAAAGAAGATAACTTTAGGGAAGACGTTACCTCAAAATTTGGTAACTCCTTTTGGTTTGAACCAAAAGGAAATCTTGAAGCTTATTCTGCTTAAGGTAAGGATTCTAGGTGGAAGGTAGGGATATTGAGAGCTTATTTGGGTAGATTTTAGATGAGAAAAGGGTCTTGAGTGGTGTGAGTAATGGGTTAGAGGTGGGGGATTTTTATAAGGGGGTGAGGGACTCTTTAGGAAAGTGTGAAAAGGTTATTTTATAATATAATGATTTTCGGTTTCTAAAGGCCCAAAAATAATTTTAGTCTAAGATAAGATGACTCATGGTCGAAATAAAATCATCCAACAATAATTTTATAGGTTTGGGATATTTTTTTAATCTTTATAATCTTATTTATTTAAATCTTTCATTAATGAGGTAAACACTACATCATTATTGTGTCATAAATAATTTTATTTATTTGACGTCTAAAAATTATAGAAAAAGTCCATGATTTATGAAATATTTTTATATTTCTAATGAATATTTATAGCCAAAGTGATAACTTATATAACACCATGTAAAAAATTATTTACTAAAAGATATATGTTTAAGTCGTTTTTGTCTTTACTTAAAATTAATTAATATAAAGTGTCGTTATCACTCTTAAGTGGATCCATGGGGTCCCAAAATCGACCCAAATATGTTAATGTTCGGACATGACTCATCCAATAAGTTTAGGACAAATGTTAAGGTAATTTTTCATTATTATAATATTCTTTCTAACTTGAATTACCCTATTTACCTTTAACTGCGGTAAATAAAAGTCAAATGTAACTATTCACCAAAAATTATTTTTATCTTATTGAACCACATTTTACTTACTAATAACAACCATGTATGTCGGATTTTTTAGATTCAATTCACAGAAGTGGAAAATTTTCATTTAAATGAAAAAGTCATATTTTTTACTACTACTTAGTGGTTTCACTATTCATCAAAAATTAATGTTTTTCAGAAAAATACGAAAAAATAAACCTAAGATATATTTGATATTCCGAATTCAAAAATTATGTCTCTTTTACCAAATTCAAAACATAGAATTTGGATTAATTAATTTAAATTAATTCCCATTGTCAAAACAAAAAAGCATGTTTTTATGAAATATTAACTATCAAAAGATTCCCACCTGTTATGTTTAATTTCAAAGTGAAATTACTTCTTACGACCAAAATTGGATTAAATGGTAAAAATATAATCTAATTACACTTCAAAACCAATTAAAAAGATAATATGAGAATATAAATAAATTTTATTAAAAGGCAGTTTTGAATTAAAATACAGAATTTCACATTATTCATAAAAAATGAATATTATTATAGAAATACCAAAATTTCATCCAAAGTAAATTTTGATGTCCTGATTCTAAATAAGAATTTTATTTTGTCAAATTGAATATGTAAAAGTGTCAAATATTGGATTTAAAAAGGTTTCTCCATTAAAAGGTGGTAAAATTTCATTTTTTTGAAAAATAAATTTTTTATCTGAAAAATTGAATTTGTTCTTATAATATGTCTAAGAAACACATAATACATAATTTAAAATTATATGGAGTATATAAAATTTAAAATCCGGTTAATACTATTTATAACCGTTTTTTGAATGGCTAGTTTGGTAAGTCATGGGGCGCTCGAACTTAGACTGACTGAAAATTAAATTTTTATTTCAAAATCACTTTTGAGGATAGAGTGGGAAACCGGAATGACATCAAAGACATAAACACAACCATGACTTCCCGACCAAGATCATCAAGACAAAACAATCAACTTAAATAGCAAGGAAAATCCCCACCCAGCAACAACAACAATATGATTATCGTCCACCTTCCCATCACTGCTCGGCTAGCTGTCCCACACAAGAATTCATGGGCCCGGTACCGATGGCAAGTGCCATACACTCTCAAAACATCCAATTATGAAAGCGATGAAAATGAGAACGATCTCTGCTCTGAACATCCTCTGGAACAGTTCCTTTCAAATAAGCTGGATGCAATGACCCCATGGACCAAGGCCGCAGTGCCACAAGTAAACACACAAAATTCATGACCACAAAATCTCATCAATACAATGAAACATATACCAAATCAGCCTTCATCATGTCAAAAGAAATCAGAAGCTGTTTCCTCCACCCACACCTTGCACGTAGTAAATCATCAGGTGAATCATACCTCCAAAACAGAATATTGAACCAACCTCATCCCAATCTGCTGTCCTAATAAACCAATCAGAAATTTCTCAAGAACCATGGGCTTCATTGATCATCCCTGCCTTCACCATAGCACCACCACTGGACCAAAACACACCGTTGCAAAACACATAATCCGTCCCAAATCCAACCAAAAATGAAACAGATGAAAAAATGAAGAAAAATCAGAACATTCACCAGTGCGAAGGTGACAAACCAGCAAGCTTCGGAACTCCATATCACCAGAAGACAAAACCCACCATCGCGCAACACACTGAACAACCACGCGAGAAGCAAGAAACAAAACCAAACTCAATATAAAAGTAAAAATCTCCAAAATTGAGAACCCCTCACCATGTCGAAGCCCACCCGAGTGCCGAAGACTCTGAAAAATGAAACTGAAAACTAGAACATAAGTCTGATTGCCACCCTCCAGAACTTGTAGACTGGAGCAGACCACCCAGTGTACACATCGATGATGAGATTGCAACCATCAAGCATGGCCACTGGAAACCGACGGTTGGACCTTCACCGTGCTGCTAAAATAAGCCATATCCAGTATAGGTGGAGTGAGGTGGGAGGTAGGCCAACACCGATGAGGGATGTCGAGGCAGGCGGTTTCACTAGGTCACACGAGAGAGCCACCGCAAGCCAGTCGATCAACGTCGAGGAGGGGAGATGACCCGATCCGAGAGGTGGGCGGCGACGACAAGAAGAGAACCTAGGGTTCCAGTGCCCCTTACGGGCTCATCCCCCTTGGTGACACACATGCTCGAACTTAGTGTTGTGTATAGTAGAAGTTATTATATTACTTTGAAGAGATAACATACAATGAAATCTTGGGGTGTTACATAAGTGTGGTGGCACTGCCTCTGTTGAGATGTAGGTTCCACAATGAGGACATTGTTCTCTAAATGGGGGTTAATATAACACCTCGAAATGATAAAGGGTTAAATGAATAATTTATATGAATCATATAAACAAATTAAACCTTTTTTTTCAGGAGCCTACCTGATTATAACTCCACAGTTAATCTTGTTTTTCCTAGAGTAGAGATCAAGATGGGTGACCTTTTGTTTAGTTTCCCATGGTGCATGTGAGTGAGGAAAAATCATAGTGGAAAGAACATGTATTGTCCTACAGGGACATTCATTAGTCTAATGACCCGTTTGGGAATGTGGGTGGGCCCTAGGGAGGGAACCATGTATCTGTAAGGAAATGTATGGTACCTTGTGGGTCAGGACCCAATGTCCATGTTAAGTCGTGGTGTATATTCTTTTAGTGGGACCATATGTTACATTGTTCTCAGGGGAATAAATCATCCTTAAGTGTGGTGGCACTACCTGGGTTGAGATGCAGTGTCCACAATGATGAAATTGTTCTATAAAGGGGGAATTACTGTAAAACCCCTAGAATGATAAAGAGTTAAATTAGTAATTGGTATGACCCATGTCAAAAATATGCACCTTTATTTTGGGGATCCTACCTTATTAGAACTTCACATTTAAGCATGTTTGTCCTGGAGTAGTGATTAGTATGGGAGACCATATCAGAAGTTTCTAAGGTTGTGTGCGAGTGAGGAAAAATCACACTAGAAAGAACATGTTTTGGCCTGCCATGATAGTCACTTAAAGAGTCAACCATGTGTCTGTGGACCATATTATAGTGGAGTTTCTATGATTTCTATGGTTCTTAGTTGTTACATTGGTATCAGAGGAGGAACCCAACCTTAATTCTACTGGCACTGCCTAGGTTGAGATGTTGGGTCCACAAAAAGGACGTTGTGCTCTAAAGGGGGGTTACTAAAACACCTTAGAATTATAAAGGGTCAAATTAATCATTGATATGACTCATTTCAACAAGGTGAACATTTATTTTCAGGAGGTTTCCTAATTAGAACTCCACAATTAATCCTGTTTATCCTAGATTAGTGATCAGGATGGGTGACCTTCTGGGAATTTTCCCATGGTATGTGCAAGTGAGGACAAAGCATACTGAAAAAAATATGTGTTGGCCTATGGGGGTAGTCATTAGTTGGATGACTAGTTTGGGAATGTGTGTGGTCCCTAGGGAGGGGACCATGTGTCTGTGGGGTAACCGGTGGTACCTAATGGGCCATGACAGAATGTTCTTGTTAAGGTTGGGTGTATGTACTTTCAATGGATCCTATTTTTTACATTGGTATCAAAGGAGTAACGCAACCTATGGTTTTGTGATACTTCCTTGGCTAAGAAGTAGGGTCCATAATGAGGAAGTTCTTCTCTAAATGTGGGGTTAATATAACACCCCAGGATGATAAAGGGTTAAATTACTAATTGATATGACTCATGTCACCAAGCTGTACATTTATTTTTGGGATCCTACATGATTAGAACTCTACAATTAAGTGTTCTTTTCCTATAATAGTGATCATGATTGGTGAACTTCTGGGAAGTTTATCGACGTGTGTGTGAGTGAAGAAAAAGAACACGGTAAAGAACATATGTTCCCCTTTAGGTACATTCATTAGTCATATGACCCATTTAGGAAGGTGGGTGGGCCTCATAGAGGGGACTATGTGTCTATTGAAAACTGGTGGTACCTGGTAAGCTAGGAACCAACATCCATGTTAAGGAGGGGTGTCTCTATTTTCAGTGGGGCCTAGTTGTTACATTTTAAAAGGGGGTAAATGTAACACCTTGGAATGATAAAGGGTTAGAACCCTAATTTATATGACTTAGGTCAACAAGTTTCACCTTTATTTTCAGGAGCCTACCGGATTAGTACTTCACAATTAAGCATGCTTGGCCTAGATTAGTGATTATTCATTAGTTTGATGACTTGTTCGGGATCATGGGTGGGCCCTAGGGAGGGGATCATGTGTCTGTAGGGAAACTAGTGTTCTCTGGTGGGCCAGGACCCAACATCTATTTTAAATTGGGGTGTTTATGCATTCAGCAAGGCCTAGTTGTTACATTGGTGGGAGGGTGTATGTAACACCCTGGAATAATAAATGGTTAAAAAACTAATTGATATGACTCATGTCAACAAGGTGAAAATTTATTTTCTGGAGCATACCTGACTAGAATTCCATAGTTAAGCATGCTTGGTCTAGAGTAGTGATCAGGATGGGTGACCTTCTGTGAATTTTTACAAGGTGTTTTTGAGTGAAGAAAAAACACACTGGAAAGGAAATGGGTTGGCATGTTTGGATAGTCATTATCCGGATTACGTGCTTGGGAAAATGGTTGGGGCCCATGGACAGGAACACATGTATGCGCCAAAATTTGTGGTACATGTCGATCCAGGACCCAACATCCATGTAAAATCCGGGTGTATGTGTTTTCAGAAAGGCCCTATTGTTACATTTTAAAGGGGGTGAATTTAAAACCTCAAGGTATGTTCAGGTGATGAAAACCACACTAGAAAAAACATGTGTTTTACTGTGGTGATATTTATTAGTCACATGTCTCGTTAGGGAGCATGGGTGAGACCCAGGGAGGGGACCACATGTATGTAAGGAAAATGATGGAACCTGGAAGGCCAAGACCTGATGTCCATGTGAAGGATGGGTGTCTGTGCTTTCAGAAGGTCCTAGTTGTTATATTTTAAAGGGGGTGAATATAACACCCCATAATGATAAATGGTTAAAAAACTAACTGATTATGACTCATGTCAAAAAGGTGCACCTTTATTTTTAGGATCGTACCTGATTATAACTTCACAGTTAAGCATTATTAGCCTAGTGTAGTGATCATTCATTTGTTGGATGACCCGTTTGAGAACATTGTAGGTCCCTAGGGAGGGGACCACATGTGTGTGGGGAAATTGATGGTAACTGTTGGTCCAGGACCCAACATCAATGTAAAAGTAGGGTGTATGTGATTTCAGTGGGGCCTTGTTGTTACATTTTACAGGGGTGAATTTAACACCTCGGGGTATGTGCAAGTAAGGAAAAAGAACAATGTAAAGAACATGTGTTGTCCTGTGGGGATAGTCCTTAGTTAGATGGCCCATTTAGGCACGTGGGTGGGCCCTAAGCAGGGGACCACGTGTATACAGGGAAACTGGTGGAACCTGATAAGATAGGACTTGATTCCCATTCTAAGGATGGGTGTCTATGATTTTATAAGTTCCTAGTTGTTATATTTTAAGGGGGTGAATATAAACCCCCATAATGTAAAGGGTTCAAACAATAATTAATATGACTCATGTCAAAAAGGTTTACCTTTATTTTTAGGATCCTACCTGATTATAACATCACAATTAATCATGATTATCCTAGAGTAGTGATCATTAATTAGTCCAATGACTCGTTTAAGAACGTGATTAGGCACTAGGGAGGGGACCACGTGTCTGTAGGGAAACTGGTGGTACCTGGTGATCCATGACCCAAATTCCATGTTAAGGAGGGGTGGTTGTGCTCTCAGAGGCTCTCAATTGTCACATTTTAGAGGGGGTGGATGTAACACACCAGAATAACAAATGTTTAAAATGTTAATTGATATGACTCATGTAAAAATGTGGGAATTTCTTTTCTAGAGACTACCTAATTAGAACTCTACAATTAAGCTAGTTTGTCATAGAGTAGTGATCATGATGTGTGAACTTATGGGAATTTTTCCAGGGTGTGTATGAGTGAGGAAAACTCACGCTAGAAATAACATGTGTCGGCATGTCAAGACACTCATTAGTTGGATGACATGTTCGGGAAAATGGGTTTCCTCAGGGTGGGGACCACCTATATGTGTAGAAACTGGTCATATCTGGCAGGCTAGGAACCAACATCCCTATATAGGTGGGGTGTCTGTGATTTCAATAGGTCCCAGTTGTTACATTTTAAAGAGGTGAATTTAACTACTTGGGGTACGTTCGAGTTAGGACAAATAACATTAGAAAGAACATGTGTTGGCCTTTGGGTATAGTGATTAGTTAGATGACCCATTCGGAAATGTGGTTGGGCACTAGAAAGGGGACCACATGTCTTCTGGGAAATTGGTGGAACCTAGAAGGCCAGGACCTAATGTCCATGCTATGGGGGTGTTTTTGATTTCAGTCGGGCAAAATTGTTACATTTTAATGGTGGTGAATACAACACCCTTGGGTGATAAAAGTTTAAAACACTAATTTATATGACCCATGTCAACAAGGTTAACCTTTATTTTTGGGATCCTACCAGATTATAACTCCACAGTTCAGTGTGCTTGGCCTAGATTAGTGATCTATTAGTTTGGTGTATCCCGATCTGTTTCAAATGTTGTTGGGAAGAATTCATTTGGACCATACTAGGCATCAGGACACAACTATTGTGGGTTGATCTTCACATTGAAATTGTTGGGGGTTACAGGGGAAACGCACCACTTCTCCGGGATTTCAGGGTTGACGTTCCCTGACCCAAATTTGGAGAACTGTAGCAATGTTGACAACTGTAGCAGAGCTGACCGACTGACACCGACATGGCACTATAGCAACATGTACTTACATCGAACATTCACTATATCTCATTGTACTTCCAACTAGAAGTCACTATAGAACTTTTGACATGGGTGGATTCCTTTCACTGTTGAAAGTATAATTTCTAAAAGTTGGTGGAATAGTGTTTCACCCTCCGTATTATCCCTTTTCGGGCTAGCAATTTGAGTAGTGAGAATCTCTGAGAAAATATTTTTAATGTGATCCCGAATCATAGTGAATATTCTACCTATCATGGTATGTAAGGATTATACTCGAACCACATAAATCCTTGTGTTATTTTTCTTTTTTTTCCTTTTACTCTTCTATAAATCTTTGTTTTTTCGGTGTGACTTCCAGTGTTTCCACATCAACTGGTATCAGAGGTTGAGTTTAGGATTCTCCAATAATGGATATGGAAGAAATAAAGGTGAATATCAATCACTTAGACGGAATAGACTTTAGTTTCTCGAGGATGTAGATCAAGGATTATCTTTATAAAAAAATATTCACTTGACGCTTCTGGGTCTGAAGCCAACGGACATGTAGCATTTGGAGTGGGAGCTTCTGGATTGATAGGTTATGGGAGTTTTCAATCGTATATTGGCCAAAAATGTATCATTCAACATCGTAGAGGAAAATACAATGACTGATCTGGTGAAATATATTATGAATATTTATGAGAAGCCTTCTAGGGAAAATAAGGTGCACTTGATGCAACGATCGTTCAACCTAAAAATGGTTGATGGGAGAATTTTTATAGACCACATCAAGGAATTAAACACCATCATAAGTCAGCTAAAATCAGTGGACATTGATCTTGGTTATTAGTTATGTTCACTAGTCTTACTTTCCTCATTACATGACAGTTGGGAAACAACTATAAAAATTGTGAGCAGTTCTTCAAGGAATTCAAAGTTGGCTCTAAAAGATGTATGAGACCTAATCCTTAGTGAGGATATCTGAAGAAGAAAATCAGGTAGATTCTCTGGTTCTACTATAAACATTGAAGGAATATGAAGGTACCCATATAGAGACAATCATATAGGGTGATCAAAGTCAAGAGTGAAATTCTCATACAAGGCCGGGGGTGTTCCTACATGTTGGGCTTGCGGGAAGAAAGTACATATCAAGAAGGAGTGAAGAGATAAATGGAAGGTGCATGAAACCAGTGGATCAAACACTGTGGTTGAAGGAACCAATGATGTGATGTTGTTGAGTGTGGATATCCTAATAGATTCATGGATTTAAGAAAATGGGGTTTCTTTCCCTTAGATGTCATATAAGGGTTTCTTGAGAAATTATGTTTCTGGAGATTTTGGCAAGGTACATCTTGCTAATGATCAACCCTTATAGATTGTGGGTAAAGGAGATGCACATATCAAGACCAATAGTGGGAGTTTTCTGGTTCTGGAAAATGTGAGTTGTATCCCTGGTTTAAGAAGAAATATTATTTATGTTTTGCAACTTGATGATGCAGGCTTTAGTACCATGTTTATTGGTGGTGTTTGGAATATTACCAAGGGAGATATGGTCATAGATCAGGGATAAACAAATGGTACTCTATACAATATTACAAAGACATGAATGAACATAGTGGAATCAGTAAATTTAACTGGGGATTCTCAATTGTTTCACTACAGGCTAGGCCACATGAGTGAGAAAGCGATAAAGGTGCCGGAAAAAAAAAGGGTTGCTACCAGATTTGAAATCAGTGGAGGTTGTTTTATGTGAATATTGTATCCTTTGAAAGAAAAATAATGTATCATTTGAAAAAGGAGTCAAAAGCCCATGTCTAGGAAGATAGACCTAGTGCACACTAATGTTTGGGGGCCTACACCAGTACATTCCCTTATAGGTTCATAATTTTATGTGACATTTATTGACGACTCAACAAGAAAGGTATGGGTTTACTTTATAAAAATAAAATATGATGTGTTTAATATGTTTTAGAAGTAGAAGGTCATGATGGATAATGAGTCATGAGCCTAGCTAAAATGCTTGAGGTCTGACAATGGTGGATAGTATGATAGTAATGATTTAAGATAATTCTATGAAAATAGGAGAATTTGATGGGAAAAGACTATCCTAGTAATAGCACAGTAGAATGGTGTAGCTAAAATGATGAATAGGACACTGAATGAACATTCCAAGAGAATGAGGTTATATTCAGGGTTACCCAATAACTTCAGGGTTGATGTAATGAACATGAAATCATATCTAATAAATAGTATTCAATCTGTACCAATGGGATAATGTCTACCTAAGGAGCTCTGATCTAGTAAGGAGGTAAGAGTCTCACATATACGAGTCTTTGGTAGTTTTACTTATGTTCATATTGATGATAATGAAAGGGACAAGTTTGATGATAAGTCCAATCCAATTTTCTTTATTGGCTATGGTGTTGGGGAATTTGGTTACCTCTTTTGGGATGATCTCAATAAGATGGTCATCAGGATCCTGAACGTGGTATTCAATAAAGGTGTCACATACAAGGATCACCATACAGTTGAAGTTGATAATAGAAACATTTAATTAGAATGAAAAGATCAAGTTTAGATTTAAGGTGTACCTAATCATGAGACATCAAAACCAATGGAACCTACTACTCTAGTGGAGTTGAGGAGATCAACAAGGGTGAAGAGGCATGTGCAGAGGTATTCATCATCCTTGAATTATCTATTATTGACTGACACTGGAGAACCAAAATGATTTGAAGAGGTAATGAAGCTGAAGGAGTCGAGAAAGTGGGAGCTGGCTATAAAAGATGATATTTCCTTATTGCATGATAACAACACTTTGGAGCTAAAAACTCTAACACAAGGAAAGAGATAATTGTAGAACAAATGGGTATACCGGGTCAAACCATAACATGATGGAAATAGAAGGTATAAGGAAAGGCTAGTGGTGAAAGGCTTCAAACAGAAGGATGGAGTGTATTTCACTGAAATATTCTCACCAGTAGTGAATTTTACCCCCATACGGGTGGTTCTTATCATTGTGGAATCAAAATACTTGTATCTTTAGAATATTGATGTCAAGACTGATTTCCTTCATGGATATATTGAGGAAGACATCTACATGTAGAAGCTATAGGGATATGTTGAGTCTGGGAAGGAATATCTAGTGTGAAAACTCCAGAAGATCTTATATGGATTGAAGCAGGCACCCATGCAGTGGAACAAAAAGTTTTATTCATTTATGTATAAAAATAAATATAAATGATGTGTCATGGATCAATGTTTCTACAACAATTCCTTTGGTGATGAATATATTATATTACTTCCATATGTGGATGACATGTTAATTGCAGGATCATGTATGGAGAGTATTGTTGAGTTGAAAGGGCGGTTGGAAGAGGAGTTCGAAATGAAGGATCTTGGAAAAGCAAGTAAGATTTTGGGGATGAAGATCAAGAGATATTGTGTGTCTGGAATCATAATTTTATCATAGGGTGACCACATTGGGAAGGTTCTAAGAATATTTAGTATGTTAGAAGTAAGGGCATTCTCTATTCCCATGACGGTCCATTTGAAACTCTTAAAAGAGAAATCACTGAAGATGGTAGAAGATGTTTAGTACATGGAAAAGGTTCCATAATCATCAGATATTGGAATCCTGGTGTATTCCTTGGTTTGAATTCGACCTAACATTGCTAATGCAGTGGGAGTTTTGAGTAGGTAAACAGATAATGCTAGAAAGAAAAATTGGGAAGCTGTGAAGTTGATACTGAGGTATTTGAAGGGTAGCAAGGAGGTATCTCTATGCTTTGGAAAAGAAAAATAATTGCAGGGGTATGTTGATTATGACTTTGGAGGTGATGTTGATAGTAGTAGGAGTACCAAAAGTTATTTTTTTTACATGTGGAGGAACTACAATAATATGGATATCACAATTGCAGTAGGTGGTGGCTTTATCCACCATAGAGGCGGAATACATTGTTGTAATAGAAGCTGAGAAGGAGATGGTTTGGATGAAGAAATTCTTGAATGAGTTGGGAATAAAGAGATAGGAGAATTTATTGTACTGTGACAGTCAGAGTGCTATACATCTTACAAAGAACCCAATGTTTCATGCCTAGATGTAACACATTTATTTGTAGTATCATTTCATCAGAGGTTTGTTACAATATGGGTTGCTGACATTAGAGGAGATATTTGGAACCAATAATCTAGAAATCCTATTGATGAAGCTAATGGTAATACATAATTTGAGGCACTTTTGTGCCTCTGTTGGTCACCACTGATTAATGGAAGATGAGAGGTAGATTCAAGGAGGAAAAAATGGGAGCACAAGAGGAAAATATCTTGTATTTCATGAATCATTAGGTTAAAATTGAAGTTGTGAATGGAAAGCATGCACACTGGTGAGTGAAGAAAAGGTAGATCTCAGATTTATTAAGTTTTTTTAGTCAGTGGAATTGAAGGAGAGTAGCGTAGTAAATCAGGCTATAATTGGTATATTGTTATTTTGTTGTAGCCCGGTCTATTCTGGATGTTGTTGGGCCTAATACTTTCATCCCAACCTGTACACCAGGCCGCAAATTTAGTGGGTCGAGATTCGCGGTGAGCTCGTTGGGGTTGCAGGAGCAACACTCCCCTACTCTAAGGGTCCAGGGACCAAAGGTCCGCATTCCAAATTTTGAGGAATTGTAGAAATGCTGACCACTGTATCAGAGCTAACAGATCGACACTAAGAGAGCACTATAGCAAAGAAAGCTTCCATCCTCCATTCACTATAGTTCCTTGGACTTCTAGCTGGAATCCATTGTAGCACTTTTGACTAGGGTGGATTTCTTTCACTATTTCATGTGGACTTTCTGATAGTTTGTGTAATAGTGTTTCACCCTCCTTATTAACCCATTTCGGGCTATGGTTTGGATTAGTGAGAAAGTCTAATAAAATATTTTTTATTGTTCTCCTGAATCAATGTGAATCTTCGGTCTCTCCATGGATGTAGGAATTATTCTCAAACCACATAAATCCTTACATTTTTATTCTTTATTCCCCTTTTACTGTTATCTGAATCTTTGTTTTTTCATTGTGACTCCCATTGTTTCTGCATCATGATCCTGATGGGTGGCCTTCTAGGAAGTTTCCCATGGTATGTGTGAATGAGTAAAAGGCACATTATAAAGAACATGTGTGGGCCGGTGGGGATAGTCATTGGTCGGATGACCCATTCAGGCACATGGGTGGGCCCTAGGATAAAGGCCACATGTCTGTGGGGCAACTGGCGGTACCTAGAAGTCTAGGACCCAACATTCATGTTAAGTAGGGGTGTTTCTTCTTTTAGTGGGGCCTAATTGTTAACAAGGTGAACCTTTATTTTCAGGATTTTTCCTGATTAAAACTCCACAGTTAAGTTTTTTTGGAATAAAGGAGTGATATGGATGGGTGACCTTCTAAAAAGTTTCTCATGATGTGTGTGAATAAGTAAAAGAACACTATAAAGAACCTTTTTTGTCCTATGGGGATGTTCATTGGTCGGATAACCCATTCAGGCATGTGGGTGGGCCCCAGGGAGGGGGCCACGTGTCTGCGGGGAAACTAGTGGTACCTCGAAGGCTAGTAACCAACATCTATGTTAATGAAGGTTATCTATTCCTCCAATAGGGCCCAATTGTTACATTTTAAAATGGGGTGAAGCTATCACCTTGGAAAGATAAAAGTTTTAAAACACAAATTGATATGACTCATATCAACAAGGTACACCTTTCTTTTTGGGACATTACCTAATTAGAACTCCACAGTTAAGCATGCTTGGCCAAGAGTAGTGATCCAGATGAGTACCTTTTGGGAAGTTTCCTAGTGTATGTGTGAGTGAGGAAAAAACAAACTAGAAAGAACATGTGTTGCCCTATGGGGAAATTCACTAGTCGAATGACCTGTTTGGGCACATGGGTGGGACCAAGGAGGGAAATACGTGTCTGTGGGGAAAATGGTGGTACCTTGAGGGACATGACCTAATTCCCATGTTAAGAAGGGGTGTTTGTGCTTTTAGTGGGGGCTAGTTGTAAAATTTTAAAGGTGGTTAATGTAATAGCCCAAAATAATAAAGAGTTAAAACACTAATTGATATGACTCATGTCAACAAGTTCCACCTTTCTTTTAGGGGGCCTACATGAATAGAACTCCATGGTTAATAATGCTTGGACTAGAGTAGTTATCAGGATGTGTGAGCTTTTGGGAAGTTTTCTAGGGTTTGTGTAAGTGACAACAAAGAAAACTAAAAAGAACATGTGTTGGCATATGGGGACAATCATTTGTTGAATGACCCTTTCAAGGATGAGGGTTGTCCCTAGGGAGGGGAACACATGTTTGTAGGGAAACTGGGGGTACATAGCGGGATAGGACCCATCTTCCATAGTAATGAGGGGTTTTTTCTTTCTATGGGGCCTATTTGTTACATGGGTATCATAGGGGGGACACATCCTTATGTGTTCTCGAACTGCCTAGGATGAGATGTAAGGTCTATAATGAGGATGTTGTTCTCTAAAGGGGTTAAATGTAACACCCTGGAATGAGAAGTGGTTAAATTGAAAATTAATATGACTCATTTAAACAAAGTTCACCATTATTTTCGAGAGCCTACCTGATTAGAACTCCACATTTAAGTATGCTTGTCCAAGAGTAGTGATCAAGATGGGTGGCCTTCTGTGATGTTTCCTAAGGTGTATGTGAGAGAGAGAAAAAATAACACTGGAATGAACTTGTGTTGGCATTTGGTGACCTTTTTGGAATTTTCTCAAGGTGCATGTGAGTGAGGATAGAGGACACTATAAAGAACATGTGTTTTATTTTTGGGATAGTCATTAGTTGTATAACTCGTTTGGGCATGTGGGTGGACCCCAGGGAGGAGACCATGAGTCTATGTTGTAATTAGTGGTACCTGGCAGGCCAAGACTGAACATCCATGTTAAGGAGAGGTGTATGTGCTTTCATTGATGCCTAGTTTTTACAATCCAAATCCTATTGGGAGTAATTAACCCAATTCATCATGTGAGAGGATAGGTATAAACATAAACTTTCATCCTCGATGTTTCAAACACCTATGTTGGCATTGATTTTGTTAAGATAGAAATAATTTGATTCTAGGTAGAAATATTTTCTAACTTCATAACTTCATTGGCCACTCTTTATTTTTGAAATTATAACTAATGTATATGTATTTGGATCTATAATAATACACATAATTATTTGAGATATTTATTTGTCTCTGATTGTCACATAGTATCTTTAATGGAATCTTAGTCTCAATCTATAAATATTCTAACTATGCGGCAATCCAAAAGACTTGTGTACATGCATGAGTGGCTACCACATATTCTTCCATAGTTATGATAAGATTAAATGAGTACTGATTATTTCTATATGAGATCACATATCCTTTTCTAATGATGAAATTTTCACCTAAATTAGATATTCTATCGATAGTATCACCTTCCCAATATACATCAATAAATCTAAGAAAGTTAAAATTTTCACTACATCTTTATAATATTCTATACTTCATTATCCCCTTCACATATCTCAAAACTCACTTTGTTGTAATCTTATGTGACTCCCTTGGGACACTCTAAAATATAACACAAAGTGTCACAACAAATTCCATGTGAGGTCTTGAATCTATAAAATATAACAACATTGTAATGGGTTTTCTAAATTTGTTTGATCAACATGGTTTCATGTTCATATTTAAATATTTTGGTTCTAAATGAAATTGGTGATGAAACCAATTTTTATTTTTCCATTCCAAAAAAATCAACAAACCCCTGGAATATTTTTCTTGAGAAAAAAATATGAAATCCAGATTCTACTCAATTTTTGATCCAAAAATATATTTCAATTATCCTAATATATGCATCTAGTATTGGTTTTTCATCTGATCAGTAAACTAATCACAAAGATACCCATTATCACTATAAATAAATTTTATCATCAATATACATTGTGACAAGCAATGAACCTTTGGATATCTATTTTTCATAAAAAATACAATCAAATTTCCATTTTAAGAAAACCATTTTCTTCAAATAGCCATAAAGTTTTGAGTAATAAGATCTATGAGTCTATTTCAAGTCATATAATGATTTTATTAGTTTACAAACCATGTTTCCATCAACATCAAGAACGAAACATTCTAGATTCTCAATAAACACATCCTATTCAACATCACTATTCAAAAATGATGAATTTAAACTCATTCTATAGAAATTATAATTCTAGTGTGATGTCAAAGCCTAAAAAATACTGATTTTCTCAAATATTTCTACTGAAGAAAATGTTTCTTCAAATTCAGTGCCCTCTATTTGAGAGTATCCCTTTCATACTATCCTAGCATTGTTCCTTGTCACATCACCTTTCTCATTCATTTTCTTCTAAACACTGAATTTATAAAAATGAAATTTATATATTTATAATTTTGATCTAACTCCCATATAGATTTATTTTCAATTTGATTCATCTCATAAAAAATTTCTTGTACCAACTCTTCTTGTTAAATTGCTTCATCCACAGTTCTTAGTTTAATATGTGATAAAATAACTATTTGGTTTTCAATTCTCTATCTTCTTATAGTTTGGAATAGAGTTTCCTAGTTTCTTATTAAATTATATGTATCAGCATGATTCTATAATTATTTATTTCCTAAAACCTAGTTTATTATATCCTCTTTGTGAGGGGTCTGATATAATTCAATATCAATTAAATTACACTCTAATTATTTTTATTCTAGAATCGGATTTTCAAAAATTTAATCATTAGAAGCCTGTATTTCCTCACCAAATACCTTAAAAAATATATCATATTTATACTAATTTTCCTAAATATTAAAATAATAGCATTCAAAAATCTTATGTATCCTTTTTTTCCATCACTTCTTCCCATTTCCACATGATAAGTACCTCATAAATATCCCTTCATCATATTTTTCTTTAACCTTTCCGAGATAAATATTTTTAATATTTATAAATCATGTAATTAAAAAAATGTTGAAGCACCTAGTAGTAGAATTATTCTTGAAACATATATCATAAGGATTAAAATATGTATTGTTTCTCAAAATACATTATTTCTAAATGTTTACTATAGTATACACTACTTCTCTTTAAAAATATTTTAAGATTATTTTCAGCTAACATTGTCTACCCATCTCAGAAATGATTTTATTCTTACTATTTGTAACACCATTTTACTGGGGGAGTATATGGTATTATGAATTGATGTTTGATTATATGTTTATAAATATGGATTTAAAATTGATCAAATTTATATTACTTACCATTATCATATATCAATTTCTTAATGAAGAATCAAAACACTTTTTCAACTTGTCTCTTTAAAATTTTAAACATCCCAATATATTTTTTATTGTGATTTATGAACATAACATTATTTATCTGAGTATAATAATTGATTAATATGATGAATTATAAATCACTTATTATATAATTTTTCCTTATGGTACCATATAAATCAGTTTCAATTAATTCCAATGCTCTAGTAGAAATAATTTCAACCTTCATGTGATATTTCTTTGTCATATCCCCTTTCTAACATGTTCCAAAAATAATATTAATTTATATTTTTAGATTGGGGAGATATATCACAACATCATGTTTCTAAATTTTTATTAAGATTCATTATCCATGATAAATAGTCCTCTTATAGCATATAATACTCTAATTTTTTCACCCACATGAAAAAAATTTGTCGGATATCTAATGGAAAATAAATTTTTATTTTTTCCTTTTCCTTGAGTGATGATCCTTCCAAAATTTAGAATTTTAATTACACATCAACCCATTTTGAAAAAAAACACTCACATCAACATATATCTGACTAACACTCAAAATATTGTGCTTCATCCCTTCCACATACAGCACATCATTCAATTTCACATTTTTGGGATCAATTTTAATAGAGTAAATCCCATTTATTTTAAAAGAAAAATCATTACCAAAGGTGTCTAATCCTTCTTCGTCTTTCAAAAAAAAATTATAATATTCATATCACCAACCATGTAGGAATAGAACCCACAATCAATAACCTAAGGCTTATCTCTTTTTCAAAACATTAATGAAAATTATACTGGACATTCTTTTTTTCATGGGTTTCTGACTACCCTTTCCTTTCATATAATAAGAACCCTATCTTGGTAACCTTTTTATACACTTATTTGAACTATGACCTTCTATTTACATCTTCCACACACTTATTCAAGAGTCTAAAATATTTTTTAGTTAGAAAGTTATAATTATTTATATCTTAGCCTATATTCTATGAGAACTAAAATTACTATCATCTAAATTGATCCCCCTAAATTCATGCCTCATTCTAGGTAGTTAAATGTTATACTAGTATGTGTAGGCCTAATGTCTAAAAATAAATCACTAAAGTAGTATCCTTAGAATCTAGTCCATTTAGGATCATAATAATTATACCTAGATTATTTTCTGTAATTTCATTCTTTATATACGGATTTTTTCTAATATTACATACATTTTTGATTCAAGGTCCTTTTAGATGTCTTCCTCTATTCTCTATATTTTTTTACTTCATACTTCACTAAATTTTGTGTTTGAAACTACATAATATGTAAAAATAGAATTATAAGTAGATTCATCATGTATAGTTTTAAGATATTATTTTTTGAAAGCGTTATTAGATGAATTAGAGGATTTATTCTTGGTATCAATAGAATATTTGAAGTCTTACTTTAACTTATTTTTCTCATTCTCAGTCTCAAGTCACTCAGACTTTATCCTCAATAATTCTACTTATTTTAAATAAAATATGTATTGAGGATATTTTATCATCTTCTCTTATTTAGTTTCTTTTAACCTAAATTTTTTGATTTCATCAAAAAGGGATGATTCATTCTTTTAAAAGTCATTCTTATCTTCAATTAGATAACAGTTTTATTTCACTGTATTTTTCATTTCTTTCTTGACCATGGTATTCTTCTCAACACATGACTCAAACCCATCCTTCAACATGTGTGCCACCATAGTTGAATCTGAATCATATTCTTCACTACAAGAAGTGTAAAAACCTTTTTCAATATGATCCATGAAATGTATAAATTTATCACTAGATTCACTTTTAGATTCTCTAATAGATGAGTGATTACATCCTTCTTCTTTTCACACCTGATCTCTTTTCTTGTTTCTAGAAAATTTATTCTTGGTTAATCCATATTTGAAATATTTATTTGAAATCATATTCCACTTATTATTATAAGCTTTCTCATCTTCTGCATATTCAAAATTTATTCCCTTATTCTTAGTATAGTTAATAGAAAAGTTCCAAATTCTATTATATTTAAATCATATGAGTGGAAAAAATAATTTACTCTTTCTATTTCTCTTCTTTAAACTCTTCAAAATAACATATATGATTATTTGGTAGCCTCTATAATCCTCTTAATTTTCGGATTCACATAAATCTTTATCAACAGCATGTTTTTTTCTTTTCAACTTTCTCATGGCCTAGAATGATATTCCATCTTCTACCTTATTCTTGAAAGCTAAAATTTTTCTAATTTAATAAGCTATGATAATATTGTGAAATTATTCAAATGAAATATACTTTATATCTTCTTGAGTTATGATTTAAGGATAAAAAATTTCTATAAAATTCCACATTAGCTTCCTAGAAATTATAGCTAATTTATTTTTTTCACCAAACCTATGGATATTGATAAAAAATAATTTAAACAAGTTAAATACTCATAAATTTTCTCTTTCTAAACCATCTTTATTCCTTTAATATTTCTTCTCAAAATTTATAATTTATCCTCATTGAATTTCACATTTACTGGATAACCACTTTACATCTTGTCCAAGATTTTGTTGGTTGATTGAAGTCTCGTCACTTTTTTATAAAAATTTCTTAATAAGGAAATAATAATGGGATTTTTTTCCTTACCATCAAAATACATGTTTCTTTTATCTACTCAATTAATTGGAGAATTATATTAATTTTGTGAAAAATGGAAAAAAAAATTCTTTCATAACCCCCAATCCAAGGTATAAAAAATTTGGAAACATTTTATTCTTCTATATAAGATAATGTTTTCCATTAAATATCGACACACCTTTACTGTTAACTAAATTTATATTGTCCATTATAACGCCCATGGCCTAGGATGCCTAAAAAGTGTCTAAGTGGGGGCCACCACATCACATCAAGAATTAATCCCCACATGATAGAGGCTTCTAAATTTCTATGAGGTCCTAACACATTCATGGGGATACTATAACCTCCAAAATTAGTCTTGGGGGGTTATTCCTAAATCTAGTGAAAATTCGGCATAACCCATTTATATAGTGAACATCCCACCATCTTTTAGACAAAACTGGGATCCCCCAAGGGCCCCCATTGTGCAATATAAAAAATATAAAACTATGTATATGAATTGTCAATATAAAATATTGAAGCATATATAGATAAATACAACACAGGTTTTATATACAAAAAGAGGCATATTGGCCATTATATACTAACTACAACTAAAAATAAAATACATTGTACACTAGAATAACTCACATAAAATCCCAAAAAATCACCATGCTACATGAACTTCTAGACTAATACCAATAATCTACATCTATGAGAAACCTATTATCTAAGAGAAAATAGAATAGTCATCCCACATACACTGAAACCCATACTATGTATGTGGATTGAGGGTGAGTCCAATGACACAATAGGTATCCCTAGTGCCTCATCCAAACTATTTGTTTATTTGATCAAGTGGTTGTACATGTAACACATAATAAAGAGTGGTATTCTCCATGAAACACACCCACCCAAAAAAACACATAATGAACACACAATCATAACTACTTTGAAACAATTTCTAGATAAACTTCATACCACAACTCACCTAATACATTCTCCGGCCCCATGATAGAATCCTTGTAATCACATGATACATAAAATGCCTTCTTCAGAACCATTCCATAAATTAAATCTATCTAGAACTTTCTAACACATGATCCTATGGCGTACACCTATCACTTAGGTCGTGAACTCATTAAATACCCAAACCCATCCCTATGTTGTTAGGGAGGTCTACCAAGTCACATTGATCCATCCCTAAGAACTATGGGGAGTTAAATCATACACATTATCCCATAATCATGTGTTTTGGAGAGTCTAATCAATCACATTGTCACATATCAAGGGTTCTTAGGAGGCCCAATCATCATATTGGACCATCTCTACTAGTTTGAGGAGGCCATAGTCAATCACACTGGCTAATACCCATAGGATCAGAGGAATAAATCATCAAGTACCGCAAAAAATACCTATGAACATTGGGAGGTTATATCCACCATAAAATGAATGTGTATAAGAAACAACAAGTAGGGAACATATCCCACCCCAGAACTCACGAACTTGTCATCAATACGCTAGTCCCTCAAGACCTATTCCCACATGAAAGCATCAACTTAGGTCCCATAGACCTATCCCAACCCTAAAGGTGTCTAAAAATACCATTATGATAAACCACCAACTTTGATACCATGAGAAGACATTTTTAGTTAAAACACGCAACAAGAATCACCATAAGTTAGAGAAAGTGCAAGGCACGCGTGCTTTCATAAACAAGGCATCACCCACACAGGGTCAAATAGACCAAAAACCACAAACCGGCCCCTCATGCATCCTATAAAATTTAGTCAAAAAATCCTTCATATCATTTCAAAATATGTCACCAGCCACTTTACACACACCTTACCCTAGAAGAAAGTCTCTAGAAACATTCTCTAGAAAACCCTTTTTCTTGTTTTGAAGTCACATTTCAAAAACAAATTGTAAATCACTCGTATTATCTTGAGATTTTCATTTTAATATAGGACCTATTTTTAAAATAAAATTTAAAAAAGAAACCCTTTTTCCTTTAATAAGATTACACGTTCCACAAATAAAACCTTAAATTGGGCCACTGGTACCCATTTTACCAAGACGGAACCATCATACCATTTACTAAGATAAATATCAATGTTGACTATTTGGCCAATGCAGGACCATCACAACCTTATGGAGAAACTCACACAATACAGTCAATTATATAGGTAGTGATTATTAATGATACACATGAATATAAAATTTCCAAAAGACTAATAGTATCAAATAATTTCAAGGCCCTCTACCTCAAACTGAAGCCTTTTCCTTTACATCATAACCCAATAGCTTGCTTCTTAAGCTCATCCAACCATCACATCCACTCCTAAGGATCTATCTCACTTTGATCACTATGAAAAATTAATTATAATGATTTATAATTAATTAAAAAAATTAAAAAATATTCATAATTCCTCAAGACTCACCTGATGGTCTATTAAATACATTTGGGGTATGTGCTAATCTCAAGCAAGTACCTAATCACCTAACAGACCAGTAGATATCATCAAAATAATAAATTTATTTATTTAAACAAAAAAATGGCATAATATGTACTAATATCACTAGGTGTTATAATAATTTTATAATAATGAGAAACTGGGTGTTTGCCACTCCCAACACACCATCGAGTAGACACCAAGGAAGAGACTCAATTTACAAACCCAATTGAGTGCTAGTTTAACCCAAATTAGTCATAAAATCTAGGGAAACTCACCGAGAAACATACCATATGATGAATTATGAGAAGAAACGTGATTTTAACCTCGCATTAAACACTTTATAATCTAAACATGAAATACCCTTAAGGAACAATGATTTCTCTAAGTTCAAGAGAAATTTCCCTCCAAACCCTAGCCAAAATAAATGAAAATAAGGGAAGAATAAAGGAATGGAAAATGGTGAGAAAGGATAAGAACATACCCCCAAAAATAGTATTTCAAATCCCACTGGAATCACATGGATCAAATACACTATAAGGGGGAGAAAGGGAGAGACAAAAGGGTATATCCCCCTTCTATTCTCCTTGATGGAGGAGAAGAAACACAATGGGGTTCCAAATAGGAACCTCATAGAAGGCAAAAGGGCTCCTTATTTAAAATGAGGGAACACGAACCCCACCAAATGTATATTTGGGCTCACTGGATATTATTTCAGTTTAGAAAGTGTTCCTAACATATTTCTCATCCCACTGAATGGCCGATGGTATCTCATCGGCAAGCTAGTGTTCTCAAAGAATGTGCCTATCATAATGTCCATCCCAATTGTGGGACGATGGATGGATGATAAAATTTAGTACCCTGACCACTCGACCACTACTATAACACCCCCTATTAACACATGATACCTCCCCCAAATATCAAGCTACAAATAAAAACACACCCTTGATATTTCCAAATACTAATAATTCCATTGAATATCAACTCTCAAAACAATTCCATGACCAAATTGAAAAAATTTAATTTACCCCATAATTTTTCAACCTATAATAATGGAGGCCATTAACACCCACCCCCCCCTCCCCATAATTATTATCATCCTAAATAAGTCATGGTAAATCTTGAACCACATATTCCAGCCTACTGTGGTCATAAATTTACTGATAACTCGTTTTCTTCCATCTCTGAATGCTAGATGTGCTTCTAATGCTCTACTCCAACACTCAGCCTAGCTACATCATATCCTTTCCAAAACACCAAGTTAAATCCTTGAACCTCATCTGAAATGTCTTAAATAATACTCTTGATGTAGCTTCGAACCCACCATATCCGATTTCATATGACATCATTGGTCAATCCTTCCTAGAACAACTTCTTCAAAACCACTAGACCTCACCCATAGACGCATCAACACATCCCTTGAACATGATTCCCCACTCTAAGTTTCATCTCCACTCACCATATTATCATTATTATCGAGGTACATCTTAAAACCCATGGTTTTTCCTCAATCAGTCCCACAATAAACAACATTCATTGTCACTATCCACCCTGAGCATCAACACTCTCATGATCCAACTAATTCTCAAATCAGGCTACCACCACTTTGAGCTCAATACCCACACATCGGGGAATCATCAACCTAACTCACCCTCATGTTTTAGCACCATCCTAGTATCACTTCCCCCACACTAATCTATCAAATATAAAATCCTAAATACCAAATCAATTCTATCAACTCACCAACATTGTGCTTCTATTTCAATCATTAACCGATCAATTCCACTACTCTCATGAACCTTCCCACATTCTTGATATAATCATTTGACTGATAAGGTGGTCCTCACCATTATAATATCCTTATTTTTTTCTTCCAAATATATAATATCCCATGAATTTAAATGTATATATTTTGATAATCTCACAAATTACCACCGCAAAGCATTGATAAATTTCTCAACTACACTGCTCAATTCCAAATATCTAAGGGTCATCTACATTCCAACACATCCTAATGATTACGGTGATCTACACATTAAGACTCTTATATATAAGGATGATTCCAATTAGTGGCATCACCCATCATAGGAATCGCCTACAAATGGAAAACATCCACCAGTACCAATTAGGGACCCAACAAAAATACACATCACGTGGTCTAATCAAAAAAATCCCAAAGAACATCAAAACACATATCATAATTCCAATCTATAGACCCACCAAATATATATCTGGTTAGTCAAACCTCACATAAAAAATCTAGGATCCCACCACATATTTCTATCTCAAAACATAAACCTCATGATACCACCATAACTATAATTAACTAAACATCCATCCCGCAATTCTACTTTTATAGGATCCAACAACATCCAAGGAGTACCACTCATTACAAAAAATTATCCACCAAACCTCCCCTGATCGACCACTAAATATCCAGAAAACTATCCTACATGGTAACCAGTCCCATTCTATGCTTAAAACCAAATCAATAAAATAAACCGGCCTACCTCACTTGGTGGTTCCCAAGAACCTTATAACATGAGATGAGAACACAAATCAAGCATCATGTTCATTATTTACCAATAAAAAATTATAATAAGACTGGTTTAAACAAGCATCAGTCACCCATTTTCAAATTAAAATTTCCAAAAAAAATTACACTAACAAAAACTCCCATGAGTTTTTCCAAAAAAACCCTTAGTGTACAATGGATTTCTATCAAAATAAAATTAACTAAAATCAGAAGCCTATTGAAACCATTTTCTGAAAAATTATCCCATTTTCAAGAATCCATTTAGAAAACAATTCCAAAACCCACTTTGAAATATAATTTTAAAACTCCTTTAAAATTTCATTTTGAACCCCATTTTCTTTATGTTTTTCACAAAACTCAAAAATCCCAATAAATTTTAGAACAAATAGCTCAATGATCCATTTCAAATAAAAAAAATAAAAAAAAAGAATTTATGTAAACTATATTCCACTGCATGAGTTTTTCTTTTTCAAAACTAAGATTTTCTCAAAAACCAAAAATTCCAAAATCCATTTTTATATGGTGGTGAAAAATGAATAAGAGCAATTAGAAATCAAGCCTCTCATATCCATATAAATTTTATCACCCCTTATAATATAAGTGATGGTAACATAGATTATATTATAAGTTACTTCAATTAATATGGATAATAACAAGGACATTATGTCAGACATCACCCTCATAGAGACATGTTCTATGCCCCTATAATTTCATTTTCATTTTGCATGAATATCCCAATAGGTCCCAATTGATCCCTACTAACTCATCCCATGTATCATTCATACAATAGTGTCATTCTCATTCCAACAAAATACCTCACTCATCCTAAAGTGCCAAATCCCAAAACTGAAGATCTCTAGGCATCTTGATTTTCAAGTAATGTCATACTGGATAGACCTAGGCTTGATCTACCTCTAGATTCATGACATCTTATCTATACTTGTAATTATTCCATCCATTCCAAAACATGCTTGGATAACATTTTTTAGTTCCCATAGCCTAGAGGTCACCACATCACCTCAGGCACACCTCCCCATATATTAGAGGTTTTCGACTGGTGGTGACGTCCTAATGTAGTTGTGGGGACACTATTCCCTCAAAAATAATTCATGGGAATCAAGCCTAAATATATGAAAAATTAAGAATGACTCATCTATATAGTGGACATCCCACCAACCTGTATACAAAATTGGGATCCACTAAGGGCCCCTACCATATAAAATATAAATGTAGGGAACTATATATATGATGTATCAATATAGATAAGTCATAAAAAGTAAATAATAATAACACAATTTTCATATAAATTAAGAGGTACACTATCATGTACATGATGAATACAATTGAAAATAAAATACACTGGACTTTTTCCAAACTCACATACCATCTTGCCAATTCCTTGGACTCCATGACCATCTTTACCTATACCAAGCATATAACTCTATGATATACTTATTCCTTAAGAGAAAACATGAGAGTCTACCCATGTACACAAGAATTAATACCATGTACGCAGATAGGGGGTCAGTCCACCGACCTAGTAGGTATCCCCTATGCCTCAAAAATACTAATATCTATTACGATCAATTAGTTGTACATGAAATACATATATTTAGTGTGGTTTTGTTTATGAAATACACCCACCTAGAAACACAACACATAATGTACACACAATCATACCTTCTTTGGAACCATACATGGATCCACTACATAAGAGAACCTGTGAAATACCTTCTTTAACCCCATGCTATAATACATGTTATTCCATGATCCATAAAATATCTACTTGACACCATACAAAAATTAAAATATGTTTAGAACCTAGTATCACATGTATTCCATGTATTGTGCCTATCACTGAGGTCACAACCTCATCAAGTACCTCGTCCAATCCCTATGTAGTTGGGGAGGTACACTAAGTAACCTTAACATATCCTTGAAAACATTGATCAGGTAAATCATGCACACCAATCCATTCTTAAAGGTTTTGGAGAGGCCAATAAATCACACTATCCTATCTTGAGGGTTCTTGGGAGTCCTAATCATCACACCAGCCCATCCCCATAGGTTTTGGGGATGCCAAAGTCAATCGTAATGGCCCATCCCCATAGACTCTGAGGAGGTCATTGTTAAGTACCCTGACCCATCCCGATACAATTAGGGAGGTCAAATCCATAATATAATAAACATATGTTGGAAACTGAAAATTGGAAATGTAGCTTTTCCTTTAACAAACCGACACACCATCGGGGCACTAGTCCCTTATGACCAAGTCTATCACATAAGCATCAACTTGAGTACCTTATACCTATCCCAACCCTATAGGGGTGTTCCACTCCCATAGAAATTAACCCACCACTTTGATACCATGATAAAATGTTTTTAGTCAACAAACATGATAAGAATCACCATAAATAATAGAACACATAAGGAAAATATGCTTTTATAAACTAGACATCACCCACACAAGGTCAAATGGACCAAAATGAACACACGTCATGCCCCTCAAGATTCCCATAAAACTAATTCAAATTAACATTCAAATCATTTTAAAATGCTTCACCCACTACTTTACTTACACTAGTACATTGTCCCAAGTCTCCTAAAACACTCCCTAGTGAACATGTTTTCCCATTTTGAGGTCCAATTTCCAAACCATTTCACAAATCACCCAGTTTCTCCAAAGATTTCCATTTTAAAACAAAAACAATTTTTAAAATAACATTTTGAAAAGAAATATATTTTCCTTTAAGAATCCAACACATTCTATGATGTGAATGTTAAAAATATCTACAGGCACCCATTTGACCATGACACCACTATTCGGCCATTTAGCAAGATAAATGTCCATGTTGACTATTATTCCAACACATACCCATCCCAGCCTTATAGTGAAACTCATAGAAGAAATGAAATAATATTGGAAGATATTATTTATGATACAGACAAATATAAAATCACAAAAATACAAAGATTCTTAAATATGTTAAAGGCCCCTTCCTCAAAATGAATTCATTTCCTTTACACCATAGCCCGATAACTCATTTCTTGATCTCTTCAAAGAACTACCTCCATTACTGAGGCCCTAGCTCAAATTGAGTGCCACCAAAAATTAATTATAATTATTTATAATTTATTAAAAATCATGAATAATTCCTAAAGACCCCATAAATGGTTCATTAAATCTATTTTGGGTATGTTCCTACCTCAAACAAGTCTATGATCACCTACAACACCCGTAAACATCGTCAAATTAATTAATTTAAACCAAAATCACCAATTGAAATAATAGGATCCAAAATCAGTAGATGGTCTAAGGATGTAAGAATCATGAAAACAAAAGAGTGTGTTCCACTCCCAATACACCCCTGAGACTAAAATAAGAAAAATACCTAATTTATAAACCAAAATTGAGATAAAATTTAACTGAAAATCATTAAAAACCCTTCTAAAACTCATTGGAAAACATACGTTATGAAAAATAGTGAGTGATGACTTGATTTCAACCTATTGGGATGCAATCTACATGGTGAAAATGAAACTCCCTTAAGGATAAATTATTTCTCCATTCTCTTCCTAAATCACCCATAAAAATCCTATCCAAAACAAATGAAAATTAGAGAAGAGTTGAAGAATAGAGTAGGGGGAGGAAAGAGGAGACCTTACCCCAAAATTTCACATCAAATCCCTCCAGAATCACTCATATTGAAGGTACACCAAGGGATGGAATGTGAGATCCAAATGATTCTCTCCCATTTCCTTTCTTTTAGATGGGGGAGGAGAAACCTTATGGGGTTCCAAATAGGAACCCTCATAAAAGACCAAAAGGACCCTCATTAAAATGAGGGCCCCCATACCCCAAAGGTTTCCTAATGAGGCGAATCAAATATCTTTTGGGTTTAGACAGTGTGAACAGCACTCTATCCATCTTATTGGATAGTTTATGTCCATATTCTGAAATTCAGCAGCCCAACCACCCTACCACAACTCCAAAACCCCATGAATACTCAAGACCTTCCAAAAATCTTGAACTACATCTTAAAACATTCCATTGAGATATAAAAAGGTTCAAAATTCCATTCCAAATTTCAAACTTCAAAATGAAGTCACTAACAAATGGAAAATTTAAATTTCCCTCATTTTTTTAACATGGAAAAAAATGGGTTTTTACATTTATTCTTAGCAACTGATTAAATAAAACATTGGGACCTTACTCTAATACTAGATAAAGTGACTAATTTTTTTTAACTACAGTTAGAAGGTGTGGGATGAATTAGTGGAGTTAAATTTTTCAATAAATTATTTTCACTTTAAAAGAAAAACTTATACTTTTTAAAGTTTAATCCACTAAAATTTAAATTCTCAACCTAATTTATTTATATAGGGAAAAATATTAATGAAGAAGAGGATTTTTCTAGGTTGTGGTCCCTTAATTTTAACCTACACCATTTTTTAAATTAGCCTCCCCAACCAATGATTATTACTATAAGAATAATTGATTATAACATTACACCATGTTCATATAGTCACACTATGGTTTTATAGAGTCACACTAGAATGTGCCGTTTCACATATCCTCCATGAAAACAATGTGATTAGAATGAGAAATATCTTCTTGAAAGTGCAGTTTCTTCAGAAACTATAGGTGTAGATATTCTTTGATGAGCCTCCTAGATATTAAAGCATAGATACTCACAAAATGAATATCCTAATGTGTAAGTTCTTCTCAATATAATCTATAGATGATCCATTGATATATTAATCCTAACAACATATAGATGAAAATATCTAAACTATGGGTTTCAGGAACTCTTCTTCCCTTCTTTTCTCAATATTTTTATGATTGTTTTTTTTTTTGAAACACTCTCAACTTTTCTCTATCTTTGATATCACCTTATATTCAAAAAAATAAGAATAATTTAATTAATTTAATTCTAAAAAAATATTTTTCTATCTCATCATACTTGATTCTTCTCAATTGAGTCATACACCATGATCCTCCGCATCTCCATAAATTTTTATGCTCACAAACCTGCACCAAAATTTTATCAACCTGAGATTTTGAAATATATTTATCTTTAAGAAATAAATGAATTTAATAGATTATCAAGAACATAAGCTAGAGATATTTTGAATAATTTTTATACATTATAAAATAAAGCACATTACATCGTATTTAATTGAAATATAATTATGGAAAAAAATTTCTAATTCATTTAGGATAAACTATTGATTCTAGAGAATTGTTTTGAAGTATTTTTTTTAAAGATAATTGTATTTTTGACATATATGATCTATTTATAATTAAAAGAATTAATCTAATAAAAAATTATTTTTAAAAAATTAATAAAATGATTTTTTTTGTTATTAATGGATTAGAAACTAAAATAAAATCATTTTAAGGTAAAAAAGTAAAGTTTTTTTGAAAAACTTTGTTTATGGACGCAATGAGTTTTTATCTTACTAAATTTAATTAATCACTATGGGTGAATTATTTTAATGAAATTTATTTATAATATATTTAATAAAATAATTTATAATTCATATAATGGTTTTTTATATGCATGTAATTGGAATAAATTCTATGTTTTTCTTTAAAATGATTTTTTAATGGTTTTTGTTGCCTTTTGTGTGCTCATATTAAAATGAATTTATTAAAATATAGGTATTGAATTTGATAAAATGGCCCCCATATTTAGAATCATAATATATAATTTTTTTAATAATTCCACTTTCATTTGTTGTCACGATGAATATTAATTATGTTAAAAAAATTCCTCGGTTAAGATTAAAAAGGGCTAATGAGGGTGTTAAACTAAAAGATAATGTCTAATATATCATTAAAATTTATATAAATTAAATTAATTGAATATATTTCTACAATGAATTATATTTTCATTGATCTTTTGTACATTTGGTTCCACTTTCACTTGAATATTACTTTATCATATTTTAATGTTTTTTGAGTATTTATAAGTTTTCCACCCACCACAATTATAAAAGATGGTTATTTCCGCCTAACACCTTCACACATTATTACCCATTTATTTCATCCAAGACATAACCAAAAACCTTCCTAAATTCCTTAAAAATATACTATATCTTTTGGTCTTCCTAAAATATCAACATTTTAAGGCTTAATGATTAATAAAAAGTAGGTTTCCTAAACAAAAGGTATTCGTCTTCGCCGATCTATTTTTGAGTTTTTTTATTAATTAAAAACATTAAAATATTATATAATTATTTTAACATGATTAAATAAATATATTTATTATATTTAAATTTTTTATGTAAATGTTGCAACCATTTTCTACCTCATTTCCATCCTATGAAAATGATAACGACATCCTTTTGTATGTGTGGACTACCACCTCTATGAAGCAATGTGATTAATTTTTCATGTATTTCATACATGGATGGTTTTAATGAATATATATTATATTTATGATATTATTATGATTATATATATACATATTTATTTCTTTATTTCCATTATTTTAAAAATTTAAACATTACTCATGTGTACGTACAAACTATTGTCTCCATTAAGTAATGTAATTCATTTTTCATCACCATATAATATGAGTGGTTATAAAAGTGTATATAATGAATAAATATTATACTTAAAATTTTATTAATATTATGGATATTATTAAACCATGTACAAGGTGAAAGTATTGGGACCCTAAAATCGAAGCATGCATGGGATACAGACCAATTTTCACCAAGATGTTGACTTTAATGAGAATCATTAATAAATGTGTAACTAGAAATTAATAGGGAATTAAATATTGTAAGATAAGTTTTAATATGGTTTTATTATATATTTAAAATATATTTAAATTTATTAAATAAGAACTCTAGAGTCTGTACGGAGAAATATACGACCTTAGGTAAGCGTTTATGTTACAATCTCATTTAATTTTGAAATTGTCTATGTTAAATTTATATTGAGGAAAATTATTTGATAATTATTATTTAAAAACCATATATTTTATTCTTCTATTCCAATTTATATAATTTTAAATTATTATTACCATTTTACTCTATTTGGTACTTAAAATGATTGAGAAAATGTTTTATGAAAATTTGACCTTATTACCTCTTTTGTTAATGAAGATTTTATTTCATGACCATTTTCTTCAAAAAGTTTTCAAGAATGTTATTTTTTAAAATAATTTTTACTTAAATTAATTTTAAACCATATTTTACTTTATTTTAAATTTTTTAAAATTAATATTCTTTTCATTTTCCAAATTTGGTTCTTTCTGAATTTTTATCAAATTATGGAAGAAATATTTGTTTTAATGTTTTACGCATGGGCGAGTTTTCCCAAAATCAAGTCCACTATTTCTTTAAAGATAAGTTTAAATGTTACCATGGTTTTTTTTAAATAGAAAAATTTCCAAATATTCTATAAATTTTTATTTTTAATGGTACTAAATGAAAATTATATCTTCCCATGTTTTCAATGAAATTTTCAAATGCTCTTTTAAAGGTATTTTTAATATATGTTAACATCATTTGATTCTTCTTATGCATCATTGGTGATATCTTATAATGATGTCATAATTGTTATTTATCTAGATGAAATATGATTATGTAATGAGGAAATGTTTATGTAACTTGTTTCCTTTTCCATGAATTATTCTACGATGAATTGATGATTTTTTTTATGATATTATGGAACTCGTATGTATGGTTTTCATTATGTGACAGTTGGGTCCATTAAATCTCACCAATTAATTAGGTAAAGATTAATATCTTTTGAGATAATATGGACTGTAATGGTTAGTGAACCTAATTTAATATGAGACTCTATCCACTATAGTATCCTTATGAGTGAACCTTGATTAAGGATATGATGGAATGGGGAGTAAACCCAATCTACTATGGGAATTTGTCCACTATGACAGTATTGTAAGTGAACCTTGACTAATGAAATTATTTTTTAAAATTATTATTGTTCCAAAATTTCTATTACATGTTCTTATTCTTATGATATACTCACATGGATAATGATTTATTAATGATGATTCCTCACTCTTATGACGTATGTCATTTGAAATATTAATTCTTTATGACATGAATCGCGATTTATGATCTATGACTAATTGGGTATGAACATAATAAGTTATGATAATTATACAATAACCTTATTATTATCTTATTCTTTAATATTATCATCAATTTATATCTCTCATTTTATCCTTATTAAGCAATTGAGCACACCATTTAATATATTTCCAATTTCCCTAGGTTTTGAAGAAAGTTTTTAAGTAGGATATGTCTAAGAAGTGTACTATGAGGGAAGAATTTTATGATATATTTTGATGATATTTCAATAAATAATATTATTATGTATATATTGTCCAATGAAACTAAACAATTAAAATTATGGGGAATGTTTTATTGTAAAAGTTATTACATATTCATCCAAAATTATGGATTATTTATGTGTGTTATGCTTGGGTCACCTCAATTTGTATCAGAGTAGGGATTAGTTATTTTTAAATAATGGTTTTTGAAGAATATTAAGATAATAAATAAGACAACATATGAATAACTTAATGTGATATATGGTGAGCCTAAATGTTTCATAGTTTGATAATAATTTTTCATAATTTAAGACATCCTAGGAATGAATTTCATTATTACATGATTACTCACTTTGAGTATTTTAGATTGATTCTTACACTATTATTTTTTGTTTTTAGTAAATGGATAAAACAAGGAGAAATTTTTTAAACAATTATTTTAGTGGAAAATGTAATTATTATACTCTTGAGAAACTAAACGACAAAGGGAGTTTGAATGAAAATTCTAATTTTTATACTCACACAACTTTATCAAGCCATGAATCATGATGATATTCCAAATTATAAAAGGAGATACTGACACACCATTGATTATTTCATAATAAAACATCCACTTTCTTCCAATGGGTCTTTTGATCCATAAATTTTTGGGCAATAGATTAGTACCACTAACAAGATATTTTTTTCTACAGTGCTCATAGCATGAAAATTTTGTCATGGAGTTGAATCATTTAGAAGGGGAAGGATGATATGGTGGAATATTTTTAAGGATACAAGGAAAGTTGAATAAATTGACTATATATAACGGGATAAGATTATGAGGGTATTTTTCAATAAGTATTTTCCTTGAAATTTTAACATGAAAATAAAAATGAAATTCCAAGTGATTACACATAAGGATGATGAATCATTTAGTACCTATGAGGAAAACTTTACAAGAATTTTGAGGTGTGTTTTTCATTGACCCTAAAAGAAAATTTGATCATTCATTTAGAGGATTAAAACCAAGTTTCTGGAAGGCTCTATATTTAAGGTACTTTAGTAGTTATGAAGAAATTGTTCAATGTGATCTCAAGGTAGAAATATATATTTGATTTTCCCATCATTCTCAAGGTTCTAATAAAAATAGAAAGATGGATTTTTTATGAAATTATAATAATAAAACCAATGGAGGAAAGAAAATGAATCTTACTTTATTCTAGAAGTGTATAGATAAGCATGGGTGAAATTATCTCCAAGGGACTGGTAAATTTTTCAAGTGTGGAAAGGAATTACTTCAATAAATTCGATTTTAAAGAGATTTAAAGAATAAATACAATAAAAAGAATGGGGAGATATCTAAGTTTAATGCACCACCCACAATCCAATGCTACAGCTACATAAAGTATGGGAATTATGCCAACTAGTACCCAATTATGAGGGTTAATAATTAAAATCAGGGTCAAAAACCTCTTTATCTAAGAGACTAAGGGAAAGATCATGTGATCATAACTGTTGAAGTGGGATGTGAAAATAAAGTGGTGAAAGTTACACTTATCATCCACTATATAAATAAAATTGTCTTATTTTATTATGGTTCTACCAACTATTTTATATTAGAAGGATTTTCGAAGGGTATCATATCATCACCTATTTGATTAGATGTTGAATTATCTTTTAAAACTCTTGATGGTATAATGATTTCATATCAAGTCTATATCACATCCATGATATAATTTTTGTGGTAATATGCTTCCTATAAATCTTATGAATCTCCCTCGAGTGTAATTTGATGTCATTTTGGGAATTATTTGGTTATATCTCTATAGATACCATATCTATTTATAAGGTAAGTCATGTTTGATATTCCAAAATCAACCCCTGATTGTTTATCATTGTAAGGATGAATCCAAACATCAAATGGAAATTACATTCATTGTATGGGTATTATTACCTATTCATTAGGGGTATCTATCTCAAATGGAGGGTGAGAAACTATACATTGAACATATAAATATTGTGTGGGAATATGAAAATGTATTTCCTAAAGAGTTTCCAAGTTTAACCATGAATTATGAGGTTCTGTTTTCAATGGAACTCATACATAGTGACACACATATTTCAATGACTCCTTATAGAATTCCAAAGATTCAGTTATAGGAAATGAAGAAGAAAAAACTATAAAATCATAATAAGGGAATCATTTGGATAAGTGTGTCGCCATGGTATGAAAAAATTATTTTTGTTAATAAGAAATATGGGTAATTTCATCTTTTCATTTATTATCAATAACTTAGCAAGATATCTGTTAATAACAAGTACCAACTACCCTGTGTTGATGATTTATTTGATCAATTATGAGGAACTCAATACTTTTCAATGATTAATCTCTATTAAGGATATTATTATTTGAGTTTCAAATAGGATGAAATATCTAAGATATCCATCCTTACAAGGTATGGACCCTGATAATTTATAGTTATTCCATTCATAATTTCCAATTCCGTTGTAAAAATAATGGATCTAATGAATAGAGTCTTTAAAAATTACCTTGATTAGTGTTTAATAGTAATTATAGATAATTTTATTATATATTCAAAGACTAAAGAAGATCATAAATATCATTTAGGGATTTTTTTAAGACCTTGAGGATGATGAGGTTGTATGAAAAAATTATTAAATATGAATTTCAACTATATAAAGTATTATTTTTAGGAAACATAATTAAAAGTGAGGGTATATCAGTGGATCCCAGAAACACAAAAGTTATTGAACATTAGTGTAGACCAACTAGGTGGATGAAATCCATAGTGTTCATGGGTTGGATCGATACTATCAAAATTTTGTGTTAAATTTATCATTTTTATCAAATCCACTATCAAAGTTGACATAGAAGGGATCCAATTTTCTTTAGATATGAATGTGATAAAAATTTCAAGTAATTGAAGAGAAGTTTGTTAAATTCACCTATTCTCACACTACCCTATAGTGGAGAATGGTTTTTGATCTATATTGATTCATCAAATAAGTGAATGGGACGTTTTCTCAAGAATAATTATATGTTAGTGGATTATGAATCATGAAAATTGAATTTTCATAGGAATAATTACTTGAATCGTGATTAATAACTGGAAGTGGCATTTTTAATTTCAAGATATAAAGGTATTGTCTATATATTAAAAGGTGTGGCATATATAAATATCATAAAATCATGAATCATATATTAATTAATAGTATTTGGATATTTGTTAGAGTATATGGTTGGAACTGATTAAATATTATGACTACTTAATACATTACCACCCTAGGAATGGGGAAAAGGTAGTTAATTATCTAACTTAGAAGGACCATGCTAGTTTGTATATGATATGGATTTAATGAGATCAAATACTAGTGGATTTGTAGAGGATGTACCTTAAAATCATAAGTACGGTAGAAAAATCGTGTGTTTCCTAGAAATATTTTCAACCATCTATTCATGTGAAGATTAAAAAATGAGTTGAAAGAATATGTGGAGATTAAAAAGAAGCTAAGTATTGTTAGAGAGTTCAACCTTAACCATGATGGAATTAATAGGTTCAGAAATATAGTATGTGTCCAATCAATTCAAAAAAAAATTAGGAGTTGTTAGATTAAGCTCATAGTTTATCATTCTCTATTCATACTATAAGCATGAAGTTATATAAGGATATTAAAGGGAATTTATAGTGGTATAACATGAAGAGAGATATTGTAGAGTATGCATCCCAGTTCTTGGTGTGCCAGAATGTTGTGGATGAGAAATAGGAGTCTAAAGGGATGTTACAACCATTTCCTATACCTGAGTGGAAATGGGAAAACATCACCATATATTTCATCAAGGTACTCCCCAAGACATATAAAGGGAACAATGTTATTTGGGTTGTAGTGGATTTCCTTATGATATTAGAACATATTTCTTCTATTGGATATGATTTATCTCTTGATAAGATCACCATGTGAAATGTTAAGGAAGTTGTAAGGTTTCATGGAGTACCAATATCAACCATGTATAATCAATATCTAAGGTTTACCTTAAAGTTTTGGAGAATTATTCATAAATATTTGGATATATAGTTAATATTTATCACTTTATATCATCCCTAGATATATATTTAGTCTAAGAGGAACATTCAAACTCTAGAAGATATGTCAAGATCCTGCTCCATGTACTTCAAGGGGGTATGTAATTAACACCTTCCTATAGTCTAAATTATTTAAAAAAATTACTTTCAATCTAGAATTCAGATAGGTCCTTATGGACCCATCTATGTAAATAATTACAGATCTCTGACATGTTGTGATGAAGTTGGGGAATAAGAGCTACTAAGACCTAAGCTAATAGAGAAAATGGAAAGGTTAGAGTCATTCAGAAAAAAATTAGGGAAATGCATAGTTGATAGAAAATTTATGTTGACAATAATAAATGAAATATAGAGTTAAAAGTTAGTGATAATTAATTCCTCCAAATATATCCTTGGAAAAAATTTATGACATTTTGAAAGAATAGAATGATAATCTCTAGGTATATTGGTCCCAATGAGATTCTTGGTCATATCATGATAGTATCTAATCACATTAAACTTCCTCTAAACCTCTCCCAAGTTCATGATATGTTCTATATATCTCTTTTGGGAAAGTAAATATCATGTATTTTATATTTACTAAACTCATAGGGCATACCATTGGAGCATGATCTTTCTTATGAGGATAAACCGATTGAAATTTTGGATCATAGAGATAATGTTCTACATAATAAGAATACTCCCCAAGTTATGTTTATTTAGAGGAATTGTATATTTATAAAATAAACATGGTGACTAGAGGATGAGTTGAGGAATAGGTATACTTAGTTTTTTTAATCAAAGTGACAAAATTTCAACGGATAAATTCTTATATGGTGAGTATAATATCATACCCCAAGATTTTGGAATATATTTCTCTTTAATAAATAAATGTGTTAAATATAATGTGAATCATGAAAACCAGATATTATGTGAATAATTATTATCCAATATAAAATATAGCACATTATATGTTATTTAAATGAAAGATTATTATTGAAAATATTTTTTAATTCATTTAGAAAATATTATTGATCATAAAAACTATTTTTAAGTATTTTGATTATGAGCATTAATATTTTCATATATTTTTTATTTTAAATTCATAGAACTAAAATTAGGAAAAATTACTGTTTACATGTGAATAAAATGAATTATTTTGTTATAAATGGGTTATAAATTAAAGTAAAATCAATTGAAGGTAAAAATAGATGTTTTTCTAAAAAACTAATTTTATGCATGAAATGAGTTTTTATCTTAAAAAGTTAAATTTGTAAATATGGATGAATAATTTTTATGAAATTTGTAGATAATATATTCAATAAAACATGTTAACATTAATTTAATGGTATTTAATAAGTAAGAAATTAGAATAAAATTAATGTTGTACTTTAAAATTAGTTTTTATAAAAAATTGTTTTCATTGTGTTTTGTGTGATTATATTAAAAATAATTTTTTTCACTTATAGGAATTAAATTTAATAAAATGGTTTCCCTATTTATAATCATGATGTTGAAATTTGATAATTATCCCACTTCTATTTTTCTTCGTAATGAATAGTAATTATGGTAAAAAAAAAATTTACCTCTAATAAGGATAAAATAATAAAGGGTTAAACAAAAAGATAAGAATTAAAATATCCCTTAAACGTGTATAAATTTGATTGGTTGAAGATATTTTGACCTTATGTAACACCCCAAGATTTCATAGTGTGTTATTTCTTCAAAATAATTCAATAACTTGCACTACACGCAACACCAAGTTCAAGTGCACCATGACTTACCAAACAAGCCGTTCAAAAGATGTTATGAATAGTATTAACTAAATTTTAAACTTTATATAATCCTTATAATTTTAGAATCCATATTATGAGTTTCTTAGACATAATTTAAGAACAAATTAATTTTCAGTATTTCACTTTTACCAACTTTTATTAGTGAACCCTTTGACTAAATGGGGACATCAAAAATTTTAAATGAAACATCCCAAGCTTCCACGGTATGCTAGCGTGTGTTGTACGCAACTTCGAGTTCTAACACACACCACAACCAATCAAACTAGCCGTTATGAATAATAATACCTACTTTTTGAAATTATATATATTTTATATTTCAAAATTTACTTCATTTTTGGATTCGGAATATCGAATTTATCCTAGGGTGAAATTTTGGAACTTTTTGGATAACACTTATATTTTGATGAATAGTGAAAATTACTAAATTTTAATTAAAAACAACTTTTTTAATAAAAATAATTAATAGTGATAAATTATGAATTTTAAAGGTTTTAAAGTATATTTAGAATATATTTTTACCATTTAATACAATTCTGGTCATTGGATATAATTTTACAATTAAACCGGACATAAACAAGTGTCAATCTTTTGATAGTTATTATCTCTTAAAAACACGCTTTTTGTTTTAACAACGAGAATTAATTTTAAATTAATTTCTGCCACTTCTATGTTTTGAATTTGGAAAAATGGATTCAATATTTGGAATAAGGATTTTCAAATTGTGTAAATAGGTAACTTTTATTTTTAGACATTTTGAATAATTACTGCGGTAAATATTTTATTTACCATGGTTAAGGGTAAATCCGGTAAATAAGGGTTAAAATATAATATTATAATAATACTAAATTACCCTAAAACGTGTCCTAACCTTATTGGTTGATACATGTTCGACCATAGGCATCTTTGGGTCGATTTTGGGACCCCATGGATCCACTTGTAGGTGATAGGGACACTTAATTTTAATTAAGTTAAAATGAATACAAAAATGACACAAGCATATATCTTTTAGGAAACCAATTTTTACATAGGGTTATATATGTTGGATTTTTGACTATAAATATTCATTAAAAAGATAAAACGTTTTAAGACATAATTATGTTTTATTTATAATTTTTAGACATTAAATAAGTTAATTTAGTTATGACACAATGATGATGCAGTAATTACCATAATAGTGAAAAATTAAAATAATTGATATTATAAATACACAAATAAATATAATTTGAGAATTTTTATGAGTTAAAATAATTTTATAAGTTAATATGACCTGTTAGGAATGATTTAATTAAATATTTTAGAAGTAATCATTCTGTTATGAGTTTCACAAAAATCAACTATTGAATAGTGTCAAAATTGACATAAAAGAGTTTTTAAAACAAATATTATATTATTAATTGATATTAAATTCCTAAAAATATAAGGTTCGGCCAAGAGACTTATATAATGATAGGTGTATCATTAATGGACCACTTGGGGGCCTCTTGGATGTATATAGTAAGTTTATTAACCATATTATATAAAAATACAAAGAGACATTGTAAAAGTGATACTAATTAACTAAGAGTTAATACTTAAAGATAAGGTTAATATAATGACCCAAACCTGTATAAATTCTATTGGTTGAGTTTTTTTCGACCCATACCCACCTTAAAATTTAAATAATAAACTTTGGATCCATTAGAAACCGAATATGAATTTATTATAAATTAATATTTCTATCTTTTCCAAAGGTGCCCCTCACCCCTCTTATAAAAGGGCACTCCTCCTTCTCATTTCTTCACACCTTCAAAGCCTTTTGGTTGGGCCAAAATCTGCCCAAATACTCTCCCAACTTCCCTCACTACAACCTAGAGGCCTTTTTTTGATCAGAAAGCCAACCTAAGGAGCCCTTTTGATCAAATCAAAAGGAAGAACCCGAAGAAGAGGTAATGATTTCGCCACCCTTTTTCAAGTTCCTTTCTTCTTCCACTTCTTCTTCCGTTGTTGTTACCATTCTAAAATAATAACTCCAGTATCATATATATACTATGATGTTATTATAAATATGTTACAACCATATTCACTATTCTATCCATCCTTTGAATAACATGTCACCATACGTGCGAACGTACGGCTTACCGTCTCCACGTCGTGGTGTAATTGTTATTCAATAAATTATTTTTTGGATGGGTATAATAATGATGTGTAACTCATGTAAATAATAAATATAACATGATAAGGATTATGTATATATGATATACTATCCAATTATATATTATTTTAATATCAAAGGAATGATATTATCGCTCGTGCGTACGTACGGACTACCGTCTCCACGAACGCGATGAGATTCATTCTCCATCGTATCCATTCAAGTATAATTCTCTTTTTATTATTAATAATAGTATCTAAGGACTTGATATAATTCTGGATATGAATAAGATACAACTTATCCATTACAAACATGGCTTACGTAACAAAACATATAAAATAAAACGAGTAAGTTAACAACCGAAACGACGATAATTTTAAGATATTATTAACAAAGCAATGTTAAAAGATCATATATGATATCATATTAATGTATATGATTATTGAATAATTTAATAACAATTATTTAACCATTATACATGAGGTTAACCTACCCCATCCAAGTAAAAGTGCAAGGTAAGGTTTATTTCACAATCTCTTCATTATCTGAGGTTGTTTATACGTAATAATCTACTGGTATCTCTTTATCATCCACATCCATGTTTCTTAAAAATGAATTTCAAAACATTTTTACTATTTACTAGAATATGGGTTAAAGTCATTTATACCCTTGTTTGACTTTTTATAAAATGTTTATAAAGGAATCTTTCCGTCATTTTCCAAACAAGGTGCTTTTTAACCTTTTCGATAAAATTAAGGTAAGAATGTTTTTTAACTTATACGGCGGGTGTGGCTATTTACCACCGTTATAAAATTGTAAAAGCTTAAATTAAAAGCTTATAAGAATATTTTAAAAGAAAATGTTTTATTTTATAATTATGTGACTTTTAAATGATTTCAAAATGAATATTTTAAGAATTTCGAAAAGGTACTCTTTATCAAAATCAGAATTTTAAATGTTTTAAAGATTTATCTTTCTAAATCTTTTTAATTAATGTCCATGTATTCAAAATGGTTTTTAAGGATTTATTTATATAGACATGAATGTTTTTAAAATGTTAATTCCTTTCAAAAGTTTCAAAGTGGTATGGGAAACTTTGATTCAAAAATCTCTTTTTAATTACTTCCTTTATAAATGTGTGACTTTTAAATGATTTCAAAAAAAGGAGATATTTCTCTCAAATAGTTTTGATTTTATCTATGTTAACTTCCTTTGAGGGATTTTATGATTATATGTAGTCGATTTATTATGATACAAAACTTCCATAATGTATTGAAGGTTTTGTGATATGTTTGACTATGGATGTGTTATTTTTATACCATTCATGGTTTATGGAGAAAGTATTGACATTTCGTATGCTAGTTTTATTACGAATGTTTATGTTATGTTTAAACCTTTTCATATGGGAATGCATTGGACTTAGTAAGTGACGGGTGGAGCCCGCTATAGCTCCTCAATGCATCGGTAGGTCTCATGAGACAAACTAGTGTCTTGGAACAAGGCCTTGGCAAAATCTTATTTGTAGTCTTGGCATGAGGCCTTGGCTATGTGGTTATGATAGTATGGCATTATGCATTCCATCATTATGAAAGTGGTTATTGATATTGCATGTGATTATTCGATTAGTAGAATATCCATGTGAATAAGTAAATGGCATTACTTCATTTTACTTTTTCCATACTATGTTGAAGTTCAAGTTTAAAAGGCTTTTGTTTTAGTAATGCATTGCCTTAAATGTTTATGCTTATTTATGAAAGTTTCTGCTATATTGTTATCCTTACTGGGCATTTGAGCTCACCCCTTTTCTATGTTTTATTTTTCCCAGGATGTGAAGAAGTAAGTTATGAATGACCTGCAGGGATATTATGAGGAGATAATAGTGTGGACTATGGAGACATTATGTTGTTGTAGTAGTTTTTCACTTTATGATGTAATGAATATATCTAGTGTTTCCAAGGCTACTAAACCAATCGGTCTTTCGAGATTTGATCTTTCTTGTGATCATGCCAATGTTATGTAATAATGAACCGACTCTGGGTTACTAGGGTCGGGGCGTTACACCTTAAATTATATTTTCATTCAAATTTTGTCTATTTTGTTCCACTTTCACTTGAATATAAATTTATGGTAGTTTAATGCTTTAAGTATTTACAAGGTTACTACCCACATCATATTATATAATTAGATCCACTTCCCCTCACTCCTCACCAAATTTTGAGCTATTTATATTGGAAAATACATTCTTAAAAACCTTTCTAACTTTCATCATTTCATGTTAGAGCTTATTTTATTTTTGAAGGACCAACCTTTAAAGATATAATTTGTAATTCAAATGAGATTTCCTAAAGAAGAGGTATTTGTCATTGCCAATCTATTTTTTAGTTTATTTCTTCCTAAACCTCCTAAAAATATTTTATAACCATATTAACATGATGAAATAAATATATTTAATATACTATTTTTTTTCTTGTAATGGTATATCAATTTTCAGCCTCCTTTCCATCCTATGAGAAATGATAATGTCATTCTTGTCCATATTTGGATTGTAACCTCATTAAAGTGATGTAATTTTTTTCATGTACACCATATATAGTTGGTAATAAGTATTTATTAAATGAATATATATGATATTTATGATATTATTATGATTATTAAAATTTATATTATTTTTTATCTTTCTTTCGATCTATTTGATGAAAAATGAAAACAACACTCGTGTGTATGTATGGACTATCATCTTCAAAAAGTGATTTAACTCATTTTTTAACAAAAAATAATATTAATGGTTATAAAATTGTATATAACGAATAAATATGATACTTATAACATGATTAAGATTCTTTAAATGATGAAATCATGATCAAGGTGCAAGGATCGAAACTGTTGAACTAAAACATGCATAGAGAATATACCAATTTTCACCTGAATTTTGATTTTAATGAAGAATTTTTAATAAATAAAAATGTAACATCCTCAAATCATTACTCCCTAACCTGAATTAGATGAGTTTCTACATGACCTCAATCATGCCTCCCCATATTCCAAAGATAATCAACTAGATGTGAGGGTGTAAGGAACATAGTGGGGGAGACTATACCATCATGTAAATTGTAGTAATCATATGGGAAATAAGATAAACAAGTCAAACATAACTCAAGAAGGTAAATTGATAATGGAAAATTAAAATTATATAATAATCCATGTATTTCCATAATGTATTCTAAAAATAAAATTTCTGTTAGAATTCATACAAGTAAACAATGAAACTCAAACTCCAAAAATATATTAAAAACGACGATCCTCAAACCCCATGTCTGTTCTTATCTTAATACTCCCATACCATCCATAAAAGTAAAAAATCAACTATACGAACACTTTACCTTGTCTAGAATTGAATCTATGAAGTATTTTTAGGTACCAAATAGCATCTGGAATATGGTTTGAGTGTAAATTAGTAGGATGACACCCATGGTGTATAAAAAATCCATTCTAAATAAATAATGAATTCAATACTATGATAACAGGGTCATTAATTCATAAATTTATGTAGAATAACAAATAAACCCGCCAACCCTCAAGCTCTAGGTTAACATATGAGGTCATCCAAACCTCCTTTATCATGATGTTTGATATCTTTTTCCATTAGAAGATTCTCCTTCCATGGATGAATCTCTAATATCACTGGTGGATTATCCTATCGAGGATGAATCACCCATATAGTGTCAAGTTACCAGAAATCTCACCCTCAGACCTTAATACTAGACTCTATGAAAATTATAATATTATAGTCACTTACATATTCATGGTAATAATACCATACCAAGGGAAAAATTAATTATTTCAAACTAGATTCTATGAAAATTTTCATTCTAGAGACTCTTAAATGTTCCCATGGAAAAATACCATACCAATAGAAAATTATTCACTATAAACAATGAAAATTATCATGCTAGGGCTACTTACATGCAGATAGGACATCATACCTAATGTGAATTATTATCCTAATAACAATTTTACAAATTCAAACATCAATGAAAATATGATCTTAGATCACCAAATATAAAAAAACATGCCAAAAATGTTAATATATACCAAATTGGTAAATTCATGACAATTAAGAATTGTCTTACCACATTTAGTTACATTTCCTTCTCCCATTTTATACAATTTTTATTTTCATACCAAGTTAATAATTATCACAACAATTGTAAAAAATCTATTATTCATATAAATTATGCCTAAATTACTATTCACAAGACATTATTTCCATATTCTATCTTTTCATATTGAAAAATCAAATTTCATGTCAATTAATCTTATTACGCCAAGTGATCATGTCACAAACCAACCCATGTTACCCTCTCAAACTGGAACTCAGCCCAATCCATGATCTCAAAGGGCATTCCCAATACCCATTGGCAGGCGACTAGCACCTAGGCATCAAATAATAATTAGATGGAATGATTTCTCCCAACATGAAGTAGAAAACAATATATATATATACCAGAAATATATATTGCATGATTAAACGAGAATATATATTTCATAACTGATAGAAAACAATGTAAGTTATATAGCTAAAAAGGTAGGAAGAAAAACTTCAAGAGAAAGGTGCAACATCAAAAGATGAAAACACTAAAAAAATATACTCCAACCATATCCAAGTGATATTGAGGGTATACTCCCACAATCTCACCACCAGGTACCTAGAATCATCTGAAATAAACTTATCTGCCTCACAATGGGACCTTTCCTTTCCCTTCATTGAAATACATAAAAAGGTATATACACCACTGAAGGTGTGTGTAGTGCATGGGATAATAGGCTCAGTACGATCCCGCCTTAGTGTTTCATAACAATTTTCTTTAAAAATAATCAAAATACTCCCAAATTTAAAATAAAACAAGTCATGATAAATATTTTAAAATTTTTATATCAAAATAATGGAAAAACATTTAAGTTCCCATTATCCCATATTTCCTAATAAAGAAGGTAAATCAGTTTCAAAAAAATTTCATATATTAGAGTAGTCATATCAAATTGATCAAAGCATGCATCACTTATAATATCAAATCCATGGAAATAAAAATAAAAAAACTACAAACCAAATCACATGTAACATCACACAAAGTATCCCACTATGTCAATATATCTATGACACTCATAACCTCAATATAGATAATCACGCACACATCAATCCCATAGAATTATGCATCGAATCTAGGAACCCAAGTAATAACCCAGAGAGTGAACTTCCCAATAGTTTCTATCATGTCCCTTTAACAACAGGCCTAGGGAGAATATGAACACCCCATGAGTGAACACCCTGATAGTATCGATGGATGAGTCCTATTACTATACTTTCCACCAAGTATCCAAGGCTTCCCATGTGCTCTATTTTCCAAACAATTTCATTAAAACCATGATTTGAGAACCATTTCACAAATCCATTACAAAATTATTTTAAAACACATTTTATTTTACCAAAACAAGTGGAAGATTATATTTTATCAAAAAAAATCCCACACACTAAAATCATTCATTAATAATTCTATTTTAATTTAACAAAAAATTTAGAAAGAAAATCAATTTAGTTCATCCAATACAAGATAGAGATGAACCACCTAACTCAAACTCGAGTCACACATTCTTGAAATAGGATACACCAACCAGAAAGAATACAATAACAAAAAAACAATGGAGGCCCTAGAATCAAACCTCACATCTCATAATTGATTCAGTAAATAAAAGGGGTCAGTGGAGATGGAAGATCGTAGGATACCTTTAATAAAGTTCCTTCCACACCACAGCCAACATAAGTGTTAGCATCATGATGAATACCACATGAAATATCTAGAAGTAAATAAGAATAATTAGTATCACCAATAAAAATATTCATAAACACCACCCAATGGTGCTACCATGGTCAAGGGAAATGAAGAAATAGAAATTATATCATACCTGGAGAGATGCAGCACAACCACCCTGATGACCAATAAAAAATGAATCAATCAAAAATGAATGATGGTTCCCAAAATCTCCAAGGAAGAGCTCTGGGTCAAGAGAGGAGAGTGCCTATGGATGAATGAATGAGAGATCATCCATAAAGAACCCTAAAATCCCAACTCATGGGATTTAAACAAAATGTAATCCCATTACATTTTGTGTAATCTATGGGTCCATAATCACTAAAAACATCCCTTTTTTATTAAAAAAATTATTTTCACCATTAAATTAACATGTAACATCTTTATGACATGTAATCTGTTCCTGATGTGCACCGAACCCACGACATGAATCCAATAAAAAATAAATGACACATAAACTTTAAAAATTGTTTATTTCTCTTGTATATATTGAAAACAAAAGATTCTTACGTAAATACCCAAACCACCCTAGGAATTCTCTAAACTTTGGGACAACCTTAAAAATCCATCAACACATTTATACCCAGACTCCATTAATAGAAATAAACATACATCCCTGAACATTAGTTTATTTTCACCAATAAATTCTATCCATCCTCATAAATCCCATGATGCACCCAAAAGAATAGAAAAATTAAAAATTATAAGATAAATAACTAAAATATGGTAATGGGATATTACAATCATACCACCATAAGAATTTATATCACAGAGAATTCAAGTAGAAGAATAATGTATAGTAAAGATTTGAGGACACTACTCCCTCATTAAAAACTCAAGATACAATGTCTCATGAGAATCTAATTTGTATTTCCATAACACTATTACAAGTGGAATTGACTTCCCCTATAAGTCTTTCACTAGAGATTCAATGATCTCAACTGGCTATTCCATAATAGAAATGTATGGCTCTAACTGGATCTTTTACAAACTCAGAATGTGATAGGGGATAAGATGGTATTTTCAAAGATTTGATGTGTCGAAAACAACATTAATACCCATCAACTTAACCAAAAATTCCAACCGATAAGAAACCTTCCCAAGCCTCTCAGTGACCTCAAGCAGTTCAACATATCTCGAAGCCAAATTTCCTTGTTTTCCAAGCTGATGGTGAACCAATTGAGGAGAAACTTTCAAGAAAACGTGATCACCAATAGAGAACTCCAAAGGATGATTCCAAAAATTTGCATATGAATATTTTCAACTCTGAGATATAACTATACACCAATGTATATCTTGAATCCTCACTGAAGTTTCCCAAACAAAACTCAGTCCAACCAAAGAGGCCTCACCCACCTCTACCCAACAAAGAGGTGATCTGTATAGGAAACCATAAAAATAATTAAAGGGATCCATTCCAATAAATGACTAATAAATGTTGTTATAAGAAAACTTAGCCAATCCTAAATGGATATATCACAATCCACCAAAATCCAAAATACAGGTGTGAATCATATTCTCCAAGATATGAATAGCATGCTACATCTAAATGTTTGTATGTTGATGGTAAGTTTTACTCAACCAAAAATGAGTCCCTATTTCTACTCAGATACTTCTCCAGAACCTTAAAGTGATCCTGGGATCCATGTCTGAAATAATGGTAGAAGGAACCCCATGTAACCTCACAATCTTCTGTGCATACAGCTTACCCAGATCATCAACTTTAGTAGTGTCTGTGATCAAAATAATGTGATCTGACATTGTAAAGTGATTAACCACCACATGGATATCATTCCACCATCAAGGATGGATACCTCCCATAGTGGAATCAGAATAGGTTGAAGAAAACCAAAAGGTTTCAGATGCTCTGCCTTTATATTGGCAGGTGTAATAGTTGTACACATAATCTACAATTCCATGCTTCGTACCCATCCACCTCAATCATCGTTTCATGTCATAATACATCTTCTTAGTACTCAAATTAATATACCATGAATAACTATGATAGTCAAACAAGACTAATCTCCACACTGACTATAGGATGAAAAATAAACCCCTATAGTGGAGAATACCATCGGAAGAGAGAGACTAACTAGAAATAGTCTCCCCACCATAAGGGGTTTATAGAATTCCCCTGAACTCATCACTCTACTACTAATCCTACATAATATACTTGAGGAGATATGATGATAACTAAACATTGGTCAGAAATATACCTAAAACATCCTTTTGAGCATCTAGGTGAAACTATATGAAAATCACCATAAGGTTCCACTCTTCCTTCAATTCCAAAACAGCTTGTGATGGAACGTTTCAGCTAAGAGAATCTTCAATGAAATTATCATTCACTGAGTTATAAGTGATTTCAATGAAAACATATTAAGGTATTCTACCAATCATCTAGGTATAAGATTCATGTCTTTCTAAGAAAATATGTAGCACATACTCTTATAATCAGAAAAGACTTTGAACCAATTCCCAAAAAATAGTGTCGCCAACACTAAAGTGCATGCATAACCATGGAATGATCTAAATCATGATTAGTGTAATTATTTTCATGTTTTTGGATATGAAAAGATTTTTAAGCCACTACATGTTCACACTATATAATCATACAACCCCAACCAGTTCCAGAAGTATCATAGAAAACCACATACCTGTTACCATGCTCAGGTAAGATCGGAATAGGAACTAGTGTCAGAATTTATTTTAGCTCATCGAAATAATATTGAAACTTTGCATCCCATATAAATTTCACCCCTTTGTTGGTAATATTAATCGATGTTTACTCTAACATTGAGAAATACTTGGTGAATCATCGATAATATCTCATAAGACCAAGGAATATCTGAATCTCAAATACATTTTGTGGTTCTTCCCATTACAAGATAGCATTCACCATCTCATGATCAACTGATAATCCATTCTTAGAAATCATGTTCCCCAAAAAATTTACTTATTGGTTACCAAAATTGCATTTCAAAATATTTTCATACAAATGGATCCTCGTTGGTATTTCTATAACCAAACTCACATGGTTCGCATGATCATGATCAGATCTCAAATAAACCAAAATATCATCATTGAACACTACCCAAAAAAAAGTGTTGAGATACTGATTGAGTATTCAATTCATAGAATCCCTAAAAACAGTAGGAGAGTTAGTTAAACCAAATAGCACAACAAGATATTCATAATGATTATACCTTATTCTAAAATTTATGTTCATTATATCATACTCCCAAACCCTGAGTTGATGATAACTCAATTAGTGATCGATCTTTGAAAATAACTTGTACCCTTTTAGCCGATAAAACAAATCATCCACAAAAAATAATAGGATAGTTATTCATAGCCATTACCCAGTTCAAATTCTAATTTTACACATATAATCAGAGTGAAACACCTTATATCATGGCAAAGAGAATAGGGGATTACAAGAAGAAACAATGGGGAGAAAAAACCTTTTACACTAGGTTTCCCAACTAAAACTTGATCTCTTTCAACCCCGTTAGTTCTATGCGACAAGAAGGTATCGGAATCAGCTACGTACCTGGAACCAGGTTAATTGTAAACTCTATCTCCATCTCTGAAGGAAGACTAGAGAAGTAATGTAGGAAAACATTTGTATATTCGTGAATAACCATAGGAAGATCAACAATGTAAGAAATTTCATTGGGAACAATTTCTATAATAGAATAAAACCTTCTATGCTCTGGTCAGGAAGGTCCTATAGGACCAAACCTCAGATCCCACTCTCCCTAAAATACCTGAGATCTCCCATTATCTGCAATAAATGAGACACACCAATGATAACAATTAACCATAGTATGATTATTGATAATCAAATATATCCCAATGATAATGTTAAACATATACGGATCAAGAACAAGGAAATACCAGACTAACTACAAATCATCTCCAGATATCCAACAAGAATGAAACAAAAAACCTTGCTCTTTCATCTTCCCAAGAGTTGTCACTAACTCTATAACAAAGGATATGATATCTGTTGGAATTTTAATCATATTAACAAAATTTCTAGATATGAATGATTGGGAATCACCTGTATAAAATAAATAAATTTCTATTGAAGACTAAATAAATATAGTACCTATAACTATCACCATACCCATATATAACTCTTCTAGAAAATCATCTAATTTGTGAATATTCTTCAATCCTGAGGCCTATGGATGGATCCCTATAGTCTTTGAAGCATCTGACTACACCATAGTATCCTTTGGATCTGATAATCCCTAACCATAGAAAGGCGTAGACATAGCCTAAAATAAATTCTATAGATAACCATAATGTTCAAAACCATTACACATATTTTCAATAATAAGAAAATAATTCCTATTGTGCCAAGTCATTCCACATTGATAATAATTTATATAAACAATTCTAGTTGTAATTGAAGTTTCATAGAAGGTATGTTGTGGAGAACCATTGCACCACTAAATCTGTCGTTGTGTGAAAGATAAGGGAATAATTACCATAATTTCATGCATATTCATCTCTAAGATAATTTCCATATCCACTATCTCCTCATAGGTTGAAATCACCATCATAAATACCTTGAATATTATATCTGGTCTAAAAACATGTTGGTACTTCTGATCTTTTAACTGATCATTCCTTATCAATTCTAGGGAAAAACAAACCATCTCTACAAACTGATTAGTCTACTCTAACATTTAACTCTTTCCCTTAAACAGAGAGAGAGACTCTAGATATTTCTCTACCATCATAGACTCTAGAAAAACTGCTGAAATAATAGGGTTTTAAAACCCTTCGATTCTAAGCCCACATTCTTATATGCATATACCATTGAATCCCACCATCTCTTACTACGACCCTCACATCTGAACTCCACACACATCACCTTAGTACTCTCATTTGAATCTAGGAAGTTAAATATCTAATCAATCTTTTCCATCTAGTAAACTACATATTAACACTCATTTTTTCCTTTAAAGGAATTTGGTTTCTCATGTAAGAACTCTCATGATCGATCCCTTTCTCCTAAAGTTCCTGGATAAACCTCAACAACTATGTTCTGAACTTGCAATATTTTGTAGTCAACTACTTGAACTAATGGCATTATATCCTTAGTAATATTTTTAATGAAGGGATGATTTCATTATGGAGCATCCACTTCACCCTCCTAAAGAATCTATGGAAGATGTATCAGAGGCATACTGTTGCACACAGAAATAGAAGAAACAATCATAAAATAAGATAATCTCATTTCTAACAAAAAACATAAGAAAATATGATATTAAGAAAAATAACTCAAAATAGGAGACACACATCCCAACATCTAATGGTAACTTGAGTCTCATCACAACAAGTGCAGGCTAGGAACTCACCACAACTTGCCTCTCAAGTCCCAACAATCCTATCTCTAGTCTACCAAATTTCCCAGGAAAAAGACTCTAGAGGAAAATCAATATCTTGTAATAAAAAACTATCACAAACCAACCTAGGTTACCCCCTCAAGCTGGAAAATAACTTGATTCATAACATACCTAGAGGGAATTCCCGATCCCCATGGGCTAACGACTACCACTCGGGTATCAAACAACAACCATAGGGAACAAATTATCCCAACCTAAAGCAAACAACATGACATATACATATAATAAAAATAGATAGTATAAAAAATAACCAAGAATATATATGTCATAATAGATATAAAACAGAAGGAGTGATACAAATAAAAAGTTTGCAAGAAAAAATCTAAGAGAAAGGTCTAGAATAAAATGACAACAAAACCAAAATAGCTACTCCAACCATCTCCACGTGATAGCATGGTAAAACTCCAACAATCTCACCACCATCTACCCAAACTTGACTGACATAATCCTCACTGCCTCACTGTGGTTCCTTTATTTTCCATGCATCGAAAGATATACAAAGGTCTACACACTGCTAAAGGGCTGCATAGGGTGTGAGCTAATAGGTTTAGTGAGAAAACACCTAGGTGTTCCATAAAAATTATCTATATAAATAATCTGAATAAGATTAACATTAAATAAAATAAGTCATGATAAAAAATTTAACGGATTTATATCAAAATCATGGAAAAAAATTAATTTCCCTTTTTCCACATTTTCTAATAAAGCTGGTAAATTTGTTTCAAATCATTTTCATATATCTAGGTATTCATTTCAAACAAATTTAAGCATGCATCTTGTAACATATCAAATTCATTGCAGTAAAACTCAAAATATTATAAACCAAAGTATAGGTATCATCACACCAATGATCACACTAGGTCATGCAATCTAGGGAACTCATACCCTCAACATAGACAATCGTTCAAGCATCAAGCACCTAGACATATGCATAAAATCTAGGAAATAGAGGAACTCCCTAGAAAATGCACCTCATAATTTTTTTTATCAAGTCCCTAGAACAATAGTTCTAGGGAGTATAGGAAAACACCATGAGTGAACCTCCTGATAGTATCAATGGATGAGGCCTATTATTACACCTTCCACCTAAGTAACTAGGGCTTTCCATGTACTCTATTTTCCAAAACACTTCATAAAATTCATGCTTTGAAAACCATTTCTAAAATCCAATTAAAAATGATTTGAAAACACATTTTATTTTACCAAAATAAGGGGAAACCAATATTTTATCAAAAAAAATTTCCTACACACAGATCGGTCAATAAATCATTCCATTTAAATTTAAAAAAACAATCTATAAATAAAGTAATGTAGTTCATCCAAAATAGTATAGAGATGAAACCACCTACCTCAAACATGGGTTTTGCATGCCAGAAACTAGATCCACAAATAATAAAGAATATAGTGAAAACAATAGAGGTCCTAGAATCAATCCTCAAATATCAGAATTTATTCAACAAACAAAAAGGGATCAGTGGAAATGGAAGATTACAACATACCTCAAAGAATGCTACCACTGAACCACAACCAACATAAGGGTTATCCTCCATAGGAATATCACATGATGGATCTAGAATGAAATAATAATAATCAACATCACTGATCAATAGATTCATAAATTAAACCTAATGGTGATACCATGATCAAGGGAAATGAAGAGGTAGAAAGGATCTCTTACCCAGAGAGATACAATGCAACTGTCTTGATGATCAATAATCAAACAAATCAATTTGGGTTGAATAAAGGTTACAAAAATAGATAAGGAAGATATCTGTGTTGAGAGAGGAGAGGTATTATAGATGAATGAATGAGATGTTTTTTTGTAGTGCCCTAATATACCAACATGCGGGATTTAAATTGTGTGTAATTCCATTACACATCATGTAATACATGGGGTTCATACTTACCAAAAAACCTAAGTATGTTTTATTAAAATGTATTTTAACAATTTAAATGGGATGTAACCTCTACACAGCATGTAATACTTTCACACGGTGCACCGAACTCATGAAATCCACCAAAAAACAATTCGAAATGTGTAAAAATTACATGGTGTGTATTTCTTCTCCGGACAATGAAAATAGTTTATTATTACATAAAAACCCAAACCACCCAAGGTATTGAAAAAAATTTGGTAGAACCCTGAAAATCCATTAACAAATTTATACATGGAGTCCATTAATTCAAAAAATATGCATCCCTAAACTTTAGGTCATTTTCCCCATCAAATTCCCTCCATCCTTGGGAGTCCCAATATGCACCCAAAAGAAGAGTGAAACAAACAATGAGAATGGAAATAACTAAAATATGGTAACAAGATGTTGTAGATCCATTATCAATATAATTTCATCAATTCAGAGTCTAAACCAATTCACATTTTTAATCCAATTCACAAAAAAATCAATTCATCAATAGGTCTCTAGGTTTAAATATTCCAAGTTCCAACATAGTTTCAATGGTTGGCATGCATCTTGGGCAGCCGCAAGTCTTGATCTCAATGACAACATACAAAATGGAGTCCATGGGAGGTCAAAGAATATGATTTTATAAATATTAGTGGGTTACGAATTTCTGTAGGTTGAACACACTATGTGTGGGCGTGATCGCACATGTTTTATATATTAGATAATGAAATAAAATTTAGCAAGTTGTTTTAGACCACCCGCCTCAAGCAACGAAGAAGAAGGGAACCAATATTGAGTATAAAATCAATGTGAAACACAAATATCTTCTATGGATAGTGATTTCTATGCATTATCAAGGATGACAGAATATGATCTAAGATCAATACAAAAGGAAATCACTAAAAACAAATGAAACTTATTGATTTTAGATCACTAGATCAAAGAACGGATCAAAATACCAATGAAAGATGTTATAGAAACCTTACATGCCTTATAAAACATTAAGAATTCATAAATACCTAGTTAAGGTCTAATTAGGGATTAATAGGTTTTTAGAATATGTTTTTCAAAAAAATATATTTTCCCCCTAATTTATGTTGCTCATCCTCACACCATTAGGTTGCCTAGTGGGCACCACTGGTTAGCTAGTGGTTTCTACCATTGTGCCCATATTCTTTAAGACCCCATTGGTTGGTTGGTGGGTCTCCACCAGCTAGCTAGTGGGTCAAATATTGGTTTCCCCTACATCTAGATTTCCATCTGCGAGTTAGTGGGATTCTTATAGCCTTACTAAGCTATTGAGAATCCCATCAGCTTGTTGGTGGCCCTGTATCACCATCAGTGATGCAGAACAGCTCCGACCTTCAACTAACCTAGCCCCCACAAGCCCCAAAAAACCACTTGGACAATGATTCATGCTTGAAATATGCCTTTATCATAGAACTAATGAATCTTAAAAAACAAAATGAGGAAAAAACCTAGGTAAAATATGGGATCTAATAACATCCACAATATATAGCATCTCACCCATGATTCTTTCTCCCATGAATCGTTATAGGGTATCTATGAACAACTAATCCACTATGCCTACACTTCAAGCTCTATCTCCTAGGTTTCCTGCTAAAAACTCCCATTTTTCTAATTCACACACACTAGAGGCATGATCATTCCTCATAGATTGTTTTCACTATGGTCCATGAAATATATTAGATTCTCCTCGAAGGATGCATTGGAATCAAGATAAAACTCATCAATAACTATAACATGAGAAGGTTCAAAATGATATCTCTAAAGCTGTGAAATATGAATCATATTTTCCATGGAACTGTATCTTTGTGGCAGATGTAATTGGTATTCCATTAGACCTTCCCTCTACACTATCTCAAACTAACCGATGAACATAGGTTCTAGATTTCCATATTTTCTTATATAAAATTTCCTAAGCCTAGGTGACACCCAAATAAAAACCGGATGAACAACCTCAAACTCTATAGCTCATATATGATGGTTATCATATGATTTTATCCATCTTTGCATGGTCACTAACTATTTTATGATCAATTGAACATGCTCAAAAGTCTCTTAAACAAGACTAGGTCCAACAAGATCTGACTTTCTAACCTCTAACCAGCACAAAGAAGAATGGAATAACCTTCCATATAAATTACTGAAAAGATCCATTTGGATTGATTAATAGAATCTATTATTATAATAAAAAATTCATAGTTTTTCATTTTTTTTCTCCCATGAAACACAAAATCCCAAATCATAGACTTACAACATATCCTCGTGAATATGAATAGTCTAATTAGATTATTTTTTAGTTTGAGGATGGTATATTATGCTCATAAGAACCTATAATCCTAGTGCCTTATAAAGTCCCTACCAGAACCATGATGTGAAATGCGGGTCTTCATTGGAAATGGTACTCCACGAAACATTTTTCAATTCAACAATATCTTGTACATAGAGGTTACCTAGATCATCAATAGTGAAGGTCTCCCTGATAGGAAAGTAGTGGGTTACCTTCATCAGTAGATCGAAAATAACCAATAAAAAATCAGTATTCTTAGGTTTCTAGGGTAATACTATCATGAAGTATATGGAATGACCATCCCTCTTACATTATGGATTAGAAAAAGGTAGCAGTAACCTACTAGACCTCTAATGATCGGCCTTCACCTACTAACAGGTGATACATAATTCCAAAAATCCCTATATATCTTTATTTATCCCTGGACACTGGTATTTTTTATGGAGATCATGATACATATTTATCAACTAGGGATGTACCTCCTGTTTAGAAGCGATAAATTCCTCTATCAGCTTCATGTACAAAACCATAAAAACCCAATTATAGACCTAGAAAATAAGAACCTCACCACTACCAAGAGACTAACAAAATGGTGAATCCCCACCATATATATTGTCCCTCATAGATATGTCATTTGAATCAGAAAACTTTCTCTCATGATCTACTCTAGAAGCATGGTAATAATAGATTTATATGTCAAAGTCACTCACCCCAGGGACACCTAAACATCTAGATAAATATCTGTAAAGATTTCCATTATCCACCACTAATCACATGATTCATACACTTACTTTTTTAGTATCTTCATTAATAAGGTATTTACAAATACATTTCCCTCGATTAGAGTGTATGACATATCGAAGTCAAAATACTATAGATACTCAACCCACCTCCTCTTTTGAAGGTTCATGTCCCACTATTAAGAGATATACTTTAGGATATTGTGATTCGTGTACACCACAAACTCTCAAAAATAGATAATGCCAATAGTATTTTAGAGAATACACCACTACATCTAACTCTTGAACCTATGTAGGATAATTCCACTCATGTGACCTCAATTTTCTAAATCCATAAGTAACCACTTGATCCCCCTATATCAGAACTACTCCAAGACTAACCCATTATATGTCACATTACATGGTGTACTCCTTACCTGGATTAGGTAAGGTGAGGATCAGTGATGACGTCAACCTTTTCTTCAATTCATGAATATCATCATTGTAAGAATCAAACAAAACATACTTCACCCCATTATTTATTATCATGGATTACAGCACTTCTAAATGAGATAATTCCATGATGAAATGTTGGTAATATCCCTCTATACGCAAAAAAAATTAATCTCAAAGACATTCTTGGGTTGTTCTAAAGATACCAAGGATTCCACCTTATCTAGGTTCGATGACACTTCATCCTCTGAGATAACATGGCCAAATATGTGAAATTTATCAATCCAAAAAGTAAATTTAGATAGCTTGGTTTATAGTTGTTTATCTCTCAACATGATTAGGATGATGTCAATATATTGTCCATGATCATCTCTAGGTTGTTAGTACACCAATATTCTATTGAAAAACCCACCACAAAATAATCCAAAAATGGATGGAAGATCTGATTCATCATGGTCATCAATATCATTAGTAAATTCTATAGAAAAAATACATGAACGTGAACTCATACTAGTTATAACTACTCATAAAATAAGTTTGGGTTATTTCAGATATTCTCACCATCAACTGATAGTACCATGACTATAAGTCAATCTTAGAGAAAATCCATGAACCTCTCATATGATCAAGGATATCATCGATGTGCGGAAGGGGATAATCTTTCTTGACCACCATCTAGTTTAGTATATTTTAATCCAAATATGGGTTCAATGTCCCATCTTACTTAGTAAACTTTTATAGGAGAACCCCATGGTTAAGTACCAGGTCATATAAATCCCTTAGCTTCTAGATTTTTCTAATTTCACTTTCAACTCCTAAAATCCAATAGTTACATCCAGTAGTATGGGATATAAATAGGTTTGGCCCCTAGAACCAACATTATAGTCAAATAAATCTCTCATTCATGTGGTAAACTATAGAACTTTTCTGGAAATATATCCTAAAAGTGGTCCACAACTAGCGTAAAAATAGTCTACAATATCTTAAAATAATCTAAAATAAGTCTTGTTATCTAGGTTGTGAGTTAATACAATATATATTTAATTATTATGACACTACGAGCTGGTATATCTCATTCTAGTTGATATATATATATTCCCTGTCCAATTCCATCCCAAATAACTCCCATAGGAAATAATAGCCACCAATTTTTATAGAACACTACTTATAGAATCTAATACCCTCTGATTGAACCCCTAAAGATGTTCCAATGGTCATAATACCATCCAAGATTTCCATTTTTAAACTCAATATATTTTAAAATTGTGTAGATATAACATAATTTCATTCTATTGTATCAAAAAAACACAAGTAAGTATATATGACACAAGAATCATACCTATGGAATTGGAGGGTCCTGTATCTAGGATTGGTAAGAGTATAATATATAGCATGTATCTGACTCAAACCTATACCTTAAGCTTCAATCTAACTCCGCTAGGATACACCCTCATATTAAAATTTATTCTCCTATGTTAGGGTACCGCGTCCCCAACCTCAGACTGAACGTTCAGTGGAACTCCAAATACATCCCTTTTAAGGGGTAGCTAAGTCCTACTCAGACTCTTGTTCATGAACTAATCCTATTATACCATTTTAATGTAGAGTGCTCCTATAAAACTTTTTAAGATGTCCCATATTTCCACAAGTGTGGAACTCCACTATAAGGAAAGAACACTAGAAGTTTCTATGTTCATCCCTACCACACTAAAATCACTACACCTAGAAGAAAACGTAATGTGGATGCCAAATCCCCACGTTTCTCTTCCCACTAATACCATGGGTGAAACTATCATACCGGCGCTTCTTGTTGTAGGAATAATAGCTCCCCAATTGTCATGATAATTTTATCTTCCCACCACTTGGTGCATCCTTCAGGTTCCCTTCAGTGATGAGAGGCTAATTCATCACATCGGAGAAGCTTTTTAGGAGAAAAAAATCACATACAACTTGATCTCATAATGAATCTCATCTTGGAAGAACTTTTACCTAGACACCTCATCTAATAACAAAGATGGAGAAAAAAATTCAGGTTTATAAGGCATCCAACATAGTCCATCGTTGATATACTTCCATGTATCAGGTGCATGAACTCCCACCAATTCTTGGTCAGTACTCATAACATATAGAGCAGAAAATTCACCCTATTATCTACAGATGTCTCCAGGTGTTTGAAGATCATATAGACAAACTCAATCCAAAACTCAATTATCTTTCATCCTCCCTCCCCACTAAAAATGGGTGGATACTACATTTTAAACTCTCTATTAATATCATACATTGAATTCAAGGTACGAGAAGTATCCCTCTCTACAGATCACATGACCTGTAGGAAACTATCATGGAGATTATCATCTATCTAGTTCCCCCGAGCTGTAGGAAGTTTCATCTCAACTATATGAGGATAGTTCTAGTTACCACTCTCTTGATTCTCAACCCGAACATAAAATGGAGGAATTTTTCTTTATAAGTTTCAAAACACTCCTCGGATTACAAGATGCAAAACAAGGATAAACTCAAAAGATCAATATGAAAATAGGGAACCACTAACATGAGGTTACTCCAAACTTGTATTAACAAGTGAATTGGAATGTCACAACAATTTCATTTATTACTTTTTATATAATTTGTAAAGGGAATATGTTTCAAAACATAGATAGTCTATTATGTCACATGTGATCAATACATCCCTATCATGAACAATGCATGTCAATATATTTCCCTACATTCCTATAATGATTCATCCATACACACCTTGTGTTGTATATTCCCATTAGTTAAATCTCATAGAATAATATAATAAAACATCAAGTGCATCATCCAAGGTGACATAACATGACAACTATAACAGAAAACAACAATAAAAGTATTCCCACCCATGGGAAGTTCGGTTTTCCCATAAACATGGGTTAGATACTCCCTTGCACGAGCTCATTTTCAAACCCCAACACATCCTAGATTGATTTACCCTTTTGAAAAAATGGAAAATTAATTGAAAATTAATTTCCTATTATACCACTTTGTAACATCCCCATCCCAATACTCACTCACATGACCAAGATGAGTAGCTATATGACCTAAGGTTTGCCTCCCCATACGCCAAAGGCTAAAAACTAGTAGAGAGAGTCTAAGGAAGATATTGGGGAGACTATACCCTCTAGTGTAGAGTAGAAATCAATAAATAAATAAGAGGAACAAGTCAAACATAACTCAATAAGATAAACTAGTAATTCCAAATAAACCAAATATAATATACCATGTCATTATATAATTTTTTACAAACTAAAATTCATGTGGAGATCCATACAAGCAAACATCTAAAAACAGACTCCAAAAAACCCCAAAACCCTCATACCTTGAACCCCATACCTATATCTATCTCCATGCTCCCATCCCAACCAGTAAAGCAACCAATAAATCATAGATCCCCTTTCACTTTTCCAGACCTACATCCATGAAGTATACCCAGGTACCAAATGGAAGCCTGACTGGGATGTGAGTTGAACTCAATGGGATGACACCCTCGGTGAATAAATAATCTATCCTAAATAAATAGTGTATGAGGTAGTGAAATAATAGGGGAATTAATTCATAAATTTATACATAAAACAAATAAATCTACCGAACCTTGAGCTTTTGGTTTACAATCAACGTGATCCAAATATACTTCATACGTATGCCAGATATCTCTATTCATTGGATAATTATCCTACCTATAATGAATATCCCATATAGTGGATTCTACTAACAAGGATAAATCATTCATATAGTGTCAAGTAACCAAACATCTCACCCACAGGAATAAATACTGGCCTCTATATGAATTCCCATGCTAGATCTGATAATGTGTTCCCATGGAACAATACCATTCCAAGGGTAAAAGTAAATGTTTCATAATAGACACTATGTGAATTCCCATGCTAAAGCTACTTACATGTTCCCATGGACCAATACCATACCATGGGTAAAAGTATTCATTGGAACCAGTGATAATTCCCATGTTATGGCCACTTACGTGTGAAGTGGGTATTAGACCTTATGTGAATTAACATTATACAGATGATTTAAAAATTAAAGTATCAATTCAAACAATATCCAAGACCACCAAAAACAAAAAACATGATAGACTTTTAACATATGCCAAATTGGTTATATCATGCAAATTGTAAATTTTCATACCACATTTAGTTATAGGTCACTATAACATCCAAAAAAATTATAATATTATACTTTTAGAATAAATTTTATTTTTTTCATCTATTTCATTATACACTACACCATGTTAATATTAAACTACACACAACACTGAGTTAGCTTGTATTACAGGTAAGATCAAGTTTTACAACCTTTTAATGGAACACCTATTTTAATAGTAATTTTTTACACTTTTTAAATTTTATTTTTAAAAATAAAATTCATTTTTTTGATCATAATATTAAAATTATCTTAGGGTAAAGTTTTGATATTTTTATGAGAAGTTTCATTTTTTGATGAATAGTGAAACATATTGCATGTTAGTTTAAAACTTGTATAAATAATTATTAATGATAAATTATATTTAAAATTTGTTTAAAAGTATAAAATAGATCAATTATATATCTATTAATCAAATTTATTTCATTGAAATCTTTTTTAAATTTAATTTATATATAAAGACTTAATGAACTTTTGACCATTTTGTCTTTAAAACCCCACTTTCTCACCACATCTGCAGGAATAGATTTAAATTTAATTTAGGAACTTCTATGAATTGAATTTGGAAAATGGGTATAAAAAATTGTAATAAGTATTATATATATAGTCTAATAATATCAAATTATTTTTTGAACAATAATATTTGTGAAAGTAATTAAAAATAATTATAGTGATTAAGGTAAAATTAACCTTAACAAGGTACAAAACCTAAAACATAAGGTCCAAAATGACCTATAAACTTATAAAAAATACACTTTATTCTAATATTTCTACCATATCCCCTATTTTTTCAAATTTCATGAGTTCATGGGACACATGTTCATGAAAGTGACCCATATAATATGTTAAGTAAAGAAAAAGAAAAAAAAGTAACATTCCTTACCTTTAACATTTATAAAGCTTTAGAGTTATGAAGAAGCTACATAGTTTCAGTTATAAACGTTTTTTTGAAATTTATATGATTTTTTTATCATTATAATTTAACTTTGTGTGGTGTAGATTTTTATCAACCATAATTTCACTTTACACCATTTTTTGTCCATTTTTTTAATAACATTAGGTAATGTAGATCTCCCAATAGTGTATATCTTTTGGCATTTACAAGAATGTCACCCCCCCCCATTCCATTATAAATGGCATTCGCTCTTCTAAATCCTCCCACCTCTCAAGAAACTTTTTCTCATCAAAAATATGACCAAATAATCTCAAAAAATCACTATCCTCATCCTATAATCGTAAAATTTAGAACTAAATCAAACCAAGGAATCCATTTGGTGAAAACCAAAATGAGTTACCTGAAAAGAGGTAACATTATTTAATGTGAATTTATGTTTTATTTGTTTCTACACCCCTTAATTTATTATTATTACATGGTTATATAATAACATCAGTATCCTAAATATAATTAAATATTTTTATGTTAAGGGTTCTACGTACACCTACACACACTTCGAGGAAATGTGTAACGAACATACTGTTCGTGGACGATGAACTACCGACTAACGAAACGATGTCATACATTTTTTTACCACCTCTCATGACTGGGAATTAGGATAGACACCCTATTTATATATTTTATATATTATAATTATTCTATATTCATACTTATGTAATTTTTATATAAAACATACCTTTTTTCATTCTACTTGATGTAAATTTGATAACATCATTTGTGGACGTGTGGACCGCCACCTCCTCAAAGCGATGTAATACATTCACACATTTCATAGAATGTATTAAAGATAGTTTTAATTAAAAAATATGTGACATAAATGACATATGTATGGTATTAGTGGAATAATTACATTTTTTAAATATAATATACCATTTTTTAATACCCTTTTCACACACTAAAAAAAGTGATAATGTCGTTTGTGGACGTGTGGACTACCGCCTCCTCGACGTAATGTTATTCCTTTTAAATCACATGAGTTAAATATATAAGTATATATGATCAAATAAAATGGTTTTTATTATATAATTAAATTATATAAAGATATAATTTTACTTACCTTATTTCCATAAGGATCATTGAAAAATGTGAACATTACTAATGCGTACGTACGACCTACCATCTCAATGATTGTAACATTGGTTCATTTTCCATAACCAAATTTCATAATTGGTTTTAAAATTATAATTGATGTGTAAATATTATAATTCTGACATTATTATTATTATTTATATATTTATATAATAACATTTTTGACTATAGTTGACCTACCAAATTTATTTTTAACACATGACCTTAATTTGGTCAAAACACCCAACAAAAACATAATTGTTTAAGAAGTTGTTTACAAAATTAGAATTAGTGAAGTAAAAGTAATAATAAACTTGAAAAAGGTTCTATATAATGAAAATAATTAACAAAATTTTATTATTCATGAAGATAAATAAACACATTCCAAGTTCGACAAGGTAAGGTATTTTCATCTCACTTTTTACACATGTGAGATATATGTCATATTCACCACTTACTTATTTTGTGTGGTGTACCTACTAAAAATTTTGATATATTATATCATGAATTTTTTTATCTTCATCGTATTTATGTGTTTGATTATATTATTATAACTTTTGGGTCTTTCTATTCAAATGTTACCACAATTGTAAGGGATTCCATCTCAATTTCATTTCATTGAGACATATTGTATTGTTATTCACCTATTTTATTTTATATGGTGTATATAATTACATTTGACAAGTTATATCATGAATATACTTATTGTCATGATATTATCTGATTCATTTAATGTTATTCATTCATGGGTATTATGATTAAAATTATTCAAAGTGGTATGGGACACTTTGGAATGTTTAAAGATTATTTCCCTTAAGAATGTTTTTAATGATATTTCAATGGGATTTCCATTCATCAATATCAACAAAAATTGATTCTAATTATCATCCACTAGGGAATTATTGATAAATCTTTATTATTTATTTGATATGGATTGTTTATGATAAGGAACATTTTTTATTAATTAAATCAAATATTCAATATAAAAGGAATCACTTAGACATGTATGACAGGGGTGGGTCCTGATTATAGACAGCACCTTGAGGAATCATTATTCTCATGTGATGAAATTAGTTAGAGAAAAAAACTTTTTGTTTGTTTCCAAGCATAAAAAACCAATACAATACGAGTTGGGGATCAGTTAATGTAAGCCCCTTGAGGCATCAGTAGTCTCATGAGATGAATCATTTAACCAAATCAGAGTAGTTTAAACTATATTGAGTATTGATCTTGATGGTAATGGTACCATGTACCTAGGAAACATGCAATTAAATAATTAATCATTGTATTCATTCATATTCAGTTATTATTTATCCATGATATTTTCACTTTGAAATTATATATGGATATAGTTAGCTCTCTGTTTTTTGATTAATGGAATGGATTTTTAGTACTTTTCCTTGGAATATTTATTATGAATTATCCCATCATTTAAATAGAAAGAATGTTTAGTTATTTACCTTTCAGTATTTTTTATTCTTATTGATTCATGATTACTTCCACTGTATTCTTACCCTTACTAAGCATTTGAGCTCACTCTTAATTTGTTTCGTTTCCCCAGGATATGAAGATGAATTCTTGGGATGAGTTTTGAGGATGAAGTTTATTTTTATTTATTTATTTTTGTATTATGTTCTTATCCCAATGTAAAATGGGTATCATAGTTTCAATCTAGTTTTAAAAAACTACTAAATTCTTTAGTCCTTTCGCATTTGATTCCTTTTAATTTTTCAAATGTAATAAAGTAATGCCCTGACTCTGAGATTTTGGGGTCAGGGTGTTACAGTTGATATCAAAGGAAGTTTAGCAAAAACCTTAGAAAATATATTTATAAAACCAAGATTATGGAACATAACTCTAAGATATAATTTGAGTATGAGTACATAAGAACATCCCAAATAAACCATGTTTATGATTATGAGACTATCAATGCATAAATGTTTCAATTTATGTTATGTATTTCATTAGTTTTGGGATTTTACATTGTAATATCTAATCATGTATAGTCCATCATTTAGAAATAGAACATAGTAGGAGGAAAGTTAGTCTCACCAATGAACATGATCCAGTTATTATGATTATTTCATTTACGGTCTTCATATGATCTTTCAAATGGAACTAGTCTCCCAAATATTATCATTATATGAGGACATAGTATCATGTGACAAATATATAGATAAATAATAATATAAGTATCGTGTCTTTGGAGGTAATCATGAGAACAAGTGGACGGAAGGGGAATAAGTATTTTCCTACAAGTAAAAATTGAGGAAATAATCACCCTGGTACTTGTATAAAATGAATGAAAGTTTCCTAAAATTGTGGAAAGAAAGGATATCATTATTATGATTTCATGGATAAGAAAAAGGTTCCCATTATAAAATATTTTAATTGTAAGGATATTGGACACTATGCAAATCAATGTCTCAAGTGTCAAAGGAATATAACCAAAAAGACGGTAATGTATCATGGTCAAGTCTTTACTCCTACCATAAATAAGGAGTGAAGATTAATATTCTTATGTTTATATTAATGAATTATGTAATTTGGGTATTTTATCACTATGGTATTTGTCATGAGAATTATAAAATATATAAGGATTGTATTGTAGTACCTTTTCATCAAGTATTTAAAATCATCTATTGATCAATACTGATAACCAAGAAAATTGATTCAGTAGCAAGTTTAATATTTTTTAAAAACACATGGATTAGGTAAGGATAGCCCTTGATATATTCCTGATACTATGAAAATGATTTAGGAATAAATAGATTATTGATATGGTTAAGATAAATTGCATATTACAGACTAACTTAGAACTAATTAATTACTTTTTGATAACATGGATTATGCTATCATTGATCGGTTTTACAACACTTTTGGGTCTAAAGAATATATCCAATAATTGGTGTATTACATAAGTAATAAGGAATCATGCATGTTTTTAATAATTTTTTATGGTAATTCAAGTTAGTACCATGTTTCAAGAGAATAAATTATGAAGGTATTAACATGTTAGGAATGTGACACTTTAGAGCTAATTTTTGTTGATTAAAGGCTGATGATAAGTTCATTTTGGAAAATTCAGTGACCTTTTTTCAAAAAAATTGGATAATTATCTTTTGAAAACGTTAGAAATTTATGAAATGGTTTAATTTGAACTTTGAATTTTGTTTGAGTGATTGATATATTACTGCACTATATGAAGAATCTTGTGCTAAGAGATGATGTAGAAATAGTTCAAATTGTAATCAAGGAAAAAGATTATGTTTGTAGAAATGTATATTTAATTATATTCTTAGAGAGTGAAATAATTATCAAATATATGAATAATGATCTTGAAACAAAATATTTGTCCTATTATCTTAATTTTTTATGATATTAATGACCTTTTTCATAACTCTGGTATATGACATTGTGGTTATCAACTTTTAGTTGAATATGTTCTCTATCACTCTCCATCAGAACATGATAATTTGATTTTTCTTCCATATCTATATTTTCACTAATTTTATTCTATTAAAAATCTTATTTTTATGATAAAAATATCATTTTACTCTCCCTATTATTAAGAAAATGTTTTATTTACCCTATTTGTAATGTGGGTTTTCCAATAATTGTATTTTCAAATATGAAAGCCTAGATCACCGAGACCATGTTTGAATTGAAAGAATGAAATTTAATGAAGGTGGGGAGTATGTACCACCCATAAAATATGTTCCATTTAGAATAAAAATTATTTTTCTAAATTTATTTATACAAAAAACCATGTTAATCTTTCACTACACACAACACTGGGCTAGCTTGTGTTACACGCAAGACCGAGTTTTACCGCCTACTAATGGCAAACCTATTTTAAAACTAAATTTTGATTCATTTATAAATTTTATTTTTCAAAATAAATTTCATTTTGGAATTATTAATGTCAAAAATATCTTAGGTTTATTTTTTAGTACTTTTCTGAGAAGTTTCATTTTTTGATGAATAGTTAAAAATTCAACATGTTAGTTGAAAACTGCCTTTTTGTTTAAATAATTATTAATGTAAAATTATATTTTAAATTTGTTTTAAATTAAAACTATATCTATTATATATCTATTAATTAAATTTAGATCATTAGAATCATTTTTATAATAATTTAGATATAAATACTTAATGAAATTTTGAACATTTTCGCTTTAAAAACCCGCTTTCTCACCACGTCTTGGGGATTGTGTTTAAATTTAATTTAGCTAATTATGTGAATTGAATTTATAAAATTTGACATAAACGGTTGAAATAATTATGATATTTATATTCTAATAATATCAACTTTTTTTGATCCAAAATATTAGTGAATGTAATTAAAAATAATTACAGTGATTAAGGTAAAATTAAGCTTAGTAAGGGACTAAACATTAAACTTAAGGGCCAAAATAACCTGGAAAATTTTCCAAAATCTATTTTATGAAAATATTTCAAAGATATACCATATTTTTTTAAATTTAATGAGTTACTGGGATACATTTTCATGAATTTGACCCATATAATAAGTTAAGGAAAAAAGACAAAAAAGGAACCTTCCTTACATTTAACATTTATAAAGCTTTAGAGTATGGAAGAAGTTACATAGTTTCTATTATAAACATTATTTTTATAGATAAATGACTTTTTTATCATTATAATTTAACTTTAATTTTTATATATGATATAATTACATTAACCCTTAATAAATTCTAACGCACAGATTATTTAGTTACTAATTCAATAAAACAAATGATGTTAACAACATTAAAAGTAAATTAAATTATATGAAATATTGTATTAAATTATTATTTATAGATGAATATGTCATGTTAAATATATTTTAAGTTAATATATTTTAATTCCATCAGTTTAATGATATTTTTAAATTAAAATTATATTAATAATGTCAAAATCAACTTTAATGTTATTTTACAATAAACAATATTTAGTAAATGATTTAAAATTAAGAAAAATATTATCTTCTTCCAATGTAATTTTAAGTGTTAATAAATATTGAATATTTTCCATTAATTGGCCAATTTATCTTTCATAATTAACATATTAAAGCATAGATAAAAAAATTATTGGCATGGTTCAGGTTAAAGCGGTGTTTTTGCGCTTTACATGCGCTTATTTTAAAATTAATTTCCAACACACATAGTACTTATATTTTTTAAATTAGATATAATATTCTGAATTTAGTGGTTATATATTTTATAAAAAATCTAACTTTAATTTAGTCTTAATAGTTAAATTACTTTTGATAGAAAACTAGTTACCTTAATAAAAACTAAAATGATAAAAATAATGAAACTTAAAGACTAAGGAACAAAATTATAAAAATGAACTTATTTTTGTGTGGTAGAGATTTTTATAGAACATAAATTCAATTTAATCCCTTATTCTTCAATTTTGGAAGTACATTAGTTAGATGATACCTCCCAAGAGTGTATACCATTTGGTATTTACAATAATACCACTCCCCCTCCATTATAAAAATGAATTTACTATTCCCCTTCCTCAAACCTATCCAGAAAATTTGTCTCATAAAAAATCTATAAATATAGTCTCCGAAAATCCTTCCCATAATCCTAGAAGCCTAACCTTGGGAATAAATCAAACCAATGAATCCCTTTGGTGCAAACAAATAAGAGTTCCCCGAAAAGAGGTAACATTATTCAAGGTGCATTTACGTTTTATTTGTTTCTCCACCACTTAATTTATCATTATTATATGATTATATAATAACATAAATATAATCAATATACTTAAAAAATTATTTTAATTGCTTTACCTAAACCTTCACACACTTCCATCAAATGGGTAACGAACTTATTGTTTGTGAACGGCGAACTGCCATCTTGCAAAATGATATCGTTCGTTTTTTCATTACCACCTCTCATGGTTGAGAATTATGATAGAAACCCTATTTTTATTTGATATATAATATATTTATGTTCTATTAATACTTATTTAATTTTTATATAACACCTAACTTTATGTGTTCCATTTGGTGTAAATACGATAATATCTTTTGTGGGTGTGGGGACTACCACCTTCTCAAAGCAATGTGATATGTTCAAACATTACATGGAATGTCTTAAGGATGGTTTTAATTAAAAATATGTGAAATAAATGAAATATATATTATATTAATTACATAATTAAATTTCTATAAATATAACATATCATTTTCTTTAATACCATTTTCACACACTAGAAAACGTAATAACATCATTTGTGGACATTTGGACTACCGCCTTTTCGACACAATGTCATTCCTTTTACATCACATGAATTATATATATAAGTATATATGATTAAATAAAATTTTATATATGATATAATGATAATTATGGAAAGATATAATTTTTCTTACCTTTTTTTCATAACAATCAATGAAAAATGAGAACGTTACTCATACGTACGTGCGACCTTCATCTCCATGTTTGTAACGTTAGTTAATTTTTCATAGAAATATGTCATAACTGGTTTTAAAATTATAATTTATGTATAAATATGATAATTATTTCATGATTATTATTATGTATATGTTTATATAATAACCCTGTTTACCATAGTCAACCTACCAAAGTAGTTTTTAACACATGAACCAAATTTGGTCAAAACACTCGATGTAAACATAATTGTTTAAGTCGTTGTTTTAATCATTATAATAAGTGAAGTAAAAGTAATAATAAACATGAAAAAAGTTTCTGAAGAAATTAAATAATTAACATAAGTTTATTATTCATTAATATAAAGATACACGTGACAAGTCAGATAAGGTAAGGGATTTTCATCTCATGTTTTACATCTGTGAGATAAATGTCAAGTTCACCACTTACTTAGTTAGTGTGGTGCACTAAAAGTTACTTTTTATATATTATATCATGAATTATTTTATCTTCATGTTTAATGTTTCATTTAATAATTATAAATTTTCTGGATTCTTATTCAAATTTTACCACAATTTTAAGGGATTTCGTCTCAATTTCGTTTCATTGAACTGTATTGTAATGTTATACTCATAGTTTCTTTTATATGCTGTATATACTTCTCTTTAAAATTTTATATCAGGAATATACTTATTATCATGATATTATAAGATTAATTTAATGTTATTCCTTCATGGGTATTATGATTCAAATGTTTCAAAGTTGTATGTGACACTTTGGAATGTTTAAAGATTATTTTTCTCAATAATGTTTTTAATGATATTTCAATAGTATTTCCATTCATAAATGTAAACTAAATTTGTTGATACTTATCCACCACTGGGGAATTATTGATAAATATATATTATTTATTCAATATGGATATTTTATGATAAGGAACATTATTTATTAATTTAATCGATTATTTTATATATGAGAAATTCTTTGGACAGGTACAACATAGGTGGGGCCTAGTTATTAATTTCCCCTTGATGCATTGATAGTATCATGGGAATAAATTAGTTATTGAAAACCCCTTAATTTTTATTTCCAATAATAATATACTGGTATGATATGGGTTGGGGATGGGTTAATGTAATCACCTTGATGCATCAATAGTCTCGTGAGATGGATCATTTGAAAATACCATAGTAGTTTAAGCTATCTTGAGAATAGATTTTGATGGTAAAGGTACCATGTACCTAGGAAACATGGTGTCCAATAATTAAAATTGTCTTCATTTAGATTCAATTATTATTTATCCATGAGATTTTTATGTTCACATTATCTATGGATATAGTTCATTCTCAGTTTATTAATTAAATGGTATGGGTTTTCAGTACTTTACCTAGCCATATTGATTTCTATTTATTAAGTTGTTTAAATGGAAAACGTGTTCAGTTATTTTCCTTTCCATGTTGTTTATTCTTATTGATTCAAGATTACATCCATTGTATTCTTACCCATGCAGATTTATTTCAGATCACCATTATTTTGTTTCCTTTACCCAGAATATGAAGATCAATTATTGGAATAGGTTTCAAGGATATAGTTTGTTTGTATTTATTATGTATTATTTTCTTCTCCAAATGTAATATGGTTATCATGTTTTTAATATTGTTTTCAAAAACTAAAAAACTATTCGGTCCTCTAGAATTTGATTCCTTATAATCATACTAACATAATAAAGTATGCAATGTCTCTGGGCTTTTGGGGTCATAGCGTTATAGTCACTCTCCAATTTAATAAAAATTTTAGTTTTATTCTATGATACTAATTATCAAAATAATTATAAAAATTCTATTAAAAATATAAATTATTCCTAATTTACCATTCACGAGACATTATTTCAATATTTCATCATGTCAACTTGGTAATAAAAATTTCATTACAATTAGATACTTTTATCCAAGTTATCCATTATCAAGAAAATTACATAAATTAACAAGATAAACCAATTCACAAACAATTTATAAATAAAATATAGGATTCTATGATCAAATTTCCCATGTTCTAACTTACTATAAATGGTCTAAACATCTCTCGGGTGGCCATAGGTCCTAGTTTAAATTCTGACGGACCAAACGAGATCAATGAGAGGTCAAAGCTTATGTTTTTATCAATCTAAATGGGTTAACAATTAGGATAGTTCATGTTCATATAGTTTTGGTGTGAACACACGTGTTGCACATACTAGATAATCGAACAAACTTTAGGGAGTTTTTTTAGACCACCCACCTTAAGAAATGAATTAGAAGGAAACCAAGATCCAGTGTCATATCATTGTGCAACATAATGTTCTCCTAAGTATAAAAATTAATATACATCATCAAGTATGGAATAAGAGGATCCAATAATAAGATAAGAAGAAATCACTAAAACCAAAGGATAATTATCGATTTTGGAATACTGGATCTATAAACAGAACACAAGACCAAGGAACGGTATAGGATAATCCCCAAGATCTATATAGAACTTTAAAAATTCTTAAATCTTATGTTATGGTAGAATTAGGGGTTAAGAGGTGTTTAAAAGAGGTTTTGAGGGGGATATGTTTTTTTCAATAATTTCTGCAGCCCAACCCAACCCCACCAGGTAGCCAGTGGTGTTTTCTAAGTTGTATAAATGCTTGGAGACCCTGTCAGTTGGTTAGTGGGTTTCTTATAGGGGACCCCTTCATCCAGCTTCCCCTAATTTGGTCGATGGACTATACTGGTTAGCCAGTGATACAATCCATCACCGACATTCTTCTAACCTAGCTCCTCTAATCCATCAAACACATCTAAGACCAAATTTCATACCAAGAACGGGCCTCTATTATATAATTAAAGTGACTCAACAAAAACATAAAGAGGAATTCACCTGGGTAAAATTTAGAGACCAAAAGCTTGAATTACATAGACATTACAGTACTTTTGCAGAATATCTAATAAATAACAAAAACAGACACCAAAGGGTCGTAATAGTTTAGTGTCTTTGGAAACTCATAATATAATCTTCTAATCTTGGTGAAAGATCTTCAACATCTCCCATAGAGATCTTTCTTTTTTTCTTACCTAAAACCTTTCTTTATATCCTGGGGAAAAGAAAACATATAAAGGGTGATCTCAAATGCTCAGTAAGGTTAAGCATGGAGAAAATAAAACTAACCATATACATTTGAACTTCAAAACATGAACATAATATTTAAACGTCAAAATCTTGAGCAATGACATGAAACATGGCAGTACGTAGGGCATAGATCATAATGGATCATCAATCATGATAAAATAGCATGGGAATAAAACATATAATTGTGGAAAACTATTAATCACATGATATTATTTCCATAGTATCCAAGGCATTGCTTCCAAGACCATCTTAGTGGACAAATTCCCTTTCTGAATCGAGTTCACTCCTCATTCCAGTCCTGTAACACTGAATTGGATTAACTTACCGTTCCAGCCATGTCTATCTCATGAGATATAAATCTTTACCCAATGCATTGGAGGGATATATAGGTCCCACCCATCTCAAAATGAAATCATTCTTACTTGTGCCACAACATAAACATAAATCCTTCATCATAACCCAAAGAATAAAATGGGTTTCATAAACATCATCTCATCATAACATAATCCATATAAAACAAATGGATATCATTTCATCATAATAAAAATCAAACCATGTAAATAATAGAGACATTATACTTGAAACATGAACATACTGAATAATGTTATCTTACATGGAAAATAGTTTTGATAAAACACTTGAAATGGATTCTTGAGGAAAATATCCTTTCTTCTTCAAAATCATTTTCTTTTCACAAAATGCCATGAAATTTTAAAAGAAAAGTATTTTGTTGAAAATAGTCATGAAATCTTTTAGAGTAAGATTCATTAAGAAAAGGCGTTATGAAACCGTAAAAATATGTTCATGTCGTATAAGTTGAAAAAACATTCTTCTCGTACTTTTTACAAAAAGTCAAAAATTACCTCGTATGGTAAACAAAATAAAGATTCCTTACATACCATGTAGTAAAAGTCAAAAATGGGTAAAAAGGTCTTTAAACATACATGAAAACAATTTTATAAAACATGGACGTGGATGATAACAATAACCCCAGTAAATACTTACGAATAACAATCTCGGATAAGAATGAGATTGGAATAGTTATCCCTTACCTTAGGTCTGATATGCTTTGTACGTATCCGAACCTCCTCTTCTTCGACGCACCTCTTTTAAGATTCCTATTAAGGCACTAGAGTTGTTCTTTTGAGGATACCAGAACATCTATAATGTTTATAGGGAAGTTGAGAAGGTAAATGGGCAGGGGTTGTCCGACCATGAAGGCTCAAAATTGTGTTAATAGAAGAGGGAGGGCGTGCCCTTTTATAAGGGAGGAGAGGGTCACCTTAGAAAAAACTTAAAATATTATTTTATAATAAAGTCATATTCAGTTAATAATATCTCCAAATTGGTTTATTTAGAAGCTAAAGTAGGGATGGGTCCAAATCCTCTCCACCAATAGGTTTTAGACAATTTTAGGTTATTATTTTAACCTTATCATTTAGATTTAACTCTAAGTTAAATAATTTAACTTTTACCGTTTCTTCTTGTTTTCTTACACTATATGGTTAATAAACTTACTATAACAAGCCCAACGAACCCCAAGTGGTTCATTATTAATATATATAACCTTATCTAATTCATTTGGCTGAACATTAAATTTTTAGGAATAGAATAACAATTAATAATATAATATTTGTTTTAAAAACTATTTTATGTCAATTTTGACACTATTTGGTAATTGATTTTTTTGAAAATAATAAAAGCATGATTAGTTTGAAAAAATTTAATTGAATCAATACTAACATGTAATATTAACCTAATAAATTAGTGTAATTCATAAAAAGTCTCAAATTGCATTTATTTGGGTATTTATAACATCATTTATGTTAATATTTCATTAATAAGGTAATTACTGCATCATCATTGTGTCATAAATAAATTAAATTATGTAATATCTAAAAATTATAAATAAAATACCATTATTTAGGAAATATTTTTATCTTTATAATTAATATTTATAGTCAAATTTATCTTATGTATAACCCTATATTAAAAATGTTTTAGTTATTAAAATTTAATTTTAACTATTTTAACTCTTCTTTAAATAAAATAATAATAAATGTCCTCATCTAATCTAAGTAGACGTAAATGATAATATTTTATTTCTAAGGTTGTTTTTGGTCGAATTAAACTTATCCAATAGAATCAGGACATGTGTTAGGGTAATAATAATATCATTTTTACCCTTAATTACCCTATTTACTTTTAACCGTGGTAAATCAAAGTAAAAAGTTACTATTCACCAAAAATTATTTTTATCTTATTGAACCACATTTTACTCCTTGATATTAATAGTGTCTCTTGGATTTTCGAAATTCCACTCACAGAAGTGGTAAAATTAAGTTTTATGTAAATTTTCAAATTCTTCTAGGAGGTGGGTAAAAGACGGTGAAAAGTTCAAAAAAAATTATATATCTAAAATTATTATAAAATGAATCCAATGAATTACATTGAACTTATATAAGTATTATGTATCAATTTTTACCTAAAATAAATTTAAATAAAATAAATAATTATTTAAATAAAAATTCCACTTTTAAATAGTAACCTAGTGTTTTCACTATTCATCAAAAATTGAAAATTTTCAGAAAAATACAAAAAATTCCCCCTAGGCTAATTTCGATATTACGAATCCAAAAAAGAAGTCCATTTTGAAAGATAAAATTTAAAAATTTCAAAAAGTGGGTATTACTATTCATAAAGACTAGTTTATATAATATTTTAATAACATATCGTTGTTTAGTGAAACTCGGTATTGCATACAACACACGCTATCGTGGAAGGTCGTGATAGCGTGTAAAGAAAGTCAAGTCAGGGTTGCATGTAGTGTAAGATTCCTTTATTGTTGTGTATAATAGAATCCAACCATATTTCATTTATACATTGAATATATATATATATACACACACTCAATTTTGCGTAGAATAACTTCTATCAAATGAACTTGAAATTTTGTGTAACATGATCCAAGAATAGTGTCGCATATACTCCAAGCTAATACGGTGTTGCGTATAGCGCAAGATAATCTTGGGGTAGCATACAACACAAGACATCAAATAAATTAAAAGGAATACTTCTCATAAAATCTCAGGGTGTTACATTATACCACCCTTAAAATGAATTTTGCCCTCGAAATTCGTCGGGGATATAAATGGTTTACTTCTTGAAAGTTTCTTTAATAGAAACCCACATCGTATAAAGGACTACCACAACATAACTTTAAAAACTAAATTATGAAACGTAATGGTTACCCAAATTGACTAATCACTGGGTTTCCACATATGAGAACATAGGTGAAAATATGGATATGGAAGAGAAATCTAACCATCAAGTTCTGATGGAGAGTTGTAGAGAACATGGCTGTGAAAAATCCAATCAATCACAAATCCATAAATTTGTGATGATCTAAGGTACCATATGATTCATCAGATATAAGAGCACTAGGACAACATTTTTTGTTTTTCAATATCCTTTCCCTAAAGTTGAAAATTTTGAATTAGAAGAAATACTTACTTGATTTTGGTACAATCTCACAATTGTTTGTGCCTTTAACAATTTCCACTTCATCTCTTAAATAAATGAAGTTGAATTTGTCTTCCGTGAAGTGTTAGTAGATCATGTGATAGAATGATGGGTCATTCCATCTGTCTCAAACAAAAGTTTAGCAAAAGTTATCAAATATACATAAGTCCATCTATGGTGAGGTTAATCGTATATGATTCCAAAAATGGATTTATACTTCATCTATCATACCTCTTAATAAAATAAAACTAGTTTCTACTAACCAGGGACTTTCTGTAGGCCAGTGGAGGCGATAAAATCCTATTGCACTTCAGTTGTGGGTTTGATTCCCACATCCTTGTCTGACGTGATGGGTTGTCGCTCGTCCTACAAGTTGTCCTTTTTTCTAAAACTACATTATTATAACATTACAAAAATAATATCAAAAAGTTATATCCATAAAATATACTAACTTATGTCTAACATAATCCATTTCAATCTTTAGTCTTATCCAAAATACTTCTGTCCAAGCTCATAGTATAAAGAAAACAATTACTAGAAATGTCATCTGTCGAGCATGTGAATACCATCATTTATCCCCCATATATCATACGATATATCTTGTTGGTAAAATTAAAAACATGTGAATACCTTAATCATGTATTCTCTTGAAAATTGAATACCCATTTTACCATAGTGAAAACATGAATGCTATCAAAAGTTAACTCTTTCCACATACCAAATTCCCAAAATTTCGATATACTCAAACCATGATATCACTTTGTCCTTATATCAGTCATGAGCTCATGAATACCATCAAACAAATTATTTTCTCCTTATCCCTTTATTATGCGCATATCATCTTCCTTCCAAAAATATCTCAATCACTTTCCATGGTTACTGATACCATAAAATTTTTGAAAACCACAATAGACTAATACAAAAATATTCCAATATCCCATGATACTATATACAACATTATTTTGGAATCCCATTACATAAACAATTAATCCATCCACCACATCGTTGTCATATTCAACATCACCAATAGTGATCGCGTGTGACTTTCCTTTTTCCTTTTCATTATGTGGTTGCTCATGTCGATCATCATTAACCCTTGGATTAGGGCATTGATTAACATAATGCCCCATTTTCTTGCTCTTGAAGCATTGAAGTTTTGGTGGAGTGTTCTCTGTAGTCTTTTCTCTATTCACATCATTAGCTACTTTTTTCCCATTACTTTGACACTCAACTACTCGATGACCTTATTTTCCACACTTAAAACATTTTCTAGTACCTTTTAGGAAATCTCCACCATGTTTCTTTCCACACTTTGAGCATAAATAAACATTCATCTTCTTTTCACCATTGTTCTGAGATTTCGCCTTGAACTCTATCTTTTGTATCTTGTCAAAACCATGAGATAGATATGTAACACTAACTTCCATTTCTACCTTTATATCACAACACGCAATTTCTTCATAGCTATTGAAGTATCTTATAGCTAATTCCCTTCGAAAACATGGTTTTAAGACACTGAAGAATCGATCAACTTTACTTTCAAGTTGGATGATAAATCCAGATGCATACCTTGCAAGCCTTGTAAAATTCGCTTTGTATATACCAACAGATTCATCATCATTTTGCTTAAGCTCAAGGAACTCCTTCCCCATCTTTTTTCTAATAATACGAGGGAATTACTTATTGAAAAACAATTTCTTAAACTCATTACATTCCATGGATTCAATTTCATCTTGGGGCCTTGTATTCTTAATTAGAGTCCACCACTGGTCTGCTTCACCTTCTAAATGGTAAACAGCTAAAATGACTTTTTCATGTTCTGAATAGAGAATTATGGAAAATATCTTTTCAATGGTACTGATCCATTGTTCAGCAACAAGTGTATCAGAAGACCCATTGAAAGAAGGTGGACGTTGCCTCATGAAGGACTCAATAGAATATTGTTCCCTTCTCTGCTCATTTGGAAGTCCAGAATGATTCATAGCTTGTGTAAGTATAGCAATAAGATTTTCACTCCATCTCCCATAACATTGGTTTGTTTAGGAGGACCATCATTTCATTGTCCATTACATTGATCAACATGGTTCTTTCGAGTTCTAGCCATTGTCTGAAACCTAAAAAGAATAGTGTGAGAGGAAAAGATAATTCTAGGGAAAACAACATAATAAAGGGGGAGTACCTTCAATATATAACATCTTAGGTTTAATTCTATGATTGTTACTGCAATTCTAGGACTATAACCTATACTTATACTTAACCTTAGATACATCCCTAGACATACCTTAGAAATATCTCTAGGGATCTCACTAAAGTTTTTGCATCCTCGTTTCCAAAGGTTAACTAAACCTTTCCTCTGATACCAACTGTAGAGACCCAAAGCTTGAAGTACATAGACATTACATTACTTTTTCGGAATATCTAATACATAACAAAAATAGAAACCAAAGGATCGTAATAGTTTATTGTCTTTGGAAACTCGGAATATAATCATCTAATCTTGGTGAAAGATCTTCAACATCTCCCATAGAGATCTTCATTTTTTTCTTACCTAAAACATTTCTTTATATCCTAGGGAAAAGAAAACATATAAAGGGTGATCTCAAATGATCAGTAAGGGTAATCATGGAGAAAATAAAACAAACCATATACATTTGAACTTCAAAACATGAACATAATATTTAAACATCAAAATCTTGATCAATGATATGAAACATGGAAGTATGTAGGGAATAGATCATAATGGATCATCAATCATGATAAAATATCATTAGAATAAAACATTTAATTGTGGAAAACCATTAATCACATGATATAATTTCCATAGTAGCCAAGGAATTGCTTCCAAGACCATCTTAGTGGACAAAGTCCCTTTCTGAATCGAGTTCACTCCTCGTTATAGTCCCTTAACACTGAACCGGATTAACTTACCATTACAGCCATGTCTATCTCGTGAGATATAAATCTTTACCCAATGCATTGGAGGGAGATATAGGTTCCACCCATCTCATAATGAATTCATTCTTACTTATGCCACAACATAAACATAAATCATTAATCATAACCCAAAGAATAAATTGGGTTTCATAAACATCATCCCATCATAACATAATCCATATAAAACAAATGGATATCATTTCATCATAATAAAAATGAATCCATGTAAATAATAGAGACATTATACTTGAAACATGAACTTACTAAATAATGTTATCTTAGATGGAAAACAGTTTTGATAAAACACTTGAAATGGATTCTTGAGGAAAATATCCTTTCTTCTTCAAAATCATTTTCTTTTCACAAAAATGCCATGCAATTTTAAAATAAAAGTATTTTGTTGAAAATAGTCATAAAATCTTGTAGAGCAAGATTCATTAAGAAAAGGAATTATGAAACCGTAAAAATCTGATCATTCCATATAAGTTAAAAAACATTCTTCTCGTACTTTTTCCAGAAAAGTCAAAAAGTACCTCGTATGGTAAACAAAAGAAATATTCCTTACATATCATGTAGTAAAAGTCAAAAATGGGTAAAAAGGACTTTAAACATACGTGAAAACATATTAGAAAACATGGACATGGATGATAACAATAACCCCAGTAAATACTTACGAATAAAAATATCGGATAAGAATGAGATTGGAATAGTTATCCCTTACCTTAGATCAGATATGTTTTGTATGTATCTGAACCTCCTCTTCTTCGACACACCTCTTTTAAGCTTCCTCTTAAGGCACTAGAGTTGGTCTTTTGAGGAGACCAGAACCTCTATAATGTTTATAGGGAAGTTGATAAGGGAAATGGGCGGGGGTTGTCCGAGCTTGAAGGCTCAAAATAGTGTAAATAGAAGAGGGAGGAGGTTCCCTTTTATATGGGAGGAGAGGGGCACCTTAGGAAAAACGTAAAATATTATTTTATAATAAAGTTATATTAGGTTTATAATAGATCCGAATTGATTTATTTAAAAGATAAAGTGGGGATGGGTCGAAATCCTCTCAACCAATAGGTTTTAGACAAGTTTAGGTTATTATTTTAACCTTATCATTTATATTTAACTCTAAGTTAAATAATTTATCTTTTACCGTGTATTCTTGTTTTCTTACATTATATGGTTAATAAACTTACTATAACAAGACAAACGAACCCCAAGTGGTTCATTATTAATATATATAACCTTATCTAAGTCATTTTTTTGAACATTATATTTTTAGAAATATAATAACAATTAATAATATAATATTTGTTTTGAAAACTATTTTATGTCAATTTTGACACTATTTGGTAATTGATTTTTGTGAAAATCATAAATGCATGATTAGTTCGAAAAAAGTTAATTGAATCAATAATAATAGGTAATATTAACCTAAACCATTAGTGTAATTTATAAAAAATCTCAAATTACATTTATTTGGGTATTTATAACATCAATTATGTTAATATTTCATTAATAAGGTAATTACTGCATCATCATTGTGTCATAAATAAATTAAATTATTTAATATTTAAAAATTATAAATAAAACACCATTATCTAGGAAATCATTTTATCTTTATAATGAATATTTCTTGTCGAATGTATCTTATGTATAACCCTGTATTAAAAATTTTGTAGTTATTAAACATTGATTATAACTATTTTAACTCTTCTTTAAATAAATTAATAATAAATGTCCCAATCTAATCCAAGTGGACCTAAATGATAATATTTTATTTCTAAGGTTGTTTTTGGTCGAATTACACTTATCCAATAGAATTAGGACATGTGTTAGGGTAATAATAATATCATTTTTACCCTTAATTACCCTATTTACTTTTAACTGTGGTAAATCAAAGTAAAAAGTTACTATTCACATAAAATTATTTTTATCTTATTGAACCAAATTTTACTCCTTGATATTAACTATGTCTCTAGGATTTCTGAAATTCCACTCATAGAAGAGGTAAAATTATGTTTTATGTAAATTTTCAAATTCTCCTAGGAGGTGGGTAAAAGACAGTGAAAAGTTCAATAAAATTTTTATATATCTAAAATTATTATAAAATGACTCCAATGAATTACATTGAACTTATATAGGTATTATGTATCAATTTATACCTAAAATAAATTTAAATAAAATAAATAATTATTTAAATAAAAAGTCGGTTTTTAAATAGTAACCTAGTGTTTTCACTATTCATCAAAAATTGAAAGTTTTCAGAAAAATACCAAAAATTCACTGTAGGCTAATTTCGATATTCCTAATCCAAAAATGAAGTCCATTTTGAAAGATAAAATTTAAAAATTTCAAAAAGTGGGTATTAATATTCATAATGGCTAGTTTATATAATATTTTAATAACATATCGTTATTTAGTGAAACTCAGTATTGCGTACAACACACGCTATCGTGGAAGGTTGTGATTGCATGTAAAGCAATCCAAGTCAGGATTGCGTGTAGTGAAAGATTACTTTGTTTTTGTGTATAATATAATCCAACCATATTTCATTTATACATTGAATATATATATATATACACTCAATGTTGCGTAGAATAACTTTTATCAAACGAACTTGAAATTTTGTGTAACATGATCCAATAATAGTGTCGCGTATACTGCAAGCTAATACGGTGTTGCGTATAGCGCAAGATAATCTTGGTGTAGCATACAACACAAGACATCAAACAAATTAAAAAGAATACTTCTCATAAAATCTCGAGGTGTTACATATAAGATGGGATATTACATGTTATTTGGAAATTATAATGGGATGAAATATTTTTTGATAAGTTTGAATATGTTTCAATTATAGATTTATAAAAAATAAAAATTTAATATACAAGAACTTGAGATTGCATACAAATAAATTCAGGACCTAAGGTAATGGTTTATATTACAATCTCATGTATTTTTTGGATTATCTATGTTAAATTTTCCTAGAATTAAATTATATTATCCTTATTATTTAATCCCCATCTATTTTATTCTCTTCTATTTATTTCTATAATATTAAAGTGTCGACACTATTTTTCTCTATATGGTTCTTAAGATGACCTGGAAAATGATTTAAAAAAATATGGCATTATTTTTTTTTGGTTAATGAACTTTTTCTTCCATGTCCATATCCATTAAAATGTTTTCAATTATATTATTTTATATAATCAAATGATTATTTGAAGTCTTTCCCAAATATTGTTTATATTAATTTCAAATTTTTAAAATGAATCATCTGGTATCTTTCCAAATATGGTACTTTTGTACTTTTTACCAAGACTGTGAAAGGAATATTTATTTTAACGTTTACCTCACGAATGGATTTTTCTACCATAAAGACCATTATTTTTTTTGAATATTATTTCATAATCTTACATGGTAATTTTCAAGTGAATTTTTTTTCTCAATATTTTATAATTTTTTATTTTTAAAGATACCAAAGAAAAGAATATTTTTCCTTGTTTTCAAATAAATGTTTAAATTCTCTTTTAAAGGTATTTTTCATCTATGTAAACATACTTTGATGTTTATTATGCTTCACTAGAAATGATCTAATGATACCATCCATGTAATTTCTATGGATATTTTATAATTATGTGATGGAAATATTTTTATGAAACCCATTCCTTTTCCATGGGTTATGATATGATGAATTGATGAAAGTTTTAATAATCTTTTGGGAAACATATGTATAGTTTTTATTATATGATAGGTGGGTCTGTTAAATCACTCCAATGAATTTTTTAATGTTTGATATCTCATGAGATAATATGGACTAAAATTTGGGGTGAACCTAATCTAGTATAGTACTCAGTCCACTGTGATAGTCTTGGGAGTGAACCTTGACTAAGAAAATGATGAAATGGGGAGTGAACCCAATCCACTATGGGACTTTTTCCACTATGAGAGTCTTGAAAGTAAACCTTAACTAATGAAATTATTTTCTATGATAATTATTGTGCAAAAATTCCTATGACATTTTATTATTCTTATGATATTCTCTCATCTCTCGTGATTGATTAATGAAGATTCCTCACACTTATAAATATTGTATTTTGAAATGATGAAGATTTATTTCATGCATCATAATGTACGATATATGAATGATTTAGTATGAACATTTTAATTTATGACCATTATATCATAAAATTATGCTTAACTTATGCTTACATATGATTATTTATTGATATCTCCCAAATTTAACCTTACTAAGCATCTAAGATTAACTTTTCTTATTTTTTTCATTTCTCCAAGGTTATAAAGAATGGTTTTAAGTAGGATCTATCTAAGAAGGAGATAAGAACTCTCTGGGATATGTTTAAGATCTATCATGAAATAATAATGATATATATCTAGTCTCCCAAGACACTAAGCATTTACGGTTCTTGGGTGTGTATTATTGTGAAATGTATTCAATATTCATCTAAAATGATGAAATATTTATATATATTACGTTTGGATTGTGTCAAATATCTACTGAATATTGTCTTATTTAATTAACTACATGGCTTGAGTATATTTCCTTTTACACCATTCATATTATTTGGTAGTTTAAAAAAATATATTAAAGAGCCTTATATAGATTCGTTCACCATTTGTAGAATACTTCAAAAATAAATAAATTTGTGAATTTCTGAAGAAAAAAAAAACCCATCATCTTATTCCATATATTTTATCTCAAACTCATATCTTTACATCTTACAGTATGAATAATATCTCCTTAGTAAAAAAACATAAATACACAGTAGCTTGAACATCCCCAATTGAAAATTTCAGCTAGAATCACTACATAATTATATTATTATTATTATTATTACTCTAAAAGAGCTTAGCATCATCACATTAACATTATAGATTCAATATTTAGATATTATTCAATAAAAAACTCAACTTTATAACACATATTAACTTTTATTTGAGCGGAACTTGAAACTTCAAAAACATATACACAGAGATAACCCATTTTGAATTCTTACTTGAATCAACTTGAATAAAATTTTATGTATGATGTTTTAACCTTTGAATATTAACTTAACCATTATCATATTAGTTCTTTAGAATATTAAAATTAAGTAATATCATATTTTATTCCTATATACTTATCAAAATTCTCTTAGTGTTGAAGTTATATGTTACACAGGTGAAGTCGTAGGAAACACATTAATATATATGAGAATGTAGGTTAAATCATATGAAATCAATTTGATATGACTTTGAATTCATATAATCATGCTTGTTCTATTTTCCTACCTCATACCAAAGTTGTGAGGAATAATACAAAGTCATAAAAAAATTACTAAGTAATAAGAAATCACTCATGATGTCATATGAGCTCATTCATTTATGAAATTCTTACTTCAGTACTCAAATTACATAATTTACTAAAAATAATTAAAGGCATTCATTAATCATTTCTAGTACTACTCAAAAATCTCAAAAACTCCTCAAACAAATACAATAACATCACAGTATCTTTAAATGACTCTTCCAAGATCTTTTATCATGTTTAAAACAACAAAATAATAATAATATCAATAATATCTATAAGATTACTTCAATGAAAATAACCCATTATTAAATAAAACTAAGATAATGAGAAGTAAGTATCTCATAGGAAGTATAAGTCAAGAAAATTGATGTAACTCTCATGGAAAATATTAGTAGAAAGTTGGTTTAGAAAAAAAAATAATCTATAATGAGTGGAAAATCATGTGTTGATAAGATAAATCTAGAGAAAAAGTTTTTTTAGACTATAAACAATATATGAATCATAAGGAGAAAAATTTTATGATGAATTATATGAATAGGGGTTTGAAATTTATGATAGATTTCAAATAATTAGATAAAGTAAAAATAGTGTTCCCTGGGGACCAACCATATTCCTCAAATTAGGGATAATAAATATACCCATATTCATAATGTATTAAATCATTTAACTATTATTGAAGTGATGTAGGATTAATGGGGTATATATCACCTCTGTAATTTTAATTTATAGTAATTTTTTCATCCTTTAAATATATTTTTGACTAATTTTACTAAGGAAGTTTTTTTTGTTGGTGTTGAGATAATGAAATGAGAAAAAAAAAGATAGCTAAATCAGTTTGACATAGAATACTCCTTCAAGAAGTTTGGTGTCTCCCGCTAGGAGTCTCATAGGTGATATAGGTAGAATAAACCCATAAGGTCCCAATAAATATATAGGAGCATACTATAGAATGTCTGATGGGATTCTATCAAGGAACTATTGGGAACCCTATCCTTATTATTAAGGGGGTATTTTAGTAAGTTTAGGAAATATTTGTTTTAATATCCATTTTCCTCCTCTTATAAGGTTTAACAATATAAAACTCCTTCCCCCTTAGATCCTTCCATGATTTTGACTCATAATTCCTCATTTAGTGTTAGATTAAAGTGTCACCAAACATGTTTATCTTTATATTGTAAGTTGTACCTCATCCTTGCTTCAATATTTCATTCCTTTTACTTCCTTCTAGTTTTTCGCCTCAAATTACTATTATGGGGGAATTTTTTTAGTTTTTTTATTTTTCTAATTAAGGATGAATTAGATAATTTTCTTCAATGAGATCACATTTACATAAAATATATAGGTTCTCTAAAACATTCTCCACTATTTATACACATGTTCATGATCATTGTGATATCCAGGTGAGTTTATATGGGAATAAGGTGGTTGTAATTTTCTCTGGGGATTTTATGTGTTTTTTATAATAGTGGGATTGTCTCTATTAGTATAGGTGGGTTCACCACACCCCTTTATGTGATCATAAACTATTTGAGTGATTGAATTACTTTTGGATTATCTATTAATTATTGAATAAGGAAAACATCTTAAGTATTCTATCAAGTATTTTTATTAGGGGGATAGGTTGCTTCATGGTGATAAGTTGTTACAATTCAACATGTGTGATAGTTGATATTTCATTTAAGAGAAATATATTTGAGTTTTTATGTGCATTTGTAAGTTGATTATTGTCCTAAGGGATTGGGATCTTATAAGGGATTTGGTTTTGTGTGTTAGGTCATCCCTTGGATTATTGGACACTATAGTATGCATAATGAGTATGGGATACTGTAGAATCATGGGGTGTATCAAGTTTTTGATGTGGGTAGTGTTGAGTTATGAGGGACATAGGTTGATGTTTCAGTTATGTGATCATAATTATTTTTATTCTAATAGTTTCCTAAGAGGTTGGATATGTGATTCCATCCTCGCTATTTAAAAGCACTTAACATTATTATGGATTATAGGGAAATGGAATTTATATCATTATACTCATATATGGAGTTATATTCTCCAGGAATTGAATACATTACACCATTTCCCATTATTCAGAATCTCTTCCCATTAATTTGGATGTTAGGGGCTATCATGTAATTCATGAACCTGTGGTGTGGATGTTTTCCAAGGGGATTAGCTATGTTACACCATTTACAACTAATTGGATGTTAACTTTTTTCTTTTTTAATTGGATTATAGTATGTTTAAAATTTTTGTGTGTTCTATTGGTATATATTTTTCTCATGATGGTGACTTATTCTTTAATTGGCTATAACAAATAGATTCTAGATTCATGGAAGCTTGGTAAGTGAATGATGACCTAATTATATTATTTATTTTAGATATTATATATATATATATCTTGTTTCATGCACTCAGATATATGTGGAATAAATATTAAGGAATCATTAGTGGTTTTTAATTAAGTTATTCCCACACACCCAATACATCCACGTTTTGTGGATGTGAAAACATTATTGTTCATGATGCAGGTATATAGAAGGAACCTATGTTAGGTGTCTTAGATATAGGGATAAAAAAATCGATAGAGGTAATTTTGAGTGTACTAACCTAGACTTTTATAAATTATATTCCCTACTAAATTAATGCATTCCTAAATAAGTAATGTAGTTATATAAAATACATGCACTATATTTCATTTTTTATTTTGGAATATTATAAAATATAGTCATGATTTGACTGTTGTACATAAAATACCATTAAGAATCATAACTGTTGTTAATATATTCATTCTATAGTGACTATTAATATTAATATATATTAATGGTTATAATAAAATCTAATTTTCATAGAAGGAATAATTGATAGCCTCCACTAGTAGAATTGTCCCCTCTAAATTCCATTTGTTGAAGCTTATGAGGGATATAGAATCATGGGTCTTTGACCTTGACCAATTACAAGCCAATATTAAATAATTAAAACTTTAATGAAACCATGTATGGTACAATTTGAAGCTTATAGATATCACTTCACAAACCATGTTCTTAGAACCACCCAATACCATACTTCTATCACACACCTTACCCTTAGGGTGTACGCTAGTTTAATAAGGGGTTTTGTACATACACCCTAGTAGTATAAATTTTAGTATTTTATTTTTGATTAAATAATGATTATATTTATACCTTTTAATTATTACCTTATATATATGTATGATTACATAATGAGTTTGATAAAAAACATATTTTCGTACGAAGAAACCAAAATTGTATTTGTTTGGAAAATGTATGGTTTCAATTAACTCAAAAATTTTGATAAATCAAATATTTTTTAAATAAATTTAATTTTTAGTAAATATTATTATTAAATAATATTTATTTAAATATAAATTCCAATGTAATTAAATGAATTCCCATTTTATTTTTATAATATTCGAAAAGTTTTATGTGTCATAAAAACTAGTATTTTTCAATAAATACGAATTTTTATTTAAAATTCTAAATTCCCATATTTAGAAAATTATTTTGGTAAAAAATATCATTTTTTAAGTCAGAGATTAAAAATTAGACAATGTTAAATTTTTCATTATTTTCTGAAATAGTCCAATTTTTTGGTAAAAAATTAAATTCAGTATAAATATACATTATGTATTATGGCATCATAATAGCCAAAAAGTGATGTAATAAATACTATAAAATTAATACTTTACCAATAATAGGTTTTACCTATAAAATAATTTTTTTAGTTATTTTATTTATTTTAAAACCCTATATTTAATCCTCCAAAACCTATATTATATTATAAGTTTTTAAAAACAATTCTTTATGAGCATGACTCACTTCCACATCATGGGTGGTATTTTTTCAGTAACTTTAGTTATTAACCAAATAAAATATTTAAAAACAATCATATTTTTTAGAAACATGTTAAAAACCATGGGATGGTTTGTGGGTTTAATTATTTTATTACTTAGATCCCAAAACCTATGTTTAGAAATTAATTAATCATTCCCCTCTCTCTTTTTTTATAAATACACACCCAACCTACCTTTTCTAATCACTAAAATATCATTTATTGTATATATCCTCTCCCAATACCTCTATAAATCTATCCTAAGGTATTCTAGATATCTTAAGAATCTCTTCCCAGGATTTTAGAAGTAACCTCTCAAGTAAGTGGTTTTCTTCCTTTTCCTCTTCATTCAAGTACTTTCTTTTCATTTAGCCTTTTGAAGACAAGTGATTATATTTCTTTGTGCTTATAAAAATCCATTTAATTTGCAATTTATGTTCTAATAATAAGATATTATTTATCCCCTCTCATTATAAACTTTACCTAAGTTGTTACTATGTCAAAGTAAGGGATATCTCTCTTTTTATACTTTTTCATTCAAGCACTTACATTGTATTAAACAATTTTTATTTTCAATTTTTAATATTGCAATGTGTTTTTGAACATACAATTTAGTTTAATTATGATTTCAAATTAATTAGAGACCACCTATCACACTCATTAAACCCTTACAATACCTTTATGTACACCTATAATATTTTTGAAATTATTCCATAATTTTCCATACCTAACTTTTGGGTAGTGAAAACTCATCCCCATTCCACTAAATTTTATTCACATATTTTTACCTATCCTTTATTTTTTATGGACTTATATGTATGCAACCCACACTTTTTAATTGTAGTATTAAAATTTATCAAATATATTCTTATGTTTTATGATCTATGTTTCACACAAATGCATGTACGTGATATGAATATGAAGTGTGGGCCCAAAAATATATATCCCTATAATATATTGGGTAATATTTTTATCTCATCAGATACCATGTATGGTTCATGAGTGGTTATCCTAATAACATTATGTTATTATGACTCCTCATTTATCCTTGAATTATGCTTATGATGTCATGTTTTATGTTGTTTCTGCATTCCTATGATTCCTTGACGTTATCATCATATGTCATGATTTGATGTTCCTGATTTTGATTCTCACCTTTTTTCACCATGTTATTCCCCTTGACTCACAAATACTTCTTTACTTCATTTTATTCCTTGATTATTCCCTAGATGGGATTTATATATCACCCCTTTATTATGTACGCCCTCATTTTATCCTGTGTGGTATTATAATATCAATGGAATTTAAGGGAACAATATGTAATTTTTAAATAATTTTATTATATTCCTTTTTCAAGTTAACATTCTATATATCAAAATTCACAAAGACATTATGCCTTCTACTTTTATAGGTTTGTATTATGTGTGAATTTATATATTGAATCATTAAATACGTTATATAAATGATTTGGGTTATAATAGTTGGTATCATATAAAGGCCTAGTTATTTTTGAGGATTATGAATATAAATCCTTAGTGAAATGATTAGGGATAAGACTAAAGATATGAAAACATCCTTACATTTTTCTACTATATAGAGTGCTCTATTTTCTAAGAAAATTCATCTCTGTATGGATACTGACAAGTGGATTAAATTGTGAAATAATTATACCTAGGGGTAATAACTCTAAAATGGATCTTTGGGTATTAACTTAACATGTACCTAGTTCATGATAAATATTCCTAAGAATACACACCTAGCTAGAAATCCTAGTTGATATGATTTTGTTAATCATGTTATTTTCAAAAAATGTTATCGAGGGAACATAATTATTATTAAATTCAATGTTATGAAATAGATTTTGGATAACATGGATTGAATCCTATAAATTCATATATTAAGTAATAAATATCATTTATGGTTTATCCCTTAAACTCAAATAGTTTCCCTCTTAAATATTTAATGGTTTAAAAATTCTCATTCCTAATTTTTCTTTTTTTTCAATGGATGGAAATAAGAGGAATTGTTTCAACAACCAATGTGACGAGAAATGTGATGACAACCCAAATAACATGCCCAAGATTATGGGAGTGGGATTAAATAAATTCGGGAAAATACATAATCAATTAACTCAAGTTTTTAATATAAATTTTAATAAATTGGAACACAAATCCCCCTAATAAATATAAAGTTTCAATTGATACCTCTATGTGACGAAGGCTTAAGACTTTCAGTGAATCTTCTGTTCTACTAATCATAGAACAGGGGATCAACTCGATTTAAAAGATATTATCTCTACTTAAATTATCTAAGAAATAGAATTTTGTGATGTATGTTTATCTCTTGGAGGTATAAACTAATAAATAGTATATATTGATTAATAATATGAATCCAAAGAAATACATTGAAGAGATGGAGTGGGAAGAATTATGAAAAATATTATTTTGTAAATATTCTCCCCACACTATTTGACTTAAAATGGAGAGGAATTTCCTCATCATCAAGAAAAATGAGGAAATTCCAAACTAGGTGTACAAGATAAACTTTACTATACTTACATAATACACCTCATTCTTTGTCATTGGCCCCAAAAGTAAATATGGACATTTATTTAGTGGACTAAAGTGAATTTATGAAAATATAAGGTGATTAAGACATTGAACATAATAAGTAAATTTTCTGATGTAACCTCAAAGTTGAAATGTATATCCTTAAATATGAAGGTTCTCATGGTAATAGAGATAGGAAACCAAGAATGAAGTTTAATTCTCAGTGAGAAATGGATAAATCTCATAGTGTTAACAAAGTCGAACATCCCAATTATCTAAAGTATAGGAAGAAAAATTCTAGAAATATCATGAATGGGATAAGTAAATTATTTGAGTATGGGAATAATGGGAACCATTCAATACCCTAATTATTTTATAAAATAAAACTATGTTAGATATCATATCTGATATGCAACACTGAGTTTAAACAACCCACAAAATATATAATCGTTATAACCTAGTCGTCAAATTGGATGGTATAAATAGTATTAACTAATTTATGATATATATATATATAAATTATAATAAATATAAATTAATCTATAAATTCTTAGTAAATAATAAATCAATTTTTATTAAAGTAATTTTATTCGACAAAAATATGTTTCATCAAAAATGATATTTATTATTTTTAGGAGAAAAAATTATAATAAATTTTTATAAATTTTATAAAATGTATTCTATAGAATTAAATTAATTTTTTAAATCATCATATAAAAATTAACATAGGTTTAAATTTTGGTATGTTTTTGGAAATATTTTCTTTTTAGAAAATAGTGAGAATACATATTTTTTGTAAAAATGTCATTCTTTTTAATAAATTTTATAATTTTAAATTCACATTTTGTTTTGAATTTGATTTCAAGTAAACCAATTATTATTTATTTATATTTAATAAGATTATTTACTTTTTAATCAACTTTATATTGGATTTTTGTATAATGTTATGTTTGGGTTTAAAAACATATTTTTCTAAAAGCTATTTTAAAGTTCATAATGTTTCTCCATTTTAATTAATTAAATAATACCCTAATTAGGAATTATTTAAATTAAATATATATTTTATATATAAATAAATATTAATTTAAATTAATATAATCATTATTACTATTCATATAGTTAATATAAAATGATATTTTTCTTGAAAAATACACTTCTTGAAAACTCGCTTTTTCATCGCATCTGCAGTTTTTTGTTTTAATTAAAATTTTCCACTTATATGAATTGAATTTCATAAAATGAATTCTATATTTGTAAACAAAATAATTTATATAATATGATAATTTAAATTTAATCTTTTACCATAATTAATAGTCAAAACACTGAAAATTAATTACTACGGTTAAGGTAAAAACAGATTTACCAGGGGTTAAACTAAAAATATAAGGGTTAAAATTACCTAAAAACTATTCGAAAATATATTTTAAGGAAAGACCTTATCATGTATAAATGTGAATAATTATCTATTTTGATCTTTTTTTGTGTTAAAACATGGGTACACCTTTTTATTTTTAGAAATTACAAGTGTGCCACTCACCTCACTTAAAAAAGGAAACCATCTCTCCTATTCTTTTCACACCTAAAAAGAACATTTTATCCTCCAATACATAACCAAATGTATTCCTTAATTTATTTAACATTACCTAGATCCATTAATTTTATCATAAACCCATCCTATGAATAATTTTGGTGCTTACCTAAGGAGGTTGTCTCAAGAAGAGGTATCATGCTAAACCGGTCATCTATATTTTATTTCCACTTCCACAGCCATCAAATATTCTTAAATAATGATTATATAGTAACAGTAGTATATAACATATACTTAGATTTTTTTATTTTAATTACGTAACCTAAATACATCTCATATTCTATCAAATGGGATACTAAATCATCATTTGTGTGTACAATGGATTACCACCTTGTGAACCAATGTCATTCACCTTCCATATTCACCTCTCACATATTGTTATAATGATGTATTTAAAGTATATATATTAAAATTTTAACATATTTTTACTTTTTAAATTTTTATATCACATATAACCTATTACTTTCCATTCCATTATGGATATGATAGTGTTGCCCGTGTGTATGGCGGACTACCTCCTCGCGAAGCAATGTGATTCATTTATAACTAATATTGTGCATAGAAGGTAATAAGGATATAGTTGATGAATATATGTGATATAGAGGAAATAATTTTTATATTAATGACATATTCATATTTATTAAAATATAATATATCATTTTCTTTCTTACACTGAAAAATGATAATGTTGTTCATGCGTACATGTAGACTACCGCTTCCAAAAAGTGATGCGACTCTTTTTTCATCACTAAAGAAAATGGATGATATATATATAAGTGTATTTAAATAAATAATAAGGTATTTATGGTATTATTATCATTCTATAATGATAAAATAAAAATTACATTCTTTTCATAATGATCATTGAAAAATGGAAACGTTTCTCATTTTTACGTATGACATGTTGTCTCCAAGATCATAACGTAGTTCATTTTTCATAACCATATTTCATGATTGGTTTTAAAATTATAATTTATATGGATATAATAAATATTTCATGATTATTATTCTTTATATGTTGAAATAATGACCTCTTTGACTAATAGTCATCCTACTGAAGTCATTTTTGACACATAAGCAAAATATCATCGAAACATACAAAATAAACATAATTAATTAAGTAATTGTATATGAAATTATAATAAAGGAAATAAAATGAAAAATAAAATTTAAAAATTTTATTAATAAAGTAAATAATTAACATATGTTTACAATTCAAGAACATAAAGAACAAGCGTGAAGAATCAAACTCGGTGTAAGGGACTTCATCTCAGTTTCCTTTCATTAAGTCATATTTTGATGTTATGAACCTATATACTTTTATGAGGTGTATATACATCCCCTTTAAAATTTTATATCAATAATTTATCTTTATTCATGTTATTTTAAAAAAATATTTTAATCTTTCATGGTGATTATGATTAAAAACGTTTCCAATCTCAGCGAACTATCCAAACACTTGAGGACATGTTGAGAGCATGCTCAATGGACTTCAAAAGATGATGGGATCAAAATCTTCCTCTTGTTGAGTTATCTTAGAACAATATTTTCCACTCAACCATAGGAATGACTCCTAATGAATCCCTTTATGGGAAGAGGTTCAGAAAACCGACATGTTGGGATGAAGTTGGGGAGAAAAAACTTCTAGTCCAAAAATGGTCGAAGAAATAGTGGAGAAGGTCAAAACCATCCAGCATCACATCAAATCTGCTTAGAGTCGAAAAAAGAGCTATGCTGATAGCCATTGATGAGACCTAGATTTTAATTTTGGAGATATGTTTTTCCTCTGCATATCTCCAGGGAATAGATTTATGATATTTGGGAAGAAGGGAAATCTTATTCCAAGGTACATCAGCCCTTTTGAGATCCTTGGTCACATTAGAGAAGTGGCCTATTGAATAGCACTCCCACAAAAACTATCTCAAGTACATGATGTATTAAATGTATCACACTTGAAGAAGTACATACCTGACCCATTTCATGTACTCAATATATAGGTGGTACCATTGTAGAATGACTTATCCTAGGAAGAGAAGATGGTGAAGATATTAGATCATAGAGAAAATGTTCTACGAAATAAGAAAATTCTCATCATCAAAGTGTTGTAGAGAAACCACAAGTTTGAAGAAGACACATGGGAACCAGAGGAAGTGATGAGGTAGAGTTACCCTCATCTATTTTAGTATGGTAAAAGTAAATTTTGAGGACTAAATTTCTTAAGGTGGAAAGTTTGTAATGACCCAATCATTTATGAATAAAATTATCTTTCTTTTGATGTCTTGTGGATATATAAAACGCATACACTATTTTTTTATTATTGTGTTTAAATAGATGTTAAGTATCATTACCGTTGATAATATAGTCATTGAAAAGTGATCACACAACTGATATAAATATATGGTTTTAAAAAATACTTTCGACACAGAAAAACGAGAGGATGGCCTAATCCAGTAGGCTCGGGTTATACAAAGCTCATCTATCAGATCATGGAAAGGAGGTATCATCACTGGGATTCTATCTTGACCAAGACCAAGTTGAGCTTAAACACATTAAGCTTGAATAGAATCACCTATGGGAGAATTACAAGCTAATAGAGATTACCACCTAGGCGATGTTATCTAAGTCATCGCAAGAGTCAATCACCATCGCACACATTAGCCTTAGGTCTTATGTGGGTGTTATAAGGGGTTATATAATAAGTTATTAGTTAATTATTGTGTAATATCTTTTTATAAATAAAATTATAATTCCATAAATTCTTTTATGGGAGTAGTCTTTCTTAAAAAATTGATGAATTTAATAAATTTATTTTTCAGGTAAAAATAGTACTTTTGAGAAATATATACATTATTATATTAAATTAAGAAATTATTAAAAATATTATAAAAAATCTTATAAATTATGATTATATCATTTCCTTATCTATAAATAATTAGGTAATCAGTTTGATAAGAGTTATATTTTTATACGATAAAAGAGAAAATATATTTTTAAAGAATTTATTTTAAGGAATTAATGAATTTTTGAGATAATTAATATTTTAATAAAATATTATTATGATATTTATTTTATTAATAATAAATTATTATATGATTTTTATGAAGTCAAATGTAATTTTTTATTATGTTTTAAAAACTATTTTTGTCAAAACCCGTCAATTTTCAATAAATGTCAGTTCTCATTTTAAAACTAAAAATTCACATATTTAGAAAATTATTTATATAAAATGAATATCGTTTTTTGAATTAGGATGTCAAAATTATATAACAATGAATTGTTCATAATTTTCTGAGACATTCGAATGTTTGGGTAAAAATTAAATAATATATAAGTATATAGTGTGTTTTATTACATCATAATGACCCCATAGGGATGTAATAAATACCAAAAAAGGTATATTCAACCAAATATATGTTTTAACTTTAAAATAATGTGATTTTATATTTATTTGATCTATTTTTTAATGCCTTAGTTAATCCTCCAAAATGTATAACATATTTTCTGATTTTAAGTTCATTTCTTTAATAATGTGACTCACCTCCACATAAGAAAGGATAATATTTTAATATCTTCATCCCATGGACTTATAAAATAGTTTTTCAAATTAATATTTGGAAAAAACTGTGGGAAAAACCATGGGAAGGTTTGCGGTTTTGAATATTTAATTATATAGATTCCAAAACCTAAGTTTGTGAAATATTAAAGAATTCCCCGTTCACTTCCTATATAAACCCACCCAAGATCAAACTTATCTTCACTAAAAATACTTGGATAACTTCCCTACTCTATCCTTCCCACTATATACTCCTCACATGGCTCTCCAAGATCTCAATAATCCCCTCTTCAATCTTTTGAAGTCAAACACTCAAGTAAGGGTCTAATTCCTTTATCATTTATGTCCATGTTTCCTTATATTAGTATACCCATCTATTTTTCAATTACAAATAATGAGGTAGGATTTTGAACATCCCCATACATCCCTTATTATTTTTTTATGATGGGATACCTATTTCTATATCATTAATCCCTCTCATATACACCTGTTACCATGCTGAAATTTTCTAAGAGTTATTCCATTTCTCCTCATTCTTCAAGTTTCTTTATTATTTACACCTTCTATTTTTGAATTTATTGTGTTGGGACATGTATCTTTATGACCCCCTTAATTTTCATTTCATGTATATAATATGATATACCATTTTATATTTCATCAATCATTTTTATGAATTTTTATGTCACGTTGTTAGGCTGCAGAAATTACACCGCGATTTTCCATGTCAAAATCAACGTGTAGTGAATATCATGCCCATTTATCTATCAAGGGTATTCACCTTTATGCACAAATACTTATTTATTATATACTTTAATTTATTTATAACACATTCCTTTATCTTGTAATATATTATGATGTTGAATAAATCTATTTTATAAGATCTATGTGGCATACGTAAGCATGAGATTGAAATGGTTATAAAGGATACACCCTGATAGCACTCTAATGCATTGGGTAATGTTTAGTATCATGATATTTCATATTGGTACAAGTGTTTACCTTAATCCTTTTTGTACATCTATCCACCATGTTGGGATAGGTTTTACCAGATTCCTTTATGTTTATGATGTATTGTTTTATGTTGTTGCCACATTTACATGTTATGATAATCATGATATATCATGCCTTTATGTTAATTTTTTTTATTCTCCATTTATATGCATATTTCCTAACATGTATTGTATTATTCATCTTATGCCTTTTTTACCCCCACACTGGGATTTATAGATCACCCCTTTTCTTATGTATATCCTCAGGTTATCCCATTCAATGCTATGTACGAAGGAATGTTGTGATCATCTAAAAGAGTTTTTACATAAAGATGTTGTATTTTATGTCTAAAGTTTTCATGAAATATTCCTAATCCCCAAATAAATGAGACCTCTCGATCTTATGGGTTTTACTAAGTGAAATTTTATATAATAAATCATGTTTAAGTGTGTAATAAAGACTTGGGTGGTGATATATATTTCCTTGTTTTTTTAGTCAATATGGTTAATGAATTCCTCAAATTTAGGAAAAAATAATTATAATGAAAATTTTATCCTTTTATTTTCATTTCCAATGAACCAAATAATCTTTTAACTTGTCACATATTTATGGTTTTTAGGTCTTTAAATTTCTATTGATCATTTACTTTCTTGTGATCAGTGATCTCTATAACTATGTATCATTATTTAGAAATTATTCTTTTATTCTGTGTCCACATCTTCACTTCCCACCTATTTTCTCCTATATGGAAATATAATATGTGTTATTCTTGATGACCTTCGTACTTCCTTTTCTCTCTTATCAAGAAGATATTTTATTAAACCTTTTTATAATCTGGGTTTCCAAAAAAATTGTTTTCAAAGGTACAACATTTTATTACCAAGATAAAGTTTTAATTGTGAGTACACAATTCATTAAATGGGGTAAGTAACACCTCTATATTTTTAGAAAATAAAACTATGTTCGATAGTGTATCTGACACAAAATATCGAGATTAAAAGACCTGCGAAATATATAACCTTTATAACCTAGCCATTAAATTGGATGGTATGAATATTATTAACTAATTTATGATATATTTATATATAAATTTCCTACTTAAGACAAATTTTTCTATATATTATTAGTAAATAATCTGTCAATTTTTAGTAAAGGAATTTTATTCAACAAAAATATGTTTTTCTTAAATGATCTTTATTACTTTTATGATAAAATATTATAACTTATTTTTAGAAATTATAGAAAATTTATTTAATAAAAATAACTTGTTTTTTAAATAATATTATCAAAATTAACTTCGGTTGAAAGTTTGTGATTTTTCAGAAAATATAGATTTTTCAGTGAATAGTGAAAAATACCTCTTTTTGTAAAAATGTGATTTATTTTCAATAAATAAATTAACTTGAAAGTGACATTATGTTTAAAATATGAATTAAAGTAACATAATTATTATTCATATATATCTAATCCATTTATTTACTTTTTAATCAATGTTATATTGGGTTTTATGTATTAGTATATCTGTGGGTTAAAAAATGTATTTCTCAAAACTGTTTTAAAGTATATAATGTTTCTCTATTTTAATTAATTATAAATTCCCATAATGAGGAATAATTTAAACTAAATTTATAGATTATATACAAATAATTTTTAATTTAAATTCATATAATTATTATTACTAGTCATTAAGTTAATATAAAATCATCTTTTGGTTAAAAATACACTTCTTGAAAACCCATTTTTCGTCGCGTTTGTGGGTTTTGATTTAAAATAAATGTTTCCAATTATACGAAATGAATTTAATAAAATGGACTAAATATTTTTAATCATAATAATTTAAATTATCTAATAATTTTAAATAAAGTTTTTCCACAATGAATAGTTAAAATAGTAAAAATTAATTGTTGCGGTTAAGGTAAAAATTGATTTACCACAGTTGAACTACAAAAGATAAGATTTAAAAAAACAAAAAAAACTTAAATAAAACTTATTTTATGGAAAAAAATTTACCTTATGGTTTCTAATACTCAATAATAGTTCATTTTTCATCCATTTGGCATGTGAAAAACTTGAGTACACCTTTTTATTTTCAAAAATTACAATTTTTTCACTCACCTCACATATAAAAGGCCACCTCATCTCCTCTCCTCTTCACACTTTAAAATCTCTTTTTATCAGCCAATACATGACCAAATAACTTCCTTAATTCTATATTCAATAACTATAGTGGTTAATTTTATCATAAACCCATCCTATGATGTATTTTTGTGCTTACCTAAGGAGGTTGTCTGGAGAATAGGTGTCATGCTTAACCGAGCATCCTTAAATTATTTATTTTTACACCTCCATAAAATATTATTAAATTATTATTATATAATAAATAAATATCTCTAATATAATTAGATTTTTTTTACGTTAATTAAAGAACCTAAATCCATCTCATATTCCATCAAATGGGTTATGAAATCATCATTCATCTGTACGACGGACTACCGCCTCGTGAACCGATGTCATTCATTTTCCATCATCACCTCTCACATATTTTTATAATGATGGATTTAAATTATATATAAATATATTTAAAATATTTATAACTTTTTATTTATTATATTACATATACCTTATTACTTTTAATTCCTTAGGGGATACGATAATGTTGCTTGTGTGTATGGAGAACTACCACCTCGTGAGGCGATGTGATTTTTTTTCACTAACGCTTTATATGGAAGGTAATAAGGATACAATTAATGAATATATATGATAAAAATAAAATAATTATGAAATTAGTGAAATATTTATCATTCTTAAAATATAATATATCATTTTATTTCTTTCACTGAAAAATGATAACGTCATTCGTGCACACATGTAAACTACCTCTTCCACAAAGTGATGTCACTCTGTTTTCATCACTAAATCACATGGAAGATATATATAAATATATTTAAATGAATAGTATTGTATTTATAATATTATTATATTTATTTAAAGTTAAAATAATACATACATTCTTTCCATAATGATCATTGAAAAATGGAAATGTTACTCATGCGTACGTACGACCAATCATCTTCATGATTGTAACATAGTTCATTTTTCATAATCATATTTCATGGTTGTTTTTAAAAGTATAATTTATATATAAATATGATAAATATTTTATGATTATTATTCTAGAGATGTTTAAATATTGACCTACTTGACCAATATTCAACCTACTGAAGTCATTTTCAACAAATATGGCAAATATCATCAAAACATCCAACATAAACTTAATTATTAATTTATTGTATATGACATTATGATAAGTGAAATAAAAGGAATAATAAACTTGAAAATTTTTCTTAATAAATTAAATAATTAATATAATGTAATTATTCAGTAAGATAAAGAACAATTGTGATAAATATAACTTGAGGTAACAGACTTCATCTCAATTTCTTTTCTTTGAGAAATATTTTGATGTTATGCACCTATAATCATTTATGAGGTGTATATATATCCCTTTTGACATGTTATATTATTAATTTATCAATTGTCATGGTATTTAATGTTTTTTAAATATTATTCATTCATGGGTCGTATAATTAAAATTTATCTAAAGTGATAAGGTACTTTTGTTTAAAAAATCATCTTTTAATGTTTTCGTTCTAACTCGATTTTTCTTTCATGCCTACGTTTTTAAAAAATATTTTATTATGGAAATGAGAGTTTTATAAAGGTAATTTTTTATTTATTTCAGTTTTTTCCCAAAAATAATCTTTTTAAATAGTGTTTGACTTTATTTATAAATGAAAAAAAATGTTTTATTTTAACATATATGACAATAACTAATATTTACACTACTAGAAACAATATTTTAAGTTTGGATTCATTTACAAGATTTTATTTTTTATTCAAAGAAAAACCCTCCCTCCATTTTTTTGGGTATTTTGGTATTGAAAATGGGTTTTTAATAAAAAATACTATTTTAATATCTAAAAATAATTTTCATGAAATTTTAAAACATTTTTAAAAAAATTTATGATGAAAAAGTTGCAAGCATAAAATGTTTTATTCATGATATGGTACATGAACATTATATGAGAAAAATGTGAGCCCAATACAGCTTATACGATGGGTTGAGGACCATTATAGATCATGATATATGGGTGATCCTAATATAGCTTATACGAAGGGTGATCCCCATTATATCACTCTAATGCATTTGGTAATGATTATGTTATATAGAGAACTATATTCGAAGTGGGTCATATGGTTATTCAAATTGAAAGGATTTTGAAAGGATTTTATGAATATAATTCTCTAAGTTTCTGTAAAGGTTTTTTAATTTAATTTCTAAATGTTTTAAAGGTTTTCTTTGAGAAAAAAGTGTGTTTTTTCATGTGAAATTTTTTTACTTCATACACTCAAATAACATTGAAAATAATGTTAATCGTTACATGGGATTTCATGTTTTCAATAGACTAATGGTTTTTCCATATTTTTATGTCCCTTACTAAGCTTTTTGTTCTCATATCACATTTTAAAAAAATAATAGGGTTTAAGGATGGGTAAATAAAATAAATAAGTCAAGTTGAAAGTCATGAATATTTTTCATGAAAATAAGTCATGCTTTATTTTAAAAGTTTTATATTATGGGAAAAATGGATACTAATAAGAAGTTTCCACTTTTTAATTTATGTTTTTTTTTATGTATGGGTTATGACATAATTCTCTAAAACTATAAACCTAAAAGATATTTAAGAATTAAAGAAAGTGATTTCTATTATAAAGACATGATAATATGTAATGTTTAAGTTTGGTTCCTTATAGTCGGTATTAGAGAAAGGTTTATATAACTTTAGAGATTAGGGTAATGTTAATATCATGTCCTTTAAAGATTTTACTTTATATTTAATTTGAAATGATATACCATTTTAATATTACCATGTTTCTTCAAAAAACTATGTCTTTTCAGAATGGTTTTCTACTGAGAAAATAGGGAAGGTGTGGTGGGAAGGTTCAAATAGGAAAATATCCTTCTAAATCCATATCCCAAGTTGGTTGAAATTGGAACTGAGCAATTTTTTTTTCATGATAAATTATTTTATGATATATATAATTGATAGTGGTATCCCTGCTAGGAGAAATTGGATCAACCATATAGAAACATATCAGTAATGGAGCATTTCATTAGACAACATCTCTCATCATTCAGTGGATCATATGACTCCATGGTAGCCAAAGGATGGATCAATTCCCTAGAGAATATATTTGAAGTCATGGGATGTCCATAATGATAAAATTTAACCCTTTCCATTTATGATTTTGAAAGTGAATTTGATCGATGGAGGTATTTGGTTAAGTATACCAGAGACAAATATGATCTTGATTCTATATAATGGGATGCATTTATGTATCTTTTTATTGATAAATATTTCCCTATGGTTGTTCGTATTAGTATAGAGAAACAATTCTTGTAATTGAAGAAAAATTATTAAGATTAAATGGCAGCATATGAAGAAAAAAATTCATTTTTTTCCAGGTATATACCAGATTTTATTTGGGATAATGATAGTAAAATTAATTAGTTTTACACGGGATTGAAAAAAAATTACAAAGATCATTGGCTGCATCAGAATTTAAATGTCACAAGAAAGTTGTTTGTCATGCTGAAAAATTTGAGATATTGTTTACTAAAAAATTTGTTCCATGAGATAAAAAGAGTAATAAATGGTCATGGTGGTATAAAAATGATAACTTACAAAATATGAAGTCTATATGTAAGCTCTAAACTGTTCCAAGTGTGGTAAAATACATTTTGGTGAATGTTTTTTAGGATCTATAAAATGTTACTAATGTAGTAAGTTTGGTCACAGGGTTCATGGCTATAAAAAAAATAGTGATTAATAATCCTTGAATGAGACAATAGATATCCATCAAATAGTGATATGATTTAGCTATAATGTTGTGTGACACGATGATTTTTTGTATATGAATTTACTTACTCAGGGTGGAAATCATCAAGATCAGAATAAAAAACGGGGTCAGAAATAATTTTCTACTACTACATTTGATGTTTTTCCATATGGTGAAGTGGTGATAGCTCCCTAGAGCATGATATTTTTTAAAGGTTAATCATAAGTTCAATGTTTTATACACCCTTTTGGAGGTTTTGAGTGATGATATCTTAAAGTGATTAATGAAATTTTGTGATAATGTTTTGTTGGGTTTAAGTATAAGTGATGCTTTGGTTTAACATGATGTATGCCTTTAATTTTTTTTAAAATAAATTATATTATTCTGATAACCTTTAGGGTTTATCTAAACTTTGATTATTAAGGTTATTTTTACAGTTTTTCATCATATTTATGGGAATGTTATATGGATAAAAGTTTATGAAAAACGAAATCCCAAATCCCGAAAGACAACCTATAGAATTCTGTAAAGTCATGGGGTTTGAACCCAAAACTAAAGGGAGATAAAGGTGAATCACCTACCACTAGCCTATGAAATGTCTAGTTAGTATGAAGTTATAAGTTTCAATTAAGTGGATTGAAATAAAATGATAAAGATATTTTTTAAATATATGCATTACTATATAGATAAACATGGGGTTGAAAAAATGATTTAGTTATTAGGTGATTAATGTTATTTCGAAAGAGGATCGCTATAATTTTGGAAAACATCTTACCTTATGGTAACCATTCTGGTTTTTGATTAATATTTATATATAGGAGGAATATATTTTTATCATTTTGTGGATTTTTTGATCCATTATATGTTGATTTTAGTTCTTCAGGAAATATAAATTTATCTTGGATACTCATTGTTTGAGAAAATATGAGTGTGTGGTGGAAATTGATTAATTGGGAAAAATATACTAGATAATTAATCATATTTACTCATAATTGTATTAAATATGATAAATTAATTCTTAAAATATTGGAAAAATATATTTAAAATGAAAATGATATCCTATTACATTCATTCCTAATGAATCAAATTATCTTTTAACTCAACATAGATTTATTGTTTTGAGGTCCTTAAATTTTTATTGATCATTCACTTTCTTATGATCAGTGATATCTATCACCCTCCATCATTTTATGGAAATTAAACTTTTCTTCCTTGTCTAAATCTTCACTTACCACCTATTTTATCCAATTTGGAAACCTAGTATCTGTTATTCCATATGTCCTTCGTACTTCATATTCTCTCTTATCAAGGGGATGTTTTATTAGCCCTTATTAAGATTTAGGTTTCCAAAAAAGGTATTTTTAAATTTCAAACATTTTATTATTAGGATAAAGATAAAATTTAGAGGATTAAATTTATTAAATGGGGGTAATATGTAACACCCTGATATTTTTGAAAAATAAAACTATTTTTAATAGAATATCTAACAAGAAAAATTGAGATTAAACGACCCACAAAATATATAACTGTTATAACCTAACTACAAAATTAAAATGTATGAATAGTATTAACTAATTTATGGTATATATATTTCCTACTCAATATAATTGTTTCTATAAATTCTTAGAAAATAATAAATCAATTTTTAGTAAAGTAATTTTCTTCAATTAAAATATTTTTTCATATAAATGATTTTTATTTCTTTTTTTGAGAAAATATTATAATTAATTTTTGAGACTTATAGAAAATTTATTTGATAAAATGAAATTAATTATTTAAATAATAATATCAAAATAAACTTATGTTAAAATTTTGGGATTTTTCAGAAAATGTTTATTTTTCAATAAATAATGAAAAATACAGATTTTTATAAAAATGTCATTTCTATTAAATAATTGAGTGAATTGAAAATAAAATTATGTTTGGAAAATTATTTAAAGTTACACATTAATTTATTAGTTGTATTTAATCCAATTATGTACTTCTAAATCAAATTTATATTAGAATTTAGTATATATTTATTTATGAGTCTAAAAATAGGTTTTATGAAAACCTTTTTAAAGTGCATGATGTTTATCCATTTTAATTAATTAAAACATCCCATAATGAGGAATTATTTAAATAAAATATATATATTATATATTAAAAAATAAATTTAAATTCATATTATAATTATTACTAATCATATAGTTAATATAAAATTCATATTTTTCTTGAAAAATACACTTATTAAAAGATCACTTTTTCGCCACGCCTATTGGTTCTATTTTGAGTTAAAATTTCACAATTATATGAATAGAATTAGGTAAAATATAGTCTATATTTGGAATCAAAATAATTTATATTTTATATTAAGTTCAAATTAACTTTTATCAATAATGAAGAGTGAAAACAATAAAAATTAATTGTTGTGGTTATTGTAAAAAAGGATTCGACAAGGGGGTTAAACTAAAAACATATGGGTTTAAATGAACAAAAAACTTGTCTAAATTTTATTTTTTAGAGATTTTTAGACCTTATAATGTATAATCCCTAATAATGGTCCATTTTGGTTCCTTTTTCATGTGAAAAACGTGGTTACATTATTTTATTTTCAAAAAATACAAGTGTGCCACTCACCTCACTTATAAAAAGCTACCATCTCTCCTCTCCTCTTCACACCTTCATAACCCTTTTTATTGACCAATACCTAACCAAATATATCCCTTAATTCCATAAAAATGACCTATATCCATTATTTTGATTATAACCCCATCCTAATAAGTCTTTTCATGCCTACCAAAAGAGGTTTTCGAAGAAGAGGTATCCTGGTTAACAAAGCATCCTTTTTTATTTTCTATTCCACCTCCATAAAATCTCATTAAATTATTATTATATATAAAAAATTATCTACCATATAATTATATGTTATTATTTTAATTTAATAACCTAAATCTGTCTATTCTTTAATCAAATGGGATATGAAATCATCATTCATGTGTACACTAGACTACTGCCTCGAGAACCGATGTCATTCATTTTCCATAATCATCTCTCAAGGATTATTATAATGATGGGATTAAAGTAAATATATGATATTTTTAATATATTTAAACTTTTTTATTTATCATATCACATATACTTTCTTAATTTTTATTCTATAAGAGATATAATAATTTTTCTCATGTGTGCAGTGGACTATCGCCTTGCGAAGCAATGTGATTCGATTTTCACTAAAACATTAATTTGAAGGTAATAAGGATAAATTTAATTAATATATATGATATAGATGAAATAATTATGATATTAAGTAAATATTTATCATTCTAAAAATATAATATGTCATTTTATTTATTACACCAAAAAAATGATAATGTTGTTCATGCGTAAGGGTGACTACCACCTTCACAAAGCGATGTGACTATTTTATCATTACTAAATTATATGGATGGTATGTATAAGTATATTTAATGAAATAATATGTTTTTTTAATATATTAAGATAATTATATAAAGATAAAATAATACATACCTTTTTTCCACAATGGTCACTAAAAATGGAAACGTTACTCATGTGTGTGTTCGGCCTACCATCTCCATCATTATAACATAATTAATTTTTCATAACCATATTTCATGATTTCTTTAAAAATAATTATTTTTTTATATAATTATAATAAATATTTCAAGATTATCATTTTTTATATGTTGAAATAATAACCTCTTTGACCAATAGTCAACCTAACAAATTCATTTTTGACACATAAGCCAAATATCATCGAAACATCCAACTCAAACTTAATTTATTTATTTATTTTGTATGAAATTTTAATATGTGAAATAAAAATAATAATAAGCTTGAAAAAGGTTCTTACACAAGTAAATAATTAAACTAATTTTATTATTCAAGAAGATAAATAAGGATCGTGACGAATCAAACTCAGGGAAAGGGACTTCATCTTGATTTCCTTTCATTAAGGCATGTTTTGATATTATGAACCTATATTCTTTTATAAGGTTTATATACAGACCAATTGAAATTTTATATAATTAATTTATCTACTATCATGGTATTTAATGTTTTTTAGTTTTATTATTTCATGGGGATTATGATTCAAATGTTTCCAAAGTGATTAGGGGCTTTTCTTTTAAGAACCATCTTTTAAATTTTACCTTATAACTCTCTTATTTTTTCATGTCTATGTTATTATAAATGATTTTATTATGGACATGATAATTTTATAAAGTAAATATTAATATTTATTTCAATGTTTTTTAATAAAGGAATATTTTTACAGAATGTTTTAATTTCTTTACAAATGACAAATAAATGCTCTATTTTAATGTATACGATGAAAAAAACGTTTCCCACCACCATAACCAATATTTGAAGTCTGGATTCCCTTAAAAGATTTCATATTTTCATCAAAGAAAATCCCCCTTACCTTTTTCGGGGTATTTTGGTATTAAAAATGCGTTTTTAAAATAAATGGGTATTTTGATATCTAAAAATGATTTTCATATGAGTTTAAAATAGTTTTTAAAATGTTTTATGATGAAAATGTTACAAGAATAAAATATTTTATTCATGATATGGTACTTAATCAATATATTAGAAACTAGTGACCCCAGTATAGTATATAAAATGGGTTGATCCACATTATTTTTCATGGTTGAGCCCGTTATTTCTTATATAAAGGTTTGATCCCCATTATAGCTCATGAGAAATAGGTGATCCAGATATAGCTCACACAGAAGGTGATCCCCGTTATAGCTCCCCAATGTATTAGGTAATGATTATCTTCTCTAGATATTTATATTAGAATTTGTCCAAATGGTTATTCCAATTAAAAACGTATTTAAGGGGTTTTCTTAATATGATGCTCTGAGTTTCTGAAAGGGGTTTTTTATTTTCTAGTTGTAGGTTTTAAATGTTTTATTCGAGAAAAAATTGTGTTTGTTTTTCTTGTATAAATTTTTTATTTCATACACTAAATAAACATTAAAAATAAAGTTAAACGTTACATGGGTTGTCATTTTTTCACTGGACTAATGGTTCTTCATTATTTTTATGTACCTAACTATGAGTTCTTTTCTCATTACACATTTTAAAAAAAATCATTAGGTTTAAGGATGGGTAAAGGAAAGGAAGAAATAATTTTGAAAGTTGTGTAGATTCAACCTGAAAAGAAATCATGCTTTATTTTAGATTTTTTATATTATTGGAAAATGGATAATCATCAGAAGTTACCAATTTGTAATTTATGGTTTTTTATGTATGAGTTATGACCTAATTATCTAAAAATCTAAACCTAAATGATGTTTTGGAATGAAATAAAGTAATTTATTGTTTAAACACACTAGAATATGTAATGTTTAAGGTTTTTTAATTATACAACAAGCTATAAAATTATGATGGGAGATGAATAAACATACAAATGTGATGGAAGGAAGGCAATTTCAATTCAACCCTTAGCCTATTGTCTGATGTTTTAACTATAAGGAATAAGGAAATTATGACAACCCTTCTCTTTATTACATATTAATTCGTAATTTATTATATAATATTTCACATAATACTACATTATAGATTGATAATTCTAGTTTATTTTTGAATTAGTTACATTTAATAACAACTTAAAACATAGAATACATCATAATTATTGAAAAATTCTTTAACGTGATCATATTATTCCATCATACTTAAAACTATATGGGATTACCTGGGGACATACATAAAAAAGGGGTCAGCTATAAAGCCCAATAAGAGAATAAAAATGGAATTATATGAATAAGGTAATACATATTAGAAAATATTCAAATCAATGGAGAATAAAAGTAGTGATAATTATAAATATGAACAATGAGGTATGATGTAGCATGCTAATCATAAACACAACATGGGAAATGTGGAAACAACATAAAACACTGCATCATAAACATAGGTCAAGGATAACTTCCAATACATAATGATGGAAAAATTACAATGATAAATTAGGTTCACTATATAATACCTTGAATTATTTATCATGAGACTAAAACATTACCCAATGCATTGGTGAGCTATATAATTCTCGGCGCACCCGTCACTTTCATTTTATTCTCACGCTTAAGTGTGTGACAAAGATCATAAAACATGGAACCAATTATGATCATATTTTATTCCATGATAAAAGATTTTGAAATAAATACATGTAAGTTCCCAATAAAATAAGTAAAATTTTATAAATTTTAACATCCTTGATAGGAAATGGGTATGGGTATTCATTACACATTTTTTTGCATGGAAAATGGAAGTAATATTTCGACAGTATAATAGCATTATTAATGATTCATAAAATGTGTTGATGGGAGATAAAGGGGTCTATAATCATTTGGAAATAAAATGTAAAGTATTAGGGAAATTTAAAAACATATCCCAACATTTGTAATTGTAAATAGAAATCATAAGATAATGAAGAAACTTGAATAAAGAGGAAAAGGAGATGATCCCTTACCTTGAGAGTGTGATTCCAAATGCTTGGGATGGTCTTCTTGAGAACATAAGAGAAACTTATGAGGAATATAGAGAGGTTAGGGTAGATTAAATACATTATAGAGATATTTTTAGTGAAGGTACATGGGATATTGGGTGGGTTTATATAGTAATAGAGTGGGGAATTCTTTATGATTTCTTAAACATATGTTTTAGACTCTATATAATAAAATAACCAAAACCAAAAACCTTCTCACAGTTTTTCCCCATGGTTTCTTCCAAATATGGGAGTTTTTTATTATTTTATTATGAAAAGGGCCTAAATCAATAAAATATTACCCTTGGTGATGTGGAGGTGGGTCGTGCTCTTAAAGAAACGATTTTAAAACCTTAAAATATATTATAGATTTTGGAGGATTCATAAAGGATTTATAAAATTAATCAAATGAAATTAAAATAAATTTATTTTGAAATAAAAATATATATTTGTTCATGGATACCCTTTATAGTATTTATTACATCACTTTTTGTACATTTTGATGTCATAATACACATTGTATATTTATACAGTATTTAATTTTTTAACAAAAATTCGACTGTCTCAGAAAATTATGAAAAATTAACCATTGGATAATTTAGAAGTTATAAATCCAAAAATAATATTCATTTTATAAAAATAAATTTTTAAATAATTGTTTTTCATTTTTAAAATAATAATCGACATTTATTGAGAAATACTGAGTTTTTTTATAATAACAGTTTTTGAACCCATATGAAAATTGCATTTAACGCCATAAAAATTATATGATCATTTATATTTAATAAAAAATATTTAATAATATTTTTTTTATTAAGATATATTTTATTTAAAAAACCATTAATTCATCAAAATAAATTTCTTAATTGTAATTGATTACTAATGAAAATATAATTTGTTTTTTATTGTAAAAATATTAAAATCGTTTATAATTAAAGGATAATAAGTAAATATAAACATTATTATATTGAAAATAGAATATAAATATTAATATTATTAGTTTTATGATAAATATACCTTTAATAAACCCGCAAACACCCTAAGGGTAAGGTGTACAACGTTGAGATTTTCATGGGGTTGTTCGGTGTAAACGGTTTGCGCAGTGATCTTGATGAGCTTGAACTATTCCCATAAATGGTTTCTTTCATGATTAAGTTGTTGTATCACATCTCAAGATTGGTTGAGAGAAAATACTAGTGATTTTATCTCCCTTGTAATCTCTGATAAATGGCATTCATAGGGTATGATCCTACTAATTGAGACCCGCATTTCCTTTGTCTATGTCAACTAGATTTTGTTAAAACCCTATATTTATGCTAATCATATGGTCACTATTAAATGGCTATATTATCAATAGTTACGATGCTTAATGGTATTGAAAATATGATAGTATATTATAAAACTAATGAATTGCATGTTTTTTCAATAACCATAATACATAATAAGACATTTAATAAAATCATAAGGGTAATTTCATTTATAATAGTTTGGGTCATTACAATCTTCCCCCCTTCAAAAATTTCACCCTTGACATTTTCTTGTCCATCACTAAAATATATGAGGGTAATTTTTTTCATCACCGCCTATGGTTCCCATGTAGCTTCTTCAAACATGTGGTTTATCTATAGAACTTTGACGAGGTGCATTGTATTATTTAGTATAACTTTGTCTCTCTGATTTAAGATCTTCATCGGTTGCTCCTCATATGAGATATCATTCTACAATGGTACCACCAATAGATTGAGTACATGTGAGGGTTCTGGTATGTACTTCCTCAATATAGATACCTATAATAAATCATATATTTGAGACAAGTTATATGTAAGTTCTAGTTTATAGGCCACCACTCTGATGCGATCAAGAATCTCCACGGGATTGATGTATCTTGGACTAATATTTCCTTTATTCCCAAAATATCATGATGTTCTTCTATAGAGATATGTAAAGGAATACCATGTCTCTAATATCATGATCTAGTTCTCATCAATGATTGTTATCATAGCTCTTCTTTCGACTCTGAGTAGTTTTAATGTCATACTAAATGGTATTAACCTTTTTCACAATTTCCGCGACCACTTCAGGACCTAGCAGTTTCTGTCCCGCAACATCATCCCAACATGTAGGTGTTTTTCACCTCTTCCCATAAATGGCTTCATATGGATCCATTTATATGATTTAGTGGAAACTATTATTTTATGAGAACTTGATCAAAGAAAGTTTTAGTCCCATCCTCATTTGTATTCAATTAATAATTTTATCAATGTGTCCTCAAGTGTCTTGATAGTCCGCTCAAATTGGCTATCGGTTTGAGGGTGATAAGTTGTGCTAAATATTAACTCAATGTTTATATCAGGTTAGATACTCTTTCATAACGTGGATTAAAATCTTGGATTCCTAAAGGATACAATAGATAGTGGTGTTCCATGCATCCTCGCCACTTATCTAAAGTATATCCTTACAATTACATCAGGTGATAAGTCCTCTAGAATCGCAATGAAGTGTAAAGTCTTTATAAGATGATCCACCCCAAACTATATAGAATTATTTCTTCTTGATATTGTTAGAAGACCAATGACATCATATATGGTGATGTTTTCTCATTTCCATGTTAGTGTGGGTAATGGTTGCATCATCACCTTGGATTTTTTTCCTTTCATCCTTAACTTGTAGAAATATAAGACATATTGGTGTATATTCTGTGATCTCCTTCTTCATATTTTCCCACCAATAGTACTCTCAAAGGTCACAATACATCTTTGTGCTTCCTGGATAGACAAACATAGTCAGACGATGTGAATCATCAAACAGTAGCTTCTTCAACTCAAGATTTGATAGTATACCTAGTCATTACCCAAATCTCAAAACTCATTCATTAACATTGAACTCTGAGGATTTCCATTTCCTTATCACTTCTACTTTCTTTTAAATTCATATATCATCTCTTTGAGCATCATTTATCTGTTCCAGAAGAGATTATTGTGAAATAAAATTTGAATATATTGATAATGTTCTTTCTTTTATGATTCCCATGTCCTTCCTTTTCAAGTCTAAGAAGATCGGATCCTTCACAGTTCTCATCAATGATAATATTGTAGTATTCTTTTTATTTAGATCATATGACACATTATTCTATTTTCTATGATGGTATTGGATTGATCAGTCATTGTACTTGATCATCTCTAACCATCGTCGTTGGCACATATTCATCTCTTCCTATGTGAATATATTCTTAAGTATCTTTTGATTTTTATATATTTCACGCTTCTCCCCAAAGAGATAATGATGCCTTATTTTCAAAGAGAATATCACTACAACCAACTTCAGATCATGAATTTGGTAGTTCTATTCAAGAAAATTAAATTTCCTTAAGGCATAGTCTATCACTTTATCATTATTCATTTACACACATCCTAAAAACATCTTCAAAGTATCACTAAATACCAAGAAATATTCTCCACTTGTGGGTAGTGTGAGTACATGTGTAGTGATAAGACTCCTTTTCAACTCCTTAAATCTCCATTCACATTCTTTATTCAAAATAAAAATTTACTTCCTTCTAACTTATCTAGGTTAGAGGGTTTTACAATCATAATAAATTTATCACAAATCAATAATAGTACCCAACTAATCTAAGGAAACTATGGATATATTTCGTAGATGTTGGCCTCGACCATCCTTCAATTTATTTTTTCTTTGAAGGCTCCATTAATATCCTATTAAATTTGATAATATTAACCAATAATGAGACTTCCTTCAACCATGACTCAAATTTTCTGTACTTGGAATAATACTTCACCTTTTGTAAATTCTTTATCACAGTGCTCATATTCTCCTTATGCTCCACCCTGATTTTTTGGTATATTAGAATATCATCTATAAATACTACCAAAAAAATTTCAAGGTAATATCTAAAGACTCTATTAATCAATTCCATGAATATATATGGATAATTAACGAGTTTTAATGGAATTAATATGAACGCATAGTGTCCATACCTTGTACGAAAAGAAGTCTTTGGGATATCCTCCTTCTTAACCCTAACTTGGTAATTTCCCAACCACAGATCCACCTTGGAGAAGTATTGTTCTCCACGAGGATGATCAAAAAATTAATAAATCCATGTAAGATGGTACTTTTTATTTATTATCGTCTTATTGAGATCATGATAATCAATGAAAAGGCGCATTGACCCATCCTTCTTCTTGACGAAGAGGACTGGTGCACCATGTGGTGAAGCACATAGGTTTATGAACCCTTTATCCAGATTCTCCTATAGTTTTTTCTTCTGCTCCTCAAGTACCACAATAGACATTATATATGGATTTTTGGATAATGGAAACACCCCAGGTATAATCTTGATTGAAAATTCGACCTCTAGTCTAGGAGGTATCCTAGGAAACTCATTGGGAAAAAATTCAAAATATTCCCTGACAATGGGAATGTATTAAAGGATAGTCTTTTCCATAGACACAGTAATTTATGATATATATTCTTGATCATAGATCAATAATATACATGCATTATAAGTTGGTTCTAAAGAATATTTTTCCATATCCTTGAATTTTTATAGAATCATAGGGTGGTTTTTAGTATATATAGTGATTTCTTTCTCATAGAAATTGATGTTGGCTCTATATAGGTAAATCCAATCCATACCCATAATTTCAGAAAATTACACCAAAGGGAGTATCACATGGTTCACTAGGGAGTTCATCCCACAAATTTTTATAGAGGAGGAGTTATATACTTGGGATGAAATAATTGTCCCATTTTTCATTTTTACTGACAGCTCTACGTCCATGCTTTGTGGTGGTGTTTTAATAGTTTTACTAAACTTTGGTGATATAAAAGAATTCGTAAAAATTGAATAAAAAATTAGGTTCATTGTAATTGAATGAATAACTAGAATACATGTCACCAATTCATTTTTAGGATCTGCCTTAGTGGTTATGATAGCATAAGATCACCCTTTCTACCTTGGAGGTTGTTGGTTGTCTCCAAAAACACTTGGCTTAGTGCATTTGTTTGAAAAGTGTCATGGTTCCTTACAGTTGAAATAATGAACAATGCGTTAAGGTTTGAATAGAAAATTACTTTCCTCCATTGCATTAGTGGGTTTATCTCATCCAAAATCGCTAGCTAGGTGTCCTTCATTCCCACATCTAAAGCATTTCCTCATTCCACTTAGGCAATTTCAGGGGTACTTCCTTCTAGACTTTTGATGAGTGAGGTATTGAAATTTTTTAGTACCATTAGATTTCTCCATTATACTACCAAAATTAAACTCTATTTTCAAATTCTTATCCCCATCATACCTTTTAGATTCTCCGATATCCATTTATTCCTTGAGGGAACATCGGGGAATTTCCTCATAGATATCAAAGTCTCAGATTGATAGGTCATTTCATATACTAGGTTTTATCCTACCAAAGAAGTAGTCAACCTTGCACTTGGGGGTAACAAAAAAGCTAAAGGCGTATTGTACAAGTCTTGTGAAGTTTCCCTCATAAACCCTAATAGATTAATCATGTTTTTTTCTTGAGAGCAAGGAAATACCTTTCCATTTTAATTTCGATTGTGCGAGGAAAATATTTATCGAAAAACATTTTATGGAATTCATTCCATCCCATAGCTTTGATCTCTTCCTCAGGCTTCATATTCTTGATCAATTTCCTCCACTGATCAGTTTCTCCCTCTATATGATAAATGGATAGTATAACATTCTATTTATCTGAACATTTAAGTATGGATAAGATATTCTCAATGGAGGTGATCCATTTAATTTCAGAGGCCTTTGTCGCATAAAGCTCCCAATTATAGCTTGTTATTTCTTAGGGGTATTTTTGAACTCATAATCTAGGTTTCTATTTATTTCCTTAGTCTCGTAAGAGAGTATTGTCACAAATTTCATGATTCCTTCTCTAATTGGGTTAGTCATCTCTTTGGGGAAATCATCACATTATCCTTTACATTGGTTGTTTACCTGATTCCTCTAATTTCTGACCATTGGATAGAATAAATGGAGAATTGTGGATGACTATTTTTAAACTATAAGGAATGTAAACTAGAATCCTATGAAATTAAATGGATAACTTATAAATTACATGTATTTCCTTAACTTATTAATTTTTAGGCTTCAATCTATGTTATCAATGATATATTTCCTAACATAGACTCTTATGGGCATTTTTTGTTCCCTTAATAATGGTTTATAATGAGCTTATGAATTTAACAAATAATATACCCTAGGAGTGTCAAACAAGGTGTTCAGAAAGGCCTGTTGTCGTGCACCCATTCCTAGTTGAGTCTAGATCAACATAGTATTTTTAGGTTTTACCCTTATGTAAATATCTTCCAAATCCACATCCACTTGTCATATCCATACAGGGATGTATTTTCATGATAAATCACTTACTCTATACTTTAAAAAAGTTTAGAAATGTATTATTATGTTTATCCTTATCCCAAATTATTTCTCTATATTTTTCTAATACTAATCCCAAAAATAAAAAAAATCCTTTGAGACTAACTATAACAACTCTTCTTTTTATTACATATCAATTAATGATTTATTACATAAGTGTAAAAAAATTAAACTCCTTAGATTGATAATTATACTGTATTTAGGAATTATGTACATTAAAAACAATATAAAATAAGAAATACATCATATTTATTGAATACATCCTTAACATTCTCATATTATTCCATCGTACTTAAAAATGTATAGGAAAATGGGGACATACGTAATAAAGGGGTGATCTATTTGTCACGACCCGTCCTCGGGGCCCGTGCCATGACTACCCCAAGCATGCCTTCCATAGGACAGGGGCTGGCGACTAGCACGAAAGGCGTAAATCCCGATAACTGGGAAGGCATTGCCTTTATAAAATTAAACTAAACACCACAGAGTATAAGCGGAAGTAAAACACTAAGTACTAAAGAAAGTGTTGAAAAGTAAATGGGCCAGAATACAAACCCAACTGAAAGTACAACTACAACTGAACGAAAGTACAACAGAAAATACAACAGCTGGAAGAAAGGAAGAAGCTCCTGGGTCGTCCTCCTCAGATCCTACCTGAAGGGTAGGTACAGATAGCGCAGCTCCTGGATCATCCCCCACAGATCCTACCTGAAGGGTAGGTACAGATAGCCTCCACAACGCTCTAGCCCGTCAACCTCCTCTGAGTATCGACTCACTGTGGAGTCCACCTCTTGATACTGACTCGTTGTGAGGTCCACCTCCAGGTATCGTCCAGTCTTCAAACACTCGGCCTCCGTCAGCATTGCCCTTCATCTGCAACCAACACAACGAGGTGCGGGCATAGCCCGTGCAGGGGTGAGTATAACGATACTCAGTAGGGACCCCGAGACCCTCAAGGTCTCACTCAATCCAACAAGGATAACCACAAAGAAGATCTCAATAGATAACCTCTACTTAGGTATATGCCCATACATATACCTAAGATATCAAGTAACCCATCTCAATCATGAGGAAACACAAAGATTATGAAATCAATGGATAACCACTACCCAGGTATATGCCCATACATATACCTAAGTTATCGAGTGACCCATCTCAGTCATGAGGGAACACAAGGATCATAGACTCAGCTCAAACCATGATTTTTATTATTGAAACCGTAACAGCTGAAGAGCCCCGTCTCTAGAGTGCACGGTGGTCCTGTCACGACTCTGAGGTACTGCACACTAACCTAAGACTGCTGAGGTACTCCTCCTGTCGAGTACCGCGGGTCAGCCACCCAAACATAGTAGTGCTTCCCGCCGGGGTATGCCACCCAAACACAGTAGTGCACACCCCCTAATAGCCTTCAGAGGTACTCTTCGGACGAGTACCGCGGGTCTGCACTGTCACACAGGTAGTGCTCTGTCCGCCATGGGTCTGCACCCAAACAAAGTAGTGCTCCATCCACTGGGCTAGTCGACTCACTCCAAGTCGAGTCAGTCAAGCAGTCGTCAGGTCTCAGTCGGCTACACGGTCTCCGTACTCCGCACGCTCGTCTCTGGGAGGGTCCTCTCCACGAGCTACAGGTCAATACACCAAGTATCTCAAAGTCCCACGAAGAATTATCTCAAAGGACCGCCTCGTCATAGGGTTCTCAGCGCAACAGACGGCGCGTCAATCGGACGCCTGGTCTGTGAGTTATTATCCTTTTCGTCCCAGGGGCCCGGTTGGTTTTGTGCGCGAACCAACCCGGCAGTATCTCAACTGTACCCCGAACTCTCATAGGGTATACTCATAGGGACCGTTTCTCAACGTGATCACCAACGCCGCTGACGGTTCGTCAAAAGGACGTCTGGTCTAAAAGTTATCATCTTTTCTGTTCTAGGGGCCTGATTGGATTTGTGTGCAATCCAACCCGGCCACTATCCAACTGCATCCAAACCTCAGGAGAAATATGCCAAAACTTCTGTCTCATCAAGAGGAATTCAGCGAGACAGACGGCGCGTCAATCGGATGCCCGGTCTGTGAGTTATTGGCTTTTTCGTTCCAGGGGCCCGGTTCGTTTCGTGAGCGAACGAACCCGAACGCACTCTGATGATGTCCAAACCTCGAGCGGAGTAAGCTAAAAGTTCCATCTCATCAAGAGGAAACCAACAAAGTCGACGGCACGTCAATCGGACGTCTGGAGCTCCAGATATATGTGTTTCCGCTCCGAGGGCCCGGTTGGTTTCGTGTTCGAACCAACCCGGCCGTACTCAAAGTTCTCCGAAACCTTATGTTTAATATACCGAAACGACCGCCTCTATCCAAGGATCTCTACGCAATTGACGGTGCGTCTATTGGAGGTCTGTGGCCCAAGATATGGGCGTTTGAACGGATATAGTCTGAATTGGGGGGTCTGGGACTGGCCCAACCCCCCCTGGGTCGGCCCGAACCGGGTCGACCCGACCCGGGTCTGGGTCCGGCCCGGCTGGGCCTGGGCAGCCGGCCCGGTGCTCTGTCCAGGTGGCTCGGCCAAACGGCCGAGCCGTTCGGGATGCGGGGGGGGGGGGGGGGGGGGGGCGCTGCCCCCCGCTTGTTGTAACCACGGCCCCATAATGGGGGCCACTCACATCCGGCCAGCCGGGGGTTTCGAACCCCCGGTTCTTCCACTGTCCAGTCGGCCAGCTACTGCCAACTCGGGACCGGCAAGGGCCGGTCCCCCTGCTCCGACGCAGGCGGCCCGGAACCGGCCGCCGGTTCCCCTGCTCCGCCGCGGCCTCGGACCGTCTGGCGCGGCGCAACGGCGCCGCGCCCCTCCGCCGCGGCCCTGCTCTGGTCGCGGTGCCTTCGGGGTTCTCCGGTGCGGCGCGACGGCGCCGCGTATACCTTTTCGCATGACCCCACGCGGCGCGACGACACCACGCCATCCTCATTCCATTCCACCACAAGGAAGACAAGATAGAAGGGGATGAGGGTCGGCCATGTTTGTGCGGTCCGGCCCCCTCCCGTTAACTGGTAACAGGAGTTCCAAAAGTACGAGGAATGATGACAGATGAAAACACTAATTTCATCAACTATAAAAGAATTCCCTACAACCTCTTAAATAAAAATAATCATACCAATATTTCCAACCCGCAAAATAAAACATTCGCGGATCAACTTAATGATGAGTTGATCCGGGTTCTTTGTTTTAGAAGGAACAACCATGGGAAAATACCATTCTCAAAAATAATCCCCCTACCTGAAGTAAACGTTGAACAAAGGTTCATCGCGGAAGAAGGCGTCACGGAAGGAGAGGGTAGTTGGCGTCGCGGTACACGGCGTCACGGAATAAGCGTCGCGGAAGAAGGCATCGTTGATTTCTGAGGATCTGGCATTCTTCGCGTTCTTCGATGATGAGGAAGAAAGTCCTCCGGAACTTAGAGCTTTCCTCCCCAAATCCTTTCGCACCATCAAATCTTCTCCCAAGAAATAAGATTTAGTCTTATTTAATTAACACACAAGCCAAAGGAATTCATTTGAAATTTAAACGAATCCAAGAATTAATTACGTGGAAAACATACACAATTAAAGAGTTGACTTTATTTAAAAAAAGGGGGGTTTCTTTTTTAGAGTTACAAAATTAAGAGGGGAAGGTGAGGGGTTGGGCCCGTGTGGGCCCCACCCCACCTTAATCCTCTCAAAGGTAGTTATCAACATGTGGGTCCCACCCCTAACTCCCTTACATAGGTTTTAACCACATAAGAGAGAGGAAAAGTGTTGTGACACAACACTTAATCCACTTAACAAGAAAAGAAAATATAATTGTAAAACAATTATATTATTATCCCTCACTTTATTTAAACAACTGATTTCGAGGAAACGGAACTCCAGAAAGGGGGTCTTCTCAAGCAATTATTGGCGCTACGAGTTCATTGGTGCCATAGGATTTCGATTCCAAGCACCGGTTCAAAAGTTATAAAATCCCGGTCGTTCTTTCACTGAACATACTCGAGCCTAACATCGGAAATTGATTCCTGGCACACCGGGCCTTAGAATCAGGTGCCGTCAGAAACTGCATTCTTGTAAAATCCCAAAGAAAATTAAAAAAAATTCCCTTTAATTTTACGGGTCTTTAAATTCCTCCCACCTCAGGGATTTATGTCCTCGTAAAGCTTTAACACATACTAGGGATACAAAAGTGGTACTGAGAACGCATCTGAGTCTTTTGCTCCCATATGCTCACCTGGGGTTCCTGTACTGCCAGTGAAAGCGCACCCAAGGAATTGACCGTCCTCATAGGATCTGCTCCTGTCAATCCTCGATCCCCACTGTAACCTCTGTGAAAGTCACCCCATCGCCATCTTCCAGCTCCTCATGGTCGATGATATGCGAAGGGTCGAACATGTATCTCCTCAGTTGAGATACGTGGAATTGTCGTGCACCTGGTGCAACTAAGGTGGATGGGTCAAGCGGTAAACCACCTCGCATACCCAGCTGAGGACCTAGAAAGGTCTGTTGAACCTCGGAGATAACTTCCGTCTTGGCCACATCTCTGTAAACCTCGTCGAGGTGAGACCCGTATAAGGATATGATCATTATACTCAAACTCTAGAGGTCTCCAATTCCTGTTAGAAATGAAACTCAAAACAACTGCTGCCACGAGGGTAAGGTTGACCGACTCAAGAGTGATCGGTCGCACCCTCCTGTGCATGAGTTTATCCTGTGCTGCCTGGGGTTTCCTTTTTGCCGACCAAGGTAAACCCATCCCGACGTCGTAGTTAAACCACAACCTTTTTGCCTAATACCGTCAATTTTTGTATGAACTGTGATTGCCTAGTCCATACTCAAACCAACGTCGTAAGGCCTCGACGCTGCCACCAAGAGATTCCAACTGAAACTCTCACCTCGAGGGTCTGACCACACCGTCGGTGTAAGTGTGATTATCGAGTCTTCTCCAAAGGTGTCTCCAGACGTGAGGGTCAAGTCTACGGATTACCGGAAACTCTAGGTCTGGGACAAGATTTGTGGAAGGAATGAATGATTCATATCAACGTCTGTTACTACGGTAGCTAGTAGTGGACACAGACTGTCCCTTGAATCATTTTTGGAGCCATTAGGTGACACTCCTTGACCGCATACAGCTGCACTCTTCTTCCACCCTCCAGCTCCTTGAGCTTGGCGGGGACAACTAAGGCGGGTGGTTCTAGCATGTTAAAATGTACACCACCTCATGCTCCTCTCCTAGCTCTGCCTCCACGTCTGCTACTTCATAGACTCATCTCTACTTAAATATTCCTCTTCTTGAAACATTTAACATGCCCGAGTCTCTAATACTGGCATCGGTTTTCTGTTTCTTACTGCACTGTGCAGTCTTCATCCACCCCTGGATGATCTGCACCTTCTTTGCCTACGATCTGAAAGAGATGCTAAAATTCCTCCTTTGCCGAAAAGAGAAACTCAGTCTCATCCCCTGGATGAACCACGCCCATTTCCTAATACAGTCAATCCTAACATGAATGATGTATTCATGCCATGTATGACGTCGTAAGGCCTCGACATTACTACCAAGATATCCAACTGTCACTCTCGCCTCTAAGGGTCGAGTCACACTGTCGGCATCAGTGTGAGGTCACTAGGTCTCCTCCAGTAGAAATCTCGAAAGTGAGGGTCAAGTCAACAGTTTTAACCAGGACCACTCAGTATCAACCCAACAAAAGGACAGGAAAGAAAACATCACAAAGATAAGTGTCTTTTTATTATTGCAGCTCATAGTAAAAAGACACAAATACAACAGAAATATGGAACTAGAAGTACAAGGGAGGTATCCACTAGTTCTTCTCCTGTCCACCTGCTCCCGGAGCTCTACTGCCTTGTCCACTGTCCGGATGTTGCTCAAGCACCCGCTGCTGCTTCTTCCTCGGTGGCTCCTCTAAAGCATGTGGATCAACTGTGCGAGGAGTCGGACAGTTACGTGTCAGGTGACCCTTCAGGCCGCATTCATAACACTTCCTGCTCCTCATATGGCTGGATCTAGTCCTCTTGGACCTCTGCATCATCTGTCTACTGCCCAAAGATGACTTGGCTACTGATCGAAAATCCGATGGAAAAGGCAGCAGCTCCTGTACACGCTCGGGGTGTAGAGATACTGGCACAAACTCCACCCTGAAGAAGGTCTCAAATTCTTCCCATGTAAAGGTCATCCTGTCGCAAAACTGGAACAAGTGGCTCCACCACCTGCCTGTTGTTGCCTGAAGAAGGATGGAAGCAAAGATCACCATGAAGTCTGCTGGTGTCCCCACTAGCCTGAAGACTCACCACAGCCTCCAGCCAATCCTCAGCTACCTGCGGGTCCGTCTATCCCTAGAAATTGGGTGGCCTCTAGCGCTGGAACTCGTGCAGCACGCTCAAGTGGCATGCATCGCCTACTGCTGGGGCTGGTGGCATCAGTGGCCCAATGTATGGTAGTACCGCTGGTGCCTCAGCTGGTGCCTCAACTACAAGAGGGCCCTGTACCGAAGCCTCGTCGCTTGGCAGGCTGTCAGTACGCACATCCCTCTGGGCTCTAGCTGGTCGTTCGTGAAAAGGCATCCTGAAAGAAACAACGTGACATGGTCAAATGATTATACCTGGTGAGCCGACCTGGTTTGAGCTGACTTTTAAAAACTTATGGAAACACACACGCAATCAGTGTTTTCGTGCACAAAGTCAGAAATCAGTTGGCAGGGTCCTTGTGTATGGATACGTCGGCCACCCACACTAACACTAGACTCCCTGAACTGAAGACCACACTCGGTACCCTTAACACTATTTCTTCACAGAAAGAAAATATCAGAGTTATAAGTTCTGCGATAGAACCGAACTCCTTTGATACCAATTTGTCACGACCCGTCCTCGGAGCTGGTGTCGTGACTACCCCAAGCCCGCCTTCCATAGGTCAGGGGCTGGAGACTAGCACCAAAGGCGTAAATACCGATAACTGGGAAGGCATTGCCTTTATAAAAGTAAACTAAACACCACATAGTACAAGCGGAAGTAAAACACTAAGTACAAAAGAAAGTGCTTAAAAGTAAATGGGCCAGAATACAAACCCAACTGAAAGTACAACTACAACTGAACGAAAGTACAACGGAAAATACAACAGCTGGAAGAAAGGAAGCAGCTCCTAGGTCGTCCTCCCCGGATCCTACCTGAAGGGTAGGTACAGATAGCACAGCTCCTGGATCATCCACCACAGATCCTACCTGAAGGGTAGGTACAGATAGCCTCCACAACGCTCTTTCCCATCAACCTCCTCTGAGTATCATCTAGCTGTGGAGTCCACCTCCTGATATTGACTCATCGTAAGGTCCACCTCTGGGTATCGTCCAGTCTTTGATCACTCGGCCTTCATTAGCACTGCCCGTCATCTACAACCAACACAATGATGTGCGGCCATAGCCCGTGCACGGGTGAGTATAACGATACTCAGTAGGGACCCCAAGACCCTCAAGGTCTCACTAAATCCAACACGTATAACCACAAAGAAGATCTCAACAGATAACCTCTACTTAGGCATATGCCCATACATATACCTAAGTTATCAAGTAACCCATCTCAATAATGAGGAAACACAAAGATTATGAAATCAACGGATAACCACTACCCAGGTATTTGCCCATAAATATACCTAAATTATCGAGTGACCCATCTCAGTCATGAGGGAACACAAGGATCATAGACTCATCTCAAACAAGGATTTTTATTATCGAAACCGTAACTGCTGAAGAGCCCCGTCTCTGGAGTGCACAGTGGTCCTGTCACGACTCCGAGGTACTACTCACTAACCTAAGACTGCTGAGGTGCTCCTCCTGTCGAGTACCGCGGGTCAGCCACCCAAACACAGTAGTGCTTCCCGCCGGGGTATGCCACCCAAACACAGTATTGCACACCCCCTAATAGCCTGCAGAGGTACTCTTCAGATGAGTACCGCGGGTCTGCAGTGTCACACAGGTAGTGCTCCGTCCTCCATGGGTCTGCACCCAAACAAAGTAGTGCTCCGTCCACTGGGCTAGTCGACTCACTCCAAGTCGTGTCGGTCAAGCAGTCGTTAGGTCTCAGTCGGCTACACGGTCTCCGTACTCCACGTGCTCGTCTCTGGGAGGGTCCGCTCCACGAGCTACAGGCCGATACTCTAAGTATCTCAAAGTCCCACGAAGAAGTATCTCAAAGGACCGCCTCGTCATAGGGGTCTCAACGCAACAGACGGCGCGTCAATCGGACGCCTGGTCTGTGAGTTATTAGACTTTTCTTCCCAGGGGCCCGGTTGGTTTCATGCGCGAACCAACCCAGCCATATCTCAACTGTAACCCGAACTCTCATAGGGTATACTCATAGGGACAGTTTCTCAACGTGATCACCAACGCCGCTGACTGTTCGTCAAACGGACGTCCGGTCTGAAAGTTATCAGCTTTTCCGTTCTAGGGGTCTGGTTGGATTTGTATGCAATCCAACCCGGACAATATCCAACTGCATCCAAACCTCAGACGAAGTATGCCAAAAGTTCCATCTCATCAAGAGGAATTCAATGAGACAGAGAGCGCGTCAATCGGACGCCTGGTCTGTGAGTTATTAGCCTTTTCGTTCCAGGGGCCCGATTGGTTTCGTGAGCGAACCAACCCGACCGCACTCCGACGGCGTCCAAACCTCGAGCAGAGTAAGCCAAAAGTTCTGTCTCATCAATAGGAAACCAACAAAGTCTACGGCACGTCAATCGGACGTCCGAAGCTCCAGATATAAGTGTTTCCGCTCCGAGGGCCCGGTTGGTTTCGTGTTCGAACCAACCCGGCTGTACACAAAGTTCGCTGAAACCTTGAGTGTAATATACCGAAACGACCGCCTCGATCCAAGGATCTCTACGCAACTAACGGTGCATCGATCGGAGGTCTTTGGCCCAAGATATGTGTGTTCGAACGGAAAGAGTCTGAATTGGGGGGTCTGGGCCCGGCCCGGCGCGCTGACCAGGTTGCTCGGCCAAACGGTCGAGCCATTCGGGATGCGGGGGGGGGGGGGGGGGGGGGGGGGGCGCTGCCCCCCGCTGGTTGTAACTGCGGCTCCATAATGGGGGCCGCTCACGTCCGGCCAGCCGGGGGTTTCGAACCCCCGGTTCTTCCACTGTCCGGCTGGCCAGCTTTGGTCGGCCGACTGCTGCCGACTCGAGACCGGCAAGGGCGGGTCCCCCTGCTCCGACGCCGGCAGCCCAGAACCGGCCGCCGGTTCCCCTGCTCTGCCGCGGCCCATGCCGCGACCTCAGACCGTCTGGCGCGGCGCGACGGCGCCGCGACCCTCTTCCACGGCCCCACTCCGGCCGCGGTGCCTTCGAGATTCTCCAATGCGGCGCGACGGTGCCGCATTGTTGTTCGATTGAAAGGCGCGGCACGACGGCACCGTGCATACCTTGCCGCATGACCCCGCGCGGTGCGACAACACAGCGCTATCCTCGTTCCATTCCACCACAAGGAAGACAAGATAGAAGGGGAGGAGGGTCGGTCGTGTTTGTGCGGTCCAGCCCCCTCCCGTTAACTGGTAACAGGAGGTCCAAAAGTACGAGGAATGATGATGGATGAAAACACGAATTTCATCAACTATAAAAGAATTCCCTAAAACCTCTTAAATAAAAAGAATCATACCGATATTTCCAACCCGCAAAATAAAACATTCGTGGATCAACTTAATGAGGAGTTGATCTGGGTTCTTTGTTTTAGAAGGAACAACCAAGGGAAATACCATTCTCAAAAATAATCCCCCTACGTGAAGTAAACGTTGAACGAAAGTTCATCGCGGAATAATGCATTGCAGAAGGAGAGGGTCGTTGGCGTCGCGGTACATGGCGTCGCAGAAGAAGCGTCGCGGAAGAAGGCGTCGTTGATTTCCGGGTATCCGGCGTTCTTCGCGTTCTTCACGTTCTTCACGTTCTTCGTATTCTTCGACGAGGAGGAAGAACGTCCTTCGGAACATAGAGCTTTCCACCCCAAATCCTTTCGCACCATCAACTCTTCTCCCATGAAATAAGACTTAGTCTTATTTAATTAACACACAAGTCAAAGGAATTCATTTGAAATTCAAACTAATCCAATAATTAATTACTTGGAAAACCTACACAATTAAAGAGTTGACTTTATTTAAAAAAATGGGGGGTTTCTTTTTGAGAATTACAAAATTAAGAGGGGAAGGTGAGGGGTTGGGCTCGTGTGGGCCCCACCCCACCTTAATCCTCTCAAAGGTAGTTATCAACATGTGGGTCCCACCCCTAACTACCTTACATAGGTTTTAACCACATAAGAGAGAGGAAAAGTGTTGTGACACAACACTTAATCCACTTAACAAGAAAAGAAAATATAATTGTAAAACAATTATATTAATATCCCTCACTTTATTTAAACAACTCATCCCGAGAAAATGCAACTCCAGAAAGGGGGTCTTCTTAAGCAATTACCGGCGCTGCGAGTTCATCGGTGCCCTCGGATTTCGATTCCGAGCACCGGTTCAAAAGTTAGAAAATCCCGCTCGTTCGTTCACTGAACGTACCCGAGCCTAACTTCAGAAATTGATTCCAGGAACACCGGGCCTCAGAATCAAGTGCCATAAAAAATTGCGTTCTTGTAAAATCCCAAAGAAAATTAAAAAAAAAATTCCTTGAATTTTACGGGTCATTACACTATAAAGCCTAGTAAGAGAACAAACATGGTATAATATGAATAATGTAATGCATGTTAAAAAATAGGAATATAAATGGAGCATAAAAGGGGTGATAAAAATAAACATGAAAACTGAGGCATGATATAGAAAGATAATCATAAAGGAAACATGGGAAATGTGATGACAAATTAAAACATTTTATCATAAACATAGGTCAAGGATAAATTCTAAGAAACCATGATAGAAAAGTCATATTATGGATTAAGCTCACTCTATAATCCCGTGTGTGATGTATCATGAGACTAAAACATTATCCAATAGATTTATGTGCTCTATAATATCGGGTGCACTCATCACTTTCATTTAATTATCATTCTTAAGTGTGCCACATTGATCATAAAAAATAGAATCATTTATCATCATATTTTATTCCATGAACAGTGAGTGTGTAACACATACATGTAAGTACCAAAGAATAAGTACAAGTGTATAAATGTGAACACCCTTTATAGGAAATGGGTATGGGTATTCACTACACATTTGTTTGGCATGTAAAATTGTGGTGAAATTCTGGTAGCATAATTACGTTACTTAAGGATTCATAAAATGTGTTTATGAGATATAAAATGGTCTCTCATAATTTAGAAATAAACAGGATAGTATTAGGGACATGTAATAACATATCCCAACATTATGAATCTGAAATATAAGTGATAATTTAATGAATAAACTTGAATAAAGAGGAGAAGGATAGGATCCTATACCTTTAGAGTGTGATTCCAAATGCTTGGGAGGAGCTTCCTGAGAGTTTGGGGGCACCTTGGGAGGACTCTCGAGAGGGGAGGGAAGATAAAGGACATGCTACAAGGATTTTTAGGGAATAGAAATGGGATATTGGGTGGTTTTATATATATAAAGAGTTGGTAATTATTTATTATTTCTTAAACATAGGTTTTCTAATGCCCCGACCCCAGTTACCCAGAGTCGGTGCATTATTACATAACATTGGCATGATACAAGGAATCATGTCCTGAAAGACCGATATGTTTAGTATACTTGGAAATACTAGATACATTTATATGTTTTACATTACATTATAAAATGAAAAACTACAACAACATAGTCTCCATAGGCCACACTCATATCCCTTAGACTATCCCTGCAGGTCAGTCATAATATACTTCTTCGCATCCTAGTAAAAATAAAACATATAAAGGGGTGATCTTAGATTCTCAGTAAGGATAAAAATATAGCAGAAACTTTCATAAATAAGCATAAACATTTAAGGCAATGTATAAGACTAAAACAAAAGCCTTTTAAAATTGAAATTTAGCATAATTTGGAAAAGTTAAAATAAAATAATTCCATTTACTTATTCACATGGATATTCTACTAGTTGAATAATCACATGCAATATCAATATCCACTTTCATAGTGATGGAATGCATAATTTCAAACTTCATAACAACATAGTCAAGGCCTTGTGCCAAGACTACAAATAAGATTTTGTCAATGCCTTGTGCCAGGACACTAGTTTGTCTCATGAGACCTATCGATGCATCGAGGAGAAATAGCGGGCTCCACCCGTCAATTACTAAGTCCAATGAATTCCTCATATTAAAATTTTGAAACATAATCTAAACATTTGTATTGAAACTAGTATATGAAATGTCAATATTTTAACCACAACCCATGAATGGCATAAAAATAGCACATCCACAGTCAAAAATAATTCATTCAATACAATATGGATGATTGGATTTTGATAAATCAACCTCAATCAAGAATAAAATACACTAAAGGATATTGACATATATGAAAATAGTCATTAAAACTATTTGAGATAAATATCACCTTTTTCTTGAAAACATTTAAAAGTCTCACTATTTATCAAGGATCCGTTTAAAATATATTTTTGATTTAAAGTATCCCATACCACTTTAAAACATTTAAAAGGAATTTTAATTTTAAAAAATTAATGTCCATATAAATAAATCCTTAAAACCATTTTTAAAACATGTACATTAATGAGAAATATTTAGAAGAATAAATATTTAAAACATTTAAAATGATATTTTAGTTAGAGTTCTTAACCAAAAGAGAGACACTTGAATACAAATAATTGAGGTAATCAACACTTTATAATATCATGATAATAAAGGGATTCATGATATACTATGTCAAAGTACATTATATACACTATATAAAAGTGAATTGGCGTATAACAACAAAGAAGTCTCAATGGAATGTAAATTGAGATGAAATCCCTTATAAAGACCATATCCTTAGGTAAAAGATAAATCAAAGAAATAATTATGTGTGACCAATATAAATAAACTCAATATAATTAGATATTCATTGTAAATAAATCATAGGACATTCACACATATTCTTGTAAATACAACACCAATGACTTGGATGTTTAACTCAATGAATGGGAATTAAGTTAAGATTACTCTTATCAAGTTCATATCAATGACTTCAGAAATTATCAATGGAGTGATTATGTGTATCAAAAGTATATTCACACAAAGGGTAGTGGAAATTACTACATAAATAATAAATAGTGATTCCACACATAATCTTGGAGTAAAATAATCAATGAAGTCTGCGTAAAGCCCAATGAGTGGAAATTGCAATTTGAAATTCCCTTACCAATTTGGTAACTCATGAAACATACACACCATGAAAGAAGGATCATACAATGATGTTGTAAATACACATAAACTAATGTATATTACACCAAGAATACAATAATGGTCAGTACATAATACACCAAATGAAATAAACAAGTGGTGAATAATGGAAATCTCACAGATTTAAAAGTGAGATAAGAAACCCCTTACCTCGTGTCCGACTTGACTCGTTCATTTTTTAATCTTCTGAATAATAATCTATAGTTAATTTCTACTTTCTTAAGAATATTTTTCAAGTTTATAATTCCTTTTATATCACTTATTACCATGTTATAAACATTATGTAATCATTTAAGTTAATAATGGTCGTTTTGTCGATATTTGGTACTAGAGTCAAAAATAAACTTGTTATAATTACAAATTGTCCATGTGGTCAAAATTCTATTATCTATAGTATCATATTCATGATTTAAATATCATATATATCATATATATCCAGTATATATATATATATATATTTATAATTAGTTCATGATACTTGGAGATAAGAAATGAAATTCACCGTTCATGGAGACGGTAAGCTGTACGTATGCATGAACGCTACTTTCATTTCTATTTCATATTTAATGAAATGAAAACTTATTGATACATAGGTATATTTTAATTACTGTATAATATCATATGATATATGTTTTAAATAATTTAATTAACTCCATACTTTATACATTACATGTATGTCATGAACGAATCATATCACCTTGAGGGGGCGGTAGTCTGTACTTCCTCAAATGAAATTATCGTGGTCACACATATTGGAAATCATAAAGGTGTGTTTGTAAATGAAAATTACAGAATAATAGAGAAAATATAAACATAATATATATAATATATAAATACAGTACCATCATAATGGCCACCATAAGAGGCGGTATGAGTTAATCGAACAATCATCGTTTCGTGAGGCGTTAGTTTTCCATCCACAGAAACAGTATGTTCTTCATCCATTAGATGGATGTGTGTGTAAGTGTAGTTTAAATAATTATCATAAAAACATCCTATTATATTGAGTATACTGGTGTAGTTATAAAATAGAAGAATAAAAATATTTTTGGGGGTTGGAGACGTAAAATAAAACAAAATAAAACAAAAGAATTTAAGAGAAAGTGTTACCTTTAATTTGGGTAACTTCCTTTGGTTTGAACAAAAAAGACATATTTAAGTGCCTTATTCCTAAGGTAAGGCTTCTAGGAGTAATAGGGGGATCTTGAGAGCTTATTTGGGCAGGGTTTTGATGAGCCAAGGGGCTTGTGAGGTGTGTGGAATGGGTTAGAAGTGGTTTCATTTTATAAGGGGGAGGAGGGGCTCTTTAGGAAAGTGTGAAAATATTATTTTATTATATAGTGATATTCGGTTTATAAAGGTCCAAAAATAATTAAAGTAGAATATAAGAAGACTCATGGTAGAAATAAAATTATCCAAAAATAATTGGACTGGTTTTGGATATTATTTTAATATTAATAATCATATTTAATTAAATCATTTATTAATGAGGTAGATACTACATCATTATTATGTCACGTATAATTGAATTTATTTGATGTCTAAAAATTATAATAAAAATTCAATGATGTATTAAATCTTTTTATCTTTCCAATTAATATTTATATTCAAAAATATGACTTATATAACCCCATGTAAAAATTTATTTACTAAAAGATATTTGTTTATGTCATTTTTTACTTTACTTTAAGTTAATTAAAATAAAGTGTCATTATCAATCATAATTGGCTCCATGGGGTCCCAAAATCGACCCAAGGAAGCCCATGGTCGGCTATGACTCATAAAATAAGGTTATGATAAGTGTTAAGATAATTTGGTATTATTATAATATTCTTTTTACCTTGAATTGCCTTATTTACCTTTAACCGCAGTAAATAAAAGTCAAAAGTTACTATTAACCAAAAATTATTTTCATCTTATTGAACCCCATTTTACTTAATAATAACATACATGTATGTATAATTTTTGAAATTCAATTCACTGAAGCGGTAAAATTCCAGTTAAATGAAAAATTTAGTTTTTTAACTACTACTAAGTAGTTTCACTATTCATCAAAAATTGAAGCTTTTTAGAAAAATACCAAAAATTCAGCCTAAGCTATATTTGATATTCCAAATTCAAAAATGATGTATATTTTACCAAATTAAAAACATAGAAGTTTCATTAATTAATTTAAAATTAATTCTCGTTGTCAAAACAAATAGCGTGTTTTTTAAAAAATAATAACTATCAAAAGATTGACACTTATTTATGTCCAATTTCAAAGTGAAATTAATTCCAATGCCCAAAATTGGATTAAATGGTAAAAATATAATCTAATTATACTCCAAACCATTCAAATGTATAATTTAACACCATAAATTATTTTGATTAAAAAAGTTTTTTTCAATTAAAATTTAGTATTTTTCACTATTCACCCAAATATGAAAGTTATCATAAAAACACCAAAAATTTATCAAAACTAAATTTTTATGTCCTGATTCTAGATAAGAAGTTTATTTTGTCAAATTTAATATATAAAAGTGTTAAATATTAGATTTAAAAAGGTTTCTCTTTTAAAAGGTGGTAAAATTGCATTTTTTTTTTGAAAAATACATTTGTTTATCTGAAAAATTGAATTTTTTCTTACAATATGTCTAAGAAACACATAATACATAAGTTAAAATTATATGGAGTATATAAAATTCAAAATCTAGTTAATAATATTCATAACCATTTTTTTATGGCTAGTTTGGTAAGTCGTGGGGCGCTTGAACTCATTGTTGCGTATAGTACATGTTATTGAATTACTTTGAAGAGATAATGTACCAAGAAATATTAGGGTGTTACATTCTCCCCTCCTTCAATAAATTGTGTCCTCACAATTTGAAATTGTTCTTAAAAAATAAAGGGTTAAAATAGAAAAAAATACCTTTTTGGAAAACCCACATTGGGAATTAGGTTAATAAAATTTAGTCTTAATAAGAGGGAAATGGAATGAAAAAGTCACCACCAAATTATGATCTTGATTAGGAGAACATTAGTGGAAATTAGAGACACATAATTGTAGGGAAAACGTAAATATTTATAGGGTGTGATTGAGGTCATCAATCACAAACAAGTGTAAAATTGAGGGCCTCAAATCCATCAATCTATGATGATTTAAAATATCATCGGTCCAACAAAACATAAAGCATTAGGATAACACATTTTTGGGTTTAAGATCCCTTCCCTAAAGTTTAATAATTAATTTATTCATAGAATAATAGAAATATATATAAATATACTTGACAAGTAGAGTTTCATCCATCATATAATTCTTACCACAAACTCATCTTTCACTCCACACGATGAGTATTCAAGATGACTTGGTTACACCTGAAGTGCTAGAATCCACATATAGAGAATAACATAATCTACAAAGGATGGACAACATATTTCCCTTTTTTTATAGATTAACCAAAACCAAACTGGTTCGTAAAATATTAAATGATCCCCAAAAAGGATAATCCTTTAGATAATGAAATAATAATATTAATTTCTAAAATTAAACCAACAATACCCAAGGTTCAATAAATACCATTCAATAAAAAATTGTCTATAAAATCTTTCAATATAATCTAAACTAATATTGAAACCCAAAACTCAGAAGAATTTTCTTACATTGTATTCCATGTTAAATTGTATCTCCAAATAACATTGACTACTCTTAAAGTCACATACTTAAAAGTAATTAACCTAATCACATATTCTCTATGATAGGTCAATAATTTCCATAAATAACTCAAATAGATATAAATCTACAATAAAAACATAGATAAAACCCCACCATTACTCCTCAAATGAAATCCCATAGTATTTTTTTCCCTTAGTCATATAGTTTTACCAAAATAGAAAACATCTTCCAAAATAACATTTATCACTTAATCACCAAATCATTTTCCTATACTAAGGATACATTGTAAGTTCACAAAAGAAACATATTCGTGATCTAGAAAATCATTTAACTAAAAATAATTAGTCATACTAACCAGGGACTTCACGTAGTCTAGTGGTAGGGGATAAATCCCAGTCGCACTTTGGTTGTGGGTTTGATTATCACAGCTTTGTCTGACATGACGGGTTGTCACACGGTCTGCGTGTTGTCCTTTTTCAAAACTATATAATTTTATAATATTCCCAAAAATGAGATAGATTCATCAAAATAACTATAACATAATTTAACCACAAATGTTATCTCATACCTCAAATTTTCATCCCAAAAATTAATAACCTGTAATTTCCCCAAATTCAAGGGTCATATTAGCCCAAATGGTTCTTTATAACTACATCCACAAAAGAAGAGATAATTCTTCCTCAAATATCATTTTCACAAAACAAACTGCATGGTTACACATAAAAGAGAATATTATTCCAAAGTAATCCCATAATTTTAAACATTTCTCCATCCATTTATTTCCACATAGGTTCTTCCTTGACCAAGAGTTTATCCTATAGAATATAGCATTCACGTAATGGCCAGGTCCCCTACATTTATGGTAAATGACTGTAAATGGATTCTTGGGATCATTTTTATTTTTTTTTCCATAGTACTCTTCATTTTTTCACAGAAATTCTTTACTTTATGTCCTTTCCCACACATAAATCATTTCTTTGTTCCATTGAGACACTTTCCTGGGTGTCTCATTCTACAATTCTTGCATGGTGGAAATTGATCTTTCTTTTCTCTATGGTCTCCACTGATGGAGCTCTTATCATTCATTGACTTTCTTTTATTTTTTGAGTCTGGGAGTTGGTTAATATATATGTTGTTGATCATATTTTTGGAAAACTAATTTGGCATGAACATGATATCTTTTACGCCTATCAACAGTCCATTTCATTTCTCATTTCCACCACTATTCCCACCTTGTACATAATCTTCAATGTTACTATGACTTCCTTGGAATCCATCCATTGACTAACACAAGAAATCATAGTGTGAGTCATAAAATCATTTAGAGAATATAATAACACCGTATTTTTAATCTAAAACACCTTATGATTAACTAAGGTTATTTATTCTCATCTTATATTAAAATTCTTCAAATCAGTTTGTAAAGAAAATGTGAATTATCCTAATCATATCCCCCAGGAGTGTCGTAACCAAGAGTGTAGCAAGGCCCGTTGTCGTGTAATAGGATACCTCGGGTCAAGCCCGAAACTCCTTGTCTGAGTTTATACTCCTAAGTACATATGTTTCGGAGACACCTCTACCTGCTCGTATCTAGACAGGGATGTATTGCTTGGAAAATACACAAAATCTCTACATTACCAAAATTATAAGAAGTTCTTCTATACTAATCCTCAAAGTCTATCTTAGGGTAATGTTCTCTAATTAGAGTTTATCTAAATCTAGTTTCCAAGGTTTTTACTAAACTTCCTATAATACCAACTATAACGCCCCGACCCTAGTTACCTAGAGTCGGTGCTTTATTATATAACATTGGCATGATATAAGGAATCATGTCCTGAAAGACCGATCAGTTTAGTAGCTTTTAAAATACTAGATACATTCATAAGCTTTACATTACATTATAAAATGAAAAAATACAACAACATAGTCTCCATAGGCCACACTCATATCCCTTAGACTATCCCTGTAGGTCAGTCATAATATACTTATTCACATCTTGGGAAAAACAAAACATAGAAAGGGATGAGCTCAGATGCTTAGTACGGATAACAATATAGAGGAAACTTTTATAAATAAGCATAAACATTTACGAAAATGTACAAGAATAAAACAAAATCCTTTTAAACTTGGAATTCAGCATAATATGGAAAAGTTAAAATAAAATAATGCAATTTACTTATTCACATGGATATTCTAATAGTAAAATAATCACATGCATTATCAATATCCACTTCCATAGTGATGGAATGCATAATTCTAGACTTCATAACCACATAGTCAAGGCCTTGTGCCAAGACTACAAATAAGATTTTGTCAAGGATTTGTTCCAAGACACTAGTTTGTCTCATGAGACCTACCGATGCATCGAGGAGCTATAGAGGGCTCCAACCGTCACTTACTAAGTCCAATTCATTCCTCATATGAAATGGTTAAATCAAAATCTAAACATTTATATTGAAACTAGTATACGAAATGTCAATATTTTAACCACAACCCATGAATGGAATAAAAATAGCACATCCACAGTCAAACATAATTCATTCAATACAATATGGATGATTTTATTTTGATAAATAAACCTCAATCAAGAATAAAACTCACTTAATTATATTGACATAGTGGAAAATAGTCATTAAAACTATTTGAGAGAAATATCCCATTTTTCTTGAAAACATTTAAAAGTCTCACTATTTATCAAGGAGCCGTTTAAAATAGATTTTTGAATCAAAGTGTCACACACCACTTTCAAACTTTTAAAAGGAATTTTAATTTTAAAACATTAATTTCTATATAAATAAATCCTTAAAACCATTTTTAAAACATGGAAATTAATGAGAAAGATTTATAATAATAAATCTTTAAAACATTTAAAATGATATTTTAGTTAGAGTTCCTAACCAAAAGAGAGACACTTGAATAAAAATAATTGAGGTAATAAACACTTTATAATATCATGAGAATAAAGGGATTCATGATATACTATATCAAAGTACATTATATACACCATATAAAAGTCAGTTGGCATATAACAATAAATAAGTCTCAATGGAATGTAAATTGAGATGAAATCCCTTATAAAGACCATATCCCTAGGTTAAGGATAAATCAAAGAAATAATTATGTGTGACAAATATAAATACACTCAATATGATTGGATATTAAGTGTAAATAAATCAGAGGACATTCACACCTATTATTGTAAATAAAACACCAATGCCTTGGATGTTTAACTCAATGAATGGGAATTGAGTTAAGATTACTCTTATCAAGTTCATATCAATGACTTGAGAAATTATCAATGGAGTGATTATTAGTATCAAAATTTTATCTAGAAAAAGGGTAGTGGAAATTACTACATAAATAATAAATATTGATTCCACACATAATCTTGGAGAAAAATAATCAATGAAGTATGCGTAAAGCCCAATGAGTGGAAATTGAAATTTTGAAATTCCCTTACCAATTTGGTAACTCAAGAAACATACACCCCATGAAAGAAGGATCATACAATGATGTTGTAAATACCCATAAATTAAATTATATTACATCAATAATACAATAATGGGAAGTACATAATAAACCACATGAAATAAATAAGTGGCGAATAATGGAAATCTCACAGAATTAAAAGTGAGATAAGAAACCCCTTACATCGTGTCCGACTTGACTCATTCATTCTTTAATCTCCTGAATAATAAACTAAAGCTAATTTATACTTTCTTGAGAACCTTTTTCAAGTTTATTATTCATTTTATATCACTTATTACCATGTTATAAACATTATGTAATCATTTAAGTTAATAATGGTCGTTTTGTCGATATTTGGTACTTGAGTCAAAAATGAACTTGTTATAATTACAAATTGTCCATGTGGTCAAAAGTCTATTATCTACAGTATCATATTCATGATTTAAATATCATATATATCATATATATCCAGTATATATATATATAATTAGTTCATGATATTTGTATATAAGAAATGAAATGCACCGTTCATGGAGACAGTAAGCTGTACGTACGCATGAACGCTACTTTCATTTATATTTCATATTTAATGAAATGAATGCTTAATGATACATAGGTATATTATGATTCCAGTATAATATTATATGATATATGTTTTACATAATTTAATTAACTCTATCCTTTATACATTCCATGTATGTCATTAACGAATCATATCACCTTGAGGGGGTGGTAGTTCGCACTTCCTCAAATGAAATTATCGTGGTCACACATATTGTAAATCATAAAGGTGTGTTTGTAAATGAAAATTACAGAAGAATAGATAAAACATAAACATAACATATATAATATATAAATACAGTGTCGTCATAATGGCCACCATAAGAGGTGGTAGGAGATAATCAAACAATCATCGTTTCGTGAGGCGTTAGTTTTCCATCCACAGAAACAGTATGTTCTTCATCCATTAGATGGATGTGTGTGTAAGTTTAGTTCAAATAATTCTCATAAAAACATCCTAGTATATTTAGGATACTGTTTTAGTTATAAAATAAAGGAATAAAAATATTTTTGGGGGTTGGAGAAGTAAAATAAAACAAAATAAAACAAAAGAATTTAAGAGAAAGTGTTACCTTTAATTTGGGTAACTTTCTTTTGTTTGAAAAAAAAGGATGTCTTGAAGTGCCTTATACCTAAGGTAAGTCTTCTAGGAGGAATAGGTGGATCTTGAGAGATTATTTAGGAAGGTTTTGGATGATCCAAGGGGCTTGAGAGGTGTGTGGAATGGGTTAGAAGTGGTGTCCCTTTATAAGGGAAAAGAGGGGCTCTTTAGGAAAGTGTGAAAATATTATTTTATTATATAGTGATATTCAGTTTATAAAGGTCTGAAACTAATTAAAGTCCAAGATAATATAACCCATGGTCTAAATAAAATCATCCAATAAGAATTGGACAGGTTTTGGATATTATTTTAATATTAATAATCATATTTATTTAAATCATTTATTAATGAGGTAGATACTGCATCATTATTGTGTCACATATAATTTAATTTATTTGATATCTAAAAATTATAATAAAAATATCATGATGTATTAAATCTTTTTAGATTTCCAATGAATATTTATAGTTGAAAATATTACTTAAATAACCCCATGTAAAAATTTATTTACTAAAAGATAATTTTTTATGTCATTTTTGCCTTTACTTTAAGTTAATTAAAATAAAGTGTCATTATCATTCATAAGTGGCTCCATGGGGTCCCAAAATCAACCCAAGGATGCCCATTTTCGTCCATGACTCATCCAATAAGGTTAGGACAAGTTTTAAGGTAATTTTTTATTATTATAATATTCTTTTTACCTTGAATTCCCATATTTACCTTTAACCATGGTAAATAAAAGTCCAAAGTTATTATTCACAAAAAATTATTTTCATCTTATTGAACCACATTTTACTTGATAATAAAAATCATGTATGTATGATTTTTGAAATTCAATTCACAGAAGTGGTAAAATTCCATTTAAATGAAAAAGTCGGTTTTTTAACTACTACTAAGCGGTTTCACTATTCATAAAAAATTGAACCTTTTCAGAAAAATACAAAACATTCAGACTAAGAAATATTTGATATTACAAATTCAAAAATTCTTTATATTTTACCAAATTAAAAACATAGAAGTTGCATTAATTAATTTAAAATTAATTCTCGTTGTCAAAACAAATAGCATTTTTTAAGAAACAATAACTATCACAAGATTGACACTTGTTTATGTTCAATTTCAAAGTGAAATTAATTCCAATGACCAAAATTGGATTAAATGGTAAAAATATAATCTAATTATACTTCCAAACCATTCAAATTTATAATTGAACACTATAAATTATTTTTATTAAAAAATTTGTTTTCTATTAAAATTTAGTATTTTTCACTATTCACCCAAATATGAAAGTTATCATAAAAACACCAAAAATTTATTGAAACTAAATTTTTATGTCCTGATTCTATATAATAAGTTTATTTTATCAAATTGAATATATAAAAGTGTCAAATATTGGATTTAAAAAGGTTTCTTCATTAAAAGGTGGTAAAATTGCATTTTTTTTTAAAATACATTTTTTTATCTGAAAAATTGAATTTGTTCTTACAATATGTCTAGGAAACACATAATACATAAGTTAAAATTATATGGAGTATATAAAATTTAAAATCCAGTTAATATTATTCATAACCTTTTTTTAATGGCTAGTTTGGTAAGTCGTGGTGCGCTCGAACTCAGTGTTGCGTATAGTACAAGTTATTGAATTACTTTGAAGAGATAACATACCAAGAAATCTTGGGGTGTTACAGGTTTTGGAATCTATATAATAAAATAACCAAAAACACAAACCATATCATTATTTTTGTCCATGTTTTCTACAATAGAGGGGTGGTTTTGATTTTTTTTTGTCTAAGGGAAAAATTATTAAAATATTACCCTTGGTGATGTAGAGGTGAGCCATGCTCATAAAAAAATGATTTTCAAACCTTATAATATATTATAGGTTTTTGAGAATTTGTAAAGGATTTATAAAATTAATTAAATAAACATAATATAAAATTATTTTAAAGTTAAAACAAATATTTGTTCTAGTATACTCTTTATATTATTTATTACATCACTGTTGAGTCATTATGATGTCCTAACACACAATGTGTATTTATATGGTATTTAATTTTTTACTCGAAAATTCAACTATCTTAGAAAATTATAAAGAATTAACCATTGTATAATTTCAACATTTTGATTCAAGAAATAATATTCATTTTATAAAAAAAATTATAAATATGTGTATTTTAACATTTAAAATAAGAATCATCATTTTTTGAGAAATGCTCGGTTTTTTATCAACGATAGTTTTCAAACCCTTATAAAAATTACATTTGACTTAATAAAAATTATTTTATCATTTATATTTAATAAAAATTATTTAAAAATAATATTTTATTAAAATTTTATTTATTTAAAAAATCCATTAATTCATCATAATAAATGTCTTAAATTTAATTGAATACTAATGAAAATAAAATTTCTGTTTTATTGTATAAAAATAAAAATAAATTATAAAGTAATGATGAGAAGTAAATATAAACATTATTATATTTCAAATAAAATATAAATATTCATATTATTATGGTCTTGATATATATACCTTTAATACACAAGAAAACTTCTGAAGGGTAAGGTAAGTGATGGTGATATTTTTATGGCATGGTTCGGCGTACATGGTTTGCGTCGTGATCTCGATGAGCTTGAACTATTCCCGTAAATAGTTTCTCTCATGCTTATGTTGTTAGATATAAACATGGTCTTGGTTGAGGGAAAGTACATTGTATTGTATCTCCATTGGAAGCTCTGATAAATGGGCTTCATAGGGTATAATACTACTGGTTTAGGCCATCACTTCCTTTGTTTGTGTCAATTGATTTGTTAAAACCTTATATTTATACTAATCAAATAGTCACCATTCAATGGATATATTATCAATGGTTATGATTATTAATGGTATCTTAAATACAATATGATATAATAAAACCAATGAAGTGAATTTGTTTTCTATAACCAAAATTCATAATAATACATTCAATTAAATTTCAATGGGAATTTCATTTATAAAACTTCGGGTCATTACCGACATTATGAAAACCAATGCACTAAGATAAGGGCTATTGAAGATAACTAGTGATAACAAACTCTAAACCCTAGAGATAAATGGAAATCATATTCCATCTAAACGGTTGAGGTTGATACTAATAATGAAGTGGTGACAGTTACACTAATTTTTTATTCAAGAACAGTGAACATACAATTTGATTCTGGTTCTACACATTCTTTCATATCATGAAAGTTTAGAAAACCATTCAAGAACCACCTCATAACATGGAAGTAAAGTTATCAATGAAAATGAAAATTGGGGAAATTAATGTAACCAGAGCATATAACTTCTCCCCTGTCAATATTTTCGGAATGAATTTCCCAATGACCCTTATGATACTCCCTTTAGTAGAATTCGATGTTCTTATGGGTATGGATTCGCTTTTCTTGTATAGATCCAACATAATTTTCTTAGAGAATAAAATAACCCTCTATATCACAAATCACCCTTAAATTCTATATAAGTGTAAAATGGATGATGGATCATATTTTTAATTTTTCATCTTAATCGTGGATATTTATGAACAAGTGTATCTAGATCGAATTATTAAGACTAAGGAGAATATCATCCTTGATAACATGCCCATTGTAAGAGAATATTTTAATGTGTTTCCCAAATAATTTCATGGTCTTCCTCCTAGCTAAGAGGTTGAGTTCTTTTTCAAACTTATACCTGGATCATTTCCAATATCAAAGACTCAATACAGAATAGACACTATTTAATTTCAAGTGATGAAGAAGAAACTATAAGATAATATGGATAAAGGGTTAATACACCCAAGTTCTTCACCATGGGGTGTGCCAGTCCTTTTCATCAAGAAGAAGTATGGGTAAATGTACCTCTACATTGATTATCGTGATATTGATAAGATCACAATAAAGAAAAAGTATCATCCACCATAGATTGATGACTTATTCAATCAGCTACATGGAGACCAGTACTTCTCTAAGGTGGATCTTTGATCAAGATATTATCAAGTAAGGGTGAATAAGGAAGATATGTTCAAGGATAATTTTTTTATAAGGTATGGGAACTATGAGATCATATTTAATCTATTTGGACTCATTAATGATTCATCTATATTCATGGACTTATTGGATACATAATTTAGGGATTACCTCAAAAAATTGATGTAGTCTTTATAGATGATATTTGTACCAACTCCAAAATTGATGATGAATATGAGGATCATTTTAATGTTGTACTAAATACCTTGATAAAATAAAATTAATATGAAAAGTATAGTAAATGCAAGTTTTTTATGGAGTATTTAACATTCATTGGGAATTTTAACACCAATAAATGGATATTTGTGTATCTTTTAAAGATATAGGTAATTTAATGATGGACCAAACCAATATCTATGGTGGTGATCAGTAGTTTCCTTGGATTAGCTGGGTATTATCATTGATTTTTTAGAAAGATATCAATATTTTTGAACTCACTAACCAAACTAACTCATAAGTTTTTAATGTTTTTCTAGACCGATGAATGAAAGGAGAGCATTAAAGAGTTAAATAAGAGGTTAATAACTACACATGTTATAACATTACCAACTTGTGGAGAAGGATTTGGGGTCTATAGTAATATGCCCAAAAAATTCATGGGTTGTGTACTGATGTAAAATTATAAAGTGATAGCCTATGACTCCTTCCAATTAAATATCCATGAGAGGAACTACAAGACACATGATCTAAAATTGGATATAATGATCTTCACATTTAAGATTTGGTGAAATTATCTCTGTTGATGCTCCATCCCATCACAGATTCTAAATATTGAATAAGGATAAGTACCTCAAGCAAAGAATAAGGAAGAACATCAAGAAATTTACAAAGGCATTAAGGCGCGCAAGTATACCTGCGCGCCATCCTTGGGCACGCAAGTCACTTGTGCGCCAGTCATGGGGCGCGCAGGTCACTTGCGCACCCAAAGTGATTTTTCGCCCAAATTTAGGAGTCCTATAAATACCCCATTTGGGCCCCCCATTTCAAGGACGGATTTTCTAGAATTCAGATACAAAGCTCTGGTCGCCCAAGTCTCTTCTTCAAGTCTTCCGAACATTTATAAGGTAATTATTTACCTAAAATAGAAGATCTAAGAAAGAAGAATAAGGCTTAAGTGTTTGAATTCATCAACACTTGCGTGCCCAAGTGTCCAACCCTTAAGGTAAGTGGTCACACTTGCGCGCTGCCTTATCCCTTCAACAGAACTTGCGCGCCACCCTTCCAGAAGCCTCTAGGAATGATGCTAAGGGCTTGAGTTCAAAGTCGACCAAGTATTACCCTATAGGTTAACCGTCGCCCAAGTGAACCCATGTCGCGCAAGTATACTTGCGTGACTAGGACTTGTGCGCCAAACCAGGACTTGCACACCTCCTACCTATTCACCTCGTTTCTCCTTTTTCACCTCTCTTCTTCAAGATCTAGCCTTCAAAACCCTATTCAAATCCACTTATGGCATGGTTTCTTTGTTGGCTTCCTTATCTGAAAGGAGTTATGTAGAACATACCTCAAAAACCTTGTGATTTATATAGATTTATATCACTATGGTTAGAGGTTCCCTTTATTCAACCTCATCCCTTAAGATGAGAGAATATTTTATCTGGGCATCCTCCTTAGGAGTAAGCCACAATCAAAAGTTAAAGTCCCCCTTAATTCTGGGCATCCCCCTTAAGAATAATCCCCAAATCAAGAGTATAAATCTCCATAAAGCACATACACCTTTATGTAACCTATTCATCTGGGCATCCTCCTTAGGAGTAAGCTCCAATCATAATTTCCTTTAATTTGGGCCTCCTTCTCAGGATTAAGCCCCAAGTTATAAGTCTCATTTAACCTTGGGCATCCTCCCTAGGAGTAAGACCAATGTTAGAGTATCCAAATATCCATAAAACACATACACCTTTATAGATCTTGTTCCTAGGCTTCTTTCCTGAAGTAAGTCCTAGTCTTCATCGACTTAGGCAGTTATACATACATAAGCCCCATATCATTCCTTATGACCACATCTTTCATGGCACAATCGTCAGGTTTACTGATACCTCTTGTTTCTCACACCGAGCATGACTCACGTGAGCTTAGAGTGTAAAAGTAACCATGAAATATATTTATGGGCCGTTAGTCATACATAATCCTTACATATCTTAATTCTTGAACTAAGTGGACTTTGATCTCTGCCTTAAAAGTAGAGTACGTAGGAAGCCTTTATAAGGTTCAAGCCCATCACCCATTAATTATCATTCATTCATCCCATATGACGTTAAACTATATCTTAATTCCTGAACTACGTGGGTTCTGATTCCTCTTTAACAAGGATACGTAGGTAGCCCATCTACGGGTATGATCCCAATTCTAAAATAATACTTGTCCTTCTGAATGACAATAAACTTCAAGTACCCCACTGAGTGGATTTAAAATCAGTATGGTCATCATAATGACCAACGAATATCTATATAATGTATTGAAGGATACCATTGAATAAGAATCTCCAATACATACAGATGATTCTCCAACGATGAAGAACCTTAAATACATATAAAAGATTCTCTAAATCTCATACATATCAATCATTGATTTCCAAATCTAAAGGAAAAACTCATTTTTCATACTTGGTGAATTAATAAGGATTCGTGAACATAACTTAAATCTATAAGAGAGTCTCGGAGTAGGTAATAATTTCCCTCAAAAAGGTGTGATGAGCCTGACCTCCCATCCTCTCGACCAATGCAAATTTTTAAGCCTCATCAGTCCACAAATAATGAGCACCTACCTTTGGAAAGTATGTCCAAATGGATATAGAACCATTGGATGTTTTCGATTCTATGAATAAACCCGTTAGAAACTGATTGGAAAGTTTGAACCATAAAAAAACAAGGTCATCCCCATTTCTATAGGAAACAAAAAATGGTGAACCCGACGTGAATCCTTAACCAAGTTAAAATGATGTATTATTTATTTTTTAGGCCCCTATTTAACTCAATATGAGGGCCAACAAAGCAATCAATAATATATGTGTTAATCCAGAAGATGTAGTCTGGCCAAACCTATGTTGATTATGTCTGCTATATCAAACAACCACTCCTTTCTCAAGATCTCTCAGCAACCCAAATGGCTTCTTTAAAATTCACACCTGTGAATTCCTCAGCCGCTACTCCTACTGGATCCTCATCCGCTATAAGGACGACATCACCTACTCAGCATCTACAACTCTGGGTCTAAAATTCATTGGTGAGGTAATATCGTCAACACGGTACCATCCCAACTCTGGAGGCCGCTCTACAAGCCCTCCAAGTGAACAACTCACACCGGTCGTCCGGACAACGATGGCCACTGGTCAAGAAGCAGGTGGTGCCAACCACCGTTTCCAACCATTTCGGGTCATTATCCCCAGAACGCAACAACCAGTCCCTCCCATTCTACAGGTAGGTTGATCAAGAGGTCACTCAAGGACTCCATTCAAGGATACATGAGTCCTTCTCGAGGACTCCCACCAACAATAGCCATCAGACTCATGCAGTAGTGCGCCCTCAACATTATGAGGGTGTCGTCTCCAGGCGTTCGACTCAGGTTCCTCGAACCCGAGCAGGCAAGACGAACCACTAGAGGCGACGACCGGCCAACAGGGAGAAGTTTTTTACCTCTACACCCTCTGAACAAGTCCACCAACCTAACTTGGTGGAAAGCAATGAGCGGGCACACACACCCATCCATTTTAATTCTAATGTCTAGGAGACTCGCCTGGCAGCAACCCGCCATTCCCACCAGGAAATTACGATGGAGTACTATAGATAGGAACATACACCTGTTTATAAATCATCGGCTAGTCAGCAGGCTCTTCTAACTATATCTGAAGAAGCCCACCAACTAAATGTGTTGACAACCGATAAACATGCACATACACCTACTTACACTCATCAATTCTACCAGCAGTCTCATTTGCCAGTATTGAATGAAGTTCTTCAACCACGTTCGGCGGAGTACAATCAACAGGCACATACACCTGCTAGTATTCATCAAGATAACCAAAAGTCTCATTTGGTAGCTTCCAGAGAAGTGAATTGGAAATCCCCAATGACAAACAGGAGGCAGACACAACTTTCTGCCCCCACACATGAGTACTGTTAGTATCCACTGACAGGAAAAGGAGGACAGGAGCAGGCACATACACCTACTCCAAACATGGAATGGATGTATATTTCCGTTCTGGAAGCTAAATTCACCAAGTATATTCTATCAATGGTGAAAGAGAAGAAGCAAATCCCTGCTAATATTCTGGATTCCTGTCAGAATATTATAACAAATTCAGCAGCATATTAGGAAAATACACATAAATATATCCCTATCAGGGGAGTGACTCATCATAATGTCACTCTAAAGTAGATTCACACCTCTATTCCAATCCAGGAGGGTCGTGGGGCATACTCCCCCATGTCATATAGACAATCAAGTCGGGAACATACACCCAATTTAAATGGAGATCGTCAGCCTAACCTGGACATTTCTCCTGAGCAGTCACATATACCTTCTTATAGTAACCACTTCCATCAACAAGTGGTTTCCAATGTGTGTAAGAAGGCATCCAATAAAAAAACCCATCCAGCGCAGTTGTAAAGTCAATAACCAATCTGCAATGAGACCTTGCTCAATGATGGAGTTCTTGAAGCCATCATAAAATTATCTATTGCGACCCAAGATTCTACTCTCTCATTTCCCAATAGTGGGAACAATAATTTTGAAAGTCTTCATCAGACTCTTCCTCATGAAGTCTTTCTTCATGACAATTCGGTCAATCTTGAAGTTTCATCTTAAGATGAGATCTACGATAACCCTATGCGTAGCCAGAAGACCAAGGAGCAAGAGATTTCATCTTTTGTTGTAACCCACCATGGTGGTCCTCCCCATGATGATGAATTTAGCTGCCAGTTTCCTCTCCGCAGTAGTAATTCACATTGCCTGGAAAATTCTCCAATGGACAATGTAGTGCCGAGAAAGCCCTCTTATCTTGAGGCACATGCAAATATGAAGCCATTCATGTCTGATGCTTCATCACTAGAAGGTAAAATACTTTCTCAATCAAAAGATAGCCTAGTGTATAGGTCATTCTCCGAACCACCACTGGGTCATTCATCTTCTAGTTTGACAAATGAATCCTCTACCAATCTTGTTGAATCTGATGAAGCAACAAAGAAGCACCATCTTTGGTCCAATCAGGTAGAATAATCTTCATCAAATGAAAAAGAGGAAGTGTTGAATATGAGAAAACAACTAGAGAAAGGTGAAGTACCAGTCATGTTTTGGACTTTGGTTGACTCTCAGTATGATATTCCATAAACATTGATAGAAGATTGTTTTCACGATATTTGTCTCAACATGTGGAAAAATCTTTTTCACTTAAAATATAAAATATTATCTTATGATGAATATCAAAATCATGTCAAGATAATAGAAGGGTTGAAACGCAAAATTGACTTGGCATCTATCTTAGTTTCCCGATATCCAAAGGTTGAAAAATAGCAGAGATCCCTTCAGTGTTCATGCCTTGGAGTGTTGAAAAGGTTGCATCAATTAATTAACAATACCCCATCTGATATTCATATCAGGGGATGGGGTGTTCATGGAGCACTGCATTTCACTGTGCTCTCCAGTCAACAAAGCCCGCCAAAAGTGGTCTCATGCAATGTTATTTCCCATGGTCGGCCACATCCAACTGATTTTTTGTGTAATAAAATGCTTGCCAAAGAATAGGCCTCAACTAGTTCTCCCCAAAGTCAGGAATATAAAGAACAAGTTGTTGAATTACTCTTGCATCAAGCAAATGAGAATATCGAACAAGCCTCTAGTTTAGAGCATGCATATCACCAGGTGACAGAAGTGTCATAAATAATCCAATGGTCATATGAGCCAGGTGATTTGAGTGGATGTAGGTTGATGAATCCGTCCAATTTCCAGACTAAAATCTGCAAAATCAGGAGAGCTTTTAAGAAAGTTTCAGATGTATCAGCTCAAGATCCACCTCATCTTTCCAGATGGGGGACTCTTTTAATCCAACCCTTGTGATCAATAGGATTCGAGGAGTTGAGCAGAAATAGCCCCAGTCCACCGAATTGGGGACTTTTTCAAATTCTCAATATTATCCTCAGTTAAAGTCAGTCTTCTCTCGATTAGGGAAGAAGACACAAGAGGAACACATAGCCGAAATATCAAGAGATTCCCTCCAAATTACAGTTCATCAAGAAGTTCCTGAGGGATAAACTAAACAAAAGGAAATGTCTCATCAAAAACATGGAAGAAGACATTATTGCAGAAATGTAGATAGAAGGGATGCAATGTGTTATGCATCGATAAATGCCATCAATTCCATTGTCATTGATCCCCCAGAACATGAGGCTCACTCATAGGAATCAGATGATGAAGTTCCTATTCAAGAGGTTGTGCACACAGAAATCAATGAAGAAGGTGTGAGTACCAGAAGCCAGAGGGCTGCCTAGAGGTAAGATATTCTTTTGGGTAATGCCCTTCCGTACTCCAGAAAAGAACATGCTAAGGAAAAGGGTAAAAGTCAGGTTACACCCTACCCTACCTCTGGAGAAGGCCAATCACTCTCATTAGAGGAAAGGTTCACATGGGAAGAAGAAGAAATGAAGGAGTTAAGGAGGTTAAATGTAGAACTACTTCAAGGTAGTCTTCCTCCTAAGAATGCTAGAGTTAATCAGTCAATGGATTTCGTTGCAGCTACTGGGATGGATAAAGAATATCTTCCCTTACAAGTACACTCTCACAGGTCCAATCCTACGGGTCATACACAACAAAAACCATCAATACTACCATCAGTGGTAGTCCCAGTCACCACACCCATCCAAACTCCAGTTATTGCACCTACTCAGGTCCATGTTCGACCAGATGTTTCTCAAAAATTAATAACTACTATTGAGTCATTAATATCTTGGTTGGAAACTATGGAAGGAAAGCGTGCATGGGTTCAACCAGAAAAGAGAGCTTACCCTGAATGGGTTGATGCAATTCCTCCCCCATAAAATTTTGTGAATATCACATTCCCAGTTTTTAACGGTTCAGTAGATCCAGAACAACACTTAACACATTTTGTTTGTCGTTGTAATCCTATGATGGGAACTCTTCAACAACAAGAAGTAGTTAATCTCAGGTGTTTTATACAGTCATTACAAGGACCTTCTTTTATTTGGTATACAAGTTTGTAATCCCGGTCAATTACTGGGTGGGAAGTTCTCCATCAAAGGTTCCTTATTCAATTTAGCTCAACCTTGCCAAAGAAGAAAGTTTCTGATCTTACCAATTTTAAGCAAAGGGATAATGAAAGAGTTTCAGATTTCATTGCTCGATGGAAGGTATTAACATATTCCTTAAGTTTAGAACTCCCTCAAGAAGAGTTGTTGTCGATTTGTGTGGAAAATCTACATGATGAATTACACACACCGTTGATCCCTCTGAAATACATAGGAGGGTTTCAAGACCTTACTTCAATTGCTCAGTAGATATAATATTCTCTTATATAGACTAAGGCTAAAACTCGTGTAATTCCATCAGTTCCAGGGAAGAGAATGGGGAAAGCATAGACTACTACAGTTACACTTAAACAGGTACATGTACCTACTTCCACTTCAAAACCATCATCATATCTAAGGGCTCCACCTCCTGAGCGTCAACAACAATGGCTGCCTCGTCAATATGATCAAAGAGATCAAAGACGGAAATGGTATTAAGATTTTAACAACAAAGTTTATTCTTTCCAGAATGAATAAGTTCCTGGATACTTCATCTCAGGTCTGGAAAACAATCTGGTTCAGTTTCCAAGGCCCAAAAGGCCGAACAAGGAAGGAGATGAAGACCTCCCCAACTATTTCCCATTTCATCAGATGTTGGGGCATCCCATTCAGAACTGTTTTGTCTTCAAAGACCCTCCTGCAAAAAATGGTGGAC